>CAJGYO010000006.1:53613793-54858267 GCA_904845875.1 Miscanthus lutarioriparius
AGTAAGTAGCCACTTTATCACAATGAATACCGACAATTGTTGCGTTGTTGGTAGTAATGCAGTTGTAGTGCAAGGCTTAGAAGCCAAGTGGCCTGCCTCTCCGCGAGGAGAAAAAGTCGTAAGATCGTGGAGTGTGATCGCGTCAAAGAGGATAACGTAAGAAAACTAGCGCATCGACTAGTCACAAATCCGGGACCACATGACCAAGATGACAGAGGAGTGAAAAGTAAGTTTTCCAAACCCTTTGCTTGTTTTGGTTGCCCACCGTAGTTTGGCGAATACAACATCCGAACAAAAGCATGTACGGCTTGCAGTTTTAAAAATCAATGCGAAGAAGCATCTGGAGGCCATGATAAAAGACCGTGACGGCTGGAAAGCTCAGTGCTAAGATATCACCAAGGATCGTGACACCTAGAGAAACCAGTGCCAGGAGGTGGCAACAGGCATTTTGCCAGTCCTTGACCTCATCGATCCGGCACTAACAGAGGACGTGCCAAGGACGCCGCAGCCGGGACTGATCGAGAGATGCTGAAAGGCATGGGGATGGTTCCAAGAGTTCGTGAAGGAGGCGGGTGAGTACACAGGTGCACATGTGCTAAGCATGGTACGTGCTCACTACCCCTTGATCTATCTCAAGCGCCTGGAGGCTGGATACCCAAAGGAGGTAGATCCAGACAAGGCTGAGGAGCTACAGATAACCCAGCTGGACTTGTCGGCGAAGATAATTGGCAACATTAACCTATGTGGAGGCGCGACACCACCTGGATAGGGAACGCCATCAACAAGTCATTTGGAAGCGGCGTCATTTTTAAGCCAATGAAGGCTCGTGGTCTCGACCATGCCTGAGCATCGACGAGGCCATCTTCTTCAGCTCGATCAATGCCAGAGTACCAGAGACCCGAGCACGAAATCGAGGCATTTCGAGTGTAGAGGAGCCACGTGCTCAATACTACCAATAGTGTAGGTCAGAAGCTATAGAAGAAGATGTAGTTGTGTTATTGTAAACTTGAACCTTTTCAGGCAAGCTTGTAATAACGTAACTGTATCTCAATATAAGCTTGTTTGTTTTGTTAAAAACGTGTTTTAGCTCGGACATCGTTTGATGTAACTAAGTTAGAACGTGTTGGCGTTCTATTTAGTTGTATGAGTTCTAGTCGACACGTGATCCTAAAAGGTTTGTATGGCCATGGCTTGTTTTGTGGTCGGAGTGTGTTGCGCGTAGCTTGTGCACACGTAGAAACACACAAGTCAAACCAGGGAGCGCCTACCGATCACCCGTAGCGTAGAGAGCGGATCCCATGCATGCGTTGGGAGGAACCGGAGATAGGGCCTGCTCCGAAAACCCGAGAAGGAATGGTGGTCGGTTTTAACTGGTAGAGTTAGAATAACAATATACTTCAAAATGACACATTAGAGTGGTCGGAGAAATCATAATAGCTTTATTGAGATAAATCAATAGTACAAGAGGGGTACATATTTTAATAGCTAGGCATAGAAACGCCTAAGCTTGTCGATGTGCCAGGAATTGGGTACGTCTGTGTCATCTAGGCGAGCTAACCTGTAAGATGTAGGGCGTGTAACCTCCTTGATCATGAAGGGTCCTTCCCATGGAGTTGCGTGTTTGTGGACACTTGCCTGGTTCATCTTCCACTTGGACCAGGTCCCCAACCACGAAGAACTGCTCCTTGACGTTCTTGTTGTAGTATCTACGCAAAACAGCAAGGTATTTGGCTGTACGTACACAAGAATCGAGCCGCTTTTCTTCTGCACTATTTACTTCTAGCTCCCGCACTTCATTGGCCTTGTCTTCATTGAAGTTCTCTACCCATGCTGATCTAAAGGCTATATCTGCTGGAAGTACCGCCTCAGCGCCATGAACCATAAAGTATGGTGATACGCTGGTATTGCGACCGGGTTGGGTTCTGAGACCCCAGACCACGGCTGGTAACTCTTTGAGCCATCTTTTAGGAGCTTTGTCATTCTCTCTATACATCCTCTTTTTAAGTGCGTCCAGGATCATACCGTTTGCCCGCTCGACCTGTCCATTAGCTCTAGGGTGTGCCACCAAGACGTATTTTACTACTATGCTCCTTTCATCGCAGAAGTCCCAAAAAACGTTCCCGGTGAACTAAGTACCCAGATCAGTGATGATGCTGTTGGGTATGCCAAAGCTATGGATGACCTAGTCGAGGAACGCGACAGCCTTTTCTGAAGATGTCGTGACCAGGGGCATGTACTCTATCCACTTGGAGAATTTGTCGATCAGCACAAAAACGCATGTAAATTTCCTAGGGGCCGGTTTGAAAGGGCTGATCATATCTAGTCCCTAGCATGAGAAGGGCCAAGAGGCTAGTATGGTCTGAATCTCGTGTGCTGGTACGTGGATTCTCTTGGCGAAGAACTGACAGCCTTCACAATAGCGGACTAGCTTCTCTACATCGACCACAGTTGACGGCCAATAAAACCCTGCCCGGAAAGCCTTGCCCACCAGCGTTCTCGAGGCCACGTGGTTGTCATAGGAGCCAGAGTGGATTTTGTCTAGGAGACATTCACCATCCTCCTGGGTTATACACTTCATCAAGATTTCCTCCTTCGCGTTCTTGCGCCACAATTTGCCATCGATGAGAAGATACTGCTTACTACGACGCATCAGGCATTCGTTTTCTATCCGATCGGTATAACTGCTACCATCTATTAGGTACTTGATAAAAGGTACTCTCCAGTCAGGCTCCTTAGCGGTCGGAGGTGGTTTGGTGGTGTTTAACACCGGAACCGTAGCCACCAACAACTGGTCTGGAGGCTTGTCGATCGTGGGATCTTCTTCATTAATGGAGGGCGTGAGTAGATCTTGAACAAATACGCCATGTGGGACTTTGGCTCGGGATGATCCTAACTTTGACAGTGCATCTGCTGCTAGATTTTTGTCCCAGACCACATGTGTGTACTCGATGCCATAGAACTTACCCTCCAATTTTCTGATCGCTTTGCAGTATGTGTCCATCTTTTCACTGGTCGTATCCCAGTCCTTGTTGAGTTGGTTGATGACCAGGGCCAAGTCTCCGTAGACATAGAGACATTTAACACCGAGCTCGGCCACGATGCGCAGACCGTGTAGGCATGCTTCGTACTCGGCGGCGTTATTAGACGTCGGGAAGTAAATCTTGAGGACATATCGGAGCTGCTCCTTGGATGGCGATACGAAAAGGACTCCTGCTCCTGCACCATTGATGTTGAGAGAGCCGTCGAAGTACATCTTCCAATACTCGGCGGGCCCCTGAGAAGGAGGCATGCTTAAGTTTGTCCACTCGACGATGAAATCGACAAGTGCCTGAGACTTGATTGTAGTACAGCTTGCAAATTCCAAGGAGAAAGAGCATAACTCCATTGCCCATTTGACGATGCGCCCGTTCGCATCCTTGTTGCGAATAATGTCTCCTAGAGGGTACTCGGTCATGACCACCACACGATATCCATCGAAGTAGTGTTTCAACTTTTGGGATGTAATCAGTATGGCGTAGATCAGCTTCTGAATATGTGGGTATCTAGTCTTGGATTCATTGAGTACCTCACTGATGAAATAGATTGGTCGCTGTACCTTGTATATGTGGCCGGGCTTGTCATGCTCGACCACCATGGCAGTGGAGACCACTCGATTAGTTGCCGTAATGTAAAGCAGGAGGGTTTCATCTTCTCTAGGAGCAGTGAGGACTGGAGGTGATGTAAGGAACTATTTTAGCTGTGTAAAGGCGGCGTCTGCTTCCTCCGACCACTCAAACTTCTCGGATGCTTTGAGCAGCTTGAAAAATGGTAGTCCTTTTTCGCCTAATCTTGATATGAAATGACTGAGGGCGGCCATGCATCCGATAAGCTTCTGAACATCGTTCACCTTTTTGGGCGGCTTCATGTCCAAGACAGCTTTTACCTTCTCTGGGTTAGGGCGTATGCCATCGTGACTGACGATGTTGCCGAGCAATATACCAGATGGAACACCAAAGATGCACTTCTTTGGGTTTAATTTCCATTGGAATGTGTTAAGGGCTACAAAGGTACAATCTAGGTTGTCAACAAGGGTGTGTGCTTCCTTGGTTTTAATGACTACATCATCAACATAAGCCTCAACAAGATTGTCTTTTATCTCGTCTTTGAGGCAAGCCTATATGGCGCGTTGGTAGGTAGCCCTAGCCTTCTTGAGCCCAAATGACATGGTCGTGTAGCAGTAGGTGCCGAAAGGCGTGATGAAGGACGTCTTGATCTGGTCATCCTTTTTGAGAGCGATCTGGTGATAACCAGAGTAGCAATCGAGAAAGGAAAGGAGCTCACAACCGGCGGTTGAATCTATGACCTCGTCTATGCGAGGTAAGCCGAAGGGGTCTTTACGGTAGTGTTTGTTGAGATCAGTATAATCAACGCACATTCTCCATTCATTATTCTTTTTGCGTACAAGAACCGGGTTGGCTAACCACTCTGGATGATACACTTCTTTGATAAATCCAACTGCCAAAAGCCGTGTAACTTCTACCCTAATAGCCTCCTTTTTGTCGCGAGCGAACCATCATAGTTTCTGTTTGATAGGTTTGGCCTTGACATCGACATTTAAGGAGTGCTTGATCAAGTTCCGAGGTACACCGGGCATGTCAGCGGGTTTCCATGCGAACACGCTCACGTTGCTCCTCAAGAACCTGATGAGCGCATCTTCCTATTTAGGATCCAGGTTGGCCCCGATAAGGGCTATTTTGCTGGGATCGCCGTTGACCAGCTGGATCGCTTTGTGCTCTTTGGACTTGATGTTCTTGCTTGGGGCCTCAAGCTCTGGAATCTCCAGGTGTTCGGCTAGGGTCTTCTTGACGTCGAGTGTGGTCTCAGCCACACGAATATAGAGGTCATGAGCCTCTGCTATTTTGAAGATGTCCTCTTCGCAGGTGTAAGCTGCTTATACATTGCCCCTGAGAGTTAGAACCCCCTTCTCAGTAGGCATCTTGAGCACCAAATACCTGTAGTGAGGTATGGCCATGAACTTGGTGAGCGTTGGTCGACCAAGGATAGCATGGTAGGTGCCTTCGAAGTCAGCGACCATGAAGTTGACATAGTCAGTGCGGAAATAGTCTGGAGTACCAAATTGCACAGGTAGCATGATTTGCTCAAGAGGTGTGGGGGTCTGTCCGGGGAGGACACCCCAGAACTGTGCCTCGTATGGCTTGAGATCAGCCTAGGTTATCTTCAGAGCCAGCAAACTGTTCTTGAACAGAATATCGATGGAACTACCACCGTCAATCAGCACTCTATCGAACTGAACCTTGTTGATACAAGGATCGAGATCCAGAGGAAAACGCCCTGGCTCAGGTATTGCAGCCCATTGGTCCTTTCTGCTGAAGGAGATCTCGCGGTGTGACCAAGGAGAGAGCCGCGGATCGGCGATGAGGTTGTCGGTATTGGCCATGTTCAGGCAGGCGCGAGCGAGCAACTTGTGTTCTCGTTTGGTCTCGATGGACACTCTGCCCCCAATGATGGTGTGGATGCAGTCGATTGGCTTGACATACTTGTGACGAGAATCTGCATCTTCGTCATCGTTTTCTTCGTCACGCTGCACCCCTACGTCGTTAGGATTGTCGGATTTATCCAGAGCCTGTTGGCGCGTATAGATGGATTTGAGAACACAGCAATCCTCCATGGTATGGTTTGACTTGGGATGAAGCTGGCAGGGTCCTTTCAATGCTTTGGTGTAGTCTTCTTCGTAATTGCGATGTCCACCACCTTTTTTAACGATGTTGACTTCGCCGTTGTCTTCCCGAGCACGCTTGCCCCTATAATCATCATGGCGATTACGCCGCTGATTACGCTGGTCGCGGTGGTCACGGGAATCATTGCGCTGGTTGCGGCAATCAAAATTGTCGTTCCAACCATGGTTGCCGCGGTAGTCGTCGTGGTGTGGAGGGTGGTCAGAGCGTGGAACCCTTGCTGCTTCTTCGACAATTATATTTTTAGCATCATCGACATCCGCATATTTTTTAGTAGTGGCTAGGAGCGCTGTGACCGATTCTGGTCTCTTGCGGAGGAGCTTGTCCCTTAGGGCATCGTGGAAGTGGAGACCAGTGATGAAAGCCTTGATTGCCTCATTGTCGGAGATTGATGGCACCTTGATGCGCATCTCCGAGAAGCGTCGAACGTACTCATGCAGTGGCTCATCTTTGCGATCTCGAATTCGCTGTAGATCATATTTGTTGCCGGGTTGCTCGCAGGTAGCAATGAAGTTGTCAATGAATGCTTGCTTGAGCTCTTGCCAAGAATGAAAGTAGTTCGCCGGCAAGCTGACCAGCCATTGGTGGCCTGCATGGCCGACGGCGACTGGGAAGTAATTAGACATGACGTGCTCGTCAGCCATGGCTGATCTGCACGCGATTTCGTAGAGCATGACCCATAATTCGGGGTTCTCCTTGCCGTCGTACTTCTAAAGTTTTTTGAGCTTGAAGTTTTTGGGACATATGACTTGGCGAAGGTACGGAGTAAACTGCTTCAATCCCGGAGGGTCGTGGGTAGTATCATATTCCATACGTCAATAGCTTTCGTGGGATGCACGATCGTTGGCTCTTTGGTTGATGCGATCGCACAGATCACGTTCTCCGAGGGAATGGCGGAGATCGTTATTGCCATCACGGCGACCCCGATTGCCCCCCTGGTTAACCCTGCGACCATGGTTATCACGGCAATTATCGTGGTTGTCTCAGCGGTTGTCATCCCGACCACCATCATGACCACCGTTTCCGCCTTGACGGTTGTTTGATGGGTCGTTGTTGCGCGAGCCATGTTGGTTGGGTGGCTGTGAGCGACTTGAGTACTGGCGGCTGTAGCTTGATTCGACTGAGACGGATGGAGCCCGGGCTTGATTCACAATCTCTGCGGCCTGGGCCATAGCAGTCGTTAGGTAAGCTTGTATATCATCTCGAACTACCTAGATTTCCAGGGTATTAGGTAGTCGTTGCATTGTCGCCATTACAACAGCTACGTTGGCGCTTGGAGTCCTGAAGACCTGCTTGTCCCCCACCCTTTCAAAGGCATTGTTAAGATCGCGTGGCTAGACCCGTACGCGTTGTGCCTCCTCTTCCGCCTCGGCTTCGACTTGTCGGCGATTAAATCGATCAATATTGCGTGCTTCGCGTGCCAGCCTTTCTTGTTCTATTTTGCCAACTGCCGGTGGTTCGTCATTACTGACAACATTGATCAAGTCTCCTCGCCTTGGTGGGAAGGATGGGAATCATGGGAACCCCGGGGCGTGGTCTGGGATATCCAGATCGTATTCAACGCCCTCATTGTCATGATGTTGGAGCTCGGTGTGGATGGAGCCATTAGATGCAGTGCTAGACGGGGAGCTTGAGCCACCCTCTCGAACTGTGTGGACCGATCCTTCTTGGAACTCCTCGATCTGGACCATGTTGACGAAGTTGCGTGGTCTTGGCCAAGATCATTGCATATTGCATGCATAGTTGGAAGCAGTGTTTCGCAGGCCGTAGGGCTGAGCCTGGTAATTCCCCATCGAGGTTTCGTATTCAGGAGTAGATGTGACCACGAGATCCATACCGAGTCGTGCAGAACGACTGGCCTGAGCTGGTCGGGTAGATCTGTTGTGGGTAGTGGTTACCTGCTCATTAGGTTGACTTTGAATCGAACTTACCAGAGCTAGGGTTTCAGCAAGTTTGGTGCCGACTCGATCGATGGAGTCGAGCGGGTCGGTGTTGTCGATCTGCCTCCCCTTGTAGCGAGGAAGCGAGCGACGGGTTGTCGGCGTGGCCGAAGACGATGCTGGTGCAGCCGGAGCCAGATCCAACATGGTCGAAGCCATAGCCGATGCCGGTGAAGCAGTGGTCGACGCAGATCGGATCCGCGCCTCCTCTGTGGTCACGGTGATGAGGTTGTCAGAGCCTATGGTCCAGGTGATCTGGCCGACGGTGAACGTGAGGCCGTTCGACGTAGCCATGGATCCAGGGATGATGACCATCTTGTTCTTCTGGGAAGCGATACGCACACCCCCTACCTAGCGTGCCACTGTCAATGAAATATGGTCGGCAGTCTACCCAGGGGTATGCCCAAGGTTGTAGATTATCGGTAGACAGGTGCGCAAGCTACAAACAAGATGGTGACGTAGGACAGACACGAGGTTTTATCCAGGTTCGGCCGCCGTGAGGGCGTAATACCTACGTCCTGCGTCTGATTGTATTGCTGTATGTCAATGAGAGATATTTTTTAGAGGGGTCCCCTACCTGCCTTATATAGTCTAGGGGGCAGGGTTACAGATCTGGAAACTAATCCTAATCAGTTACAATTGCCATAGGTGGCCGAATAAGGATTCCTATTCTAACCGGCCAGGATCTTGCTTGATCTCCAAACCTGCCTTGATTCCTTGTGTGGGATTCTGAACAGATTGACCGGACCGTGTGTCGTTTTCTAGTGGTCCAAACCCCCTAGTCCAGGCCAGCCCAAGCCTAGCCGTAAGGGTATAGGGGTCAATACCCCCACACACGCCGATCATGGCCGACCGGCTCAGACACCACGCACCACGTGTCGCCACCCGTCTGCCTACGCATCGCCGTGTCAAGAGGGAAAGTGAGCCGGCTACTTCCCATTTCCACTCACTTGTGCCCTCACTCTCTTCCTCTCCCTCGCCGCGCAAGTAGAGCAAGCAGACGCGCCATCGCCATTGCCGAGCACCTCCGCCGGCAGCGCTCACCGTCCTCACTGCACCTCCATCCAATCCATCACACTCATAGCTCCGCCATCATCTCCTCTACCTCCCTGACCCAGCAGTGCCACCATCTATCGATAGAATATCGTTGGCAGTCCTCCGTGCACGCCTTGATCTTGTGGGGTGGGCCACCTCCGATGGTGCAGCCCATGTCTTGTCTTGAGGATATCGGGGGCCGTTCCCCCACAGCTAGTCCCTGAGCCTGACAGTAGGTGACGTAGTCACGTGGTGCCAGGGTCAGAAAGTAGAAGACCAACCGAGCAGGCAGCCAGTCCCCGGGCGTAGTCTCGAGTTAAGAAAAGCGCACATTCACCACAAGGTGAAGTGTGCCCACTTAGTCCCCGAGCCTGCTGGAAGATGAAGAATAAATCTTGTTGCAGGGTCAAAGAAAAAAAAGTCTAAAAGCTTGCCGACGTCGTCTGACATGTGCGTATCAAGACCCTAGACGTGCTGCCCAAGATTAGCACCCTGATCCGAACAGCATGGAGCAGCTTGATAGCACACCGACCGAGACATAGAAAGATCCGAGCAGCAAGGCCGATGTCCGGGCATCGAGGAGTCCTCGGTGTAGCTGGCGATGTCCGAGCAACAAGGAGTCCCCAGCGTCACTGGCGATGTCTAAGCACCGAAGAGTGAGGAGTCTCCAGTGCCACTGGTGATGTCCGAGCACTGAGGAGCGAGGAGTCCCCGGCGTCGCTGGTGATGTCTGAGCATCGAAGAGCGAGGAGTCCTCGGCGTCACTAGCGACGTCCGAGCACCGAGGAGCGAGGAGTCCCCGGCATCACTAGCGATGTCCGAGCACCGAGGAGCGAGGAGTCCCCGGCGTCGTTGGCGATGTTCAAGCACCGAGGAGCGAGGAGTCCCCGGCGTCGCTGGCGATGACCGAGCACCGAGGAACGAGGAGTCCCTGGTGTCACTGGCGATGTCCGAGCACCGAAGAGCAAGGAGTCCCCAGCGTCGCTGGCGATGTCCGAGCACCAAGGAGCGAGGAGTCCCTGGCGTCGCTGGCAACATCCGAGCACCGAAGAGCGAGGAGTCCCCGGCGTCGCTGGCGATGTCCAAGCACTGAGGAGTCCCCAGCATCGCTGGTGATGTCCGAGTACTGAAGAGCGTGGAGTCCTCGGCGTCGCTGGTGATGTTCGAGCACCGAGGAGTCCTCGGCGTAGTTGGCGACGTCCGTGCGGTGAAGTGTGCCCACTTAGTCCTCGAGCATGAAGAATCCGAGCACCGAGGAGTAACCGGCATAGCTGGCGATGAAGCATGAGCGACGAACAGTCTGGTCAACTGGTCGGTGGCAAAGTGAGCATTGAGTAGAAGCGACCAGCGAACAGTCCGATCAACTGGTCGACGACGGAGTCCATGAACCTAGCAGTCCGACCAGTTGATCGGTGGAGAAGTCCGAGCACTAGGTGGTCCGATCATCTGGACGATGATCCTGCAATACAAACATGTAGAACAGGTAGTACATGATGTAAAAATATATGAAATCCGGAGAAAAATCAGCAATGGTGATGAAACGGCGTATGCAGTTCGGCGATCAGTTAGCATGAAGATATATTTATATTTAATATAAACCGCCCGAACAGTTAGTGTGTAGCTGAGTCTCTAGCCCTAGCTAGCCTGTTAACCATAACACGGAGCGCGGAGCTCGTGCACGTGTAGGTGGAACAGGTGTGACCAAGGAGCCACTGCCGACCACCCATAACGCAGAGCGCGGAGCCCATAGCATGTGTAGGGAGGAGCCAGAGACAGGGCCATCTCTGGAGGCGTCTGAGCATCAACATGACTGTTCGAGAGTTCGAAAAATCATTTGGAGAGCAGATATGGAGAAAACAGCTCAGAGAAATATTATGGCGATATACGAAGATCGGAGAATATTTAGAAGAATATTAAAGCGTGACTTAGCTTTAGACGGAGCGTCTGGTTGGCGACGTATGGCGTTATCTGGTCGGCGTTGACGGTGAGCACCTGGCGGGTGGTGAGTTGTTGGTGAAGATGACCTTGGAAGTGGTTCCAAGATCGGATCTGCTACCGCGGGGGCTAGTGTAGCGAGCGATGAATCATCGTTGTGGACAGGCATGGATCTCCATGAGATTGACGATGAGAACGCGCTGTTGATTTGAGGTCCATCTGGCTCGCCATGGATCAAGCACACACCCCTACCTGGCGCGCCAACTGTCGATAGAATATCATCGATAGTCCTCCGAGGGGTATCCCACGAGTGTAGATTTGTCAGTGGGGATGCGCGTAATTAGGAACTAGATGGTGACACAAGGCGCAGAGACAGCGATTTAGACAGGTTCGGGCTGTCTGATCGACATAATACCCTACGTCCTATGTCTTTGGTGTATTGTATTGAGATGTAGTAGATAGATCTTGTCCACTAGGGGACCCCTTCCTCTCCTTATATACTCTGGAGGGCAGGGTTACAAGGAAAGTATCCTATTTGGTACTATACAATAGCTTGCGGTGCACGCCGAGCAACGCCGTGCACGCCTTGATCTTGTGGGCTGGGCCACCTCTGATGGTGCAGCCCATGTCTTGTCTTGAGGATACCGGGGGCCATACCCCCACACCATCCGAGCCAAGGTAAAGCGGCATTTCACGTCACCGTCGCCGCCATGGCCGCGGTGCGCCACCGAGCTCAAGCTTGCCCATGGCCAGCCACAACCCGTCCACCTCCAACCTCTCTCTCCCTCATTTGGTCATCGTCGTAGGGTCTAGATGCTAAGGCCAAAGTTAGTTTAACTGTTATTGCCGCCACCACACCAGAACGCGCGACCACGCTGTGCGCGTCCGCCATGCCCGCTCGCACGAGCTAGCCGCTGCCGACCTCACCGGGCGCCCTTAGCTCCCTATAGTGCCCATTACCATGTCATCTAGAACTTCCGCATCTTCCCCGAAGATGGAGACCTACCTTCGGCCACCATCTTGTTAGAACAGTAACCTCACCGCCGTGCACTGTGCGTCGCTGCACCATTGTCGGCACAAAAATGTGGCGATGCACCTGACACACTGCAAGCCGAAACAATCTAGGCGAAGTCAACCTAGAGATCTGCTTGGCTTCAACATAGGACCGGTCGATCCTAAAAATCCCAAAGGCGTGCCAGTCAATTTGACCTACAATTGACAAGGAGAGAAAGTTTTATCAGTAATTTAGGGTGGAACATGCCGGTTTTGTCCAGACAGTTCCAAGTATGTTGCTTTGGGAGCAGCCAAACAAGGGAATCGACTAAATAGCCGATACGAGAAGAAATCAACTATTTAGGGACTGTGATGCTCGTGGGTCATGATTTGTTTATGATAACAAGTACAATACACCTAGATATAAGTAATAGAAAGAAACATCATCAGCTAGATGGATATAACCAGTGTAAAGCATTGAGCCGATAAGTTTAACGAGAAGAGATATAACATGCGAACAAATCGACTGTCTAGTACAAATGAATCTACAAACGCTCTGGATCTAATATGTTACCATCAACAGTGAGGTTCGACCGGATCGATACAGCTATAATAATGATAACAAACTAAAACCAAAGAATCTATAAAACCATCTATATATCGACAGGTTCATGAAAGACATGCTGTATGTGTGAAAGCACAGGTGAATCGGCTAAAATAGCCTATGCATACATAGCAAACAAACAGAGTGCATATCTCAATCATGAACAAAACCGCTAGTCAATGATCTCTAATCTAAAGTCTTACCAGTGAGGTTCGACCGGATCGATGCAGCTATGGTAGTGTCATTAGATTAGATCTCATTAACTAGTGAGTTTATCCAAGATTGAAACATGTCTTTGGATGCGTACTATGTTTGATTGGAATAGAAATAAAACAGTTGATCTAGCATAATTAAGCCATCAATTATGAGATTCAAAGTGTGACCAGACTAGAAGATGACCAATTGTGATGATATGATGTCGATCTATCTCTATCTCAATTAGGTGATTTGTTGTGAATCAACCAAAAATAGCAAGGAAAATCTTACTAATCTTAGCAGATTCGATAACTGGTGATATTGTGTTAAACAACAAGTTATTTAACACAAGATCGATAACTTTGATCTATATTATGATTCATAAGAGATCAATCAGCTGATGCAGCCTTACAAATAATGATACAAATCGATAACTAACTTATATTATACTCATAAAAGATCAATCGGCGGATGTAGCTTTATAGGTATAATACAAGTCATGATGGTACTCACAGACAAGCCAGAGGTCGATCGGTCGATGCAGCCCTGCTTATTGAAGAACTCGTCGAGATCTACTGTACTCCTACTCCTAAGGGTTGGCGTGAAGCTAAAAAAGTAATTGTATTGATTGATTGTGTGTTTTCTTTTTACAATAGCCGAGGTCCAATATTTATACCCGGAACCTAAACATGAATCCTACACAAATATGACTCATTACAATTCTTGAAATAAAAGAAAACATTCCTAACTTAAGATAACTTAGACCCTAATCTTTTCCTTTTTGTAGAGTCCGACATATTTTTCCCCGATGCCATCCGTACGTAGTCCATTGACGTTGTCTATAAAATAGCCGATTCTGATACTGCATCAAAACCAACCAATATCGATTCTCATCTGTTTGATTCCTTGATGATACAATCTTAGAAGCTTCAAGTTCCCACATTTTCTCTGCTAAATTTTGGTGTAAATGCATGCCCCCAATTTTGGGATAAAAATAATTTTATTCCAAAATTACCACGTCTGTACCCCCAATGGGTCCATAGACACGGATAGAGAACCTTGATCTGGGGCCTACTATCTGTCACCTCCACCAATGTCCTCGCCTACTTATGAGCCCACATTTTAAAGCTTCATAAGAGCACTATTGCTTCACAGGCGCTTGGATTTATTCTTCCAAACCGACTATAAATGCCTATCCGACTCTGGCAAGAACAACACAACAACTTAGTTATGTTTTTCTTCTGCTTGCCTCCTCGAGTGCCCTTGGCTTTGCTAGACCATCCATGGTCTAATCCCTTACTATGAGGATCTTGAGTGGTTAGAAGAATTCTCCTGCATAGGGCTATTGTGTCGCTCATTTCAACGCCTTGTCGAGCAAGAGGATCAGCTGCTATGGTTAGAAGAATTCTTGTGGTATCACCTGAGTCTTCTCACCATCAGCGCAGAGTTGTTCTAGTGTTTGTAAGGGTTCAAATGTGTGGACACCTTCCCCTTGTTCGCTCTATCAAATGCCCATGTGCCGAGAAATCGGTGGGATATATGGGCATCCTCTTAGCAGGCTGGTCTCCTTTCTCCCTTGATGCTACTTCCATCATTGGGCTGATATGACTTGGTCCATGATGCCCTTCGGCCTTGTGGGGATCCGGACTCCCTTCAATCTAATGAAGTACTAGTGGGTCGAACGTCGGTTAATGTAAACCTTTTGTATTAATCCCATGGTATCTGTAATTATGGGAAGCAATAAGTCTGAATCTGTTTTGCTTCCATGAACCGTTCCTCAAATTTTCAGAGTGTTGATCTGTTTCCATAACTGACTTTAATTCCAAAACCTCGACGAAGTCTATCTTTTCATCTCCCGGGCTATATATGTGGGCCATGGTTGTGGATTGAAAAACAACATGCTTCATCCCAAACCTTATGTGTCTTTGGTGCGATTTGCTTTCTAATAGGCTCAAAGACATGGAGAATGGTAAGAGGTATGCTGAAGAGGCCCTTGACGAGTCTGTGCCACCACACCAGCATCTTCGTCACCAGGAGAATGCAACCCATGATTTTGGGCGGATGGACTTTCATCTGAACATGCTGCAGGATACTCTCACAATCTCGGAACATAGGGCCAACTCCACTCAAGCAAGGCTAGCCGAGGCCGAGGCCAGAATCATGGGTGAGATATCCACCACAATTCTCTATTCTTTTAGTTTTGTCTTCAAGATCTTGATTATCCCTTCTTTCAATCCTTTCAGACCTATTGGCCCAATTGGAAAGCCTTCGATCAGCTGCAGAGTATACGGCAAGTTTGCCAATGCCAGGAGCACCATGCCAGTGGTTTGCCTATACGATGTCCCAAACCACGTCCGAGAAGTTGCCTTTCACGGTGTTCGTCATGGCGCTGCCATGGCATTGGCCGTTGCGCAAACCCGCTCTGGTCACGAGCTTTGACTTCTTCCCCATGGTTTTCCAGCCACTGACCATCCTGAGGACCATGAGCGCCTGGTCAAAGACTTCTTCAACACTGCCAACTCCATAGCCCTTGCTTCCCAGGCTGAAGACATTGTAAACGAAGTGTTCCTGGCTCTTAGTTTGTAATAGGAGAAGCTAGCAAATAATCTTTTCATTTGAAGTGACTTCCCTTTTGCCTTGGTCTCATGTTTTGCAAAAGCGCAAAGCCAATCACAATCAAAACCTTGCAATCATCGACTGTTAAGCTCTTTCAACTTCTAATATGTCGCAATTTAGCTCTAATTTTTCCAAGGAAGAATAGTTGCATGCCCACACACTAGTTTGTAAGGAGAGCAATTATTCAGCCTATTATGTGTCTCCTCTAGGCTCAGTAGAATAGCTATTTTAGATTAGCCGATTTTGATTCCTGATTGGATCTGACTTGATTAAATCTGAAAACGGCTCTCATGGTAAAACCTTTCAAATTCCTTCTCGGTCATCAATCGCCGTATTTTCCCTTGGTACTGGTAGAACGGCGCTTCCTCTTCCATTAATTGGGCTTGCCTTTGCATATTCTGAGATATCGACCATCCCATCTCCGTGGCTATAAATACCAACCAAGGGCTCTGGCTTCAAACACATGTACACTTGCAACTACCTCTGTTCTCTACGCTTCTCTGCCTTCACAAACCCTATAGCAGTTCCCTTCCCCTTCCATGATCTAAGCTAGCACCCATGGCAGGAGAAGATCACCGCGGCAAGTGTGCAGTGGAAGATCTCCTGGAGGAGGAGGTCCTAGTCGACCAGCAGCTCCGTCGCATGAGGTAAGACTGAACGCTCCTGTCCATAGCAAGAATCATCTACTAATGCATCTGCAGGCTCATCCTCAATGGCAGCCTCCGGCCACTTCCTCCTAGGGCCGGCAAGCCTTCTACTGCCGCATCTGCTGTTGTCGTGCTGGACTCGTTGTCAAACTCATCTAACTCCTACAACGGTGACTACACCTAGCATTTCCTCCGGGGGTGGAGGTCGGCCAAGGACCGTTACTCCAAGGCAACTTGGGAGAACGGTTAGCTTGAGAGCTGCCTTGAGGCTTCTCAAGCCACCCTCCTTGCTACCGAGGAAGAAGTCAACGCTGCTCGGGCGTGGCTGGCCGAGTCCGACACCATGGTGGTGGGTAAGATGAACTCCAAGAAAACCGTTATTTCAATTTCCACTATCTTTGTCTTGATAGCCCCTTTGTTTCTGTAATTGCCAGCCTTGACGGTGCAGTTGGAGAACTTCCAACTAGCGGCGAACGTAGCTACAGCGGCCGTCAACGCCTGGGGTCCTCTCCTCAACAACCGCCTGCACGACGTCCTAGCATGTGTCTAGGAGATCGCCCTCCACGGCATTTATCGCAGCGCGGCGGTGGCCCTGGCCACGGCGCAAGTCCAGACCGAGCATGATCTCCGCACCATGGAGCCAGGCTTCCCGATGGCCAATGACCCTGACATGCATGAGGACCTAATCGAGGACTTCGAAGATGCCACAGCGGCCATCGTGGACATCACCTCAGCCTAGGATGTTATAAATAGAGTGTTTGATTAGCTTGTACCTAGGACAATCATAGACAAGCCAGAGGTCGATCGATCGATGCAGCCCTGCTTGTTGAAGAACTCATCAAGATCTACAGTACTCCTACTCCTAAGGGTTGGCGTGAAGCCGAAAAAGTAATTGTATTGATTGATTGTGTGTTTTCTTTTTACAATAGCTGGGGTCCAATATTTATACCTAGAACCTAAACATTAATCAGCTGATATCGATTCACATCTAATTGATTCCTTGAGGGTACAATCTTAGAAGCTTCAAGTTCCCATGTTCTCTCTGCTAAATTTTGGTGTAAACACATGCCCCCCAATTTTGGGATAAAAATGAATTTATTCCAAAATTTCATTCATCCGTTCACCGCGTTGCAACCACCTATTCCAAAACAAACGCGTGACTCCTGACTTTTTGGGCCAAACTTTATATAGCATCCCAATAGTATTACCTTCAATCCACTCAGCCAAATTACTTTCCCCTTCTTCTTTGAGCAAGCCTCAATAACCAAAGCCGCCACCACCAGAGCTCCAACCCTAGCAACTTCTCTACTTTGCTCGAGCTACTTTTCAAGTCACTCCTCTTCAACCCTTTCTTAGATTCAGATATATTCCAACTAAAATGGCAACCAACGACTACATCCCTGAGGTATGTCTCCAAATTTCCGCCTCTCAACTATCAGCCGTTGCTCTGTATTTTTTCCTTTTTCTTAAGTTTATCTCATCTGACTTTCCAGGGAATGGAAAATGAAATTTTGATCCCTTCATCTGTTGTTCCAAATGCTTATTACCTTGGACCCATGGGCGATACTAATCCTTTGGATTTTATCAACCAAGAAACCAATCAAATTCCTTTCATGCAGTCCTTGGTAGATCTATCTTCTTGGAACACCAAAAATCCCTTTAGGAATTGGCCCAAAATGCCTAAGGGATGGAGAGACTGGTTCTGAAGAGTGTCAGACAAAAAGGGCGGAGATTGGGAAGTTTACGATTTAAGCCAATGCCTGACACTTTCACTATCCGGGATGGAAAGAAATGATTCACTCCAAATTGCTGCTTCTTACTTCTAGTCCAACACCTTGAATGCTTTTATCTTTGGTAATGATCTGATGACTATCACCTTGATTGATGTTTATATGTCAACTGGCCTTAGAATAACAGGACCAATGCAGTCATACGAACTCTTAGATGTTGGGTCAAAGAAACTAGCCAAAATATCAGACTACACAGGATAGGCAAGCTACATCCAGAACCACATTGGGAATGAATCGACTATTAGCGAAAGAGAACATTTGGCTTTTCTGAACATGTGGTTAGAAAGATTCATCTTCTGTAGGTCATCTTATGGTTCGACATACAATCACAAACTATTGGTAGAGCATCTAGCAGTAGGCATTGAGATTCCTCTTGGAAAATATCTATTAGGATCAACTTACCACTTAATGCACCAGGTGGCTGCTCAGCTGCTAAAGAATGAAGCAATGCACACCATCAGTGGCCCTTGGTGGTTAATACAAATGTGGTTAAATTTTTATATGCACAATATTGTGAAGCCAAATCTCTAGAATTTGAGCTTTCCTTCTTCCAACTTTGATGAGGAATACAAAGGCAAAGAAGGAAGAACCCGCCAATGTATGAACTATGGTGAAGCTGCATCGGCCATAACAATTACTGTCGATGTGGGCCACCTCTTCAAGAAGTTTTATAGAGGGTTTGATGTAGATATTCTAACCTAGCTACCATATGGTGAAGGTGAAAACAATGAGTTGGTCTTCCTATTCAAATTTTGATTTGAATCAGGCTGCTCAGACGAAACAGCAGCTGCAATCCTCAATTCTTTCATCAAACCTTGTGTTCTACCAGCCAAATTCATCATGGCTGCGATAAAATGTCCACATGTTCTTTTCATCCAGGCAACCTTCCAACCTATGAATTTTACAACCCTTCTTTCGTAGCTCGTTAGTTTGGTCTTGATCAACTGCCTCCCAGACTATTTTTCAAAGATATATTGAAACAGAGAGAAGGCATCAATGAGGCAATGGAAGCTTCTAGAGTTTTCCAGTTAGGATCAAATCTTCCTTCCCTCTATCTGCATGAATGGACTAGAGCCTCCTTCACTTTACATTTATATGATTGCTGGTGGCAAGAATGGCATTCCCACCACTTATGCAGGCTAGTCCATCCTAGCTGCATGGCTCTGGATGAAGAATTGTGAGGTAACTAGCTAACTCTTTTTCCTTTCATAAAGATCATCTACTAAAGTCCCTCTATCAATTCATATAACAGAACTCCCTTGTAGGATGCTGAATCCAATCCCCCAAATATGGATAGAAAAGGGCATGTCATAGAATATTATCCACCATGTCCAATCTCAAGAATGGGATCAACTGCACCCACACTGAAGAAACTGATGAAAACCTAAGCTGCCCCTATAATTGTAACATATCAATCTTCAAAACTCAAGGCAGCCTAAGGAGTAACCTAGAAAACCATTACTAGGAAAAGACTTCATAGAATGAGACCATCAACTGCTTAGGTAAAACAATTCACCCTCTTCCCAAAATGATATCCAATTTCTGATTTTGATTCTTTTCTCACAGTTATCAACCATTGCATCACAATCTGCTCTGGGTGCTGAACTGTTGTCCCAGGCATTTGGATCAGCACCAACCAGACCTTCATCGGCTGACCTCCCAAAGGAGCTAATTACGATTAAAACAACCGATGCTTACAAAATAGTAGAAAATCCTTCCACTTCACCCTCTGATGCTGCTAAGGTATCTCCTCAAAATTCTCAATTTTTCATTCAACTTTCATCTCTTCTCTGACCATTTACCATGTCAGACGCTCCCTGAAGAGACATTCACGCAAGAGCAGAAGTCTGATAGCCCACCAGTTGAAAATGATCCTATTGATGTTAACACCCAGACTGTTGAATCTCTAGTCCAGCAAACAATTGATGGTAAGAAAGCCATATACCTAGTTTATCTTCCTGCAACCAACATAATCTTTTGAACAATTTCCCTAATGTCTGCAGATACCATCACTGAAAGTTCAGAGCCGATTCAACCAGATACCATTGGTGCATCATCAGTTGTTCCTTCTCCTCAGATAGAAACTACCCTAGAAAAGGTATTGTATCTCCTCATTCTTCTTATTTTCAAACAACTTGTTATTTCTTAAAAAATTTCCTTACCCACCTATAGGCACTTAACTCACCGGCTCTGAACTACTCTTTCAATTTCGAAGAGTATATAGATGAAGGTGAGATCAGCTCATCAGCTATCTCTTCCCAAGAAGCCTTATTAGAGGAAACCAAAAATCGGCTAAAAGATATGCTGCCAATGCTCGAAAAAGATATAGCCAATTTGGTCCAAGATGCAGATCCGGTCAGAAGAATTTTCTTAGCCATTAAGGGTAACTTGCCTCCTAATCTTGCTGAGGTTCTGACACCTTTGTCCAACATTGGGATCAAGCTCCAAGAGTGAAAAGGGCTCAGAGAAACCTAGCTGATCGTGAAGCTTTATTGGCCAAGAAGAACTCCAACAAACAGGAGGCCAAAGAGCTAGCACAGCTAATCGATAACTTGAAGAACTCCTCCCTCAGGATCGAACCAGAGCTGAACCAACTAAAAGCCAAGCGTGCAGAACTCGAGAAGGAATTGGAGAACGTGAAGGCTGCTATCGATCGCCATGAGTCCAATCTGGCTCAAATACCCAATGCCATTAATCAAAAGAAATAGGAAATGTTGACCAAGGTCAAAGAAGGTAAAGCCATCCGTAGCAACCTCGAGAACATCCCTGGTCAGCCGAAGAAGAGAAGCAACAAATCACAGAAGTTGATGCTATCCGACTAAAAGCATTGAAAGTAATCCAGGATGTTCTAAACTTGTAATCTGCATACCAACATTTGTAACATATATTTTGTGTGGAACCAATGATAACCACATTTTCTGTTGATCTATTGTATCTCTTATCTCGGCTAAAGAGCCGATTTGAAAATAGCCGATTCTATACCTCTGACTTTAATCCAATTAAGTCTAAAAATACGGCCTCCACTGAGAAAACTTCTCAATCTTGCGTTCTCAGTTATCAATGTCGCATTCTCTTCGGCATTAGTGGGGCGGTGCTTCTCCTTCTATTAATTGCGGTTACCTTTTGCACATCCTGAGATATTCGCCACTTCACTTTGTAGCTATAGATACCAGCCAAGGGCCCTGGCCTCAAACCCACATCTCGCAACTGCTTCTGTTCTCTGCGCTTCTCCGCCTTCACAAACCCTGTAGCAGTTCCTTTCTCCTTTCACAATCTAGACCAGCACCCATGGCAGGAGAGGATCACCGCGGTAAGTGCGCAGCGGAAGATCTCCTAGAGGAGAAGGTCCCGGTCGGCCAGCGGCTTCACTGCATGAGGTAAGACTGAATGCTCTCATCCATAGCAAGAATCATCTATTAATGCATCTGCAGGTTCGTCCTCAATGATAGCCTCTGGCCACTTCCTTCCAAGGCCAGCGAGCCTTCTACCACCGCGTCTGCTGCTGTCCCGGCGCTGGATTCATCATCGGACTCCTCCGACTCTTACAACGGCGATGACGCCTGGCGTTTCCTCCGGGAGTGGAGGGTGGCTAAGGACCGTTACTCCGAGGCAGCTCAGGAGAATAGTCAATTTGAGAGCCGCCTCGAGGCCTCTCAAGCCGCCCTCCTTGCCACTGAAGAAGAGGCCAACACTGTCCGAGCACAGTTGTCTAAATCCGACGCCATGGTGGTGGGTAAGATGATCTTCAAGAAAACCTCCGCTCTCACTCCCTCTGCCTCCGTTCTGACAACCCATTTATTCCTATGATTGCCAGCCCTAACAGTCCAGTTGGAGAACCTAAAAACTGGCGGCGAACATGGCTACGGTAGCTGTTAACGCCCGGGGACCTCTCCTCAACAACCGTCTGCATGACGTCCCAGCGCGCATCCAGGAGATCACCCTCCACAGCGTTCACCATGGTGCGGTAGTGGCCCTGGCCATTGCATAGGTCCAGACCGGGCATGACCTTCGCACCATGGAGCCAGGCTTCCCAATGGCCGATGACCCCGACATGCATGAGGATCTGATCGAAGACTTCAGCGACGCCGTAGCGGCCATCGTGGACATCACCTCAGCCCAGGACATTATAAATAAAGTTTTTGAGTAGTTTGTACTAGGAACAGACTATGAATAAAGTCATGCGTTCTTCATGAACTCATCTTTGAGACTGCCATAATGTTATGAGGATTGTCTTTGTGCTTGTTTTTGATCTATAGGCGATACATACCGGCTATTAGAGCCGATGACTGAACAAATCAGTTGTCAAGTATTAATCCAAATGCTAGGATAATATTTTTTAGATATTTTCCATTGATCGCTCTGTCAAACTTTTCTCCTCCTTCTAGCATTTCCAAAATATAAGCATTGCCAAGCGCACAACGTTTAATCCGATGAGGACCTTCCCAATTAGGTGATCATTTGCCAAACTTGCAATCTTTAGATCCGATCGGCAATTTCACCTTCCAGACCAAGTCTCCCTCAGAAAATCGTTTGCTTTTGACCTTCTTATTGTAATACTTCGCAATCCTTAGCTTATTGGCTTTGATATTCTCAAGAGCATGCAGTCGATGGCAACTTAAGTCTTCTAAGTCATCTACCATAAGATTCTTGTAAACTTCAGCTGATAAATCATTTTGCAATGTGACACGCCTCGATCCAGTTTGAATCTCTCAAGGAAGGACTGCATTATGACCATACACAAGTTCATAAGGTGACGCTTTAATCGATCCATGATAGGCCATCCTATATGCCCATAATGCCGCATTAAGTGTTAAGTACCACTTTCTTGGTTGCTCCTCAATTTTCTTCTTAATCAATTTAATCATAATTTGATTGGATGCCTCTACTTGGCCATTAGCCTGAGCATAGTAAGGAGAAGAATTTAATAACTTAATTTTTATACTGGTAGCAAAATCTCTGAACTCTTCTAACGTGAACATTGTCCCCTGATCAGTAGTAATAGTTTGAGGAATTCCAAAATGATACACAATATGTTCCTTGACAAAATCAACCATATTCTTTGAGGTTATCGTCTTCAAAGGAATTGCCTCAACCCATTTGGTAAAGTAATCAGTTGCTACCAATATGAACTTATGTCCTTTACTTGAAGGAGGAAAAATCTGGCCAACTAAATCAATTCCCCAACCTCGAAACGGCCATGGTTTAATTATTGGATTCATAGCCGATGCAGGCAATTTCTGAATATTACCAAAACATTGACAATCCTGACACCCCTTGTAATATTCAAAACAATCTTCTAGTATTGTTAGCCAAAAATATCCAGACCTACGAATAATCCATTTCATCTTATAAGCCGATTGATGAGCTCCGCATATCCCTTCATGTACTTCACCCATCAACACTTTAGCTTCTTCATGATTTAAGCATTTAACCAACACCCCATCGACTGTCTTGTAATATAGCTGATCATCTAATAAAACATACTTAGTTGATTTATACCTTAGTTTCCTGGTAACCTTCTGTGATGGATTCTTAAGGTAATCGGCTATTTTGACTCTCCAATCATTAGTCAAGGTTTCACCACTTAGGATCTCTCGGAACACTCGATAACCTGACGCACTCTAAGCTAACTGATTAGCCTCTTGATTCTGTGCTCTTGGAATATGCTGAAGAGAAATATGGGGAAACTCCTTGATTAACTTCTGGCATTCATCATAGTATCCCCTCAGAATATCATCTTTACACTCATATAGGCCGATCAACTGATTAATAACTAACTGTGAATCTCCAAATACTTCAATTGACTTGGCCTTTACTTCATGAAGAAGTTGAAGTCCCTTAAGAACAGCTTCATATTCTACTTGATTGTTGGTAGTCACTGGTTTAATTGGAAAAGCAAACTCAAAACTTGCCCCCCGAGGTGAAACAATAACAATACCAATGCCACCACCTTGCTTGCACGAGAACCCATCAAAGAACAATGTCCAAGGTATTAGTTCTACATAGCCAATACCTGGTTTATGATGCTGAGTAATAAAATCAGCTATTACTTGCCCCTTGACTACTTTAGCCGATTCGTACCTCAAGTTAAATTCCGATAATGCAAGAATCCACTTTCCCATTCTTCCATTTAATATTGGCATTGATAACATGTGCTTCATCACATCAGCCTTAGAAATAACTGTACACTCAGTCGATAACAAGTAATGTCACAACTTAGTGCAAGAGAAATATAAGCATAAGCATAACTTTTCAATAGGAGAATATCTTGTTTCTAGATCCAAAAGCCTTCTACTTAAATAGAAAACAACTCGTTCTTTTCCTTCAAACTCTTGTATTAAGGCCGATCTAATTGTTTGGTTATCGGCCGATACATACAACTTAAAAGGTTTATCTTGCTGAGGAGGGACCAGCACAGGTGGACACTTCATATATTCTTTTATCTCCTCAAACGCCTTTTGTTGTACGTCACCCCATTTAAATTCTTGATCACTTTTTAACTTCAACAAAGGAGAAAATGACATAACCCTTTCTGACAAATTTGAAATAAACCTTCTGATAAAATTAATTTTACCAAGCAAAGATTATAACTCTGTTTTAATAGTCGGGGACACTGCCTCATCAATTGCTTTCATACTTTTCTGACCAATTTCAATTCCTCTCTCGTGAACCATAAAACCCAAAAATTATCCAGCTGATACTCCAAAGGCGCACTTATTAGGATTCATCTTTAAACCATGTTTTCTTGTGCACTCCAGAGTCTTTCGCACATCAGCTAGATGCTCCTTGTACCCTTTGATTTCACCACCACATCAACAATGTAGATTTCAACAATCCTGCTGATCAACTTATGAAAAATATAATTCATTGTCCTCTGATAAGTTACACCAGCATTCTTCAAACCAAAATTCATCACAACATTTATTGCCCCCTGGTCTTGGATGCGTTACTCTAAAAATCCTTCAGTATTATGTTAGTCTCAATCAAATCTCCTAGTCCCTTACCAAGCTTGCGAAAAGTAATATCAGGCATAAGATTAACAGAAGCACCTCCATCCACCAACATTTTGCTCATCGGCTTCCCATCAACAAAACCTTTCACATATAAAGCCTTCAAGTGCCGATACTTAATTGGCTTATCAAATATAGCTTGCTATATCACTTCTTGATCTACTGGAGCTCTAAATTCTAATGACAAAAGAAAAGTCATTTGAATATTAGCCGATGGTTGACCCTTATCGGCTATTTGTTTAGCACGCCATATTTGAGGCTTACCAGATTTCTAAGCCTGTTCCAACTCTCTACTCCTTAGGCGTTGTACCCTTCTTTTTGGACTTCCTTCCTGCCAAACATATTCTTCCTCATCACCTTCTTCATAATTAGCCTAATTTTGGTCAACAACTCGCTTCCCAAGTCGATCATGAACACTTCTATTTTTTAAGCGCCGATCCATATTATCATGATGATACTCGATTTGAGCATGGATAGACCGGTGGTCGGCTTGAGATTGCCTAAACTCCCAATATTGTTCACTACATTATGGGCAATTATTTCTAGTAGGCAATTTCAAACCTTCATTCCAACAATGTCTAAAGAAAGGACAATTCTAATATGACTCAGCTTGTTTTCTTTCATACCTCTCCTCTTCTTGTTGACGCTGGTATTCTTTCTCTTCTAACCAACGCTGATAATCCTTTTCTTTCTGTCGTTGCCATTTATTCAACAAAATTTAAGATGTAACACGCGGCCTCATTGCCCCATTTCTTGACGTCTCTCCCTGCTCATATCGGCTCTTCTGTTGGTCACGACGCCTTTTAATTTCTCTATATTCATCAGCCGATATTTGCATCTCTGGATCAACTGTTCTAGTTTCTTTTGCTCTAGTTGATGTTAGGACTTTAGTCTTCCCTTTGAGCAACTTAGCATCAACCATATTCTGATCTCTTGGGAAAGGATTATCATCAACTTTCATCTTCTGAGGTGTATCAAATTTAAGCTTCCCTTGCTAAATAACCCTCTATATATGTTACCGGAAAATTCTACACTCATTAGTAGATGGAGAAGTAGCGTTATGAAATTTGTAGAACTTCTTATTCTTCAACTGATTAGGAGGTAACATAACATGATTGGCGCGCAATTTGATCTCTCCTTTTTCAAGCAAGAAATAAAAAAGCTTGTCTGATTTTGTGACGTCAAAATCATAACTTTCTTCAACTCCTTTTCCCTAAGGATTCGACACCATCACTGTCTTCTTACCCTAATTCCATTCGGCTAGAGCAATCTCCTCTTCTTCATCATCCTCACCATCATCATCAACTAAATATGGATTATAAGCTTCAGCAATTGTTGCATTCTTCTGGAATCGGGTATCTCTGCGCATATTCTGGAATTGGCTATTAAGTGCTGCCACCCGTTGAGCCAACTGACCTAAATTATCAAACTCTTGCCCAAGCAGTTTTTCTCTCTATGTTAGCAATATTCCTTGAATAGCCAAAGCAGCTAGCTGATCATCAGTCAGATTCAATGAAAAGCACAAATTTCTAGTTTCTCGGAACCTCTAAAGAAACTCAGCACCCGATTCATTAGTTCTTTGCCTTATGGTCATTAAATCTATGATTTTCTTTTCTCGTGTCCTAGTATAGAAATATGTATAAAATTTCTTCTCCAGGTCAGTCCAATTGGCAATAGAATTAACTGGTAACGATGAAAACCAGGTGAAAGCTAGTCCTGATAGGGACAAAGAGAAGAAACGAACTCGATGAGCTTCTTCAATGGATGCTTCACCTAGTGAGTAAGATACCGACTGACATATTCTATTATACTTGTACTATCTTGACTAGTGAACTTAGCAAATTCTGGAAGCCTATAGTTCGTAGGAAGAGCAACCAAATCATACCACTCTGGATATGTACGCTTGTCTATAGGTCGGCCCTTTTGGTTTTAAACCGAACTGATTCTTCACCATGTCAGTTACTCTAAGCAACAACTCATCAGCATTTGAATCTAGATTTCTTTGCAATTGCTGACCCATCTGCGGATTAAAATTTTGGGTACCTTGATACCTTGGATTTGGAATCATTTGAAGGGTATTATAATCTATGCCATAATGATATCCGTGTGGAATCTCTATCTATTGAGTCCTTTGCTGATTTGTTGCTTGAAGTCTCTAATTGTAAATGTTGGGATCTGTATCTCTACAAATCCTTTGAACCGAGGGTACTATTTTTTGAGCCAATGGCAGTATTTGGCCTTATGTGCCAAAATTAACCATTTGATTCTGAACTTGCCCTATCGGCTGTTGCACATGCTGTACTAATGATCTAGGATTATTCTATATTTGATTAGTAGTACCCTGAACTTATTCAGATGAGCTCTGAACTACCTGGACATCATCATTGCTAGCTAGTGCTGCTTCTTGATGGCTAGTACCGGCTTGATTAGTCCCCTGAGTCGAGGGATGTGGAATGTTGTAATAAGCCGGTCCAATCTGATCAATTGGATATCCATAAAACACCTTCTTCATGGTATTATGGAATGTGTTCAAGAAAGTTGTATTATGGTTTAACATGGCATCATGAACAGATTTGTTGACAACATCTACAAAGAAACATCTATCATCAGCTTCATCTAGATCTGACTGCCCATGTATCAGAACTCTTGGTAGTGGATATTTCTGAACAACTTTATTATCATGTGTCTTGGTGTAGGACAACAAACACTTGTTCTGAAACTCTTCTATAGCTTTACTAATGACATCTTTATCCTCATCAGGTAAGTCTTCATAAGGCACCATAAGAATGTCCCTGTTGTTGTGAGCTGCCAAGATTCGATAACTGGTGAATCAGCCAAAAACAGTAAGAAAAATCTTACTAATCTTAGCAGATTCGATAACTGGTGATATTATATTAAACAACAAGTTGTTTAACACAAGATCGATAACTTTGATCTATATTATGATTCGTAAGAGACCAATCAGCTGATACAGCCTTACAAATAATAATACAGATCGATAACTAACTCATATTATACTCGTAAAAGATCAATCGGCTGATGTAGCTTTACAAGTATGATACAAGTCGTGACGGTACTCACAGACAAGTCAGAGGTCGATGCAGCCCTGCTTGTTGAAGAACTCATCAAGATCTATAGTACTCCTACTCCTAAGGGTTGGTGTGAAGCCAAAAAAGTAATTGTATTGATTGATTGTGAGATCTTTTTTTACAATAGCCGGGGTCCAATATTTATACCCGGAACCTAAACATGAATCCTACTCAAATATGACCCATTACAATTCTTTAGAATAAAAGAAAACATTCCTAACTTAAGATAACTTGGACCCTAATCTTTTCCTTTTTTATAGAGTCCGACATATTTTTCCCCGACGGCATCCATACATAGTCCATTGACGTTATCTGCTGATGTCATCCAAAAAGAGTCGATCCTAGTACCGCATCTAAATCAGCTGATATTGATTCACATCTGATCGATTCCTTGATAGTACAATCTTAGAAGCTTCAAGTTCCTGTGTTCTCTCTTCTAAATTTTGGTGTAAACAACCGCCATGCACGCGGTCGGAGCACACCACCGCTCCACCATGACCTAGACCTAACCCTAGAGCTTCGCTAGGACCTCCTGACGCTGTAGCCATGCTTGCCTGATCGTATCTTCACTGGAGACAATGAGCCTGCCACAGAGCACCTCAGCCGTGCCGCCATTGTCACCGGCGAGGTAGCTCCAGTGATCTACCGGGCTAACCAAGGGTATCAGTCGATGCGCAATAGTGTGGAGAACACAATGTCGGTGACCTCATCGCCGATGAGTTTGCCATCGGTCAAGCCATGCCCCTGCTCTTTGTGTCTGTCGCATGGGGTCACATTGACTACGGGACCCTATTGTCAGCCGCAGTGGGTGTATTGACGGGGTGTGTGTAGTATGTTTTGGATTTTTGAGTGATTTTCTTTATTTGTTTTCACAGATTTTGTAGCAAACTTTCAAAAATCATATCTAGAGTTAGGAGTGTCCAAATGAGGTAATACAAATTTTGTTAGATTTATCATGAAGTGTACTATTTGATAAAATATGAAACATACTGTTTGGGGTATTTTTCTAGGGGAATTAAATGGAGCTAAATAAGTGCTTTTAAATTTGTTTTCATCTTGTAAAATGCATATCTTGAACTAGGGAAGTGCAAAAATTGTGATTCTAATTTTGCTGGTCTTGTATTGATATGCTCTAGCTAGGAAAAATGCTAAACCTACAGTAGGCATACTTGAAATATGGTCTTTCTATTTAATCTTAATTAATTGCTAGTTTCTAAAAATACATAACTTATGGTCATGAAAATTTCTACACAGTGTTCGTATGCTAGGATGAAAGTAAGAAAAATAGGAAATCTATTGTTTGACACTTTTCACGAGGCTAAACTATTTTTTGCTAAAATAAGACTATGCAAATTGTCATTTTTGTAGAGGTTGCTATACTTATCCAAATGAGATAAAATTTGTATAGTAGACTATTGGGTTCCTATGTAACCTACTCTAATTTTCTCACAATTTATTTTGCACTGGAAATATTTATCCTTTAAATCACCTTATTATATAAGGAAATTAATAAATGCATGTAAATAAGTTATTGGGGTTTTACCATGATGTTTCTAGGGTGCTTGTGATGCATATTATGTGTTTATATTAGTAGTTGTGCTTGGAATTAATTGGTTATAGGCAGCTTGTTAATTATTGCTCTATAATTCAACTAGATGGCTGCATATGTAGTTTATGTTGTGGTGACAATTTCATGATGATAATGATCTTTTCTGTGAAACTTGTTAATAACAAAGTTGTAGATAACTTACCCATATGTATTTTCCAAAACTTTCATAGTTATAGGCTAAATGGTTTAAGATTTATAGCTTCTAGAAGTTTGATTAGTCTCTGGATAGATCTGGAACATGTAATTGTTTGAACTAGTTAACTATGGAATTCTCTTAAGATGATTATAAGAAAGTTGTGAACAATTTTATAAGCTTTCCAGAAAGTCTAAGATCATATTATGTGGGTGTGTATAACTCCAGTTATGGTCAAAACAAGTGGCTACTGTCTTGGAGTCCATAAAATTTTTTAAATAGGTGTTTATTTAATTACTAAAGAAGAGATATGCACCTACTCAGTAAAAGAAAATTTATCTTGTTATCACTTTAATACATTACTATTAAGTACACTTATGAGCATGCATTTTATCATATCATATCATCCATATCATTATCTATGCATCCATGATATCTTATTTCATGCTCATACATATAGGATCGCCCAAAGGAGTAACCCTACTGGAATTCAAAGAAGAGGCGGAGGACAATCAAGAAGCACCCCAACCCGTAGCTCCTGAAGGTGAGGAGCCAGCTACTGAGGAACTTCCAGAGTGCCCTAACCACCGACCCACTTCTTTCCTGAAAGGCAAGCCCCGGAGCATTTTAAGCCTGCTATGTTTTACAAAATATCACTTGAGTCCTTTATGTTTGATGCATTAGGTTGTAAGAATTGATTTGGAAACACTTGATGTACAGAACTACCTTGTCCAGATATATATACCTTTAACCCTGTATAGGTCCAGGATCGAATAACTGCTTAGCAATGTTTAGCTCGGTAGAAGTCAGGTGATTTCCTGTCACCTTCGAGATATAGGTGGACACTGAACCACGGTTGGCTATATTTGCTATCACGTAAAAGAACCATGGGATGTTGTAAACCGAGGCCGGACGGAGTCTATGTTGTAGGTTGACTCATGTGATTCTGTCTGCGCCGATTAAGGACCGCATCGTTGTTGGTCCTCGGTCATTTTGAACGCATGCCTCTCACATAGCTGGACGGATAACTTGTTCCGACCATGAAGCCGTGTATCTCAACTCAGGTCGGGCCTTGTTCTGTTAGAGTGCGCACAGTAGAGGTAGTAAGGATGTGTGGGGAGCTGGTGTGAGGCCAAGGGCAGGTTAGAGTCCTGATCGACCTAGCATCCGGTAGTGTCCCTGATTGTGCGGAGCTGATTGAACCTGTGAATTAGACCCGAGTTATACCAAAGGTGACCATTGATCTGGTCTACCTGGGTTTGTATTAGGAATACTACCCAGCTTGTTGCAATCGATTCGAATCGTCGTCTCTCTCGGATAGTGAGAAACTTGACTGAGCTTCCTTCTATCGTAGTGATAATGGCAAGTGGAATGGTTCTAAGAATGATATAATAAATTGCTATGGTTACTATTGTTCTATCACTACTGATATACCACATGTTTGGCATAGGTTAGTTGCTAATCTAGAGATGAATAGCTATAATTAACTTGATGACCGAATTATAAAATATATAGCTGAATTAGTGGCTTTTTATGTAAAATGTTATCAAGCTAGCTCCACTTATAAAGCCTTGCAAGATCCTTGGAGTCACTTTATTTTTTGGTTTATGACGGGTAAGTCTAGCTGAGTACCTTCTTATACTCAGAGTTTATTTCCCACTTGTTGCAAATAACACTGTTTATCATGGCTACTGTAAGAATTGCTTCTGTCCTACTGTGAACAAGGAGTAGGCCCTAGGCAAGGCACTTCTACTTATATATCTTATCTGTGATGTTTTTGTGGGTGGTGATCACAAACTGGCTTGTATTAAACAATGGTGTGAGATGTTGGTTTAGAAACTACTTTGCTTCCGCTACTACTTTATTTGAACTTGGTTTCTAATAACTTTAATCGCACTTTGATGTATGGCAATGTATTTGTGAACTCTATGTAACATGTGGCATGTATGTTGAATCATGTATGATCTTGGTTGTATGTTGGTGATGAATCAAGACCCTTCGTGGTACTTGATGGACTACCGGGTTTATATGGGCTCAAGTATGATAGTGCGACTGCTTGTGGGCTGCCATTGTACTTGTGCTCTTATAAATTGGACTGTTCCGTTATAGATTGTGAGGTCATTCAGTTTTCTATAGTCCACACAAAAACACCAAGTTCCATCTTTCTTTTTGACCAAGAGTACATGTGATGCAAATGGGCTGTGACTATGGGTAATGAGTCCAGCCTATAAAAGTTGCTTCACTTGCTCTTCTATTTTTGTCTTCAGTTGTGGGGAGTAGTGGTAAGGCCTAGCATTCACAGGCACTGCACCAGGGATCAAGGGTATGGCATGATCATAGATTCTAGATGGAGGTAGAGTTTGTGGGTCTTGACATACTTGGCTATGCTGGTCCAGGACTTGCTGAATGCAGGATGGTACCTGGTTATTGGTAGTATCAGTTTGACTCAGGGCAGACTCTGTGGTAGTGACAATTGCAAAGGCCCAAGCATCATCAGAGTGGTCGGGCACTGCTTCTTTCTCCATCTGATGCAAAGTCAGACTAGCAACTGCTTGCCCATTAGCCTAAACTTGCTTAGCTATCACCTTCTGATCATCCTTCGTGGCATTGAGACCATGTTTGATCTCCTGCTGGATCAACCCAGTGTCATTCATCTGCTGAAAAATTAGATCAAAGTTTTCCATCACTTGGTCCCAACGGCCTTTGTCATTATCCGAGTTCTTCGATATGGCGTCGAGTACGAACTGGGTTTGCTTCGATGGTTTGGGTGGAGCCGTGGTGACTATATTGGTAACAGGAACTTGAAGCTGGTGGAGCAATTGGGTTGGCATACACCTCCCCGTGAGCTTGCTACACCACATCGTCGACTATTCCTGGAAGTGAGGCACCACCAAGGGATTTTACACAGAGACGTGCTCTGTAACCCGAGTGAGTGGACACTTCCCCGTCGTCGCCACCGCATAACAATCGGTAGACGAGCTTACAGAATTTTACATGGGTACTCATCCCACAACCCTGGGCTCGACCGATTGCTTGCTAATGAGAGTAAGGGAGCAAAATTGGGTGTTGCTCACCACGGTTCTCGCCTCCTGAACCAAGTCTTTGTTGAAGTAGTCCCCTAGTCAAGCATCAAGTCGTAGATGTAGCGGATCTTGGTGGATTTGTGGGTGGTGGTGGGCTTGCTGGTGGATTGTTGGATGATGGTGGAAGTAGGCTACGCCGAAGCCGCTACTGACCTAGCTCAACCAAAGGGCGGTCTTTTGAGACCTCGTATTGAACACCTTGAGGGTGCCCAACGGAGATCGATCTGCCTACCTAGAATTACAAGCTATAGACCAAAGCAAGATGAGAGTAGGAAGCGCTACCTGAGGATGGTGTATGCTGGAGGTTGTTTTCGCCGCGCCGGGATGTCAGATCCGCCATCGCCGTGCCAACCAGCAACCGAGGAACCGGATAACTAGCGCCAGAGCGAGATTGGGAAGATCCACCGCCCACGCCGAGGAAGGACTGTCTCTGATACCACCTATCACGCCCCTTGGCCATCGGCGAGCGCCGCTGTCAATGTGAGGAGATCAAGAGAGATATGCGAGAGATGAGGAACGGAGGAGGAATCTTACTCGGCCCGATTCTGTTTTTAGATAAGCAATAGTTTTTGAGTTTGGCTTACAACAGCTTATAAGCTGAGTTCGGCCTATGGCCCACATGTCATAGAAACGAATTACAACATGTAAATAGATAACGTTTTGCAGTAAAGGAAAACGTAAAGCTTCGGTGCATCTTCTTGGATCAATCCGAATCTATATCACCGTTGAATCTGTATCATCGTTGTAGTTTTGCCAAGTCACTTATGGTGTTACGGAGCCCACGCCCCTGGGGTTGGGTGACACGGAGCCCGCACCCTCCAGGTCGGGCGGGACGGAGCCCGTACCTTTGGGGTTGGACGAGACCAAAATACGCTCTTGACCATCTGGGCGAGTTAGCGTTCACGGCCATCAGCTTCCTTCTTCCAGGTATCCCTAATATTGATACCCGACAGTAGTCCCCGAGCCTGTTGTCGCAGAACCGACCAATTTATAAGAGTACAAGTACAAAGGCGTCCCGCAAGCGGTCGCACTATCATACTTGAACCCATATAAACCCGGTAGTCCGTCGAGTACCACGATGGGTCTCGATAAACAATTTACAACAATCAAGATCGTACATGATTCAACATACATGCCACATATTAAATAAAGTTTATAGATACATTTTCATCATTAGAGTATGAAATCAGTTATTACAAACCGAGTTTGATAGATAAAGCGGAAGCAATTAAGTTCGAAAGTAAAGTTTCCAACATAGTTTGATATAGTGCTAAGATACGATCACGGTCCACAAAAGCATGTAGAAGGATTAATAAGAAGCCTGCCCAAGGCTTACTCCTCATCCACAGCGGGATAGAAGCAACTCTTGCAATAACCATGATACATAGTGCCATCTGCAACATGGGAAATAAAACCCTGAGTATGAGAAGGTACTCAGCTAGACTTACCCGTCATAAACCAGAAATAAAATGACTCCAAGGATTATGCAAGGTTGTATAAGTGGGGATAGCTTGACAACATTTTGCATAAAAGCGATTAACTTAGCTATACAATTATGGTTCCAATATCTGGTTAATTATACTATCCATCTCTAGATTAGCAACTATCATGTGCCAAACATGTGGTATATCCATTTGAAAGCATACAATAGTAACCATAGCAGGTATTGCAATTCCATATTCATCCGAACCATCATGTTCCATAACCCAGTTACTACGATGTTGGGACTAGCCAAGTTTCTCACTATCCAGGAGAGATGGCGATTCGAATCGATTTCAACCAGCTGGGAATTTATTCCTAACATAAACCCAGGCATACCGCGCGAAGGCAGCCTTAGGTCACCTTTGGTACAACTCAGGTACACATTTCGTGGGTCCATACTGCGCCGCACAATCTGGGACACCAGATGCCAGGACGTTCGGGCCTAGCCTGCCCTTGGGCTCAGTCTGATCGCCCCCCCGCAAGGAGCGCACAACAGAACGGGTCCCGGCCTGAGTTGAGCTACTCGGCTTCGCGGTCGGAACAACTTATCAGGCCAGCTAAGTGATAGTCATGCGTTCAACTTGTCAGAAGCACCAACAACGGTACGGTCTTTAATCGACACAGACGGGGATAGATCCACACCCAAGACCTCCATGTCTTGTTGCTTCCCTATCGACATCCCGCCCGGTCTCCATTTACATTACCCATGGTTCTTTTTCACAATAGCAAATATAGTCAACCGTGCTCCGGTATCCACCTATATCTCGCAGGTGACAGGAAATCACCTGACTTCTACCGGTCTAAACCTAGCTAAGCATATATTCGATCCTGGACCTATACCAGTTAAAGGTGTAATAGCTGGACAAGGAATTTATATGCATCAAGTGGTTCCATTCAACTCTTATAACCTAATGCATCAATCATAAGTACTTAAGTAATGATTTATAAAATACTGGGAGACTTAGAATGCTCCGGGGCTTGCCTCGCAGAAAGGAAGTAGGGCGGTGATCAGGACACTCCGGAAGCTCTTTAGGATTCTGCTCCTCACCTTCGGGAGCTGCGACTTGAGGATTCTCCTGCTGGTCCCCTTCCTCTACTTCGTCGAATTCCAGCAACGTTATTTCTTCCTCCGATCCTAGATGCATGAATATGGCATAAGATATTACGAATGCATACATGCGTACAAGTATAAAATGATGACACTGGATGAATGCATTCGTATAAGTATTCTTAACAGCATGGTGTTAACAAATGCATCATATTTTACCGAGTAGGTGCATATCTCTCTTAATTACTTAATCAAACACATTTACAATTCATTCACTACACACAAAACAGCAGCTGCTTGGTTTACTCATAACGGAAGTTCTACTTATCCAAATGCTGTGATAATAGACTTTCAGGAAAGCTTATAAAATTTTCTACAACTCTTATTTAATCACCAAAAGCTAATTCACACTTTATCTTAACCAAAACAGACAATCAATCCAGCGCTGTCCAGAAATCCCCAAGAACAAGCAAATTCGGAAAGGCTAACTTTAAACAGTTGTAACTCCTAAACCGTTTGACCTATGGTCCTGAAATTTTAACCCAAGACATATAATGAAGTTATCTACAACTTTGTTATTAACTATTTTTACAGAAAACATCATTTTTATCATGCAACTTATCAAACTCCGGAATCTGTCTGGAAACTATTCTAATTCGCATTACAATGTAACAGTAGTTCTACTTCATATAAGTCTTCAAATTTTTACAACCCAAAGTCTACCAACAGTTTAAGCATACCAAATATATCCAAGAAAATATAATGGTGAAGCCCAAACTATTTATTTATATGACTTTATTATTTTATTTAGATACATAGGTTAAATAATAAACATATACCAAATGTGCATCATAATTTCTCAGAAAATTACAGTGGCTTACTAGTGCTACCAATAGACTACTATAAAAGTTTCATGCCATTTTACCAAGTAAAACATTCTATACAAAAATGACAAGGCAGCAAGGCTTGAATTAGCATAAATAGAAAACCCTATTAAAAAGTGTCAAGCAATAGATTTCCTATTTTTCTTAGCATCCATATGGTACTAGGATTACCCCCAACAAATTTCATGAATTTTGGATTCATAATTGATTTATAAAAATTCATACAAGGATTCACTATTTATAAAAGAAAAATCTATAACTACAAATATACACATGCACAGATCCTCAAATTTTTACCAGAGCTCATATATGATAAGAATAAATTACCACAAAAATTTCATAATTTTTGGAGTACCGGAACTCTAGATATAAAATAAACAAGTTTGCATGCATTCAAAAACACATTTCAAATCTCTATTTAAATCTTCCAAAATTTCTACTGTAAGTGTCAAGATCATATTTTTCTTAAATAGTTCACTTCCTAAGGAACACTACAAAATTTGTTTCACAATTTTTGAAACTATCAAACTGGAGATATAAAAATCACAAAACAGCAACAGATCTGGATTTAAATAAACTAGCTTTTAAGTTGGAGTCGCTGACAAGCGGGACCCACTGGTCAGGGGACCCCACATGTAAATGAAACAGAACAGAGCAACGGTGCGGAATCGACGCGGGAACAGCGGAGCTCACCGACGGCGGGGTTGCCGGCGGTGACATCATCACTGCATGACCTACGTGACCTAGCGCATCGATTGAGCTACTCGGTGGGACCTCTCATCGGAGCTAGCGACTACGGCGGCGACCATGGCGGAGTGGTGGCACGGGACGACGGCGCTACTTTGGTGGAGGCCACGGCGAAGCAAGCTCGAGCGCTGACGAGCTTCTACGGACTCAGGCGAACCTAGCGCACAAGCATTTGCAAGAAGAGGTGGACGGTGGCCTTCAGCCACGGTGACGAACTTGGCGGCGAACTCCGGCGAGCTCGTCTTGGCGTTTGTGGCTTACCAAGCACGGTCGTGAGCAGCTGGTGGAAGGCGGTGAGTCGCGGGGGCTCGTGGAGTGGGCGTTGCGATGGTGGAGAAGCGGCGAGGTGAGTGGCGTTGGCTATGGCGACGGTGGAGGCTCTCGGTCTGCGGAAGCTTCAACATTGCTGGCAAGGACGAAGGAGGAGTCGAGGAAATGAAAAATGGGGTATTTGGATGGATGGATCGGTGGTGGTGGTGGTGTTAAAGCCACGCTCACGGCTCAAATCCTTTGTCCACATTGTATAGGCGCCGTGAGCTTGGCCATTTCAGCGCCACGCTGGCTTTTGCTTCTGAGTCTGGTCGGCCACTGACGACTGAACGATCGGCCGATTCAGTTAGTTCAGACTCGCAATGTGATGCCTGACAGCGTGTTTTGACAACGATTTAACTGCTAAACCGTAGCTCTATTGTGTAAACCATCTAAATGGAACTTGTAGACCGATGTACCGTCTTCATTTCTTGTTTAGAACTCACGTCCAAACTCTCAACCAATCTCGAGTTAGGCCATCCCAAAGATCGGCTGTCAGCACGGTTAGGGTACAAGACTTAGCAGAATTGGCTAAGTGTTGAAAACAGGGAATTTATGATTCTTGTGAGCCTAATTCAAGCATGTTAGGAGCTAAACTAGTCTATGACCCAAACATAAAAGTTGTTCCTTATACCAAATATTACAACTTTGCTTTAGTGACCACCTCCATGCAAGGTCTCTAACACCTAGTTCAAATTTGGTCAAACATGTCACATTTAAATGATGATACACTTTAAAGCATGGCTTAATGACCTAATTACCCCTAACCATGAATATCAAAGTTGTTCATAATGGTACTCTAAACATGTTTAGGCTAATTGCAAGGTCATACAATCATTTCATGTATTAGTCACTCATAGAGCTATTTAGTGTAATCACATGAAACATGACTTAAGGGCTTGATCATGGGAAGTGGCATTCATGAACTATGTTCCATTTGCTAACCTAAGTGTTGCTAACATGTTTTTGTGACTCATATCAACCAATCACATGTATACACTCATAATCATATGCATATTCATATGAAAGCATGAAATACTAAGAAATGTTGCACATGTTTCAATTGAATGTTTCAAGTGTAAATGCATATATATGAATGCTTGATGATCATGCTCATGCTATGCAAGTCAAGTTATGCAAGGCTAACACCTGGGGTGTTACAGCCCCTCCCCCTTATAAAAATCTCGTCCCGAGATTTGCAAGACCTACCATTCTTTGTAAAAAGGTGGGATAAACTTCTCGTAAATAATCTTCTCTTTCCCACGTAGCATCTTGTTCACTATGATTGTTCCACACCACCTTATAGAACTTAATAATCTTACTCCGTGTTACTCTTTCCAACTCCTCTAATACTCTAATTGGCTTTTCTTCATAGGTTAAATCCGATTGAAGCTGCACGTTGGTGGGTGCAATAGCTTCTTTAGGTACTCGAAGACATTTCTTCAACTGAGAAATATGGAAAACATCAAATATTGCACTCATCTCTGGTGGAAGTTGTAACTTATAAGCGACACTTCCTTTTCGTTCCACAATCTTGTATGGTCCCACATATCTTGGTGAAAGCTTCTTTTTCATCCCAAATCTCTTCACCCCTTTCATGGGTGATACCTTCAAGTATACATAGTCACCCACTTCAAAAGTCAGTGGTCTTCTTCTTCTATCAGCATAACTCTTTTGTCTCGATTGAGCTGCCTTCATATGATGTTGGATGACACGTACTTGCTCTTCAGCTTCATTGACAAAGTCAATACCAAAGTATCTCCTTTCACCGGGCTCAATCCAATTCAACGGAGTTCTACATTTTTGGCCATACAAGGCTTCAAATAGAGCCATCTTGATACTTGCTTGATAACTGTTGTTATAGGAGAACTCAGCTAAAGGTAACCATTTCTCCCATGAACCTTTTGAAGATATAACACAAGCTCTAAGCAAATCTTCTAGGATTTGGTTCACTCGCTCTGTCTGTCCTAAAGTCTGTGGATGATATGCAGAACTTCTGATTAGCTTGGTTCCCAAAGCCTGGTGTAAGTGCTCCTAGAAATGAGCTATGAACTATGGTCCTCGATCTGAGATTATAGTCCTGGGTACTCCATATAGTCTCACGATCTGGGAAACATATATCTCAGCGTATTTCCCAACTATATACCATGTGTTCACGGGTATAAAATGTGCTGACTTGGTGAGACGATCGACAATAACCCATATTGAATCGTGACCTTGTGGTGTCATTGGAAGGCCTATGATAAAGTCCATACTGATTTCTTCCCATTTCCAACCTGGGATAGGCAATGGCTAAAGTAATCCGGTAGATTTCATATGAACAGCTTTTACTCTACTGCAGTTATTACACCTAGCAACATAGGCTGCGATCTCTTTCTTCATCTTAGTCCACCAAAAATGGGTTTTTAAATCTTGATACATCTTACTACTACCCGGATGGATAGACAATTTGGATGAGTGAGCTTCATCTAAAATTTGGTTCCTCAGCTCACGGTCTTTTGGTACCACAAATCGGTCCTCAAACCATAACACACCTCTTTCATCCAATCTGAAATGCCTGGTCTCTTGCTCTTGCATTTTTCTCTTGATGTGACTTATTCCTACATCTGTCTGCTGCAACTCTATGATTTTGCTCTCAAGTGAACAACTGATCGTGATATTGTGTAGTACAGCAGGGTGTAACAAGTTGAATCCATCTTCCAATAATGCTTCCATAGTGTTGCAATGAGACTTTCGACTGAGTGCATCTGCTACTACATTAGCTTTTCCTGGATGGTAGTGCACTTCCAAATTGTAATCCTTAATTAGCTCTAACCATCTTCGTTGTCTCATGTTCAGCTCTAGTTGGGTAAAGATATACTTGAGACTTTTGTGGTCAGTATATATATGACATACATTGCCCAACAAGTAATATCTCCATATCTTTAATGCGTGAACCACTGCTGCAAGTTCTAAATCATGAGTGGGGTAGTTGACTTCATGCTTTCTCAACTGTCGAGAAGCATATGCAATAACTCTTCCTTCTTGCATAAGCACACAACCCAAACCTATTCCCGATGCATCACAAAATACATCGAAAGGCTTTTCAATGTCTGGCTGTGCTAGCACAAGTGCTGTAGTCAACAGAGTTCTGAGGGTGTGAAAAGCAGCTTCACATTCTGGTGTCCATTTGTACTTCTCATCTTTCTGAAGTAGTCTGGTCATTGGCTTAGCTATCTTCAAGAAATCTGGAATGAAACGGCGATAATATCCTGCTAACCCTAGAAAACTCCGAACTTCATGAACCGAAGTTGGTGCTTTCCAATCCATGACCTCTTGTACTTTTGATGGGTCTACAGAGATTCCATCTCTTGATAAGATGTGACCTAAGAAAGGTACCTTGCTCAACCAAAATTCACACTTACTAAACTTTGCATATAACTTATGCTCCCTCAATCTGGATAGGACAATCATCAGATGCTCTTCATGATCTGACTCATTTTCTGAATAAATCAATATATCATCGATAAACACGACCATGAACTTGTCAAGTTCAGGCATGAATACCGAATTCATCAGGTACATGAAGTAGGCTGGAGCATTCGTTAGTCCGAAAGACATAACCAAATACTCATATAAGCCGTACCTAGTGGAAAAAGCAGTTTTGGGTATGTCCTCTGGCCCGATCTTTATTTGATGGTAGCCTGACCTCAAGTCAATTTTGGAGAATACCTTTGCCTTCGCTAGCTGATCGAACAAGATGTCAATGCGTGGCAACGGGTATTTGTTCTTGATGGTCACAGCATTAAGTGGTCTGTAATCTACACACATTCTCAGTGACTTGTCCTTCTTTTTCACAAACAATGTTGGACATCCCCACAGAGATGAGCTAGGTTGGATAAGACCCTTGTCCAATAGATCTTGTAATTGAACCTTAAGTTCGCTAACTCATTGGGTGGCATTCTATAGGGGCCTTCGGATATGGGTGTCGTATACGACACTAATTCAATCTTAAATTCCACCTCCCTATCGTGGTAAGCTGGTAATTCCTCCGAAATACATCAGGAAACTTACAAACCATCGGGATATCACAAAGTGTGGTGGTTTGGATAGCACAAAGCTAAATGTTGGAGTTCAAAATTGCGAGAGAGTGGTACTAGAAAAGCATTCCCTCCCGTGGGTTCTCTCAACATAATAGTACGGGTTTGGTGTCAATGAGAACACCATGATCCTTCATCCAATTCATGCCTAAGATTACACTTATCGATAACCTGCAATATTATCAAATTCGTTGTATACTCCCTCCCTTGTATAGAGATGAGCACGTTTTGACTATCTTTTTTGGTAGAAATAGTACCCCCCTATTTGAACTTATATTATAACCCCCTTTGCTTACTTCAATTATTTCCTAATCATGCCTAGATGTGAATGCTTGACTCATAAAGGAATGAGAAGCTCCGGATCAAATAAAACAACAAATGGATGCTTGTTGACGAGAAACATACCGGTACCGTGACAACTTCTCAAAGAGCACTTCCTCAATCACAGATAATGCATTTATCCGGACGTGCCCTTGTGTTCGCCTGTCTCTGATTGTTCTGATTTGGGTTGCCATTCTTCTTGGGGTGGGGGCATTCCTTGGCCCAATGACCCATTTGGTTGCAGTTGAAACATGGCTGATTATTCCTAGGTCCTGTGGAGCTCCCTTGACTGCCAGTCCCTTTTGGTAAGGCAATAGTGAATGCCTTACGAAATGGTTTTTGTGGCCTGCCATTCTGAGCTTTAGGTGGTGGTGGCCTAAACTTGGATGCAGGTGGACGAAATTGTGGCCTAGCTATGATAGGCACTCTTGCATGTGAAGATCCGGAGGCACCTGCCTCGAATGCCCTCTTGCGACTCTTAGCAGTTGCATGCATATTATTGTGGTTCTCCTGGGTCAGAGCATCACTAATGAACTCGTTGTATGTGGCACACCTACAATTGGCCATGGTCTTCATCAGTTTGGTACCCAGGCCCCGCTTGAAACTCTCTATCTTTTTCTCCTCAGTATCCACAAAACCTAGAGCATATCTGGACAAGTTGTTGAATGCGTGCATGTATTCTGTGAGAGTCTTCGTTCCTTGAGTGAGCCTCATAAATTCAGCCGCTTTCATGCGCATTAGGCCGGGGGGAATGTGATGTCCCCTAAAAGCTAGCTTGAACTGTTCCCATGTCACTCGCGCATTAGCAGGTAGTGATGACAAGAAATGTGCCCACCAGATCCCTGCTGGTCCTTGCAGCTAATGAGAAGCATACTCAGCTTTCAGATGCTCGGTGACTCTTAGCAAGCGAAACTTCTGCTCAATGGTGTTGAGCCATTTGTCAGCCTGTAGTGGTTCCTCAGCCACCTTGAAGATAGGAGGCTTTGTATCCAGAAATTCCTTAAATGTACTGTGCTGATTTGGCTCGGCCCCTAGTTGTTGTGGGTGGCCACGAGCGGTGTTCTGCGCAATGAGGCGCAGAGCTTCTTCCATTGTCCTTTGGCTCCCCAAGAACTGAGCAAAGAACTCCTGAGCAGACGGCGGCGGTGGTGGTGGTAAGTCATCACCATTGCCATCATGACTGCTACCAGCTCCAGCACGGGTGTGCGTCATCTGCGAAGTTGCAACAATAAGCGATTATTGGTTGATGTCAAGAGATTGCAGATGAATCATAATCATGCCAAACTGAAATTACTGGAGAAAATCCTCAAATTCACAATAAAAACAGAGGCATAACAATTCATTCTCGCAACATGACACCACCAATTTTATCACTTATCGGACTCGCACCGTGTTAACATACTAGTCACTAGGTGACTCTAATCTTCATTAAGATCGCTGCCGAGGTCGGAGATAGGATTATCCTCATTCTCTGGCTCCACTTCTTTCTAGGTATACTTCATTCCACTGATAGAGGGGCGGTTCATGGTACCCCGCAAAGTGCAAAACTCTCACAACAAGGTAGGTGTTCCGAAAACCATCAGGAAATTCTCACTCCAACTGGTGCTACCATCGGTACCATCAACGTGTACACTTTTGTGAGACAAGACCATAATGGATAAGAGTTACATAACCAAGTAAGAAATTTATAAGGGGAGGAACAATTTAATTATGTGAATGATAATTATCATGATGCATGCTCGTTCCGTACGTCCTCACAAACTTAGGAAAATTTTGTTTCTAGCGGTAGACACGGTGGCATACATACGTTCTCTCATATATAGCGTAACTAGTCGAGCTACACGTTTCATTGTTAGTGTACCTGCATAAGAATTTCATTTTAGCCCAAACCCATAATGAAATATGCAGAATGTAAATCTAAATACTTCCATATATGTATACCCATACATATACTTCCGTATCAAACTACCCGATAACAATTTAAACCCACAATTAAATACGCACCATATACACATGCAAGCATGCATACATAGCCGTACCAAAGCTAACTCTCCCCGACCGCACGCTCACATCTTGCGGTCATGTCACTCATCATCTTACCTTGGCATAGAGGCATTTGATCCATATATTACCATTCAAGTGAATGACATCCATACAATAGCACGCCGTATGGACGACGAAGTAAAAACCCCCATGTTAGTACTTAAATAGCCACCTAATAGTCCTTAATTTGGGCATAAGGAAAGTGATCATTGGCACACTTTAGATTTCAAATACCTATTATATAGCTATCAGTTGCTAGAGAAGGGTTTTTGGAAAACAAAAACTTTTGTTTTAAATACACATGTGACAATTAACGTTGAATCTTGCTCTGATGCCAGCTGTCGCAGAACCGACCAATTTATAAGAGTACAAGTACAATGGCATCCCGCAAGCGGTCGCACTGTCATACTTGAACCCATATAAACCCGGTAGTCCGTTGAGTACCACGACGGGTCTCGATAAACGATTTACAACAACCAAGATCGTACATGATTCAACATACATGCCACATATTAAATAAAGTTTACAGATACATTTCATCATCAGAGTATGAAACCAGTTATTACAAACTGAGTTTGATAGATAAAGCGGAAGCAATTAAGTTCGAAAGTAAAGTTTCCAACATAGTTTGATACAGTGCCAAGATACGATCACGGTCCACAAAAGCATGTAGAAGGATTAATAAGAAGCCTGCCCAAGGCTTACTCCTCATCCACAGCGGGATAGAAGCAACTCTTGCAATAACCATGATACACAGTGCCATCTGCAACATGGGAAATAAAACCCTGAGTACGAGAAGGTACTCAGCTAGACTTACCATCATAAACCAGAAATAAAATGACTCCAAGGATTATGCAAGGCTGTATAAGTGGGGATAGCTTGACAACATTTTGCATAAAAGCGATTAACTTAGCTATACAATTATGGTTCCAATATCAGGTTAATTATACTATCCATCTCTAGATTAGCAACTATCATGTGCTAAACATGTGGTATATCCATTTGAAAGCATACAATAGTAACCATAGCAGGTATTGCAATTCTATATTCATCTGAACCATCATGTTCCATAACACAGTTACTACGATGTTGGGACTAGCCAAGTTTCTCACTATCCAGGAGAGACGGCGATTCAAATCGATTTCAACCAGCTGGGAATTTATTCCTAACACAAACCCAAGCATACCACACGAAGGTAGCCTTAGGTCACCTTTGGTACGACTCAGGTACACATTTCGCGGGTCCGTACTGTGCCGCACAATCTGGGACACCAGATGCTAGGACGTTCAGGCCTAGCCTGCCCTTGGGCTCAGTCTGATCGCCCCCCGTAAGGAGCGCACAACAGAACGGGTCTCGGCCTGAGTTGAGCTATTCGGCTTCGCGGTCGGAACGAGTTATCCAGCCAGCTAAGTGATAGGCATGCGTTCAATCTTGTCAGAAGCACCAACAACGGTATGGTCCTTAATTGACACAGATGGGGATAGATCCACACCCAAGACCTCCATGTCTTGTTGCTTCCCTATCGACATCCCGCTCGGTCTCCATTTACATTACCCATGGTTCTTTTCCACGATAGCAAATATAGTCAACTGTGCTCCGATATCCACCTATATCTCGCAGGTGACAGGAAATCACCCGACTTCTACCGGTCTAAGCCTGGCTAAGCATATATTCGATCCTGGACCTATACTGGTTAAAGGTGTAATAGCTAGACAACGAATTTATATGCATCAAGTGGTTCCATTCAACTCTTATAACCTAATGCATCAATCATAAGTACTTAAGTAATCATTTGTAAAATACTGGGAGACTTAGAATGCTCCGGGGCTTGCCTCGCAGAAAGGAAGTAGGGCGATGATCAGGACACTCCGGAAGCTCTTCAGGATTGTGCTCCTCGCCTTCAGGAGCTGTGACTTGAGGATTCTCCTGCTGGTCCCCTTCCTCTACTTCGTCGAATTCCAGCAACGTTATTTCTTCCTCCAATCCTAGATGCATGAATATGGCATAAGATATTGCGAATGCATACATGCGTACAAGTATAAAATGATGACACAGGATGAATGCATTCGTATAAGTATTCTTAACAGCATGGTGTTAACAAATGCATCATATTTTACCGAGTAGGTGCATATCTCTCTTAATTACTTAATCAAACACATTTACAATTCATTCACTACACACAAAACAGCAGCTGCTTGGTTTACTCATAACTGAAGTTCTACTTATCCAAATGCTGTGATATTAGACTTTCTAGAAAGCTTATAAAATTATCTACAACTCTTGTTTAATCACCAAAAGCTAATTCACACTTTATCTTAACCAAAACAGACAATCAATCCAGCGCTGTCCAAAAATCCCCGAGAACAAGCAAATTCGGAAAGGCTAACTTTAAATAGCTGTAACTCCTAAACCGTTTGACCTATGGTCCTAAAATTTTAGCCCAAGACATATAATGAAGTTATCTACAACTTTGTTATTAACTATTTTTACAGCAAACATCATTTTTATCATGCAACTTATCAAACTCCAGAATTTGTCCGGAAACTATTCTAATTCGCATTACAATGTAACAATACTTCTACTTCATTTAAGTCTTCAAATTTTTACAACCCAAAGTCTACCAATAGTTTAAGCATACCAAATACATCCAAGAAAATATAATGGTGAAGCCCAAACTATTTATTTATATGCCTTTATTATTTTATTTAGATACATAGGTTAAATAATAAACATATACCAAATGTGCATCATAATTTCTCAGAAAATTACAGTGGCTTACTAGTGCTACCAATAGACTACTGTAAAAGTTTTATGCCATTTTACCAAGTAAAACATTCTATACAAAAATGACAAGGCAGCAAGGTTTGAATTAGCATAAATAGAAAACCCTACTAAAAAGTGTCAAGCAACAGATTTCCTATTTTTCTTAGCATCCATATGGTACTACGATTACCCCCAACAAATTTCATGAATTTTGGATTCATAATTAATTTATAAAAAATCATACAAGGATTCACTATTTATAAAAGAAAAATCTATAACTACAAATATACACATGCACTGATCCTCAAATTTTTACGAGAGCTCATATATGACAAGAATAGATTACCACAAAAATTTCATAATTTTTGGAGCACCGGAACTCTAGATATAAAATAAACAAGTTTGCATGCATTCAAAAACACATTTCAAATCTCCATTTAAATCTTTCAAAATTTCTACTGTAAGTGTCAAGATCATATTTTTCTTAAATAGTTCACTTCCTAAGGAACACTACAAATTTTGTTTCACAATTTTTGAAACTATCAAACTGGAGATATAAAAATCACAAAACAGCACCAGATCTGGATTTAAATGAACTAGCTTTTAAGTTGGAGTCGCGGACAAGCGGGACCCACTGGTCAGGGGACCCCACATGTCAATGAAACGGAATAGAGCAATGGCGCGGAATCAACGCGGGAACGGCGGAGCTCGCCGACGGCGGGGTTGCCGGCGGTGACATCATCACTGCATGACCTACGTGACCTAGCGCATCGATTGAGCTACTCGGTGGGACCTCTCATCGGAGCTAGCGACTACGGCGGCGACCATGGCGGTGCGGTGGCGTGGGACGACGGCGCTACGCCGGTGGAGGCCACGGCGAAGCAAGCTCGAGCGCTGACGAGCTTCTACGGACTCAGGCGAACCTAGCGCACAAGCATTTGCAGCAAGAGGTGGACGGTGGCCTTCCAGCCACGGTGACGAACTTGGCGGTGGAGCTCCGGCGAGCTCGTGCGCATTGCTGTGGCTTACCAAGCGTGGTCAGCGAGCATGGGTGGAGGCGGTGAGTCGCGGGGGCTCTGGTGGAGGCGTTGCAGTGGTGGAGAAGCGACGAGGGCGAGCTGGTGTTGGCTATGGCGACGGCGGAGGCTCTCGGTGCTGCGGAAGCTCGGCAGCTGCGCGCAAGGACGAAGGAGGAGTCGAGGAAATGAAAAATGGGGCGCGGGATGGATCGGGCGGGCGCTGGCGGTGTTAAAGTCGCGCTCTGGCTCATCACTGCCGCGCTGGGCAGGGCGCCGGCGACGCGCGGCCAATTCCCGCGCCACGCGGCAGCTCGGCTCTGAGCCGGTCGGCCACTGACGATTGAACGATCGGCCGATTCAGTTAGTTCAGACTCACAATGTGATGCCTGACAGCGTGTTTTGACAACGATTTAACTGCTAAACCGTAGCTCTATTGTGTAAACCATCTAAATGGAACTTGTAGACCGATGTACCATCTTCATTTCTTGTTTAGAACTCACGCCCAAACTCTCAACCAATCTTGAGTTAGGCCATCCCAAAGATCGGCTGTCAGCACGGTTAGGGTACAAGACTTAGCAGAATTGGCTAAGTGTTGAAAACAGGGAATTGATGATTCTTGTGAGCCTAATTCAAGCATGTTAGGAGCTAAACCAGTCTATGACCCAAACATAAAAGTTGTTCCTTGTACCAAATATTACAACTTTGCTTTAGTGACCACCTCCATGCAAGGTCTCTAACACCTAGTTCAAATTTGGTCAAACATGTCACATTTAAATGGATACACTTTAAAGCATGGCTTAATGACCTAATTACCCCTAACCATGAATATCAAAGTTGTTCATAATGGTACTCTAAACATGTTTAGGCTAATTGCAAGGTCATACAATCATTTCATGTATTAGTCACTCATAGAGCTATTTAGTGTAATCACATGAAACATGACTTAAGGGCTTGATCATGGGAAGTGACATTCATGAACTATGTTCCATTTGCTAACCTAAGTGTTGCTAACATGTTTTTGTGACTCATATCAACCAATCACATGTATACACTCATAATCATATGCATATTCATATGAAAGCATGAAATACTAAGAAATGTTGCACATGTTTCAATTGAATGTTTCAAGTGTAAATGCATATATATGAATGCTTGATGATCATGCTCATGCTATGCAAGTCAAGTTATGCAAGGCTAACACCTAGGGTGTTACACCTATGGAGGAGTAGGATAGTCCTTCGAATGCTTTGTCGGACGGAAGGATTATGAGGGTCTTGATCTCTCTTTGCGGGCCACGGGATGTCTTGGTAGGGTCGCGATTCCTTTCTGTCGAGTTCGGACTCTTCGGGAGCATGCAGCTGCGGGATTCGGGGGTCGGAAAAGATCTCTCTTGATTCTGATCCCTCACTAGGATCCGATCGATCAATCAAGTATAATTTTCCCATTTCAGAATCAGATTCATATTCTTCAGCGTACCTGAACACCCATATCCTCAGTGTGCTTTCATCAGCTTCTTTTACGTCGGTAGCATGGAGAAATCTGAATCTTTCCATGTCTTGATCAGCACATCACTGCCAGTGTTAGGACATAACAAAAAAGCACATTGAGTGCCAACCAACATGACTAGAACTGAAAAGAAGCTATGGAACCTGCAGGCAGCCAGTGTTCATGGTGCCAATCCTTCCTGCCCGGTTGACGGTGGCCCTGAACGAACCAGGGAAGGAGGCCTTGCAAGAGGAGCATGGCCTGGCACGTGATGCCGCCATGTTCTAGCACGCGATGCCGTCTAGCGGCCCCGCCGGCACAAGCGCAAGCTGCCATGAGCGCCGCCAGCCTGCCGCGACCGTGTCCCACGAAGCCGCCATCAGCGGGAGCATCTAACCTCTTGCGCTAGCACGCCACGACCACCCGCGGAGGTCCCCGATGACGGCGCCAGCGCCGCCACCGCTGAGACGGCCACGACCACGGTGGGCGCGGGTGCAAAGCACGCCAGCTCCTCTGGCGCGGCAAGGCAGGATGCTGTAGACCCCAGACGGAGCCAGGAAATGACCGCATCTGCGGCAGAGCCAGGATTGGAGGCCGCAGCGGCGTCGGAGAGGGCTCGCGCGGGCGTCCATGTGTTGGCGCGCGAGAGAGGGTAGGGTTAGAAGAGAAGGGCATTTTCGACATCTTCATTGGCTGGGCCCACATGTCAGGGCAGCCAAACGGTGAAAAACTAACAGAAGGCGGACGGAATGACGCGGAGGGTTAAAAAGTTTCCTCTAGTGGCACCTGTGACCGCTCGAACTTTTTTTGACTTATGGGTAATTATAAACTTTTATAACGACACACAGGTAAAAGCCTCTTTACTGTGTTGTGCTCCCATGCTCATTTTGTTCATGGTCGACGGTTGAGTTCGTGCTTTTTTTTTACCGTTGCTTCGCTATGGTTAGCTTTTGCTCGAAACTACTAGCATGATAAAAAAATCAAAATTCAATTTAAAGTCAGGACGAGCTCGTGTTTTATTTCTGAAGTGGATTTCTCTCAAGTCCCAACGAAACGGGCCGTGGGAGTTTAAATTGTTAGCAACCACACTCGATTGGTTCGCTGACAACTCGATTGAGGTAGCAGGTTCCAAGACCTTAGGGAGAGGGAGGTCTGGAATCAGCAAGAAGGGGAATCAGAGCTAGGAAGAAGATACTAGAAGGTTCTAGAAGGGACTGGAGGTAGGGAATTCGGGTACAGAAAGACAGGGGTCGGAGGAGGAAGAAGCACAGGGACTCGAGATGGAGATGTATTGTCTTCTGAATATTCGATGCCTTGTCCTGCTCTTGGCCCTTGGCCTTTGTAGACTCCCATCCAAACGTGACTGGACTGGCCCATGACCCATGTGAAGGCCCATCCGTAGCTGATCCCTAACATTCCCCCCTTCTTAAGCTTCGGCTGGCCCCCAAGCCAATAGAGAAGTTTGGAACCACCGGGATCCCAAGGAAACCACGGAAACCCTGGTTCTGAATAAAGACACTGACCAATCAATTGAGCTCCTAAAATGCAGACAAGTGCAGGGGAAGCACCAGCCTCTTGGAATGCAGTAGCGCAAGTAGTACCAGTGTGATCCTTGATCTGACACAAAAGCAGGTACCTGAACTCACAACCTTCAGTGTGCTGATTGCAGCTATCACAATACCATGTCTCATCATCATTTCTCATCACCTTTATGTAGCATGGCTTACCATTAAGCTCCAATGAACAAGCTTGATAGCATAATATATCAGCTCTCACATGTGAAAGTACAGCCTGGACAGTGATGAAGTCATGCTTATCTGATCGCCCCAGTTTCTCATCCTTGATCTGGGCAATTGTTTTCAGCACATGATTCCCGTGCATGGTTGATATTTCCCGAGGCAGAGAATTGCAGCCAATATTCATTCCTTCAGTTATGTCACACTGATTCAGCCTTGCAACAACTGGAAAATCTGGATTTACTTGCAACTGCGTTGTGCTGATTGTGACCACAGATCTGCCTTTTGAATCACTCATGCGGACACCTTTGAGAGACAGTATAGAGTTTGAACCAGAAGTACACAACTGCAGTTGTTGTCCCACTGCATCACAGAATTTGCCCCAAAAACTGATGCGGAACCCATGAGATAGAGAGTTGGAATCAAACTGATGCCCACCATGCTTCAGCTGGTCAGAGCATGTTGTTGTTGACACAGTAACTATTACTGAGACTGGCACAATTGTCTTCAACTGAGGCAGTAATAAACTGATGCAGAATTTGCAAATCGTGATCACCATGTCAGAGAACCAAGAAGGCAATTTCAGCGTGATGCAAGCCATCAATTTCATATCAAAAGAATGCCCAACAGGCATACTGAAATGGGACGCTATCACAACAATAACAAAGTTGGTCTGTGAGGTGTCCAATGCTTTGGATACTCGCAAAATTCTCTAGATCATTGCCATCACATTTTCCACTAAGTATCCGGCTTTGACCAAGAACATGCCAAACAAGATGTATGATGATGATACTTGTGGTGGAGATGAACATAACAACGCCATACTGAGACCGTCCTGATGGCCGTGCCTAGCAGGCTATGCTTTCAACTGAATAAACACCTCACATGGGAACCTGATGTGTTGTCGAATATGTATAGGCCATGGGGGCTTCCAAAGTCGACCACAGGAACTCCTGACAGAGAACCTCTCAGCCTTGTTGAACGACGACCATGGTGTAGGCCGTAACTCAGCATCACAACTCGTCAACCTCAGGTCGTCAGGTGGTGGCCATGGTTGGTGTTGATTGACTCCCAGTGACACACAGACTCGGCAGCTCGAAGCCATTACAGATGTTGCAAAAGATGTCAGCATGCAATGACAATTCCTCGAACACCTGGCGTGCACCCAAGCTAGCATGCTCCAGAGATATCGAACTCAACATGGCAAGGCTTGGGGTTGAGTCACCTGGAAGTGTAGATGTCGATGATGACGTTGGTGTGGTTTCAGCAGCGTGTGTCGACCAAGCCATCCCGTGGGACCCATTCGCGACCAGGCTGGCGGGAAGCCGCCGAGGACGTCACCGAGGCCACCAGTCGTGCTCCACGGCGCCATTTGGCGCCGACGAAGATGATGTTCATGCCGACGGTGGCGCAGGCGACGAGGGACGGAAACCTGCCTCGTCCCCGCGGCGCACCTGCTGCTGCCTCGGAGCCAGGCACACACGGACCCGTATGCTGAGCGTGTGGGAGATGGCGGTGTGCTCGCAGTAGACCCTGTAGGGCGAGTCGGCGGGGCACGAGCCTTGAGAGCATCTGGTGGGTAGGGCGTGGCACGGGCGGGGTGTGGCGCGCGGCGGGCAGGCTCCGACGAGGACGCGGAGTTGGAGACGATTGGACTGGATGAGATGGAGAGGATTTGGCCCATCGCGAACAACATCTGCGTGCTCCGACTCACGGAGGCCTCGACCTCGGGCTCTTGGTACGGCTCGGCGTTGGCGTTGTAGTGGATCTGGTTGGCGAAGATGGTGGCGTTGGGCGCTGGGTAAGCCGTGGCATCGCCGCCCTTCCCAGACACGAACTTCTCGCTCGTGAGGTTGGAGGAGCGCGCGGTTATGAAGGTACAGGTGGAGAAGGCCACGGAGGCGGGGATGTACTCGGTGTCGACAGGGCCGCACTGGATGAGCTTCTGGTCGGCGGATGGGTTGGCGCCGTCAGTAGTGTCGATGGCGGAAGGAGAGGGTGGAGGAAGCGTCACGGCGCGAAACGGCTCGTCGACAGCGGAAGGTGCGGGCGCGGGCGCGGGCGCTGGCGCGGCAGAGGAGGTGGCGGAAGGCGTGGGCGCGGTCACGACCGAAGCGTTGGCGGGATCGACACGGCAAATCGCCGATCGAACCACGCGTTCTGCTCGTTGAAGAGCTTGCGTATCTCGTCGAGGAGAAGCTGGGTAGAAGGATTCATGGTGCTAGACCGAGAATCAATGGCTCTGGTATCAATTGTTAGCAACCACACTCGATTGGTTCGCTGACAACTCAATTCAGAGGTAGCAGGATACAAGACCTCAGGGAGAGCGAGGCCTAGAATCAGCAAGAAGGGGAATCGGAGCTAGGAAGAAGATACTAGAAGGTTCTAGAAGGGACTGGAGGTAGGGAATCCGGGTACAGAAAGACAGAGGTCGGAGGAGGAAGAAGCACATGGACTCGAGATGGAGATGTATCGTCTTCTAAGCCCCTTTGCAGGCCTTTTGCCGTGGCTCCTCGAGCGGCTTCGGGCGAAGCCCTGCCAAACAGCTTGCGGCAAGAAGCCGGCAAAAGCCTCGCAAAATCCGGTGACTGAGTTCCTCCCCACGCGAGAAGCCAAAAATACTGGCTTAGTCCGGCTCGAGCTCGTCACTTTCCATCCCTGTCCCTGGCTTGCTCTCCTCCCCGACGCCGCGTGCCGACGGCCGCCTCCCTACGCCGCCCCGTCAGCCTTGAGCTCCGTCCCGTCGGCTTCTCCATGCTCCACTCCGTCGGCCTCGAGCTCCGCCCATAGCACGGTGGTGACGAGGGCGAAGAAGGTGAGTGCCACCGCCAATGACATCCCGCCCGCGCCAGATCAGGCGCCAACAAGGCCGTGGAACACCACGCCCGGGCGCCATCATCCTCGGCTCCCTCCTTGCCTCCCCTCGCGCCTCTCAGCATGCGGTGGTGCCCAGCCATGATCCTCTCGCTCAAGCCTCACGCCTATTTCATCATGACGTGAGGAGGAGGGAGAAGGGTAGGGGCGGGGTGGAATGGAAAGAAGCGGCGAGTGACACGCTGAGAGGGATGGAGGGGCGGAGCGGTCTCGCCTCCACCTCGCCGGCCTCGAGCTCCGGCTCCGCCCATTGTCGGCCCTCCCTCCTCGTCCGTCGGTGGCCTACCACGCCCGAGAGAGAGGGAGGGAGAGAGAGATGGATGGAGGGAGTGGGTGCCGGTAAGGAGTGAGGCCGTTCGGATAAGGAGAAGAAGAGAAGGGAGAAGGAAAGAAAAAGAAAAAAAGAAAGAAAAATGAAGAGAAAAAAGAAAAAAAATATAAGGGTATTTTGGACATTTCACATCTTCTTTACACGATGAGAAAACCGTTTTGCTAAACGTTTTCGTACAAAATAAGCCAGAGTCAGAAAAAGCTGCTTTTTCATACGAGCCAGAGCCAGAGCTGTTTTTTCACGAGCCGGAGCCATGCCAAAAAAAAGCCCTAAATATTCAATGCCATGTTCCTGCTCCTGGCCTCCAGCCTTTGGCCTTTGTAGATTCCCATCCAAACGTGACTGGCCCATGACCCATGTGAAGGCCCATCCTAGCTGATCCCTAACACAAATCCCGTCGAATCTGATTCGCAGGCCAGGCGCCACTCAGCCAGTGCCCAATGACTAAATTATCCTCCCGGGTCCCGCAATCCACGCGCGAACTATAGGGTCATTCTCGTCCAAATGGCGATGGCACCGCACAAGCACTGTTTCGTCCTTCTCCTTCCGTCCTTCGTATTCGTTCCCTTCCTATAGCCGCAAGGCGAAATCCTTCCCCCTCTTCGTCTCCGTCGGCGGCGTCGGACCAAACCCTGATCCCGGAGCCCTAACCCTAGCAAGCAGGCGGCGGCGGCGGAGATGGTGTACTACGCTCTGTTGGTGGGCGCGGAGCTGGACGGCCTGACCAACCTGCAGCCCCACCGTGGCTGCGACGACCCCAACTTCCCCTACTACCTCAAGGTCCGTGTCCCCATTCCCTTCTCCTCCCTTGTCTCGATCGGCTCCGGTTCCCCTCATATCGATCGCGAAAGGCGCTGATCGCGGGGTTTGCTTGCTCGCTTCTCTGTGCTGGATCGCAGCTCAAGTGCGAGAACTGCGGGGAGGTCACCGCCAAGTCCACCTACGTCACCCTCAGCGAGCAAGTCGACCTGCCCAAAGGACACGGCACCGCTCACCTCGTCCAGAAGGTACCCTTGCAAACATCACCTTCCTCCTCCGCATACATCTGTGGCCGGATGGATTCGGCTTCCCTCTGCTGTAATGTTGGTGTGCTTGATAAGACTGGCCTGTGAGGAGTGTTTGTTAGTATGGAAGATGGATCAATCAGCTTGTTAGTATGTCTATAAGGTGCTAGCATAGTTTAGATGTTTAGTACGAGACACTTTTATTGCTCTGGTACATGGTGCTCATTTCTTCATACATCCACTTGCCTTTGTTTAGAGTGGATTTGGTGAACGAATTTTCTTTCCATGGGTAAAAGTAAAAGCGGCATTAGATTGGTTGTGGAGAGTTATATTTGTATATAATGGTAAACTCTGTTTAGTGTTCTAAGTATATATGCTTTTAAGTGAGCGAGAAGTGCATTTTTTTTACAGGAAATGCGATTATCCTGTGCTTTTTGTATGATCGATGAACACGCAGTGCTTGTTAGTGTCGCTGATGATAATCGATATCAGCTGACTTTCTATTGGTTGTTTGATGAACTTGCATGGTGACAGCAAATGAGATCACTGATGATATAGTTTGTTGAGATTCCTTTACTCTTCTGGATTTCCTTCTTTTATGTTATTTATTTAGTAGGCTGGGAATGGCTTCTATGAGGAGTACTGATTTCATTATTAAAGTGGGGATTGAATTGTGCCATTTTTGACCTGGAAGCTTAAAAATTTCTTATTTTGTGCCTTGAAAGTATATGTAGGTGTTATGACCGGCATTCCCTATAGGCGCAGGCCCAACAGTGGCTAGGGAGGCTGCCGGTCAGAGGGGGCTAAAAGCCCATAGTTATTCTATTTTATAGTATTTTAGAGATAATTTCCTATTATTTATTAGAGAGAGGCTTATATATATTGTAAACACCCTTTGGGATTAATTAAGCAGAAACAATTATTGTTTCCGGCTTCCTCAGGGAGCCGGGAGAAACCCTAGCCGCCTTCTTTCTCCTTTCTTCCGTGAACAGTACCACGGCACTGTAGCGACGGTACTGTAGCGCCTCCATCCTCTGCCTTCTCGCGCCTGCGCAGCCACGGCGCCTCCGCGCCGTCTTCCTCACTCGCTCAAGCCTCGACTTCCCCCCTCCCACTCATACAACCTGAGATCAGTTCCCGGTAGGACTAGGGTTCCTATCACCTTGGTATCAGAGATTTCCAGGACGATGTCCACAGCTCCGCAATCCTCCGGCGTCCTGCCGACGCCGGTGTCGTCCGTTCCGATGCCGTCCACGTCCTCCGAACTCTCGGAGACCTCAGGCACGGCTCTCACCCTCGAGGGTTTAGCCAGTGTGATGGAACAATTTGCCCGCAACATGGATCAGATCGGCCGTACGGTGGGATGCCCTCAGCCTTAACGTCTCCACCCTGCAGCAATCTGTGGCGGGCCTCCTTCCGCCGCCCCCTCCACCGCCCGCGTCGCAGCCGCCTCCGCCACCGCCTGCGCCGATGACGTCCCTTCCCACGAGTTTCTCCCTCGGCATGCCGCAGGCAGCGAGGGGTTCCCTAACAAGCTGCGGTGGCGACCTCGCCGTCGCCCATCCGTCGTCAGGCAGCGATGAGGGCACGACGCCGCCAGTATACACGTCGGCTACCACCGTGACGCCGTCAGCCGTGTCCACCACCGTCGTGCCTTCGGCCACGGCGTCCGGGACGTTGTACGAGGGCACCGACGGGTCCTCGCTCTCTACGGCGCCCCGCCTCGTCTGCTCGGCTTGGGGCGGCCAGCCCCGACGCGCACGCTCGCCGCGGTTCTACAAACCGGAGTTCGCCACCTACGATGGGGCGTCGATCCGCTCAACCGGCTCAACCGGTGTGAGCAATTTTCCGCATGCCGGCGTACTCTCTTCGCCGGATCGCACGCGTGGTGGCGTCGTACCATCTACGTGGGCGGCATGGACTGCACGACGCCTCGAGCAGGATGAAGGCATGCCGGCACGGGAGCGGTTTTCGCGGTGTGCGGCTCCGTTTGTCCTCCAACGCGGGGCACCCGCTTGGCGGAGCTTGCCGGTACCGCCTTCACTTCTACGGTGGCGGACTACTCCGAACGCTACAACGCCGTCCTTTGTCATGAACCCGAGCTCAACGCCCGCGGAAGGCCCGGTTGTATGTATGGGGGCCTTCCGAGCACATCAAGTGCGATGTGGAGATGCACCACCCGCAAGACACGCAACGGCGATGTACTACGCTGGCTTTCGGCTTTTCGGCGTCGCCGGCGGCGTTCCTCCCCGCCCTCCAAAGATTCTGCGGCGGCAATGGGGGCGCGCCCAGCGCCGGCAGCGCCGACGACGCCGGTTGGCCCGGCCCGTTTCTGCCCTGCCCTAACATTTCCCTGTTCCCGGCCGACAGATGATCCGTCGTCTCTCACGCTACCGAGCAGCAGTGAACGTCGTCGCCGGGGATCATGCTTCAATTGCGACGAGCCGTTTGTGCGCGCGGCCACGTGTGCAAGCGTCTCTTCTTCCTCGAGACGACCGACTACATCGACGACGAGTCGGTCGGCCGACGCATATGCTGCGGACGGCCCTACGACCGCCGTCCGGAGGGCTGGGTGGTGACCACGACATACCTCGCACGCGGCTAACGCCCTTGTGGTGTCCTCCGCGCTATTCTTTGGTATCCGACCACCGAACGCCATGTTGCTTTGCCGGTCGCCGTCAAGCGCGCGCGACTTCTCGCCCTCCTCGACACCGGCTCGACGCACAACCGTCGTCAAGAGGCTGCGATCGCGCCGCCTCGATCTCTCTCCCCGGTGGCGAGCATCTACGTGTCACCGTGGCCAATGGTGATCGCTGGCGTGCGAAGGATCGCACGTGGCGTTCCCATCCGCATCGGCGGCGAGGACCTCGCCATCACTGCGTCGGCCTCGGCTTTGGGTGCCTTCGACTTCATCTCGGCCGACTTCATCCGGACACTGGGGCCCGTCTTTGTGGGATTGCGGCGCTCTCACATTTGTCTTTTACGGCGGAGCGGACGCGCGTCACGTGGCGTGGGTGCTCGCCGAGCGAGGCGCCACCCCCGGCGAGTTGTGGCATGTCATGGTGACCCGCTGACGCCGCTATGCTGGACCGTCTCCTCTGCGAGACGACGACATCTTCGCGAGCCCTGTGGCTCCCTCCGCAGCCGCCCGTCGACCACCGCATCCACACGCTTCCGGGATCTGCGCCGATGGCGATGCGCCCTCATCGCTACCCGCAATTGCGAAGGATGAGCTCGGCGTCGGTGTCTTTGAGATCTTTGGCCTGAGGCATTATTCGCCCACAGACTCGCCGTTCTCCGCCCGGTCCTTGTTCGCAAGGCGGACAACTCTGGAGGTTCTGCGCCGACTACCGCGTCCTTAACGCGAAGACCTCCAAGGACAAGTTTCTATCCGGTGGTGGGCGAGCTCCTAGACGAAGCCGCATGGCGCCGCTTCTTCACCAAAGCTGGATCTGCGGTCCGGCTATCGCGAAGTGCGGATGCACCCCGATGACATCGGCAAAGACGGCCTTCCGTACCCATCGAGGTCACTACGAGTTCCTTGTCATGCCATTTGGGCTCTCCAACGCCCGACAACATTCCGAGCCACGATGAGCGATGTTCTTCGCCTGCACCTTGAAGGTTCGTCTTTGGTGTTTTTCGATGACATCTTGATTTACTCGTCTGGCGGAGCACTGCGCAAGACGTCGGCGTCGTCCTCAACGCTCTCTCGCGCCCATTGATTTCACAAGCGCTCTAAGTGCTCATTTGGGGCGACGCGTCGGTGGCGTACCTCGACCACGTCATCTCCGCCGAGGGGGTCGCCATGGATGCGGAAAAGATTGCGGCGGTCGCTTCCTGGCCTACCCATGATCCGCCCGTGCCTTGCGTGGCTTCCTCGGCCTCGCCGGCTACTACCGGAAGTTCATCGGGGACTTGGCGTCGTCGCTGGCGCCCATCGACGCGCCTCTGCGCGCGTGCGGCGTTCTCCTGGGACGACGAGGCCCAGGCGGCCTTCTCGGCGCTCAAGAGCGCCCTCACCACCGGGCCGGTTTTGCAGATGCCCGACTTCGACAAGGTGTTCGTGGTCGACAGCGACGCTTCGGGAGCGGGGTTCGGCGCCGTCCTTCACCAGGGCGCCGGTCCCCTCGCGTTCTTTAGCCGGCCGTTTGCGGCGTGTCATCTCAAGCTAGCTGCCTATGAGCGTGAGCTTATTGGGCTCGTCTGAAAAGTGATGCGGCATTGGCGGCCGTATCTTTGGGGTCGCCACTTCGTTACAGCGGACGGATCACTATGACCTCAAGTACCTTACGGATTGGCGCTTGTCGACCGTGCCTCGGCACGGTGGGTCGACAAGCTATTTGGCTTCGACTTTTGCCGTGGAGGCCTTGTTGTCCCGCCATGACGCCGACCCGACCACGGCGCGTGACGCTTCAGCGACCGCGGCTGCCACGTCGGGGCCTTCGTTCGCCTTTCTCGACGACGTCGTCGCGCGCCACTGCTGCTGCCCCAGACGCCGTTTTATTGCAGGAAAGCTTGGCAGCGTGGGGGCTATCGCTCCTTGGCGTGTGGACGTCGGTCTCTCTGCCGCACGCCGCCACATCTTCATCCCCGACGCCAACGACCTTCGCCATCAAGGCGTCCGGCTTGCCCATGGGGCGGCCATGAGGGCATTCAGAAGACCTTGCACCGCCTTCGCCGGATTTCTATATCCCGGCGATTGCAAGACTTGCCCAAGATCGGGTGCGGCGCTGCGAGGTGTGCCGGCGCAACAAGACCGGACGCCATGCGCCCGGTGAAAGCTGCTGCAGCCCTGGAGGTGCCGTCCCAAGTATGGGCGGACATCTCCATGGACTTTATCGAGGGCTCGCCAAGGTCGGTAACAAGTCCGTCCTCCTCACCGTCGTGAGACCGCTTCTCCAAGTATGCGCATTTTATTGCGCTCGGGCATCCTACACGGCCGCTCATCGCCGCTTGCGCGCCTTCTTCTTCGACGGCGTCGTCGCCTCCACGGGTTCCCGACATCCATTGTCGCCGATCGGGACCCGTGTTTACCGGTCACGTCTGGCGTGATCTCTTCAAAATGGCGGGCGTGACTCTTCAGATGAGCACAAGATTCCATCCTCGACGGACGACCCGGGGAGGTGGTCAACAAGGTGATTGCTATGTACCTACTGTTTGTGTGACGGTGATCGGCCTCGCGCATGGGTGGACCGGTTGTCATGGGCGAGTATTGCTATAATGCCGTTCCATACTGGCTCTTCGCGCGATGCCCTTCGAGGTGGTGTCTGGGCGTTCCCGCCGCCGATTCGCCTACTACGGCGTGGGATCGCTGTCAGACAGAGGCGGCCGATGCTCTTCTCCGTGGCGGGATGAGATGTTGGCGAAGTCCGCAGCGTCTCGTCCAAGCTCAATAGCTCGCCAAGCGCTACTACGACGCTCATCACATAGAGGTGGAGTTCGACGTCGGTGCTTTGGTGCGGCTGCGCCTTCTTCACCGTCTTCGCAGCCCCGGACCCTCGCGCGTAAGCGAAGCCGGGGCCACGGTGGGCTGGCCCCTTCGCGTCTGGAGCGTGTCGGGCGCGTGGCGTATCGCCTCGACTTCCGGATGGTGCGCGTCTCCATGATGTCTTCCACGTCGACTTCTTTGAAGCAAAGACCGCCATGGCGACCGCATCGGCGCCGGTGCTCTTCGCCCGATTCGGGATGGCGCATCCTTCCCGCTCCGGAGCGCGCGTTCTTGCGCCCAAAGACGCCCGCGGTGTCTGGAAGGTTTTGATTCGATGGCGTGGCTGCCTGTTGAAGACGCCACTTGGGAGTCGGTCGCTGAGTTCAAGATGGCCTACCCGGAGTTCCAGCTCGAGGACGAGCTGTTTGTCCAGGCGGGGAGAGATGTTATGACCGGCATTCCCTATAGGCGCAGGCCCAACAGTGGCTAGGGAGGCTGCCGGTCAGAGGGGGCTAAAAGCCCATAGTTATTCTATTTTATAGTATTTTAGAGATAATTTCCTATTATTTATTAGAGAGGCTTATATATATTGTAAACACCCTTTGGGATTAATTAAGCAGAAACAATTATTGTTTCCGGCTTCCTCAGGGAGCCGGGAGAAACCCTAGCCGCCTTCTTTCTCCTTTCTTCCGTGAACAGTACCACGGCACTGTAGCGACGGCACTGTAGCGCCTCCATCCTCTGCCTTCTCGCGCCTGCGCAGCCACGGTGCCTCCACGCCGTCTTCCTCGCTCGCTCAAGCCTCGACTTCCCCCCTCCCACTCATACAACCTGAGATCAGTTCCCGGTAGGACTAGGGTTCCTATCAGTAGGATCCTCACCTTTTTTTGGTCAAAATAGCCTTTTTGTTCTAGCAATCCACTTCATGATTTGATTAGCGATAACAACTTTCTGAATGACGTACTGCCCAATAATCAATTTGGTATCTCGAGGTTCTTTATCTAAATTTTCTCCTTGAGGTTTCTAACAAAGGCATAAAGGAGGGAAAACTTGTTTCATTACATATAATAAGGTTCTTTGTTTAATTTTTTTCCACGAGGTTTCTAACAAAGGCGTAAAGGAGAACACAAACTGTTTCAGTAATAGTGTATTGACTTTGTATATTTTGTTGTACCATGTAAGCTATGTCCTCCTGTGTATGATGTTTTGTCTTCTCTCAGTGCAAGCTTTGTGGGAGAGATGGAACAATTGTGATGATTCCTGGTCATGGGACGCCACTTACTATTGAGCAGAGCCAGAAAGAAGAGAAGACTTGTTTGATGGTGTTTGACTGCAGAGGCTATGAACCTGTTGAGTTTTCTTTTGGTGCTGGCTGGAAGGCTGAATCTGTATGTTTTTTCTTGATCTTATATCATGAATGTTAATGACTGCTTACATATACAAAGCCAACACATTAGTTGTAAATAATTAATCTTTTCAAAGTTATTCACACATTCTAGAAATGAGCTCTTTCTGGTATTCTATTCTGTGTCATTTCTGTGTGCTTGATTTGTTATATTCAATACTCCATTTTCCATGTATGGCATAACTCTGGTACAATTATTTGTTTTCACATTGCACATTGCTTAATACAAGGGTATATTACAGTTATCTGTTTTCACATTGTGCATTACTTAAGCATAGAAGTGTTAAAGTGTATATGTGCTTTTATTTTGAAGTGGCATAGGGTTTCCCATGTGTGTGTAGCTTGTATGGCATCTGACCTACGAATGTATTATTCTTTAAGTTGACACACCGATTCTTTATGTTCATAGTTCACACACTGATTGGCTGTCTTCTTTCTCCAAGAAGAAATAAAATGTCTTTGATTTCTTTCACAGTAACAAGTCTATGACTTGTTTTAAATTGTTTTTCCAAATCTAGAAAGTTTCACCTTTTGAACAATTGGGAGTTTGATTTAAAAGCATCCTTTTGCGGATTTTAGTTTATTGCTAGTTCTGCATGTACTCAATGTCACAATTGTTTAGTTTTTGTTGTGTGATGTGCTAACAATGTGCCATCTTTTTTAAGGTGCATGGGACTCCTTTTGAAATTGACTGCTCTGAAGGTGAATTTTCTGAGTATGATGAGAAGGGAGAGTGCCCTGTTGAGCTAAGCAAGCTGCAGTCAACATTCAAAGTGGTAAGCAGGCACTTGCTCCTGCACCTGCAATCATGATATAGTCCATATTTATCATCATTGCTATTCCTCCATGGAAGCTTGACATTATTGTAATTGACAACAGGTGAAGAAGCATGAGAAGGGTGGCAAGACTAAATTTGTCTAGATCCAGTGACTTGGAGGCTGTCAGGTATTGGAATCGAAGGTGTATAAATGGTACATTTGGGCTAAAGGTTGTGCGTAATCAGACGTCCTTTTTCTATTTGTTGATTCTGTGGATGCCGTGAACCATGTGAAGCTTTCAGTGATGGTGTCCACAGGGGCATTGCCTGGACCGATTGCTATTGTTCTATGTGGTCTGAGGCCATCCGAACTGATCTTTTTATCTTCTACTAATGCTTGAACATGCTGCTGATTTTTTAGCATTGTGACTTATGGCTCTGAAGACATCTCAAGGGGATATGTGCATTCTGAATTCCTAAAGATGAATTGCCACTTGTCGATATGAATATGATGCAACCTTTGCTTGCTATGAATCCTAGTTTTAGATACCGTTATTAATTAACTAGGACTAGCAAGATCAAGTCTCTGTACTCGCTGCTATCGTTGTGCTTAGTTCTCATCAAATTAGTGTTTAGTTTTAGTGCACGCATGGATCAAGGATCGAAGAATATCTTGGCCAAAGTTGCATGTTTCTTACCATTTCTTTTGCAGAATGCTGGTCTCTGTCTTGCTGTCAGTTGTCACAACCTTGCTTCAGCATTTATGCTGTAAAATAGACAGACAATATGATAGTGAAACCTAATATGCAGTGGTATATACTCAAAAGAAAAGATGAACCAAATGGAGTTTACTTTTAAGAGTGACTTTGAAACATGAAAAGTAATCTACTAGACGTACCGTTCAATTTTGGGCTGTGATTTGTCACCTTTCCTCGAAAGGCATGACATCAGGGTTGACAAGGTCACCATTATCCATGGAAAATCACAAGAGGTCAATAGCCAATCTGCCAAGTTACTGTCCAGGTTCTACGATTAGGCGTGTGAAATGTGAATGCAATGAGTTTATAATGTATCGTATTACCATCCTTCAAAGTACCAGGTTTCACAAGATCACCCTTTTCCGTAGAAAAAACAGCTAGTGAAGTACTGATTAAATGTTTATGGCCAAACCGCCCAAATTACTGGTTTAGTGGTTATTGTCAGGCTATTTTAGGGTCGCAAGGTCTTGTAAAAAGTACATCGTGTTATATACCATTCAGATCCCATAGGACCTTACAAAAATACAGTAGCCGATGCAGCAGGTGTGCTTTGCTCTCAGCAAAACACTGGCTGCTTCTTGCTACCGAACACCCCGAAATTGTTGACATAGACATTCGTATATCCACAAGAAAATAGGCAAATATGTGTCACATGCCCGATCGGCTAGGAATATAATATATATACTAGAGCACGACTGTTGCCACTAAAATTGCAGTACAGTGACCGGCTAGTGTTCTTTTCTTCTCTTTCAGATTTCAGAAAAATACAGAGCATTCAGAAAACCAAAACCATTGCACCCAATCAATTACATGTCCTCTCAACAAATGCCATAAATAAACCCACAAAAGATTTGATGCTCGCGCATGTTGGTAGAACAGAACAGACATCAATATGTGTTGATTCCTCTGATCTTGATTCAGCATGCTTGTTCCCATTACATGCTTAATTCAGGGATCATGAGCAAAGGCCGAAGCAAGAAAGCAGGCGGTACCCTCGCGCTGTTTTTTTGCTCGATGTTGTGCCACTGTTTCCGGCAAGCGCAGACGTTGGTCGTGCGGCCATTGAAGGAGCTCTAGGAATGGTCTGACTTGCATCGGCTTCTCTCCTCATTCTTCTTCAGATGGCAGGTTCTCGAGGGCTGGTGGTGGGGCACTCTGTTTGTCGTCAGCAACGACACCCGTTGGTCGTGTAGCCGGCCTCTGCCCTCCTGCAGCCGCTGTAGCTGTGCCTGCAGACGGAGGAGGTTCTTCAATCCACTCCATTCCTCAACGTCTCCAGTCGTACACGTGGGGAATGGGTGTATGGGCGGTGTTGCTGCCAACATCAGACTACGCTGGACTATGATCTGTACCCACTAGAGCAGTAAACTCAGGCTGACTAGGATTGGCCCATGCACGAAAATCGGACTTCGGCACGGACAGGATATATCATTGATATTATATTTGTTTTTATATTTTTGATTGGATTCAGATTCGAATACGGATAGTGTCAGCCATGTCGGATATGATAAGATTAGACGTCGACATCATAAATATGCGATTTAAGTATTCAGATACGAATACGGTATCCGATATTGAATATCCGGACACGGATATGGACAGATCTGAACCCCTCTAAACGGATTCGATCTTGAATACGGTCGAAAAATATCCGTACCGTTTTTATCCCTCTTGTAGCATATGGTTTTAAGAACAAAACCACCATATGTGAGCCTACAAAGTCAAATCACACATATGGCTACAAATAAAGGTAATATCAATAGATAATGCTTAATATATAACGTATCTAGTATAAAGAATATGACCTTAGATAGTAGACAGTGGAAAGACACTCCGATCCTCAGGCGAAGGCTTCAAATCTACAAGAACAACTAACTGGTTGATCACAAGCCTAACTCCTTCAGACTAGCAATCTGGTACCCATTAGGAATTTTTATCCAAGCAAAATATAAGACAAGCGTAAGTACATCTTATACTCAACAAGAATAACATGAGGTTCATAAGGCTCAAAAGGATGACACTGTTTTAACTAAGATTAGCTTTTGATAAGTCATAGTTTTAAGCAATTGAGTAGCAACAAGTTTATCACAAGCCCATATAAACACATGATCAGGTAAACATGAATAATGAATAGCATAAACAAGTAACCATTAGTGTTCACCTATTCTATAAGGGTCTACGGCCGCTCGTGACTGTGAGCACGGCTAATATACTAGTTTTACACTCTGCAAAGGTTGTACACTTTCACCATGAGTCATGATTTACCCTTTTGCCCGAGGTAGCTAATCTCTTGATTCACTGCCAAGAAAGGTCTGTAGGGTTCACTATGAAGTCTTTCAGAAGTTCATCTAACAAGTTAGGGCCGCTAGGTTTTCAATTGGCAAGGAAATATAGAGCCCCCCTTCCGAATGGTACATTCCGCTCAGGTTATACACATAAAGACAGATGTCGCACTATACTCAGCTCGGCAAGCCCCTTTTGCGCCCTATCGGGTAACCACTAACAAGCTAGGAAATGTCTTCATACTAAACTAAAACCAGAGCCATATCGCTCTCACAGTTGTACTATAAGTCCCGGATGACCGCTTATAGATAAGTCCTTAAGGTTAAGGAGAGGAATCTAGAGCATCACAAAAACTATGCCCTAGCCCCCTTGTTCCTTGTTGCTAAAAAGCATATTTTATTGTTTATTGCATAATCCATTAATCAAGTTATGAGATTATGGTCTTTAATTGAGCACTAGCATCGATGCCCAATGCAATAATCCCATAGGTTACAAGGAATCAAGATCACAATTGCTAGGAAAATTCCCACGGTTATCAAGGTAGACTTATGCATATGATTAAAGTGATAATTATTGAATAGGACATCAAGGATGATCCCATACTATACTTTCCTTGCTCAAAGTACTCCTGTTGGTCCTGCTGGTCATCAAAGTATTGGTCTTGCTCATCGAAATACTGCTCACCGTCTACACACGATTCACCAATACAACATCACACAAGCATCCACGAGCAATCATGCATAGCAAACAAGAACAATAATTAGAACAATACACCAACAGTGGAAAAACAAGTTGAACATTTTATAAAATCATTCTACATGTCGCTACGAACACATAGACGTGAGAATCACCGAAATCGGATTTAAAATGCACAAGATATGACATCTACTGATGGCAGAACCGTAATTAAATTGAACTTAATTCGAATTAAAAATAAATCAAAATCAAGATTTTAAACTGATCCAGGGACGGCGAGCATAAATATAGAAAAAGGAGGGGTCTCTTTAACAAAAGGATTAAGTCCACATTTGGCCCCTCAACTATTGGGTTTGTCTAATTTTGACTCTCAACTATAAAACCGTCTAATGTTGATACCCCAACTGTCAAAACCGTTCACTTTTAGCACCTGGGTGCGGGTAAGGCTGTTTTGTCTAACATGGAGTGGTTTTGACCACGCCATGCTTGCGTTGACCGTCACGTAAGACCCAACCTCCATCTCAGTGACATGTGGGGCCCACGCGTCATCCACTCAACCCCTCCCTCTCCATCCTCACGGCCACTCCCCCGCCGCCTCCTCCCTCTAACTCGGCGGCGCTGGCCTCCACTCCTATAGCTAGCGCGGGCGCTGACCCTCGCACGATAGGCGGTCGGCGCGTCGCTTGGCGCGGAGTGCCGCGGCGAGGCATGCGGCGTCACGATGGCACAGGAGGAGGTGGTCGTCCAGCAGACACGCTGCCCCATCAGCGACCCACGCCGGGCTGAAGGCTTGCACCGGTTCCTCTGTCTAGCCGATGAGCGCTTTCGCCGACTCCTGCAGGCCCACCACCACCGGGCGGAAGCGCCCCGGAGGCTGTTGCAGTGGACGTGGGAGTAGGATAGCATCTTGTGTCGCGTGCGGCGGAGTAGCGATGACACCTTCAGGACCGTGAGTGCCATGAGCCGGTGGCGGAACCCCACTACCATTTGTTGCTGCTGCTTTTGTTCATGGTGCAGTTTGATGGCTTGTTCGGCTTGGTGCGGAAGCTACCGGCGTCGCGGTGTAGCTTGGTGTTTGACTTGCTGCCCATGTGGGGGAGGATGGGGGAAGAAAGCAGGAGCAGAAGATCCATGCATAGGCAGCCGTGGCGGCGGCGACGCCATGGGCGCGGTGCCACAGCGGCGCAGCGAGCCGACGATGAAGCAATGGGGTGCAAGGGGTCCAAGCTTGATGAGTAGGAGGCCGTCACGCTCTGCCATGCCCGCGCCGAGCTGCTTGTCGCGGCCGCCCGCCACCGCTACACGCTCACCGACGCGCAAGCGGAGCTCGCGGACTCCATCGTGTCGGTCGCTGCGCCACTACACCGCCTCCTCCTCCTGTAGGCGACCGAGTCACCGAGGCTCACGCTGCCCTCCACGTGAAAGGGCGGTGGTGGCGCGCCTACGAACGAGCTGCGTTGCTCCTTCGACCCATCGTCGTTGGCGTCGTTGCCTGCCCATGGTCATTCCTCGCGCCTCTAGTTCGGCGCATCGCCAAGATCCGAGCCGGCGTCACCGGCCGACTCGCCTCCATGCCATGTCCCCGGCGGTGCGGCACCGCATTACTGGCGCATCACGAGCTCATGGGCTGCTCCTCGAGCCAGACATGCCCACGTCCGTGTCGAGCATGGCGACGATGCTCGAAAGCGGTGTGGCGGTGCGGTGGCGGTGCTGCGGCGATGGTGCGTGAAGGCGCAGAGCGATGGTGCTCGGCGGCAAAGACGACGCTGGCAGCGTGGCAGCGGAGCGTGGCGGCAACACGAGCAAAGACAAATGAATGGTTCTTTGGTGAGCCATGGCTATGAGGATGGAGAGGGAGGGGTTGAGTCAATGACATGTGGGCCCCACATGTCACTGAGATGGAGGTAGCATGTCAAAACCGCTCAACATCGGTCAAAACAGTCTTGTCCCCGCCTAGGTGCTAAAAGTGAACGGTTTTAACAGTTGGGGTACCGGTACTAGACGGTTTTGTAGTTGAAGGTTAAAATTAGACCGACACAATAGTTGAGGTGCCAAAAGTGGACTTAATCCTTAACAAAATAGCCACGAAGGGGTATCTTCTAATCTTAGACATTGATCTCGATCAGGGCGGTATGATTCAATGAGAGTATAAGAGAGAGAAGGAGTTGGTGGAGACAACGACCAAGACGGCGACCACCGCTGCCGTGGCGAGAGGACCTCGTCAACGCACCTTGAAAACGGCCTACGAACCACCATTTGACGCGGGGAAAGCATGGGGAGAAATAGAAGATGACTACGAGCTCACCTAGGGTGATCTTGATGATGGGGAACGAACAGAGATGATGGGGAACGAACAGAGATGATGGGCTGCTCGATGAGGCGGACGGAAAGCTCCTGTAAATGTCCGACAACAAGCTGTGAGCAAACGAAAATGAGAAAAGGAAAAGGGAGGGACTCCTAGCTTTTTCACCTTGTTGCCAAGCTTGGCATAGGGTTGAGGGTGGCAACGGAGCTGTGGACGAGTGGATCACCGAGCGGCAGCAGCAGCGAGGATTCACGGCGGCGACGTGAAAGCTTCCGGGCGTTGCGGCTATTGCGAAGGGGTCGGGAAAGGGCAATGAAGTGCGGCGCATCACTTTTATAGCCAGAGATGCTCCAAAGATGGAAAGGAGGGAGATCGAGAAGGATTTGGTGACCTCAAGGAAGGTAAGCGGCAACGTTCTTTCCATTGAGAGGGAGATGATGGAGACGGTGGCTGACACGTCGAGCCCATCGAGCACAGAGAGTAGGCATGGGACCAAGATGGCAGCATGCCAAAGAGAAGGAGCGGTAGCGCTAGCACACAGCAAGGAAGAACGACTTATGAATTTGTTCCCAATCGAGTTGGGCTTGGGCACGGCCAGGGGAAGGTGACGACCCTGCTTGAGTGGGCCCAGTGTCATCAAATAGGGAGAGAGCAAGAGAGGGCGTGCCTATGCTCTGTTGGCTTGACCAGGTTGGCGCTTGATCTTGGGCCAAATGATGCTTTGGCTAGTAGCAAAAGCAAGCAAGCCAAAGAGAGCCAAAAACAGAAAAAGAGAGAGAGAGAGAGAGTTGTGCCCTTTTCTTTTTATTTTCTAAACCTCAAATTCAGTTTAAAATAGTTTTGAAGCAATTTGATTTAGGAGCAAAACCAGTCAAAGACAAGAAATCAAAATGCACCGGCATGTATGCATCAATATGTTTCTAACCTTATGATGGATTTTAATTTACCAAAATTATTATTTCCCTATGTTTTCATGAGCACAAAAATTCATAATTAACTCAATTTATCTCTATTTCAAAAGACTCAAAATTTAGGGTGTTACAATTCTACCCCCTTAAGATGAATCTCATCCTCGAGATTCGTAGAGACTAGCAAGAAGAATAGGGATATTTTCAAGGAACAAAGGTCGCAACCGTCTTGAATCCAAAAGCTTTGAGCTAGAGAGCATAACTAAACTTCATATGGCACCTTGAGTATTCTGACCCTTCTTGGTTGGATTATCTGCATAGATGATCGTCGATCTTATTGATCTTCTCCAAAGGTGTTTGTTCCTCTACATTGACATCTAAAAACTCACAGTGCACTTTACTATCCTCACAGGACACACCTTCTAATAGGTCATTCTCGTATTTCTCAGGTGCAGGTTGAATACCCTTATACTCAATTCTTTCTCCTGATGGTGTTGTGAGATGCACCGAACGTTGAGCATACTTAATCACTGCTTTACAAGTAGACAACCATCTCATTCCAAGGATAACATCAATGTCCATTAACTCTAATACAATAAGGTTCGCCATGAAGTTTACCCCCTTTATGGCAAGACTAACTTTTGGGCATATGCGGTCTGCCTTCATTTCTCCTCCTGGAGAGTTAACTATCACCAGTTTCCTCATTGGAAGCATAATTATCTTATAATCTTCTTCATATTTCCTAGAGATGAATGAATGTGAAGCACTAGGCTCAAACAACACCATGGCGGGAGTTGAGTTTACTAGAATTCAACCACACATGACGTCCTTAGCTCCATGAGTGGTAATCATATCCACATTGTTCAAACTTCCAAGGATGTAGTTACGCTTTAATTTATTTCCTTGCACCTACTTCTTGTGGATATTCTGTTCTGGCTCCTGTTGCTGTTGATTTTGGCTTTGATTACTCTCAGGTAACTTCTCAAGACAGTCGTTCTCATAATGTTCAATCTCACCACAATCATAATTTTTCTCACTAGTAGGAGTATTGGTCTTCATCAAGGTGGTAATAGGAGGTGACTGACATGGATCTTGAGAGCTGAAATGCTACATTTTATCATTGGGTTGCTAATACTGATCCTGATCTGTACTCCCAAGTTGATTCATAGGGTGTGATAGATATTCTGGTTGTGTAGCAGAACAGAGACGAGTGTTTTTTAACTGGCACTGAAGGTCAAGCTTTCTCTTCTCTTCCATCTCTCGATGCTTGTTTTCAAATAGAATTGCTCTATCCACCAACATTTGATAGTCGGCATACACAATGGTCATCAGCTGTAGTTGCAAACCATCATTCAGTCCTTTCAAAAAGCATTTCTATTTCTTAGCATCACTATCCACCTCTCTTAGAGCATAGCGTGATAACTGAGTGAACTTGTCATGATACTCACACACTAACATCGAGCCTTGCTTCAAGTTGATGAACTTGTAACACCCTAGGTGTTAGGCTTGCATAATTTGACTTGCATTGCATGAGCATAATCATCAAGCATTCATATATACGCTTTTACATATGAAACATACAACTGAAACATGTGAAACATGCATTGTTATTTTATGTTTCTATAGGCGTATGCTTATGTTCATGTGTGAATAAGTGTAAGTGGTTGATGTTAGTTACTAAAACACCTTAGCTACACTTGGGATGACTAATGGAACATTGTTCATGTAGATCACTTTGTCTAATTAAGCTCCTAAGTGATGATATGCTTGTGACCTGGGAAGTATTATGTGTAACCAATGTATGAAATGCTTGTGTGACCTTAGGAATACATTAAACATGTTTATAATGTCACTATGAACAACTTTGGTATTCATGACTAAGGCTAGTTTGATCTCTAAGACATAGATATAGTGTAAGTCATCATTTGAAAGTGGTATGTTTGACCTAAGTTGAACTATGTCATAGAGCCTTTGCATGGATGTGTTCACTAAATCAAAGTTGTAGTATTTGAGTAGAGAAACAACTTTTATTTTTGGGTCATAGGCTAGTTCATCTCCTAACATGCTTGAATGTAGCTCACAAAAATCAACATTTCACTGATTTTGGGACTTGGAAAATTTGCTAAGTCATTCTGGGTTTACAGTTTGATAGGCTCGACTTTGTGTTGATTTTTCTTCCTAACCGTTGAGAATTAGACTTTGAGTTCTAAAGCAATTTTGTAGCTAGTATATAGCTCTACAAGTTTTGTTCTAGCGTCATTCACTGAATCACGTTGGATTAGGAGATTGGAGGCTTTGAAATCGTGTTGTTAGACACTTGATCGGGCTCTGATGGCCGAGCCGTGTCGCGCTGTCGTGGCCGACCACAGACAGAGGCTGACTGCCGCGTGGCCACCGCTGGCCGATGACGGGCCCTCGCCGCAGCGCGCTGGCGCCCATTATCTGCAAAGCCGTGCACCCCTCATGCACTCACGCGCTCACTATCTCCCTCTCCATCGCTCTCTCTTGCATCCACCGTGAAGAACCGAACACCGCCGAGCACCCGCGCCACTCCGCCGTTGCCTAGCGCCCGCTCCACCGCGCCATTGCTGCCTCCATCTAGCCCATAGCTGCGCTGCATTCCCCTCTACCTCCTTGACTTGGTTGCAGCACCGGACGAGCTATGGTGAGGGCGAAATCATCGTTCCCGCCCTCACCGGAGAGCTCAGCTTCCATGGCTGCCTCCACGGCGAGCTCGCCGCTGCTGAGCTTGCATGCTCATTGCTTTTGATTTCTAGCATTAGAGCTTGGTCAGGGGGTAGGCTAGCTAGTGGCATGACCTCACCACGAATAGATGCCTCGTCGGCATGGAACACGACACATAGCGCCACCACGCTCTCACCGCCACGGCACCGCGCACGTGGGTAGAGCTCGTCGGAGCACCTCACCTAGCTTAGGTAGCCGTAATAGGGTTGAGTCATCACCATGGAACTCGTGCGCTCCTCGCCTGGCCTTGCCATGGCCGGAGACGACCGGCGCACCGCAACGCAGCCCCGCCGTGCCGCCATGGCCGGCGTCGAGGTGGCTCCTGTGCGTCCGTGCCTCCACCACCTAGGTCAATCTATGCGGCTTTATGAGTAGGTCATGTTGGTGTAATCAGTTTCGCCAGAGTGCTCTACTTCGGCTCACTGATGGGTGGACCCCGCTGACCTGTGGGTCCCTGATGTCAGTGAGAGCAGTTTAGGGTTTTTGTTAATTCTTTTACAGATTTCTATACTAACTTTGAAAAATCATAAGTTGAGTTGTAGAGGTCCATTTTTGGTGAACCAAATTTTGTTGTGTTTCTTAGGAAGTGTAGTATTTTATAAAACTATGAGATGTACAGTTTCTATTATTTTTATGGGTGAATAAAATATAGCTTAATAAGTGCTTTTTGAATGTTTATAATTGTGTAAAATGTGTAACTTGAGCTAGGGATGTGATAAAATTGTGATTCCAATTTTTCTGGTCTTGTATTGAGATACTATAGCTAGGAAAAATATTAATCTTGCAGTAAACTTGATTGAAATATGATCTTTCTATTTATCTATTAATAAATGGCATTTTCTGAGGAAAATTATAGGGATAAAAATATGTAACATTTTGCTATGCAAATTTTTGTACAGTAGTATGGCACTATTATGAAGCTAAGAAAAATATATAATCTGTTGTTAGATATATTTCTATACAGTTAACAATTTTTGCTAAAATAGACCTTGCTAGATTGTTATTTTTGCATAGGATGTTATACATGTCCAAATGGTATGAAATTTTCACACTAGCCTATTGTGAGCACTAGGAAGCTACTGTAATTTTATGAGAATTTATTGTGCACATTTGGTATATGTTTGCTATTTCCCCTAATTAGCTAATTAAATTAGTAAAGGCATTTACATAAATAGATTGTGCTTGACCGTGATGTTTTCTATGATGCTTGTGATGCATATGAATTGTTGATGTCACTAGTAAGGCTCAGAAGCAATTGGTTGTATGCAACTAATTAATTACCGCTTTATAATTCAAATAGAGGGCTGCATGTATAGTTTTGGTTGAATGGATGATTTCATGTTGATAATGGCCTTTTCTGTAAAACTTATTAATAACAAAGTTGTAGATAACTTACTGATCTACCTTGTGTTAAAGTTTCATGGTCATAGGCCTTAGGGTTTAAGAGTTTTGGTTGTTGGAAGTTTGCCGTCCGAAATGTTTACTTTCTGGATAGATTTGATTAATCGAATTGTTTGACCTAGATAACTGTTGAATGACCTTAAGAGTATTAAAATAAAGTTGTAGACAATTTCATAAGCTTTCTAGAATGTCTACAACGATATAATTTCAATGTATATAAATCCAGTTATGGTTAAAACAAGTAGCTGCGATTTTGTAGTTCGGTAAATGAATTGCAGAAGTATTTGCTTAAGTAATAGAGAAGAGATATGCACCTACTCAGTAGAATAGGATGCACATGTTATTACTTTGACACCATGCTATTGAAAATGCTTACGAGGATGCATTCATCACTTGTTATCATAGTATACGTGTCGTCATACATGCATTCATGATATCTTATTCATGATCATGCATATAGGATTGACCGAGGAGATAACGTTGCTAGAATTCAACGAAGAAGAGGAAGAGGATTAGTAGGAGACTCCTCAAGCCGCAGCTCTAGGAGAAGAGGAGCAGACTCCAAAAGAGCTCCCTGAGTGCCCTAATCACCGCCCCACCTCTTTCCTCAAAGGCAAGCCTCAGAGCATTCTAAGTCTCCTAGTGTTTTACAAAATACTACTTGAGTCCTTTATGATTAATGCATTAGGTTATAAGAGTTGACTAGAAACACTTGATGGATGGAACTACCTTGTCTAGATATATACACCTTTAACCCTATGTAGGTCTAGGATCGAATATATGCTTAGCCATGCTTAGACCGGTAGAAGTCGGGTGATTTCCTGTCACCTACGAGATATAGGTGGATACCGAAACACGGTTGGCTATATTTGCTATCATGAAAAAGAACCATGGGGTAATGTAAATGGAGGTTGGGTGGAGTCTATGTGTGGGTTGACTCATGTGATTCCGTCTGTGCTGATTAAGGACCTACCGTTGTTGTCCCTTCTAACAAGATTGAACGCATGCCTATCACTTAGCTGGCCGGATAACTCATTCCGACCGCGAAGCCGAGTAGCTCAACTTAGGCCAGGCCCCGCTCTATCAAAGTGCGCACTCTGGATGGTAGTAAGGATGTGTGGGGAGCCACACATGAGCCCAAGGGCAGGGTAGTCTTGATCGTCCTGGCAGCTGGTCGTCTTTGATTGTGCGGCGCTGGGCAAACCCACGAAATCTAGACCTGAGTTGTACCAAAGGTGACCTAAGGCTACCATGGCTGGTAGACCTGGGTTTGTGTTAGGAATAAATTTCCAGCTGGTTGAAATCGATTCAAATCGCCGTCTCTCCTGGATAGTGAGAAACTTGGCTAGCACCAACATCGTAGTAATTGTATTATGGAATGTGATGGTTCGGATAAATATGGAATTACTACACCTGCTATGGTTACTATTGTATGCTCTTAAAATGATGAACTACATGTTTGGCATAGGCTAGTTTCTAATCTAGAGATGAATAGCTATAATTAACTTGATGACCAAAGTATAATTGTATAACTGAGTTAATCGCTTTTTATGCAAAATTTTGTCAAGCTACCTCCACTTATACAACCTTGCATAATCCTTGGGGTCAATTTATTTCTGGTTTATGATGGGTAAGTCTAGCTGAGTACCTTCTCATACTCAGGGTTTTATTTCCATTGTTGCAGATGGTACCATCTATCATGGCTATTGCAAGAATTGCTTCTATCTGACCGTGGATGAGGAGTGAGCCTTGGGCAGGCATCTTTAATAATCCTTCTATATGCTTTTGTGGATGGTGATCATGTGTTGGCACTATATTTGAACTATGTTGGAAAATGCTACTTTCGAACTTTAATTTGCTTCCGCTACTATCTATCGAACTTGGTTTGTAATAACTCTATTTCGTACTCTAATGAATGAATTGTATCTGTGAAACTTTATGTAATATGTGACATGTATGTTGAATCAAGTATGATCTTGGTTGTATGTGGATCGTTTATTGAGACCCGTCGTGGTACTCGACGGACTACCGGGTTTATATGGGCTCAAGTATGACAGTACGACCGCTTGCGGGCTGCCATTGTACTTGTGTTCTTATAAATTGGTCGGTTCTACGACAACTGGCATTAGAGCAAGATTCAACATTAATTATCACATGTGTATTTTAAACAAAGGTTTTTGTTTTCCAAAACCAGTTCCTAGCAACTAATAGTTATATAAATAGGTATTTGAAACCTAGAGTTGAAGTCTAAAATGTGCTAGTGATCACTTTCTTTATGCCTAGTTAAGGACTCTTAGGTGGCTATTTAAGTACTAACATGGGGGTTTTTACTTTTGTCGTCCATATGGCGTGCTATTGTATGGATGCCATTTATTTGAGTGGTAATGTATGGATCAAATGCCTCTACACCAAGGTAAGAAGGTAAGTTGATGAGTGGCATGACCGCAAGATGTGAGCGTGCGGTCGGGGAGAGCTAGCTTTGGTACAGCTATGTATGCATGCTTGCATGTGTATATGGTACGTATTTAATTGTAGATAATAAATTATCATTGGGTAGCTTTGATACGGACATATATGTATGGGTATACATATATGGAAGTATTTAGGTTACAACCTAGAGCCTAGATTTACATTCTGCATATTTAATTGTGAGGTTGGGCTAAAATGAACTCTTATGCAGGTACACTAACAACGAAACGTGTAGCCCGACTAGCTACGCTATATATATGAGAGAACGTATGTATGCCACCATGTATGTCGTTAGAGATAAAAATTTTTCCTAAGTTTGTAAGGACGTACGAAACATGCATGCATCATGATAAATTATTATTCAATACTTGCATTGTTCCTCCCCTTATAGATCTCTTACTTGGTTATGTAACTGTCGACACAGAATTTCGTCCCGTGCCGAGGACACACGCAGCAAGCCGGATGGGTCCGTTCGATGGAGCAGATCTGCCTAACTTCAGCGCAAAGGTGATCGATCCTGCGCAATCCTCCCGAGACATGCCAGTTAATTTGTCCCTACAATTGACAAGGAGAGAAAGTTTATCAGTAATTAAGGGCGGAACATGCCGGTGTTGCCAGACAGTCCCGAATGTGCGGCTCTGAGAGCCGATATGAGAGGAGATCGACTAAATAGTCGATTCCAGCATATTTATAAGAATAAATCGGTTAAAGCTCATGGGGTTGTGTAAGAAGAATCGGTTATCATCCAGGATAAATATAAATTTGAGCAAAATTTAATCAATGGCAATAAGATATCCATGATGATCGGTTTAAACTGAGCCAATGATTACAAGTAACCGAACCCCTTTTTATATAAAGAAACAATTCAACACCACTTAACCATCTAATAAAGATAAATCTAATGAACATGTTAGATCTTATCTATCGCCATGACCAGTGGGGCATGAGGCAAAATCATGCAGGTCGTAGAAACAACAATAGACTCGACGACCCTAACTCATTACTAATATCAGTGGGGCATGAGGCAGAATCATGCAGGCCATAATACAATAATAAGATCATGGGGCTAACATATCTTTCAACTTATCTCTACTTCAATGGTCTCATAATGTGAACTGCTCATGAAAGCGCTCGATATCGGCTAAACAGCCGATTCAGGCATAGCGCACAGTTAAGGTCATGCCTTCTCAGGAATGGATCTATCAACTAACGATCCCCACTCCATGGTGCTAACAGTGGGGTGAGAGGCAGAATCCCATAGGTCGTGATAACGGGCCATGGAACGGTTCTCGCTAACCAATAGATCTACTCAAGATCGAACATGCCATAACCGCATGCTATGCACGATTAAGATTGATATAAAACAGTCGATAAAGACATAACTCATCGTTTAAGATGTAGATTAGATCAGTTTTACATTGACAAACGATGGGTTAAACAAGATATAAGGCTGATCCAGATCAATCTCAATCGGGCAGAGTGATATTGCTGTAATTAGATAAACAATGAAAGTAATAAGCAATATCGGTAACTTAATGAATCTACTAGAGACTGCCATTCAAAGGTAGAGCCGATAACTTGACCTTGATCTAGTTCAAGCAGTGGGGTGTGAGGCAGAATCACACAGGCCATACTTGAACTAGGCAAGAGTCGATAACTAGCCTATACCAGAGTCGCAGTGGGGGTCGACCAGATCGATGCAGCCATACGAACAGAGGTATAAACCATGACAGTACTTACAGACAAGCAGTGGAGGTCGACCGAATCGATGCAGCCGTACTCGCTGAAGAACTCACCGAGATCTACTCTACTCCTACTCCTAAGGGGTGGCCGGAGCTGAAAAAGTAAATTGACTTCTATTTGATTGATTGTGTGTTTTTTACAATAGCCGGGGTTTGATATTTATACCCGGAGCCTAGACATGAATCCTACTCGAGCACAATTTGTTACAATCTTTGGTATGGAAGAAATATTCCTATCTTAAGATAACTTGGACTCTAATATTTCCCCTTTTGTAGAGTCTGATATGTATCCTTTTTGACACCAATCATATCCCATCATCGTCATCTACCGATGTCATTCGGAAAGAATCGACCCAGTATTACATTCGATCCAGCAGATCTCAACTTTTACTCCATCGACTCCTTGATTGGCATAATTCTAGAAGCCTGCGAGTTTCCGCGCTCTTCTCCCAAATTTTGGTGTAAACACATGCCCCCCAATTTTGGGATAAAATGATTTTATCCCAAAATTCCAGTTCGTTGGTCTACCATGCCGTAGCTGTACTATACGCGCGACTCTTGACTTTTCGGCCTAAGTTTTATATAACATCCCAACAGTATTTTCGCAACCCACTCGGCCTGTTCGCTTTCTCTTTCTTCCTCAAGATAACTTTAACAGCTGACACCGTCATCGCCAAGACCCCAAACCCTAGCAAACCACTTGTCTCGACGAGCCATCATCCTGGCGATCCTCGCTAGATTCCAACCAATTTTTCGACCGTAATGGCGACCATCGACCACGTCCCTGAGGTATGTCTCCAAGTCCCCATTATCCAATTATCAGCCGCCATCTTGTATTTCTTCTCAAACTTATTCCGCTCGATTTTTAGGAAATGAGGAATGAAATCTTGATTCCATCAGCCGTTTCCCCCAATATCTATTTTCTTGGGCCTATGGGTGATCCTGATCCATCTGATTTCATCCGTCAAGACTCTTTTTAGAAATTGGCCAAGGATGCCTAAGGGATGGAGAAACTGGTTACGTAGGGTGTCCGAGAAAAAAGGTGGAGATTGGGAGCTTTATGATCTGAATTAATGCTTGACTTTTTCATTGTCTGGGATGGAGAAGAACGACTCACTTCTGGTTGTTGCATCCTATTTTTGGTCCAATGCCCTGAACGCTTTCATCTTTGGCCACGGCTCGATGACCATTACTTTGGCCGATGTTTATATGTTGACCGACCTCAGAATAACTAGACCAATGCAGTCTTATGAGTACTTAAGTGCCGGCTCTAAGAAATTAGCCAAAATAGCAGACTGTACAGGATGGGCTAGTTACATTCTGAATCATGTTGAAGATGGATCGACTGTCAGCGAAAGGGAGTACGTGGCCTTCTTGAACATGTGGCTAGAAAGATTCATTTTCTGCGGGTCATCTTGTGGTCCAACTTATAATTACAAACTCATGGCAGAGCACCTAGCATTAAGCAAGGACATTCCTCTTGGGAAATACCTGCTAGGAGCTGCTTATCATCTGATGTACCAGGTGATTGCCCAATTACTGAAGAACGAACCAGTTCATACTGTCAGTGGCCCCTGGTGGCTAATACAACTGTGGCTTAACCTGTACATGCATAAATTTGTGAGGCCTGATCTCAAGAATCTGAGTTTTCCCTCTTCCAATTTTGCTGAAGAATACAGAGGTGAAGAAGGAAGAACTCGACAGTGCATGAGCTATGGCGAGGTTGCATCAGCCATAGCAATTGATTTCAACATTGACCATCTCTTCAAGAAGTTTTACATAGGGTTTGGTGTAGATTTTCTGACTTGGTTACCATATGATGATGAGAATGATGAACTAGCCTTCCCTTTCAAGTTTCTATTCGAGTCGGGTTGTTCGGATGATGTGGCAGCTGCTATCTTTAATTCTTTTGTCAAACCCTGTGTTCTTCCAGCCGAGTTCCGTCATGGTCGTGGCAAAATGGCCACAGGCTCTTTTACTCCAGGCAATACTCCCACGTATGAGTTTTACAACCCATATTTTGTGGCTCGTCAGTTTGGTTTCGGTCAATTGCCTCCTCAGCTATTCTTCAAGGACGTACTGAAGCCTCGGGAAGACATCAGTGAAGTACTAGAAACTAGTAGAGTTTTCCAACTGGGGTCAGATCTCCCTTCCCTCTATTTGCATGATTGGATTAGAGTCAGCATTTCTTCTACTCCCTTCGATTCTTGGTGGCAAGAATGGTGCTCCCACCTTTTCTGTGGGTCGGTTCATCCTCTATGTATATCCCTGGATGAAAAAATTTGCTTCTGACGGAGAGGTAATTTGCTATTTCTTTTCAAGAAAACTGCTTGACAAATTCTTCTATTAACCATCTTAATTGGCCTTTTTAGGACGTTGAGTTCAACCCTCCGAACCTAGATAGGAAGGGGCGTCCTATAGCTTACCAGCCACCTTGCCCGATTTTGAGAATGGGATTGGCTGCGCCTTCGCTGAAGAAATTATTGAAAACCCCTGCTGCCTCCATAGCTGTGACATGTCATTCTTCAAAGCGCAAGGTGGTTCCAGGGTTAACTCAGAAGGCTACTACTGGGAAGAGACTACGTAGAACAAGACCATCAGCTATTCAGGTAATCAATCTATCTTTTCCTCGGACTAGTGTTTAACTTTATGATCTCGTTCCTCCATAGTTATCGAGCATTGCGTCACAGTCTACTTTTGGCGCCGGACTGCTATTCGAGGCATTCGATTTAGCCCCAACTGAACCTCCATCGACTGATCCACGAATGGAGCTGATCTCGGCTGAAGTAACTGATACTTCCATAACGACAGAAAATGTAAGTTCAATCTTTGAAATTTACTGGAGCATCCTTCTTGACTTCTTGATTCATTGTTATTCCCACCCTTTATTTGGCTATTCATTATTCCAGACATCCTTCGATGAAACATTCGTGCAAGAACAGGACTCTGGTAATTCACTTATTGGCAACGATCCAATTGACGTTGGGAATAATCCTGTGGTCAGTGTTCAGACTGCCGATTTCCTAATCCGACACACTCCTGATGGTAAGGAAGTTATACGTCTTTTCCATCGCGATGATCATGAACTGAAAATCTTCCCTTGTCATTGCAGATGCTATCGCTGGAAGTTTAGAGCCAACTCAACCGGATGTTATTGGAGTGTTATCAGCTGTCCCTTCCCCTCCGATAGAGGCTGCTATGAAGAAGGTGCCATATCTTCTTTGTCGTTCACCTCGTGATAAACCGAGTCAAACCTTTTAATCAAGTTTTTCCCTTGTACACATGCACCCAATCTTCCAGCCCAGAGCCATTCTCTCAATTTTGAGGAATATTTTGATGAGGACGAAATCAGATCGTCAGCCACTTCTTCTAGTGAAGCCCTGTTGGAAGAGACTAGAAAGCAGCTAAGACACATATTGCCAATGCTCGAGAAGGACGTAGCCGATCTAATCCAAGACACCGACTCGACGCAGAGAGTCTTTTTGGCTATAAAGGGTGATCCATCTCCAACTCTCTCCAGAGTCTTATTATATTTGTCTTCTTTTGAAGATCAAGCTCTAAAGGCGAAAAAGATTCAGAGAAGCCTGTCCAACCACGAAGCTTTGATGACCCATGATAGCTCCAACAAGCAAGAGGCTAAAGAGTTGATGCGACTAATTGATGATCTAAAAAATTCCTCCTCCAGGACCGATCCAGAGCTTTCTCAGCTGGAAATCAAACGCGCTGAACTTGAGAAGGAACTAGAAAACGTGAAAGCTGCTATTGACCATCGCAAGTTTACTCTGGCCCAAATCCTCGATGCCGTCAAACAGAAGAAACAAGAACTGCTGGCCAAAGCGAAAAGAAGTAGAGCCATTCGTAGCAGTCTTGAGAATACTCCTGGAACAACTGAAGAGTACAAGCAAAAGATCGTGGAAGTCAACGTCATCCGGCTAGAGCTATTGAAAATCATCCAGCATGTCCTGAATTTGTAATTCATAGGTCAATACATGTATGACCATACTTTCCTGCTGTCTTGTTGTATCTTTTGTTTCGGCCAAGGAGCCAATTTACAACAACCGATTCCAGACTTCTAATCTCAATCCAGTTAAGTCTGAAAACACGGCTTTTATTAAGAGAATCCGTTGATTTCCCTCCTTCATTTGCTCGGTGCCTTTGTGTATGACTGCTTTTTCTTTTGTTTTTGCTCTATAGGCGATATATATCGTATCGGCTTTTATTGTCTTTGAAGATTTTCATTTTTTGAACTAGAGGCGATACCCTTACGGTACCGGCTATTAGAGCCGAGAATGAATCGGCTATCGAATATTGCCTGGGTGTTAGGATAATGTACCATAGAAACTTTCACATCAAAAGTTGAACGAGCAATCAACCCAGGTCGAACATCCTGTTAAGTGAAACATAACTTCTTTAAATCCATTAACTCCGAATTTCTCCGCCTTATCTAGCATTCATACATCGGCGTAAACCTCACAACTAATGTTTGTTTTCCTTTATTCTAATGGCCGATGTGAAGCCGTAACCTTTTTTACTAAAACAAACTCTCAGAGCCGATTGCTTGCATCGACTATTGGCTTTCATTGCTGATTTTAATGAAGCCTCCTTCCCATGTCTGGCCAGAGAAACATTCGAAATCTCCTAGCTCCCAAAAGACTGGATCGGCTGTTGCGATGTTTACGGACTCATCAGCACGAACTAGTTCGACATCATCTCCATGCCATTGAATTAAACACTAATGCATGGTTGATGGTATACAACAATTTCCATGAATCCAATCACGACCGAGGAGCAAACTGTACGACCCCTTTCCATCAATGACGAAGAATGTGGTGGGCAAAGTCTTGCTTCCAATTGTTAGTTCGATGTTTATTGCCCCCTGGGTCTTAGACGTGTTACCTCCGAAGTCCCTGAGCATCATGTCAGTTTCCAACAGATCTTCTGGTCCTTTGCTAAGCTTACGAAAAGTAGTATAAGGCATAAGATTGATAGATGCACCTCCGTCTACCAACACCTTGTTCATTGGCTTCCAATCAACAAAACCTTTCATATATAAAGCCTTTAAGTGCCGATGCTTGACTAGCTTATCAAATATTGCTTGCTATACAACCATTAACTTGGCAACCATCTCTTCATACTCCGATTCATCGAAATCCGAATAAACTTCTTGATTTGCCAGAGCTCTGAACTCTGATGGCAACAGAAAAGCCATTTGAATATTAGCCGATGGTTGCTTTCTATCAGCTATTTGCTTGGTACGCCATATTTGAGTTTTACCGGATGCCTAAGCCTGTTCCATCTCTTTATTCCTTAGGCGCTGCACCCTTCTCTTCTGGCTTCTTGTTAATCCTCCGGAGCACCATTGGCCTTCCTGCCAGACATGCTCCCTTTGGTTGCCTCCTTCTTCATGATCAGCCCAGTCTTGGTCAACAACTCTTTTTCCTAGCCGATCATGAATACTTTTATTTTTTAAGCGCCAATCCATGTTATTATGATGATATGCATCCTGGGCATGGATAGACCGGTAGTTGATTTGAGATTGCCTAAACTCCCAATATTGATTGCTGTATTCTGGATAGTCATGTCTGGTAGGCAATTTCAAACCTTCATTCCAACAGTATCTGAAGAAAGGACAATTCCAGTGCAATTCGACTTGCTTCCTTTCATACCTCTCTTTTTTCTAGTTGACGCTGGTATTCTTGATCCTCTAACCATCGCTGATAATCCTTTTCCTTCTGCCCCTGCCACTTATTCAACAAGATTCAAGATGTAACTCATGGCTTTGTCACTCCATCCTTTGACGTTTCCCCCTGTTCATATCGGCTCTTTTGCTGATCACGACGTTTTCTAATCTCTCTGTACTCATCAGCCGATATTAGCATCTTGGGATCAACTATTCCAGCTTCTCTTGATTTGGCAGATGTTAGAACCTTAATTTTTCCTTTGAACAACCCGACATCAACCATATTTTGATCTCCTGGGAAAGGATTATCATCAACTTTCATCTTCCAAGGCGTATCGAACTTGAGCCTCCCTTGCTGAATAGCTCTCTGTATATGCTACCAGAAAATTCTACATTCATTGGTGGAATGAGAAGTAGCATTATGAAACTTGCAGAACTTCTTATTCTTCAGTTGTTCAGGGGGCAACATAACATGATTGTCCGGCAATTTGATCTGGCCCTTCTCAAGTAAGAAGTCAAAGAGCTTGTCTGATTTTGTGACATCAAAGTCATAGCTCTCCTCGACTCCTCTTTCCCAAGGATTTGGCACCATCACTGTCTTTTTGCCCCAATTCCATTCAGCTGCAGCATCCTCTTCCTCTTCATCTTCATAGCCGTCGTCAATCGAATATGTATTATAAGCTTCGGCTACTGTGGTACTCTTCTAGAATCGGGTATCTTTGCGCATGCTCTGGAATTGGATATTGAGCGCTGCTACTCGTTGAGCCAACTGACCCAAGTTATCGAACTCTTGCCCTAGCAACTTTTCTTTCCACAATGGCAGCATTCCCTAGACGGCTAAAGCAGCTAACTGATCATCCACCAAGCTCAATGAGAAGCACAAGTTCCTAGTCTCTCAGAATCTCTGAAGAAACTCAGTGCCCGATTCGTTAGTCCTTTGTCTCATGGTTGTCAAATCGGTTATCTTCTTTTCTCCAGTCCTAGTGTAAAAATATATATGAAACTTCCTCTCTAGGTCAGCCCAATTGGCAATGGAGTTGACTGGTAGTGATGAGAACCAAGTGAAGGCTGGCCCTGATAGGGATAAGGAGAAGAAACGAACTCAATGGGTATCCTCAACTGATGCTTCAACCAATTGTGTAAGATACCGACTGACATGTTCTATTGTGCTTATACTGTCTTGACCAGTGAACTTGGCAAACTCTAGGAGCCTGTAATTTGTAGGAAGAGCGACCAAATCATACCACTCTGGATATGGGCATTTGTACAAAAAGGTCTGCCCTTTGGCTTCAGGCCGAACTGATTCTTCAACATCTCGGTCACCTTCAGCAACAACTCGTCAGCTTGCAGATTTGGATTCCTCGGTATTTGTTGACCCATCTGTGGATTGAAATCCCGTGTGCCTTGATACCCTGGATTTGGTATCATGTGGAGAGTGTTATAATCTGTGCCATAGTGATACCCTTGTGGAATCTCAATCTGCTGGGTCCTCTACTGGCCTGTTGCTTGAAGTCTCTGATTGTAGACATAAGGATCTATATCTCTATGGATCCTTTGAACTGACGATGCTATTTTTTGAGTCGACGATGGTATGTGGCCTAATGTGCCAAAATTGATCACCTGGTTTTGACTTTGCCCCACCGGCTGTTGCATATGTTGTACTGGTGGCCCAGAATTATACTGTGTCTGATTCGTAGCAGTTCCTTGAGTTTGTTCAGGTGATCCCTGAACTGTCTGGACATCACCACTACCAGCTAGTGCTGCTTCTTGATGGCTGGTACCGACTTGATTAGTCCCTTGGGTCAACGGATCTAGAATGTTATAACAAGTCGATCGAACCTGACTAACTGGAATCCCATGAATCGCCTCTTTCATGGTGTTGTGAAACGTGTCAACGAAAGCTTCATTGCGGCTTGATAGAGCATCCCGAACAGATTTGTCTATGGTTTCCGTAAAGAAATGCCTTTCTTTAGCTTCGACTGTATCTGTCTGCCCGTGTAGTAGAACTCTTGGTAGTGGAAATTTCTGAATAATGGTGCTGTCATGTGTTTTGGTGTAGGACAACAAACACTTCTTCTAAAATTCTTCGGTGGCTTTGTTGAAGGTATCCTTATCTTCATCAGGTAGGTCTTCATAATGTACCATAAGGATGTTGTCATTGTTGTGAACCGCCATGACAATTGTGGTGTCCCACCGAGCGTGCCAGAAACGTGTGTCGACATAGAATTTCATCCCGTGCCGAGGACACACGCAGCAAGCCGAAAGGGTCCGCTCGATGGAGCAGATCTGCCTAGCTTCAGTGCAAGGGTGATCGATCCTGCGCAATCCTCCCGAGACGTGCCAGTCAATTTGACCCTACAATTGACTAGTAGAGAAAGCTTATCAGTAATTAAGGGCGGAACGTGCCGGTGTTGCCAGACATTCCCGAATGTGCGGCTCTGAGAGCCGATATGAGAGGAGATCGACTAAATAGTTGATTCCAGCATATTCATAAGAATAAATTGGTTAAAGCTCATGGGGTTGTGTAAGAAGAATCGGTTATCATCTAGGATAAATATAAATTCGAGCAAAATTTAATCAATGGCAATAAGATATCCATGATGATCGGTTTAAACTAAGCTAATGATTACAAGTAACCGAACCCCTTTTTATATAAATAAACAATTCAACACCACTTAACCATCTAATAAAGATAACTCTAATGAACATGTTAGATCTTATCTATCGCCATGACCAGGGGGGCATGAGGCAGAATCATGCAGGCCGTAGAAACAACAGTAGACTCGTCGACCCTAACTCATTACTAATATCAGTGGGGCATGAGGCAGAATCATGCAGGCCATAATACAATAATAAGATCATGGGGCTAACATATCTTTCAACTTATCTCTACTTCAATGGTCTCATAATGTGAACTGTTCATGAAAGCGCTCGATATCGGCTAAACAACCGATTCAAGCATAGCGCACAGTTAAGGTCATGCCTTCTCAGGAACGGATCTATCAACTAACGATCCCCACTCCACGGTGCTAACAGTGGGGTGAGAGGCAGAATCCCATAGGCCGTGACAACGGGCCATGGAACGGTTCTCGCTAACCGATAGATCTGCTCAAGATCGAACATGCCTTAACCGCACGCTATGCACGATTAAGATTGATATAAAACAGCCGATAAAGACATAACTCATCGTTTAAGATGTAGATTAGATCAGTTTTAGATTGGCAAACGATGGGTTAAATAAGATATATGGCCGATCCAGATCAATCTCAATCGGGCAGAGTGATATTGCTGTAATTAGATAAACAATGAAAGCAGTAAGTAATATCGGTAACTTAATGAATCTACCAGAGACTGCCATTCAAAGGTAGAGCCGATAACTTGACCTTGATCTAGTTCAAGCAGTGGGGTGTGAGGCAGAATCACACAGGCCATACTTGAACTAGGCAAGAGTCGATAACTAGCCTATACCAGAGTCACAGTGGGGGTCGACCGGATCGATGCAGCCATACGAACAGAGGTATAAACCACGACGGTACTTACAGACAAGCAGTGGAGGTCGACCGGATCGATGCAGCCGTACTCGCTGAAGAACTCACCGAGATCTATTCTACTCCTACTCCTAAGGGGTGGCTGGAGCCGAAAAAGTAAATTGACTTGTATTTGATTGATTGGGTGTTTTTTACAATAGCCGGGGTTTGATATTTATACCCGGAGTCTAGACATGAATCCTACTCGAGCACAATTTGTTACAATCATTGGTATGGAAGAAATATTCCTATCTTAAGATAACTTGGACTCTAATCTTTCCCCTTTTGTAGAGTCCAATATGTATCCTTTTTGATGCCAATCATATCCCATCATCGTCATCTGCTGATGTCATTCGAAAAGAATCGACCTAGTGTTACATTCGATCCAGCAGATCTCAACCTTTACTGTGGCAGAACCTCCTAAATTATAGGGCCCACATGCACCTATCACTGTCCAACGACTTTTGACATCTATGCATACGTTCCCGGTAACTTAAGAAGACTGTCGGGTGTCCTCGGAGAACCTCGAATCATCCACGATTTCTGAGCAGGATCACATTATAGAGTCATTGCAGTATTACAACAGTTTATTCAAATAGATACATCAGAGTAAAAGTAGCGGAAGACTTACAATAACATAGTTTACAAACCATTTTTCAAACCATACAACTAAGTTCGATATTAATACAAACCAAAGTAGTGGAGTGGCATTATAATATATTACAAAACACACAACAAAAGCTGCCCTGCCCAAGGGCCACACATTTAATTATCGCCATCGCACTGAACAACAGTCATGCAGCACGATCCAAAACAGATCTGCTCATGAGCCTCACCTGCAACAAGGGTCAACGAACCCTGAGTACAAAAGTACTCAACAAGACTTAACCGAAATAAGAATTTAAAAGAACATAGGAATGCAGGCTCATGGGATTCAAGGTATGGCTTTAGCAATAATCAATGTTCTTTTGCGTAAAAGCATTTTAATAAAATTCTTTATATCAACGTTTAAAACTTCATAAAGATCACGTACAAAGTTGACACGATCCATATTGAGATCATGAAACTTCATAACCAACACCTTCTCAAACCATCCTCAAGTTCCAGTTATTAATACTACGATGATGAACAGTGAGTTGAGTCTCCATAACTGAGGAGCAACGATGATTCGAACCGATTTTAACCCAGCTGGGAATTCCCGACCACACGACATATGCAGGTCCCCGACTTACATATATCAACCTACCCTCAGATCCTCTAAAACAAGAACGGGTCCGCGCCACCCGAGAATACAATACTCCACCAATCCAGCCCATTGCCACGTGGGTACACGCTATTCCCACCATCTCTCCACTCCCAGTGCGCGAGTAGCCATTCTCATAATAGAATAACCAAGTTAAGGCTTACCAAAGTATGTGGTTAGTACTACAAAGTCTCACCTCATGCAATTCAACAACGGATGGACCTTAATCGATACAGGCGGAAAGAACCTGCTCACAAGACCTCCATGTCTTGTGGCTCACACACACCGAGTCCGCCCGGTCTAGATTTATTACTCCACATTCCCATATCACATGTTAATATATGTAAACAAAGCTCCATTTAAAACTTGCAGATGACAGGTAATCACCCGACTTTCACCGTTCTAAGCATAGCTAAGCAAAACTGGCATATACGAATTTAAAACTGGTAATATGGTAAATATGGAATAACAAGGTTGGTAAGGTACCAATTTGGTTTTCACTTGACTCCTAATCACTTAATGCAGTAAAAAGAAGCAAAAGCAAAATCAATTTGTAAAATACAAGGTAGGGTTGTATGCATCCGGGGCTTGCCTTCGTTGACGGAAAAGTCTGGGTCCGGAGTCGCTCCACCGATATCAACACCAACCTCCACAGACGGATCAACCTCCTCAACTACTTGATTAACTACCATGTGCTCACCTTCATTCACTACACGTAGTAACAATGCCATGCTTAACATGATGCGGATACAAAATATGATGCTCGATGATGGATGTAAAACTTAACAACTTGAATACAACTTTCCTTCGCGGTACAGTTACAAGTTAAACCAACTAAACCATTTTTGCAACACTCACAACAATTGCCAAGGATCATTACCAACTAATGACCCAAGGACATCACTTAATCAAAAACTCAAACAAAACCTAAATCACTAAAGGTTACTATTTACTTTTATGAATTAATTAATTAATTAATAATTATGAAATAAATCAACTTGTTCCAATTGACCTCAAAATTTTCGTATATATTCATCACATGATAACTAAGTGACAAAACAATTTTCATAATTTTTGGATACATAAATAAGTCTAGAAAAATCCTAGAAACTCATTTATTAATTAATTGAGCAATTTTTATCACATTTAAAAAGTACTAAAAATCAACATTTCATATTTTTCCTAAATAATACACATCACAGAGAAGTCACACAAAAATTTTCATAATTTTGGAGCTCTAAATAAATCTACACAAAAATAACAAAAACAGACACTATTCATTTAAATCTGAAAAACAGAAAATTCATTTTGTACGCTGAGTCACTGACAACCGGGTCCCACTTGTCATCTTCAACCTCCGACGTTGACCACGGCAGCGACGGCTCTGACTGGTGATTCCTCGCCGACGGTGAGTTCAACGGCGACGGCCAAAGTACCAAAACGATCACCAAGACTAGGCACATCGATTGACGTCCCTATCTGTACTGATTACGGCCCTATACTAGCTCGACGGCGGCCACGGCGGACGCGGCAGCGTGGCTATGCTACGCCGGCGATAGGAACTCGGTAACGATGAAACAAACAACTCGGTTAGAACCAGGAGCTCACCCCGAACACACTAGAGTTGCTGGCCGAGCCTGAGAAGCAACGGAGACACGGTTCGACGGTCACAGCGATCACGGCGGAGCAAATTTCGACGATGGCGATGCTCCGGCGACTGCGGTAGAGGAAATGGTCAATCAACCGGGCACAAAGCACCACGACATCGAGGCGCAGCTGAAGCAAGAGTCAGAAATAGCAGAAGCTCACCGTAATGCGCTGGCCACGGCGACGCGCACACCACGGTGGTGCTGCCGGCCGCGAGGAAGAAAACGATGAACGGTGAGTTCACGACGAAATCAAGCGACTAGAGCTAGCTGGCTGGGTGCGCAAGGAACTAGCAGAGCTGGGACATACATCGCTGCGATGGCGCAGACGCTGGTTCAACGGCAAGGGCTCAACGGAGAATGGCGGTGGCGGCGGAAGAAAACAGAGCAAGAGAAAAGAACGACGACGACGGTGCCTCGGTCCAAATAACACGGCTCAGAAGCTCAAGGAAGCTGCGCTGTGGCCTTCACCGCGCCAGCGCGACGCCAAAAACGGCCACGACCGCGCCTGGAAGCAAACCGAAGGTCGCCGACGATGAGTTGGCTTCCGCGGTTACTGGTCATCGAAATTACAGAATTGCCATCCGCCAAAATTCCCAAATTACTCCCAAATTTTCATAACAACTCAAAAATCTCCAAAAACAAAAGTTGTTCAAAATCAAAAGTTCTACCACTTTGCTTTTGAAACCATACCCAAATTCAGCCTACATTTTGAAATGAACTTTTGAACTTAAAGCGGGGATATTTAAGGAATTTTGCCTTTTTAAATAACTTCAAATTTTACTAAACAACTTGAAAAACTCCAAAAATAAACTTTGTACAACTCGACAAGCTCTCTACAACTTTGCTTTAAGACTCAACTCCAAAATGTGCTTCAATTTTGAAATGGATTTTCAGGGTCGGATTTAAATATTGAAAATCAGGGTTTTCGGAATTTCAAATCAATACAAAGATTTCAAACTTGATTCAAACAATACCAAGCAATACTTATAACATAAATGTAAACTTGTTTTAGTGAATGCATAACAAAATTTGCAACATGACCAATGCCTTGCAATGCATATGATGATATGTCCGGTTTTTAATATTTAAACACTCGAGGTGTTACAATCCTTCCCCCTAAAAGAAATCTCGCCCCGAGATTCAAAGCCATAGGGTAAGTAATGGAAAAGGAAATGTGTCAATCCAAAAACATCCAATTCTCATCCATAAAACAACTGAGGTTCCTTTATAAAACACAATTTGTAACAACCGAACTTAACTAATAGTACTCTATTCTATAATGATGCAAGAAACTCTGGAAACTTTTCTAACAAGTAATCTTCTGATTCCCAAGTAGCTTCCTCTTCTGAATGTTGATTCCATTGTATCTTGTAGAACTTTATTGTTCTCCTCCGAGTAACACGATCTTTCTGATCCAACACTCGGATAGGATATTCTAAATAAGTCAGATCTGGTTCAAGTTCCACTCCTTCAACTTCAACATTCTGCTCAGGCACTCGGAGACACTTCTTCAACTGAGACACATGGAACACATCATGTACAACTGATAAATGTTCTGGTAATTTCAAGCGATAGGCCACTTTTCCATATCTCTCCAAAATTTGAAATGGTCCAATATATCGAGGTGCCAACTTGCCTTTAACACCAAAACGGTTAACTCCCTTCATTGGTGATACTTTCAAATATACAAATTCTCCTTTGTTAAACACCAATGGTCTCCGTCGTCTATCCGCATAACTCTTTTGGCAGGACTGAGCTATCTTCAAATTACTCTGTATTTGCCTAACCTTGTCTTTCGTTTCTTTCACAAGGTCAACTCCAAAGAATCTTCTTTCTCCGGGCTCAGACAACTCAATGATGTTCTGCATCTACGATCATAGAGTGCTTCAAATGGAGCCATTCTAATGCTTTCCTGATAACTATTGTTATAAGAGAACTCGGCCAAAGGTAAGCATTCGTCCCACTTGTTGGAATAATTAAGGACACAACACCTTAACATATATTCAAGCACTTGATTGACTCTTTCAGTCTGTCCATCAGTCTACGGATGATAAGCTGTACTATACAGGAGCTTGGTATCCAATGAAGAATGCAATTGTTTCCAAAAACTGGAGACAAACTGTGTACCCCGATCGGACACTATGGTCTTTGGTATTCCGTGGAGACTCATAATTCTTGCTAAATATATCTTGGCGTATTGGACGATTGGGATATATAGTCTTGTGGGAAGAAAATGTGCTGACTTAGTGAGTCGATCTACAATAACCCATATTGAGTCAAATCCCTTTGATGTCTTGGGTAGACCAACAATAAAGTCCATACTTATGTCCTCCCACTTCCAAGCTAGAATAGGTAATGGTTGTAGTTCTCCAATTAGACCTCAAATGTATAGCTTTCACTTTTCGACAAGTATCACACTTTGCTATATATCTCGCAATTTCTATCTTCATTTTGTCCACCAAAACCTTTGTTTTAAGTCATGGTACATCTTGTTGCTTCCCGGATGGATAGATAATCTAGTAGCATGTGCTTCTTCAAGAATTGATCTGCCATAACTCGGGAACTTTTGGTACTACCAAGCGATCCTTGAACCATAGCACACCTTCATTATCTATCTTTGAAACATTCCGCCTTTCCATTCTGACTCTTTCCTTGATATGGGCTACACCCTTGTTTTTTCCTTACGAGCAGCAATAACTTGATCTCGAATAGTGGCTTCAACAATTATGTTGGTCAAACTACCTTGTTGAATTACTTCTACATTTAACTTCTCCATCTCTTGACTTAAAGTCAAACCCATTGTTCTTACTGTCAGGCAATTGCAATAACTTTTTGCATCGAGAGCATACGCCACCACATTTGCTTTACCGGGGTGATAGTGTACTTCCAAGTCATAATCTTTAATCAACTCTAACCATCTTCTTTGTCGCATATTCAACTCGATTGAGTAAAAATATATTTTAAGCTCTTGTGGTCTGTATAAATATGGCACATATTACCAAGTAGGTAATGCCACCAAATCTTCAGAGCATGGACCACAACTGCTAACTCCAGATCATGAGTCGGATAGTGTTCTTCATGTTGCTTAAGTTGCCCTGGATGCATAAGCAATGACTCGGCCTTCTTGCATCAACACACATCCAATACCAATACCGAAGCATCACAATAAACATCAAACGGCTTCTCGATATCAGGTTGGGCTATCTTTGTGCGGTGGTCAATGATCTCTTCAAAGTATGGAAAGCCTCTTCACAATCGGATGACCGAGCAAACTTGACTTGGTTCTTGAGAAACTCGATTATGGACTTTGATACTTTAGAGAAATCTGGAATAAACCGACGATAATACCCCGCCAATCCCAGAAAACTCCGAACTTGATGAACTGTGGTTGGTGGTTTCCAATCAAGCACATCCTTCACTTTGCTTGGGTCAACAGCAACTCCTTCCGCTGACAAGATGTGTCCAAGAAATTGTACTTCCTTAAGCCAAAAATCACACTCTTTGAACTTGGCATATAGTTGATGTTCCCTCAAGCTTAGTCGAACAATTACGAGATGTTTCGCATGTTCTTCCTTATTCTTGGAATATACTAGAATATCATCAATAAACACCACTACAAATTTGTCTAGCTCAGGCATGAATACTGAATTCATCAAATACATGAAATGAGTTGGAGCATTGGTCAAACCAAAAGACATTACCAAATATTCATATAATCTATATCCTGTGGTAAATGCCATTTTGGGAATATCTTCAGGCTTTATCTTGATTTGATGATATCCTGACCTTACATCTATCTTGGAGAAAACCTTGGCTCCGGCCAATTGATCAAAAAGCAAATCTATCTGAGGTAATGGATATTTATTCTTGATGGTCATTTCATTCAACGGACGATAATCAACACATAACCTCAGAGTCTCATCTTTCTTTTTCACAAAAATTGCCGGACACCCCCAAGGCGATGAACTAGGTTGTATAAACCCCTTCTCAATCAATTCTTGCAACTGAGTTTTCAACTCGACTAACTCCTTAGGTGGCATCCTATAAGCTCTCCGAGAAATCAGAGCTGTTCCAGGTTGCAATTCTATGTTAAACTGGACATCCCTATCAGGTGGTGGACCGGGTAAATCTTTAGGAAACACATCAGGAAATTCACATACTACCGGGATATCTCTAATCTCTTTGACGGCAGTTGCACAAACTCTGCCCACTGATCTTCTTAAGGTTGGAAGTTGGATGAGAAGTTGAGAAGTTCTATCTGGCAAACTCACCCTTATAGTTCTATTCAAAGCATCTATAATAGCCTTATGCCGATACATCCAATTCATTCCTAAGATTACGTCTATATCCTGATCCTTAAGGATAATCATGGTAGTGGGAAAAATATGCCCACCCAGGTTCATGGGCACCTGGTATACCATTTCCTTAGTACACAGACGTCCCCCGGGCGACTGTACAAAGAAATTTTCCTTTGTTGTCCCAATTGAAATTTCATACTTCACTACAAATGTTCTATTGATGAATGAATGCGATGCGCCAGAATCAAAAAGTATAACTGCAGGATGATTGGCAATAGGAAACATACCCATCATCACTGGCTCTCCTTCAGGAATCTCCCCAGCTTGAATATAGAACACCCGTCCTGTCTTCCTTTCATCTTTGCCTTTCTGAGCATTCTGATTGTTATTCTTGTTTTGTGCTTGAGCCTGTTGTTGATTTGCAAGGGCCTTCTGATAATTGGGATTAGATTGCCTTGGATATGGACATTCTCTCGAGAAATGACCAGGCTTGCCACAATTGAAACAGGGATACTTGTGACCCTGGGGTGTTGAAGCAGAAACCCCAGAAGCATTTGTCGGTTGTGGATTCTGATAAGTTGTAGCAGGATGGACATTTGATTGCTGACCAGCTTGAAACTGCGGCGGACGATAAGGAGGATGATTATGATTAACTGGATGATAAATCACCCTCTGCCTCTTTGGATTTCCCCCATAAGATCCAGATGGCATACTCTTTTTCTTTTTGAGCTCCTTATGCTGCCGATACTTTGCCTCTGAAGCAATAGCAATATTCACTACCTCATGATAAGTGACATTGGTACATGTTGTCATCATAGTCTGTAATTTGGTATTCAGACCCCTCATGAACCATTTCTTTTTCTTAGCATCCGTATTGACATGTTCAGGTGCATATTGTGACAGGTGATTGAATCTTCCCACATACTGCATCACGGTTTGGTCCCCTTGCCTCAAAGCAAGAAATTCATCCGACTTCATAGCCATAACTCCCTCCCAGGATATAATGGGCTCTCAAAGCGAGACGAAACTCCATCCAAGTTAACGGAACACTGCGGGTTGCATGGCCATAAGATTTGCATACCAAGCACCCATTTGCACCTCTAAGTTTCTTTGAGCAGCAAAGACCGGTTTTCAAACTCTATGCGGTATAAGATCAAACTTACGCTCCATGGTCCTAAGCCAATCGTCGACCTCCCGGTGGTTCATACGCCTTAGTGAACTTTGGGGTTTTGTATCTATGAAGTCCACATATGTAGCCTCCGCCTATTATGATGGCGACCACGGTTTCCATGCATCTGATTCTGATTACTTTGAGCCATCTCATGAAGCAAACGCGAATTTTCAACCGTCACATTGACAAGTGCGGCTATAGCATCCGCTAGATTTGTTGGAACTGGTGGCAGATCTGGAATATCATTCTCATTTTGTGAAGTACCAGGAATATACAAACCCCGCGTACGACGCATCTGTTCACAACAAGCCAAACTTTACTTCACAAGCCTTTATTGATTGATAAAAGAGCGGACTGCAACTTATTACACTAGTTTCACTTATTTAAACACAAAACCGCATTTAAACAAGACTACTTAACTTAAACTAGAACTAACTATTTCACAACTCTACTCCTTTTTGCGATTACATCAAACTTCAGGCTCGGTATCCATTCCGGAAATATTACCGCCTTCATTGTCACTTTCATCGATCATTACTAATTCTTCGAGATCTTCTTCTTCTTCTTCTTCCGATTCACTACCATCGGCAAGGATAACACCGGGATCCATTTCATCAGCTTGGGGTTCATGATTTGGATCTAGGAGATTGCTTAGCCTATGAACTTCCTCATGCAGATAGGTATTATGCTCCTCTAAGTCTTCTACATAAAATTCTAACTCATGAGTTCTAGCTCTAGCTACATTTTCCCTATGCCAAGCCTCATTCCTTCCTTTCACCGTACGAACTAACATACGTTCACAGTTCCTGTGAGTGGTGGTGAGACGTCTTAGTTGCTCCTGTAATCTGCCCACCTGAATGGCATCCATAGCCCTATCTCTAGTAGCTTGGGCTAACTCTGCAGAAATCCTCTATATCTCCGCCTTAGGATCAGGCCTAGAGCTGCTACTGCTAGCACCATCATTCCTAGGGGCTAGTTGGTGCTGAGGAACTCCTTTGGGTCCAGTGGACTTATGGGGTGTCTTCTTGGTACGAGCCATACTGGACAAGCAGTATTAATCCAAGTAAAACAATCTGACAATAGTCTCAAGAGCAGTAAGGATGGACTACACATTCAACCCATACACACTACTCACCCCAGACTTAGAGACGAAGGAAGTAACAAGTAACTTAATTATGATGCATGAATCGTTCTGACGAACAAAACCACCAAAGCTTAAAACGAGAATAAACAACATTTGTTTTTATATAGGGCATAATAAGATTACTACTCCACCACACAAAACCTTTTTAATCAAATAAGGAATGGTGAGAAAGAAATAAGACAAGTCAGAAGCAATTTGGACCAAATTAATCAAGTTAAATTTAGTCATCCCAAATCATTTTGAAGTTTTCATAAACCAATACCACAAAAACTTTGTAACGATCGCTCTGATACCATTCTGTGGCAGAACCTCCTAAATTATAGGGCCCACATGCACCTGTCACTGTCCAACGACTTTTGACATCTATGCATACATTCCCGGTAACTTAAGAAGACTGTCGGGTGTCCTCAGAGAACCCCGAATCATCCATGATTTCTGAGCAGGATCACATTACAGAGTCATTGCAGTGTTACAACAGTTTATTCAAATAGATACATCAGAGTAAAAGTAGCGGAAGACTTACAATAACATAGTTTATAAACCATTTGTTTCAAACCATACAACTAAGTTCGATATTAATACAAACCAAAGTAGTGGAGTGGCATTATAATATATTACAAAACACACAACAAAAGCTGCCCTGCCCAATGGCCACACATTTAATTATCGCCATCGCACTGAACAACAGTCATGCAGCACGATCCAAAATAGATCTGCTCATGAGCCTCACCTGCAACAAGGGTCAACGAACCCTGAGTACAAAAGTACTCAACAAGACTTAACCGAAATAAGAATTTAAAAGAACATAGGAATGCAGGCTCATGGGATTCAAGGTATGGCTTTAGCAATAATCAATGTTCTTTTGCGTAAAAGCATTTTAACAAAATTCTTTATATCAACGTTTAAAACTTCATAAAGATCATGTACAAAGTTGACATGATCCGTATTGAGATCATGAAACTTCGTAACCAACACCTTCTCAAACCATCCTCAAGTTCCAGTTATTAATACTACGATGATGAACAGTGAGTTGAGTCTCCATAACCGAGGAGCAACGACGATTCGAACCGATTATAACCCAGCTGGGAATTCCAGACCACACGACATATGCAGGTCCCCGACTTACATATATCAACCTACCCTCGGATCCTCTAAAACAAGAACGGGTCCACGCCACCCGAGAATACAGTACTCCACCAATCCAGCCCATTGCCACGTGGGTACACGCTATTCCCACCATATCTCCACTCCTAGTGCGCGAGTAGCCATTCTCATAATAGAATAACCAAGTTAAGGCTTACCAAAGTATGTGGTTAGTACTACAAAGTCTCACCTCATGCAATTCAACAACGGACGGACCTTAATCGATACAGGCGGAAAGAACCTGCTCACAAGACCTCCATGTCTTGTGGCTCACACACACCGAGTCCGCCCGGTCTAGATTTATTACTCCACATTCCCATATCACATGTTAATATATGTAACCAAAGCTCCATTTAAAACTTGCAGATGACAGGTAATCACCCGACTTTCACCGTTCTAAGCATAGCTAAGCAAAACTGGCATATACGAATTTAAAACTGGTAATATGGTAAATATGGAATAACAAGGTTGGTAAGGTACCAATTTGGTTTTCACTTGACTCCTAATCACTTAATGCAGTAAAAAGAAGCAAAAGCGAAATCAATTTGTAAAATACAAGGTAGGGTTGTATGCATCCGGGGCTTGCCTTCGTTGACGGAAAAGTCTGGGTCCGGAGTCGCTCCACCAATATCAACACCAACCTCCACAGACGGATCAACCTCCTCAACTACTTGATTAACTACCACGTGCTCACCTTCGTTCACTACACATAGTAACAATGCCATGCTTAACATGATGCGGATACAAAATATGATGCTCGATGATGGATGCAAAACTTAACAACTTGAATACAACTTTCCTTCGTGGTACAGTTACAAGTTAAACCAACTAAACCATTTTCGCAACACTCACAACAATTGCAAGGATCATTACCAACTAATGACCCAAGGACATCACTTAATCAAAAACTCAAACAAAACCTAGATCACTAAAGGTTACTATTTGCTTTTATGAATTAATTAATTAATTAATAATTATGAAATAAATCAACTTGTTCCAATTGACCTCAAAATTTTCTTATATGTTCATCACATGATAACTAAGTGACAAAACAATTTTCATAATTTTTGGATACATAAATAAGTCTAGAAAAATCCTAGAAACTCATTTATTAATTAATTGAGCAATTTTTATCACATTGAAAAATACTGAAAATCAACATTTCATATTTTTCCTAAATAATACACATCACAGAGAAGTCACACAAAAATTTTCATAATTTTTGGAGCTCTAAATAAATCTACACAAAAATAACAAAAATAGACACTATTCATTTAAATCTGAAAAACAGAAAATTCATTTTGAACGCTGAGTCACTGACAACCGGGTCCCACTTGTCATCTTCAACCTCCGACGTTGACCACGGCAGCGACGGCTCTGACCGGCGATTCCTCGCCGACGGTGAGTTCAACGGCGACGGCCAAAGTACCAAAACGATCACCAAGACTTGGCGCATCGATTGACGTCTCTATCTGTACTGATTACGGCCCTATACTAGCTCGACGGCGGCCATGGCGGACGCGGCAGCGCGGCTGCGCTACGCCGGCGATAGGAAGTCGGTAACGATGAAACAAACAACTCGGTTAGAACCAGGAGCTCACCCCGAACACACTGGAGTTGCTGGCCGAGCCTGAGAAGCAACGGAGACACGGTTCGACGGTCACAGCGGTCACGGCGGAGCAAATTTCGACGACGGCGATGCTCCGGCGACTGCGGTGGAGGAAATGGTCAATCAACTTGGCACAAAGCACCACAGCATCGAGGCGAAGCTGAAGCAAGAGTCAGAAATAGCAGAAGCTCACCATAACGCGCTGGCCATGGCGACGCGCACACCACGGTGGTGCTGCCGGCCGCGAGGAAGAAAACGATGAACGGTGAGTTCACGACGAAATCAAGCGACTAGAGCTAGCTGGCTGGGTGCGCAAGGAACTAGCGGAGCTGGGACATGCATCGCTGCGACGGCGCAGGCGCTGGTTCGACGGCAAGGGCTCAACGGAGAATGGCGGTGACGACGGAAGAAAACAGAGCAAGAGAAAAGAACGACGACGACGGCGCCTCGGTCCAAATAACACGGCTCAGAAGCTCAAGGAAGCTGCGCTGTGGCCTTCACTGCGCCAGCGCGACGCTAAAAACGGCCACGACCGTGCCTGGAAGCAAACCGAAGGTCGCCGGCGATGAGTTGGCTTCCGCGGTTACTGTTCATCAAAATTACAGAATTGCCATCCGCCAAAATTCCCAAATTACTCCCAAATTTTCATAACAACTCAAAAATCTCCAAAAACAAAAGTTGTTCAAAATCAAAAGTTCTACCACTTTTCTTTTGAAACCATACCCAAATTCAGCCTACATTTTGAAATGAACTTTTGAACTTAAAGCGGGGATATTTAAGGAATTTCGCCTTTTTAAATAACTTCAAATTTTACTAAACAACTTGAAAAACTCCAAAAATAAACTTTGTATAACTCGACAAGCTCTACAACTTTGATTTAAGACTCAACCCCAAAATGTGCTTCAATTTTGAAATGGATTTTCAGGGTCGGATTTAAATATTGAAAATCAGGGTTTTCGGAATTTCAAATCAATACAAAGATTTCAAACTTGATTCAAACAATACCAAGCAATACGTATAACATAAATGTAAACTTGTTTTAGTGAATGCATAACAAAATTTGCAACATGACCAATGCCTTGCAATGCATATGATGATATGTCCGGTTTTTAATATTTAAACACCCGAGGTGTTACATTTACTCCATCGACTCCTTGATTGGCATAATTCTGGAAGCCTGCGAGTTCTCGCGCTCTTCTCCCAAATTTTGGTGTAAACAGTAACTCTTATCTATTATGACTTTGTCTCATGAGAGTTGCATATGTTGTTGGTATAGATGGCAGCACCGGCTAGAAGTGAGAGTTTCTTGTTGATGTTTGGAACTCTTGCTCTGCTTTAGAGAGTCTTGCACTATGCGGGGTATTATGAACTGCCCCTCTATCACTGGGATGAAGTATATCTAGAGGGACAACCATGGTATGAGGTGCGGCTGACCATACCAGCTTGTACCCAAGCACCCTTCTGGTAGGAATGGAAGGTGGAATCTAAAGGAAGAACTCCTTGGGAGGCTACCGAAGTAGTAGCCTTTGAGGTACTAAGTCAGATTTGTTAGCAGCACGGGGATGAGCTTACCGGCAGTGCCGCTGGTGTTTTTCCTCGGGTGGATCCGTCCACAGCAGTATGGGCACAACACAATCACAATGCATTGATCCGAGATCGGGATGAGCGGGTAGATAGTTCTAGTTTCGCTATGAGCGCCATGCTTGCAGTAATGAAGATGTTCTACACTCATCAGGACACCAGGGACTTTTGATAGGAGTCCTATACCACTTGCATGGATAAGCTCATGAGGGCCAAAGCAGCACAACATAAGCTCAAGAAGCGTGTGCGCAAGCATCAAAAGGCAGCAAGTGAGGCTCGATGGGAAACTAATCAAGCCTTTGTAGCTTTGGGGAATCTCCACACCCAAATGGAGCAAGTTGATCAACAGAGAGCTACCGCCCAAGAAGCAAGAGTAGATGATCAAGCAATGCTAGCAGGACTACAGGAGCAGCTAGAGGCCACCCATGCCGAGGCATTCATAGCTATGCGCCAGTGAAACCTAGCCAACAACCGTGCCGCTTTAGCAGAAGCAGAACAAGATAGGACCCACGCCGTGAGTGCCATGTAGGACCATGTTGAGAGGGACTTGCGCCAGTAGCTTGCATAGGCCCAGCATGTAGTGATGGATCTACAGCATGAGGTGCATTATCTGAACAACCAACTCACCCGATCCTTGATGAGGAAGACGAAGATCCAGAAATGTTAGTAGAAGATGATGGTTGGGACGAGGAAGAAGTGGAGCCAGAGAATGAGGATGATCCTATTTCCGACCTCAACAGCGACCATAATAAAGATTAGATTCACCTAGGGACTAGTTAAAACGCTAGATGTATCCCCACTATTATGTAATGGACTTGTAGTTGAAGTTGGTAATTTTGGTTGGACTTTCATGTAATATTGGTACTTTGCATGGTCTCAAGTTTGGTTGAACTTTAATGCAATTCCAGTTTCATCTTATGATTTGTATGTTAACGCGTTGCGAGCCCGATAAGTGATCAAATTGGTGATGTCATGTTGCGAGAATGAATTATTATGCCTCTGTTTTATTGTATGAATTTAAGATTCTCTCCAGTAATTTCAGTTTGGCATGATTATACAATTCATCTGCAATCTCTTGACATCATCTAATAATCACTTATTATTGTAACTTTGTAGATGACTCGCACTCGTGCTAGAGTAGGTAGTAGCCAAGAGGGCAATGATGGTGACTTACCACCACCACCGCCGCCATCTGCAAATGAGTACTTTGCACAATTCCTGGGAAGTCAGAGGGCTATGGAGGAAACCTTGCGCCTCATTACGCAGAACATGGCTCGGGCCCGCCAGCAATAATAGGGGCCTGAGCCAAATCAGTACATCACCTTAAAGGATTTTCTAGATACTAAACCTCGTATCTTCAAGGTGGCCGAGGAACCGCTCCAGGCGGATGAGTCGCTCAACACTATTGAGCAAAAGTTCCGTCTACTGAGGGTCATCGAGCACCAGAAGGCAGAATATGCGTCCCATCAGCTGCAGGGACCAGCCAGGATTTGGTGGACCCATTTCATGTCCTCTCTACCTGCCAATGCACAGGTCACATGGGAGCAGTTCAAGTTAGCCTTTAGGGGACATCACATTCCCCTAGGGCTGATGCGCATGAAGGCAGCTGAGTTCATGCGGCTCACACAAGGGGCTAAGACCCTTACGGAGTATATGCATGCTTTCAACAATCTATCCCAGTATGCCCCAGGTTTTGTTGACATAGAAGAAAAGAAAATCGAAAGCTTTAAGAGAGGTCTTGGCACCAAGCTGATGAAAACTATGGCCAACTCGAGGTGCACCACCTATAATGAGTTCATCAGTGATTCAATGACTCAGGAGAACCACAACAATCTACATGCGGTAGCAAAGGGCCACAAGAGGGCAGCTGAGGTTGGTGCCTCAGGGTCTTCTCAGTCCAGAGCTCTAGTGGTAGCTAGGCCACAGTTTCGACCACCAGCACCCAAGTTTAGGCCTCCTCCACCAAAAGCTCAGGCCAACCGACCTAATAAGGTGTTTTGTGAGGCGTTCACCATTGCCTTACCCAAGGGGAATGGAGGTCAAGGAAGCTCAGTAGGACCCAAGAGCAATCAACCATGCTTCAACTATAATCAGTTGGGCCATTGGTCCAAAGAGTGCCCCCATCCGAAGAAGAACAACAATCAGAATCAGGGAAATCAGAGGCTGGCGAATCCTAAGGCAGGTCCTAGATACGTGCATTATACTACCGTTGAGGAGGTTCTTGCAGGAGAGGTTGTCACTGCTGGTATGTTTCTTATTAACAAACATCCCACCATTGTTTTATTTGATTCGGGAGCTTCTCATTCATTTATGAGCCCATCATTTGCATCTAGACATGATCAGAAAGTAATTGAGGTAAGCAAGGGTGGTTACAGTATAAGTTCAGCTGGGGCTACTATCTCTACAAATAAGATGGTTATAAATGTGCTCATCTCTATACAAGAGAGGGAGTATACGATGGATCTGATAGTATTGCCCGGATTATCTATAGATGTGATCTTAGGCATGAAATGGATGAGAGATCATGGGGTTCTCATTAACACTAGCACTCATACCATTATGTTGAGAGAACCCAAGGGAGGTAATGCTTTCCTAGTACCACTTTCCCAAAATTTTGAACTCCAACACTTGGGTTGTGCTATCCAAGCTAGTACCCTATGTGATATCCTAGTGGTTTGTGAGTTTCCTGATGTATTCCCAGATGAGTTACCAGGTTTACCACCTGATAGGGATGTGGTATTTAAGATTGAGTTAGTGCCAGGTACGACACCTATCTCAAGAAGACCCTATAGGATGCCACCAAATGAGCTAGCTGAACTTAAAATTCAGTTACAAGAACTGTTGGACAAAGGTCTCATTCAACCTAGTTCGTCTCCATGGGGATGTCCAGCATTGTTTGTAAAGAAGAAGAAAAAGTCCTTGAGAATGTGTGTGGATTATAGGCCACTTAAGGCTGTGGCCATAAAAAACAAGTATCCTTTGCCTCGTATCGATATCTTATTCGATCAGTTGGCAAAAGCAAAAGTATTCTCCAAGATTGACTTGAGGTTAGGCTATCATTAGATAAAGATCAAGCCAGAGGATATACCTAAAATAGCTTTCTCCACTAGGTACGGCTTGTATGAGTATTTGGTCATGTCTTTTGGACTGACGAATACTCCTACCTACTTCATGTACTTGATGAATTCGGTATTCATGCCCAAGCTCGACAAGTTTGTGGTTGTGTTTATCGATGATATCTTGATTTATTCGGAGAATGAGGCAGATCATGCAGAGCATCTGAGAATTGTTCTGTCTAGATTGAGGGAACATAAGTTATATGCCAAGTTTAGCAAATGTGAATTTTGGTTGAGTAAAGTACCTTTCTTAGGTCACATCTTTATCGAGAGATGGAATTTCTATAGACCCATCTAAAGTACAAGAGGTCATGGATTGAAAGGCCCCGACTTCGGTTCATGAAGTTCAGAGTTTTCTAGGGTTAGCAGGTTACTATCGTCGTTTCATTTAGGATTTCTCCAAGATAGCTAAACCCATGACTAGACTACTTCAGAAGGATGAGAAGTTCAATTGGACACCAGAGTGTGAAGCAGCTTTTCACACCCTAAGGACTCTGTTAACTACAGCTCCTGTTTTAGCGCAACCCGACATTGAAAAGCCTTTCGATGTGTTTTGTGATGCATTGGGTATAGGTTTGGGGGTGTGTGCTCATGCAAGAAGGAAGAGTTATTGCCTATGCTTCTCGATAGTTGAGAAAGCATGAAGTCAATTACCCTACGCATGATTTAGAGCTTGCAGCAGTTGTTCATGCATTAAAGATATGGAGACATTGTTTGTTGGGCAACGTATGTCACATATATACTGACCACAAAAGTCTCAAATATATCTTCACACAACCTGAGCTGAACATGAGACAGTGAAGATGGTTAGAGCTAATTAAGGACTACAATTTGGAAGTGCACTACCATCCAGGGAAAGCCAATGTTGTGGTAGATGCACTTAGTCGAAAATCTCATTGCAACACTTTGGAAGCATTGTTGGAAGATGGATTTAATTTGTTACATCCTGTTGGGCTGCACAATATCACCATTAGTTGTTCACTTGAGAGCAAAATCATAGAACTGCAGAAGACAGATGTAGGTAAATTTCATATCAAGAGAAAGATGCAACAGCAAGAAACCAAGCATTTCAGATTAGATGAAAGAGGTGTGCTATGGTTTGAGGACTGACTTGTGGTGCTGAAAGACCATGGGCTTAGAAATCAAATCTTAGATGAAGCACATTTGTCCAAGTTGTCTATCCATCCGGGTAGTAGCAAAATGTATCAAGATTTGAAAACCCATTTTTGGTGGACCAAGATGAAGAAGCAAATTGCCGCCTATGTCGCTAGGTGTGATAATTGTAGTAGAGTAAAGGCCGTTCATTTGAAATTCGCCGGATTACTTCAGCATTGCCTATTCCAGGGTGGAAATGGGAAGAAATAAGTATGGACTTTATCACCGGCCTTCCAATGACATAGCAAGGTCACGATTCAATATGGGTTATTGTAGATCATCTCTCCAAGTCAGCACATTTTATACTGGTTAACACAATGGATCGCACAGGGAAATACGCCAAACTGTTTGTTTCTTAGATCATGAGACTACATGGAATACTCAGGACTATAATCTCAGATTGAGGACCACAGTTTATAGCTCATTTCTAGGAACACTTGCACCAAGCCTTGGGGACTAAACTAATCAAAGTTCAACATACCATCCACAAACTTTTGGACAGACTAAGCGAGTGAACCAGATCTTAGAAGATTTGCGGAGAGCTTGTGTTATATCTTCCAAGGGTTCATGGGAGAAATGGCTACCTTTAGCTGAGTTCTCCTACAACAACAGTTATCAATCAAGCATCAAGATGGATCCGTTTGAAGCCTTGTACGGTAGAAAATGTAGAACTCTATTGAATTGGGTTGAGCCTAGCAAAAGAAGATACTTTGGCATTGACTTTGTCACTGAAGTTGAAGAACATGTGCGCATTATCCAACAGCATATGAGAGCAGCTCAGTCAAGACAAAAGAGTTATGCTGATAAAAGAAGAAGACCACTGACTTTTGAAGTGGGAGACTATGTATACTTAAAAGTGTCACCCATGAAAGGAGTACAGAGATTTGGAGTGAAAAGAAAGCTTATGCCTAGATATGTAGGGCCATACAAAATTATTGAATGGAAAGGGAATGCCGCTTATAAGTTACAACTTCCCCCAGAGATGAGTGCCATATTCGATGTCTTCCATGTTTCTCAGTTGAAGAGATGTCTTCGTATACCTGAGGAAGCCATTGCACCCACCAATATTAAGCTCCAATCAGATTTAACCTATGAAGATAAACTAATCCGAGTGTTGGAAGAGATGGAAAGAGTAACCCGGAGTAAGGTCATTAAGTTCTACAAGGTGGTGTGAAATAATCACAGTGAACAAGATGCCACGTGGGAACAGGAGGATTATTTACATGAGGTTTATCCCGCCTTTTTCCAATAATGGTAGGTCTTGCAAATCTCGGGATGAGATTTCTATAAGGGGAGGGGCTGTAACACCCTAGGTGTTAGGCTTGCATAATTTGACTTGCATGCATGAGCATAATCATCAAGCATTCATATATACGCTTTTACATATGAAACATACAACTGAAACATGTGAAACATGCCTTGTTATTTTATGTTTCTATAGGTGTATGCTTATGTTCATGTGTGAATAAGTGTAAGTGGTTGATGTTAGTTACTAAAACACCTTAGCTACACTTGGGATGACTAATGGAACATTGTTCATGTAGATCACTTTGTCTAATTAAGCTCCTAAGTGATGATATGATTGTGACCTAGGAAGTATTATGTGTAACCAATGTATGAAATGCTTGTGTGACCTTAGGAATACATTAAAAATGTTTAGAATGTCACTATGAACAACTTTGGTATTCATGACTAAGGCTAGTTTGGTCTCTAAGACATAGATATAGTGTAAGTCATCATTTGAAAGTGGTATGTTTGACCTAGGTTGAACTATGTCATAGAGCCTTTGCATGGATGTGTTCACTAAATCAAAGTTGCAGTATTTGAGTAGAGAAACAACTTTTATTTTTGGGTCATAGGCTAGTTCAACTTCTATGCTTGAATGTAGCTCACAAAAATCAACATTTCACTGATTTTGGGACATGGAAAATTTGCTAAGTCATTCTGGTTTACAGTTTGACAGGCTCGAGTTTGTGCTAATTTTTCTTCCTAACCATTGAGAATTAGACTTTGAGTTCTAAAGCGATTTTGTAGCTAGTATATAGCTCTACAAGTTTTGTTCTAGCGTCATTCACTGAAACACATTGGATTAGGAGATTGGAGGCTTTGAAATCGCGTTGTCAAACACTTGATCGGGCTCTGATGGCTGAGCCGCGTCGCGCCGTCGTGGCCGACCGCGGATAGAGGCTAGACGCCGCGTGGCCACCGCTAGCCGATGACGGGCCCTCGCCGTAGCACGCTGGTGCCCGTTATATGCAAAGCCACATGCCCCCTCTCGCACTCACGTGCTCACTCTATCCCTCTCCATCGCTCTCTCTCGTGTCCGCCGTGGAGAACCGAACGCCGCCGAGCACCCGCACCACTCCGCCGTCGCCTAGCTCCCACTCCACTGCGCCATTGCTGCCTCCATCTAGCCCACAAATGTGCCACATTCCCCTCTACCTCCTCGACTTGGTTGCAGCACCGGACGACCTACGGTGAGGACGAAATCGCTGTTCCCGCCCTCACCAGAGAGCTCAGCTTCCATGGCCGCCTCCACGGTGAGCTCACCGCTGCTAAGCTTGCGTGCGCATTGCTTTTGATTTCTAGCATTAGAGCTTGGTTAGGGGGTAGGCTAGCCAGTGGCATGACCTCACCGGTGCGGAACACGATGCACAGCGCCGCCGTGCTCTTACTGCCATGCCACCGCGCACGCGGGCAGAGCTCGTCGGAGCACCTCGCCTAGCCTAGGTAGCCGCAATAGGGTCGAGTCGTCACCACAGAACTCGTGCGCTCCTCGCCTGGCCTTGCCATGGCCGAAGTCGGCTGGCGCACCGTAGCGTAGCGCCGCCATGGCCGGCGACGAGGCGGCTCCTGTGCGTCCGCGCCTCCACCACCTAGGTCAATCGATGCGACTTTGTGAGTAGGTCATGTTGGTGTAGTCAGTTTCGCCAGAGTGCTCACCATCGGCGAGATAACGCCAGCCGACCACCGAGCTCTACTTCGGCTCACTGACGGGTGGACCCCGCTGACCTGTGGGTCCCTGATGTCAGTGAGAGCAGTTTAGGGTTTTTGTTAATTCTTTTACATATTTCTATACTAACTTTAAAAAATCATAAGTTGAGATGTAGAGGTCGATTTTTGGTGAACCAAATTTTGTTGTGTTCCTTAGGAAGTATAATATTTTATAAAAATATGAGATGTATAGTTTCTAGTATTTTTATTGGTGAATAAAATATAGCTTAATAAGTGCTTTTTGAATGTTTATAATTTTGTAAAATGTGTAACTTGAGCTAGGTATGTGATAAAATTGTGATTCCAATTTTGCTAGCCTTGTATTGACATACTCAAGCTAGGAAAAATATTAATCTTGCAGTAAAATTGACTGAAATATGATCTTTCTATTTATCTATTAATAAATGGCATTTTCTGAGGAAAATTATAGGGATAAAAATATGTAACATTTTGCTATGAAAATTTTTGTACAGTAGTATGGCAATATTATAGCTAAGAAAAATATAGAATCTGTTGTTTGACACTTTGCTAGTTTGTCATTTGTGCATAGGATGTTATACATGTCCAAATGGTATAAAATTTTCACAGTAGCCTATTGTGAGCACTAGGAAGCTACTGTAATTTTTTGAGAATTTATTGTACATATTTGATATATGTTTGATATTTCCCCTAATTATGTAATTAAATTAGTAAAGGCATTTACATAAATAGATTGTGCTTGACCGTGATGTTTTCTATGATACTTGTGATGCATATGAACTGTTGATGTCACTAGTAAGGCTCAGAAGCAATTGGTTGTATGCAACTAATTAATTACCGCTTTATAATTCAAATAGAGGGCTGCATGTATAGTTTTGGTTGAATGGATGATTTCATGTTGATAATGGCCTTTTCAGTAAAACTTATTAATAACAAAGTTGTAGATAACTTACTGATCTACCTTGTGTTAAAGTTTCATGGTCATAGGCCATAGGGTTTAAGAGTTTTGGTTGTTGGAAGTTTGCTGTCTGAAATGTTTACTTTCTGGATAGATTTGATTAATCGAATTGTTTGACCTAGATAACTATTGAATCACCTTAAGAGTATTAAAATAAAGTTGTAGACAATTTCGTAAGCTTTCTAGAATGTCTACAACGATATAATTTCAATGTATATAAATCCAATTATGGTTAAAACAAGTAGCTGCTATTTTATAGTTCGGTAAATGAATTGCAGAAGTATTTGCTTAAGTAATAGAGAAGAGATATGCACCTACTCAGTAGAATAGGATGCACCTGTTATTACTTTGACACCATGCTATTGAAAATACTTACGAGGATGCATTCATCACTTGTTATCATAGTATACGTGTCGTCATACATGCATTCACGATATCTTATTCATGATCATGCATATAGGATCGACCAAGGAGATAACGTTGCTGGAATTCAACGAAGAAGAGGAAGAGGATCAGCAGGAGACTCCTCAAGCCGTTGCTCTAGGAGAAGAGGAGCAGACTCCAAAAGAGCTCCCTGAGTGCCCTGATCACCACCCCACCTCTTTCCTCAAAGGCAAGCCTCGGAGCATTCTAAGTCTCCCAGTGTTTTACAAAATACTACTTGAGTCCTTTATGATTGATGCATTAGGTTATAAGAGTTGACTGGAAACTCTTGATGCATGGAACTACCTTGTCTAGATATATACACCTTTAACCCTATGTAGGTCCAATATCGAATATATGCTTAGCCATGCTTAGACCGGTAGAAGTCGGGTGATTTCCTGTCACCTACGAGATATAGGTGGATACCGAAGCACGGTTGGCTATATTTGCTATCGTGGAAAAGAACCATGGGGTAATGTAAATGGAGGCCAGGTAGAGTCTATGTGTGGGTTGACTCATGTGGTTCCGTCTGTGCCGATTAAGGACCATACCGTTGTTGGCCCTTCTAATAAGATTGAACGCATGCCTATCACTTAGCTGGCCAGATAACTCATTTCGACCACGAAGCCGAATAGCTCAACTCAGGCCGAGCCCCGCTTTGTCAAAGTGTGCACTCTGGATGGTAGTAAGGATGTGCGGGGAGCTAGGCATTAGCCCAAGGGCAGTGTAGTCCTGATTGTCCTAGTAGCTGGTCGTCCCTGATTGTGCGGCGCTGGGTGAACCCGCGAAATGTGGACCTGAGTTATACCAAAGGTGACCTAAGGCTACTGTGGCTGGTAGACCTAGGTTTGTGTTAGGAATAAATTCCTAGCTGGTTGAAATTGATTCGAATCGCCGTCTCTCCTGGATAGTGAGAAACTTGGCTAGCACCAACATCGTAGTAATTGTATTATGGAATGTGATGGTTTAGATAAACATGGAATTACTACAACTGTTATGGTTACTATTGTATGCTCTTAAAATGATAAACTACATGTTTGGCATAGGCTAGTTGCTAATCTAGAGATGAATAGCTATAATTAACTTGATGACCAAAGTATAATTGTATAACTGAGTTAATCATTTTTTATGCAAAATGTTGTCAAGCTACCTCCACTTATACAACCTTGCATAATCCTTGGAGTCAATTTATTTCTAGTTTATGATGGGTAAGTCTAGCTGAGTACCTACTCATACTCAGGGTTTTATTCCCATTGTTGCAGATGGTACCGTCTATCACGGCTATTTCAAGAATTGCTTCTATCCCTCCGTGGATGAGGAGTGAGACTTGGGCAGGCATCTTTAATATTCCTTCTATATGCTTCTATGGATGGTGATCATGTGCTGGCACTATATTTGAACTATGTTGGCAAATGCTACTTTCGAACTTTAATTTGCTTTCGCTACTATCTATCGAACTTGGTTTGTAATAACTATATTTCATACTCTGATGAATGAACTGTATCTGTGAAACTTTATGTAATATGTGACATGTATGTTGAATCATGTATGATCTTGGTTGTATGTGGATCGTTTATCGAGACCCGTCGTGGTACTCGACGGACTACCAGGTTTATATGGGCTCAAGTATGACAGTGCGACCGCTTGCGGGCTGCCATTGCACTTGTGCTTTTATAAATTGGTCAGTTCTATGACAGAACTCATCCTCCTTGATCATCACCAAACCAGCTAGAACATGGTAAGATCTAAAAGCAGTCTTGAATTCTTCCCAAGCAATCTGATTTGCATCTAGTTGCCCAAATGGTAATGATTCCCACCAGTCTAGAGCAGCTCCTTGAAGTTGACCACTAGCAAAAAGCACCTTCTCATGATCATTACACTGGGCTATGTTAAGTTGTCTCTCCATAGCTCTAAGCTAGTCATCCGCTTCTATTGAGTCACTTGTATGGGAGAACGTCGGTGGGTGTCCCTTCATAAATTCACCATGCTTTTCAATAGGGGGTGCTTGATGCTAGTTGTTCAGTGCAATTTGAACAATAGTCTGTAATAGTTGAGTCTGCATCATCAAAGCTTGCTCTATAGTTGGAGGATTAGGTGGTAGTGGATTAGAATTGATAGCATTGCTTCTGACACCCTGTGAAAGTGCATTTGCCCATATGTGGGTTTTGGTGTATTGATGACATCCAAATTAGGGACTAATGAGATCTTAATGAGATATATTGCAGCTTTAGTCCCTTGAAAGCTTTAAAGAGTTGATCCAAGATGAAATGGTATCCCTTAATTCTTCAAGTGCAAAAAGCGGATGAACCCAAAGCACTCTCCAAAGCTTTTATGTTTTGTTTTGGGTTTAGGTATGCCATACTATAAAGAGAGATGCAAGTTTAGGTGGTCTGAGGAAAATAGAGTGTTCAAGCATAAAAATAAAATTAAAAGAGAGACACAAAATCACCTCACGAATACTTAGACATAGTTTGTGGACTTTTGGTAGTCGAAAGTCCCGGCGTGAGTTGGGAGTTCTGGCTACCGGAAGTCCCGGCGCTTGCCGACTTAGCCGTAGCCCGCCTACGCACCTTCACCCGTCAAAAGTCCCAACGGGAGTCAGGAGTTCCGAGTGCCAGAAATCCCAATGCTTTGGGACTTAGTCGCCTCGCTCGCCATGTCTATCGGAGTCCTGATGGAAGCTGGAAGTCCTAGCGACCGTCGAGAGTTCCGACGTGAAGGATCTCTGGTTGTCCTAGAGGGGGGGGGGTGAATAGGCCTATCAAAACAAACAGTCAAACTTTATCAAATTCACCCTGCGGCACTACCACTCTAAAGGGCGACACTATCGGACTGTAGCACTGCCGAGCCAGAATAGCTGGACTACCACACCTGCAGACAACTTCGAGTCACAGTTCAAAATCCATGAACAAAAACTTAGATTGGAGAAATTTCCTAGCTTACTGTAGGTATAACAATCATAGATCAAGAGCTAGAAGTAGTAGGAACACCACACACAAGTAGATCAACTAGAAACCCTAGAAATCACCTCAACCACAATATGTCATGCAAGTAATGTAAATTAAGCACAAGTGACACAATGATTTATCCCGTGGTTCGGCTCGCCACCAAGGCTTGCCTACCTCCATGTTGTTCAGGTTATCCACTAAGGCTTAGGGCTTTCTATCCCTTCCTCGTTCTCAAGTCAATGGACATAACTCTTGAGATGAGGGGTGAGTTTACTAGCTTCAAGAGATGGATACAAACCTCCTAGGGCTGCCACACAAGTTGGCAAGCCCCACGGGCGACGCTCTAGCCGGCTAGGAGCCAAGCTCCAAGAGTAACAAACATAACCGCCGGCCAAAACGTGAACCAAGTGCTCTTTAGAGTTGGGGAATCAATGGAGCTGCTCTCTAATCGAGTTTTGGACCCTATTCAGATTGATGGAGAAATCAATGAATTTGCTTGGGGGCTTGAGGTCAACAATGGAGGGAGAGAGAAAGCTCCTGCTCTATTTTGGGCATGCTAAAGTGAGGAAGAAGAGGCAGAGTACCATTGGAAAGGAAGGGGAAGGGTATAAATACCCCCCCAGCCCCCAACGGTCACTTAAGTCATGGCAGTGCCGCTGCTCAAGTGCGGTAGTGCGCACCATGCAAGACAGCAAGGGTAAGAGTGAAGTGTAGACTATCTTGGCTATGAATCTGAGGATGCATGTGTATGTTTGAGCACTTGGTAGCACATATTAGCTTAAGCATTGTGTCCCCTTTATAGTATGGCTTTTCCTATACCCAAATTCAAAATATAAAAGAATTTAAACCTCCTTTGAGTTTGAAGCCCTACATTTGTAATTGGGGGCTCCTCCATTTCATGTAGCATACTCGAACATGAATTCCCTGCTTGTCATCTTGATAAATCTCATTAGTTCTCTAATTGCGTGGTCATTATCACCAAAACCCACAATTAGGGCTTGATTGCACTTTCAATCTCCCCCTTTTTGGTGATTGATGACAACCCAATTAGAGCTTACAAAACATATGAAATAAGTACTGAGATTTTCGAGCCATGGATGTAGAGCCTCCCGCTAAGTATGTGAATAGAGAATTGAATTATTAAATTGGCATAAGAAGCCAAGATTCACATTTTAGTGAAAGTGATGAGACTCCCCCTACATCCATGCTCCTATGGGGTGCTGCATACTGTGTCAGGTATGTAAAACATGATGCAAATGATAGTTTATGCACAACATGGTTTGCTGTTGTAGCTGGGTGCGGCACTGCCGCACTTGCTATAACAGCACAAATCAGAACAGACACTATACAACATGTGATACGCATAAAGATATACATTCTAGCACAATTGTATCACAAGCGACAGCATAGATTAATATATGTCCATATCCCACACATATAAAAAGTACTTAAGTAGCATTATTACATAAATAGAGTTTCAAATGGACTCTCAAACTCTCACCTAATGAAGACTACTCTAAACGGATATGAACATGACTCTAGCTGCAGCAACCTCCTCTCCATGGGGTCGAAAAAGTTGTTGACCCCTCTAATTTTCTCCCCCTTTGGCATAAAGCACCAAAAAGAGAAGAAAAGAAGAAAGACCAACACTCACTCATCCTCTTGGATGGTGTCCCAATTGACATCATCCCCACCAGTAGCTCCACTAGCACCTACAACATCCTCCTCTCCACCATCATTATCATCGTCGTCAGAGGAGGAGGAAGAAGAAGACACCATCGCCCTCCCTTGGCGATGAGTGGTTGAAGTGTGGCACTCACGCTTGGTGCTCCTCCTCATGAACTACAAGGTGGACCTCAAACTCATGTGAGGATCAAGCTCTGGCTGCTCCTGCTCCTCCTCCTCCTCATCCTCTGAATCTGTCTTAGAAAGACTAGGGAGGTCATCAAACCTTAGCGGTGACTGAACTAGAGAAAGAGGTGGCAGCCCTGCATGCTCTCTAGCCTCCCAGTTGTCTTCACGGTTCTCCAACTGGTCCTGATATGCGGTCCTTGCTGCATAAGTGCATGTGGTGAATATGGCCTTGATCCACTTCCCAAATTTCTCCATCTTCTTTTCCTTGCGAGGCCTAGAGCGGGACGACTCAGGCACATCCACAATTGACGGAGAGCGACTCACTGCCCTACTAGCACCTGCCCCTCGGGTCTTCTCAATTTTGTAGACGGTGTGAAGACCATCTTTATCAAATCTATAGCCAGAGACCCTCTCAATCATAAACATGAGATAGGGGGCATAGGGTATCCCCTTTCTCCCATCCTCCATGGCGTTCCTCATCTCATGCCACATGAAGCGAGGGACATTAAACCTGCCACCTCTAGGAGCAAATCTAGCAATCACATTCCTCACATATCCATTAAGATCAGAAGCTGCTCCATCCTTGGGATTGATAGTGTGCCTGATCAAATTGTTCAGAATGTAATAATAGCTCTTCAGGCCACTAACCTTCTCATATGCACTTCTCCTATCAATCCACATATATGCAATGTCTTGGATCTCAGCTCTAGCCTCATCATGAATGTAAGTGAAGCCCTGCTCCTCTCCAAAACCAAGGATCCGACTGAAAGTCACAAAATCAACTCTATAATGCCGTCCCTCAGTCATCTAGTGAATCTCATCAGTGTAAATACTATAGAAGAAAGTGGCATGGAACTGGGCTACCACTTCCTCATTCCAATTATATCTAAAACTCATAATATCAGTGAGGCCAAACAACTCACAAGCCTTGATCACCTTATTGAATTCTGGCTCATTCTTTACCTTCATCTCCTCCCGATCAACATACTACATCTTAACAACTTTGGATTTCTTAGAGTTGAAGTTCACAGATGCATAGAAGATGGAATGAAACTCATTCCAAAACTTGTAGTCTATCTCCAAATCCTTTGGTTGCTCATAGGGATTGTTCTCATGTGCTTCCTCCACCATCTTCAGGTTTCCCGCCTAGTTGAGCATGGGATGAGCACGTGTGTCAATAGGACACCTCATGACTACATCCTCATAATACTCTCTGATGTAGCTCCTGTCAAACTCCTCAAGATGAGGTGGAGTATCTAGGCAAGCACCTAGAGGAATGGTGCGGCCAGCCCTCTCTAGGTTCTCCTCCTCCTAGATCATCTGATCTCTCCTTCCCCTGTCTCTAGCAATATCTCTGCCTGCTGCACTGCTCCTGCCCCCTGTGGTCCTACCATGACCATGATGAGGCATCTGCTTATCTCGAGCCTCTGTCATCTTCCTCTTCCCCCTCCGGACATCATCACCTTCAGAGGCCATCTACACAAAAACATAGACCAAAATGAGAAACTGTACAAATGGAGAGTAGGAGTTACCCTATAAAGCAAGTTAAGTAATCAAGAAGAGTCAACGTGCAAGCGAGAGAAGCAGCTAATGAGGTACTACCCCTAGATGTGCAGCACTACCGCACCTGAAAGTGGCACTGTCGCACTAGCTGTTTCACCAAGACTGCACTTTGCATCTCCTTGTCTACTGACTTCATAATTTAACTCCCACCCCACTATACAATCTCAGAAAGCATATGCATGTCTATGTCATCGATTCATCTAGATATGATTGGGAGAAAGCCTAGTAATCATGAATCTTAGCATTGGGTGCTGAGTGAAATAGGTAAAGTGAGTCAACCATCGAACCAGAAGTGTAGCATTGCCATCTTTGCCACAGAGGTGTGGCACTGCCATAGCAGTTAATTTGGTTCCAAAGATGAATCATGATTTCTACTTCAATCAATCCTCAATACACCATCCAAACTACAAATATACCTTCCAATCAACCATCCAAGACAACTTAGAATCGACACATTGCATAGATCAGGAAGGATTTAGGGTTTCACCTTGGTTTTCATAGATTGAGGAGGAAAGAGATGAAATGGCTCCATCCATGAGCTACAACGGCTGCTGGCGACAACGAGGAAGACTAGCAGCATGGCATGGCACTACTGGAGGTGGCAGCGGCGCAGGGCGTCGGTGCGGCGGTGCTGTGCGCGCGAGAGAGAGAAAGGAGAGAGAGGCGGTGGCTGTAGGTGAGAATGAGGTGAGAGTTACCCTGGGGCTAGGTGAAATAAGAAGAGTAAATGGGCCCATGGTAACTGCTGTCATGGGCTAAATTTCGATTGAAATTCAAAATGTAGCACTGCCTCAGTCCACACGCGGCACTGCCGCAGTGTGGCACTGCCGTAGGGCAGGCACGGCACAGCCACACTTTATAGTACAGCAAATTTAGCTACTAACTAAATACCTCTCTATATATAGGATATGGACACATATGTCAAGCACACTATGATCAGCAACAAATAATCAATACAAACAATTATCATAATGCACTTGTTTCTTATGATAAAACATTTTAAGCATAATATTTATACTTTTGCAATTCATTTCTCCTATCCATGCTAGTTCATCAATAAAGGTGTGCTATAGTTCTAACCATGTTATGAGAATCAAGAATATTTAGCTCACTACGCAAAGCACAAAACCTTGACTCATCAAGAGGCTTAGTGAAGATATCGGCTAGTTGCTTTTCGGTGCTCATATGGCAAATTTTGATATCTCCTTTGGCTTCGTGGTCTCTCAAAAAATGATGTCGGATGTCTATGTGCTTAGTTCTTGAGTGGCTTACGGGATTGTTGGCTAACTTTATGGCACTTTTGTTGTCACACGGGGATTTTAGTGAAGTGACATCCAAAATCTTGAAGGGTTTGCCTCATCCAAAGTAGTTGAGCACAACATGCACCACCTACAACATACTTGGCCTTGCTACACAATTTTTCTTTTTAGAACTCCAAGACACTAGGGACCGTCCAAGGAATTGACATGTCTCTGAAGTGCTTTTTTGATCTACTTTGCAACCGGCATAATTGGAATCCGAATACCCAAGTAAATCAAACCTAGAGCCCTTAGGATACCACAAGCCAAGGTTAGGAGTGTGCACTAAATATCTCAAGATTCTCTTAACGGCCACTAAGTGACACTCTTTCGGGTTAGCTTGAAATCTAGCACATATGCACACACTAAGCATAATATTGGGCCTAGATGCGCATAAATAAAGTAGAGAGCCGATCATGGAGCGATATACCTTAGTATCCACGGCTTTCCCTTCATCATTGAGGTCTAGATGTCCATTGGTTGGCATGGGAGTTTTGATAGGCTTGGCATTCACCATGTCAAACTTCTTGAGCATATCATGGGTGTACATTGTTTGGCTAATAAAAGTTTCATCCCTCACTTGCTTGATTTGAAATCTAAGGAAGAACTTCAATTCACCCATTATGGACATCTCAAATCTCATGGTCATGATCCTACTAAATTCCTCACAAAAAGAATGATTAGTACTACCAAATATTATGTCATCGACATATATTTGGCACACAAATATATCTTTGCCAACTTTGTGAGTGAAAAGGGTAGGATCGACTTTACCTATTTCAAAGCCTTGTTTAAGCAAGAATTCCTTAAGGCATTCATACCATGCTCTTGGTGCTTGCTTAATCCCATAGAGCGCATTTTGGAGTTTGTAGATATGGTTGGGAAACTTGTGATCTTCAAAGCCCGGTGGCTGCTCAACATAGACAAGTTCTTGAATAGGGCTGTTGAGAAATGCACTCTTCACATCCATTTGATATAGCTTGAAGTTGTGATGAGCGGCATAGGCTAGAAGCATTCAAATTACTTCAAGTCTTGCCATCGATGCATATGTTTCTTCAAAGTCCAAGCCCTCTACTTGAGTGAAACCTTGAGCAACTAACCTTGCCTTGTTCCTTGTCACAACTCCATTCTCATCTTGCTTGTTGCGGAAGACCCACTTGGTGCCAATAACATTGGTATTGGGTCATTCCACCAAAGTCCACACTTGGTTTCTTTCGAAATTGTTTAGCTCTTCTTGCATGGCCATCACCCAATCTGGGTCTCCAAGTGCTTGTTCTACCTTAAGAGGCTCCAAAGAGGAAACAAATGAGTAAAATTGGCAAAAGTTTGCTAAATGTGAACGAGTTGTTACCCCCTTTCGAAGACTTCCAAGGACGTTGTCAATGGGATGATCCCGTTGTATGGTTTGCCTTAGCCTTGGATGCTTAATGTTCTCTTGTTCATCTTCTGGATCTTCATCATCATCTTGCTCAAATATGGGTAGTAGGTTTTGTCCACGAGCTCCACTAGGTAGCAATGGGCAGCTGACTCGACTCTAGCTCGTGGTTTCATCTTCATCAGTGGTTTCATCTTCTTGTGGTCTAATATCACCAATTGCCAATTGCTTAATTGCTTCACATGGTGGATCCTCCTTTCCTACAACACTTAAATCAACTTGCTCTACTTGAGAGCCATTAGATTCATCAAATGTCACGTCTACCGCAATCTCAACTCTCTCGGAGGTTTTGTTGAAGACACGGTAGGCTTGCTCATTTGATCCATAACCAAGAAGAAAACCTTCATCAACTTTAGGTGCAAACTTAGAGGTTTTGGGTTTCTTGTTAAGTATGAAACACTTGCACCCAAACACTCTAAAGTAAGACACCTTAGGCTTGTTACCGGTTAGAAGCTTATATGAAGTTTTCTTCAACTTCTTGTGTAGGTAGAGGCAGTTGATGGCATGGCAAGCGGTGTTGACGGTGTCACACCAAAGGATGTCCGACGTCTTGTACTCATCTAGCATTATCCTTACCATGTCAATGAGTGTACGGTTCTTCCTCTCTACTATACCATTTTATTGAGGGGTGTATGGAGTTGACAACTCATGCTTAATGCCCTCTTCATCAAGAAACTCCTCAACTAGAGTATTCTTGAATTCGGTCCCATTATCGCTTCTCACTTTCTTGATGGGAAGACCGAACTCCTTTTGAGCTCTTCTAACAAATATCTTCACCTTCTCTTGAACTTGGCACTTGTCATGCAAGAAAAATACCCAAGTGAAACGGGAATAGTCATCAATAATAACAAGACCATATTTGTAACCCCCGATACTTAGGTAGGCGACCAGTCCAAAGAGATCCATATGTATTAGCTCCAATGGTTGCTTGGTGGTCATGATGCTCTTTGGTGGGTGAGGTGCTCCAACTTGCTTTCTGTAACACCCTAGTGTTAATCTTTGCATTTGGCACTTGTATTTCATGAGCACAAGCATCATCCAAGCATTCATGAACATGAGCATATGAAATTTCATCTCATTCTTATACATTGTCACATGAAATGTTGATTTTATATATATGCTTATGCTTGTAATCATGTGTGACCAATGTATGAAATGGTTGTGAGGTCATGAAAACACCTTAGACACATCTAGAATGATAAATGGAACAATGTTTATATTCATGACATAGACCAAATTTGCTTCTAAGTGTTGGTTTCATATGAAATGTTATTTTCATGATACTAGTTTGACCAAAGGTGAACAGTAGCTTAGAGTGTTTGCATGGTTGTGTGACCTAAATAAAAGTTGTAGTTCACATCATGGGTAACAAACTTTATTGAAGGGTCATGAGCTAATTCAGTGTCTAACATGGTCAAATAGAGCTCACAAGTATCAACAAAATGCTGTTTTCAAAACTTGAAATTTTTCTGTGTTAAAGCTGTTTTCAGTTTCAAAGTACCTCACTTTAGAGCTTTGTAGTTTGAAAACCATTGGGAATTAGATGATGGTTCCTAAAGCAAAGTTGGAGATCTCACGTAGCTCTACAACTGTTATTAAGTAAGTTTTCAAAAATTCAACACGGATTAGGAGTTATAGAGTCACGAAGTTGTGCTGTCAGTCGGGTTCAGCGGCGTCTGAACCGGCGCCGCGTCGTGACCGTACGCTGGCACCGGCTCCACCGGTCAGGACGACGCGGGCAACAAAGCCGCACGATGCTGCTGCCCTCCCTCGCTCGCCCGCATTCTCACTCCGCTGCCTCGCTCGCTTCTCTCTCACCATGCCAGAGCCAGCCGAGCACCGCGCCGTTGCCGCCTCACCTCCACTACGCTCGCATGCAACTGCCACCACACCACCATCCAATCCATCTCGCTCACAGCTCCGCCATCATCTCCCCTACCTCCCTGAGCCGCCATTGCCACCGTTAGAGCCCAGGTAATGCGACATTTTACGTCGCCATCGCCGCCATGGTCATGGAGCGCCACCGAGCTTTGAGATCACCATGGCCATCCTTATCCACCACTCCTCCTACCTCTCTCTCACTGGTTCCATCATCGCCTTAGGTCATAGACGCTCATGTCGTCGTTTATTTAACCGCTATAGCCACCGTCACTCGGGAACACGCGCCGCCGCCGTGCGCGTCCACCACAAGCACGCGCTCATCCGCCGCCAACTTCACCCGCCACCCTTAGCCCGCTCTGGTACCCATTACCCTATCACCTAGAGATGTAGCACCTTCCCCGATGATGGAGACCTACCTTCAGCCAACGTCTCGTCAGAACGGTGACACCACCACCATTCTCCGTGCACCACCGTGCCGCCATGCACGTGGCTGGAGCTCACTGCCGCCTCACCATGGCTCAATCCACACCGTAGAGCTCCTCTAGGGTTCGTAGAAGTCATAGCCTTGCTTGTTTGGTCACGTCTTCACCGAGAGACAGCAAGTCCACCATCGTGCGTCGCCGCCGATCCACCATGCTGGTCGACAAGGTCACTCCAATGATCCATGCCTAGAAGGAAGGAATCTATAGACATTTTGCCACGGCCCATGACGAAATTCGGCTGGAAGAACACAAGGCTTGATGAAGGAATTGAAGATTACAGCCACCATTTCGTCTGAGCAGCCTAATTCAAATCAAAATTTGAATGGGAAGACCAACTCATTGTTCTCATCCTCATCATAGGGTAGCCAAGTCAGGATATCTGCATCAAACCCTCTATAAAACTTCTTGGAGAGATGGCCAACATCGACAACAATTGTTATGGCCGATGCGGCTTCACCATAGTTCATACACTGATGGGTTCTTCCTTCTTCGCCTCTGTATTCCTCATCAAAGTTGGAGGAGGGAAAGCTCAAATTCTGGATATTTGGCCTAACAATCTTATGCATATACAAGTTTAACCACATTTGTATTAGCCACCAAGGGCCACTGATGGTGTGCACCGCTTCATTCTTCAACAGCTGAGCGGCCACCTGATGCATCAAATGGTAAGCTGATCCCAACAGATATTTGCCAAAAGGAATTTCAACACCTACTGCCAGATGCTCTGCGATGAGTTTATGATTGTAAGTTGGACCATAAGATGACCCACAGAAGATGAATCTTTCTAACCACATGTTCAGGAAAGCCACATATTCTCTTTCACTAACAGTTGATCCGTCTCCAATATGGTTCAAAATGTAGCTTGCCCATCCTGTGCAGTCTGATATTTTTGCTAATTTCTTGGATCCGACACTTAAAAAGTCATAAGGTTGCATTGATCCTATTATTCTAAGGCCGGTCAACATATAAACATTGGCCAAACTGATGGTCATTGGGCCATGACCAAAAACAAAATCATTTAGGGTGTTAGAGCAGAAATAAGATGTAGAAATCAGGAGTGAATCATTCCTCTCCATTTCAGACAACGAGAGTGTCAAACATTGATTCAAGTCATAAATCTCCCAATCTCTGGCCTTTTATCCCGATACCCTGCGAAACCAATCTCTCCATTCCCTAGGTATTTTGGGCCAGTTTCTAAAGGGAGTTTTGGTGTTTCAGGAGGACAAATCCACTACAGATTGTTTGAAGGGGATTCAGTTGGTTTCTTGACGGGTAAAGTTAGAAGGATTAGGGTCACCCATAGGCCCAAGAAAATAGACATTGGGAGCAACAGCCGATGGAATCAAAATTTTGTTCCTCATTTTCTAGAAACCAGATAAAATAAATTTGAGAAAAAAAGGAAATGCAGGGTAACGGTTGATACTTGGAAAACGGGAGCTTGAAATCATACCTCAGGGACGTGATCACTGGTCACCATTGCAGCCAAAATAGATCCGAATCGGAGGAAGGTTGCTTGAATAACAGCTTGATAGAGCAGAGGATTTGCTAGGGTTGAGGCCTTGGCAATGGAGGCATCGACTATTGAGATTTGCTTGAGAAAGAAGGGGAAAGCGAATAGGCCGAGTGAGTTTGGAAATGATACTGTTGGGATATTATATAAAACTCAGACCAAGAAGTCAAGAGTCACGCGTATGTCTCGAAATAAACAGTTGCGACATGGTGAACAGGTAAATAGGAATTTTGGAATAAAACCATTTTTATCCCAAAATTGGGGGGCATGTGTTTACACCAAAATTTGGGAAGAAGAACACGGGAACTTGAAACTTCTAAGATTGTGTCATCAAGGAATCGATTGCATAAGGATCAATATTAGCTGGTTTAGATGTGGCACTGGGATCAGCTCTCTTCGGATGATGTCAGCAGATAACATCAATAAGCTATGGTTGGCGTCGGGAGAAACATGTCGGACTCTACAAAAAGGGAAAGATTAGGGTCCAAGTTATCTTAAGTTAGGAATGTTTTCTCGTTACACCAAAATTGTAATGACTCGTACTTAAGTAGGATTCATGCTTAGATTCTGGGTATAAATATTGGACCCCGGCTATTGTAAAAAAGGACATCCAATCAATCAATACCAATTACTTTTTTTGACTTCACACCAACCCTTAGGAGTAGGAATAGTGTAGATCTCGGCGAGTTATTCAACAAGCAGGGCTGCATCGGTCCGGTCGACCTTCGGCTTGTCTGTAAGTACCATCGTGGCTTATACTTCTATTCGTAAGGCTGCATTGGTTAAGTTCGACCTCCACTGCGAGCTCTAGCATAAGCTAGTTATCGATTCTTATCTAGTTCAAGTACGGCTGCATCGGTTAAGTTCGACCTCCACTGCTTGAATTAGATTAAGGTCAAGTTATCGGCTCTACCTAAGGGTGGCATCCTTCTGGTAGATTCATCAAGTTACCGAACTTGTTGATGTCCTTATTATCATTAGTTTTCAGCAATATCAACTTGATCGAAGCGAGATCGATCTAGATCGGCCTCACATCCTTTTAATCCATTGTTTATTATGTTACATTGCGATGGTTCTTACTTTAAACGATGGATTATGTTTCATCGGCTGTTCTGCTTCAATCTTGGTCGTGCATAGCATGTGGTCAAGGCATGTCTGATCTTGAGAAGGTTTACTAGCTAGTTGAATCTAGTCCATAGCTCACTATTATGGATGTATCGATCCGGACGACCCCCACTGTTAGTACTTTAGATTGGAGGATGCTCAGCTGGTAGATTTGCTTTTGACCAGGTATGACCCTGGCTGTTTGCTATGCCCGCATCAGCTAAATAGCAGATCGCCTGTGCTTTAACGCCTAAAGTGTGTCTCCATGATTCTGTTAAATGTGAATATATCGTTTATTTTAAAGGGTTGATTTGTTGTCTTTATCATGGCTGCCATCGATCCAGTCGAACCCCACTGTTAAAGATAACAAGTTAGGTCTGACGAGTTTATAGGTCTGTCCATGTTAAATAGTCGATTGTTCATATGTTGTAGTCCCTTTTCTACCTGAATCGGCTATTTCAGCCGATTTGTTTATGCTTTCACACATATAGCATTTCTTTCAGAAAACCTGTCAATGTATAGATGGTTTTACGGATTCTTTGGTTTTAGTTTGTTATTATCATCATAGCTGCCATCGATCCGGTCGAAACTCACTGTTGATAGTAACATATTAGATTCAAAGCATTTGTAGATCCATTTATACTGGAGAGTCGATTTATTCGCATGTTATGTCCTTTCTCGTTAGATTCATCGGCTTAATGCTTTATCGCTGGTAATATCCACCTAGCTGATGATTTTACTTACATCTGCATGCAATGTACTTATCATTATAAAATCAATCGCAACCCACAAGCTTTACAATCCTTAATAGACGATTCCTTCACGTATTGGTTGTTTAGTCGATTTCCCCGTCTGGCTGCTCCCGAAAGCGCACACTTGGAACTATCTGGGCAAAACCCAGCATGTTCCACCTTAAATCTGATAAACTTTCTCTCCTTGTCAATTGTAGGTCAAATTAACTGGCACGCCTTCGAGAATTCGAGGATCGGCTAGCCCTATGTTGAATCCAAGCGGATCTCCAGCCTTGCTCCATCAAGCAGATCCTTCCGGCTTACTATGTGCCAGGCGCAGCGACACATTTTTGCGCCGACAGTTATTAAGTAAGTTTTCAAAAATTCACCATGGATTAGGAGTTATAGAGTCACGAAGTTACGCAATCAATCGAGGTCGTGAGATCATCCGGGCCGGCTGCGGTTAGCGTTGACCGCGGCATAGGGCAGGCTTGTGCGTGGTGGTTGTTGCTGATTGCCACCCCACCGGTTAGGCCGACGTGGGCAACAAAGCTGCGTGATGCTGCTGCCCTCCCTCGCTCGCCCACATTTGTGCTCCTCTGCCTCGCTCGCTTCTCTCTCACCGCGCTAGAGCAAGCCGAGCACCGCGCCGTTGCCACCTCACCTCCACCGCCGTGCTTGCACACAACCACCACCGCACCACCATCCAATTCATCTCGCTCATAGTTCCACCATCATCTCCCCTACATCCCCGAGCCGCCATTGCCACGTTAGAGCCTAGGTAATGCGACATTTTATGTTGCCATTGCCACCATGGTCATGGAGCACCGCCGAGCTTTGAGATAACCGTGGCTAGCCTTATCCACTGCTCCTACCTCTCTCCCTAGTTCCATCATTGGCTTAGGTCATACATGCTCACGTCGTCGTTTATTTAACCGCTACCGCCGCCATCACATGGGAACACACGATGCCACCGTGCACGTTCACCATGGCTGCAAGCACATGCTCACCGCCGCCAACTTCACCGGCCGCCCTTAGCCCACTATGGTACCCATTACCGTGGTGCCTAGAGGTGTAGCACCTTCCCCGATGATGGAGACCTACCTTCAACTAATGTCTCGTCGGAACGGTGGCACCACCACCGTGCTCTGTGCACCGCCGTGCCGTAATGCACATGGCTGGAGCTCACCACCACTTCATTGTGGCTCAATCCACACCATAGATCTCCTCTAGGGTTCGTAGAAGTCATAGCCGTGCTTGTTTGGTCACGTCTTCACTGGAGACGGCAAGTTCGCCGCCATGCACCGCCGCCGAGCCGCCATGCTGGTCGACGAGGTCACTCCGGTGATCCATGTAACACCCTAGTGTTAAGCTTTGCAATTGGCACCTACATTTCATGAGCACAAGCATCATCCAAGCATTCATGAACATGAGCATATGAAATTTCATCTCATTCTTATACATTATCACATGAAATGTTGATTTCATATATATGCTTATGCTTGTAATCATATGTGACCAATGTATGAAATGGTTGTGAGGTCATGAAAAAAACTTAGACACGTCTATGATGGTAAATGGAACAATATTTGTATTCATGACATGGGCCAATTTTGCTTCTAAGTGTTGGTTTCATTTGAAATGCCATTTTCATGATACTAGTTTGACCAAAGTTCAACATTAGCTTAGAATGTTTGCATGGATGTGTGACCTAAATAAAAGTTGTAGTTTGTGTCATGGGTAACAAACTTTATTTAAAGGTCATGAGCTAATTCAGTGTCTAACATGGTCAAATATAGCTCACAATTATCAACAAAATGTTGTTTTGTGACAAGAAAATTTCTAAGTGTTGAAACTATTTTAAGTTTCAAAGTACCTCACTTTAGAGCAATGTAGTTTGTAAACCAATGAGAATTAGATGATGGTTCCTAAAGAAAAGTTGGAGATCTCACGTAGCTCTACAATTGTTATTAAGGAAGTTTTTGCTAATTTGCCAAGTATGAGGAGTTATAGAATCACTAAGACACGCTGTCAGTCAGATTCATTGGCACTGAATCGACGCCGCGCGTGTCGTGGCCGACCGGACACAGGCCACGGCCACTGCAAGGAGGTCGACCGCTGGCATCAGGCCCGCACATTAGGCCAAGCGGGCATCAAAACGGCAGCAACACGCTGCCCCTTCTCACTCGCTCTCCCTCGCTTCGTTCTGCCTCTTCCTCGGCTTCACCGCGCCCAGGCAGAACTAAGCGTCGTCGCCATTGCCGCTGCACCGCCATCGAGCTCGCATGCCACCACCACGGTGCCATTGTGCCATAGCTCTTGCACACAGCTCCACCACCACCTCCTCCACCTTGTTGACTCGTCAGCACCACCATTCGAGCAAGGGTAAGGCCGCATTACGTGTCGCCGTCGTCGCCATGGCCATGAAGCGCCGTTGAGCTCGAAGCTCACCATGGCCAACCTTCTCCACCGCTCCTCCTACCTCCTTCTCCCTGGTTCCATCATTGCCTTAGGCCATAGATGCACACATTGTCGTTGTTTAACCGCTACCACCGCCATCACGTGGGAATGCGCGACGCCGCCGTGCGCATCCGCCATGGCTGCAAGCATGCGCTCGTCGCCGCCGACTTCACCGACTACCCTTAGCCTGCTCTGGTACCCGTTACCATGTCGCCTAGAGGTGTTGCACCTTCCCCGATGATGGAGACCTACCTTCGGCCGCTGTCTTGTCTAAACGGTGACACCACCACTGTGCTCTATGCGCCGCCATGCACGTGGCTGGAGCTCACAGCCGCTTCACCATGGCTCGATCCGCACCGTAGAGCTCCGCTAGGGTTCGTACATGCCGTAGATGCACTCGCCTTGTAACACCCTAGGTGTTTGGCTCCCACAAAATTGCATTTCATTTCATAACCATGTGTATCATCTATCTCATCATGCCATTGTAACTGAAACATGTATATGCAACATTCTCAATTATGTTTGTTTCATACTTGATTGCTTGTGAATGGTAGTAGTGAAACATGTGAATGCAACATGAGTTTCTCATACCTTGAAACAGGGCAACATGGTAGTAATATGACAAGTTTAAAATTACAACAAAGTCATGAAACATGTGAAACATGGAATTGCAACATTATAGTGAAATTAAATGTTTTGTTGCTTCATCACATGTGACCATTAGAAGTTGGTGTAGCACTTGTGTAGAGTGGTTAATTAGGGTCTAATACACCTTAACTATACTTAGGGTAATTGATGGGACGTTGTTCATGTGGAACAAAATGACTAAAATGCCCTCTAGTGGAGGTTTGACTTAGAATGACCCATAGTGTGACTCTGTTTGACTGATTAAAAAGACCAACCTAGAGACCTTGCATGGCTGTGCACCCTTTACCAAAGTTGTAGCCAATTTATCAAGGAACAAAATCTCAATATGACCATCTCATGAAACTGGCTAGAACATGTTCAAACGAGGCCCACAAGTCATTTTCCCTGTAGAGTTCATACTTAAGAATTTTTCTAAGTCCTTAAGACGATTTACAGTTTCGTGTGTCATAGTTTGGAGCCTTGTATCTCCCTAACCAGGCCGAACCAACTCGAGCTCCAATTGACAAAGTTGTTGTACTCACTTGGATCTTCAATTTTGTTAACTATACCATGAACCAGAACGCCACCGTTTGGGTGTTATGGATCGTCGAAATCACGCTGTCAGTCGTGTCATCGGGCGTCGATTCAGTCTGTTTCAGAAAACCAATAGAGCACGCCGTGGCTGACCGGCTCAGGAGCTGATCCCCGCATGGCGCGCATGCTCTGCTAGCGCCTCCACGTCGCGTGTTCGTGCCCCAGATGAAAGCCAGCGCTTCGTTCACTCGCCTTTCACCTCGCCATTTCACCGCTGCCATCTCCTTCCTCCGTGAGCACGGAGGCCGGGAAGCTGTGGTAGCCGCCGAGCCAAAATCCCCCTCAACCGAGCACCTTGGTCCGATTCCTCTGAACCACAACACCACCGTGAGCTCCTCCACGTCCTTGACCCCACCGTCATCCCATTTTTGCCTCAGGTAGAGCTCACCGTGAGCGCGGCTCCACCGGGTCGCCATGACCGCCGCCAGCCGAGCTCGCACGTGGCCGTGCTGCTCGAGCCTCTTACCGTCCCCTCTCTCCCATGCGCTAGGTCCTATGAGTGCTATTGATGCTCGGTGAGTAGGCCACTAGGGCCGTAACGCCGTCGCCTCACCGGAGCCAGCCAACTTGTGGCCGTGCGCCGCCATGGCTGTCGTCACTTCCTTTATCCATGGAAATAGCTGAGATGAAGGGTACCACTAGGTGCGCACGGGTGAGGTGAACACATTGGCACTGATGGCCTCGCCGGAGCTGTCACCGGCGACGAGCCACGCCGCCGTCCTTTCTTCCTCCCCTGTCTGTCTCTCTATCGTGCGGGACCCGCGCGTCAGTCACTGAGCTAAGGCGGGAGCCTGACCTGGGCCGCGCCAGCGCGTGCTTCGCGGTCCGCCGTATTCTTCCGGGCCGGCCCAGCCGTAGGATTAGGTTTTCCATTTTTTGGTTGTTTTATTCTTTTCACAGATTTGTGTATATATTCAAAAATGAGTATCTCCTAGTTGGTAGATCCAAATGATGTGGTTCCAATTTTGTTGAGTTCATGATAATGTCTAGTTTATATTAAAAATATAATTTATGCCATGTTTTGTTATGAAAAATGGAGTTGCTAATTATCTGTTTTAATCATGTGGGAAATAGGGGTAATTATATCTTTTTCTTTGTAGCTCCAAATGGGATGAAATTTTTATGGTGTATTGCTCATATCATTAATAGCTTGTAGTTAAATTTTCATACATTTTGGACACTGTAGGAAAGAGTTAGGTAATTCTCTTGTTTGCATGGATGGATCTTGTGTGAATTTTCATAATTTTTCTATAGATCCAGTAAAGGTAAAATTTGGTGAGTGCTATTCTTATGCTAGAATGATGCTAGAAAAAATGTGAAATCTGTTGCTTGACACTTTTCAATAGGGTTTCCTAATTATGCTAGAAATAGCCCTGCCATCTGTTAATTTTGATACAGCAAGTTTTGCTTGCCCAATTGCTTTGAAATTTCTATGGTAGTCTATGTGAAGCATGAGGTAGCTACTGTAATTTTTGTAGATTTGTCTGTACAGTTTTACTATATGTTGCTTTAATCACCTAATTAACTAAATAAATTAGAAAAGGATACTAAATAATTTATTTAGAAGTTCGCACTATACTTTCTGATGTTCCTCTGGTATGTACAACAAGTTGGTAAACTTGGTTTGGTCCAATTATTCTTTTGCATCATCACTAAATAATTAATTTAGTAAACTTGTCATTTCTGGATAGATTCTATGTTTACTTGAATTCGATTGGGTTAACGTAAGAATCATGCTTTGATGTTTACAAATGATTTGTAGATAATTTCAAAAGCTTTCTAGAATGTCCTCTTGCAAATCATTTGAATTTATAGAACTCTTGTTGTGATTGAATTAAGGAACTGCTCATTTGCATATGAAACCTTAACTGTTGATTTAAGTATGCCTTTACTATTCCTAAGCTTGTGGTAATGTTCCTAGGTGTTAGGCCTTTAACTGAAGATGAGCATCTTTATCTTAGGTTATGCAAGTTAGGTAAGTTGATCTTGTTCTTCAAGTTAAGTTAGATACATGTCTTAAAGTAATTTGAATAGAGCTATTCTTAATCGGTAAACGAGTGTCCAGTGATGTTTTCGTTAAACACTTACTGTGATCCATTCATCATGAGCATCATGTCATTCCTTATGCATCCATGATATTTATCTTGTGCATCGGCATGCAATAGGTGTACCGAAAGGTGTGACACTGCTGGAATTCGAGGAACCGAGCGAGGAGTAGCAGCAGCCAACACCGGAGGTTCTGGAGGTGCAGCCCTCAGGAGAAGTGCCAGACGAGTTCACCATTGTGTGCCCAGATCATCGTCCGTTTAACTTTGTGAAAGGCAAGCCCCGGAGCATATTAAGCCTCCTAATTTCCGAAATGCAATTAAAGTATTATTGTTACATATATATTATTGCATTAAGTTTAGGTGTTGGATGCAAACACTTGCTGCATTGGTTATCCAATCCTTGTCCAGATATTGATACCCTGAATCCTATGTAGCTCAGGCTCATGTAGTGCTTAGCCCTGCTTAAACGCGGTAGAAGTCAAGTGATTTCCTGTCACCTGCGAGATATAGGAATATACAAATGGCACGGTTGGCTATATTTGCTATCATGGAAAAGAACCTGTCTTAATTTGAAATGAAGACCGGGCGGAGGCTTGCCGGTTTGTAGTGACTCCGTCTGTGTTGCTTAAGGACTGAATCTTGGAGCCTTTCCTGTTCATGTTGAACGCATGCCTCTCTCTTAGTTGGCCGGGTCTGGAGACCGACCACGAACCCGAGTAGCTCACCTCAGGCCAGGAGTCGATAAGTATAAAGTGGGCCTCAGAAGGGAGCCGTAGGCGTGAGTCCAAGGGCAGGTGATTTAAAAGTCCTGATCGTCCTGGCAGAAGGGTAATCCTTGAGAGTGCTGGCGCTGATCGAACCCGCGAATTTGGTTCCTGAGTTGTCCTAAAGATGACCCACGGCTACCCTTGCAAAGTATGCCAGGGTGAGAGTTAGGAATACCCCCTCAGCTGAGTTGTAATTCGATTCGAGTCACCGTCTCTCCCGGTTAGTGAGAACTTGACGGGCTTATCTCCAAAGTAGATACACTAAATAACATAATGGTTCTGGAATGATGATATGATGATGACAGCCTTATTATACCTGCTATGGTTAATATTGATTGCTCCTAATAAGTGAGTGCTCTAGTACATGTGCTAATCTAGTGGACAGGTAAATGATGATAAGCTTGATGCTAAGTTTAAATTGGTCACTATATTCATAAGCTCTTTTATGCAAATGTGTCAAGCTAGCCCACCTCATAAGCCTTGCATGATCCTTGGTGTCTTTTATTTCTGGTTTTGTTGGGTAAGTCTAGTTGAGTACCTTCTCGTACTCAGGGTTTATCTCCCACCTGTTGCAGGTGACCAGTTATACTTTGGTTGCTACAAGTATTGCCTTCTCCCGGCTGGGGATGAAGACTAGACCGTTGGGCGCGGTCTCTCCTAGTTCTCGTACCTAATAATGCTTTTGTGGGACATGACTAAGATGTGGCAATGTATTTGAAACTATGAAGTTATGTACTAAACTATGTTGCTTCCGCAAATTTGAACTTGGTTTGTAATATTTTATTCGTACTCTGATGGATGTAATCCGGATGCCACTTGTGAAATGTTGTAACGAATGATGTGTTGTGTTGAATCACTACGGTCTTGGTTTGTATGTCAAGAGTTGTTTGAAATCCTTCATGATTTCCAAACTACCGGGGTTATGGGAGCTTAAGTACAGGAATTTGATCACTTCGGTGATTGTTTTTGTACTTACGTTCTTATAATTTGGTTGGCTCTGTTACAGACTGGCAAGCCTTCGCCCGGTCTTCATTTCAAATTAAGACAGGTTCTTTTCCACAATAGCAAATATAGCCAACCGTGCCATATGTATATTCCTATATCTCACAGGTGACAGGAAATCACCTGACTTCTACCGCGTTTAAGCAGGGCTAAGCACTACATGAGCCTAAGCTACATAGGATTCAGGGTATCAATATCTGGACAAGGATTGGATAATCAATGCAGCAAGTGTTTGCATCCAACACCTAAACTTAATGCAATAATATATATATGTAACAATAATACTTTAACTGCATTTTGGAAATTAGGAGGCTTAATATGCTCCGGGGCTTGCCTGGGATCCGACACCAATTAGTTCAGTTAGCTTGCACCGTCATGGTGACATCTCCGGTCCTAGCACTTGCTTAGCCCTTCCATCTTCGGGATATATCCACCAAACCAAATCTTCGGGTTTGGCTCCAACATCGCATCCTTCACGTGGTGCATCTAGCGTACCTAGATGAGATGCAATATACAAGTGCATAAATATGAAGAAGAGTACCATGAGACGCATCACAAAATAGCAAGCAAGACAAGCATAGTTTACACTAACACACTTAAGTACTTTGCGATGCTTAACTTAAACATCACACAATCTATCATGCTAAGATGGCAAAGAAGACGACAACACCAAGCATGACACAAGTTTCCCAAGATCTCAGATGCTCTAACTCAGTCATCATTCAAGGCATAAGTCACACTTAGCAATATACAAGCAAACACTATAATTGGAATCAGCCAATTTCTGGACATGCAAACAGCAGCTACAAGATTTAGCTATAACTGGAGTTACACAAATCCAAATGACTTGAAAGAAGACATTTTGGAAATCTTATGAAATTATAAACAACTTTGTTGTAAACACCTAAAGCTAATTCTACTATTAAGAAGGCCCCACAGTAAGAACAAGGAAACCCTCTCTGGGTTTGGGCAGAAACAGCCACAAAGATTTAAGCAAGTATAACTCAAGATCTACTTAACCAAAAATCATGATATTTAGCTTTTTAAAAAGCTTAATAAAAGTACTACAACTCATGTATTATCATAAAGTCATGATTCATAACTTAACTAAGCCAATTAATTCAAGCATGCAGGACTATTCAGGGTTGGAGCAAAGCAATACAGTACATTTGTTATTTTTATAACTCTAAAAATATAAATCCTAAACTTCTGAAATTTTTACCATACAACAAAAATCACCTTTTGAGCACTCCATAAAAATTTCACATTTATTTGAGCAAAAGAACTACAGTTATGAAAAAGACAAATACAACTAGCATTAAAAACCTAACTGCATAAATCTATTTTCACAGCTAAACCTTTAAACTAAAACATGTAATATTATAGATGTACTGCTTAGAAAATTTCACAAGGATTCCAAAAAGTACTCATTTACTATTTTATGATTTTTCTACAAATTACTACGAATTTTCAAAGTGGAACATTCAAATCTGTAAAAACTAGAAAAAGGAAATTGAAATCTTGCATCGGGGTCCCTATGGAAAATTTAAATCAAACGTCAGCGAAGAGGTCCTCCTGAGCACTATTCACATGTGTCACAACTTCACAGAAAGAACCTTCCCTTTTCTCACCGCCCACACCAGCTGAGCTAATGCAGACAGTCGTCGAAAGTCAGCGCATGCTAGCTGAGGCTATGCGCCAACTGGCTAACCGCGATGACCGACATGTCCGCCAAGGACCCAAGCCGAACCAGTATAGCAGCTTTAAGGACTTCATGGAAACAAAGCCTCATATCTTTAGAGAGACAGAAGAACCATTACAAGCTGATGAATGGTTGAGTACGATAGAGCAAAGGTTTGGATTACTCCGATTGACATAAGGTATGAAGGCCTCGTATGCAGGACACCAGCTCCAAGGCCCTGTAGGCATCTGGTGGACCCATCATAGGACCACCTTCCATGCAAACATTGAGGTGGTTCGGGACCAGTTCCAGGCAGCTTTCAGGGGACATTTTATCCCTCCTGGTCTCATGGCCATTAAGCATACCGAGTTCATGAAGCTAACTCAAGACAACAAGAGTCTTAATGAATACCTCTAGGCATTTAACAACCTGGCGAGGTATGCTCCTAAGTTTGTTGATACTGATGCCAAAAAGATAGCTAGTTTCAAGAGGGGACTTTCTCCTAAACTGATGAAGTCTATGGGCAACTGTAAGTGTGTCACCTTCAATGAGTTTATCAATGACACCCTGACTCAAGAGAATAATGATAAGGTATATGCTGCTTCCAAGACCCATAAAAAGAAACTTTGAGGGAAGGTGCTTCTCGAGTCTAAGGCACCAGTGGTATCCAAAACCCAATATCGATCCACCCAATGCTAATGTCCTAGAGTGGAAGGCACCTCTCCACGGTCAAAGTGCCGCCTCGTCGCTTTATCCTCGGAAGAAGAATCAAGCTAAAAGATGGTTTCCACAAAAAGGTACACAATTTTCTTACCAAGGAATACCTCAAGGTGGTAGCTCCAATGTCCCACCATGACTAATAGCCGTGGTTGCATGTGTTGGAACTATAACAATAAAAAGCCTGGTCACTAGGCTAGTACTTGTCCCTATCCTCCCAAGCATAAGTCTGTCAATGTCTTTGCTCCAAAGTCACTAAGGGGCATGTTCCCTATCCTCCCAAGAACGGCGATGCTTACGTGGCAAGGTGTGATAAGTTGCTGGAGTCAGTCAAGGCTATTCACATGAGGCCGGATTATTGCAGCCACTCTCTAAGTGCATGTTCACTCACTCATGTAGGAGGAAATTTTCACTTGGTGAAGTGGTCACCGCTAGTAAGTTTTTTGTTAATGATCAGTTGTGTGCTCTTTGATTTGGGTGCTTCACATTCCTTTGTGAGTTCTACTTTTGCATCTAAGCATAAGATGAATGTGATTACAATTGTCAAGGGTGGTTATTGTATTAGTGCACTGGGAATAATATCATGACTAACCAAGTAGTTAAAGATGTAAAGATTGAGATTGGGGATCGAGAGTTCCTTGCAGATCTTGTAGTTACGCCGGGGTAGGAATCGATGTAATCCTAGGGATGAAGTGCAAAGTTCTTGAGCAAATGATCCATTGTTTCTAAACTAAGTGGATGAGCGGGAATGGAGTGTTGATCGATACATCAACCCGTGTGGTAATGTTGAGAGATCCTGTGGATAAGAAGGGTTTTCTAGTGTATTTTTTGCCTCGATTGATATCGCTATCCACAATACAACCAATGCTACCCTAGCCAAAGCCATTAAGGATATACCGGTTGTCATACCATATTCGTGAGTTTCGTGATGTCTTCCCGGATGACTTGCCTGGATTACCTCCGGATCGTGAAGTAGAATTCAAGATAGAACTTGAGAGAGTGTGTGTGTGAGGTATGGCTCCTATTTCTCATAGGCCCTATAGAATGCCGCCCAATGAGTTGGCTGAGTGAAGATTCAGCTTGAATGAGCTATTAAAGAAAGGTTTGATTCGGTCTAGTTCTTCTCCTTGGGGTTGTCCGGCTATCTTTGTGAAGAAGGGACGAGTCTCTACGCTTTGTGAACCATGCGTGGATTATCGCCCCCTTAATGTTGTTACTATCAAGAACAAATACCCTCTTCCTCGCATCGATATCATGTTTGATCAACTCTCCAAAGCTAAGGTATTCTCCAAGGTTGATTTGAGGTCTAGCTACCATCAGATCAAAATTCATCCTGAAGATATACCTAAGACAGCTTTCTCTACTCGTTATGGCTAGTTCGAATATCTTGTCATGTCCTTTGGGTTGACAAATGCTCCGGCACACTTTATGTACCTGATGAATTTGGTATTCATGCCGGAATTGGATAAGTTCGTCGTCGTGTTCATTGATGATATCCTTGTATATTCTTAGAATGAAGAAGAGCATCTTTGAACATCGAGAACCTGCTTTTAACTCGATTACGTGACAACCGACTTTATGCTAAGTTCAAGCCTAAATAAGTACTTCATGAATTACGGTTGAACAAGATACCTTTTCTAGGTCATGTGTTATCTGGAGATGGAATTTCGGTTGACCCTACTAAGGTGCAAGAAGTCCTAGAGTGGAAGGCACCTACTACGATCACAGTAAGTCCGAAGTTTCTGGGTTTGGTGGCTACTATATCGCTTTATCCTAGATTTTCTAAAATCATCGCCAAGCCCATGACTCGACTACTTCAAAAGGATGAGAAGTTTGTGTGGACTCCAAAGTGTGAAGAGGCTTTCCACACTTTTGCATCTTACTAACTTCGCTAACTCCTCAGATAAATTGGCACAACCGACATCGAGAAGCCTTTTGATGTCTACTATGATGCATGTGGCACGGTTTGGGGTGTGTCCTTATGCGGGAGGGTTGAGTAATTGCTTATGCTTCGCAAGGCCGACTTCAAAAAACATGAAGTCAATTATCCTACCCATGACTTAGAGCTAGCGTATGTGGTTGTTCATGCCTCGAAGATTTGGAGACATTACTTGCTAGGTAATGTGCAACATCTATATCGACCATAAAAGTCTCAAGTACATCTTTACTCAACCCGAGTTGAACATGCGCGCCAACGACGATGGTTAGAATTAATCAAAGACTACAACCTTCAAGTGCACTACCATCCCGGCAAGGCAAATGTGGTTTGATGCCTTAAGCGAAAAGGCCCATTGCAATTCCTTAGTTAGTGAAGACTTTCATCTAGCACACCTCCTTCATCCTATAGTACTCCACAATATCACTGTGGATTGCTCTCTTAGAGGTCAAACTATTGAACTCCAGAAGACTGATGTGGGTGTGTTTCACATCAAGTTTAAAGATGAAAGAGCAGGAGACCAAGCACTTTAGGGTCAATGATAAAGGAATTCTCTGGTTTAATGATAGGCTTGTAGTACCCAAAGACAAAGAACTTAGAAATCAAATTATGGGTGAAGCCCATTCTTCTAGATTGTCCATCCATCCCCAGAGAACTTTATGGGTAGCGAGAAATGTATCAAGATCTCAAGTTTGTATTATTGGTGGACCAAGATGAAGAAAGAAATCGCAACCCTACGTGGCAAGGTGTGATAATCATTGCAGAGAGTCAAGGCTATTCACATGAGGCCTGGATTATTGCAGCCACTCGCTATTCTGGTTTGGAAGTGGGAAGAAATTGTTATGGATTTCATTGTTGGGTTACCCACTACCAAAAAGGGTGATTCCATCTGGGGTCATCGAGATCATCTAACCAAATCATTTTATTATTCCAAATCAAGTCTACCTATCACCCTCACAATTATGCTGAGATTTACTTTCAACAAGTGGTACATCTCCATGGTGTACCCAAATCCATTGTTTTTTTGGGATAGAGGCCGCAATAATTCATGGCTCGCTTTTGGGAATGCTTACATCGTGAGGGACATCTTGGCACTCATCTAATCCATAGAGCTCGCCTATCATCGCAAACATCGGGACATGATAATAAGCGTGTTAATCAAATTCTTGAAGACATGCTTAGAGCTTGTCTTATCTCTTGCAAAGGCTCTTGGGAAGAATGGTTGCCTCTCGCTGAATTCTCTTATAACAAGAGCTTATCAAGAGAGTATCAAAATGGCTCCTTTTGAAGCTCTTTATGGCGCAAGTGTAGGACTCCTTTAAACTAGGTGGAGCAGATTTTGAGAAAGAAGATTCTATGGTATTGATTTTGTAAAAGAAGCTAAAGAGCAAGTCCCGAACTATAGGAGAAGAATATGAGAAAGAAGATTCGTATGGTATTGCAGCTTTAGGCTAGACAAAAGACCTACGCTGATAAGAGAAGAAAACCTATTGAGTTTGAAGTAGGTGACCATGTTTATCTGAAGGTATCCCCTATGAAAGGAGTAAAACGTTTTGGAATTAAAAGAAAGCTTGAGCCTCGATATGTTGGACCTTACCAAATTATCAAGAAAAGTGGAAGAGTAGCCTATAAACTCGATCTTCCACATGAAATGGGAGCTATATTCCTAGTATTCCATGTGTCTCAGCTGAAGAAGTGTCTCTGTATTCCTAAGGAAAGAGTAGCAATGAGGAGAATCAACTTGAAATCTGATCTTTCTTATGAGGAGAAGCCCATGCAGGTTCTGGATACTCAAGAAAGAGTGACTCGTAGGCGAGTAGTTAAGTTATACAAGGTAGTTTGGAGTAATCATAGTGATCGGGATGCAACATGGGAGCGGGAAGATTATCTAAAGGAAAATCATCCAACTTTCTATACTAAATGGTACGCTTTCCAAATCTTGGGACGAGATTTTTCTAAGGGGGGAGGGCTATAACACCCTAGGTGTTTGGCTCCCACAAAATTGCATTTCATTTCATAACCATGTGCATCATCTATCTCATCATGCCATTGTTACTGAAACATGTATATGCAACATTCTCAATTATGTTTGTTTCATACTTGATTGCTTGTGAATGGTAGTAGTGAAAAATGTGAATGCAACATGAGTTTCTCATACCTTAAAATAGGGCAACATGGTAGTAATATGATAAGTTTAAAATTACAACAAAGTCATGAAACATGTGAAACATGGAATTGCAACATTAGAGTGAAATTGATTGTTTTGTTGCTTCATCACATGTGACCATTAGAAGTTGGTGTAGCACTTGTGTAGAGTGGTTAATTAGGGTCTAATACACCTTAACTACACTTAGGGTAATTGATGGGATGTTGTTCATGTGGAACAAAATGACTAAAATGCCCTCTAGTGGAGGTTTGACTTAGAATGACCCATAGTGTGACTCTATTTGACTGATTAAAAAGGCCAACCTAGAGACCTTGCATGGTTGTGCACCCTTTACCAAAGTTGTAGCCAATTTATCAAGGAACAAAAGTCTCAATATGACCATCTCATGAAACTAGCTAGAACATGTTCAAATGAGGCCCACAAGTCATTTTTCCCTGCTGAGTTCATACTTAAGAATTTTTCTAAGTCCTTAAGACGATTTACAGTTCCGTGTGTCATAGTTTGGAGCCTTATATCTCCCTAACCAGGCCGAACCAACTCGAGCTCCAATTGACAAAGTTGTTGTACTCACTTGGATCTTCAATTTTGTTAACTATACCATGAAGCAGATCGCCACCGTTTGGGTGTTATGGATCTTCGAAATCACGCTGTCAGTCGTGTCATCGGCCGTCGATTCAGTCCGTTTCAAAAAACCAACAGAGCACGTCGTGGCCGACCGGCTCAGGAGCTGATCACCGCGTGGCGCGCATGCTCTGCTAGCGCCTCCACGTCGCGTGTCCGTGCCCCAGATGAAAGCTAGCGCTTCGTTCACTCTCCTTTCACCTCGCCATTTCACCCCTGCCATCTCCTTCCTCCCCGAGCACGGAGGCCGGGAAGCTGTGGTAGCCACCGAGCCAAAATCCCCCTCAACTGAGCACCTTGGTCCGATTCCTCTGAACCACAACACCACCATGAGCTCCTCCACGTCCTCGACCCCACCGTCATCCCATTTTCGCCTCAGGTAGAGCTCACCGTGAGCGCGGCTCCACCAGGTCGCCATGACCGCCGCCGGCCGAGCTCGCACGTGGCAGTGCTGCTCGAGCCTCTTACCGTCCCCTCAATCCCTTACACTAGGTCCTGTGAGTGCTACTGATGCTCGGTGAGTAGGCCACTAGGGCCGTAACGCCGTCGCCTCGCCGGAGCCGGCCAACCCGTGGCCATGCGCCGCCATGGCCGTCGTCACTTCCTTTATCCGCGGAAATAGCTGAGATGGAGGGTACCACTAGGTGTGCATGGGTGAGGTGAACACATTGGCACCAATGGCCTCGCCGGAGCTGTCACCGGCGACGAGCCACGCCTCCATCCTTTCTTCCTCCCCTGTATGTCTCTCTGTCGTGCGGGACCCGCGCGTTAGTCGCTGAGCTGAGGTGGGAGCCTAACCTAGGCCTGAAGTTGAGTTACAGCGCATAACGCCAGTGCTTCATGGGTCCGCCATATTCTTCCGGGCTGGCCCAGCCGTAGGATTAGGTTTTCCATTTTCTGGTTGTTTTATTCTTTTCACAGATTTGTGTATATATTCAAAAATATGTATCTCCTAGTTGGTAGATCCAAATGATGTGGTTCCAATTTTATTGAGTTCATGATAATGTCTAGTTTATATTAAAATATAATTTATGCCATGTTTTGTTATGAAAAAAGGAGTTGCTAATATCTCTTTTAATCATGTGGGAAATAGGGGTAATTATATCTTTTTCTTTGTAGCTCCAAATGGCATGAAATTTTTATGGTGTACTACTCATATCATTAATAGCTTGTAGTTAAATTTTCATACATTTTGGACACTGTAGGAAAGAGTTAGGTAATTCTCTTGTTTGTATGGATGGATCTTGTGTGAATTTTCATAATTTTTCTATAGATCCAGTAAAGGTAAAATTTGGTGAGTGCTATTCTTATGCTAGAATGATGCTAGAAAAATGTGAAATCTGTTGCTTGACACTTTTCAATAGGGTTTCCTAATTATGCTAGAAATAGCCCTGCCATATGTTAATTTTGATACAGCAAGTTCTGCTTGTCCAATTGCTTTGAAATTTTTATGGTAGTCTATGTGAAGCATGAGGTAGCTACTGTAATTTTTGTAGATTTTTCTGTATAGTTTTACTATATGTTGCTTTAATCACCTAATTAAATAAATAAATTAGAAAAGGACATTAAATAATTTATTTAGAAGTTGGCACTATACTTTCTGATATTCCTCTAGTATGTACAACAAGTTGGTAAACTTGGTTTGGTCCAATTATGCTTTAGCATCATCACTAAATAATTAATTTAGTAAACATGTCATTTCTGGACAGATTCTATGTTTACTTGAATTCGATTGGATTAACGTAAGAATCATGCTTTGATGTTTACAAATGATTTGTAGAGAATTTCATAAGCTTTCCAGAATATCCTCTTGCAAGTCATTTGAATTTATAGAACTCTTGTTGTGATTGAATTAAGGAACTGCTCGTTTGCATATGAAACCTTAACTGTTGATTTAAGTATGCCTTTACTATTCCTAAGGTTGTGGTAATGTTCCTAGGTGTTAGGCCTTTAACTGAAGATGAGCATCTTTATCTTAGGTTATGCAAGTTAGGTAAGTTGATCTTGTTCTTCAAGTTAAGTTAGATACATGTCTTAAAGTAATTTGAATAGAGCTATTCTTAATCGGTAAACGAGTGTCCAGTGATGTTTTTGTTAAACACTTACTGTGATCCATTCATCATGAGCATCATGTCATTCCTTATGCATCCATTATATTTATCTTGTGCATCGACATGCAATAGGTGTACCAGAAGGTGTGACACAGCTGGAATTCGAGGAACCGAGCGAGGAGCAGCAGCAGCCAACACCGGAGGTTTTGGAGGTGCAGCCCTCAGGAGAAGTGCCAGACGAGGTCGCCGTTGAGTGCCCAGATCATCGTCCATGCAACTTTGTGAAAGGCAAGCCCTGGAGCATATTAAGCCTCCTAATTTCTAAAATGCAATTAAAGTATTATTGTTACATATATATTGTTACATTAAGTTTAGGTGTTGGATGCAAACACTTGCTGCATTGGTTATCCAATCCTTGTCCAGATATTGATACCCTGAATCCTATGTAGCTCAGGCTCGTGTAGTGCTTAGCCCTGCTTAAACGCGGTAGAAGTCAGGTGATTTCCTGTCACCTTCGAGATATAGGAATATACATATGGCATAGTTGGCTATATTTGCTATCGTGGAAAAGAACCTGTCTTAATTTGAAATGAAGACCGGGCGGAGGCTTGCCGGTTTGTAGTGACTCCGTCTGTGTCGCTTAAGGACTGAATCTTGGAGCCTTTCCTGTTCATGTTGAACGCATGCCTCTCTCTTTGTTGGCCGGGTCTAGAGACCGACCATGAAGCCGAGTAGCTCACCTCAGGTCGGGAGCCAAAAAGTATAAAGTGCACCTCAGAAGGGAGCCGTAGGTGTGAGTCCAAGGGCTGCTGATTTAAAAGTCCTGATTGTCTTGGCAGAAGTGTAATCCCTGAGAGTGCTGGCTCTGATCGAACCTGCGAATTTGGTTCCTGAGTTGTCCCAAAGGTGACCCATGGCTACCCTTGCAAAGTATGCCAGGGTGAGAGTTAGGAATACCCCCTCAGCTGAGTTGTAATTCAATTCGAGTCGCCGTCTCTCCCGGTTAGTGAGAACTTGACGGGCTTATCTCCAAAGTAGATACACTAAATAACATAATGGTTCTGGAATGATGATATGATGATGACAGCCTTATTATACCTACTATGGTTAATATTGATTGCTCCTAATAAGTGAGTGCTCTAGTACATGTGCTAATCTAGTGGACAGGTAAATGATGATAAGCTTGATGCTAAGTTTAAATTGGTCACTATATTTATAAGCTCTTTTATTGAAATGTGTCAAGCTAGCCCACCTCATAAGCCTTGCATGATCCTTGGTGTCTTTTATTTCTGGTTTTGTCGGGTAAGTCTAGCTGAGTACCTTCTCGTACTCAGGGTTTATCTCCCACCTATTGCAGGTGACCAGTTCTACTTTGGTTGCTGCAAGTATTGCCTTCTCCCAGCTGGGGATGAAGACTAGACCATTGGGTGCGGTCTCTCCTAGTTCTCGTACCTGATAATGCTTTTGTGGGACATGACTAAGATCTGGCAATGTATTTGAAACTATGAAGTTATGTACTAAACTATGTTGCTTCCGCAAATTTGAACTTGGTTTGTAATATTTTATTCGCACTCTGATAGATGTAATCTAGATGTCACTTGTGAAATGTTGTAATGAATGATGTGTTGTGTTGAATCACTACGGTCTTGGTTTGTATGTCGAGAGTTGTTTGAAATCCTTCGTGATTTCCGGACTACCGGGGTTATGGGAGCCTAAGTACAGGAATTTGATCACTTCGGTGATTGTTTTTGTACTTTCATTCTTATAATTTGGTCGGTTCTATTACACGCCTAGCCATGCCGTTGCCAGGGATGGCCATAGCACCACCGCACGCTGCCACTGAGCCGCCATGCTCGCCAGCGAGCTAGCTCCGGTGATCCTCCGAGCAAACCAAGTGTACCTGTAGGTGCAGAATAGGATGGGGAACGTGTTGGTGCCGACCTCGTCGCCAGAGACCTTGCCGTCGACGAGCTCTTTCAGCCGGTCAAGCCGCGTCTCTGTTCTGTGTCGCTGACATGTGGGTCCCATTGACTCGCGGGCCTCAGTTGTCAGTCGGTTTTTGAATTGTTTTCTGGATTTATTTTCACATATTTGAATGCAAACTTTAAAAATTCATATCTAGAGCTAGGAGTGTCCAAATAGGGTGAACCAAATTTTATTGGTTTCATATTGAAGTATACTATTTGATAAAAATATGAAATCTACTATTTAGGGTATTTTCTAGGAGAATTAAATTGAGCAAGATAAGTGCTTTTAAAGTAGTTTATATCTTGTAAAATGCATAACTTGAGCTAGGAAGGTGATAAAATTGTGATTCCAATTTTGCTGGTCTTATGTTGACATTATATAGCTAGGAAAAATACTAAAACTATAGTAAGCATAATTGAAATAAGGTCTTCCTATTTAATCCCAATTAATTGCTAGTTTCTAGTAAAATTAATTGGGGTAAAAATACATAACATCTGATCATACAAATTTTTGCACAATATTCTTATGATAGTAGGAAAGTAAGAAAAATATTAAATCTATTGTTTGGCACATTTCACTATGCTAAACTATTTTTGCTAAAATAAGCCTATGTAACTTGTCATTTTTGTAAAGGTAGCTATGCTTATCCAAATGGCATGAGATTTGTAAAGTAGACTATTAAGGTCATTTGTAGGTACAATAATTTTCTTAGAATTTATTAAGCACTAGAAATATTTATCCTTTAAATCACCTTATTATCTAAGGAAATTAATAAATGAATATAAACAAATTAGTTATGTTTAACCATGATGTTTTCTGTGGTGCTTGTGATGCATATGATCTGTTGATGTTATTATTAAGCTTAGAAGTAATTGGTTGTATGCAACTAGTTAATTATCGCTTTATAATTCAACTAGATGGCTGCATGTATAGTTTCTGTTGTGGTGATGATTTCATGATGTTAATTATCTTTTCTAAAAATATGGTTAATAATAAAGTTGTAGATAACTTACTTATATACCTTGTGTTAAATTTTTATAGTCATAGGCCTTATGGTTTGAGAATTATGGCTATTAGAATTCTGTTGTCAGAAATGCTTGCTCTCTGGATAGATCTGAATAATTGAATTATTTGACCTAGATAACTACTGAATCACATTAAGAGAATTAAAATAAAGTTATAGGCAATTTCATAAGCTTTCCAGAATGTCCACAAGCATATTATCTTGATGTCTAGAACTCCCATTATGGTCAAAACAAGTGGCTATTGTCTTGTAGTCCACAAAATGATTTACATAAGTGTTTGTTTAAGTTACTAGAGAAGAGATATGCACCTACTTAGTAAAATAAGATGCAACTTGTTATCACCTTAATGCAATGCTGTTGAAAACACTTTTGAGGATGCATTCATCACATCATATCATATTATACATGTCATCATATATGCATTTGTGATATCTTATTTCATGCTCATGCATATAGGATCCTCCGAAGGAATAACTCTTCTCGAGTTCAATGAAGAAGAAAAAGAGGAGGATCAGCTAGAGACGCTTCAGGTCATAGCTCCAGAAGAAGAGGAGCAAACTCTCGAGGACCTCCCTAAGTGATTCGGGTCACCGGCCAACCTCTTTCCTCACAAGCAAGCCCCGGAGCATTCTAAGTCTCCTATGTTTTACAAAACTTCGCTTGAGTCCTTTATGTTTGATGCATTAGGTTATAAGAGTTGATTGGAAACACTTGATGCATAGAACTACCTTGTCCAGTTACATATACCTTTAACCCTATGTAGGTCCAGGATCTAATATATGCTTAGCCATGCTTAGACCGGTAGAAGTCAGGTTATTTCCTATCACCTATGAGATATAGGTGAATACCAAAGCACGGTTGGCTATATTTGCTATCGTGGAACATAACCATTGGGTAATGTAAATGGAGGCCGAACAGAGTCTATGTGTAGGTTGACTCATGTGATCCCGTCTATGTTGATTAAAGATTGTATCGTTGTTGGCACTTCTGACAAGATTGAACACATGCCTCTAACTTAGCTAGCCAGATAACTCGTTTTGATTGTGAAGCCGAGTAGCTCAACTCAGGCTAGGCCCCGTTCTACAAAAGTGCGCACTCTAGATGGTAGTAAGGATATGCAGGGAGCCAAACATGAGCCCAAGGGTAGGCTGGGCTTGAACGTCCTGGCAACTGGTCATCCCTGATTGTGCAGCGCTGGACGAACCCGTGAAATATGGACCTGAGTTGTACCAAAGGTGACCTAAGGTGATCATTGATCTGGTCTGCCTGGGTTTGTGTTAGGAATAAATTCCTAGCTGGTTGAAATCGATTCTAATCGCTGTCTCTCCCGGATAGTGAGAAACTTGGCTAGTTCCAACATCGTAGCAACTGTGTTATGAAATGATGGTTATGATGAACATGGAATTACTACACCGGTAATGGTTACTATGGTATGCTACTAAATGATATACCTCATGTTTGACATAGGTTAGTTGCTAATCTAGAGATGAATAACTATAATTAACTTGATGACCGAATTACAACTATATACTTGAATTGGTAAGCTTTTTATGCAAAATGTGTCAAGCTAGCTCCACTTATACAGCCTTGCATAATCATTGGAGTCACTTTATTTTTAGTTTATGATGGGTAAGTCTAGCTGAGTATTTTCTCATACTTAGGGTTTTATTTCCCATTGTTCTAGATGGTACAATGTATCATGGCTATTGCAAGAACTGCTTCTGTCCCGCCGTGGATGAGGAGTGAGCCCTAGGCAGGCATCTCTTATTAATCCTTCTCATATGCTTTTGTGGGTGTGATCAAAAGCTGGTACTGTATTTGAACTATGATGGCAGATGTTAGTTTCAAACTTTAATTTGCTTCCGCTACTATTTTACTTGAACTTGGTTTGTAATAACCTAAATTCATACTCTAATGGATGAACTATATTTATGAACTTTATGTAATGTGTGACATGTATGTTGAATCATGTATGATCTTGGTTATATGTTGATGGTTAATCAGGACCCTTCGTGGAACTCAACGGACTACCAGGTTTATATGGGCTCAAGTATGACAGAGCGACCGCTTGCGGGCTACCATTGTACTTATGCTCTTATAAATTGGTCGGTTCTGCTACAGCAAGTATCAGATCAAGATTCAACATTAATTGCCACATGTGTATTTAAAACAAAGGTTTTTGTTTTCCAAAACTAGTTTGTAGCCACTTATAGCTATATACATTGGTGTTTAAAACCTAGAGTTTGAATCTAAAGTGTGCCAGTGATCACTCTCTTTTATGCCCAGTTAAGGACTTCAGGTGGCTAATTAAGTACTAACTTGGGGTTTTTTTATTTTCATCATCCATATGATGTGCTATTGTATGGATGCCATTCACTTGAGTGGTAATGTTTGGATCAAATGCCTCTACACCGAAGGTAAGATGCCACTCATCATCACAGTGGCATGACCGCAAGATGTGAGCATGCGGTCTATGGGGAGAGTTAGCTTTGATATTGAAGTGTATATATGCCTCATATATATACGGAAGTATTTAATTGTGGGTTAGCTTTGATACAACTGTATATGCATATTTATATGTATATATAGGACATATTTACTCTCAGGTAGCTTTGATACGGAAGTATATATATATATATGGAAGTATTTAGCTTGCAACCAAGAGCCCAGATTTACATCATGCATATATAATTGTGGGGTTGGGCTAAAATAAAATTCTTGTGTAGGTACACTTACAGCAAAACATGTATCTCGCTAACTACGTTATATATGAGAGAACGTATGTATGCCACCGTGTATGCCGTTAGAAGTTTTAATTTTTCCTAAGTTTGTGAGGATATACGAAACATGCATGCATCATGATAAATCATTATTACATACTTGCATTGTTCCTCCCTTATAAATCTCTTACTCAGTTATGTAACTCTTATCCATTATGACATTGTCTCATGAGAGTTACACCATGTTGTTGGTACAGATGGCAGCACCGGCTGGAAGTGAGAATTTCCTGTTGATGTTTGGTACCCCTACCCTACTTTGGAGAGTCTTGCATTATGCGGGGTATTATGAACCACCCCTCTATTACTGGAATGAAGTATACCTAGAGGGACAACCATGGTATGAAGTACAGCTGACCATACCAGCTCGTAACCAAGCACCCTTCTTGTAACACCCTAAAAATTCATTTATAATCTAGTTATTAAATTTGAGCATTACTTAATTTTTTATGCATTATAACCTAGGTAAAATAATAATTTTTGGCTAATTAAAATTAATTATAAGGCTTAGAAACATGATTGATTGCATTCATGCTGAAGTACATGATTTTGGTTGAGTGTAGGGCTAAGTTGTTTGGAGTTAAAAATTCAAACTCATTTGAATTTTGGCTTGGATTTGAAAACTAGAAATGGAAAAGGATTTTTCTTTGAAAAACTCTCTCCTTCTCCCTTTCCAGCCCAACCCCTAGCCGGCCCAGCCCCTTCCTCCTTCCCCTTCCTATGCCTAGATCTGGCAATGGGCCGTTGGCGGCCCAGCTCCCGCACCCTTCTCATCACGTGCGCACCTGTAGCCCAGCAGCACGGCTCGCTCTGCAGCCATTCACCCGCGCCCTTCCTCCACGCACGCGAACTCGTGGCCCTAGCTCATCACCACTTGGCCCACCTCGTGGCTAGGCCAATGGCCATGTTCACCAGCTCCCTCCCTCCTCTTTCTCTAGCGACCGGGACCCACATGTCAGTCGCCCTTCCTTCCCCTTCCTTCTTCGTTCTTGGTGATGGCGTTGCCATCCATGGCAAATCACCCACCGCGTCCACGCTAGCCATGGAAAGTATGAAATCCATTGATTTCCGCAACTCTGCCACACCGCTTCCCTTTTCTACCATGCTCGCTCACCTATAAGACCCGCCATCGAGCCCTCCCTCTCTCCCTTTCTGTTCACACGAGCTCGACTGCCGCCTCCAATCCGCTAGGTCCAGAGCCCTATCGCCATCGCAAGCATGCTCTGGAGCATCGCTAGGTAATGACACAATCATAGGTGCTCTCTTTTCTCATTTTTGTCCCGGTTTTACCCACATTCGATGCTCACTGGTGGCCTTTTCTCTCTCCGGCCGCCGCCGCCGTCGACTAGACCTTTTGGAGCTCTCCCATACACCACAAACGCCTCCATCGGATCCACGATGAACCCCTCGACCTTCTCATCCCATTCATCCCAGCCATGGCGCCGCCATGGGAGCCATCATCTCGACATGCTTCCCATCCTTGTTTTGTACCCTGTTGAGTTCATGTGGACCCGCTCTTTGTTTTTATGCTTTCGGTTTGGGACGAGGTGGTCAAAATCACCATTGTAGTGTCCGCCGCCGAGCTTGGCTTACCACCGGCTATGGCATTGGCCGTGGGAGCTATCTTCCCCAGTGACCCTCTGTGCCTTTGCACCAGCGTCGTCGGTTTTAAGATGGTCGGCCGAGATCGCGTACCGCTTCGAGGATTGTAACTGGTCCACCGGTTGGACCATGGACATGGTCCACAGCGTCAGCACACCGGTCCACGTACACATGGTGCACCTCACCAATCCCGCGTAGTAGCATGGCACCAGTCAGCGGCGACGCGGTCAACACCGCCAGCCTAGCGTGTTTTTCGATTTAGCCCCTCGGTTTTCATGAAATCAACCTGCGCTACATATCTGTTCAAAGTATTCTATTTTAGTCCTATTTTCTTTTGATTTAGCCCCTATATTTCTAGGTAATAGTGCGTGCAGTCCTAGAACACATTATAGTACGGTTTTATTCAAATTTAAGTTTGTTTTATTTACAAGAATGCCACTAGAACCTTATTTCATGCATAACTTTCGCGTTTTAAGTCCGATTTGAGTGATTCATTTGCTCATGTGTTCATAGCAGTACATAGATTAGTTTTATAAGCTTTTTAGTCTATGTTTCTACTATTTGGTGTACTGTTCTAATAGAAGAATCTTTGTATGCATGTGATGATTAGAATGGATGCTTGATTGATGAATTGGAACACGTTTAGAAGGTGATCAGTTTGAGGTTTTAGAGGATCAGTCAGGTGACCAGCAGTATCAGGAAGGAGACTTTGAGGAAGGCAAGTGTAGCAAAGGCCCCTTATACCTATGAACTCTACAATTCATATGCATGCATGTGTTTAAATTTGAAGTACCTTTAAGGACTTTACCTAGATTACTATTTGAACCACATATCCTTGATACCTATGGTTTGGGATGCATTTTGGATAGATGTTGCAGTCTCGACATAAAATAATTTTTAAATATGACTAAAGGTATTATGCAATATGTTAAAATGGAGCTTTTTAGCAACAATTAGGGGGCTAGAGTACTGGGTTGAGTGCTCTAGTGCCTCTCCATAAGGACTTAATCCTGAAGCGGCCACCTAGGAGATTTTGTACAACCCCAAGTGTCATATGGCTCAGACTTTAACCTGTTAACTAGATTGTACTAGCTCGTCTATAGCTTTCCATAAGGGCAAGAGGGGGCACTAGTTGGTATGTTTCTTTTCCTGCTAGGGTGTGTACCGTGCCGCGACCACGAGTGCCACTCCTAGAGGAGGGCCACATACGGCTAGACGGCTAAAACCTTAGCAGCTATGACTTGTTAGTGCAACTAGCAAAGGGTTACGTAGTGAAACCTTGCCACACTTCCTAGGTAGAGGTGATGTGGGCTTTTCAAACCCTGGCATTGGGAATCATGGCTCGGTGGGTAAAGTTGTACAATTTTTATAGAAATATTTAACCAGATATAACAGTCATGCTCACGAATACGAGCGATCTAGATCCTTCATGATTAGTGGTTACTGTGGATGGTTGGGAAATTGATATAATATTGATTATTCACTATTATCACTTGGGTTGGGTTTATTCACTAAAGTAGTGAGATGCTAAAATTTGATCAACTAAAATTGCTAACCATAGTCAAACCGTGTCTAGCCTTTGAGCCTCATAGATCCCTTTGATATACTTGCTAAGCATGGTGAGCTTACACTTGTTTTACATTCAATGAAATTCCCGGATGGATAACAGATAATACATATGAAGAGTTCCCAGAGGATGTCCAGGACTACTAGGAAGATGTCCCCTAGTTGGAGTCCCTGTGGCATATTGGGCTTAATTATCTACTCGATGTAATAATATTGCCGATGAGCAAGACTTATGACAATCATGTGATGAAATATGTGATGTAATAAAGTACTTTACTTTAATATTATTGCAATTTGAGATTATATGTGTGTTTGGACATCCTGGGCGCACATATATGAGCTCTTGGTTTTGTTATGCAAAAATTGGGTGCGACACTTCTCACAGAAATGGAGGGCAGAATCTAAAGGAAGAACTCCTTGGGAAGCTACCCAAGTAGTGGCTTTTGAGGTGTTGAGTCAGATTTGTCAGCAGCATGGGGATGAGCTTACCGGCAGTGCCGCTGGTACTTTTCCTCGGGTGGATCCATCCACAGTAGTATGGGCACCGCACAACAGCAATGCATTGATCCGAGACCGGGATGAGTGGACAGACAGTTCTAGTCCCGCTATAAGTGCAATGTTTGTAGTGATGAAGATGTTCTATACTCATCAGGACACTAGGGACTTTTGACAAGAGTCCTATACCACTTGCATGAATAAGCTCATGAGAGCCGAAGCTGCACAGCGCAAGCTAAAGAAGTGTGTGCGCAAGCACAAAAAAGCAACAAGTGAGGCTCGATGGGAAACTGATCAAGCTTATGTAGCATTGGGAAATCTCCACACCCAAATGGAGCAAGTTGATCAGTAGAGAGTTGCCACCCAAGAGGCAAGAGCGGATGATCAGGCAGTGTTAGCAGGACTACAGGAGCAGCTAGAGGCCGCCTGTGCCGAGGCACTCATAGCTATGCACTAGTGGATCCTAGCAAATAACCATGCAGCTATGGTAGAAGCAGAACAAGATAGGACCCAAGCCTTGAGCATATAGCAGGACCATGTTGAGAGGGACTTGCGCCAGCAGCTTGCATAGACCTAGAATGTGGTAGTTGATCTTTAGCATGAGGTGCATTTTTGAACAACCAACTGCACCCTATCCTTGATGAGGAAGAGGAAGATCTAGAGATGTTAGTGGAAGATGATGGTTGGGAGGAAGAAGAAGTGGAGCTAGAAGATGAGGACGATGCTATCTCTGACCTCGACAGTGAGCACGTAGAAGATTAGAATCACCTAGTGGCTAGTAAAGCGCTAGATGTATCCCTGTTATTCATGTAATGGACTTGTAGCTTGAAGTTTGGTATTCGTGATTTGACTTCCATGTAATATTGACACTTTGCATGTCGTTTCACTATGGGTTGAACTTTAATGAAATTCCAGTTTCGTTTTACTGGTGAATTATGGCATGCATGTTAATGCGCTGTGAGCACAATAAGTGATCAAATTGGTGATGTCATGTTGCGAGAATGAATTATTATGCCTCTGTTTTATTGTATGAATTTAAGATTCTCTCTAGTAATTTTAGTTTGGCATGATTATACAATTCATCTACAATTTCTTGACATCATCCAATAACCACTTATTATTGCAACTTTGCATATGACTCGCACTCGCGCTGGAGCAGGCACTAGCTAAGGTGGCGACGACGGTGACTTACCACCACCGCTGTTACCATCTATGAATGAATTCTTGGCACAGTTCTTGGGTAGTCAGAGAACAATGGAGGATACACTATGCCTCATTGCATAGAACACTGCTCACTCCCGTCAGCAACATCAAGGGCCTGAGCCAAATTAATACAGTTCTTTCAAGGATTTCCAAGACACCAAGCCTCCTATCTTCAAGGTGGCCAAAGAACCGCTCCAAGCGAATGAATGGCTAAACACAATCGAGCAAAAGTTCCATCTATTGAGGGTTACTAAGCAGCAGAAGGTAGAATATGTGTCCCATCAACTGCAGGGACCGGCCAGGATATGGTGGACCCATTTCCTGTCCTCTCTACCTGCCAACTCATAGGTCACATGGGTGCAGTTCAAGTTAGCCTTTAGGGGACATCACATTCCCTAGGGACTAATGCGCATGAAAGCAGCCGAGTTCATGCGACTCACACAAGGGACCAAGACCCTTACCGAGTACATGCATGCCTTCAATAATTTGTCCTGTTATGCCCTAGGGTTCATCAATACAGAGGAAAAGAAGATTGAAAGCTTCAAGAGAGGCCTTGGCACTAAGCTAATGAAGATTATGGCCAACTCGAGGTGTACCACATATAATGAGTTCATTAGTGATGCCTTGACCTAGGAGAACCAGAACAATTTGCATGTAGTAGAGAAGGGCCGCAAAAGAGTAGCTGAGGTAGGTGCCTCAGGATCTTCCCTGTCCAGAACTCCCGTGGTGGCTAGGCCATAGTTTCATCCACCAACGCCTAAGTTTAGGCCTCCTCCGCCAAAAGCTCAAGCCAATCACCCCTAGAAGACATTTCACAGGGCGTTCACCATTGCCCTACCCAAGGGAAACAGAGGGTAAGGAAGCTCAGCAGGACCAAGGGGTAATCAGCCATTCTTCAACTGTAATCAGTTGGGTCATTAGGCCAAGGAGTGCCCCCATCCCAAGAAGAATAGCAATCAAAACCAGGGTAATCAGAAATAGGCAAATCCTAAAGCACGTCCTGGATACGTGCATTACATAGCTGTTGAAGAAGTTCTTGTAGGAGAAGTTGTCACCACCGGTATGTTTCTTATTAACAAACACCCCGCCATTGTTTTATTTGATTCTAGAGCTTCTCATTCATTTATGAGCCAAACATGTGCATCTATGTATGATCAGAAAATAATCGAGGTAAACAAGGGTGGTTATAGTATAAGTTCAGTTGGGGCTACTATCTCTACAAATCAGATAGTCAGAAATGTTCTCATCTCGATACAAGAGAGGGAGTACACAGTGGATTTGATAGTATTGCCTAGATGAGCCATAGATGTGATCTTAGGCATGAAATGGTTGAGCGATCATGGGGTTCTCATTGGCACTAGCACTAGAACAATTATGTTGAGAGAACCAAAGGGAGGTAATGCTTTTCTAGTACCACTTCCCTGAAGTTTTGATCTCCAAAACTTGTCTTGTGCTATCCAAGCCACTAACCTTTGTGATATTCCAGTGGTTTGTGAGTTTCCTGATGTATTTCCAGATGAGTTGCCGAGTTTACCACCTGATAGGGATGTGGAATTTAAGATTAAGTTAGTGCCAAGTATGACACCTATCTCAAGAAGACCCTATAGGATGCCACCAAATGAGTTAGCTGAACTTAAAATTCAGTTACAAGAACTGTTGGACAAAGGTCTCATTCAACCTAGTTCATTTCCATGGGGATGTCTAGCTTTGTTTGTAAAGAAGAAGGACAAGTCCTTGGACTGTGGGTGGATTATAGTCCGCTTAATGATGTGACCATTAAGAACAAGTATCCTTTGACTCATATCGATATCTTGTTCGATCAGTTAGCAAAAGCAAAGGTATTCTCTAAGATTGACTTGAGGTCAGGCTATCATCAGATTAAGATCAGGCCAGAGGATATACCTAAAATAGCTTTCTCCACTAGATATGGCCTGTATGAGTATTTGGTCATGTCTTTTGGATTGCGAATGCTCCTGCCTACTTCATGTACTTGATGAATTCGGTATTTATGCCCGAGTTCGACAAGTTTGTGGTTGTGTTTATCGATGATATCTTGATTTACTCAGAGAATGAGGCAGATCATGTAGAGCATCTGAGGATCGTCTTATCCAGATTGAGGGAACATAAATTATGTGCCAAATTTAGCAAGTGTGAATTCTGGTTGAGCAAAGTACCTTTCTTGGGTCACATCTTATCTAAAGATGGAATTTCTATAGACCCATCTAAAGTACAAGAGGTCATGGATTGGAAGGCCCCGACTTCGGTTCATGAAGTTCAAAGTTTTCTAGGGTTAGCAGGTTACTATCGTCGTTTCATTCTTGATTTTTCCAAGATAGCTAAGCCCATGACTACACTACTTCAGAAGGATGAAAAGTTCAGTTGGACGCTAGAGTGTGAAGCCGCTTTTCACACCCTATGGACTTTACTAACTACAACTCCTGTTTTAGCACAACCAGACATTGAAAAGCCTTTCGATGTGTTCTGTGATGCATCGGGTACAGGTTTGGGGTGTGTGCTCATACAAGAAGGCCGAGTTATTGCCTATGCTTCTCGACAGTTGAGAAAGCATGAAGTCAACTATCCTACACATGATTTAGAGCTCACTGCAGTTGTTCATGCGTTGAAGATATAGAGACATTACTTGTTGGGAAATGTATGTCACATATATACTGACCACAAAAGTCTCAAATATATCTTCACTCAACCTGAGTTAAACTTGAGGCAGCGAGGATGGTTAGAGTTGATCAAGGACTATAATTTGGAAGTGCACTACCATCTAGGAAAAGCTAATGTTGTACCAAATGCACTTAATCAGAAATCTCATTGTAACACCTTAGAAGCCTTGTTGGAAGATGGATTTAATTTGTTACATCCTGTTGTGCTACACAATATCACCGTCAGTTGTTCACTTGAGGGCAAAATCATAGAACTATAGAAGATGGATGTAGGTATAATTCACATTAAGAGAAAGATGAAAGAACAGGAAACTAAGCATTTTAGGTTGGATGAAAGAGGTGTGCTATGGTTTGAGGACCGACTGGTAGTACTAAAGGACCGTGAGCTTAGAAATCAAATTTTAGATGAAGCTCATTCATCCAAGTTGTCTATCCATCTGGCTAGTAGCAAAATGTATCAAGACCTGAAAACCCATTTTTTGTGGACCAAGATGAAGAAAGAGATCGCCGCCTATGTCGCTAGGTGTGATAATTGCAGTAGAGTCAAGGCCATTCATTTGAAATCTGCTGGATTACTTTAGCCATTGCCTATTCCAGGCTAGAAATGGGAGAAAATAAGTATGGACTTTATTACAGCCCTTCCATTGACACAGCAAGGTCATGATTCTATATGGGTCATTGTAGATCACCTTACCAAGTCAGCGCATTTTATACCAGTTAACACAGCGTATCACGTGGGGAAGTACGCTGAGCTGTACGTTTCTTAGATCATGAGGCTACATGGAGTACCAAGGACCATAATCTCGGATCACGAACCACAGTGTATAGCTTGCTTCTGGGAACACTTGCACTAGGCCTTAGGAACTAAACTAATCAGAAGTTTAGCATATCATCCACAAACTTCGGGATTTAATTTTGCTTGGAGGATATGTTGAGAGCTTGTGTTATCTCCTCCAAGGGTTCATGGGAGAAATGGCTACCTTTAGCCAAGTTCTCCTATAACAACAGTTATCAAGAGAGTATCAAAATGGCTCCTTTGGAAGCCTTGTACGATTAGAAATGTATAACTCCTTTGAATTGGATTGAGCCCGGAGAAAGAAGATATTACGGCATTGACTTTGTCGTAGAAGCTGAAGAGCAAGTACACATTATCCAACAACATATGAAAGCAGCTTGGTCTAGACAAAAGGGTTACACTGATAAAAGAAGAAGAGCACTAACTTTTGAAGTGGGAGACTATGTGCACTTAAAAGTGTCACCCATGAAGGAAGTGCAGAGATTTGGAGTAAAAAGGAAGCTTGCGCCTAGATATGTAGGGCCGTACAGATTATTGAACAGAAAGGAAATGTTGCCTACAAGTTACAACTTCCTCCTAAGATGAATGCTATATTCGATGTCTTCCATGTTTCTTAGTTGAAAAGATACCTTTGCATACATGAGGAAGCCATTGCGCCCACCAACATTAAGCTCCAATCAGATTTGACCTATGAAGAGAAACCAATCTGAGTGCTAGAAGAAATGGAAATAGTAACTCAAAGCAAGGTCATTAAGTTCTACAAGGTGGTGTGGAATAACCACAGTGAACAAGAAGCCATGTGGGAACGGGAGGATTATTTACGTGAGGTTTATCCCACCTTTTATGAGGAATGGTAGGTCTTTCAAATCTCGGGACGAGATTCCTATAAGGGGGAGGGGTTGTAACACCCTAGTGTTAAGCTTTGCATTTGGCATTTGCATTTCATGAGCACAAGCATCATCCAAGCATTCATGAACACGAGCATATGAAATTTCATCTCATTCTTATACATTGTCACATGAAATGTTGATTTTATATATATGCTTATGCTTGTAATCATGTGTGACCAATGTATGAAATGGTTGTGAGGTCATGAAAACACCTTAGACACATCTAGAATGATAAATGGAACAATGTTTATATTCATGACATAGACCAAATTTGCCTCTAAGTGTTGGTTTCATTTGGAATACCATTTTCATGATACTAGTTTGACCAAAGTTGAACAGTAGCTTAGATTGTTTGCATGGCTGTGTGACCTAAATAAAAGTTATAGTTCACATCATGGGTAACAAACTTTATTTAAGGGTCATGAGCTAATTCAGTGTCTAACATGGTCAAATAGAGCTCACAATTATCAACAAAATGTTGTTTTTAAAACTTGAAATTTTTCTAAGCTGTTTTTAGTTTCAAAGTACCTCACTTTAGAGCTTTGTAGTTTGAAAACCGTTGGGAATTAGATGACAGTTCCTAAAGCAAAGTTGGAGATCTCACATAGCTCTACAACTGTTATTAAGTAAGTTTTCAAAAATTCACCACGAATTAGGAGTTATAGAGTCATGAAGTATTAAGTAAGTTTTCAAAAATTCACCACGGATTAGGAGTTATAGAGTCACGAAGTTGCACTATCAGTCAGGTTCACCGACACAGGACACGCGAGCCTCGTGGTGGCCGTACACCGATGCCGGCCCCACTAGTCAGGCCAACGTGGGCAACAAAGCCACGCGATGCCGCTGCCCTCCCTCGCTCACCCGCATTCACGCTCCTCTGCCTTGCTCGCTTCTCTCTAGCCACGCCAGAGCAAGCCAAGCACCGCGTCGTCGCCGCCTCACCTCCACCGTGCTCGCATGCAACCGCCACCACACCACCATCCAATCCATCTCGCTCATAGCTCCACCATCATCTCCCCTACCTCCCCGAGCCACCATTGCCACCGTTAGAGCCTAGGTAATGCGACATTTTACGTCACGTCGCCGCCATGGTCATGGAGCACCGCCGAGCTTCGAGCTCACCATGGACAGCCTTATCCACCACTCCTACCTCTATCTCCCTAGTTCCATCATCGCCTTAAGTCATAGATGCTCATGTCATTGTTTATTTAACCGCTACCGCCACCGTCACGTAGGAACATGCGACGCCGCCGTGCGTGTCCGCCATGGCTGCAAGCACGCGCTCACCGTCGCCAACTTCATCAGCCACCTTTAGCCCGCTCTGGTACCCATTACCATGTCGCCTAGAGGTGTAGCACCTTCCTTCGGCCGCCATCTTGTTGGAACGGTGACACCACCGCCGTGCTCTGTGCGCCGCCACGCCGCCATGCACGTGGTTCGAGCTCACCGCCGCTTCACCATGGCTCGATCCACACCGTAGATCTCCTCTAGGGTTCGTAGAAGTCGTAGTGGTGCTTGTTTGGTCACGTGTTCATCGGAGATGGCAAGTCCGCCACCGAGCCGCCATGCTTGCCGACGAGGTCGCTCGGTGATCTACCGGGCTAACCGAGGGTACTGTAGGTGCGGAATAGGATGGTGAACATGTTGGTGCCGACCTCGTCGCTAATAACCTCACCGTTAGCGAGCTTCTCGCCGGTCAAGCCGCGCTTCTACTCTGTGTGTCGCTGACATGTGGGTCTCATTGACCCACGAGTCCCCGCTGTCAGTCGGTTTTTGAAATGTTTTTCCTGATTTATTTTCATAGATTTGAATGCAAACTTGCAAAAATTATATCTAGAGCTAGAGTATCCAAATGGGGTGAACCAAATTTTGTTGGATTCATCTTGAAGTGTACTATTTGATAAAAATATGAAATCTACTATTTAGGGTATTTTTCTAGGAGAATTAAATTGAGCAATATAAGTTCTTTTAAAATAGTTTCTATCTTGTAAATTGCATAACTTGAGCTAGGAAGGTGATAAAATTGTGATTCCAATTTTTATGGTCTTATGTTGACGTGCTCTAGCTAGGAAAAATATTAAACCTACAGTAAGCATACTTGAAATATGGTCTTCCTTTTGAATCTTAATTAATTGCTAGTTTGTAGTGAAATTAATTGGGGTAAAAATACATAACATATGATCATACAAATTTTTACATAGTATTCTTATGCTAGGAGGAAAGTAGGAAAAATATTAAATATGTTGCTTGACACTTTTCACTGTGCTAAACTATTTTTTTGCTAAAATAAGCGTATGTAAATTGTCATTTTTGTAGAGGTAGCTATACTTATTCAAATTCTATTAAATTTGTACAGTAGACTATTAGGGTCATTTGTAGGCTACTATAATTTTCTAAGAATTTATTAAGCACTGGAAATATTTATCCTTTAAATCACCTTATTATATAAGGAAATTGATAAATGAATATAAATAAATTAGTTATGTTTAACCATGATGTTTTCTATGGTGTTTGTGATGCATATGATCTGTTGATGTTATTAGTTTGTCTTAGAAGTAATTGGTTGTATGCAACTAGTTACTTATTGCTTTATAATTCAACTAGATGGCTGCATTTATAGTTTCTGTTGTGATGATAATTTCATGATCATAATGGTCTTTTATGTGAAACATGTTAATAACAAAGTTGTATATAACTTACTTATATACCTTGTGTTAAATTTTCATAGTCATAGGCCTTGTGGTTTAAGAATTATAGCTGTTAGAATTCTGCTATCAGAAATGCTTGCTCCCTGAACAGATCTAAAAGATTGGATTGTTTGACCTAGATATCTACTGAATCATTGTTATATGATTAAAAAAAGTTGTAGGCAATTTCATAAGATTTTTAGAAAGTCCACAACCATATTATTTTGATATGTATAACTCCAGTTATGATCAAAACAAGTGGCTGGTGTCTTGTAGCCCAGAAAATGATTTACATAAGTGTTTATTAAGTTACTAGAGAAGAGATATGCACCTACTCAGTCAAAGAAAATGTAACTTGTTATCACCTTAATGCAATGCTGCCGAGAACACTTATGAGGATGCATTCATCATATCATATCATATTATACATGTCATTATATATGCATTCGTGATATCTTATTTCATGCTCATGCATATAGGATCATCCGAAGGGATAACTCTTTTGGAGTTCAACGAAGAAGAAGAGGAGAAACAGCAGGAAACACCTCAGGCCATAGCTATAGAAGGAGAGGAGCAAACTCTTGAGGACCTCCCTGAGTGCGTGAATCACAGGCCAACCTCTTTCCTCAAAGGTAAGCCCCGAAGCATTCTAAGTCTCCTATGTTTTACAAAATATCACTTGAGTCCTTTATGTTTGATGCATTAGATTATAAGAGTTGAATTGGAAACACTTGATGCATAGAACTACCTTGTCTAGATAAATATACCTTTAACCCCATATAGGTCCAAGATCGAATATATGCTTAGCCATACTTAGACCTGTAGAAGTCGGGTGATTTCCTGTCACCTGTGAAATATAGGTGGATACCGAGGCACGGTTGGCTATATTTGCTATCGTGGAAAAGAACCATAGGGAAATGTAACTAGAGGCTAGGCGGAGTCTATGTGTAGGTTGCCTCATGTGATTCCGTCTATGTCGATTAAGGACCGTACCATTGTTGGCACTTCTAACTAGATTGAATGCATGCCTCTCACTTTGCTGGTCGGATAACTCGTTCTGACCACGAAGCCAAGTAGCTCAACTTAGGTCGGGCCCCGTTCTATTAGAGTGTGCACTCTGGATGGTAGTAAAGATGTGCGAGGAGCCAGAAGTGAGCCCAAGGGTAGGTCAGGCCTGAACGTCCCGGCAACTGGTTGTCCCTGATTGTGCGGCGCTGGGCGAACCCGTGAAATGTGGACCTAAGTTGTACCAAAGGTGACCGTTGATCTGGTCTGCCTGGGTTTGTGTTATGAATAAATTCCCAGCTGGTTGAAATCAATTCAAATCGCTGCTCTCTCGGATAGTGAGAAACTTAGCTAGCTCCAACATCGTAGTAACTATATTATAGAATGATGGTTATGATGAACATGGAATTATTATACCGGCTATGGTTACTATTGTATGCTACTAAATGATATACCACATGTTTGGCGCAGGTTAGTTGCTAATCTAGAGATGAATAGCTATAATTAACTTGATGACCAAATTATAACTATATACTTGAATGGGTAAGCTTTTTATGCAAAATGTTGTCAAATTAGCTCCACTTATAAAGTCTTGCATAATCGTTGGAGTCACTTTATTTTTGGTTTATAACGGATAAGTCTAGCTGAGTACCTTCTTGTACTCAGGGTTTTATTCTCATTGTTGCAGATGGTATAGTTTATCATGGCTATTGGAAGAACTGCTTCTGTCCCATCGTGGACGAGGAGTAAGCCCTGGGCAGGCATCTCTTATTAATCCCTCTCTTATGCTTTTGTGGAAGTGTGATCGTGAGTTGGCACTATATTTAAACAATGTTGCAGATGTTAGTTTCAAACTTTTAATTTGCTTTCGCTACTATCTTACCTGAATGTGGTTTGTAATAACTTTAATTCATACTATGATGGATGAACTGTATTTGTGAACTTTATGTAACGTGTGACATGTATGTTGAATCATGTACGATCTTGGTCATATGTTGGTTGAATCGAGACCCTTCGTGGTACTCGATGGATTACCGGGTTTATATGGGCTCAAGTATGATAGTGCGACCGCTTGAGGGCTGCCATTGTACTTGTGCTCTTATAAATTGGTCGGTTCTGCTACACTTTCTGGCTTGACAAGTGCTACAAATCCTATCTCTCTCAAAGTGAACATTTGTTAGTCCAAGAATGTGTTTATCTTTTAGAAGTTTGGCCAAGTTCCTCATCCCAACATTGGCTAGTTGGTGATGCCAAAGCCAACCCATGCTAGATTTTGCCACTAAACAAGTCTCAAGCTTAACTTTACTTTTGTTGAAATCAACTAAGTAAAGCTTGTTCTTTAATTGACCCGTAAAGACAATAGAGGAATCATCCCTTCTAAAGACTTCCACACCCTTATCCGAAAAGAGATAATTGTAGCCCATCTCACACAATTGAGAAACGGACAACAAATTGTAACTCAACGAATCAACATGTAATACATTTATAATTGAATGCTCATGGGTTACATCAACTTTACCGAGACCAATCACACCCCCCTTTGAATTGTCTCCAAAGACAATATTTTCATTTGAGTACATCATCAGGGAATATGATGAGAACTGTTGGATACCATAAAATGGGTACCCTAAATAAGAACCGAAAAGATTCCTTAGGCCTTGCAAAATATCAAAGCCAAAGGACAACCATGAGGTCTCGGCTGATTCTCCAATTTGCCCGAGGCCCGCGCCGCAAAGGCCTTGGATGAAAGGCCAACTCTCCACCTCGCCGAGGCCCTCTCGCCCGAGGCCCCGCCCCACAAGGCGTTGGACGAGTTACCGATTCTCCAATTCGCCCGAGGCCCCACACATAAAGCCTCAGACGAAGTACCGATTCTCCGACTCGCTCGAGGCCGGCTCGGCAACAACCTCATCGCCTCCATCTCGACCGACTTCTCTGACAAAACGTCACGTCTAATTAACGCGTCCAACCACTCCCGCAACGTCAACCGAACATCGACACAGTACAATAGAGTGGCCGACGGGATGGGAGACAAGACTGAGCAGGGATTACCGACCACTGTGCTCAGCACTGCACCCATAACTAGCGCCCATACTGCACTATGCTACCAAATTCCTGCTCCAAGAATGACGCAGCGTGGGAGAGTCAAGTCTGGGTCACTATAGCCTAAGAATCAGTGTATAGGACCAACTGCTCCCTCCAAGCCTCGACAATCCACTTCAGGGTCTCGGTAGCCTCGGGATTTGCACCCGCCGAGGCCCCCCCGATGGCTCGGCCTCGGCACCAACTGAGCCTTGACTTTTTACACTGTCAATGTACATTGACCAGCACGTCATTGGCCATGCCCTACCCCAAGCTATCACTAGAGTGCCCACGTCACACAAGATCAGGAGTGACCGGCGCGCTGCTCCAGTGAATCAAGGACAAGACCGCTCTATTGACCATACCGCCATAGTGGTAAGCTATAGGACTCAAGCATGCCACCTCTGCTCACAAGACGCTTCATAGAAAACACATGTATCACCCCTATCCCCCTTCAACTATAAAAGGAGAGACCGGGGCCGTTTCTAGGGACAGAAGGAAGATAGACGAACACTCACATAGGCTCATGTAGATTTAGACACACACGCCCCCTGCTTGAGAGCTGCGTCTCAATCCGGGATTAGTGAGCACGGGACTAGTTTCCTCTCTCGCCAAGCTTGTAAATTCACTAGTTGGTTGAGGAATACAAGATCGATCTCTCGGTCCAAAGGGCACGACCGAACCAGTATAAACCTTGTGTCTCTTTGAATCACCATCCAGGATTAGTGGCACGCAGTTCAAATTCACTAGTTGGTTGAGGACCCCCCGGTCCAAAACACCGACAGTTGGCGCGCCAGGTAGGGGCTCTACTACGTGTTATCTTGATCGTCCCAACAAGTTCCGGATGGCTGACCCCATACGCCCACTACATCTCGGCATGGTGATCTGGTTTGGGAGCCTAGAGTTCATGTCTCTAGGATTTGAATACGACCTAGTACTCCTCCCACCCAGAGCCCCTTTGGTCCACGATGGCATCGCGCACCCGCAGCCTAGGCGTAGGCGGCGCCCGGGTCGCCGCTCTCGTCGTACTCGCCAGGCGTGACATGAGCGGGACCACCCCGACACCGCACGAGCTCAGGGCAATGCACCGCGCTCCGCCGATATCCCATGCCCAGCTATTGGTATAGAGTCCCTAGTTGGGGACCTGTCTAGCTTAAGCCTGGGCAGGGGAAAGACACTAGTGACATGCAGCGATGCCCCATCATCAAGTTCCGCACCACCACCGCCTGAGGAGCCAACTCCGGCAGAGCAGGGCCCAGCGATGGCACCATCCCCGTACCCCTTTGGGTGGAGAATTGCCGCGCCACCTTCGCTTCCGCCTACGCTTCTGCTCACACGGAGCCCTCAGGACGCCACCAACGTTTTGCCCTTGACCTCTTCACCACAACCTCGGCTCACACCCACACTGACTCCTCGGAGGAGGATGAGGCGTGGGCTGGAGCAGACTTCTCTAGGCTTCATGACCCTCAAGCTATGCGCCTCTTCTTGGTCGCGAGTGACTACTACTTTGGCTACTCTGACTCCGATGATGAAGGCGCTTACAATCCCACTCGAGAGTGCTTCCACATCGGGCTCGGGATGCCAGGGGCAAGTAATGGGGGTGAAGGGGCAGGCAACCGCTCCCCGCTCCACCAATGGGTAGGCAACGCTACACCTCCGCTCATCGAGCCTCGGGCAGCGTGGAACAAGAACGCCGCCCCGAGGAACTTCGATGCTTAGACCTAGAGCAGCTCCATGAGCTTTAGGCAAAAGTTGACCAAGACCGACTCCTACTGCAGCAGCTCCGAGACACTCTCGAGCAGGAGCAGCGAGGTCGCGGTGATGGCGGAGGATCCCAGTGGAGGGCCCGCGACTCCACCACCGCATCAACAATGACGAGGGGGGTGAGCAACCCCCAATCTTCAATCGCGCTAGCCACAACGTCGTGAGGCAGCAGCGATGCTAGTCCGAGTGATGCCCGAGCCCTCTACCATGGAGGGGTGATGGGTTTACCTCTGTACCTTCTCTTGAGAAAATCCAAATGGTTTTCTTGGACCCCCGAGGCCGAAGAAGCCCTCACCAAGCTCAAGGCACTGCTCACCAACCCTCCCGTCCTGGTACCACCAACCAAGGGCGAGGCCCTCTTACTCTACATTGCCACAATGACCCAAGTGGTCAGCGTGGCCGTAGTAGTCGAGAGGCAGGAAGAGGGGCACGCTCTACCCATCCAACGACCTATTTACTTCATTAGCGAGGAACTCTCCGAAACTAAGACACGCTACCCCCACATCCAAAAGCTGATCTACACCATAGTCTTGGCTCGGTGCAAGCTGTGTCACTACTTCGAATCCCACCCGGTGACTATGGTGTCATCTTTCCCTCTGGGAGTGATAATCTAGAACCGGGAGGCCTCGGGTAGAATAGCCAAGTGGGCCGTCGAACTCATGGGGGAAGCCCTATCTTTTGCGCCTCGGAAAGCAATTAAATCCTAGGTCTTAGTCGATTTTGTGGCTGAGTGGACCGACACCTAGCTGCCACCTACTCAAATCCAAGCGGAATGCTGGACCATGTACTTTGATGGGTCTCTGATGAAGACCGGGGCAGGCGCGGGTCTACTCTTCATCTCTCCCCTCGGAGTGCATATGCGCTACATGATTTGGCTCCACTTCGCCGCCTCCAACAACGCAGCCGAGTATGAAGCTCTCATCAACGGCTTGCAGATCACCATCGAGCTTGGAGTGCGGCGTCTCGATGTACGGGGCGATTCGCAACTCGTCATCGACCAAGTCATAAAGGAGTCGAACTGCCATGACCCCAAAATGGACGCGTACTACAAATGAGTGCGTCGCCTAGAAGATAAGTTCGATGGTCTCGAACTCAACCACATTGGGCGAAAAGTCAACGAGGCCGCGGATGAACTAGCGAAGATGGCGTCGGCACAGGCCCCGGTCCCCCCGAACATATTCGCCAGAGACCTACATAGGCCCATGGTCAGCTACACCTCAGCGGCAGAAGAGGGCCCACTAGTCGAGCCCACCACAGGGCTCGAGGCCCCCTCTACCACCGAAACCTCGGTGGCCGAGCCCGAGGCCATGGAAATTGACGTAGGACCTCCCGAGACCGATCAAGACACGGATTGGCGAGTTCTGCTCCTTGATCGCCTCATTCGAGGAGTGCTTCCGGCGGATAGGACCGAGGCCCAATGGCTTGCACGATGAGCCAAAACTTACATCCTCAGCAATGGAGAGTTGTACAGGCAAAGCCCATCTGGCGTCCTCCAACGATGCATCACCACCGAGGAAGGTCAAGCCCTACTTTGGGACTTGCACGTAGGAGCCTACGGGCACCATGCTGCGCCTTGGACACTCGTTAGAAACGCCTTCTGCCAAGGATTCTACTAGACAACGGTGGTTGTTGATGCAACGAAGCTGGTACACTCCTGCGAGGGATGCCAGTACTATGCACGACAGACGCACCTCCTAACCCAAGCCCTCCAAACCATCCCCATCACGTGGCCATTCGCCATGTGGGGGCTGGACATGGTTGGGCCTCTACAGAAAGCCCCCGAGGGCTACACCCACTTGTTGGTAGCCATTGACAAGTTCTCCAAATGGATCGAGGCTCGTCCGATCACTCAAATCAAATCCGAGCAAGCGGTACTGTTCTTCACCGATATCATCCATAGGTTTGGGGTTCCAAACACCATCATCACCGACAATGGGACACAATTCATCGGCCACAAATTCCTAACGTTCTGCGATGACCACCACATCCGTGTGGTCTGGTCGGCCATAGGACACCCTAGGACAAATGGCCAAGTAGAACGTGCCAATGGCATGATCCTACAGGGCCTCAAGCCAAGGATATACAACCGGTTGAAGAAATTTGGCAAGAAATGGCTGGCTGAACTCCCGTCGGTCATCTGGAGCCTGAGGAACACCCCGAGCCGAGCCACGGGGTTCACGCCGTTCTTCCTAGTGTATGGAGCCGAGGCCATCCTCCCCACTGACTTGGAGTACGGTTCCCCAAGGCTACAAGCCTACAACGAGCAAAGCAACCACACTACCTGCGAGGACGCCCTCGACCAACTGGAGGAAGCCCGGGACGTTGCGCTGCTACATTCGGCCAAGTACCAGCAAGCCCTACGACGCTATCAAGCCCGGCGCATTTGCAACTGAGACCTGAAGGTAGGTGACCTGGTGCTGAGACTGAGGCAGAACAACAAGGGCCACCACAAGCTGACCCCGCCATGGGAAGAGCCGTACATCGTCGCCCAAGTGCTAAAGCCCGGGACCCACAAGCTGGCCAACGAGAAGGGCGAAATCTTCACCAATGCTTGGAACATAGAACAGCTACCTCGTTTCTACCCTTAAACTTCCAAGCATTGTATACATTGTTTCTTTAAATATATTAAAGAAGCGTCCTTTAATTGTTCTAAATTTTTCGAGAAACCCCCGAGCCCATCGATAGGGAATCAGCCTTACGATAACACTACAAGGGAGACTCGGCTCTGCCTATGCCAAACCGAGCCTCCCTCGGGGGCTAGAAGGGGGAACCCCCCTAAGTCCCAGGCACCATTTTTTAATCATTTTTCAAATAAATTTCTATGCCAAACTCTCTGACATGTTCTGACAAATCAAGTGTAAAAAACCTAAGGACCAAAAGCCTGTCTCAGGGCCAAAAGGCTGCCCGAGCCATGAGAATGGCCTACGCCTCCGGGCTATGGCAACTCCCTCACCACCTTTTGCCCAAGGGGTAGCTTAGGCTCCAAGGAAGTTTTCTGCAAATGATATGTTTAGAGGCGAGATAGAGGGTAGAGACTCAGAAATACAATAAAATGATTAAAAAAGCATATACACATAAGTACTTTAAAAAAGGCCTCGACGGCCACAAACGTCACGGTACGATAATGATCCTAATCTATTTACATGGCCCCTTGGGCCTAGGTCAATGCTTAGGGTCTTCTACATCGGTGGTAGGCGCAGGAGGAACCACCTCCTCTTCAAACAGACTAGCCAGCGCCGTGCCAGGGGCCTTAGCCGCCTCCATTAGCTTCGTGACCTCCTCATCGGCCTCCTCATCATCCTCAGCCAAGACATAACCATCATTGATGGCCTCGAGGTTGATGGCATAGTGCGAGGAGACGATGGCCAGGGCACGCTTGATGCCCATATGCAACGCCCCCCGAAGTCGCTCGCGTGCACTTGGCCACTCAACGCAGTCTGGCGGCTCTTAAGGGAGCTACCTGACTCAACCCCTCAACCTCTAGAGCCTCATAGACGGTATGGGCGGCGCTCTGCAGTGCGTCGTGCTCCCCAATCTCGGCCTCGAGCACTGCCCGCACCGCGTCAGAGGCCTCGACTACCCATGTGACCTCCTTCTCCAACACTGCACCAAAACAAGCAGGATGCGGTTAAGCGCAAAAGAAAAATAAGCCAAACAGGGACGAAGCCCTACGGGACTCACCCTCGGTTTTCTCTTTCCAGCACTGGACTTCGACCTGAGAGGCCTCGGCTTTCTCTTTCCAGCACTGGACCTCGACCCGAGAGGCCTCGGTTGCCGCCTAGAAGCCTCCTTCTCCAGCTCTGTACCACATCAGGGAGTTAGGGGTCGAACGCAAGAAAAACAAATAAAACAAAAGGAACGGAACTCACCCTCGCACTTCTTCTTCTAGGCTAAGGCATCGACCCGGGAGGCCTCAGCCACCTTGAGGGCCTCGTCTAGGGCACCCTTTGTTAGTAGATGCGCGCCCTGCTCCGTCCCTAACTACCCAGTGATGGCCTTGGCAGAGACCGTCGCCTCTTTAGCCCGGGACCTAAAGGTGTCCTGCTCACTGGCCACCCGGGTCAGCTCCTACTCCAGCTCCTTGATTCGCGCCGCCAAAGGGGCGGCCTGCTCCCGAGCCGTGGCCGCCTCGGCCTTCATATTTGCACAGCAAAGGTGGAGGTCCTCCGCCTCCGCGCTTCACGCCGACAGAAGCTCGTTGGCATTGGTGAGCAGGTCCTTCTACTGTCAGAGCTGGTCCTAGATGTCCCTCTCCCGACGGAGGAACAACGACTTCTCGAGGGACCGGGCCTCGAGCTCCTGGATAGGCAGAACAGGGATCATGCACTGCGAGGAAACTCAAAACAAGACGACACCACACGAGAAAAGAAGACGCGTACCTGGGCGACACCGGGCAGATCGTCGGCCATGATGGACAGCGCTGTCTATAGCGACCGCTCTGCCAGACGGCGGTATTGCTCGAAAGTACTCCAGTGCCCCCCCTTGGTCACATCCTCGAGGGCAAACAACGGCTCCCCCTCAGGGTCATCCCTGCTCGGCCACAAGACCCGCGGGTGATCCCACCCGCGGGGCTCAGGTTGTACCCGCACGAGGGCCGCGCTTCCCTCGCTAGAGGTCAGAGCTGGCTGCTCCACGGTGCTAGCCGCCTCGGCATCCGCCACCCCTTTCCCCCGGGAAGTATCATCGGAAGGGATCGAATGGACCCCCACTTCCTGGGCGCTCTCCTGTGACGGCGGCGGGCCTTGAACCAGTGGCGGTGCTGAAGCTTGCCCCGCCCCCATATCTGCATCCTGGCCCACCGGCTCCACCATGCCCAAACTGGCCTCCGCCGCCTCGACCTCGACCCTCATCGCCCCGGCCTCTGAAGCCCTAAGGGCCTCGACTTCGACCTCGGTGGCCTCAATGACTAAGGGCACCCCGGTCCCATCTAACTCGTGGGCCTCGATAATGCAAGGCGTAGGCTCTTCCTCCTCCGCTTGCTCCGTGGTCGCCCCGGTAGCCTCTCCCTGGGCGACCGGCTCCTCTAGGTCGGCCCTGGCCAACGCCGCGCCACGCTCCACGGCGGTCTGCGCCTCCACCACTCATTGAGCGGTGGAACTGGCGCTCACCTTGAGTGCCTTAAATGGTGCCAAGGCAGGCACCTCCATCCGACGCTTCTGGCTAAAAGCAGCACTCTGACAAGGTCAGCACACGACCAAGGAACGGATAGGAGATGCTGCCAACTCCGCTGAAAAAACACTCACCTCGAACGGGGATGCAACCACTTCGGCACTGCTACCCTCCTCAGCAATGGCGGTGGTGGCGGTAGAGGCACGGCCTCCGTGTCCACCAGTGCTAGTCGGTCTTCGCCGAACCCCAGCGCCCCCTCGATCTTTTTGTAGGGGCAGCTGCATCGCCCCCACCGTCACCTGCTCCACCTCTGCCATTGAGCCCACCCGGGCTGACAGCACGCTTCCCCAAAGCCCGTGCCTCGGGCATGTCGGCCTCGGACTAGGGGCGGGCGATCGCCGGCACCGAGGCGTCCTCTCCTCCTCCTCTAGGAAACGGCGGGCTGCTTGCCGATGCCCTGGGCGCTATCCCCCCGACATCGGGGAGATGGTCCAGGGGACCCCACCCCCCCTCGCTCTCATCATCTTCGCCCAAAGAGTCTGCCGACAGCGATGGCGACGGAGACGACTCCACCGGGAGACCGTCCTTCCTCTGCTGCCGGCGGTGCTTCTCTAGCTCTTCGCGCTCAAGGTTCTTCCTCTTGCACTTTGCCTCCTCGTCATGCTTCTTCTTCTTCTACACCTCGGCATGCGCCCGGTTCACCACCCACCACTTTGCGTCCTCGAGAACGGGCGGCGAGGAGGCTCACACATCCCTCATCCCCTGCAGGAACATCAAATGCAATGAGGGAACAGGAAAATATGAGGAGCAAGAAGGCCTCGGAGGCCACAGCGACGCGTGACTCACCAGAGTTATGTACCCCCGCGACGGGCGCATTGGGAACGGGAACAGACCGCTGCTCTTCGTCCACCCATCCACCGTCCCTTTCACCCGATGTAGAATCTCCTCGTCGGAGAGGGCGACGGTGGACATCCGGATGCCATCGATCGGCTCGTCCGGTTTCATCTCAAACAGGCGCCACCGCTTGCCACCGCCGAGCCATCAGCGGTAGCACCCTTCGGCGATGGAAGGCCGCCACGACCATAGCCGCTGTAAGGGCGCGGCCGCGCAGCCTCTCCAATGCCTCCAGAAGCGGCCATAGCTTGGGCTGATCATCCCTCGTGACACCATACCTCCACACCTCTGGCTAGCTCTCCACGATCCGCCCGGTATAAGGGGGAAACCCATCGTCGTCATTGCAGAGGTAGAACCAACTATTGTACCATCCGCGGTTGGATGACGTGAGCTGAGCTGGGATGTAGAGGGCCTACCGATCTTGGCGCACTTGGAGAGTGCAGCCGCCGGCCCTCATCGCCTTTCTCACGCCCGTCGTGCCCGTCGGCTTGGTGGTGTGCCCCACCTAGAAGAGGTGGAGCCACAGTTCCTAGTGGGGGGGCAATGCCCAGGTATCCCTCATAGACGGCGACAAAAATGGCCACCTGCGCAATGGAGTTGGGGTTGAAGTTATGAAGCTCCACGCCATAGTAATGCGGGAGCACCCGCATGAACCGGTCCACTGGCACACCGAGGCCACGCTCGTGGAAAGACACGAAGCTCATGATGTAGCCATCGCATGGCCTCAGCTCCGGCTCGCCCCCCAGAGCAATCCACTCTGGCCTGTTGGGGTCGGTGATCGGGCGGAGGAGACCACCGTCGACGAGCGACTGCAGCGTTTCCTCTAACACGTCAGACGGACCCCAAGGATTTGCCGGGAGGACAACAGCACCAGCCATGAGTGCGGTGGAGGATGCGGCTAAGTTAACGTTATATGCAAATGATAGAAGGCTCACTCTCTCTCTCTCTCTTCTCTCTCACCCTTCTCCTTCTCTCTCTCCCGGTGCTCTCTGTTTCTTAGCAAACTCAACTGGTTTGTAATATGCCTTTTATTCATGTGACTCGACTCGGAGAAAAGGCAAATGTAGGTGAGGTAAGGCGGAGACGGGTGAGGCTCACCACATATTTATGCAGGAAGGGGAGGAAACGGATGGGCGATGAAATCAGGGAAGTTTCCCTCAAATCTGGCACAGTTAATCCAGATCCGATTTAACCGCCCATGCGCCCACCTTTTCCTCATTAAATCGTACGCGCACAGTAACGTCCCATCTGCTAACATCGCGTCGCATCCAACCACAGCAACAGCAGGTGCCGTCCCCCGAGAAACCGCCTCAAAAGGCACGCCGGCAGTTGTCAGCCGATGGGAGGGGAATATCCCCCAGCCGATTCCTTTCAGGCTAAGGAACCGGGCACCGAGCCTGTTACGGTCCAGGGGTTCGAAGGCTGGGCCCCCGAGGGTCTTGACAGCCGCCCCAGGACAACAGAGTCAGGGACAACTATGGGCGAGCCCGTACATGGCCGAGGCCCAAGCAAACGATCGCTCGGGATGCCCTAAGTCGTGTCCGAGACCGGCAGGGAGGTCTCCAAATGGGATCCCACCGTAGGGAGGCGCCGAGCCCCTAGGGCCAATCGAACGGCCCTGGGACCCACTAGAGAAGCCCTTTGGTACTTTTGGAGTGCGTCTCTGGACCGCTAGCCGACCCCTATCGAATGGGGCATGGGCCTCCACTCGGACTTACCCGATAACAGCTCACCGGAAGTGTCACCACTCGTGCCCACCGAGGGTAGCCTAACATATTCCACCCCTCCTTCTGAACAAAAAGGATGCGCGAGGGTCGCACAAAAAGCTAGAGGAACTCCTGATCGCCCTCTTGCTCCGTGCAGAGGCTTGGGGGCTCTTCCTGCAACCTTGCCAAGACCCAGTGACCTAGGCTCGCACTCGAGGGCTCGGCAAACAACCCCTCCTTCCGAATGAAAGGATGCACGAGGGTCGCACAAAAAGCCAGGGGAACTCCTGATCGCCGTCTCGCTCCGTGTAGAGGCTCGGGGGCTTTCCCTGCAACCTTGCCGAGACCCAGCGACCTAGGCTCACACTCAAGGGCTCGGTAAACAACCCCTCCTTCCGAACGAAAAGGATGCGCGAGGGTCGCACAAAAAGCCAGGGGAACTCCTAATCTCCCTATCGCTCCATGTAGAGGCTCGGGGGCTCTTCCTGCAACCTTGCTGAGACCCAGCGACCCAGGCTCGCACTCAAGGGCTCAGCAAAGAACCCCTCCTTCCGAACGAAAAGGATGCATGAGGGTCACACAAAAAGCCAGGGGAACTCCTGATCGCCCTCTCGCTCTGTGCAGAGGCTCGGGGGCTTTCCCTGCAACCTTGCTGAGACCTAGTGACCTAGGCTCGCACTCGAGGGCTCGGCAAACAACCCCTCCTTCTGAACGAAAAGGATGCGCGAGGGTCGCACAAAAAGCTAGGGGAACTCTTGATCACCGTCTCGCTCCGTGCAGAGGCTCGGGGGCTCTTCCTGCAAACCTTGCCAAGACCCAACAACCCAGGCTCGCGCTCGAGGGCTCAGCAAACAACCCCTCCTTCTGAACGAAAAGGACCCTCACAAAAAAGCCAGGGGAACTCCTGACCACCCTCTCGCTCCATGCGGAGGCTTGGGGGCTCTTCCTGCATCCAGAACGAAAACAAGCAACCCAAGCTCGCACTCGGAGGCTCAGAAAAACACGATAAAAATGGCACCGAGCCCGTTACGGTCTAGGGGTTCGAAGGCTGAGCCCCCCAAAGGTTTCGACAGCCACCCCAGGACAAACAGAGTTAGGGATGACTGTGGTCAAGCCCGTACATGGCCAAGGCCCAAGCAAGCAAATGCTTTGGAAGCCCTAAGTCATGTCCGAGACCGACAGGGAGGTCTCCGAATGGGATCCCACCGAAGGGAGGCATCGAGCCCCTGGGGCCCCTAGGACCCACTAGAGAAGCCCTCTGGTACTTTTGGAGTGTGTCTCTAGACCGCTAGCCAACCCCTATCGAATGGAGCACGGGCCTCCACTCGGACTTACCCGATAATAGCTCACCAGAGATGTCAATGCTCACGCCCACCGAGGGTAGCTTGGCATGCTCCACCCCTCCTTCCGAGCAAAAAGGATGCGTGAGGGCCACCAAAAAAGATAGGGAAACCACTGATCGCCCTCTCGCTCTTTGCAGAGGCTCGGGGGCTCTTCTTGCAACTAAGCCAAGGTCCAGCGACCCAAACTCGCACTCATGGGCCCAGCAAACGCGATAAGACTCCTTACTCAATAGAGAAAAAGCCCCTGGAGGAGTAAATCTACTCCTCTAGGGCCTCGGGGGCTACACCCAGCGGGTCCGCTCACGCGCACCCACCGGAACCACGAGTATAAAACACAATCCCGACGGGAGCTGCTGCAAGCCAAAATCTCGACAAAGCCTTAAGGAGAGTGCTCGCACTCTCCCCGAGGCTTGGGGGCTATTGTCGAATACCATAAAAAGGGGTACCCTAAGCAAGAACCGAAAAGATTCCTTAGGCCTTGCAAAATATCAAAGCCAAAGGACAACCACGAGGTCTCGGCTGATTCTCCGATTCACCTAAGGCCCACACCGCAAAGGCCTCAGACGAAAGGCCAACTCTCCGCCTCGCCGAGGCCCTCTCTCCAAGGCCCTCTCGCCTGAGGCCCCGCCCCACAAGGCCTCGGATGAGTTACCAATTCTCCGATTCACCCGATTCCCCGCGCATAAAGCCTCAGACGAAGTACCGATTCTCCAACTCGCTTGAGGTCGGCTCGGCAACAACCTAGTCGCCTCCATCTCGACTGACTTCTCTAACAAAACGTCACATCCAATTAATGCGTCCAACCACTCCCATAACGTCAGCCGAGCATCGACGCAGTACAACAGAGTGGCCGACGGGACGGGAGACAGGACTGAGCAGGGATTACCAGCCACTGTGCTCAGCACTACGCCCATAGCTGGCGCCTGTACTGCACTATGCTACCTAATTCCTACTCCAGGAATGACGCGGCGTGGGGAGACAAGTCTAGGTCACTATAGCCTCAGAATCAGTGTATAGGACCAACTGCTCCCTCCAAGCCTCGGTAATCCACTTTAGGGTCTCGGCAGCCTCGGGATTCGCACCCGCCAAGCCCCCCCGATGGCTCGGCCTCGGCACCAACTGAGCCTCGGCTTTTTACACTATCAATGTACAGCGACCAGCACGTCGTTGGCCATGCCCTGCGCCAAGCTATCACTAGAGCGCCCACATCGCACAAGATCGGGTGTGACCGGCGCGCTGCTCCAGTGAATCAAGGACAAGACTACTCCGTTGACCATACCGCCATAGTGGTAAGCTACAGGACTTAGGCACGCCACCTCCGCTCACAAGATGATGCATAGCAAACACATGTATCACCCCTGTCCCCCCTTCAACTATAAAAGGAGAGACCGGGGCTGTTTCTAGGGACAGAAGGAAGATAGATGAACACTCGCATAGGCTCACGTAGATTCAGACACACGCTCCCCCGCTGCCTGAGAGTAACATCTCAAGCAGCCCACACCGCTCCACGCAGAGACCTAGGATTAGTTCCCTCTCTCGCCCAGCTTGTAACCCCCTACTATAAGCACTTCGGTGCAAGGAATACAAGATCGATGTCTCAGACTAGACGTAGGGCACCGATTGCCTGAATCAGTATAAACCTTGTGTCTCTTTGCATCACCATCTAGGATTAGGGGCATGCAGTTCAAATTCACTAGTTGGTTGAGGACCCCCGGTTCAAAACAACCGACAAGAACATACTCCTTTCTCTGGTCATATGATTTGTACATCCACTATCAAGCACCCAACTTGATCCACCGGAGGACTATGCCTACAAAACAAGTTTAGTTGCTAGATTTAGGTCCCTAATTTGACTTGGGGCCTTGCATGTTAGTCACAAGAATCTTAGGAACCCAAATAGAAGTATTTCTATATATGTTGGTTTCCTTTCCAACATATTTTGCAACCACTTTCCCACTGTTGTTGTTCCTCAAAACAAAGCATGATGTTCTTCAGTTGATAGGCATACTTATTCTTGGTGGCCCACACTAATTCCTTAGGCTTCTAGAAAACCTATTTCTCCTAGTACACCTTCTTATTGGGCTTAGTTTGATCAGGAGCAGAATTGGTAGCCTTCCCATTTTTGCAGGGCGCGACACTGCCGCCTCGGGGATGCTGCACTGCCGTGGTCCATGTAGGCTGATCTGTACCAATTTTGCCCTTCCTTTTAAACTGCACACACTCATAGCCATTCACTATCCTTCTTCCATTTGTCTTGGCTCCTTTTGTGTGTCCAAGCCCATGCTTAATTGAGGGATGCCTTTCTTGCTTAAATTGTGGCCCTTTTGATGCATCATTCTTCTTGTCATTGGATTGGGTCTTACCTATCCACCCTTTTCCAATGACTTCATTGAGCCTAGCAATTTCCTTTCTCATAGCCTCCATGTTTGCAAGGTTAGTGGAATGGGCATTCATATCAAGATTAAAATATTTTCCACAACCTTGACAAGTGGAGGGAGTAGAGGTTTATTTTGCCTTAGGGAGATGTGAGTTGCTATCCCAAAGAATGCCATATTGAATCTCAAGTTCTTTGTGCTTTTCATCCAAGTCACAATACTTTTTCTTGAGAGCTTTATTTGCTTTCTTTGTAATAGCTTGGTCCTCTTGCTCTTTGGCCAAAGCCTTGCGCAAGGATTCCACCTCACTTCTCTCTAATGCAAGAGCTTCTTTGCTAGCAATGTAGAGATCCTCTTGTTGGATAAGAGTCTCTTCTCTAGATTCTAGCTTGGCTTGGACACTCTCTAAATCCTCCATTAGCTTAGTGATGAATAATTTGGTCTTTCTTTCCAAATTTTTAGTTATAATGTTTATTTCTTCATCACTAGATTCATCATCACTAGAGCTATCATTAATATCACTACTAGAGATATCACTAGGAGGTGGAGGATACTTGGCCTTCGATTTGGATTTTACCTTCTCACCCTTTGCCATGAGACAAATGTGAGGGGAGTAGTAGTAGTCATCGGACATGTCGTTGAAGAGCCATGGTGTAGGGGATGACTTATGAATAGCAATAGTTGCAACCTTCTCATCCTCTTCATTTGTGCTCTCTTTAATTGAGTCCCATTCATGCCCAATATGAGCCTCTTCCATGTACTTCTTGCTCTTTTTATGGTCGGCCTTCTCCTCTTTCTTGTCCTTCTTGTATTTGTTGTCCTTGATCTCATATGGACACTTGGCAATAAAGTGATCGGTGCTTCCACAATTGTAGCATGCCCTCTTTTTCTTGTTTGGAAAGCTTATCTTCACTACCTTGTAGCCTTGCTTCTTTAGCCCCTTGTGATACCTCTTCATAAAGAGAGCAACATCATCAACTTTCTCATATTGATCATCATCATTTTCACTTTCACTTGAAGATGATGTGGTCTCTACTCTTTCTTGAACTTGCTTGCTTGCTTTGGGCTTGCTAGTTGAAGCTTGTTGGTTGATCTTGGACTTGCTTGTAGAGCCTTGCTTGCTTGATTTGTTGGCCTTGAGAGCTACACCTTTGATCTTGATGCCCTCTAACTTTGCTTGCAATTCTCCAAGTTTTTTCCTCTCATTTGCTTCTTCTCTTTGCATGTCAAAGGTCAAGATCCTCCCAAGTATATCATTTGGTGTGAAGTACTCAAACTTCTTCTTGTCTCTAATTAGAGTGACTACGTCTCATTTCTAGGTGAATAAGCTTCCAATATAATCTCAACAACTTTGTGATCATCTAGCTCATCACAACCATACCCTCTAATCTTGCCCACCATCGTCATCAACCTATCAAACATCTCTTGTGGCCCCTCTCCATCCAAGATTACAAACCAGTTGAGCTTTGACATCAAGTCAATTCTTGTCTTTCTCACTTTGTCAACCCCTTCATGTGCTAGGTGCAAAGTGTCCCATATTTGCTTGGCAACATCAACTCCAATCACTCTATTGTACTTATCACCATCCAAGGCACTAAGCAACACACTTGTGGCTTGACCATTGAGGTGAATAATTCTCATCTCTTCTAGTGTTGGGTTCTTGGGATCAACTGGTGGCTCAAATCCATTGCAAACAATCTCCCAAATACCAGGGTGAAGACCTATAAGATAGGCTCTCATCAAGTGCTTCCACTTGGCAAAGTTAGTCCCATTGAAATGAGATAACTTGCCTACGGGCACATTGATGAAAGACCTCCAATCATGGTTAGTCATAGGAATAGAAGAATAGTTAAAGGATACGGTGGCATATTTATTGTTGTCGGCGTTGCCCTTTCCTTTATTCTCCTTCTTGTTCCCCTTCGACACTGGTATGACTCATCATCATCTCCATCTTCGGAACTACTTGATATGCTTGATGATGCACTTGTTGCCTTCTCTTCTTCTTCCTTCTTCTTCCTAGCTTCTCTTCTTTTTCTTCTTGCTTCTCTCTTGAGCCTTCTTTCTTCTTTCCTTTGCTTCTTCTCCTCTAACCCGTTGCTCCTTCTTCTTCTCTCTTGCTTCTCTTTTTAGCTTTCTTTCTTCCTTCCTTTTTCTTCTCTCATTCTCATTGAGAGCTCCTTCGACATCGATAGCCTCAAGATGTCGTAGCATGGTGTTGCTTGCTGTCGATGTGCTCAGCTCACTGCTATCCGTGTCGACATCCACCCTCTTCGCTCCACTAGTTCCTCCTCCAGGCTCCATACATCATGCGATGAAGCGCATATGAGGTAACCTGCTCTGATATCACTTGTAAGATCTCTGGTTGGCCTAGAGGGGGGTGAATAGGCCTATCAAAACAAACACTCAAACTTTTATCAAATTCACCCTGTGGCACTGCGCTCTAGAGGGTGGCACTGCCGGACTGCGGCACTATCGGGCCAGAACAGTGGCACTACCGCACCTGCAGACAACTTCGAGTCACAGTTCAAAATCCATGAACAAAAACTTAGATCGGAGAAATTTCCTAGCTTACTGCATGTATGACAATCACATATCAAGAGCTAGAAGCAGTAGGAACACCACACACAAGTAGATCAACTAGAAACCCTAGAAATCACCTCAACCACAATATGTCATGCAAGTAATGTAAATCAAGCACAAGTAACATAATGATTTATCCGGTGGTTTAGCTTGCCACCAAGGCTTGCTTACCTCCATGTTGTTGAGGTTAGCCACTAAGGCTTAGGGCTTTCCAACCCTTCCTCGTTATCAAGTCAAGAGACTTAACTCTTGAGATGAGGGGTGAGTTTATTAGCTTCAAGAGATGGTTACAAACCTCCTGGGGCTGCCACACAAGTTGACAAGCTCCACAGGCGACGCTCTAGCCAGCTAGGAGCCAAGCTTCAAGAGTAACAAACACAACCGCCAGCCAAAATGTGAACCAAGTGCTCTTTAGAGTTGGGGAATCAATGGAGCTGCTCTCTAATCAAGTTTTGGACCCTTTTCCCTCAAGGATTGATGGGGAAATCAATGGATTTGCTTGAGGGCTTGAGGTCAACAATGGAAAGAGAGAGAGAGAGAGCTCCTGCTCTATTTTGGGCATGCTGAAGTGAGGAAAAAGAGTCAGAGTACTGTTGGAAATTAAGGGTAAGGGTATAAATACCCCCCAGCCCCCAACGGTCACTTAAGTCACGGCAGTGCTGCACCACGCAAGACAACAAGGGTAAGAGTGAAGTGTAGACTATCTTGGTTGTGAATCTGAGGATGCATATGTATGTTTGAGCACTTGGTAGCACATATTAGCTTAAGCATTGTGTCCCCTTTATAATACGGTTTTTCCTATACCCAAATTCAAAATATAAAAGAATTTAAACCTCCTTTGAGTTTGAAGCCATCTACATTTGTAATTGGGGGCTCCTCCATTTCGTGTAGCATCCTCAAACATGAATTCCCTACTTGTCATCTCGATAAATCTCATTAGTTCTCTAATTGCATGGTCATTATCACCAAAACCCACAATTAGGGCTTGATTGCACTTTTCACGATGATATACGAGCAAGCCCAGTGGATTGTTGTGGGGGGCTTGACCCCGGATACCCATGGCAGACTACATGGGCTGCGCTCCTAGGGGTGGTCTAGCCCACAAGATGAAGACCTACGGTGCCCGGCACTGCTCGGCGTGCACCGCAAGACATCAAGGGCGATATCCTGAAGATACTACGAGATATGTTAGGATACGTTCGATCCCATGATTCATGTAATCTATTATTACTTTCTGGTTATCTCCTAGATCTAACCGACTTGTAACCCTACCCCTCAGACTATATAAGGTGGGCAGGGACCCCCTCAAAAGACATGCAAGATCATACGAAGCCAATACAAACCAACAGACCACATGAGTGGGGTATTACATCACGCTGTCGGCCCGAACCTATCTAACTCTTGTGTCTCTGTTGCCTTCTTGTTCTCAATTACACACATCTCTACTGATCAATCTACCTTCGTGGGAAACTCCTCGGACGACTACCGATGATATTCTGTCGACAGTTGATGCGCCAGGTAGGGGTGTGCATGTTGTTTCCATGTCAAACAAGATGGTACATTTTTGTAGGCTCTTCGTCCTCCCCGTAGCCCAGCCAGATCTTCATGGTCGAATTGATCTCCTAGATCATCAATGTTGACAGAGACGGAGAGATCATTGAGCCAGTGCAGATCAATTTTGCGCTGACCACTGCAACACCTACGACAACAGATCCGATCTCAGAACTGCCTCTGAGGTCGTCTTCTTCAACAATTCACCGCCCGCTCCCCCGCTACCCGAGGAAGCGGATCAGCAATGATGATTTGATCACATCCATCGATCAGGTTGGTCAGAAGCTCGCTTACTACCTCTCCATCATAGAATTGGCTCTGACCACTCTGGTTCAGTGCCGACCACCCTCCAATTTGGATCCATCGGAGGCCGATCAGGAAACTCCAGGGGTTATGGCCCTACCCCTTGGGCTCACTAGCATCGCCGCCTCCTACAAAGATGCCCTAAGGGGCAAATTCACTCACCAGGTGGGAGACATCTATCCTCTCGCCGACTAGATCGCCGACCAGCTCTCGCCGACTGTCAACATGCTACAAATCAGCCGATGTCCCGAAGCATCCCTCTAAACCATCCTAGAGGAAAACCCAAACTTCAAGTCCTACTGTAACACCCCAGGTGTTTGTCACCAGTTAAGCAATGGGTTTGAGCTCAAACATGACATGTCAAGTGGTGATGAAGGTGTCAAGATCAAATCTACAAGAGTGAGCTCCAACTTAAACTTGAGCAACACGCCTTTGCTTGCATATTGGACGTTTTAGATATATATACCTAAGTAAGGTTGAGGGTGCTTCTTTCATGTGTCTCGCATCAATATCCATCTATATTGATCCATGGAAAAGTTTCGTGAAGTTTGGAATCAAGAAGTCGCAGGAAATGATGAGTTACATTCTTTCCTGGATTGTTTTATTAAGTGAAAGGAATTCTAGGTCATTAAACAAACCTTGGTACTATGCCCAAACGACTCTAATTGAAAGGTTCATGTTGAGAAAATGCCAAGAAAATGCTCCAATGAAGTGAAAATGCCAAGAAAATGCTCCAATGAAGTGAAAACTCTGGTTTCATAACTGTAGATCTAGGGCTCCAAATGAAGTGAAATTTTTGTGGCATGCTAATCATGTGATAGTTGATGTGTGGTAAAAATTTCATGAGTATTGGATGAAGTATGAGTGAGTTATTGGTTTATCTTGCTCTCACATGATTTCTTGCTTTAGCAACTTGTCTTTTTCATAGAGGGTGCTATACATATTAAAATGGAGTGAAATTTGGACAGTAGACTATTGAGAGGATATGTGAGCCACTGTAATTTTTGTAGAATTTATTGTATACTTTTGGTATATGTTCCTTAAGTCACCTTGTTATCTAAAATAAATTAAGAAATGCATTAAAAGAATTTATTTGGTCATGGACACTAGGTTTTCTGGTGTTATTTAGTCATGTGTGACATGTTGGTAAAGTTGGTTTTGCCTAATTATGTGTTTGCAACATAAGTTAATATTTATTTTCTTGCAAATGTGGTTTCTGGACATATCTGGGAACTTAGCAAAGTTCTTCATGATAATATGCTTTGTTGTGAAACTTGTTTATATAAAAGTTGTAGATAATTCATGTATCTAGCTACTGTTAAAATTTGGTGTCATTTGGCCAAGTAGTTTAAGAGTTACAACTGTTTAAAGTTAGAGTACAGGATTTGTTGCTCTCTGTTTTGTATGAACCAGTTTCTGTAAAGGTATAATTTCGACCTACTTAACTTGGGAATCATGCTGTGATGGTTATATATGAAATGTAGATAATTTCATAAGCTTTCCAAAATGTCTTCTTGCAAGTCATTTGGAATTGTGTAACTACAGTTATGCTCCTCTGAAGTTGCAATCAGTTTTATGTCCATGTCTGGACAGGTCTGAAACATCTACATGTTTGACCTGTTTAACTTTGTAATTAGCTTTTTATGTAAACATCAATCTTGTAGACAATTTCTATGGATTTTCATAAAGTCTTAGATCATCCTTGTGGGATGTTTGTAGCTTAAGTTATGTTTGAAACAAGTGACTGTTTGCTGCTGTCCAAATCTGCTTGTATCTAGAATTGTTTGCTTCTACTTGCTCTTGTTTGTATGATTGCAAATGGTTATCTTGGACACCTAGAGTTAAGGTAGCATGCCTAAAATGTTTTGCTAAATTGTGAAGTACTTGATCATGTATAGCTAGCTGGTTGTATGACATGCTTATGTGTGTATAGTGTAACATATGCTTGTTTAGTATGCTTGTTGCATTCCTTCATGGGTATTCTTTATGTTCATGCATCTGCATCTATGCATCTCATCCTAGGTACGCTAGGTACAGCACGTGGACGTGGAGTGCATGATGTGGAGACAGACGATGGTGTAACGGTGGGCTGTCCAGAAGATGGAAGAACCCCTGAATGCAAGTGCTAGGACCGGAGATGTCACCATGACGGTGCAAGCTAACTAAACTGACTTGTGTCGGATCTCAGGCAAGCCCCGGAGCATATTAAGCCTCCTAATTTTCGAAATGCAGTTACAGTATTATTGTTACATATATATATTGTTGCATTAAGTTTAGGTGTTGGATGCAAACAATTGCTGCATTGGTTACCCAATCCTTGTCCTGATATTGTTACCCTGAATCCTATGTAGCTCAGGCTCGAGTAGTGCTTAGCCCTGCTTAAACGCGGTAGAAGTCGGGTGATTTCCTGTCACCTGCGAGATATAGGAAGATACATGTGGCACGGTTGGCTATATTTGCTATCGTGGAAAAGAACCAGTCTTAATTTGAAATGAAGACCGGATAGAGGCTTGCCGGTTTGCAGTGACTCCGTCTGTGTCGCTTAAGGACTGATTCTTGGAGCCTTTCCTGTTCATGTTGAACGCATGCCTCTCTCTTAGTTGGCTGTGTCCGATGACCGACCGCGAAGCCGAGTAGCTCACCTCAGGCCGGGAGTCGATAAGTATAAAGTGCGCCTCGGAAGGGAGCCGTAGGCGTGAGTCCAAGGGCAGGTGATTTAAAAGTCCTGATCGTCCTGGCAGAAGGGTAATCCCTGAGAGTGCTAGCGCTGATCGAACCCGCGAATTTGGTTCCTGAGATGTACCAAAGGTAACCCACGGCTACCCTTGTAAAGTATGCCAGGGTGAGAGTTAGGAATACCCCCTCAGCTGAGTTGTAATTCGATTTGAGTCGCCGTCTCTCCCGGTTAGTGAGAACTTGACGGGCTTATCTCCAATGTAGATGCACTAAGTAACATAATGGTTCAGAAATGATGATATGATGATGACAGCCTTATTATACCTGCTATGGTTAATATTGTTTGCTCCTAATAAGTGAGTGCTCTAGTACAGGTGCTAATCTAGTGGACAGGTAAATGATGATAAGCTTGATGCTAAGTTTAAATTGGTTACTATGCTCATAAGCTCTTTTATGCAACTGTGTCCAGCTAGCCCACCTCATAAGCCTTGCATGATCCTTGGTGTCCTTTATTTTTGGTTTTGACGGGTAAGTCTAGCTGAGTACCTTCTCATACTCAGGGTTTATCCCACCATGTTGTAGGTGAAGTTCTTGGCCTGTGAAGATGGTGGCTAACCGCCGATGGGCTCGGTGATTCTATAGTTACTTCTCATCTATATGCTTTTGTCGGGTGATGTCACTTATGCTAGCAATGTATTTGGAACATATATTAATGTAATCTTTTGAAAGCTATGTTGTTTTCACTAATCGATTTTGAAACCCAAACTTGTACTTTTAATTGTGAACTCATTTGTAATATTATTTCCGCTGCAACCCTGTGTATGTGATGTGTATTTGCTTAATCCCGTGATCTTGGTTGTGATGTTAATTTACCGAGGTCTTTTGGGACACTCGGCGGACTACCAGGTTTATATGAGTGAAAGTATGTGTGTGTCAACGTGTTAGCGGGGACAGTCGTACTTGATCTTGTATAAATTGGGCGGTTCTGTTACACCTATGGCTCGACGGAGATTGTCGCTGAAACCGCCGCCGTTCAACCTCCATTCCCACCCTTCTGAGGAGGTGGCATTTTCAATGTCAGTGTCGACAGGCCTCCACAGGATGGGGAAACCGACGAGGACCGCGTCGCTCGTGTTAACAGGAACGCCAACCATGTGCAGCACAAAGCAAATGAGGCTACCATTGTGCTAGCCGAGGCTGCTCGCAACGAATAGCTTGACTCACAATGGAGGCCACGCCTACTCCAACACAACCTCGACGATGAATTTGTCCACGTCGACGGCCACGATGTCTACAAGACCCCAAGTGCCAACTTGGCCGTGGCCGCCAATGAGATCGCCCGGCTCGAGCAAACCCTAGAAGTCGCCAAGGTCGCCACAATGCTCAAAGCTGCACACTGCCAGTTCAATGAGATCCACCAGGATCAGAGACCTTTCTACTCGACGAGCTCGATTCATCGATCCACCGCGCTAAGATCCAATCGCCTCCGTAGCAGAAGCCATTTCACCAATCAATAGTGTGATGATGGACAACCCCTCTAGGAGGGAGCTAGGGTGTAAGGAAAATGGACCCTTGGCCCATTTACTTTGGATTTTGGTGTTTGATGACCAGCACAACCAAATTGGACTAATGAATTTACAAGTGATTGTTTTGTAGTTCAATAGGGTGATAGACATGACTTGGACGAAGGTGACATGATGATCCAATGATCAAAACAGTAAGCAAGACCTTAGAAGCACAAGAGAAGACCCAAGATACCAAGCAAAGTCCAAGCACGAAGATAGGAACCAAGCCAGACGCAAGATCGCGAAGATACGAGCTCACAGAAGTGATCGGACGCTGGACCGGACACTGGAGGAAGGCAACCGGACGCTCCGATCAAGAGGCTCGGCAACAGGCGACAGCAGCAGTGACTGGACGCTAGACCGAATGCTGGTGGCAAATCGACCGGACGCAGGACAGCAGAGTCCGGTCGAGTACAGAGAGGTTCCAGAGCGGCGAGATTGCGACCGGACGTGTCTGGTGGCATGTGACCGGACGCTGGCAGCGTCCGATCAGTGGATCATGGCTCCAATGGTCGGGACGACCGGACGCGTCCGGTCAGGACGTGATCAGCGTCCGGTCAGTAGCAGAAAAGTGGGATTTCATCCAAAACGGCTACTTTCTCAGTGGGGCTTATAAATAGACCCCCCCAATCGGCCATTTGAGAGGTGTGGAGCTAAGGAAACATATCTAGGGTGTTGATACACCATTTTAGTGATTTCCACTTGCATAGTGCTTAGTATTTCATTAGGTGATTAGCGTAGGTACTTTGCGAAGTGCTTAGGTTGATTAGACCACCGCTTATGTGCTTGCTCTAGGTTTAGGCCTAGTGTTTAGTGAGGTTTGCATACCTCTTACCACTCGGTGCTTGCACGCACCATTGTTATACATTGGAGGGGCTTGTAGTCTTGCGAGATCACACCAACCGTGTTTGTGGTGTGGCCGCCACCGTGTACCGGAGGGAACAAGGCCCGCATTTCGGCCAGAAGCTTGATAGTGAAGACGGCGGGGAGCATCCGGGAGAGGCTTGCCGGAAGGCATGTCGGAGACCCACTTGCATGTGGGAAAGGCCCGAGGCTATCCATGGAGTTACCCGACCAGGAGCTTGGCCCTTGCGAGGGATTCCTTGCGAGGGGCTCCAACGAGGACTAGGGGGAAGCTTGCGCGCCTCTCGATACCTCAGTAAAAATACCAGAGTCAACGACAGGAGTTTGCATATCTCTACATTGCTCTTTAGCTTCCGCATTTACATTGATTGCATTACTCCTTTTGCGGTAGAGATAGCAACACACTAGCAAAACCGTAGCTGCACATTTAGATAGTTTATCTTTTGCATAGGTTTTGCTAGGGTTAGAAAAAGAGACTATAGTTTAGAGTTAGAATTTTAAGTTGTCTAATTCACCCCCCCCCCTCTTAGGCGTCACAGTCCCCTTCAATTGGTATCAGAGCCGGTTGGCTCAATTTGGACCTTTGGCTTAACCGCCGTTGAGCCGATGCTTTTTAGAGTGGTTGGGATGGATACCTCTAGGCCTCCACACTTTGACAGCACTAACTTCCCCATTTATAAAGCTAGAATGGCTTGCTACCTTCAGGTGGTTAATTTGAGTGTTTGGAGAGTCACTCGTAACGGGATGAAACCCATTAAGAATCCCAAAAACCCCACAAAGAGTGATGAAAAAGAAATGCATTTCAATGCTAGAGCTAAAAATTGCTTGTTTGAATCATTTAGTATGGATGTGTTTAACCAAGTGTTCACCTTAAATACGGCACATGAAATTTGGTTAAAACTTCAAGAGCTCCATGACGGCACATCTAATATCCGTGAGCAAAAACATTGTCTAGCTAAACAAAATTATGATTCCTTTACAATGAATGATGATGAGCTTGTTCGTGATATGTATTCTCGTTTAAATCTAATAATAAATTAGCTCCATTCAATAGGATTAACAAAGCTAGATGATGCAGACATCATGAGGAAGATCATCTCCTTGCTACCACAAAATAAATATGCAAGCATCATCACCATCCTTCACAACATGGAGAACTTGAGCACCATGACCCCGGGCATAGTCATTGGCAAGATAGTGGCATTTGAAATGTCACATAAGATGGGCCAAGACGAAGCCTCTTCATCAAGCAAAGTCAAAGCTCTCGCATGTAGTGAGAAAAAGAAGATGAAGGGCAAGCAAGTTGAGACAAGCTCAAGCTCCTCAAGTGAAGATGAAGAAGAAGATGAGGACGATGATGATGATGATGAAGAAGATTCAAGTGATGATGATCAATCTTCCTCCTCCACCTCCGACCTTGATGAAGAATCAATCAAACTTATCAACAAGGTGGAGAAGATGATCCAAAGGCTTAATGTCAAGGGTGTGCCCATCCAAATCTAAGATCTCATTTTCACCAATCAAATAAATGAGCAAAGAAAGAGAGGATGATATGGATGCAGCGAGTTGGGGCACTTTGTGGAAGTTTGTCCAAACAAGCCCACACCCAAGACAAAGAAGAAGGCATGCAAGAACTAAGCCCTCACATCAATAAAGTCATGGGGTGATTCTTCAAGTGAAGAAGAACACCATCATAAGAGGCGAGGGCGCAAGCACTCATCATCAAGCTCTTCTCGCATGTGCCTTATGGCACGAGGTAACGAAAGCTCATCCTCTAGTGAGAGTGATAGTGATGATAAAATGCCTTCTTATGATGAAATTGTGCAACAAAATCTTAATTATACTAAAGTTGGCACTAGTCAACAAAAGAAGCTCGAAACATTAAAAGAAAAGCTAGATAGTTCACAAAAAGCATACAAAACTTTGCTTGAACAATATGAGAACTTTGCTAATCTCAATGTTGAACTATCTACTAAAATTGAGCAACTTAAGGCTAGTGCAACAACAAATGCATGCACAATCAATGATGAGTAACTTGTAAAGAAAAATGAAAAATTAAAACAAAAGTTAGCTAGCTGACAAGATGCTTATAAAAGTTTGCTTGCTAAAATGGAAACCATGTGCAAACATTGTGATGAGCTAACTAATAAAGTTGCTAATCTTGAAGCCGTTAGTACAACCTCCACCAAGGCATCTAAAAAGAAAAGTTCTATCTTCAACATGTCTAAAAAGGATGCCTCTACTTCTTGTAATGATTTATGTTTAGACTCATCTTTGTGCAACCAAGTTTGTGTTGAGAAAGTTGTTGTAGATACATACACACAAGAGGTTGCAAAGGAGAATGAGCAACTCAAGCAAGAAGTAGCTCGCCTCACCAAGGACTTGACTCAAATAAAAGGCAAGACGAAGCAAGCCCAACTTCATCAAGATAACACCGTCAAGGGAGTGAAGAAGCTTGATGAAGGACAAACCAAGGTTTGCTATGTGTGCCACAAGGAAGGTCACGAGTCCTATGAGTGCAAGGTAAAGAATGGGGGAGGAGCATAGAAGAAAGAGAAGAAGCAAACAAGCAAGCTCTCCAACACCTACACCAACAAGGTGGACAAGAAGGCCTCCACACCTTATCTCTTGAAGAAGAAGAAAAATGATAAGGTGTAGCCATCAAGGTGAACAAGCAAGCCATCAATGGGGTCAAACGCTTTTGGGTGCTAAAGGAAATCATCTCCAACATGAAGAGCACCAAGAAGGTTTGGATCCCAAAAGGGAAGTGAGAAGTCCGTTGGACTACGAGAAATTTGGAGACTTGGCAAAGTATGGGTGTATTTCATGGGGTGCATCATTATGGACAAAATCATTGCCAAGTGAGTTAGTGAATATTATGGACCCAAATTCCCCTTCTCATGTTAGGTAACTAGATTCAATTTCCTTCAAGTAGTATCAATTTGCATTTCCTACAAGTGGTATTTCTTACAAATTGGTATCTTTAAGCATCTAGTTACTTTTCATGCCTATGTTTGCATTTGCATGCTTATATCTTTTGTCATGCATACACTAGGTATATCTTATGGTAGGCGTGCTCGGTTTCATTCTTAACCCTTGGAGCAAACCTACATGGTTTAAAATTGTTTATGAGCACGGCACATAGCTTGTCTTTTTGATTGTTTATCTAATATGTGCCAAAGTCCAAATTGTAGATAATTTCTCCCGAATATCATCTTCAAAAATGATTCTCACATTCATGAGATGTCATCTTTCAAGTGGTATTATTGATTCTAAAATCAATGTGCATGACTTCTACAAGTATCCCACACTTGTGTGCACAAATTTAGGGGGAGGTTACTCTACAAGTTGGATGCTTTGAGACTAACATCTTTTCAAGCTTATCATGTGTGTAGTAGTCTCATTGCAAGGAAAATGGAGTCCCCGGAGTTAAGCATCATACTTCAAATATCCACCACCTATTGCAAGTGGTAGAAATCAAATTGGTTTCCACATGTGGTATTTCTAAACCGATATCATCATGTTGATTTCATTTTGATATTTATATGCTTTCTCCATACATTATATAGATTAAATTCCCTTGAGCAATAATTTCCCAAATATGCATATGCCTTGCTTTCTACCATATGTATGCATATATTTAGGGGGAGCTTAGTCTATATAATGTGAGAGTCAAATTTTGTGACCTATTCCACTCTACATACAAAGGATCACAAAGTTTGAACCACCCTTGTGCTACTAATGTCTTCCTTTTTGGTGTTTAATTCCAAAGGGGGAGAATTTAGAGGACCAAAAGCAAGCATTAATTTGTAGGGCCATAAGCTAGATCATAATAATTTACAAGTGGTAATGGTCTACAAGTGGTAATGGTCCAAAAAAGGGAGGATAGTGGATTATGGATTAGTCTATGTAATGAGGAGAATTTGTAGGAAGCAAGGCTTAAATCCATAATGCCACAAGGGGACATTTTGCAAGGGCAAGATAAGTTTTTATGTAGTATCTTTTAGTCTTACAAGTAGTATCTTTTAGCATCATATAACCTTGCCCCTTGCATTGCATCCTACCAAGTAGATAGTTTTAAATTCCAAATTTTTATTATTTGCTTGCTTTGGTCGTGTTGTCATCAATCACCAAAAAGGGAGAGATTGTAAGGAAAATGGACCCTTGGCCCATTTACTTTGGATTTTGGTGTTTGATGACCAGCACAACCAAATTGGACTAATGAATTTGCAAGTGATTGTTTTGTAGTTCAATAGGGTGCAAGACGTGACTTGGACGAAGGCGACATGATGATCTGATGATCAACACAGTAAGAAAGACCTTAGAAGCACAAGAGAAGACCCAAGATATCAAGCAAAGTCCAAGCACGAAGATAGGAACCAAGCCAGACGCAAGATCACGAAGATACGAGCTCATAGAAGTAACCAGACGCTAGACTGGACGCTAGAGGAAAGCAACCGGATGCTCTGATCAAGAGGCTCGACAACAGGTGTTAGTAGCAGGGACCGAACGCTGGTGGCAAATCGACTGAACGCAGGACAGCAAAGTCCGGTCGAGTACAGAGGTTCCAGAGTGGCGAGATTGCGACCGGACGCGTCCGGTGGCATGTGACCAGACACTGGCAGTGTCCGATCAGTGGATCGTGGCTCTAATGGTCGGGATGACCGGACGCGTCCGGTCAAGACGTGATTAGCATCCGGTCAGTAGCAGAAAAGCGGGATTTTGTCCCAAACAACTACTTTCTTAGTGGGGCTTATAAATAGACCCCCCAACCAGCCATTTGAGAGGTGTGGAGCTGAGGAAAACATATCTAGGGTGTTGATACACTATTTTAGTGATCTCCACTTGCATAGTGCTTAGTGTTTCATTAGATGATTAGCATAGGTGCTTTGTGAAGTGCTTAGGTTGATTAGACCATCGCTTATGCGCTTGCTCTAGGTTTAGGCCTAGTGTTTAGTGAGGTTTGCATACCTCTTACCACTTGGTGCTTGCACGCACCATTGTTGTACCTTGGAGGGGCTTCTAGTCTTGTGAGATCACACCAACCACGTTTGTGGTGTGGCCGCCACCGTGTACCGGAGGGAACAAGGCCCGCGGCGTTTCGGCCGGAAGCTTGATAGTGAAGACGGCGGGGAGCATCCGGGAGAGGCTTGCTAGAAGGCATGTCGGAGACCCACTTGCGCGTGGGGAAGGCCCGAGGCTATGCATAGAGTTACCCGACTAGGAGCTTGGCCCTTGCGAGGGATTCCTTGCGAGGGGCTCCAACGAGGACTAGGGTGAAGCTTGCGCGCTTCTCGATACCTCGGTAAAAATACCGGAGTCATCAACGGGAGTTTGCATATCTCTACATTGCTCTTTAGCTTCCACATTTACATTGATTGCATTACTCCTTTTGTGGTAGACATAGCAACACACTAGCAAAACTGTAGTTGCACATTTAGATAGTTTACCTTTTGCATAGATTTTGCTAGGGTTAGAAAAAGAGGCTATAGTTTAGAGTTAGAATTTGAAGTTGCCTAATTCACCCCCCCCTCTTAGGCATCACGATCCCCTTCATAGGGGAACCACATCGACTACCCTTGCCAACATGACCAAGAAGTCGACCAAGATGTCCAAGCGCACATCAACAATCTTCGAGATGCGCGACGTTATATCGACGGGTGCCATTTCTCTCGCCATGAAGAGGAAGTACGCCGGCATCAAGAATACGAGCAAGAGTTTGGTAAACTGGACGCAGCCCTCTAGCCACTCAACACCAGCAATGCCAGCAACACCATAGATCATGATAGTAATGATCCTAAAGGGCCTCAAGCATTCATAAGGGCACTCCAAACACTCTAGTGGCCCCGTTGTTTCAAAATCACCGGGGTCGAGCCCTACGAGGGGCGGATGAACCCCACACAGTGGCTACAAGCTTATGCCACCACTGTGCGCACCGCCAGGGGAGATACCAGTGTCATGACAAACTATCTTCCCATCATGCTCATGCCAACTACGATTAACTGGCTCCCAAGCCTTGCCCCGGACTCCATCAGATACTGGGAACAACTGAAGAAGGTCTTCATCGACAACTACATGGCTATGTGTACTCGGTCGGGCACCAAGCATAATTTGAATCGCATCTATCAAAAACCGTCCGAGCTCCTCCATAGCTACATGAGATGTTTTTCTGAGATGAGGAACTCTATTCCCAACATCATGGAAGCGGAAGTCATCACCGCCTTCGTCGGAGGACTCCATCACCACAACCTCTGCTCCAAGTTCAATCATAAGCTACCAAAGGGGATTGGCGAGATGATCACAACCGCCGATCAGTACGCCGATGCCGAAAAGGCCAAAGTATGCTTCAATGAGGATGCAGGCACTCACTGCCCAACTCGCCACAGTGACGAGCACCCCAACGACCAATGCCACAGTGACCGCCGCTACGACGACCGCAAGGGTCCAGAGCTAGTAAATATCGCCATAGCCGACCAGACCACATCATCGCTGCCGTTGACGAACCTCATGCCAAACGCAACAACGACGAGCAATACAAGAAGATCCTTGAAGGCCCATGTCCTCTCCATAAGAATAGCAAGCACAAGATGAAGGACTGCCTTGGCTTGGCTAAGGAGTTCTAGGCCAAGACGAACAATGATGAAACTAGAGGTCGCCGATCACCTGGGGATAACAACAACGCCTTCTAAGATCATGACAAAGTGGTCGCCACCATCTTTGGGGGCCTCACCGCTGCCGAGAGTAGAAGAGATCAAAAGCTCACCGCCCGCCGAGTCCTCTCTGTCAACACAGAAGACGCCATCACCAACCCTAGCTACCGCCCCTGGTCTGAGGTCCCCATCACCTTTAGTAGGGCCAACCAGTGGGCGGACATCCCTTACACAGGGCTTTTCCCCCTCGTTCTTGATGCAACCAGCAAGAAAGTGCTTTTCAGGAAAGTACTCGTCGACGGCAGAAGTGCTCTGAACCTCCTCTTTGCCGGAGCCCTAAAGGAGCTAGGCCTTGGAATAGAAGACCTCACACCCTCTGACTCCTCCTTCTAGGGTGTGTTACCTGGCAGGGCATCCAAATCGCTTGGAGAGATCACCCTCCTGGTACAATTCGGCACTGCTAGCAACTACCGCATCGAGCACATCAACTTCTACATCGCTGACTTCAACATCGCCTACCATGCCATACTTGGTCGGCCAGCTCTAGCCAAGTTCATGGCCATACCGCACTATAGCTATCTGGTGTTGAAGATGCCTTCGCCTGCAGGAGTTCTGGCCCTACGGGTCAACCTCTCCATCGCCTACGCCTGCAAGACAGAGAGTCTCACCCTCACCGAAGCCACCGACCTCTCCATCTAGATGGCTAGTGTGGTCACCGACGCCAAGACGGTGCCCGCTGATGACCTAAAGATCCTAGCGCTGGAGCCTCCTCGCACCTCTGCCAAGTCCAAGGAAACAAAGGAGGTTAGCCTTAGCCTTGACGACCCCACCAAGACCATCAAGATTGGGGCTCACCTTGACCCCAAATAGGAAAGCATGCTTGTCTCCTTCCTATGTGCCAATGCCGACGTGTTTGCTTGAAAACCTATAGACATGACAGGGGTACCGCGGGAGAAGATCGAGCACTCCGTGAATGTCTCATCGACCACCAAACCGATCAAGCAGAAACTACGACGATTCATGCCAGACAAGAAGGATGTTATTAGGGTAGAAATAAAATGGCTCCTAGCTATCGGATTTATTAAAGAAGTGTATCATCCTGAGTGGTTAGCAAACCCTGTTCTTGTTCAAAAAAAGAATAAAGAATGGAGAATGTGCGTTGATTACACCGATCTCAACAAACACTGCCCTAAAGACCCCTTCGGTCTGCCTCGGATAGATGAGGTTGTAGACTCCACCGCCGGCTATGAATTGCTCTCCTTCCTTGACTGTTACTCTGGCTATCACCAGATATCCCTCAAAGAGGACGACCAGATCAAAACAATGTTCATCACGCCTTTTCGTACGTATTGCTATACCACCATGTCCATCGGACTCAAGAACATCGGGGCGACTTACTAAAGGGCCATCCAGATGTGCCTTGATCAACAGATAGGCCGCAACGTCGAAGCTTACATCGACGATGTGGTCGTCAAGTCTAAGACCGCCGATAATCTTATCGTCGACCTTAAAGAAATGTTCGCCAACCTGAAAAGATACCGATGGAAGTTGAACCCTTCAAAGTGCATCTTTGGAGTTCCATTCGGCATACTCCTGGGCTACATCGTCAGCGCCCGCGGTATCGAACCCAACCCTGACAAGGTCTCTGCCATCACCAATATGAAACGGCCAACCTGCGTAAAGGATATACAGAAGCTCACAGGGTGCATGGCTGCTCTTAGCCGCTTTATATCACGCCTTGGCGAGAAGGGACTACTGTTCTTCAAACTACTTAAGGCCTCCAAGTGCTTCTCCTGGTTGAAATAGGCTGATATAGCTTTTGAGCAGCTCAAGTTGTTTCTAATGAAGCCTCCGATCATGACGGCGCCTCAACCAGATGAAACCCTACTGATCTACATTGCCGCCACTTCTCGCGTCGTTAGCACAGCTATCATCGTCGAGCATGAGGATGCTAGACACGCCTATAAGGTACAACGTCTGGTCTACTTCATCAGCAAGGTTCTTAATGAGTCCAAAACTCATTACCCTTAGGTTCAAAAGCTATTATACGCCATTCTGATCATGTCGCGCAAGCTCCACCATTACTTCGAGTACTACAAGATCATCGTGGTTACTGAGTTCCCTTTAGGGGACATCATCCGCAACAAAGAGGCCAATGGCCACATCATCAAGTGGGTTGTCGAGCTCAGCACTTACTCCATCAAATTTAGAAGCAGGCCTACTATTAAGTCGTAGGCGTTGGTTGATTTCGTCACTGAGTGGACCGAGATCCAAGAGCCCATCCCTGCTGCTTGCCCCAAGCACTAGGTGATGTACTTTGACGGCGCCCTCAACATCAACGGTGTTGGTGCTGGTATTTTATTCATTACTCTGACCAAGGACAAGCTCCGATACGTTCTCTGAATTCATTTTCCAACCTCCAACAACGCCGCGGAGTATGAAGCATGTCTACATGGACTCCGTATAGCCATCGAGCTTGGTGTCAAACGCCTCGAGGTATACGGAGACTCCGCATTGGTCATCAACCAGGTCAACAAAGATTGGTCCTATTCCAGTGAGAAGATGGACGCGTACTGCGCCGAGATCAGGAAACTCGAAGGGAAGTTCTATGGTATCGAGTACCACCACGTGGTACGAGATCAAAATTAGCTCACCGACCATCTATCTAACATAGGATCTTCTCACGCCGGGTTTCCACCTGGGGTCTTCGTTCAAGACCTCTTTACGCCGTCTATTAAGGAAGAGAAGGAAGTTGAAGAAATCCCCCCAGCCGAGCAGCTAGTACTTGCGGTGCCTTCGCTGGCTTTAGATTGGAGGGAATAGTTTATCAAGTATCTCACCAGCGCCGACATACCCACCAACAAGACCAAAACTGAATGCCTCATTCACCATAGTAAGCATTATGTGCTGGTGGATGGGAACTTGATGAGGAAAAGTGCCAAGGAAGGGATACTGCAGAAATGCATCACCCAAGAAGAGGGAGTGAAACTAGTTCTTCAAATTCACTCTGGTTCCTATGGCAATCACGTGGCCTCAAGAAACCTGGTCGGCAAAGCTTTTCGAGCTGGTTTTTATTGGCCCATGGCCATTGCCGACGCAGAAGACCTCGTCCGACGTTGTGAAGGATGTCAATTTTTTGCCAAGCAAATACACGTGCCGACGAAGGAATTGCAGACATGATTGGGCCTTTCAAGCCTACGCCAAGCGGTTATCAGTATGTATATGTCACCATCGACATGTTCTCCAAGTGGATCGAATACAAGCAACTTGTTTCATCTACTGCAAAGATGGTAGTCAAGCTCTTCGAAGATATTATCCACACATTTGGTCTCCCGAACAGCATTATCACCAACCTCGGAACTACATTCACTGTCATCATTTTTGGGACTTCTATGAAGACCGATGCATCTCTGTCAAATACATCTTTGTTGCCCCTAGAACCAACGGCCAGGTTGAACGGGCGAACAGCATGATCCTCGATGCCCTCAAAAAGAGGCTATACCAGAAAGAGGAAAAGCATCCGGGCAGATGGCTCAAAGAGCTCCTAGCTGTGGTCTGGGGACTATGCACTCAAGCTAGTCACAACACCGGCGTGTCTCCATATTTTTTGATCTATGGCTCAGAGGCTGTACTTCCCACTGACATTTCTTTTCGAGCACCCGGTGTAGAGCATTATAATGAAGAGCAAGCCGCAGCTGTTCAGGCAAAGGACGTCGACAGGGCCAAAGAAGAATGCCTGATCACTTGCATCCACACGGCCAAATACCTAGAAGGCCTACGAAGATACTACAATCACAATATCAAAGGTCATTCATTTGCGGTCGGCGACCTCGTTCTCCATAGAAAGCAGAAAACCAAAGGGATGCACAAGCTCTCCTCCCCCTAGGAAGGGCCTTACATGGTCAAAGAGGTTACCCGACCAGGGTCTTACTGGCAATGTGACTTGGATGGAATCGATATCCCCAATTCGTGGCACATCGAGCACCTTATATGTTTCTATCCTTGAAACGCTCCAGATATGTACTCTCCACTCCATAATAAATGAAGTTTTTGTCGCCATAATTTTTCTCCATTATTTCTACACTACGGTTTAATCTCCATTTGCGATCGCCAGCTCTATGCTACTCCGATTTAAACTCCTACAATTATACGTGATCTCCGTATATGCTCCACCCTATTTCACCATACTAAAATATCTCTAAGATATTTTGCCAATCATCGAGCAGCACACATTCCGCTCTGTGTTCTTTGGAGAAAAAATAGTCTCCGATCTCTCCCTACACATGCTACAGGCTCCGCGCTCTGCATTAGGGTGGTCAAGCTGTGGTTCCTTGGTCACGTCTGTTCCTCCTACACATGCACAGGCTCAGTGCTCGATGTAATGGAATACAGGCTAGCCAAGGCCAAGAGCCTAGTAACGAACTAACTGCTCGGACGCTACTTATACCACGTATAAATGCATTAGGGTTAACAATACATCTATCTTTCACCGAAAGTGCTAGCCAACTGCATAAACATGCACACGACATCTACTCACAACATTTATACAAATACATAAATGTTTGTTTATGCCCTTGCATATTTAACTCTCCTCTCCAACTGTTACATATAGGTTTCCCTCTACTCAGGTCATTGAGTTTGGCCCTCACCGTCTGCCTCACCGAATAGATCGACATCGCCTGGCCAGCCTCTTCGTTGTGTCCTCCACCTCATCTTCTAGCTGCTGCTACTTCATCGCATCCATCCCTCTGGCGAATCCAGCCCCTATCGCTCAAAGATTGATGGCAGGGTAATGAGACCGGACCACCGCCAGGGCATGGGTCATGATGGAGACAGTGGCATCTCGATTGAAGCTCTTGAAGTTCTCCCACGCCGCCTTGCAACTGTCGATGATGGTGTCCGGATGTGGCGGTCTATCGTCGGGCTGAGGAGCCACCTCCATGTTGATACAGTCGAGCATCGGCTTGACTCTGGCTACTATGGCATTGAGTTTACTCCTCTGGGTTTGCGCCTCCATCTCCAACACATCGAACTGCGCCCTGGTTCTTCAACGGTATTCTGCAGACACCAATGGGATTTGTCACACAAGGCAATCATATCAGTGACAACTCCGACCATGAACTACTCACCTTATAGTTCCTCGGCCTGTTTCTCTGCTCGCCTAGATGCATTCCCCATCTCCTCTTAGAGCTCACTGATGACATGACGCAACCGGCCGAGCTCTGTGTCTTGCTCTACAAACATAACGGTCATCAGCAACAACAAGACTATTTGGCAAAGCAAAACAAATTTGCCGATCCGCCGTACCTTTCTTCTGCTCTGAGACGCTTCTCAGTTGCTCAGAGTTGCGCTCCAGCTGCTCGGAGGTGCGCTTCAGCTACTCGGAGATGGTCGTCCGCTGCTCGGATAAGGTGCCCATTTGGTATTCCAGGTCCCACGCGTTTGATTTGGTAAGATCCCCTTCGCGCTGGGCCCACAAGATGTTTTTCTCCATCATTTTCATCGCCTCCTTTAGCTTCGCGTTCTCCTCGGCGAGTGGCTCCATCCTCTTAATTAGCTGCTGCTGTTGTACGGCAGTTCACGCTATGCCCTACAAAAGCACCAAGATTATAAAGAACCCCATTCTCTAATGCCAAAGATGGACATCGCTGACGCAATACTGACCTTGATCTGCTTCATGGCTGTGGAAAGGGTGGATCATAGCCTCTTCACCTCCCTGGAGGTGTCCTCCTCTTCCACGACCACCACTTCATCCCCCCGCTTGCGGAGGATCTGGATGGCTTGAGATCATGATTCTTCATGCTCAATCTCCTTGACCTCGTCCTCTTCCTCCACAGCCGATGGCGCTCCTTGGTGGCTCGGTGGCCGCACATAGCGACCGACCATGCCCTGCGACATCTTAGGGCACGTCGCTTGCTCCTCTGACGTTGCCGACCTCTGCACCTTAGCCTCTGGCATGGCGCCGACAGCTCCCACTCCTGCCTACGAAGATTTGGCGGCTCCCACCTTCGCTCCTAGAATCTCCATCACATCAGCCACCATCGTCGCCAACTATTCTGCGCTGCCAACTCCATCAGTAGCGGTGGCCGACTCCTCAAACCGCTGAGCGCCCGAGGACTCTGGGATGGAGTTCGCCAGCATGGTCTCCACGTCGATAACAGCCCTCGGCTGCTCGCCAGACTGGATGGAAGGATTCAGATCCTCCGTGTGCCTCATTCTGCATCAGATCAGCTCATCAATCACCGCAACTATAAAGATCGGACAGCAACCGACTCCAAGGCAGGGATACTTACACGTCGGCTTCCCGGTAGATAGTTATGAACCGGCGCTGCCTCCCCGAGCACCTAGGCATAGCTCTGGGGTCAACCCGCGTGCCCTGGGCTAGAGGTCTTGCGGCCCCTGCCATCGGCCTCTCCTCTCGCCTGCTGCTCGGGGACTCCCTCCCCTCCCTTAGACTGCACCTCCATGCGCATGTTGCACGGTGGTGCCTCAGTGCTCGGAGGAGGAGCTACTGGAGCCCCGTCATCGTCCGACCACTCGAGACATTGCCGCACTCTACGTCCGAGTGGTCTGATCGCCACCAAGCGAGATGTCGCCCGGCTTGCGAGGAGCTACACCAGCCGTTTTCCTCTTCTTTGGGTCAGCTCATCTGTCGCCACCCTTTTCCCATGAACCTTCTCCAAAATTGGGGAGGACCCTCCTTTTGACCAGCACCTTAGTCTTTGGACTCGAACGCGGTGCTGACGGCACCTTCCTCCGGCTGAGTGGTTGGCCTGGTGTCCACTGCCTTTGGCCAATCGATCCTCAGCACGCCTGAGAAGTACGCCACCCGTTCCTGCAAATGGATCTTTCCACAAGTGAATCAGTTTATTGCTCGATGCCGATACGGGATAAAAACACACCAGGAACAACAATCAAGATTTTTACCTGAGGAGGTGGGTTCGTGTAGCTGAAGGCTTTTGATTGCCCTGGCACGTTGTACGACGTGTTTGGAGCGAATAGCTAAGCGGCCCAGTGTAGCACGACCTCCTTCGTCAGCCTCTCCATCCTCTCCTAGGTGCCATCAGTATCTCCCTTGAAGTTAAAGCCCGGATGAGCCCTCTCCTTGTAGGGCTGGATGTGGCGCACTATGAAGCTCACCGCAACCACCACTCCGTTCACTTTCATGCCTATCATCAGCTTGAGGAGATCCTTCACCTAATCCATATCAGCACTGGTTGGCTTCTCCGACCAGCTCCTCTAGTTCTTTGGAACCTGGTCGACGTTGCATCTGATGGCAGGATGGCTTTGCTTCATGTAGAACCACCTAGCATTCCACCCCTTCAGTGAGGTGTTTAGCAGCACAGTAATGTACTCGCCTGCCATCCCATCGCAGAGCTATAGATACACACCACCGACCACTCTGGAACCGCCCCTGCCTTTCTTCTTCAGCTAGAACAAGTGTCGGAAGAGGTTGAAGTGGGGAAGAATGCCAAGATACGCCTCGCAAAAGTGGATAAAGACAACAATATGCAAGATAGTATTCGGATGTAGATTGCATAGGCTTACTCCCCAATACTCCAACAGATCATGCAAGAAAGGCTGAACAGGAAGTCCTAATCTGCGCCAAAAATAATCTTTGAAAACTATGACTTCGTCAATATGTGGCATCGGGTAGGGCTCATCATCGGCCGGACGCCATCCGGTGATAACACAGTCAGGAAGAACGTTCGCCTCCACCATCTCGTTGAGCTCTGTCTCCCCCATGAGTGATGGCACCCATTCCTTGTCATGGCTTGCTCCGGTGGCTGCCTTCTTCGGGTTACCACCTCCCCTCTTCGGTGCGCGTGTGAATTGGGACTAACGGCAAAAGCGCGTGTGAATGCGAATGGGGAGCGTTAGGGCAAGGAGGAAGACAAAGTGGTGGAGTGGCAAAGGTGGGAGCGTGGAGTGCGACAACACAGTTATAAAGGCACCCTCTCCATTTTTCACATTCAAGGGTTTTTGGGAAACCGCACCATGATTTGAGCCCTTCCGAATTCCCCGAAGCAGTGTGCTGGGCCGTTATCTGGGCTTCCACACAACTACGGCCCATATTGCCTATTCTCCGACGCAACTTGCAACTGCAACCGAATATTCACTAACTTCTCCAGAATGTCATCAAGGCTCAGTAATTTATACTTTACAGCCATTACTCCGGCTTTTTCTCCATGATTTGATTCATCCGAGATTTCCACTTGTGGCTCGGGGACTATGTCATCATTATGACTTAGTTCCTCACCACACTGGGGGCTTTCTTCTGGTTACTGTTGTTTCTGACCCTGGCACCACATGACCATGTCACCTACTGTCAGGCTCGAGGACTAAGTGGGCACACTTCACCTTGCAGTGACTGTGCACTTTTCATTTCAAGGCTCCGCCCGTGAACTGGTTGCCTGCTCGGCTGGTCTTTTTGCCTTTCTTCTACTTTCTAGATCCTAGCACCACATGACTACGTCACCTACTGTTTGGCTCTGGGACTAATTGGGCACACTTCACCTTGCGGTGAATGTGTTTGCTTTAATCTGGAAGACTCTGCGCCCCCTGAAGTTGAAGAAGACTATCTCCCTTTCTTGTGGTCGGACTCTAAGTGGGCACACTTGGTCCACTACGAGGAAATTTTCGATTTTGAACTTAAGCACCTTACATCCTTCTGGCAAGCCTCACTTGGGTAAGCTCATGCATGACCGGATAGTTAAGCTAGTCGGCTATTGTCCACAACTGCTCGGTGACTCGTTATGGTGGTCGGACCATGAGTCTGACTGCTCGGCTTTGTTTACACCTGCTCAGACAAGCTCAAGACGGCGTTGCACAATGGATACAAGACGCTCGGGGACTAGCTGTGGGGGGTACGACCCCAGATACCCATGGCAGACTACATGGGCTGCGCTCCTAGGGGTGGTCTAGCCCACAAGACAAAGACCTACGGTGCATGGCACTGCTCAGTGTGCACCACAAGACATCAAGGGCGATATCCTTAAGATACTATGAGATCTGTTAGGATACGTTCAATCCCATGATTCATGTAATCTGTTATTACTTTCTGGTTATCTCCTAGATCTAACCGACTTGTAACCCTACCCCCTAGACTATATAAGGTGGGTAGGGACCCCCTCAAAAGACATGCAAGATCATACGAAGCCAATACAAACCAACAGACCATAGGAGTAGGGTATTATGTCGCACTGATGTCTTGAACCTATCTAACTCTTGTGTCTCTATTGCCTTCTTGTTCTCGATTACATGCATCTCTGCTGATCAATTTACCCTCGTGGGATACCCCTTGGAGGACTATCGATGATATTCTGTCGACAACTGTCTACGTGAACTATGTTTTTTGCGTAGAGCCAGAAGTTTTGGCGATCTGTGTTAGAACTTCCAACGCAGATCTAAATAGTTGGATTCTACTATGAGTATAAATGGCTCTCTCCTCTCTTCTAACCGTTACCCACTCATTCATTGCTCAAGCAACGCCGTCGAAAAGTAAAGTTCATCGCCACTATGACCCCATCTACTCTCCTTCGGTCAATCAACGCTAGGAACTTCCTCAACTGCTCCATTCCACCAGCACTAGGTCTCTCTGACCACCTGGAGTTACTCACGGGAATCTGATCAATGTTGCACACCACATAATGTTCCCCCTGTGGCATGTAGAACCATCGCTGTGCCCAATACTTCATGTTTGTGTTCAACAGGGTAGCGATGTACTACCCAACCATCCCATCCCACAGCTGCAAGTATGTGCTACCTACAACCCTAGATCCAGATGCCCCACAAGATTTCAAACAGAAAAAGTGGCGGAAGAGATCAAAATGTGGGAGAATACCAAGATAGGCTTCGTAGAAATGGATGAAGACAGAAACATGAAGGATGGAGTTTGGACCCAGATTGCGAAGACTAATGGCGTAATACTCAATCAATCCACGGAGGAACGGATGGATTGGAACGCCAAATCTGTGATAGAAATAATCTTCAAACACGACCAATTCATCATGGTGGGGGGTAGGAAAGCTCTCACCGCGAGCAGGACGCCATCCCACCATCACCATATCTAGCAGCACGCCATCCACCACCAACTGGTTGAGCGTCGCCTCATTACTAATGGAGCTCACCCATTCCTCCACGCGATTGAGCTCGTGTGATGCCCTGCTCGAGCTGCTGTGGCTTCTCTTAGCCGCCATGTCACCGATCTGAGGAATGGTGGGAGATTACGAGCCTGCGGTTGCTAAGATGGCGGAGCAGTTGCTAGGTGATGTGGTGTGGGCATGAGGAAGAAGATGGAGATGTGAGAGAAAGGTGGAGAATGTGCGTCGGGGCTACGGCACTTTATAAAGGTTTGACCCCAAACCCTTTGCCTTCTAGGGATTTTGGGAAACCATGCCTGGCCTGCCGTATTCCCTCCTGAAACCGCTGCACGCCGATGGGCCGCCAAATGAGCAAGGTGGGCCACGACGTTAAATCGCGTTGCATGCGAAACGATGAAATGAATCTCCAGACTCAGCGCTGGGCCAACAAAATTCGTTATGCATCTACGCCAAGATATTTTTCCTTGACCCTGCTATAAGATTTCTTCATCATCTTCCAGCAGGCTCGGGGACAAAGTGTGTACACTTCACCTTGCGGTGAATGTACTGGTTCCCTTATTACTCGATCTTTCAGCAATGATGGGGACTACATATTTTTATTTGACCCTGCTACAAGATTCCTTCATCATCTTCCAGTAGGCTTGTGATGGCGGGGAAACGGGTGGCTATGACCCGCCTCCGCGTCAGCAGAGACAAATTTGATTTTGGTTAAATTTAATTGGAACAAAAGAAAAAGAACAGGTATTGCAAGTCCATACTTCCATAATTCTTATATTTGCATAAAAATTATGTTAATTACATCTCCGAAGAGAACACCCCTGATTAAGAGTTCCAACATGAGTACATGAAAAATAAGATTACATCATATGGCTTCCTATTGTCGAGGACATGAGTACATGAGTGCATGCTTGGCATAGACTTGAACTTGATGCATGTCATTTTATTTAAACATGACACGAGTTCATTTGTCGAGGAGTAACATATATTCCTTATATGATTGGTTGATAGCGTGTTTAGCTTCCTAGCAGTCCATGATATACATGTATTTAATTTATACACTATGTGGTGCAACACACATTTATGTTAGCTAAGAGAAACTGTTTTGTTTGAGTGATACACATTTCTTTGGTGCATTGTCATGTATGTATGCATGCAATTTACTTTGCAGACTAAATTTGACAGTCTTTTTGGATCATTTTAGATCATGATTTAGCATATTTTTTAGATGCCCGTTCATGGATGTACTCAGCATATGGTGCAATATTTTATTAGGGCTAAGCCAAAGTATTTATTTTGCCATGGCCTAGAAAGATATGTTGCATCATCGACTCGGGCCGAGGCACGTGCAATTAATTTATTTTATCAAGGTTAGCATGCATACTCATAGTACGGCGTTTGGCCAGGGATTTGCATGCACGGTGCTATAAGATCCAATTTAATTTGGTCTGCCCTTTTTAACAACTTAGCTAGGCATGAACATTCATGGATGCAATCTAGCTAAGATGCAATATTTAATTTACCCATTATGCATGGCACTTGGAAGGCCTATGCTAGGCATGGATGATGCGCTTGGAAATTATGATAAATATAACAAAGCTTATTTGACTTAGCTAAGTCTATATCAATGTGCATGACACTTTGGTTATTCTAACCCACCGCCAGAAAGGAGTTAATTAGCATGGGCGATCATGGTATAGAATTTGATATGATGTAATGAATTTAGTTAAGTTTATTTATACGGTCTAGCCGTCATTTAAAAGCAGCGTAATTTTATCTAATGTATGACTAAGAATACTTGATTCCACGGCGGCATGAATGCACTAGCGAGCGGTATGTAATGAATCGACGTGCTTTTATGCCGAGTATAATTTCTTTTGTTTTAATTATACATCTATTTACATGTTGATGGCGGAACATGGTCTTTGTGGATGAGTACACGAGACCTACAGTGTCGGTTTATTTACTTGGTGAAATGCACTAATAACCGTAACATATTAATTACGTGGAGAAGTGCAATATGGCAGAGTTTTGTTTATTTATTGATTAGAACATAAGCCATTGACAAAGGTCATGGCCGTGCAACATGCAAAGTATCGTCGCGTGCATGTAGTTAGACGTAGAAAGGCAATGTTAATTTGCATATGATCTTTATTTTCTTTGCGGACATAGGACATGTAGATGCCAACCGGCTTTGCATGGTAGCCGGTGATTTTGGCGGGGGGACTACTACATTTTCATAGCCTCAATTTAGTTGAGTGCATGATTTGCTTTTATCATGGTTGCCAGTGAAATACATGCTAGTGTAATGCACGAGTACAGGAGGCATGCTGACGCTAAGTAAGTTAATTTTGTGCGAAGACACTAATTAAAAGCGGCTGGCGACGCTCAAGGCATATATGCATGGGCTGAATATGCAGCACATTGTCAATGTCTTGTTTTTGATATAATTTCATTTGCACATATGATTGTTTCTTTGATTTGATAGAAACCCATGCATGATCTTCATGGTAGTAGCATGCGAGTTCTTTATTTTCTTTGATGCATGATAAGAACGGGCCGGCATTGCCGTGGCCAAAACACATGTAGATTTGTTTAGATATGGAGCCGATTCTTGTCCATATCAAATTTACCATGAACCGGGTGGAGCCAAAGCGCGTCCACCAATTTTGTACCATAAACCTTTAACGGGTTGGAGCCAAGATCGCGTCCAACCGATTTTTTCACCATGAACATAAGCGGGGTGGAGCCAAAGCGCGTCCGGACCCAATTTTCAACCATGGGATGGAGCCAAAACGCATCCAAACCCGTATTTCACCGAGGCATATTTTTGCCTTTTTACACCTTCACGGAGCATATCGCCCATGCATAAGCTTGATCGTGGTAATCGCTGGCCGACTTTTTTACCGGGCTTGCAGCCCATACGCATAGCGCAGTCATCACCATTTCTTTTACCTTTTACCGGGGTAAGACCTACGTGCATTGCCCATCCGCAATGACATAGGCGGTACCAGATATCCGGGCACGACAAGTTGCCGGTGAAGATTTGGTTGCCGCCGAGCAAGCGTGAAGTCGTGAAGATGGAGAGAGAGGAAGCAAATCAGATGAACACCATGATGCGCCTCTCACCTTCCCTGAAACTCCAACAGTGCGAGAACGGCGTCGTGGGCTTCGGCCTCTGGTGATGCTGGCGAGAGAGGTAGCCGGGAGGCACCGTGATCGAGAGCGGGTGTGTGTGTGTATGTGGCGTGACTGGCTGGCGGCCTTGTGATGTGGGAGAGCAGGGGGGCTTGAATGATCGCCGTGGGCTGCTATTTATAGAGCAGAGCGAGCAGCCGTTCCTCGCAATTTGGCGCTCTTTTTCATTTGATTATGCGGTGTGGCGCTTTGTTTGAATTGTTGAGCGCGCTGATCGTGCGGGACGTGGAAGTTGCATATGACCCGGTCTCATGCAAAGAGCGAATAGGAGACATGACCGCGCTTGACTCTATTTGAATGTGTAAAGCGCGCGCTTTCAGAGGCGCCTCCTCGCGCTGGCAAGCGGCATTTGGACCATTTGTTTATTCTTTAACTGAAGTGATTAAGGAGAATAGGAAATAGCTTATTTCCTGGCCGGCGTGCACGTACGTGATATACGCTTGTTGTGTATGTACCACACACGTACTTGCATGGCCATGTTTTGATTAACCCATGTGTATGTATATGCGTGTATGTATTTACGGCCGGGTGTATTTATGGGACATGTGATTGCCGTGCTTTTGTTTATTTGTCGAGGCGTGAACACGCTCATGCATATATGTACATGTGTGTCTCCTTTTTCTTTTTGCTCCATCTTCTTTTCCTCTTTAGCGATGTTATATTATTCCTTATTTGCCTATATCATATTCATATAAAACTTGATCATCTATACCATTTTATTTAATATGCTATAAATGTTTTCACACATTTTGGGTATGCCAAAATTGGTGTCAACAGATGTCCCCTCGAGGTCCGGATGCGAAACTACTTCATATATGTTGACGGATCCGGAGCTCGAAACTTGAGATTTTTTTTATTTATGATCTCGCTTTTTCTTTTTTGGAAACATATTTTGGAGCACTTGATTCACACGGAGATTTTATGCATATAAATGACATTTATCAAGCAATGACGTATAGTCTCACGTTATATTGGTCTTTATATCAGACTCTTGGAGGACATAACATTTTAAATGTTCGTTCCATGGTCGTAGTTTAAATTTAAGAACTTTGGATTTTTTTTGTTGCATTCAGTTTAAACTCATGATGCATTGAAGATGCATTGGGGGCATTTGTTTATTTTCATGCCAATAGTTTAGGCTCATGTCGCAATGGAGCATCTTTTTTATATATTTTCTTTTTAGCTTCAGTTCATGCTCATGAAGCTATGGAACATTTCTTCTTCTTTTTTTTCTTGCTTACAGTTTAGGCTCATGAAAGAGCACGTTTTTTTTTTTTTTTTGTGTGCTAATGATTTAGGCTCATGTAGCAGTGGAGCTATATATTTTTTGTTTGATTTAAACTCGTGAAGGAATGGAGCCTTGTGATTTTGTTTATTCTTGATGCTACAGTTTAAGCTCATGAAGCAATGGAGCATTGGTTTTTTTTACGCTTCTGATTTAAGCTCATGAAGCTATGGAGCATTTGTTTTTTTTCTGATTTTGGCTCATGAAGGAGCATTTTTTTTGTGCTAATGATTTTAGGCTCTTGTAGCAATGGAGCGTTATGAATCTTTTTTTTACTTGACTTGATTTAGGCTCGTGAAGCTATGGAGCATATGTCTTCTTTACAGTTTAGGCTCATGAAGGAGCACTTTTTTTTTTGTGCTAACAGTTTAGGCTCTTGTAGCAATGGAGCATTATGAATTTTTTTTTACTTCAGCTTGATTTAGGCTCGTGAAGCTATGGAGCGTCGTCTTCTTCTGATTTAGGCTCATGAAGGAGCATTTTTTGGGTGCTAACAGTTTAGGCTCTTGTAGCAATGGAGCGTAATATGCATATTTCCTCACGCATAGTAACGCTTTAGAAATTTTCCATTCTTGGCGGTGGGCAATACTCGCCATCTAGGGATATGATTCTATAAGCGCCACTAGAGTAGACATCCTTCACAATATAAGGACCTTCCCATTTAGGCTCGAATTTGCTTTGCATTCGATGAGTAATATTCATAGGCCGAATGACCGCTAGAACCAAATCCCTTCTTTGAACGACCTCCTCCTTACGCTGGCGCTTGTCAAAAGCTCGGGACATTCTAGCTTGGTATGCCTCCAAGTTTTGCAATGCACGAAGACGTTTTTCTTCGAGGATGTCTAGTTCCCTTAGGCGTAATTTTGCCGATTCATCTTCATTGAGTTCTTCTTGGATAGCAACTCTTAAGGAGGCAATTTGCACCTCTAGTGGCGGGACCGCCTCTCCTCCATACACAAGTGAGTAAGGAGTCATTTTTCGTTGGCGTCCGAAGTCGTGGTCCTATATGCCCACAAGGATTCGAGTAACTTTTCATGCCAAAGTGTCTCTTATTTTGTGAGACCATCTTTTAAGCAACTTGCATAGCACTTTATTGAATGCTTCGCTTGACCATTAGCGGCGGATTATAACCTTTGGAGAAGTGATGCTTAATTCTGAATTTAGCACACATCTTTTCTATTTGTCTATTTTTAAAAAGGCGTGCCATTATCGAGATATCATTGAAATTTGGAACCCCAAATCGATATATAAGATTGGTTCTTATAAAGTTTTCAACGTTTTCCGCTTTGACTTCTTTTAGTGCTACAACTTCGCCCACTTAGAGAAGTAATCGAGTTCTATGGCAAGAATGAATTTGTGTCCCTTGGAAGGCAGGGGATTTATTGGCCCAACTACATCCATTCCCCACATTTCAAAGGGCCAAAACATATTAGTCGGATGTAATGGTTCATGGGGTTGATGTATGAAATTACCATGTATTTGGCATTCATGGCATTTCTTCATAAATTTCATAGAATCATCAAACATTGTAGGCCAATAATAACCCAAATGTCTTAGTTGGTAGTGTAGCTTGGGTCCAGATTGGTGTGCGCCAGACACTCGGAGTGAACTTAATTTAAAGCTTTGATTACCTCGTTGCTCGCAAGGCGTGAAGTAAAATGCCATCGCATGAACGCCGATAGAGCGTGTCGTTTATACATGTATAATTCAGTGATCTCTTTGAATCCTAGACCTTTCACTAGAATCTAGGGCAAATATCCATGAAGGAGATAATCGAGAAAAGGTGTTCTCCAATCACCCATCTCAATTTAAATGCACGTATCTATAGTCATGGCTGAAGTAGATGGTATGTATTCTTCCTCGGTAAGTATGGGGAGGACTCTTTGTTCCTCTACGTGAACATCCACGGTTTGATATGGATTTAGTGACATCTTTGGCAGCTAAGCTTGCTAATGCATCTGCTTTCTCATTTTGGCTTCTCATAACATGCTGAATTTTTAGATCAACAAACATAGCCATTAGTTCTTTTGCCTTCCAAAAATATGGCAAAAGCCCTTGCTTTTTACCGCATATGTTCCCAACAATTGGTTAATTATTAATTGGGAGTCTCCATATACATAGAGTGTGTTTAAACCCATATTGTGAGCCATTTCAAGCCCAATAATTAGAGCCTCATATTCAGTGACATTATTTGAAACCGCTAAAGTTAATGTGAAGGAATATGGAAGTATTGCTTCGTCTGGGTGTGACAAACACGACCCTGCGCACCGCCTCTCCGATTTCCGGCAAGCACCATCAAAATACATTTGCCATGTAGGCTTAGACACCGTAGTGGTGAAGACTACCTCATCATGGCGAGATCATCATCAATGGGAAAGTCATCGGTATGGGATGTGCGGCTAGAAAATTAGCCAAAGCTTGACCTTTAATAGCTTTTTGAGGCACGAACACAATATCAAATTGTGAAAGGAACATTGCCCACTTAGCCAATCTACCAGATAATGTCATTTTATTTAAGATATGTCGGAGTGGATCAGCTCTCGAGACAAGATGTATTGTATGTTCTAGCATGTAATGGCGAAGCTTTTTGTCTTTGCAAATACAAGTGCCGGGCATATTTTTTCTATATCCGTGTAATTGCTCTCACCCCTCAGAGGGTGCGGCTTAAATAATATAGGGAGACTTCTTTCCCTGCATCATTGGTTTGTGCCAAAAGAGCGCCCTAATGAAGTCGGCATGGCTGCCGTATAGAGGATTAATGGTCGCCCTTTAATTGGCGCGCCTAGGGACGGAGGATTTGTTAAATATTTTTTATGTCCTCGAATGCATTTTGACATGCTTGATCCCATTGAAACGGGACTCCTTTCTTCATGAGTCGGGAAAAAGGTTTGCACCTCCCGGACGGAGTTTGAGATGAACCTTCTAATGTATGCTAAATGGCCTTGGAGGCTCTTTAATTCATGCAAGTTTGTTGGTCGAGGCATGTCGACAATTGTCTTTATTTTAGTAGGGTCAATTTCAATTCCACGCTTGGTGACTATGAAACCAAGGAATTTTCCGAAGATACTCGAAGGCGCACTTCATAGGATTCATCTTTAATTTATGTTTTCTAAGGCGGTCAAACACCATTTCCAAATGTTTTAAGTGATCTTTCTCGTGCTTAGATTTTACAATGATATCATCTATATAGCACTCAACGATTTCATACAACAACCCATCAAGGACAATGGTCATTGCACGTTGATACGTGGCGCTGCATTTTTTAATCCGAAGGGCATCACTTTATAACAATATATGCCCTTGGGTGTACGGAATGTCATCAACTCTTCATCTTCTAGTGACATTTTATTTGGTTGTAACCGGAGAAACCATCCATGAAGGAGAATATTTCATATCCCATAGTGGCATCAATAAGGATTTCGGAGATTGGAATTGGAAACTCATCTTTTGGACAGGCTTTATTTAAATCTCTAAAATCCACACATACACGGATCTGCCCATTTTTTCTTTTTCGTGGGCACGATACTAGACACCCATTTGGGGTATTTCACTTCTCGAATAAATCCAGCAGCTATGAGTTTATCAACTTCAGCTTCTATTTGTGGGAGAAGTTCGGACGATATCTTCTTTGTCCTTGCTTCACCGGAGGAACATCTTTTCGAACGGCCAATTTATACACGACCCTTTGTTGGGTCTAGACACGGCATTTCTTCATAAGACCAAGCAAAGACATCTCTATTTGTAGAAAGAAATTTATGGTATTCTTCCTTACTTTCTTTAGATAGATATTTACTAATGAAGATTGGCCGAGGATCGTCGTTCGTGCCCATATTAATTTCTTCCAACTCATCAACAGTTGGTTGATTTCCATCTTCCATTTGTGGAGATGCTTCAGTAGCATCAAGAGGTTGTGAGAGGTCATATTAACTTCATAGCCTAACCCATATTTCTCTTCTTTTAATGCTTGATCTTGGTGCAAGGCTTCAAAAGTGAGCACTGAGACATCAACTTTTCAAATGGTGCGAAGCTGCCCTGGCCATCGCATAAAGAAGGACCGGTAGAAATATCATAGCCCATCATTTGCATAATATAAAGAACTTTGTTGTCATATAAAGAGATGGGTAATGTTTTATCATCTTTATTTAACAAAGTGACTGTGTAACCAATTTACTCTTATTATCCCTTTCAATTTGGGCTTGTTTTATTTTATTTTGCACCAAAGGAGGTAAAGGAGTTGGAAATGAAATACCTCTATTTTGAGAGGGTTTACTTATGATGCGAAATATCGGATCGCCTTCCTTCCTTTGATTGCTTGGTATGTATCGGTATATCTTTTTGGCTGGATGAAGACTTGACATCTTCTATCTTTAGGATATTTTGTTCCAACGGCAATGATGATTTTGGTTTTGAGACTTTATCAATAGGCTCAAAATAAAACTTTGCATCAACATAAAAGGATTCTCGCTATAGTGAATGGTTTTTATCAAAGCAAAAATCCTTATTACGCCCCTGAAGGATCTTTATACTTGATGCATTGATGGAGAGTAGATGGAACAACTCCATTTTCATGCAGCCATGGGCGACCGATAAGAACATTATATGAGGTAGCCGCATCAATGACATGGAAGTATACATATGTCATAAGATTTTCAAACTTTAGAACCGGAGATATGGTACCCAATGCTTCTTGACCAGCTTGGTTAAAGCCATGAATGACAACATTTGAGCGACATAGGTCTCCTTTAGAATACCCAATCTTTTAAGAGTGCGTAAGGGTAACAAGTTTTATGGCTGAACCACCATCAATCATTATGCGATTAATGGGGAGATCATCAATCTCTTGAACATAAGAAGGGGTATGTTATGCTTTTTATTTCCTAACAACAGATCCTCATCATTGAACGTAATACTTTGAGTTTGGGATAACTTTACTTCTGCTTGTGAAACCTCAACCCTATAATTTTTAGGGAAGGAAAGTGCAATAATAAATGCATTTCGCAAATCAGAAGAGAGACACAAGGCATCATACATAGAAAGCATAGCTGGTATTTTCTTCAAGTGCGAGATTACATCATACTTGACCGACACATTAGGAGTATGGTCGATCGCATCATTGAGAGTTACATTTGGGGATTTCTTTGTTGAGGAGATGGCCTAGGTAGTTGATTTGCCTGATCTAAGTTGAACTTCAGCAACCGGGTGCCTCTTCTTCGTGGAAGTGAAGAGACTCCTCATCATCCTCAAAAACTCCGATGGGGAAAGCAAAGATATTCTTGAGGGGGTTGTCCTCGCTTCTTTATATTTTGGTAGAAGCGCGGGCCTTCGCTTCTTTTTCCATCATTCGCCGGAGAGCAAATCGTCTTGAGAGTTTTTGTCGACGCCTCTCTGATCTTTGGGAGCCTGATGGTCCACATTTTGGGGTGTGGATCCACCGAAGGAAAGCCTTGCTTTCATGCTGGCGCTTAGCTTGCTGTTGTGGATGCCCTGAGAAAGACATATTAACATGCTCAGGTTTTGATATCATATATCGATCATAAGTTGGCCGCATTTTTGGAGTTGCACAACTCACCGGATCACTTTGAAAAGTGGCGACATTTGATGTAGCCGTTTTCTTTCCATTTGTCATGCTTTTGAGTAGATCGGCATCTATGGTGCCTTCATCTATGAGCTTTTGTATCATGTTTTGACCACAAAACAATCTTTGAGCGTATGACCCAAGATGCGATGAAAGTGATGAAATTTGGCTCATTGAATTTAGAAGCTTCTTCCGGCCTTTTCGGTTTGGGGAGCTCGATGAGTTTCAACTCCGTGAGGCCCATGAAGAGATCCTCCACTTCTTCATCGGGGAAAGAGTACTTTGATTTTGTCGCTCGCTAAGAGTTGGCCTTCTAGGAGCTAGTGCACCCCTTTGCTTGGTAATCTTGTGGCGGTGCCCCAGTTTGGAACTTTTGAGGACCCACCGTTGTCTCCATGGCCTGCATTTGCTTGGCTTAGAAGGTGTGGGCTTATCTCGTGGATTGTTTTTATCCAATGGCGCCTTGTTGAGCGTCCTCGTGGACGAGACATGTGATGCATATAATTCTCTATGTCTCGTGGCCTTTGAGGACAACTCTTGAAAGTTATTGGCCTTACACCCTGCAGGTGAATGGCCATGTCCGCTCAAGTTATTCATACACATCTGAAGCGCTACGGTTTGGTGATTGGTTGTGGGCGGTGGAGGCTTAAATTCCTCCACTGTTGATGAAATCCATGACTTTCTCATTTGGCCTTTGTAAGGTTTGAGTCAACTTAGTTATTCCACCGTTCTTTTCGGTGCTATAAAAGCGCTCTAGGAAGGCGTCCTGCATTTGTTCCCCATGTACGGATGGAGCCGGTGCCAACTTGCTATACCATGTGAAAGCTGGACTGATAATGTTTGTACAAATTGACGGAGGAGAAGAGCTCCATTGTGGGCTGTATCTTGACATGCAAAGAAGGAAATGGGCCACATGTTCATGTGGCGATCCGGTCCCATTAAATTTACTAAATTGCGGTTGGCGATAGTTGTTCGGAAATGGTACCATGTCCACCTCCGGCGGATATGGTTTCACATACCCCGGACGCATGGAATAATGCGTTTGCATATATTGAGCCTTTACGCCTTCCGAAATCATCCTTTGTATGGCTTCGAGTGTGATTTCAGGTTGGTGATGGGGACCATTATGACTGGTCAAAGCGTTCACATCATTTGAACGATTTCTGGTGTTAGCCACCTACTCGTGGAGCGCGGCCAACTCTTCTTTCTATTGTAAGGCAGCCATCATTTGGTTCATCTCGCTCTTCAACGGATTGACCTTGATTTGTGGCAAGCACTTGTTCAGCACTGCTAGGCTCACTCTCACTATACGAAGATGGTGAGCCATTCCCGCTTGAGGCTTGTGGATCTTCACCATTTAATGGGTTTAGATCAGCCGAGCCAGAGCTTGTTAAGCTTTGAGTCACCGAACGATGACCCACCGAATTTGTTTGCGAGGCTTCTTTCTTTTGAAGTGTGTGAAGCGGAGGAAGTATCACTCGTGTTGCGGGCTTTTTCCTCAACACTCACCGGCATTGAAGAGAATACTTCAAAGCGGTTGCTCGAGGCTCTTTTATGAGGAGGCCGATAAGCTAGTGTGGTTGTATTTTCCACTTTTGGAGTAGTTGCTTTTATTTCTCCTCGGGTGCCACCGGCATGGCTTGATGACGCATTCCTCGCACCCAACTAGGCGTAGAGTTAGTTGGTATCGCCATCTCCCTTTGCCTTAAGTCGGCACGTCTTGCACGTACATTGGCAAACTGCTTTGCATATCTCCCTCGCTTCAATTCTTTTTATGAACTCTTGATGCTCGGGTAGTTTGGCCAAAATTTCAGGCGCGTCGCATGATTTCACCCTCAATATTATCTCGAGGATGTGGATGCTCCAGGCAACAAGCTCCTTAGGTCCTGGCATATGGTCCTTTCAATGGAAGCTTGAAAAGCTTGCCTCGCAGCATTTTGGATCCTACGATATTCCCTGCTTTGTTGAGCCAAAATTGAATCACAAACATAAGCACGTTGTGCATTAGTCATAGAGTCAATTGCATTGTTGAAGTTGGCCCATGCTTGAAGGATTTTGCGTTGCCGTCGACGGTGTCGCTTTGGAGACACAGAATCTTGTACAGAAGGCCATGACGGTGCCACCTCTGATGATATAGGATCAGAGAGTGTCGTAGCTGGATCAACATGTCCCCTCTTTATATCATTGAGGGAGAGGTGAATCCCTTTCCACCGAAGCTCATGCTTGGGCAGATCATCGCTGGGATTATAGACCAACGTGGGAATAAACTCAGGAGCTTCAGCCCGAAGTTGGCTTTTTGTAGATGAATCACTTTCAGTGGACGACATACTATATTCTATCGCCAAGGCCTTTCCTTTGTTGGAATGATGCGGGTGATCCATCTCTCCTACCGCTACAACCCTTTCTTTATTGCAGGGCTGCGGACGTTGAGGTTGATCCCGCAGCACTATCCCCCTATTCGGAGGTGGGAAAGCTATTGTCGATGTATTCTTTGTCGAAGGTGCCCCAAGTATGCTTGGGGCAGGTTTGGAGGAACCAGCCCCCAACTTATCATGAGTAATTGAAGGTGGCATTTCCCCCCTTGTCTTTGGAGTCGATGAAGAGGACATCATTGGTGGCGTCGACTTGGTTGGCGATGCCCTTTTGGCACAGATAGGCCACTCCCCAAGCGTAGCGGGGCGGAACTTTGGCGCCATCTTGGAACTAGGGGACTTGGTGCTCTTGGGCTTGGATGAGCCAGGAGCAACCACATTGGAGGATGTGGCCTTGCGCACATTGGTAGCACGCTCATTGGAGGCCATCATCCTTGCTTTGGCAGCAACTCTTCTTGCCCGCCGCTTTGCGGCTTTGGACATGACAGGGGTGAACCCTTCCTCAGCCTTGGAATTGACCTCTTGGTCATGAGCAACTACAGCCGGCGACGCAGCTGTAGTGTGCAGTGAACCCGCACTATTGGAAGCTTGAACAGGACCCATGGGAACATCGACCCAGAGGGAACCAATGCGGATCGTGATGAAGTCTTGAACACGTCCGGCCATACCTTCATAGAAGAAAACCATATATGAGTTTTCTTGAATGCAAATACGAATGCGCATATAATTTCATTTGACAATTTAGGTCAAAGCCGTATGATGCAACCATGTTGGAACTCAAAGAGGAGGGGAAAAGTAGGTCCCACCGGGCGTGCCAGAATCTGATGGCGGGGAAACGGGTGGCTATGACCCGCCTCCGCGTCAGTAGAGACAAATTTGATTTTGGTTAAATTTAATTGGAAAAAAAGAAAAAGAACAGGTATTGCAAGTCCATACTTCCATAATTCTTATATTTGCATAAAAATTATGTTAATTACATCTCCGAAGAGAACACCCCTGATTAAGAGTTCCAACATGAGTACATGAAAAATAAGATTACATCATATGGCTTCCTATTACAAACTACAAAAGAAAACAAAGTCTTCGATCTTGTAATCGTAGATATATGAATGTGCATGCTTGGCATAGACTTGAACTTGATGCATGTCATTTTATTTAAACATGACACGAGTTCATTTGTCGAGGAGTAACATATATTCCTTATATGATTGGTTGATAGCGTGTTTAGCTTCTTAGCAGTCCATGATATACATGTATTTAATTTATACACTATGTGGTGCAACACACATTTATGTCAGCTAAGAGAAACTATTTTGTTTGAGTGATACACATTTCTTTGGTGCATTGTCATGTATGTATGCATGCAATTTACTTTGTAGACTAAATTTGACAGTCTTTTTGGATCATTTTAGATCATGATTTAGCATATTTTTTAGATGCCCGTTCATGGATGTACTCAGCATATGGTGCAATATTTTATTAGGGCTAAGCCAAAGTATTTATTTTGCCATGGCCTAGAAAGATATGTTGCATCATCGACTCGGCCGAGGCACGTGCAATTAATTTATTTTATCAAGGTTAGCATGCATACTCATAGTACGGCGTTTGGCCAGGGATTTGCATGCACGGTGCTATAAGATCCAATTTAATTTGGTCTGCCCTTTTTAACAACTTAGCTAGGCATGAACATTCATGGATGCAATCTAGCTAAGATGCAATATTTAATTTACCCATTATGCATGGCACTTGGAAGACCTATGCTAGGCATGGATGATGCGCTTGGAAATTATGATAAATATAACAAAACTTATTTGACTTAGCTAAGTCTATATCGATGTGCATGACACTTTGGTTATTCTAACCCTGGCGCCGTAGCAGGTTAATTAGCATGGGCGATCATGGTATAGAATTTGATATGATGTAATGAATTTAGTTAAGTTTATTTATACGGTCTAGCCGTCATTTAAAACGGCGTAATTTTATCTAATGTATGACTAAGAATACTTGATTCCACGGCAGCATGAATGCACTAGCAGGCAGTATGTAATGAACTGACGTGCTTTTATGCCGAGTATAATTTCTTTTGTTTTAATTATACATCTATTTACATGTTGATGGCGGAACATGGTGCTGTGGATGAGTACACCGAGACCTACGAGTGTCGGGTTTATTTACTTGACTGAAATGCACTAATAACCGTAACATATTCATTACGTGGAGAAGTGCAATATGGCAGTAGTTTTGTTTATTTATTGATTAGAACATAAGCCATTGACAAAGGTCATGGCCGTGCAACATGCAAAGTATCGTCGCGTGCATGTAGTTAGACCGAAGGCAATGTTAATTTGCATATGATCTTTATTTTCTTTGCGGACATAGGACATGTAGATGCCAACCGGCTTTGCATGGTAGCCGGTGATTTTGGCGAGGGACTACTACACATTTTCATAGCCTCAATTTAGTTGAGTGCATGATTTGCTTTTTATCATGGTTGCCAAAGTGAAATACATGCTGGTGTAATGCACGAGTACAGGAGGCATGCGGGACGCTAAGTAAGTTAACTTTGTGCGAAGACACTAATTAAAACGCTGGCGACGCTCAAGGCATATATGCATGGGCTGAATATGCAGCACATTGTCAATGTCTTGTTTTTTATATAATTTCATTTGCACATATGATTGTTTCTTTGATTTGATAGAAACCCATGCATGATCTTTCTTCATGGCAGTAGCATGCGAGTTCTTTATTTTCTTTGATGCATGATAAGAACGGGCCGGCATTGCCGTGGCCAAAACACATGTAGATTTGTTTAGATATGGAGCCGATTCGCGTCCATATCAAATTTACCATGAACATAACCGGGGTGGAGCCAAAGCGCGTCCGACCCAATTTTCAACCATGGGATGGAGCCAAAACGCATCCAAACCCGTATTTCACCGAGGCATATTTGCTGCCTTTTTACACCTTCACCGGAGCATATCGCCCATACGCAAAGCGCGGTCGTGGCACTGTTGGCCGACCTTTTACCGGGGCTTGCAGCCCATACGCATAGCGCAGTCATCACCATTTCTTTTACCTTTTACCGGGGTAAGACCTACGTGCACTGCCCATCCGCAATGACATAGGCCAGCCGTATACCGGGGCACGACAAGTTGCCGGTGAAGATTTGGTTGCCGCCGAGCACTGTGAAGTCGTGAAGATGGAGAGAGAGGAAGCAAATCAGATGAACACCATGATGCGCCTCTCACCTTCCCTGAAACTCCAACTGGTGCAGGAACGGCGTCGTAGGCTTCTGGCCTCTGGTGATGCGGCAGAGAGGCAGCCAGGAGGCACTGTGATCAGAGAGCGGGTGTATGTGTGTATGTGGCAGCAGCCTGGCGGCACTGTGATGTGTGGGAGAGCCGGGGGGGGCTTGAATGATCGCCGTGGCCTGCTATTTATAGAGCAGAGCGAGCAGCCGTTCCTCAGCAATTTGGCGCCTTTTCATTTGATTATGCGGCGCGGGCGCCTTTGTTTGAATTGCTGAGTGCGCTGATCGTGCGGACGTGGAAGTTGCATATGACCCGGTCTCGCAGCAGCGAATAGGAGACATGACCGGCGCTTGACTCTATTTGAATGTGTAAAGCGCGCTCAGGAGCTACCTCCTCGCCTGGCAACTGGCATTTGGACCATTTGTTTATTCTTTAACTGAAGTGATTAAGGAGAATAGGAAATAGCTTATTTCCTGGCCGGCGTGCACGTACATGATATACGCTTGCTGTGTATGTACCACACACGTACTTGCATGGCCATGTTTTGATTAACCCATGTGTATGTATATGCGTGTATGTATTTACGGCCGGGTGTATTTATGGGACATGTGATTGCCGTGCTTTTGTTTATTTGTCAAGGCGTGAACACGCTCATGTATATATGTACATGTGTGTCTCCTTTTTCTTTTTGCTCCATCTTCTTTTCCTCTTTAGCGATGTTATATTATTCCTTATTTGCCTATATCATATTCATATAAAACTTGATCATCTATACCATTTTATTTAATATGCTATAAATGTTTTCACACATTTTGGGTATGCCAAAATTGGTGTCAACAGCTTGGGGACTACATTGTGTACAATGCACCTTGCGGAGCATGTACTTTTTATTCTCTGCCTATGCCCTGCCCTGATGACCACATCGTCAGGACCATGGCAATTGGCACTTAAGTGTGTACACTTCACCGACCAAGACTTCAAAACTTTTACTTGAGATCCTTACATCCTTATGGCAAACCACAACTTTGAGTGAGTCTGAGCTTAACACCGAGTTAAACCGGTCGAACGCCTGCCTTAGCTGCCCGGACACCCACTTCAATAGCTCAGACGCTCGTTCGAACTACTCAGACGCTTGCTTCAATTGCTCGGCCCCTATTTAAACTGGTCGGAAGACTAATCCTGATGAGTTGCTACAAGTTCAACATCTCGGATGGACATAAGATGGTGTTGCTTAGTGAATGCAAGGTGCTCGGGGACTAGCTGTGAGGGTATGACCCTGGGTACCCGCAAGGCTCCACGTGGGCTGAGTCGCTAGGGGAGGCCCAGCCCATAAGACTATGCACGGGTCAGGCCACTGGTCAAGGCCCAGCTCACAAGACAACGCCATGTGAAGTATGTTGCAAGATGACGTGCTTCACAAGGCAACGTGAAGATCCTTGGTGATCTTTGAAATCTGCTCGGATATGATAGATATTGTACGATCTATAACTTGTTATCTTGTAAATTGATCATAATGGAAATAACCGATCTGTAACCCTACCCCCAAGATATATAAGGTGGGTAGGGACCCCCCTCATTTTCATCTAAACACACGCAATACAATCCACAAAGACACAAGACATAAGGTATTATGTCAAGCTGATGGCCCAAACCTGTCTAATCATTGTCTCTTGCGTTCTATGTTACTGTCTGGTTTCCTCACACGCACCTCCACCGATTCATGTACTACCATGGGCATACCCCTCGGTAGACTACTGACCAGATTTCATCGACACCAAACTTTGTCCAGAATAGCTCCCAAGCATTCAAGGCACCCTCCTCCTCTCCCCTTTGCTCCAATCTTTGATTCCCCTCTAAGCATTGTTTAGATCCTTTCAATTAGTATCAAAGCAAGGTCTTCTTTTAGCGCTTTACCACGTGAGACAAAATAATGTTGGAGACCAACAAGATGCAAGCCGACGCCACCGAGATGGCCAAGAAGATAGCTGAAGAGTTGATGGCTGCTCAAGTCAAGTTCTTCCAAGATGAAATGAAGAAGATGCAAGATGAGATGAGCAAGATGAAGGAAGAATTGAGCAAGAAGGTTGATGATGCAATAAGTGGCAAGAATGATGCAACAAGTGGCAAGAATGAAGCAAACAAAGATGCCGCTAGTGATATTGGAGCCGGTGAGCATGCTAATGGAAAGGGAATATATTCAAACATGAACTTTGACTATGGACAACTCATCAAAGTTTCACCTCTACATACTCCTTATGTTAACATTGGCAAAGCCACCTCACTTTTATGGAACAAGATACACCGATTGTTCTTACAAGATAAAGATGCATCTCATTGCCGCAAGACTTTGGGAAGTTATGGATGTTGGTGTGATGATTCCTACCGACGAAGATAGAGAGATAACTCTAGAAGAAGTGCACAATCTCCATCAAAATGCACAAGTTGTAGCATTACATGTGTCAAGCCTTGGTGCGGATGAGTTTAGGAAGGTAAATGGAATGGAAAGTGCAAAGCAAATTTGGGATACTTTGAAAGTGTCATTTGAAGGAGATAAGAGTGTGAGAAAAGGCAACATTGAGCTACTTCATGGTGAATTGGAAAGATTTGTGTTCTTGCAAAATAAAACAACACAATCCATGTTTGATATACTTATGGCATTGGTCAACCGCATAAGAGCTCTTAGAAGAACCGAATGCGATGACAACAAGGTTGCTAGAAAGATGTTGAGAACCTATAGAGCCAAGAACAACATGCTAGCATCCATGATCATGGAAAGGCCCAGTTATGATGAGATGACACCCCAAGAAGTTCTTTCAAAACTCAAGCATCATGAGTGTCTAGATGAAGATGCAATCAATGCTCACAATCAAAATCCTAATGCAATGGGATACAACAAGAGTGCAGCCCTTAAAGCAACTCAACAACATGAAGGTCAAGGTTCAAGTCAAGATAAGAAGAAGAAAGTAAAGGATGATTCCTCAAGTGGAGAAGAAGATTTCGATGCGGAGGTTGCATTTGTGACTAGAAATCTTAGAAAGTTTATGAAGAAGAAGAGCAACCGCAAGACATATGGTGATGGAAAGAAGAGGTACAAGAAGAGGTTTTTCTATGGATGTGGTCAAACCGGTCACTTCACAACCGATTGTCCTAATGAGAAGAAGAAGCACAAGCACGACAAGGATGAAGACAAGAAGAACAAAGGCAAGAAGAGAGGTGAAGCTCATCTTGGTGAAGAGTGGGAGTAAAACGATAGTGACTCAAGTGATGATGAGAAGAAGAAGGGAGCCACAAACATCGCCATCCATCACTCTTCCTCACCGACCATGAACTTCCTCGGCTCGACTTCACCACCAAAACTCTTCCCCAACCTATCTTCATCACCGAGGCTCTTCTCCAACCTCATCGACAACGACTACTACACTCCAACTTGCCTCATGGCTCAGGGGGAGAAGGTACATGTCTCATCTAATCCCTCTAGTGATGAGTATGATAGTTATGATGAGAACATAGAAGAAATTGAAGCAACCATGATAAAGAAATTTGGTAAAAAGCCTTCACTAAAATAAAAATGCTAATGGAGAAATTAGAGAAGAGGGATAGATGCTTAGAGATGTAAGGAGATATAATCACTCAAGAGAGAGAAAAACCTTCCACTTGAAGCATCTATCACTGAGGAAAAGATGAAGATTGAGAAGTTAATCATAGAATTGTCTTTAGCCAATGACTCAATTGGGAAATTAACTAAGGAACATTCCTTTGTTAATGATCAAGTAGCTAGCCTCAAGAATGAGAAGAGTGTAGCTCAAGAAAGCCACACAAGCTTGGAAGAAAAATACCAAAATCTTGAGCTAAAACTATAGTACTCTTTGAGCTAACACTTCAATTTCTCCTAAGGCAATCAAAGACTCTAATGTCTCCACTAGTAATGGTTGTAAAAAATGTTATAAAATTGATGTGAATGCATATGCAACTAACCTTGTTGAGTTAGAGAAGAAAGACAAGGAGATTCATAGGTTGAAGATGATCTTGAAGAATGGGTGCAAGTGTCAAGAGCAATCCAATAAGACTATATACAAGTCATCAAGGCACCCATCAATCAAGGAAGGCATTGGCTACAATAGGTATGATGGAAAGGCCAATCGAAGAAACATGATCAATGGTGTGCCTTGTGTGAAGTTCAACAAGGGTGTTGCTCTTGATGAGCTTATATGCAAGGCCAACAACAAGGTCTACATTCCCAAGATCCAACCTACAAGTGACAAGACAATCAAGACGAAGCAATCCGAGGCCCCCAAACCACAAGCTCCACTTCCACGGTGCTATGCTAGTGACTATATGTGTTGTTGGGGCAAGGATGGCAAGATTGTGGTCAAGTACGTTGGTGCCCAAAAGAGGAAGGAGAATATGAGGAGTGTTTGGGTGCCCTAGTTTTATGTGACTAACCCCCTAGGACCCAAATCCTTTTGGGTACCTAAAACAAAAGCTTAATTTGTCTTTGTAGGAATATTCCTCCGGTGGAACAAGGTGGGTGATGGATAGTGGATGCACCAATCATATGACTAGAGAGATGGACATGTTCACATCATTCTAACCTAGTCATGACCAAAGTGAAAACATTGTGTTTGGTGACAATAGAAAAGGAGAAGTTCTTGGTTTAGATAAAATTGCTATCTCAAATGATAATTCCATTTCCAATGTTTTACTTGTGAATTCGTTGAGATACAATTTGTTGTCCGTTTTGCAACTTTGTGAGATAGGCTACAATTGTCTCTTTACGGATAAGGGTGTGGAAGTCTATAGAATGGAGGATTCCTCTATTGCATTTATGGGTCGTTTAAAAGGGAAACTCTACCTAGTTGATTTCACATCAAATAGAGTAAATTCGAGACTTGTTTAATGGCAAAATCTAGCATGGGTTGGTTATGGCATCGCCGACTTTCCCATGTTGGGATGAGGAACTTAGCCAAACTTCAAAAGGGCAAACACATCCTTGGATTAACAAATGTTTCTTTTGAGAAAGATAGGATTTGTAGCGCATGCCAAGCGGGAAAGCAAGTTGGAGCTAAACATCCCATCAAGAATGTTGTGACAACCGAAAGGCCATTGGAATTGCTTCACATAGACATATTTAGACCCATCACTTATATAACCCTTGGTGGTAACAAATATGGTTTCATAATTGTTGATGATTATTCTCGTTTCACTTGGGTATTCTTTTTGCACGACAAGAGTGAAGTACATAGCATCTTCAAGAAGTTTGCAAAAAGAGCCCAAAATGAGTTTGAGGTCAAGATCAAGAGAGTTAGAAGGGACAATGGGACAGAGTTCAAGAACACCAACATTGAAGAGTTCCTTGATGAAGAAGGAATCAAGCATGAGTTTTCGGTTCCATACACTCCACAACAAAATGGTGTTGTGGAGAGGAAGAACCGAACGCTCATTGAAGCCACAAGAGCAGTGTTGGATGAATACAAGACTCCAACCAACTATTGGGTGAAAGCAGTTAGCATGGCATGTCATGCTATCAACCGCTTAAATCTTCACAAGAAAAGGGACAAGACCACCTACGAACTTCTAACCGGTAAAAAGCCTAAGGTGCACTACTTTAGAGTTTTTGGATCCAAGCGTTTCATACTTAACAAGAAATCCAAAAACTCAAAGTTTGCACCAAAGGTTGATGAAGGTTTCATGCTTGATTATGGTACTAACAAAAATGGATATCGTGTTTTCAATAAAACCACCGGTTTGATTAAAATTGCGGTAGATGTGACTTTTGATGAAACTGATGGCTCTCAAAAGGAGCAAGTTAATGTTGAGGTTGTAGGTAATGAAGAAGCTCCACATAAAGCCATCAAGAAGCTTGCAATTGGTGAAGTAAAGCCCATCGAAGATGATAATATTGTGCATGTTGATCTTGATCCAACCACCCATCATGTTTCATCCAATGAACATGGTGAAGCTTCCGCAACAAGAAATGATTAAGATGGGAGATCAAATGAAACACAAGGTCATTCTCATGAAGATGGTGTCAACAATGAGCAAGCTCAACCTCAACTCAACAATGAAGAAAGAAGTGAAGACAACCCTCCAATCGATCATGACCATAATGATGAAGATGATGGCCCCATCCAAAGGTCAACTCAAGTGTCACATCCTAGAATGCATCAATCCATTCAATGAGATCATCCCATTGATAACATATTGGGGAGCATCCGATGAGGGGTAATGACACGTTCTCGTTTAGCAAGTTTTTGTGAACATTACTCATTTGTTTCTCCTTTGGAACCTCATAGGGTGGAAGAGGTACTTGATGATCTAGATTGGATGATAGCCATGCAAGAGGAGTTGAACAACTTCACTCAGAATGAAGTCTAGGTCCTTAGTGGAAAGGCCCAAGTAAAATGTGATTGGAACCAAGTGGGTCTTCCATAACAAGCAAGATGAGCATGGCGTGGTGACAAGGAACAAGGCAAGGTTGGTGGCTCAAGGATTCACTCAAATTGAAGACTTGGATTTTGGGGAGACCTATGCACCGGTGGCTAGGCTAGAATCAATTCGTATTCTACTTGCCTACGTTGCTCATCATGATTTCAAGCTATATCAAATGGACATGAAGAGTGCATTTCTCAATGGTCCCCTATCTGAGTTGGTGTATGTAGAGCAACCATTGGGCTTTGAAGACCCCAAGTATCCCAACCACGTCTACAAGCTCGACAAGGCGCTCTATGGGCTCAAACAAGCCCTAGAGCTTGGTATGACTGCTTAAAGGATTTCCTACTCAAACAAGGGTTCGAGATAGGAAAGGTCGAGGCTACTTTATTTACTCGCAAAGTCAATAATGATATCTTTGTTTGCCAAATATATGTCGATGACATAATATTTGGTAGTACTAATGTGGCTTTTTGTGAGGAATTTAGTAGGATTATGACAAATAGGTTCGAGATGTCCATGATGGGAGAGTTGAAGTTCTTCCTTGGATTTCAAATCAAGCAACTCAAGGATGGCACGTTCATAAGTCAAACCAAGTACACCAATGACATGTTGAAGAAGTTTTACATGGACAAGGCCAAGCCCATCAAGATACCCATGCCAACCAATGTACATCTTGATCTTGATCAAGGAGGAAAAGACATCGATCAAAAGGTATATCGCTCCATGATTGGATCCCTCCTTTACCTTTGTGCATCTAGGCCTGATATTATGCTTAGTGTGTGCATGTGTGCAAGATTTCAAGCTAATCCGAAAGAATGTCATTTGATGGTTGTTAAGAGAATTTTTTGGTATTTAGTGCACACTCCTAATCTTGGCTTGTGGTATCCTAAGGGCTCTAGTTTTGAGTTACTTGGCTATTCCGATGGGGACTATGCCGGCTATAAAGTAAATCGAAAGAGCACTACCAGGACATGCCAATTTATTGGTAGGTCTTTGGTGTCTTGGAGCTCTAAGAAGCAGAACTCTGTTGCCTTGTCCACCGCTGAAGCCGAGTATGTGGCGGCCGGTGCTTGCTATGCCCAACTACTTTGGATGAAGCAAACCCTCAAGGACGTCGAATGTGAGTTAACCAAGATTCCCCTTTTGTGTGACAACAACAGTGCCCTTAAGTTGGCAAACAACCCTGTAAACCACTCTCGAACAAAGCACATAGACATCCGGCATCACTTTTTGAGAGACCACGAAGCTAAAGGAGATATCGCAATTCACCATGTGAGCACCGAAAAGCAACTAGCCGATATCTTCACAAAGCCCCTAGGTGAGTCAAGATTTTGTGCTTTGAGGAGTGAGCTAAATATAATTGATTCTTGTAACATGGCTTGATGTCTTGCACATACTTTGTTTGATCTAGTTAGGAGAAAAGAATTGAGAAAATATTGTGTGACACTTTCAAAATCTATTTTATACTTTTCTTATGTGACTATTGCTTTGTGTTGAATGTTTGAAATCTAGTCACATGTGAAAATGTTGTGTCCATCATATTTTTTCCCATATGGCATGGTGAGTTCAAGTTAGGAAGTTTTGAAGTTCCCTCGTCAGAAGTCCTGGTGTCCGCCGAAAGTCCCGATAGCCAAAAATCCTAGATCCAGGGCCGAAACTCCCGACTACCGGAAGTCCCGGCTCAGGCTAGAACTCTCGATGCAGATCTGAGTTGGTGCCTCTTTAACCATCTGTTTGACCACGTTTGTTGACCTTGGGTTAAATCGCTTTAACCCGAGCCTAGCCCGTTACCAGTAGTCACTTTCCCCACCTGCCCGTCCCTCTCTCACTCGCCCAAGCCGCTCGCGCCGCCCCACTCATCTTCGCTGCCACCGCTCCTGCCCACCGCTCTGGTCAGCACTCTCGGTGGCCAAAGCCCCTAGGACCTCCGGCGGCCACCTCTGGCTGCTCCTCGCCGCCCGGGACTCCGGCTTCCTCGCCTCCTCTTGTCCCTAGAGGCCCCGATGCCTCCTTGTTAGTCTTCCTCATCACCGGTGCTTTCGTCGATGTCTAGTCACCTTCCCATGGTGTGGTGGTGAAAGCCCTAGTTTGGTTTTGGATAATTGATGAAACCTAAGCACTAACATTTGTCATGAGTGATGATATGAGCTAGGTTGGTGCAATCCATGTGAGGAGCATGGTGGCACTCAAATGGTGATGTTGATCACATGAAATGATGAGATGGCCACGTGTGATGATGATCAAGTGCTCAACTTGGAAAAGAAGAAAGAGAAAAACAAAACCCTATGGAGATCAAGGCAAAGGTATAATTAGGGATTTTGTTTTACTGATCAAGACACTATAGAGAGTGTGATCACATTTAGGATAGATACTATTAAGAGGGGTTCTTAACTAGACAATTTGGTCATCTAGTGCCACTAGGTGTTGGACTTCATGCATTGCATTTAGGCCTAGTGCACATTGGAGAGCAAGCAAAAATATTTATCGAAAATATTTTGAGAAATTCTAACTTGGCTCTAACATGTTTTGAGAAAACACTTTGAGAGTTAGCATCGCTTGCGGGGAGTAGCTCGAGTTGATGTGGATCAAAACGCGACAAAGCTTGCAACTCAGAGAGCTAGTGGTGGTGCCTAGGTGGCACTGCCACCCCTTGTCCAGTGCACTGTCACCCCTATGGCGGTACCCACCAGGACCTGACAGAGAAGGGCTGTAGTGGGGTGGTCACCGGACACGGCGGTGTTCACCGCCATGGGCACGGTGGTGTACCATCACTGCCTATCCTATGCCATCGCCCTGTTTCACCCGAGGGCAGCGAGTTGGATTTATAACTGAGGGGGCACCGCCATGGGTGTGGCGGTGCACCGTCCTATTTATCTAGAGAGGAGGGAAAATGAGGGCTCAGCCAGGGTGGCACCACCCCAACCCGTCTAGTGCCACCATCGCCCCTGTCCGATGATGTGGCAGAACCACCCAAAATAACATGCTTTTGGAGGCGCTCGTCTTCCGCTAGACACTAAGCACCCCAAAAGTTAGCTACCTCGAACAGTTCGGTTGAGCACACCCTAAGGGAGAACTCGAAAGAATCCACATTTTACATCCAGAATCCAATAATGAGTATGAGCTTACAATACTTAGTCCATTTCATACAACAAGAGTTCTTGGCAATTATTTATTACAATACCATAGTTTAGAGTGCGATAATTAAACAATGGAATGAAAATAAACATCTAGCAAAAATGATACAATGATCCGTCTATGCCCACCAGAAGAATCCTCCACACAAGAGCTACTCCTCAAGCTACACCTGCAACAGGGGTAAAATAAACTCTGAGTACACAATATACTCGTAAGACTTACCCAACTAGTGGGAATAGTTTCCTGACTCCAAGGAGTATGATAGGCAATATGGGTTTGCTGTTTTCTTTTTGTTTGTGGAAAGCATTACTAATAGTTCATCCTTACCATCAAGTTTTATTAGCAGTCATGATTACTTCATTAGCTAACCATTCTAGGTAAGCACATGTTCTACTTTCAAGCAAGGGTTGAGCAATCAGAACTAGTTCACCATCTTTCATCTTCTAGTTCTTACTATGGTACTAGACCATAGCCAAGTCATACCATCTCACAGAAATGGCAATTCACGAATCAATGTATCCTAGCTGGGTACCCCAAAACACACGCCCCGTTTGTACCCTAGGCACAAACAAGACCAACCCATTCCACTCCTATCACGGGGTCCAGGTCCCCGTCCAAACTTGGACTCCAAGCCCCCACACTTGAGACCTGGTCTCAGTATGGTGCTTAGACCTCCACCTTTCTCACCTCCAATCAGTCGGTCAGGAAAGAGCCGGAACCAATGACAAGAGTGTAATGAGCCTTCCCGCTCCCATAAACAAGTATGTGCTCAGGATAATAAGTCTATGACCTGACTACCATCCACAGCAACTGACGGTCCTTAATCGACACAAACAGGGAAAATAGTATAACTAAGCTAAGCCCCGTTGGCCACGGGACACAACCTGTTACGCCCATCAATACCCATACCATATCCCTGCCCTGTCTCCATTTTTCCTTTCATCATTTTATCATGAGAGTAATAATAATCACCTATTGTGAGTAACGGTAGGTTACTCACGCTACCGAAAACCTAAGCATAACAGCTACTCGAACCTGCACTAGTAAGACTCATAGGAGAGTTATATCTATGCATGTGGTTTTCATAAGATTCCTATAACGTAAATGCACATCATATATATATATATATTTAGTGGTTATCAAAAATAAGGGTTATGCACCGGGGCTTGCCTTGGTAGGCGTGGTGTCAGCTGAGTCAGTCAGTGGCGGCTCCGGGACCTCCTCCTACATGAGAATCTCCTCCTCTTACTCTTCGACGATCTCCTCAAACTCGTGATCGCCGGTGGTCACGATCTTCGCCAACTCGTTCTCTAAATGCATGGGATGATGATGCAACACTTAGCATTTAAGCAACAGCGACTCTTAAAATAAGAATACGCATACTAAGCTACTAAGCAAGCTCTAATGACTAAGATACTAAGCTTACAATCATTTTCATCAAGCAAGGTGTTGGATTCAACTAACAAACCCTAAGCTTGGAAAATTAAGGATTTATCTTTATTTCTACTAATGATTTAATGTATATGTCGGCATGAAATTTCATCCTGTGCCGAGAGCACACAAGCAAGCCAGAAGGGTCCGCTCGATGGAGCTAGAGATCCACCTAGCTTCAGCGCAGGGATGGTTGATCCTGCGCACTCCTCCCGAGACATGCCAGTCAATTTGACCCTGCAATTGATAAGAAGAGAAAGCTAATCAGTAATTTAAGGCGGAATATGCCGGTGTTGCCAGACAGTCCCGAATGTGCGGCTCTGAGAGCCGATATGGAAGGAAAATAGAAACAACAATAGATTCGATGACCCAAACTTATTACTAATATCAGTGGAGCATGAGGCAGAATCATGCAGGCCATAATACAATAATAAGATCATGGGGCTAACACATCTTTCAACCTATCTTTACTTCAACGGTCTCCTGATGTGAACTATTCATGAAAGCACTCGACATCGGCTAAAACAGCCGATTTAGGCATAGTGCACAGTTCAGGTCATGCTCTATCAGGAACAAATCTACCAAGTAACGATCCCCACTCCACGGTGCTAATAGTGGGGTGTGAGGCAGAATCACACAGGCCGTGATAATAGGCTAGGAAACGGTTTTCGTTAGCCAACATGTCTTTTCAAAACAAAACATGCCTTAACCGCACACTATGCGCGATCAAGATTGACATAAAACAGCCGATAAAACATAACTCGTCGTTTAAGATGCAGATTAGATCAGTTTAGATTAACAAATGATGGGTTAAATAGGATATAAGGCCGATCTATATCAATCCCAATTGGGCGAAGTGATATTGCTATAATTAAATAAATAATGAAAGCAATAAGCAATATTGGTAACTTAATGAATCTATCCGAAGGAACGCCACCCTTAGATAGAGCCGATAACTTGACCTTGATCTAGTTTGAGCAGCGGAGGTTGACCGGATCGATGCATCCTTACTTGAACTAGACAAGAGTCGATAACTAGCTTATACCAGAGTCGTAGTGGAGGTCGACCAGATCGATGCAGCTATACGAACAGAAGAATAAGCCATGACGGTACTTATAGACAAGCAGTGGAGGTTGACCGGATCGATGCAGCCATACTTGCTGAAGAACTCGTCGAGATCTACTCTACTCCTACTACTAAGGGGTGGCCGGAGCCAAAAAAAGTAAGTAACTTGTATTTGATTGATTGTGTTTTACAATAGCCGGGGCTTGATATTTATACCCGAAGCCCAAACATGAATCCTACTCAAGCATGACTCATTACAATCTTCGACATAGAAGAAAACATTCCTAATTTAAGATAACTTGGACCCTAATCTTTCCCTTTTTGTAGAGTCCAACATGTAATTTCCTTTCGTCAACCGTAGCTCATCATCGTTATCTGCTGACGTCACCCAAGGAGATCCGATTCTAGAGTCGTACCTGAATTAGCTGATATCGATCCTTATGCAATCGATTCCTTGATCATCACAATTTTGCAAGCTTCGAGTCCCCATGCTTTTCTCTCCAAATTTTGGTGTAAACACATGCCCCCCAATTTTGGGATAAAAGTGATTTTATTCCAAAATTATCACGTCTACACCCCTGATAGGTCCGCAGTCACAGGTAGAGAATCTTGATCTAGGGTCTCTTGTTTGTCACCGTCTATGTTAGTTCATGAGCCCATGCTTCAAAACTTTTACGAGAGCATTATTGCTTCACGGGCGCTTGGATCTATCCTTCCAGGCCGACTATAAGATGTCTATCCGATTCTGGCGAGAGCAATTCAGCATTTCAGCCATGTCTCTCTTCTATCTGCTTCCTCAAGTGCCTCTGACTCCACCTGACCCTCCATGGTCTATCTTTCTACCATGAAGATCTTGAGCGATTAGAAGAATTCTTGTGCATAGGGTGATTGTGTCGCTCATCTTAGCACCTTGTCGATCAAGAGGATCAGCTACTGCAGTTAGAAGAATTCTTGTGCTATCACCTGAGTCTTCTCTCCATGCTCGTAGAGCTGTTCTAGTGTTTGTAAGGGCTAAAATGTGTGGACACCTTCCCCTTGTATGCTCCATCCAATGCCCATCGGGAAAGCCACAGGCTTCTTTCCCGTAGTTTCCCAGTCACCGAGAAATCAGCTAGGCATCTGTTAGGCAGGCGGCGTTTCCCCTTCTCTGGCACAATTTTATCAACGGGCCGATATGACTCGGTTTATGATGACCTTCGGCCCTATGGGGATTTGAACTCCCTTCAATCCAAAAAGACCTTGGTGGGATGATTGCTGGTCAATGTAAATCTTTTGTGTCCTTCCCATGATATTTTGTAATTTGGGGAAGCAATAAGTCCGAACATGTTATCTCTTCATTATCCATCCCCTGAATTTCTGGAGTGTCAATCCGTTTCCGTATCTGACTTCAATTTCACACCCCCGGCGAAATCTATCTTCTCGCCTTCCTGGGCTATATATACGGGCCACGACTATGGATCAAAAAACAATCTGCTTCATCTCAAACCTTTTGTGTCTTATAGTTCCTACTTTCCCGTAGGTTTGAGATCATGGAGAACAGCAAGAGGTCTGTTGAGGAGGCCCTCAATGGATCTGCGTCATCACGCCAGCGCCTTCATCATCAGGAGGGTGCAACTCGTGATGCTCTCACTACTTCAGGGCATAGGGCCGACTCCGTTCAGCCTTCGAGGTTCTCTTCACCAACAATTCAACACCAGCTTCCCTACTACCCGAGGAGGAGGATCGATAATGATGACATGCTCGCTTCCATTGACAGGCATGGTCAGAATCTTGCCGATTATCTTTCCCTTGCAGAATCGCCTCTGGCTATGGTCCGATGTTGATCGCCCCCTGAGGTTGATTCGGTGGAGGATAGGTTGGCCAAGGCCGAGGCCAGAATCATGGGTGAGACATCTATCATAACTTTTGCTTTCCCTCAATTTCATCTTCAAGATTCTGATCATTTGAATCCTTGAATCTTTTAGATCTAACTGCTCAGTTGGAAAGCGTTCGATCAGCTACGAAGCACGCGGTGGGATTTGTCAACGCCAGGGGTGCCATTCCGATGGTTCACTTGCATGACATCCTGAACTGAGTCAGGGAGGTCACTCTTCATGGCGTTCGTCATGGTGCTGCCATGGCGTTGGCTGCTGCATATGTCGCAGAACCGACCAATTTATAATAGTACAAGTACAATGGCGTCCCACAAGCGGTCGCACTGTCATACTTGAACCCATATAAACCCGATAGTCCGTCGAGTACCACGATGGGTCTCGATAAACGATTTACCACAACCAAGATCGTACATGATTCAACATACATGCCACATATTACATAAAGTTCACAGATACATTTTCATCATCAGAGTATGAATAAAAGTTATTACAAACCGAGTTTGATAGATAAAAGCGGAAGCAAATTAAGTTTGAAAGTAAAGTTTCCAACAAAGTTTAGTACAGTGCCAAGATACGATCACGGTCCACAAAAGCATGTAGAAGGATTAATAAGAAGCCTGCCCAAGGCTTACTCCTCATCCACAGCGGGATAGAAGCAACTCTTGCAATAACCATGATACACAGTGCCATCTGCATCATGGGAAATGAAACCCTGAGTACGAGAAGGTACTCAGCTAGACTTACCCGACATAAACCAGAAATAAAATGACTCCAAGGATTATGCAAGGCTGTATAAGTGGGGATAGCTTGACAACATTTTGCATAAAAGCGAATAACTTAGTTAGATAATTATGGTTCCAATATCAAGTTAATTATAACTATCCATCTCTAGATTAGCAACTATCCTGTGCCAAACATGTGGTATATCCATTTAAAAGCATACAATAGTAACCATAGCAGGTATTGCAATTCCATATTCATCCGAACCATCATGTTCCATAGCACAGTTACTACGATGTTGGGACTAGCCAAGTTTCTCACTATCCGGAAGAGACGGCGATTCGAATCGATTTCAACTAGTTGAGAATTTATTCCTAGCACAAACCCAGGCATACCGCGCGAAGGCAGCCTTAGGTCACCTTTGGTACAACTCAGGTACACATTTCGCGGGTCCATATCGCGCCGCATAATCTGGGACACCAGATGCCAGGACGTTCAGGCCTAGCCTGCCCTTGGTCTCAGTCTGATCGCCCCTCGCAAGGAGCGCACAACAGAACGGGTCCCGGCCTGAGTTGAGCTACTCGGCTTCGCGGTCGGAACGAGTTATCCGGCCAGCTAAGTGATAGGCATGCGTTCAATCTTGTCAGAAGCACCAACAACGGTACGGTCCTTAATCGACACAAACGGGGATAGATCCACACCCAAGACCTCCATGTCTTGTTGCTTCTCTATCGACATCCCGCCCGGTCTCTATTTACATTAACCCATGGTTCTTTTCCATGATAACAATTATAGCCAACCGTGCTCCGGTATCCACCTATATCTTGCAGGTGACAGGAAATCACCCGACTTCTACCGGTCTAAGCATGGCTAAGCATATATTCGATCCTGGACCTATACCGGTTAAAGGTGTAATAGCTGGACAAGGAATTTATATGTATCAAGTGGTTCCATTCAACTCTTATAACCTAATGCATCAATCATAAGTACTTAAGTAATCATTTGTAAAATACTGGGAGACTTAGAATGCTTCGGGGCTTGCCTCGCAGAAAGGAAGTAAGGCGGTGATCAGGACACTCCAGAAGCTCTTCAGAATTTTGCTCCTCGCCTTCGAGAGCTGCGACTTGAGGATTCTCCTGCTGGTCCCCTTCCTCTACTTCGTCGAATTCCAGCAACGTTATTTCTTCCTCCGATCCTAGATGCATGAATATGGCATAAGGTATTGCGAATGCATACATGCGTACAAGTATAAAACGATGACACATGATGAATGCATTCGTATAAGTATTCTTAACAGCATGGTGTTAACAAATGCATCATATTTTATCGAGTAGGTGCATATCCCTTCTTGATTACTTAATCAAACACATTTACAAATCATTCCCTACACACAAAACAGTAGCTGCTTGGTTTACTCATAACTGAAGTTCTACTTATCCAAATGCTGTGATATTAGACTTTCTGGAAAGCTTATAAAATTGTATACAACTCTTATTTAATCACCAAAAGCTAATTCACACTTTATCTTAACCAAAACAGATAATCAATCCAGCGCTGTCCAGAAATTCCAGAGAACAAGCAAATTCGGAAAGGCTAACTTTAAACACCTATAACTCCTAAACCATTTGACCTATGGTCCTGAAATTTTAACACAAGATATATGATGAAGTTATCTACAACTTTGTTATTAACTATTTTTACAGTAAACATCATTTTTATCATGCAACTTATCAAACTACCGAATCTGTCCGGAAACTATTCCAATTCGCATTATAAAGTAACAATACTTCTACTTCATATAAGTATTCAAATTTTTACAACCCCAAGTCTACCAACAGTTTAAGCATACCAAATACATCCAAGAAAATATAATGGTGAAGCCCAAACTATTTCTTATTATGCCTTTATTATTTTATTTAGATACATAGGTTAAATAATAAACATATACCAAATGTGCATCATAAATTCTCAGAAAATTACAGTGGCTTACTAGTGCTATCAATAGACCACTGTAAAAGTTTTATGCCATTTTACAAAGTAAAACATCCTATACAAAAATGACAAGGTAGCAAGGCTTGAAATAGCATAAATAGAAAACCCTATTGAAAAGTGTCAAGCAACAGATTTCCTATTTTTCTTAGCATCCATATACTACTAGGATAACCTCCAACAAATTTCATGAATATTGGATTCCTAAATAATTTATAAAAATTCACACAAGGATCTCCTAATTATAAAAGAAAAATCTATAACTACAAATCTAAGCATGCACTGATCCTCAAATTTTTACCAGAGCTCATACATGTCAAGAATAGCTTACCACAAAAATTTCATAATTTTTGGAACAAAGGAACTCTAAATATAAAATAAACAAGTTTGCATGTATTCAAAAACACATTTCAAATCTCCATTTAAATCTTCCAAAATTTCTACTGTAAGTGTCAAGAATATATTTTTCTTAAATACTTCACTTCCTAAGGAACACTACACAATTTATTTGACAATTTTTGAAGCTACCAAACTGGAGATATAAAAATCACAAAACAATTCAAAATCTGGAATCAATGAACTAGCTTTCAAATACAGAGTCGCTGACCGGTGGGACCCGTTGGTCAGAGGACCCCACATGTCAGTGAGACAAGAACAGAGTCGCTACGCTGCTCTACGGTGGCGCGGCCAAAGCTCGCCGACGGCGAAATTGCCGGTGGTGACATCATCACACGATGATCTACGTGACCTGGCGCATCGATTGAGCTACGTGGGTGGCCTTCTCGTCGGAGCTAGCGGCTACGGCGGCGACTATGGCGGCACGGCAGGGCAGAACAACGGCGGCACATCGGAGGAGGCCACGGCGAAGCAAGCTCAAGCTTGGACGAGCATATACTACCCAAAACAAACTCAACGCGCAAGCTAACGTCTGGAGAGGCGGACGGTGGCGCTCCGGCCACGGTGACGGGGCTCGTGGTGATGCTCCGGCGAGGATTTGCATGGCGCTGGAGCTTACCGAGCACCGGTAGCGGGCACTGGGAGAAGCAATGGGGTGCTGGGGAGGCGGTGGAGGGCTGCGGTGGTGATGGAGGAGCTAGTCGCGAGCTGGCGCCTTCAACGGTGATGGCGAGCTCCCGGCGCCGAGGCTACAGCTGCTGCGGGCGAGTGGACGACGAAGGAGGAGCTGGGAATGCGAAACTAAGGGCGCGGACAGGAGCGGGCGGGTGCTGGGGTGGTAAGGCCGGGCTCAGGCGCGTCGTGGCCTGCGCGGTCAGGGCAACGGCGACGTGCGGCCAACGCGACCTCCACGCGGCGGCTCTGTCCTGGCGACGGTCGGCCACTATGCCGATCGATTCAGTTCGTCAGTGAACACGACGATCAGCCTGACAGCGAGTTTTGCCGTGAAGAAAACTTCGTGACCGTGGACTTTCAGCAAAAATTTCGTACATCAAAGTTGAAGTCTAACGTGCCAGCTACAATTCTCTTTCAGTGAACGCGTGCTAAATCGCAACCGAGACTGAGTAAAATAACCCCCAAAGTCAGCCTGTCAGTCGGTCAGTGAACACGACTTAGAAAAATTTGTATAAGTGTTGAAATGTTGATTTTGCTGATTCTTGTGAGACCAATTCAAGCATGTTAGAAGCTAAATCAGTTAATGACCCAAAAATAAAAGTTGTTCCTTATAGCAAATACTACAACTTTGCTTTAGTGATATCCTCCATGCAAGGTCTCTAACACCTAGTTCAAATTTGGTCAAACATGTCACATTTAAATGATGATACACTTCAAATCATGGCTTAATGACCTAATTACCCTTAACCATGAATATCAAAGTAGTTCATAATGATACTCTAAACATGTTTAGGCTAATCGCAAGGTCATACAATCATTTCATGTATTAGTCACTCATAGAGCTATTTAATGTAATCACATGAAACATGACTTAAGGGCTTGATCATGGGAAGTGACATTCATGAACCATGTTCCATTTGCTAACCTATGTATTGCCAATATATTTTTGTGACTCAAATCAACCATCTACATGTATCCACTCATGATCATATGCATAGACACATGGAGTCATGAAATAATGAGAAAAGTTGCATATGTTCAAAGAAACATGCGATAACAAACAAATGTTACAAATGTTTCAATCCAATGTTTCAATTGTAAATGCTTGTTTATGAATGCTTGATGATCATGCTCATGTTATGCAAGTCAAGTTATGCAAGGCTAACACCCGAGGTGTTACAGCATAAGCCCACTCTGGTCACAATCTTCAGCTTCTTCCCCATGGCTTTCCAGACGCGGTGCACCCTGGGGATCGTGAGCGCCTGGTTGAGGATTTATTCAGTGCCGCCAACTCCATAGCTTTCAACACCTAGGCCGATGACATAGTAAGCAGAGTGTTTTCCGGCCCGTAGCTTGTAATAGGTGACCGTCAGCAAACAATTTCCTCGTTTTGAACGATCTTCTCTTGCTTCGTACTTATATGCATCACTTTATCTATGTTTGCTTTGCTTCTATAGGTGATACACATCATACCAGCTTTTACCCCTTCAGGTTTGTTTTTGCACTAGAGGCAATACCGTTCTGACATCGGCTATTAGAGCTGTCAACCGAACAAATCAATTAAGTACTAATCCAAACGCTAGGGTAATATTTCTTTAGATATTTCCCATTGATTGCTCGGCCAAATTCTTCCTCTCCCCTTAGTGTTTTCAAAATATAAGCATTACCAGACGCACAATGTTTGATCCGATAAGGTCCTTCCTAGTTAGGTGACCATTTGATGAATTTACTGTCCTTTGACCCGATCGGCAATTTTACTTTCTAGACCAAGTCTCCTTCAGAAAATTGCTTAATCTTGACCTTTTTATTGTAATATTTTGCAACCCTCTATTTATTGGCTTTGATATTTTCAAGAGCACGCAGCCGAAGGCAACTCAAGTCCTCCAAGTCATCTATCATAAGATTCTTGTAGACTTCGGCTGACAAATCATTCTGCAATGTAACGCGCCTCGATCCTAGTCAGAACTTCCCAAGGAAGAACTGCATTATGGCCATACACAAGTTCATAAGGCGACATTTTAATTGATCCATGATAGGCCATCCTATATGCCCATAGTGTCTCATTAAGCGTTGAATGCCACTTCCTTGGCTATTTCTCAATCTTTTTCTTGATCAGCTTAATCATAATCTGATTGGACGCCTCTGCCTGGCCATTAGCCTGAGCATAGTAAGGAGAAGAATTTAGTAGCTTGATTCCCATACTGGCAGCAAAATCCCCGAACTCTTCTGATGTGAACATGGTCCCCTGATCGGTAGTTATAGTTTGAGGAATCCCAAAACGATACGCAATGTGCTCCTTGACAAAATCAACCATGTTCTTTAAGGTTACCATCTTCAAAGGAATTGCCTCAACCCATTTAGTGAAATAATCCGTTGCTACCAATATGAACTTATGTCCTTTGCTTGAGGGCGGAAAAATTTGGCCAATTAAATCAATTCCCCAACCTCGAAACGGCCATGGCTTGATTATTGGATTCATGGCCGATGCATGCGATTTCTGGATATTACCAAAATGTTGATAATCCTGGCACCTCTTGTAATATTCAAAACAGTCTTCCAATATTGTTGGCTAGAAATATCTAGTCCTGCGAATAATCCACTTCATATTATAAGCCAATTGATGAGCTCCACATATCCCTTCATGCACTTCGCCCATCAACACCTTAGCTTCTTCTTGATTTAGGCATTTGAGCAATACTCCATCGACTATTTTATAATATAGCTGATCATTCAGTAAAACATACTTAGTCGATTTATACCTTAGCTTTCTGGTAACTTTTTGTGATGGATTTCTAAGGTAGTCGGCTATTTCGACTCTCCAATCATCATTTGAGGTTTCACTACTCAAGACTTCTCGAAACACTTGATATCCTGACGCACTTTGAGCTAGATGATTGGCCTCTTGGTTTTGTGCTCTTGGAATATGTTGTAAAGAGATATGAAGAAATTCTTTGAGCAACTTTTGGCACTCGTCATAGTATCCTTTCAAAGTATCTTCTTTGCACTCATATAGGCCGATCAACTGATTAATAATTAACTGTGAATCTCCAAATACTTCAATTGCTTCGGCTTTTACTTCGTGAAGAAGTTGAAGTCCCTTAAGAATAGCTTCATACTCCGCTTGGTTCTTGGTAATCACTGGTTCAGTTGGAAGAGCAAACTCAAAACTTGCCCCCCCCCGAGGCGAAATAATAACAATACCAATGCCACCACCTTGCTTGCATGATGATCCATCAAAGAATAATGTCCAAGGCATCGGCTCTACATAACCAACGCTTGGCTTATGATGCTAGGTGACAAAATCGGCCATTATTTGTCCCTTGACTGCTTTAGTCGATTCGTACTTCAAGTCAAATTCCGATAACGCGAGAATCCACTTTCCCACTCTCCCATTCAGTATTGGCATTGATAACATTTGCTTAATCACATCAGCCTTAGAAACAACCATACACTCGGCCGATAATAAGTAGTGTCGCAACTTAGTGCAAGAGAAATATAAGCATAAGCATAACTTTTTGGTGGGAGAATATCTTGTCTCTGGATCCAGTAGTCTTCTACTTAGATAGAAAACCACTCTCTCTTTTCCTTCAAATTCTTGCATCAAGGCCGATCCAATTGTCCTATCATCAGCCCGTATGTACAACTTAAAAGGCTTACCATGCTGAGGAGGAACCAGCACAGGTGGACACTTCATGTATTCTTTTATTTCTTCAAACGCCTTTTGTTGTATGTCACCCCACCTGAATTCTTAATCATTTTTCAACTTCAACAAGGGAGAAAATGACAGGATCCTTTCCGACAAATTTGAAATGAATCTTCTGATGAAATTAATTTTACCAAGCAGAGATTGCAACTCTATTTTAGTAGTCGGGGGAACTGCCTCATCAATTGCTTTTATGCTTTTTTGACCAACTTTGATTCCTCTCTCATGGACCATAAAACCCAAGAATTGTCCAGCTGACACTCCAAAAGCACAATTATTAGGATTCATCTTTAGACCATGTTTTCTTGTGCATTCCAGAGTCTCTCACAAATCAGCTAGATGCTCTTTGTACCCTTTGGATTTTATCATCACATCATAGATGTAGATTTCAATAATCCTGCTGATCAATTTATGAAAAATCTAATTCATTGACCTTTGATAAGTTGCACCGGCATTCTTCAGACCAAAGGTCATCACAACCCACTCGAATAAACCGATTGCATCGGGGCACCTAATAACCCTGCATTGTCCATGAAAATTTGGTTATACCCTGCATTGTCATCCATGAAGCTAATAACCCTATGCCCGGCTGCTACATCTACTAAGATATCAGCTATCGGCATCGGATAACCATCCATGAGCGTGGCTTTGTTCAGATCCCTGAAATCGATGCAAACTCTTAACTTTCCATTTTTTCTTATACACAGGGACAACATTCGATATCCACTCTGCATATCGGCATGGTCGGATAAACTTTGCTTCCAGTAACCTTTCAGTCTCCTTTTTGATATCATCAAGCATGTTCGGGTTGAATCTCCTTGGAGCCTACTTAAACGGCCGATATCCAGGTTTGATTGGCAACCAATGTTCAACAATTGACCGGTCTAGACCAGGCATCTCATAGTACTCCCAAGCAAAACAGTCTTTAAATTCCTTTAACAAATCAACTAACTCTCGTTTATACTCAGGGTCCAACTTGGCACTTACATACGTCGGCCTAGGTCTATCTCTAGAACCAATATCTACTTCTTCTAATTCGTCGGCCGACGTGAAACCATGTCCTAGTTTGCCATCTGTGCCATCTATTGGATTATCCATTAAGACAAATTTTCAAAGCTGACTGCTTGAATCGGCTATTGGCTTTCATTGCTGATTTTAATGAAGCCTCCTTCCCATAACTTGCTAGAAAAGCATTCGAAATCTCCTAGTTTCCAAAAGACTGGATTGGCTGTTGCGATGTTCAAAGACTCATCAGCGCGAACCAGCTCAACATCATCTCCATGCCATTGAATCAAACATTGATGCAAGGTCGATTGTACACAATAGTTCACATGGATCCAATCACGGCCAAGGAGCAAACTGTATGACCCTTTTCCATCGATGACGAAGAATGTGGCGAGCAGAGTCTTACTCCCGATTGTTAGTTCGACATTTATTGCCCCCGGGTCTTAGACGCATTGCCTCCAAAATCTTTAAGCATCATGTCAGTCTCCATCAAATCTCCTGGTCCCTTGCCAAGTCTACGAAAAGTGGTGTAAGGCATGAGATTGACAGAAGCACCTCCGTCTACCAATATCTTGTTCATCGGCTTCCCATCAACCAAACCTTTCACATATAAAGCTTTTAAGTGCCGATGCTTGACTAGTTTATCAAATATTGCTTGTTGTATAACCGTCAACTTGGCAACTATCTCCTCATACCCCGATCCCTCAAAATCTGAATAAACTTCTTGATCTGCTGAAGCTCTAAATTCTGATGGCAACAGAAAAGCCATTTGAATATTAGTCGATGGTTGCTTTCTATCAGTTGTTTGCTTAGTACGCCACACTTGAGGTTTACCGGATGCCTGAGCCTGTTCCAACTCTCTGTTCCTTAGGCGTTGCACCCTTCTCTTCTAGCTTCTTGTCAAACCTCCTGAACACCATTGGCCTTCCTGCCAAACATATTTTCCTTCATTACTTCCTTCTTCATAATCAGCCCAGTTTTGATCAACAACTCTTTTCCAAGCCGATTATGAACACTTCTATTTTTTAAGCGCCGATCCATGTTATTGTTATGATATGCATCTTGAGCATGGATAGACCGGCGGTTGGCTTGAGATTGCATAAATTCTCAATATTGATCGCTACACTCTGGACAGCTATTCCTGGTAGGCAACTTGAAACCTTCGTTCCAGCAATGTCTGAAGAAAGGATAATTCCAATGCAATTTAGCTTGCCTTCTTTCATACCTCTCTTTCTCATGTTGACGCCGGTATTCTTGCTTTTCTAACCAATGCTGATAATCCTTTTCCTTCTGCCGCTGCCATTTATTCAACAGAATTCAAGATGTAACCCACAGCTTTGTCGCCCCTTCTTTTGACGTTTCTCCCTGCTCATATCAGCTTTTTTGCTTATCGCAACATCTTTTAATTTCCCTGTATTCATCAGCCGATATTTGCCTCTCGGGATCGACTATTCTAGCTTCTCTTGATTTGGTTGATGTTAGGACCTTAGTCTTTCCTTTGAGCAGCCTAGCATCGACCATGTTTTGATCACCTAGGAAAGGATTATCATCAACTTTCATTTTTCGAGGTGTATCAAATTTGAGTCTTCCTTGCTGAATAGCCCTCTGTATATGCTGCCGGAAAATTCTGCATTCATCAGTGGAATGAGAGGTAGCGTTATGGAATTTGCTGAACTTCTTATTCTTCAACTGATCAGGGGGCAACATAACATGATTATCGGATAACTTGATATGTCCCTTCTCAAGCAAGAAATCGAAGAGCTTATCTGATTTGGTGACATCAAAGTCATAGCTCTCCTCGACTCCTCTTCCCCAAGGATTTGGCACCATTTCTATCTTTTTGCCCTAATTCCATTCAGCCACAGCAACCTCTTCTTCTTCATCTTCATAGACATCATCGACTGAGTATGGATTATAAGCCTCGACCACTGTGGTACTCTTCTAGAATCGGGTATCTCTGCGCATACTCTAGAATTGGCTATTGAGCGCTGCCACTCGTTGAGCCAATTGACCCAAGTTGTCAAATTCTTGTCCCAGCAGTTTTTCTTTCCATATTGGCAGCATTCCTTGAACGGCTAAAGCAGCTAGCTGATCATCAACCAAGTTTAATGAGAAGCATAAATTTCTAGTCTCTCGAAACCTCTAAAGAAACTCAGTGCCCAATTCATTAGTCTTCTATCTTATAGTTGTTAAATCAGTAATCTTCTTTTCTCCAGTCCCAGTATAAAAATATGTATACAATTTCTTTTCTAGATTAGCCCAATTGGCAATGGAGTTGACCGGCAATGATGAAAACCAAGTGAAGGCTGGCCCTAACAGGGACAACGAGAAGAAACAAACTCTATGGGCCTCCTCAACTGATGCCTCGTCCAATTGTGTAAGATACCGACTGACATGTTCTATTGTGCTTGTACTGTCTTGGCTAGTGAACTTAGCAAACTCTGGAAGCCTGTAATTTGCAGGAAGAGCGACCAAATCATACCATTCTGGATATGGGTGTTTGTACAAAAAAGGTCAGCCCTTTTGGCTTCAGACCGAACTGATTCTTCATCATCTCGGTCACCTTTAGCAACAACTCATCAGCATGTGAATTTGGATCTCATTATTCATATAAAAGAAACAGCTCATCATCATTTAACCATTTAATAAAGATAAATCTAATGAACATATTAGATCTCATCTATCGCTATGACCAGTGGGGCATGAGGCAGAATCATGTAGGCCATTGAAACAATAATAGATTCGATGACCCAAACTTATTACTAATATTAGTGGGGCATGAGCCAGAATCATGCAGGTCATAATACAATAATAAGATCATGGGGCTAACACATCTTTCAACCTATCTTTACTTCAACAGTCTCGTGACATGAACTGTTCGTGAAAGCACTCAACATCGGCTAAAATAGCCGATTTAGACATAGTGCACAGTTAAGGTCATGCCTGAAGCGACCTGATTTCCGCGAAGGGAAATCCACAGAGTCGAAGTGTAATAAGACCGTTGTAGATCATATTACCCAAAATTCCAGTCGAATATCACATCCATACAACATAATATCAGAGTACAAATAGTGCGGAATTACATAAATTATTACATCACCGCATTGGCGGAATCAAAAGTAGCATTCATTCAGAACAGCTTGAAGATAAGATCGCCAAACTCGAGCGTAGGAACGAACCCCTCAACCGTCAAACTCCTTAGAGCTATACTCCTCAGCAGAACCTGTGTGCCAAAATTTATCAGTACGATTTGTACTGGCCACTCCCACCCTATGAGCATTGCTTTGTGGAAATTGGATGCAAGTTGGATGTAATCAAAAGGAACCTATAAGGCTGGGGTTTCCTATGTATTAGTAAATCAAGTAAATATAATAATAGTTGGTCAAGTTTTAACACCATTCCCACACCCATTCCACCCCATTCCTGTCCAGAGTCAGGTTTTGATCCAGGGATCCTCCGCGCCCCGTACCTCCCTCGCACTGTCCGCTATCAACCTAGCAGTAGTGGCAATATCCTACCAAGTAGTCCGACCATCCCGCACCATATAGGGCGAGTGGTACGTAAGGCGTCCCGGTGAATCTGAGTACTAGTAAGTCCTTAGGGGTGACCAAGCCAGAATGTCTTCATCAGGGTTTCCATTTACCGTGCCACCACAGCACCTCCACCCTGGGCTCCTCCCATCACAGGTTCACACCTAGGGCCACCTCATATACCATTTACCCACCACAGGTATCCATTTCCAGGGGTGCCCAGGTAGCACCCCACGGCAAGACTCACCCCAGGCTCGTTGTATACTCCAACTTGGTCGACACAACCCTCACCCTCCACGCACCCAAGTCACACACGTAGCACTCTCCCCATAGTTCAGATAACACCAGTTTCCACCACGCATCAATGTAGTACAAGCGTAGTAGAAGTAATAAGCAATGAAATATAGCAGCGAGCGTGTGACTAGCCTAACAGCAGGGTGAGCAGGGGTAAGGTTGCGTCAAGGTAAAGGCCATCAAATAAGCATACTACCATGCAAGTCCTATCATAGTGTGAATATAGCAATAAAATAAAGCAATAGCAGTTCTAATTTAGCCATGCGTAATAGGTGCTACGAGGTTGGATGGGATGTGGCACCTTCAGTGTAGTCGTCTCCATACTCCTCACGGTACTCTCGGTCCTCGTTCGTCTGGTTCTCCTCTGAGTCTGCATACGATCGAAATAATCGCATTAGCGACGCCTATAGAATAGCACAAAGAAGCAATGAAAAATCAGAAGAGCCAAATGCACTCAAACATGGGTTCATTGCGTAGAGCTCGATTTTAGATGAATTTTGGTCCTGGTCTTGTATTTTTCTGAGTTCGTATGAATTAGTTATGAATTTCCAAAGGTTAAATCCATTTCTGAAAATAATTAAGGCTGGTTAATTCAGGGCTGACACATGTCACACTGTGACTGGTTCACGTGGCATGTAGCGACTTGGAGTGGTGTATCAGCTAGTTTGGTGGTCGGAGAGATCACCGAGGTGGTCGGAGAGCTTGCCGAGGTGGTCGGAGAGATTGTCGAAGTGGTCGGAGAGCTCACCGATGTGGTCGGTGAGATTGTCGAGGTGGTCGGTGAGATCACCGAGGTGGTCGGAGATATCACCGAGGTGGTCGGCGAGATCACCTAGGTGGTTGGAGAGCTTGCCGAAGTGGTCGGAAAGCTTTGCCGAGGAGGTCAGAGAGATCGCCGAAGTCCCCGACGCTGGCGTGGTCTCATCTTCGGCATGACGTCAGCATGGCATTGTCAGAGCTAAACCGTGGCTGACAGGTGGGTCTCACTGACGTCAGCATGATGTCATCATCTCGGTTGGTCACTGACAGGTGGGTCCGAGGTCAAACGGTGACTGGCAGGTGAGGCGCGGTTCATGGTGAACCCGCCTGCGTTGGTCCATAGACCGCAGAGTCGGTCTATGAAGGTCTTGGTCCACTTACTCCTTCCCAGGGTTTGGTTCACGTGCACCAAGTGCACGGACGTGTGGCCGGCGAGGGAAAAATCCCCATCTTCTTTCCCGGCGTGCTCCCGCCGGTGGTGAGCTCATCGGCGATTCCCTCCAGCGGCGCGGGTGTGCAATTAAGGTGGGCAAAAGCTTGGCCTTGCCATGGCGGGTGCCCTAGTGAAGTTAACATGGTTGCCGGGCGACTCTAGTTGGCTGGCCGTGGTGGCGGCGGTCCTCGCACACCGGCCAGTGGGGCATGAGGCAGAATTATGTAGGCCATTGAAACAACAATAGATTCGATGACCCTAACTTATTACTGTGTGGTGGCTGTGGCGTCGGTACCAGAGATTGGTGGTGCACACGAGCTCCCCGACGCTGCTACGGTCATGGCGAGCAGGTCGAAGGGGCTCCGGGAGCTCTCAACGCCTCCAGCCATGGTGGTGGGGGCAAAGCGGAGGCAGTGGTGCTCCGACGAGGTGCGGTGCGGCAACACAAGGCTCCGGTGGGCTTCATCCTCGGCTAAGGTGAACGCGGTGTGTCTTTCGTCATGGCGGAGCCAGTCGGGGTGTCAACGTCGCCTTTACCGTGATGTAGAAGACATGGTGGTCTCACCATGGTTGTGCTCTGGCCATGGTGAGCGTGTGCGTGCGTGCGATGCATGTGCATGGCATGAGCAGAGCGCTCGGCGCTGGTGTTCCCAAGCAAAGGGCTCGGCGTCGCCCCATTTCTTCCCTTTGCTTTGCGTTTCCGTTTGGCTCAACAAGAGGGTCCTGGTGGTCCTTCTATGCTACCGGTTGGCTAAGTCAGAGCAAGAGCTCGTGCTCTGACGTGGTCCATTCATGGCGTCCGAGAGGCTAGGAGTGGTCGTGCCGGTGTTCCCGAGCAGCTAGGGGTCGGTGAGGCTAGGCCTTGGGCTTGTGCATGTGCAGTGCGTGTGCAGCTTGTCTAGGAGCAGGAATGCTCCGCCTCTGCATCCCCTAGGTGTGGGAACACAGTGGTGTTCATGGCGAGTACGGCTAGTGCGGTGAGCGGTGAACGACGTGGCTCACCGTAGGGCTCGTGGCGGTAGGATGGCGGTGCGGTGGCGAGGCAACGCCGTGATGAGGTGATGCAGTGCCGTGCCAAGCAGCTACGTCGCTATAACCGATCGGGGCGGTGCTCCTGGCTCCGGCGAGGTCCGGTTCCGCCGCGGCTTCCTTCTCCTCCTTGCTTCTCCCTCCTCCCTCTCTCTCGGCTTGACGCTGTGTGGTGCTATGCCACCAGCGGCGGCGGCGAATGGGTTGAGGGTTAGGGCTCGCGGGCATTGGCTTTTATAGCTGAGCTCCAAGGGCTCCAATGGCGGATGGTGATCGGGCGGTGGTGATGCGTGCGGCGCATCCGACGGCCCGCGTGTGGTAGCATAGGCACGGCGCAAGGGGGAATAGGGTCATGCGATGTGCGTGACCCTAGGCCCGTGTCTGCTCCATGGTCAGCTCCCGGTCGCGCAGGGAGAAAGCATGGGGAAGACAATGACGCTATAGCTGGGCGGCTAACAGAGGGGGCCCGTTTGTCAGCTTGTCCTAATGCGGCGGCGTGCGGTGCGTGACGGCTGATGGGCGGGTCCGGCTTGTTAGTGGCTAAGCGCATGAGTGGGAGGGCAGGCGGGCGCGAGTTGGGCCGAACAAGCTGGCTCGCAAGGCTGAGCAGGCCTAGGCTGCTGTTGCTCCCTCTTCTTTCCTTTCTCTTTTATTTCTTTTGCTTTGATTCAAATTTAGTTAGAGTTTAAACTTGAGCTTCGAGTTATGTAGTGGGTCCCACAAGGTGTTTCAAATGGTGGTCAAAATACATCCCATATATTAGGGTTTATCATAAAAATTAAGTAAGTTAGTTAAACATCACATAAGGCGAAAGAATCCAAATCACAAGTGGAATTAAGGATGCATGCATGATTTGTTTATTTAGGAATTTAATTACACGTGTGGCATAACACCAAACTATGCTTTATGATTTTAACCTAGTTGGGTCACATCTAATCCAAAACTAGGGTTTGGCTTCTACATGTGTCACTCAACATCACATAGGGTTTAAACAAAAATTTTGTAGTTGTGATTTTTGGTGTGTGGATTTTTGGGTTGTTACAGTCCTACCCCCTTAACAGAATCTCGTCCCCGAGATTAAAGCGTAACGTACCCTTCGAAGAGATAAGGATATTGTAGCCGGAGGTCAGACTCTTTCTCCCATGTTGCTTCTCTCTCAGTGTGATTGCTCCATTGGACCTTGCACATAGGAATAGTTTTGCTTCGGGTTTCTTTGGTGTCTCTACCCAGAATTCGGATAGGATGTTCTTTATACTCGAGAGTGCTCTGAGTGTCAAGTGTTTCAGTCGGAACTACTTCATCAGGCACTCTCAAACACTTGCATAACTATGAGACATGGAATATGGGATGTACACCCACCAATTCCTCAGGTAGCTCAAGTTTGTAGGCGAGCTTTCCAATCCTCTTGCAAATCCAATATGCGCCAACAAATCTAGGGGCAAGCTTTCCTTTCACATGGAATCTGACAGTTCCACGTAGCGGGGAAACCTTGAGATAGACGAAATCTCCCACATTGTACTCAAGTTCTCTTCTTCTTTTGTCAGCATAGCTCTTGTATCGACTTTGAGCAATTCTCAAATTCTCTTTTACTTGAGCAACTCCTTCTTCTGCATCTTGGATCTTAGCGGAATCAAAGAACGATCTTTCACCCGGTTGAGACCACATCAAAGGTGTCTTACAAGGTCTGCCATATAGAGCTTCAAACGGCGACATCTTGATACTAGCTTGGTAGTTGTTGTTGTAAGAGAACTCTGCATATGGTAGGCATTTCTCCCAATCAGAGCCATAATTCAGTACACTAGCGTGGAGCATGTCTTCTAAGATCTGATTTACTTGTTTAGTCTGTTCATCTGTCTGTGGGTGATAAGCGGTACTAAAATCAAGTTTAGTTCCAATGGACTTGTGCACATCTTCCCAAAATCGGGACATAAACTGAGGACCACGATCAGATACAATACTAGAGGGAGCTCCATGCAGTCTGAGGATATGCTCAACATATAGATCTGCTAACTTTTTGGCATCAGTCTTGGTCTTAATGGGTACAAAGTGAGCAACCTTGGTCAAACGATCTACAATCACCCAAATGGAATCATTGCCTTTCTGTGAACGGGGCAACCCGACAATGAAATCCATGGATATGCTCTCCCATTTCCACTCGGGAACATCAAGAGGCTTCAGCAATCCTGCAAGCCTTTGATGTTTAGCCTTGACTCTATTATAGGTGTCACATCGTGCCACATATCCCGCAATATATGTCTTCATGCCTTTCCACCAAAAGTGTTTCTTCAAGTCTTGATACATTTTTGAACCTCCAGGGTGAATACAGTACTTAGAATCATGAGCTTCTGACAGAATTTCCTCTCGTAGTGCTGGATCAGAAGGTACATAGATTCTGTCCTTGAACCAGATGGTTCCTTGTTCATCTTCATGGTGGTTGGTCTTGTAGCCTAGTTTCATCAGACCACGGAGATATTCGATCTCTTCACAATTTTTCTGAGCTTGACGGATGCGATCTGTGAGATCATACTTTATGCGGAGCTCATCCAACAAGCCATGCGGTAGTATCTCAAGTTGGAAATCATCAATCACTTCCTTGAGCTCAGGTGGTACGGATTTAGTGATCAAAGTGTGATAGTAACTCTTGCGACTGAGAGCATCTGCAACTACATTAGCTTTTCTCGGATGATAGTGAATTTCTAGGTCATAGTCCTTGATCAATTCTAGCCATCGGCGTTGTCTCATATTCAGATCTTCCTAAGTGAAAAAGTACTTCAAGCTCTTGTGATCGATATAGATATCACACTTGTTTCCTATCAAGTAGTGCCTCTAGATCTTCAATGCATGTACAACTACTGCTAACTCAAGATAATGAGTGGGGTAATGGTTCTCGTGTTCTTTCAACTATCGAGAAGCATAAGCTATCACTTTCCCACCTTGCATCAATACACAGCCAAGTCCTTGATGGGATGCATCACAGTAGACCATGAAATCTTTACTGATATCAGGCAATGCTGGCACAGGAGTTGTGGTAAGCTTCTGTTTCAATTCCTAGAAGCTTCGCTCGCACTCGGGCGTCCATTCAAACTCCTTGGTCTTCTTCAGAAGGTTGGTCATCGGACGGGCTATCTTGGAGAAATTTTCAATGAATCGGCGATAATATCCAGCCAATCCCAAGAAACTCCTGATTTCTGTCACATTACAGGGTCGATCCCATTCTTTCACAGCTTCAATCTTAGCTGGGTCAACTGCAACACCTTCAGCTGATAGTACATGGCCTAGGAAGGCAACTTCCTGTAGCCAAAACTCACATTTGCTGAACTTTGCGTAGAGCTGATGTTGGGCTAGTTTCTCAAGCATAGTTCTCAGATGATGTTCATGTTCTTCAGTGGTGGGTGAATAGACAAGGATGTCATCAATGAATACTACCACGAACTTATCCAGTTCATCCATGAAAACCTTATTCATCATGTTCATGAAGTATGCAGGAGCATTCATGAGTCCAAAGGACACCATAGTGAACTCAAACTGCCCATACCTAGTCACAAAAGTTGTCTTCGGGATGTCACTCTCTCGAATTTTCATCTGATGATAGCCAGATCTGAGATCAATCTTGGAGAAATACTTGGCACCTCTGAGCTAGTCAAGCAGATCATCGATCCTTGGCAGGGGGTACTTGTTCTTGATGGTGACTGCGTTCAAGTTCTGGTAATCAATGCACATTCTCATTGAGCCATCCTTCTTAACAAACAGAACAGGGGATCCCCAGGGTGAAGAACTGGGTATGATATATCCCTTCGAGATGAGCTCATCAAGCTATTTCTTGAGCTCGGCCAGTTCATCAACTGACATGCAATGGGGTCTCTTGGCAATGGGTCCTGTTCCCGGCAAAAGATCAATGATGAACTCTACATCATGAATTATCTTCTCCTCTTTTTGTGATTCTGAACTGGCCTTAAGGGCACATAGGATAGAAGTGGACTTTTCGGACTGGGGTTCACATCTAATAACTTGTCCTGATGGGTGGGTCACTTGAACATATCTAGGTGAACATGATATGATACCTCGGTGAATGGTTAGCGAATCCATACCTAAGATGACCACTAGGCTCGTGGAAGGTAATAGGGTTAGGTCGGCTTTAAAGATAAGACCCTCAATGGTAAGACTCACTTCCTTGCAGATGTGGGTGCACTTTAGGTCTCCTAAAGGTGAGCTGGTGATGATAGGCTTTCCACGTGGGGTTACAGGCAGGTCATGCTCTCGTGCAAACTTGGATGATATGCAAGAACAAGTTGCTCCAGAGTCAAATAGAACTGATGCAGTATTGCCATTAACTAAAAACATACCGTACACAACGTCAGGGGCAGCCTGTGCTTCCTCGGCGTCTAGATGGTTGAGACGTCCATGAGTAGCAGATCCCTTGAACTGAGACTTCTGAGTGGCTGAGTTTTGAGGGCACTCAGCGGCCTTGTGACCCGGTTGGCCACAAGCGAAGCAGGTGAGTTATGTAGTGGGTCCCACAAGGTGTTTCAAATGGTGGTCAAAATACATCCCATATATTAGGGTTTATCATAAATATTAAGTAAGTTAGTTAAACATCACATAAGGCGAAAGAATCCAAATCACAAGTGGAATTAAGGATGCATGCATGATTTGTTTATTTAGGAATTTAATTACACGTGTGGCATAATACCAAACTATGCTTTATGATTTTAACCTAGTTGGGTCACATCTAATCCAAAACTAGGGTTTGGCTTCTACATGTGTCACTCAACATCATATAGGGTTTAAACAAAAAATTTGTAGTTGTGATTTTTGGTGTGTGGATTTTTGGGTTGTTACAATACCCTATCAGGAACAAATCTACCAAGTAACGGTCCCCACTCCACGGTGCTAACAGTGGGGTGTGAGGTAGAATCACACAGGCCGTGATAACGGGCCATGAAATGGTTTTCGTTAGCCAACAGATCTATTCAAGACAAAACATGCCTTAACCGCACACTATGCGCGATCAAGATTGACATAAAACGGTCGATAAAACATAACCCATCGTTTAAGATGTAGATTAGATCAGTTTAGATTAACAAACGATGGGTTAAACATGATATAAGGCCGATCTAGATCAATCCCAATCTGGCGAAGTAATATTGCTATAACTAAATAAATAATAGAAGCAATAAGCAATATCGGTAACTTAATGAATCTATCCGAAGGAACGCCACCCTTAGATAGAGCCGATAACTTGACCTTGATCTAGTTCGAGCAGTGGAGGTCGATCGGATCGATGCAACCTTACTTGAACTAGACAAGAGTCGATAACTAGCTTATACCAGAATCACAGTGGAGGTCGACCGGATCGATGCAGCCGTACGAACAGAAGTATAAGCTATTATGGTACTTACAGACAAGTAGTGAAGGTCGACTGGATCAATGCAGCTGTACTTGCTGAAGAACTCGCCGAGATCTACTCTACTCCTACTCCTAAGGGGTGGCCAGAGCCAAAAAAATAAGTAATTTGTATTTGATTGACTGTGTCTTTACAATAGCCTGGGTTTGATATTTATACCCGGAGCCTAAACATGAATCCTACTCGAGCATGACTCATTACAATATTCGACATAGAAGAAAACATTCCTAATTCAAGATAACTTGGACCCTAATCTTTCCCTTTTTGTAGAGTCCGACATGTAATTTCCTGGCGTCAATCGTAGCGCATCATCGTTATCTGCTGACGTCACCCAAGGAGATCCGATTCTAGAGTCATACCTGAATCAGCTGATATCGATCCTTATGCAATCGATTCCTTGATCGTCACAATTTTGGAAGCTTCGAGTCCCCGCGCTTTTATCTCCAAATTTTGGTGTAAACAGTATATTGAAACAAAGAGCAGTTAACTTCCCTAATGCTTAGTCTATTCTAAAGCTACAAAAAATTAGTGAGCACATAATAATATAATGAAGCTACTATAAAAATTTTAGGACTAAAGCTATCACTAATTTACCACAAAATTTTCTACAATATTTAACCTAATAATATTAAGCACTCTCAAATGATTTAATAGCTCCTAGTATCAACAGGTATATATATATGAACTAAATACACTAATAGATAGAGCGCAACGTTAGGAACCTAACAAAATTTGTTTCACAATTTTTGACACCTACTTGATTTTATATGATTTACCAAAGATCAGCTCAAAATTAAATCAGAAAACTATTTCTAATTCCTTATGAAAAAGAAAAATGAATTCTCTCGCATGGCCCACATGCGCGGCCCATGTGATGCAGCGCGTGCGCGGCGGCACACGGTGCGGCCCACGTGAGGCCGGCCTGTAGCGCGAGGTGGCCCACGGCGGGGAATCCCGCGCGTGCTGGCGATTTTGCAAAATAGACCTCGCACTTCTCTCGAATTACAACTAAGTCCTAACGCTATTTTTGTTGAGCTAGGGTAGCTACAAGCCTAATTGGTGATGGTTAGGGCGGAGGATGGCGGAAGAAGGTAGGCCACCGTGCGGCCGAGCGTGCGGTGGCGCACCACGGCGACATAGTCGTGTCATCGACGACGGGGAGGTGGTAGCGGTTTTGCTGACTTGTGCAAGGTGGAGAGGGAGGTGAGGTGAAGCTGGTGGTACAAGTGAATTGGTTTGGGAGGGACGGTAGGAGGGCTGATCTCGTCCATGACCGGACGTGGCCTTATCGGCACGACGGTGGGGAAACTCCAAAATTGGAGCTTGGACTTTCACGGTTCAAGACTGGGTAGGGTCAGGAAGCGATAGGACATGATGGTGAAGCTATGGATACACTGAATTGAATGGAGGTGATCATTCATAGGGCAATTTGATGGCACGGCTTGATGGCGGCAGTAGAGGGAGAAAGAGAGAACTAAGTTCTTATCGGTTTCGCGTCGAATTTGATTTCCAAGCAATCAAATATGCTAGCTAGCGAATCCCATTCTCAACCACAAGTATTTCACTGCCACCTACGAAGTTTGTACTACCAACTTTATTAAAGTGCCGCATACATGTTCTATAGCATTTTGTTCAATAAAAATTCATTTAGAATCCTAAGTGATATAACGCGACATGAAACATAACATTCGTTTCTTCAACCTGATGTGACTTTCGGCTCAAAGCATCAGCCACTACATTGGCCTTTCCTGGGTGGTAATGTACCTCCAAGTTGTAATCTTTGATCAATTCCAACCATCTCCTTTGCCTCATATTCAACTCAGACTGAGTGAAGATATACTTGAGGCTCTTATGATCTGTAAAGATGTGCACTTTGTTGCCCAACAAGTAATGCCTCCAAATTTTTAGAGCGTGGACCACAGCAGCCAGCTCTAAATCATGGGTGGGGTAATTTACTTCGTGATTTTTCAGTTGGCGCGAAGCATAAGCTATCACACGCCCATCCTACATTAGCACACATCCCAACCCCATCTTTGAGGCATCACAATATACATCAAAAGGTCTGTCAATATTTGGTTGGGCCAACACAGGAGCAGTGGTCAGAACTGTCTTCAAAGCTTGAAAGGCCTCTTCACAGGCTGGGCTCCAATCAAACTTGACTTCTTTTTGGAGCAGCTTGGTCATCGGCTGTGCTATCTTGGAGAAATCTAGAATGAAACGCCGATAGTACCCAGCTAGACCAAGGAACTAACGAATCTGGTGCACAGACTTGGGAGACTTCCAATTCAGCACATCTTGCACCTTGCTAGGATCAACAGAGATGCCATCATGTGTTAAAACATGCCCCAAAAATTGCACTCGATCTAACCAGAATTCACACTTGCTGAATTTAGCATACAGCTTGTGTTCCCTCAATCGAGCTAGTACTATCCAAAGGTGTTGGGCATGCTCTTCATCATTCTTGGAATATATCAGAATATCATCAATAAATACTACAACAAACTTGTCCAGCTCGACATAAAGACTAAATTCATCAGGTACATGAAGAATACAGGAGCATTGGTGAGACCAAAAGACATTACTAGGTACTCATACAACCCATACCTAGTAGAAAAAGTTGTCTTTGGTATATCATGTGGTCTAATCTTGATCTGATGATAGCCTAAACGGAGGTCAATCTTGGAGAACACCTTGGCACCAGCTAGCTGATCGAACAAAGTATCTATGCGAGGCAAAGGATACTTGTTCTTAATTGTTACCACATTAAGTGGGCGGTAATCCACACACATTCAAAGAGTGCCATCCTTCTTCTTCACAAAAATGGCTGGACAACCCCATGGTGAAGACCTAGGATGAATGAAGCCTTTTTCCATCAATTCTTCCAACTGCTTCTTCATTTCAGCCAACTCCTTTGGAGCCATGCGGTATGAGTGTCGAGAGATAGGAGAAGTACCAGGCTCTAGCTCAATGGAGAATTCCACCTCTCTGTCCGGTGGCAACCCATGTAGATCTTCAAGAAAAACATCTAGGAACTCACATACTATTGGGATAGAGGTAAGATCAGGAGAGGCTTTAGCATGAGCAGCAATAGGTAAGACTGGATCTGAGGGTACAAGAAGAGACATCCTATCCTCAAAAAAGGGAACCCGTAACTCCACAATTCTCTGCTTCAAATCCAATACTACCCCATATACCCGCAACCAGTTCATTCCTAGAATTGCATCAATGCCTTGCCCAGGCAGTACCATGAACTAGAGACGGTAAGTGTGAGTGGCTAATACCAAGCTTACTGTGTCCGTCTCGAGTACTGATGCACATCTGCGCACCCGGAGTACGGATTCTATAGGCATATGGTATAGCCACAAGAGGTATTTTGTGTTGGTCTACAAATCCCATGCTCATAAATGAATGTGATGCACTAGAATCAAATAACACATAAGCTAGATGGGAATCAATGGTGAACATACCAGCCATCACCGGTTCCTACTGCAATATCTACTCAGCATCCATGAAATTCACCTGTCTAGATTAGCTAGCTGGCACTTTCCTCTTGATCATTGTCCGCTTGACTAGCCTAGAGTTAGCCAATGGTTGAGCAGACTGGGCTGGTTAGTTCTGGGGACACTCTTGGGCATAGTGGCCATCCTTGCCACATTTGAAACAAGCACCCGACTTGTTTCCCTATCCTAGCCGAGGTGGGGCCTGCTGTCCTTGGGGCTGCTGTTGTGGCACCTATTGAGTAGGTGCATGGTACTGTGTGAAAGAAGCCTAGAAAGTCTGCTAGGGCTGTCAAAACAAATGCCCGCCTGATGATTGATAGGGCACCGTCGAACAACATGTACCTTTTGAGTATGGGGGTGGCTAGAAGACCCCATAGCCACCCACTTCCGCTTCCATTCTGCCTGGGAATCCCGGTGCAAGCCCTCCATGGCGATGGCAGCATTCATCATTGCCCCAAAAGTCTGATAGTTCCCAGTATACAATTTCTCCTGAAGGCTGCAAGAGAGGACGCGATAGAAGTGGTCCCCCTTCTTCTCGCTCTGTGTCCACATGAGTTCTAGCATACTGGGACAAGTCATTGAACTTATTGACGTAGTCCATCACTGACAAACTACCTTGCCGTAGGTCTAGGAACTCAGTCAGCTTTCTATTGAGGACACCAGCAGGAATATAAAATTCCTTGAATGCTGCGGTGAACTCCTGCCAGGTCACTCGGTGATCTGGCTACTGCATGGCATTGAAGGTATCCCACCATGCACTCATGGACCCCAACAACTATTGCGCTGCAAAGCGCACCTTCTGCTTGTCAGTCACGGTGAGCAACATAAACTTTTGCTCCAGAATGCGAAGCCAATGCTCCGCATCCAGGGGCTCAGCTGTTGGTGTGAAACTAGGTGGGTGGGTCTTGAGGAAATCCTAGTAAGAGCAGGGTCCCTCAGGACCGCGGGCACCACCCCCGTTCCCACCATTGCCCCCGTGGCCTCCACGGGCAAAGCCAGCGACAGCCTGTGCCAGTAGCTCCATGGCACGGGCTGACTCACGGTGAGCAGCCATCATTTCCGCCACCATCTCCGCGTGAGTCATTGGCGGTGGCGGCGGCGGTGGTGGAGGAGGAGGAGCCAAATGTGGAGCCTCATGGCTCTCCCCATTGTCGTGCTCATTGCCCCGGCCACTATCACATTGGCCCTCCCCGGCACTGGTGCTCCCACATCCAGACCTCAGATTCATCTGTAAGAGATAGGAACCAACCACTTAGGACAACCTTCCAGATCATAAGCAAGGGTTTAGAGAAATGACCAGACATTTATTAAAGCATTCTTGTTGTTATCCTATCAATTTACTAATCCAAATTATACGTGTAGGGGGACTTTAGTTTAAACAAGATTCTATTATCATGATGCATGTATCGGCCCGTACGCTCACTCAAGCCGGAATATAGCGGCATTTGCAAAATTTTAGCACACCGCACACTCACTTCCCATATGCTAAGCGATTTCTTACGCAACGTAAGTTAGTGTACCTGTAGAAAACTGATTAGATAAAACCAGTGCCGCTATCCTAGATAGACCATATTGCTAGGGCTTATACTTATTTACATAATTCTAGCGCATCCTACTTTTCATAAAACTTTTGTTGGTCAAATTTTTAAGTTTTGGAAAAGAGTGATGAACTCATAAACTCATTATTGGCTCTGGTACCAACTATGGCAGAATCGCCCAAAATAACACACTTACGAAGGCGCTCATCTTCCACCAGACACTAAGCACCCCGAAAGCGAGCAACAGCGGGCGGATTCCATCGGGCACACCCCAAGGGAGGACCCAAAAGATCCACATTTTTCCCCAAGGATCCAATAATGAGAATGAGTTACAATACTTAATCCATTTCATACATCCAGAGTGCGTAAAAAGTACAGTATTACATTTCCAAAGTAGAGTGCGGAATATTAAACAGCGGGATAAAAATAAACATCTAGCGATAAGGAACAAGGAAGAATCCTTCACACAATGGTACTCCTCAAGCATTACCTACAACAGGGGTATATAAACCCTGAGTACACAATGTACTCGCAAGACTTATCTGACTAATGGGAATAGTTTCCCGACTCCAAGGGTATGCAAAGCTTTATGGTTTGTTGGTTTCCTTTTGCAGAAAACAATACTAATAGTGAGTCCTTATTTATGTTATTATTTATAGCCGTATTAATTTATTATCTAGCCATTCTATGTAAGCACCTATTCTACTTTCAAGCAAAAGTTCTACAATCAGTTCTATTTCATCATCTTCAAGCTTTCAGCTCTTACTACGATGCTAAACCATAGACAAGCCATACCGAAACACCGATGATTCACGAATCAATGCCCCCAGCTAGGTACCCCGAAAACACACACCCCGCTTGTACCCCAGGAACAAGCAGGACCAACCCATCACCCTCCTATCATGGGGACCAGGTCCCCATCCAAACTTGGACTCCAAGCCCTCGCTCCTAAGTCCCGGACTTAGTGCGGAGCAAGGACCTCCACCATCCCCACCTCCAATCAGTCAGTCCGGAAAGAGTCGAAACCCACAACAAGAGAGCAACAAGTCTTCTCTGTACCTATACCCAAGTATGTGCTTGGGATAATAAATCTGTGACTTGCCTAGAACCTTATGCAACGGCCGGTCCTTAACCGACACAGACAAGGAAAAAGTGTAACCAAGCTATGCCCTATTGGTCGCAGGACACAACCTCTTACACCCACCGATACCCAAACCATATCCCTGTCCGGTCACCATTTTCCTTTCCACCATTTTATCATGAGGGATCATAATTTTCACCTGTTATGAGTAACGGCAGGTTACTCATGCTACCGAAATCCTAAGCATAGCAGCTACTTGGCCTATACTAGTAGGACTCATAGGTAGATATATTTATGCATGTAGTTTCCATAAAATGCCTGTAATGTAAATGCACATCATATATATATTCAGTGATCATTAAAAATATGGGTTATACATCGGGGCTTGCCTTGGGTAGGCGGTGGGTCAACAAAGTCAGCACCAATAGGCTCCGGGGCTCCCTCCTGCACGAGGATCTCCTCCTCGTACTCTTCAATGACTTTCTCGTAATCCTATTTGTCCACGGGCATGAACTCTACCAACTCGTGATCTATATGAATGAAATGATGATGCAACACTTAATAATATAGCAACAGCAACTCTTAAAATATGAATACATTTGTCAAGCTACTAAACTAGCTCTACCGACTAAGGTGCTAAGTTACCTACTATTACCACTAACAAGTATGAAGCATGACATATATTATCTTAGCAACTAAAGGTATTCTTACTCTTAATACCGATTTACTCTACATACGATAAAACAAGGGGTACTAGCTATTCTATTTATCAACCTACTCTAGTGCTACAAAAATTACAGTGAGTACATAATAATCTAATGATCCTACTGTAAAAATTCCATGGCTAAAACTATCATCAATTTGCCACAAAAATTCCTACAAATATTAATCTACATAATATTAAGCTCTCTAATTTGAATTTATGAACCTATCAGTATCATAGCTAACTGCAAACTAACTACACCAATAGATAGATAGAATTTTTGTGAACCAAACAAATTTTGTTTCACTATTTTTGGACATCTATAAGATTTACTACAATTTATCAAAGTTCGGCTCAAAACTAAATTGAATAAGCATTTATAACTTTGCTGGAAATTGAAAAACACATTCCACCGGGCGGCCCAAGCGCAAATGGCTCGGCCCAGTCCGGCGTGAACGCACGCGCACACGCGATGCACTGGCACGGCCCATCCGCACGACGGTGGCCCACGACGGGGAGGCCTGCACGCTTCGGCTGTTTTACGAAAATGACCCTGACCTATCAACGAATCACCCTGAGACCCATGGCACTATTCCTACAGTCAGCTAGTCCATAGATAATCCCTCGAAAGAACCTGTCTTCGCAACAGTGACACCCTCGGCACCGGCGCGCATGCACCGGCGCGGCAGCGCTAGCACAGGGCGGTTACGCCGGCCAGACCAGCACCTCCCCGCCCCCAATATCGAGCCGATGCTCACCTAGGCACAAACTCGAAGCGTTGGGCGATGAAGCGGGGAACGGAGATGCTATTCCGAGCTCCCTCCATGGTGGTGGACTCCTTCCTATGACGGTGGCCACGTTCCCGTGAGCCAAGGCACAGACAACGTGAACGAGCTCAAGAATGGGCATCAGAGACTCACCCCGAACCTACCAGACATGGTGGACTGACCGGAGACGGCCCAAGCTGAGCTGGCCGCGTGTGCACAGACGGTACGATGGCGCATGGCAGTGGCAAGGTTGCATCAGGGGTGGCCAAGCGGTGGTAACGATTAGGCAAAGGTGCGCAGGGTGATGAGCAGGTGGAGGCAAAGTTGGAGGTGCAACGACTTGAACACGATGAGCTCTGAATTGGAGCTTTGCCGTCGACGCGTGCCATGGCGGTCTTAACAACCCAGCAAGAGGAAAACTCCAAATTGGAGCATGGCACAGCATAGATCACGGCGCGATGGGGTCAGGTGGCTGGCTGACTACACCGCAAAGCTATGGACGGAGCTAATTGGACCGAGGCGGCTCCACTAGGTTGAATTGCAAGCACGGGTTCGGCAACCAAGGCGACAGAGGAACAGGGGACGGCCGACAAGACTTGGCGTGATGTTGCCGTGGTGGGACATAGCTGTCACTCGAAGCACAATTGCGCACGTGATACAAGGCGATGGGGAACCAGTCAAGCGCGCACAGGAACGGTTCGGCCGCAATGCCACTATTAGCAAGCCAACGGCGGCTCGGTCCTTTGCACCGTAGTGGATGGCGCCGGCCAAGGGAGAGGCCATAGTGTATGTCGCATCGAGCACTGATGTGATGGCAAAGCAGATGGGGCAAGGCCACGCGTGTGCAGCCGTGATGGGACAGCGGCGTAGCGATGCCGGTGGTGAGAGTGCACGCGGGTGACCCAACGCTCACGACCGAGGCTGGCAGCCATGCAAGGACACAGAGGGCCAGACAACAGTGCACCGATTGAGCATAGGGCTTCATGAGGACATTGCCACGCTGGACACACCGACGCCATGGTCTTCCCCAAGTTGCAATTCGTTCCCAACTCAGCTGCCACGTCGCCCTCGGATTTAGCAGACACGTCGTCACTGTTTCGGTCATAACTTTCTCATACCACATCAAAACGGGCCGTTCTTGGATGCGTTGTAAAGGGGACGACGACGCCGTCGTTTTGGAACTGGTCCCAGCTCCAGAAGGTCCGTGGATCATTCTATGTGACCACGGCAAGGTGCTGCGTCACCTATTTGGGCCAACTTGGCCATGTATCTTGTCGAGCCTTAAGCCCAAGTTGTGGGCGCCCAACCCCTGGCCGTCCCCAACCCTAGGTCGAGTCTTAGACTATAAACACAGCCGCCACCGCTGCTATACAATTGGGTTTTGTTTAGAGTTTAGTTTTCCATCGAGAAACTGAATCGTTCATTGTAACTGTGGTGACAAATCCTTTTACAAAGTGATCTAGGGCCCCGTTCTTGATCTCCTCCTTTGTGTCGATTAGTCCTTTGGAACCGAAGTTCTTGAATCCTCTATTGATATTCGCGTCATTCATATTTGCAATTTCAGATTGCGTGTTTTACCTTCTTGCTTGTGCTCTTGATTTCGCTTGCGGAAAAGCCTTCTTGGCGAGGTCAATCAAGTTGTGCTTGGTTGATAACCAACGGAGCGATGGTGTAACAGATTGCGAGGGTTTGAATCGCGTCTAATTTGAAGCCGGATCGCCAACGCCGAGATCTCCACAAATCAAATTGGCTACCTCTCGGAAGATCGGGCCTGTACTCATCAATTGGTATCGGATATTTCGGTTTTTCAGGTATAATCTCGTTTGCCTTAGATTCATATTTGATCATTACCTAGAGTCCACAAAAAGCCCAAAAATATTTCAATTTCCATGTCCTATCGCCTTTGTGCCTTTGCAATTTCGTTTGATTCGTGTTGTTGAGTTTGTGTCCGTGGTCGAGTCTTGTTCTTTGGTTTAGGATTGTGTTCGTGGTCGTAGTTCAAACATTCTTTGTGATTTTGTTTTCCGCCGCTATCCCATCCACCGTTCCCAAACAACAAGTCGACACACCACATTACTCGACTTTGCCCCGCTTTCGCCTTGTGTAAACTTTAGCGCATGCATAAACCCTAGATAGGTTGCCAACGCATGACTTATTTTTTATACGCCTTACATCATCAAAGAATACCTACTACATTGTTAGTCATAGTGACGATACTATGATTAGTGTTAGAGTTTGTATAGTATAACGGCGAGTGTTGTGCCTTCCGAAAAACATACCTTGAGATACCTTCGGTAAACAGGCATAACTTTTTTCGTCGCTTATCTGAAAAATCTGAAATTTTTACAATGCTTCTTGACACCATTTGGAGCCGACCCAAACTCGGCTCCGCCCTGTTTAGTTTCATCAGAATTGTTAAAAAATTTGGGAAAATATAAAAAATTTGTCAAAGTTTTTGCACGCTTTTCCAGAGAACGTCTTTGAATTTCATAGAGACCACATCCCACCTCGAGTTGTAGGTGCCAATTTTGTGGTTGCATCTTTGTGATCCTTGTTGAGAGAAAAGTATATAAAAATAGTGAAAAAATAAAAAAAGTTTGTTTCCTACTAGTGCCTTTTGGAAAATCCAGAAAAATTTTGGGAAAAAGGAGAATGCAGGCTATTTGCTTGTTATGTGAGTTCTTTCGATCGTCCTTTGTTTTCACCTTGTTGCGCTACGCCTCGACACGTCTTAGCCAAAGACTGTGATTTGTACTTTGATTTGGATTGAACAATCGTTACTCGCACTCGTTAATTGCTAATCCTTGCTGTCATATTGTGTGTCTACCCATAGCTCCACATATTCTTCGTCAAACATAGGTTCATCTTGCAAGCTATTACCCACGCTCAACAACAGATTGCTTTGCCACTTTGGTTTTGCTCTGTTTGGCCTGGTAAGAAGGGATGAGCAAGACGGTGGTAAGCCGCTTGTGATTTTGCATTCCACTTTCACCACCACCACCACCACCACCACTTGTTTCCTTTTAGGCGATAGGGATAATACTTTGGTGTTGTCTTTTCTATCTTCTAACCATGGCGGGGAACTGTAGCGGACTTCAATGAGTGCGTGTATGCAATATGAAGCTTACAACGTTCATGGTGAACAACACAATCTTATGACCGAAATGACGCAACAACATGAAAAATCTGGTCACCCGCATTGAATTGAAACACCTCCACCTTATCGTCTTGATGATGAAGATATGGATGCTTTTGGTGATGAAGATCGTATCTTGACGGTGGTGCCCGTCGCCGCCTCAACTTCAATCATCGTGGTATGGAAGGTAATAATCATGGTAATAATGATCCTTTTGCTAAAATTAAATTTAGTCTACCTCCTTTTCTTTGGTAATGTTGATCCGAGGCATGTTTAGATTGGGAGCTTGTTGTTCAACAAAATTTGATTCTCATAATGTTCTGCTTGAGCATAGAGTTAGACTTGCTACTAGTGAGTTTACTAATTTTGCTTTGTTACGGTGGAGTGATCTTTGCAATGCCAATAAACTTCCTGTGCCTCAAACTTGGAATGTTTTAAAGCAACGTATGAAATCTCATTTTGTTCCTCCTTATTACCAACGTGATTTACATCCGAAACTACAAACTTTAAAACAAGGTGATAAAGGAGTAGAAGCATACTATCAAGAATTGCTTATTGGTTTAGTACGTTGTGGTATAAATGAAGATGATCATGATGCTAGTGCTAGATTTTTTGGTGATTTAAACCATGATATCTGAGAACATACTTGATTACAAAGAATGGCTTAATTTTTCCCAATTGTATCATCTTGCTATTAATTAGAATCGAGAAATGCCCAGGACTAAACAACACAAATTTCGGGTCTAACAATGGGAGGAATTTTCAGCAACTTTTCGAGCGAGAGACGCCTAAGCTTCCTGTTGCACCTTGAGCCATCTACACCTCCATTTTCTTAGGGTAAGTAAATTGTCTAATGTGCGTTCCACGCGTGAAGAAAGGTGCCACTTCGGGTGCTTCTACTAGCTCCTCCTCGTCCGACTCTAAAATCATTTGCCATCGATGCAAAGGCATGGGACATGTCATGAAGGATTGCCCCGATCGGTCGTCGGCTTTCATTGCTACCGAGGATGGATATGTAAGTGCTAGTGATGTTGAAGATGATTTAGCCCTGTCGCTAACATTGATGCAGATCCCACCGAGGGGCGATCAAGACAAGGAGGCCATCACCATTGACTCCGGGTCACGCCGCCGTGGACTACCCTAGCCGAGGTGTGTGTTGAGTACACGTGTGGGACATGAAGAAGAGATGAAGATCCAACGCCACAATTTGTTCCACATGTATCTCATTGTGCGGGGTTGTCGTGTTCTCACTATCATTGATAGCGGGAGTTGCAACAACTTGGTGAGTTCAGATTTGGTTGACAAGCTTGGCTTGACCACACGACAACATTTGTATCCATATAAACTTCAATGGTTCAATACTAGTGGTAAGACTAAGGTAACTAAATTAGCACGCATTAGTCCTCGTGCTCTTATCATGATACCGCTAATTTTGATGTTGTCCCTATGCAAGCTTGTTCCATGTTAGGTCGCCCATGGGAATTTGATAATAATGCTTTACACCATGGTAGAACTAATACATACACTATCATACATAAGGACAAGAAAATTTCCATTGCCTTTGTCTCCTACGGATATTATTAAACATGCTAATGAGATTAAAAATAAACCTCCGCAGCATTGCTAAAAATAATGGGCAGAGTTAAAAGGAGGTGCCCACGCACCATCCACGCCATTGTTGAGTTATGTGATAATCCATGCACCATGTTATACTATGTTTTGTCAACCTTTTCCATACGGTGCATTGCGATATCACTAACCTTTGCGGGAGGAGATTGATGATGGGATGGAGTCGAGGCGACCCCAATTTAGAAGGAGGGATGATGAGGTATCGCCAAGATGGAGTCCTGCGATCCAATTCGCGCCGGGAGGATGATGAGGACGCGCCTCCGACGTCACCCTCGCATGGTCTTCCCCAAGTTGCAATTCTCCTCCCAACTCGTCGCCACGTCGCCCTCGGATTCAGCGCGCCGCGTCACTATTTCGGTCATAACTTTTCTACCACATCAAAACGGGCCCTTGGAGTTGGAAAGGGGCACCATCGTTTTGGATCTAGTCCCACCAGAAGGTCCGTGGATTCTGTGCGACCACCAAGGTCGCCTCCTCTATTTGGGCCAATCGCCATGTATCTTGTCGCTCCTTAAGCCTGCGATCCGTGCTCCCCGCCATCCCCAACCCTGCAGTCTTAGACTATAAACCAGCGATCCGCGCTCGCCCTGCTACACAATTGGGTTTTATTTAGAGTTTAGTTTTCCATGCCCGGCTTCCCCTACGCACACGCGACAAATCCTTTTGAGGATCACCGGCCGCGTTCTTGATCCTCCTCCATCGGCAGTCGATTAGTCCTTTAGAAAGAAGTTCTTGAATCCTCTATTGATAGGTCATTCATATTTGCAATTTCAGATTCGGTTTTACTTCTTGCTTGTGCTCTTGATCGCTTGCTGAAAAGCCTTTTGTGAGGTCAATCAAGTTGTGCTTGTTGATAACCAATAGCAAGCGATGGTATAGCAGTTGCAGGTTTGAATCGGCGTCGATTTGAAGCCAGATCGCCAACGTCGAGATCTCCACAAATCAAGGTTGCTACCTTCTTGGAAGATCGGGCAGGTACTCATCGGGGCCCATGGTCTCCCATCCTCGAGAGGCCAGACCCTTGGGTGTGATGCATGGTTTCAGCTGTGCCTCTTTTGCCACAATAGGGTCAAACTAGAAGATGGACGCTGCCTTCTAACGTGGTGGCGCACGTACGGAAGCAATACAACATAGTTTCTGCAGCGGTGGTGTCCATGGCGCAAAAGCAACCATGTGGTGCTGCTTTGAGAGATGGTCCTAAACCCAACTCGGTGATCCCATTGCTTAACCAGTTTTCTACACTCAAGAGGGTACATTAAAACTGAAACAATTTTTCGGGTCCTAATACCCTACCATTGCTTAATTAAATAACCTACGGTACTTGACTCTTGCAATGAAAATTGACTAAGTTCTTCATGTTTCGCGTCGAATCGATTTCAAGCTATCAAGTATGCTAGCTAGCGAATCCCAAACCAGTATTTGATCTACGAAGTTTGTACTACAACTTTATTAAAGTTCGCATACACGTTCTATAGCATTTTCGTTTAATAAACATTCATTTAGAACCCTAAGTGATATAACGCGACACAAAAACATAACATTCGTTTCATGTTGTTTTAACGCTTTGAGCCACGTAAATTGATTTAGACTCTATAATTCATACACTATCATATAAACATGATGCACATACAATGTTTTAGTAAAAATTGTATAGTGTAACACCGAGGGTGTTACATGTGGGTCTGTTTATAAGAATTTTTATATTAGTTGCCTCAAATTTGTTATAAGAATGTTTACATACAAAAAAGACTTCACTGTTTTTCTTGTTGGGAAGTACTTGTCAAGGATGGAAGATCAGTAGTTGACAACACGGACAAGCTCGAAACATTAAAATGTAAATTTAGCTTTCTAATTTGAGATGTATGCATGGGGCCTCAAAGGAGGCAAGGCCACCTCTGCATCGGTGTCACTCAAGATGTATGCTGTGGTCGTTACTCCACCTCAAGAAGGGATACAACAGGGTCTGCGTGGGAGGGGATATTGTTACAAATTGATAAACAAAGGGTTAGAGTATTTAAATTAACAATATTCAAATTAACATTATGTAGCAATGCAAAATTTGAACTACTTGTTATGCAATATGAACACAATATGAAAGCACATGTATATATTCAAAGTAACATTAACGGACATATTAAACAACTTCACTAGAAAAATAAGCATTTTGAAACTTCATCAAGTCATCCAAATCGTCGTATTCTTTCAGCAACACTTAAAAACTAGTATCTATATTTGACAACCTTTACTACTATAAACTAACTAAATAATAAATACATAATCAATCCCTAAACTCAAAATCCTAACTAACAGTAAGTAGTAGCCTAAACCCTAACTATCTAACCAAACCTTAACTATACTACAACACACAACCTAAACCCTAAAAACTACCTACCTAAATAAACAAATTCACTAACCTAACTATCCTAAATTATTAACCCTAACTAAAATAACAATCATAATAACATGAAATCGAGAGAGGAGCTACCTTGATTACCAACATGGATTCAAGCATGGCTCATGGGGTACCCAAACCGGAGGACCAAGAGCAGAGTATGAAACTAGATGGCCCACAATGAGGAGGCGATCGTGTGCGGGGCCCATGGGCGAGGTCGTGGAGCCGAGGTTCTTTCTATTGGAAGGAAACGTGCGGCTTGGGGCGCGGAATTGACCGAGGCGAGGAATTGACTCGGGCGGGACAATTAGGACTGCGGCGGGGTGATTAGTTTAGCGGCTGGGCGATTAGTCTCTACTCTCTACAACTAAAAAGAGCAGTAAGTCATCGTCCACCGCTAAACTAATCGCCCCCCTCCGTGATTAACCGCGCTAATCACCCCCGCACCGTGCGAAGCCTCGGTGCCACTCCCTTCCATAGCCCCGCCCTCTCTTCCTTTGCGCGCGGCCCGCAGAACCGACGCCCACGCACCATCCACGATCATTAGGCCGTGACGACCAGCTCTGGCCACGATCCTCCTCCATCTGCTGCGATATCTCCTCCCCTCTAAGATCGCTAGAGGTCGCGCCCCCATTAGGAGAAGCCGAGCAGAATCCATGACGCCCCTGCGATCCCATCGCGCCGCCATTGCCTCCGGCCTCGCTCCTCCGACGTCGCCCTCGCTCCTCGCGTGCCACCGTTCTCCTCCCTCGTCGTCGCACCCGCACCCCTCGCCTTCGCGCGCCGCGGCCGTCCTCACCGTTCTCCGCAGCAACCCAGTCGAATAGGGCACCGTCGCGCGACACGACGGGATAGCGCCCTCGCCTCCTCATCTGCATCGCCCGCTCGCTCCCTACGCCTGCGATCCGTGCTCCCCCGCCTACAATCTGCACTCTCCTGACCAGCGATCCGCGCTCGCCCCACTCCCCCAGGTCGATCGATTGCCCGGCTTCCCCTACGCACACGCGACAATGAGGACCACCGGCCGCGCAGCAGTCCGCCACCACATCGGCAGCCATCGTGCGCGACCCCAAGAAGAGGGTAAGAGGTTCCGAGTTGGGTTCTGAGTTCGGTTTATTGGGGTGATCTAGCTGAAAATTTTGTGTTTTGGTTGTGGATTGTTTGATATAAAATCTTATCCTTATTTTTGTTTGGGGTTGGTCCAGGTAATGATGGCAATGAATTAAGGTTGCAACTTCATCAACGGGAGCAGGTTCAAATGCTTGGTCTCCCATCCTCGAAGTCTTGGGTGTGATGAGGTTTCACCTGTGCCTCTTTTGCCACAATAGGGTCAAACTAGAAGATGGACGCTGCCCAAGTTGTAGGAAGCAATACAACATAGTTTCTGCAGCGGTGGTGTCCATGGCGCAAAAGCAACCATTGGTACTGAATGAGAGATGAAAATATACCACCAACTGCTGGGACTGAACGAGATATTTTTCGGGTCCCAGGCATGCTAATGCTAATTATGCTAATTACGGTACTTGACTCTTGCAATGAAACTTGGCATTATTCATGGCAAATTCCATCGTGGGAGTTAGTAGAGTCCAAACCAGTGTGGTGATCTTCACTATATTATACATTTATAAAGTTCTTGGAATATTCACTATGTTGAGTAATTATTGACTCAGCTTTTGTAATGCAGATCTGCGATGTTGTTGCTGTGGCCCACTTCCTTAATGCAACTCTTGTGATCCCTACATTTCATCGGAATAGCGTTTGGTGTGATCCTAGATAATTGTTCGTCTGATTTTTATGTTGTTTTCTTACCATAATAAAACATCCTTTTCATTTGCGACTTCCTGTTTTTTTGTTGGGAACTACTTGTTTAAGAATCTGAAGCAGTTTGTCTAAGTTCTAAACATTAAAATGTAAATTTAGCTTTCTAATTTGAGATGATCATTGGTATTGCTTCTGCACATCTGATTATGCATTTCATGTAGATATGGATATTGTCATCTGATCTGATGTATTTCTTTCAACACTTCTTAAACATTAAACTGGAAATTTTAGCATTCTAATTTGAGATGATCATTGGTATTGCTTCTGCACTTCTTATTATGCAGTTTCTTGAGGATATGGATATTATCATCTGACCTAATGTATTTCTTTCAGCAAATTTGATGATATATTTGAAGGTTTCAATCGAAGGTTTCCTTGATGTCTTTGATCCCAATGCAGCTGGAATGCGCATGAGTTTGACCTGCTATCATACTCACTTCGATACTAGCCCTGCCTAAAATACAAGTCTAGAAAATTTATATGATACATTAGTGTTTTGCTTTGTGGAACATCTTATTTCACGTCCAAAACATGTTACCAACCGATCCAAAACTCATGGGGTACCCAAACCGGAGGACCAAGAGTATGAAACTAGATGGCCCACAATGAAAAACCAAGTGGCGGCCCATTTTATCATCGAGTCAGATCTTTCTATTACCATAATTTTATAACATCCATGTGTGCCATATGTTTATTTTAGTCATCTTGACGAGGGCTACGTTAATGATGAATTCTAGTATAAAACTTGACCTACACTTGGCATTGTCCCAAGTAACTTTTGATGTCTTTAGTAAAATCAAAGCTAAAATATCTCAAACTGATGGATATATGACCTAGCAAACATGTGTACTTGTCTTTAGTACAGACACAGAGGCTCATGTGCATACACGTATGCATACTCATATCTATAAACACATATGCACACTTTACCTCTACAAGGCTAAGAATATCTTCATCTTTTTTTGCCAAACGGATAAAAAAGAAACTTCTCCTTAAAACCTAGACTCATAATAAGGGGTGAACGCCGGGAGCTGAAAATACCAACTTCTCCTAGCTCTATCTTCCAAATGTACTATGACAGTTGTTTTAATTTACTAAACGTTTTTCAAAACAGCTTTACCTCCCCACTGGAGCTACTTGTGGAGCCAAAGCAAAAAATAAAATAAAAAATGTTGCTCCACCAATGAAGCAGAGGGCTGTAGCAAACGTTATGTTTGAAATTTAAATCGATTTCTTCGCCTAGAAAGCATGAAAATAACTTTTTTTAAGGAGATAAACTGTGCTTTTAAGAATGGAATGCGTGCGCCGGTAGGGACGCGAGGGAAGAATAATGAGAAGATGGTGTGTTGTCAAAAAAAATGAGAAGATGGTGGTTGTCTGCAACTGCAATGGACGATGCATGCATGGATTCCAGCAACGGGAAAACTGGGAACTCTCTCTAGCTAATTTCAAATCATGAGGCGAGTTCGATATATAACAAAGTTTCAAATTTGAATCTCTCCTAAAATTTAGGCAGCACGCAAGTTTCATTTTGTTTTCTTTTTTGTCAGGAAATTAAACCCAAATACAATTACTTGGTACTCGAGGGAAATACTGTGAAGTACGTCTGCGTAGCGGTGAGAGCTACGGCGAGGCCAGCGACAACGAAGGAAATGGCGGACCAGGGGCTGCCGAAGTAGTCGCGCCTGAGCGCCGCCATGTTCTTGTGCCACCACGAGCCGCAGTATCGGTCCACGTCATGATACAACACGGAGAAGACCTGGCGCCTGTAGTTCATGGCACTGCCGTCCCCGAGGTGGCTGAAGAATTGCGCCGCTGCCTCGTCGTCGGCCAGTAGGTTGACCAGGATGCCGCACCGGCGGAGCAGCGCCACGTCCTCCGCCGTGCGGACTATCATGCTCATGAGGTTGACGTAGCTCATGACCACGCGTGCCTCCTCCCCGCCCTGTCTCTGCTCGAACGCGATCAGGTTGATCAGAAGCGGCCTGTTCATGTCGTCGACCTCGACCACGGGAATCACCATGACGCCTCTGGTGGCGTCAAACGTCACGTCGTAGTCGTGCATGCCCCGATCTGAGCTCCGGGCCACGAAGGTCACCCCCGCCGCCCTCATCTCGGCGGCCCGCGGTATCACCCGCACCTTCGAGGACCCAGCCGACCGGTTGGGCACGACGCTCTCGTACAGCAGGTGAAGGAGGAGATGGATCTCAGAGGTGGCAGAAGGCGTCGCGCCATGCTTGATGCCGATGTACTCAAGGAAGAGATTGAAGAGGGTCTCCCTGTTGCCGCCATGCGCGCCGGCGACGACGTCGTATATCTTCTCGACGACGAAGAACGGGATCTGGTTCTCCAGCAAGAGGAGGTCGTTGGTGATGAGCGTGCGGCCCCAGGCGGCGTCGCAGAGCTTGTCGGGGCACTTGGTGTGCCACTTGAAGAACTCGAGGATGAAGGAGCCGTCGAGGAGGAGCATCCGGACGAGCCCGTCGGAGTCGAGGGCGGGCCGCTCGCTGTAGCACGCGCGCGCACGGGACTCCATGGACCGCATCTCCTGGATCAGCAGGGACGAGCTGACGGCGGGGCTGCGGGACAGCAGGTCGTGGAGGTAGCGCCACTTGTGGTCCTCCATGGCGCGGAGCGCGAAGTCGCCATGGTAGTAGGGGCCGATGGACACCATGCGCGGCTCGTAAGCAGTCGAGTTGCTCTCGCGGACGTAGGCGGGGACGCGGAAGATGGTGAACGGCTGATCCCTCCACTGCGGCAACTGTGCTCGCAGGGTGCTTAGCGTCGCCTCCACTGAAGCTTCCAACGGCGTCACGCTCGCCATGGCGATTAGCGTGGAAGAAAAAAAAAAGGCAGTGAGACAAGCACCTCGTTCAGGTCCAGCTCACCGCCGGGCCACCGGACTCGAGGTCAAGCTAAGGAGACTGGTCTGTGCACGATAGGAAAGTCCCGTTTGACATACGTCAGCTTCACCGGTAAAGCTTTTTTTTTTTAATTTCATAAGCAGTTTTGTGATGAGACTGAGCTAATAAAACAGCTTCACTTGGTTCACCAAACGAATAAAACGACTGTACTACCCTCTCTTTGCTTTTTCTCCGATATTTTTTCTCGTCTCCTTCCCATGGCCGTCCACATCTCCCCTTCCTTGCCGTGCACCAAATAGCATGCCGGCGGTCTGCGCCCAGCGCCCACGGCGGCAGCCCCGACACACTGCCCCCGCCCCAAGCGGCCGCGCACCGACGAGCGGCGCCCCGGTGGCCGCGCCCCGGCGTGCTGCGCCTCCGGCGAGCTGCGAGCCTGCGACCCCCGACGAGCTACTCCATTTTTTCCCCTTCTCTTTCTTCCCCACGCCGCCCGTTCTTCTTCGAGTCACTCCCGACGCACACCCGCGAGCATCGACCGGTGGCGCCCTCCCCGAAGACCGTGGCCGCGTGCTCGCCGGCGGCCTCGTCAGCGCCCGCGCTCCCGCGTGGCGCGCCGGTCGCATCTGCGCGTGGCCCCGGCGGCGTTCGCGCTGCAGGTGCTCTGCGTGGCCCCAGCGGCGTCTGCGTCCAGTGCTGTAGGTGCTCTGGAGGCCGAGCTGCTCGCGCTCCACGGCCGCGTCGCGCGTGCCCCTGCGGCGGCGCGTGGTCCCGGCGGCCGCGCGTGGCTCCGACGGCTGCGCCCGCTCGCTCTCCGGTCGCGGCGGCGCTCGCTAGCCCCGGCGGCAGCGGCGTCCGTTCTCGCGCGCAGCAGACCTGTGTTCGGGGGCAAATCTTGTCCTTGGACATGGTAGGCCACAAAATGGCAGGTGAAGATATGATAAACTACTCTCTTTTTTTCTGGTCTCTTCCACCTCTTGCCGTCGTTTGAGAGAAAAAACAGCTTCATCTACGAAGCTATTTTGAAAAAAAAAAGATGTTTAAAAAAAAACAGCTTAACGATAACTCATGAAGCTGTACCGGCCACATCATCCATCACTTACGATGTAACTTCCTCCTCTGTTCTTTGCACTGCAAAAGAATGGAATCACGGATCGACATATGGATGATGCCTACGAAAAACTGGACTGATGTATCTTGCGTACGGCACCATCCAATAGGTGGGAGACAGAACAGATGATTGCTAGAATCAGTAGACAGGCTATTCATCAGTCATTTCTAGAATCATAATGAGGGGGTGTTTGAATTCAACTCATAAAACTTTAGTCACTGTTTCATTAGATATTTTAACACATGTATGAAGTATTAAATATAGACTAATTATAAAACTAAATATACAGATTGAGACTATTTTATGCGAGACGAATTTTTTAAGCCTAATTAGTCCATGATTTGACAATGTGGTACTACAATAAACATATGCTAATGATGGATTAATTAGGATTAATAAATTCATCTCGCAGATTACCGACGGATTCTGTAATTTATTTTTTATTAGTATCCGAACATCCCATGCGACACCTAACACCTCCTAAACTTTAATCACCGGATTCAAACACCCCCTGATTTGGGATACCCAACACATATCGTGTACCCTCTTGAAATATAAGACATTCAAATTATCGATGTTCCAAATAAACACCAACTAATAAATTTATATTTTTGCTACGTGTTAGGCTCGGATATGCTAAAGGACACAAGGTTTATACTGGTTCGGGTAGAATGTCCCTACATCTAGTCTGCTGCAACTTGTGTTATTAGCACTGAAAAAGGTTCGTAGTAGGGGGTACAAACGGTCGAGAGAGTGACAGGTCCCAAATCTCAGATGAAAAGGTCGAAAGGGCGCTGAGAGCTCGGTCGCTGCTCAGCTATGTGTTATGTGGTGCATGGTGTGTAGGATTGTTCTGTCGTCTTAGTGGGGTGTCCTGCCCTCCCTTTTATAGGCTAAGAGAGAGCAGGGATTACAGATGGGAGAAAGAGGAAAAACCAGAGGTAGAGAAGATCATTCGAAGGTGCTGGGTCTTCCTTTTCCCTTGAGCATACCCTGCTGACAAGGCAGATGGTGCCAGGGATAACACATTCATTGATGCTGATAGGGCCGTGCTCTGGCTTTGTTCAGCAAGTGGTCACGTCCCATCCTACTACGGCGGACGGTGCGGCGTGCTAGGGTGCCTAGCCGTGACCCTACGGGGAGTAGATGGGGAAGTGACCATACGTCCGTTACTATAGATGATGTGAGTTTCCTCCTGGATTGTAGTGGTTGTCGTATGCTTATGTCAGGATCCGCGTCCGAGGGCTAATGGCGGCGCCCATAATACTGTAAGACAAAAGTCGGCGCCTACAACACTGTTCGGGCTCTGTCATGTCTGGAAGGGCTTAAACCGCCCGTCCCGTCATATGCTGATGGTACTTTCCCGCAGACGTGTAGGGTATGGTCCTCGATACTGTAGTTGACTTGAGTGTCATGTCTTGCCCTGTGCTCGTCATTATGAAGGAGCAGGGTGCAAACGTTGGGCGAGGTGGAGCCTGCCCCGGGATGTCGGGCGAGGCAGAGCCCAACCCTCGGGGGTCGGGTGAGGTGGGGCCTGTCCTCGGACGTCGGGTGAGGCGGAGCCAGCCCTTGGACGTCGGGCGGGGCGGAGCCTGCCCCAAGACGTCGGGCGAGACAAAGCCCAACCCTCGGGGGTCGATCTAGGCGGAGCCAGTCCTCGGACGTCGGGCAAGCGGAGCCCGCCCTTGGACGTCGAGCGAGGCGGAGTCTAGCCCTCGGGGGTCGGGCGAGGTGGAACCAATCTTTCGTCGTTCAGGCAAGAAGTGTAGTTGCGTTCTTGTCTGATTGGAAGCGTCAATGTCTGATGGTTATTAGCTTCTGGTCTTCGGGTACCCCGGTATTCGATCCCCGGCAGTAGCCCCCGAGCCCCCGGATGATTCGGGCAGAATCGCCCGGGGGGTGTTGTGACTTGTTAGAGGGTGCGCGCGAGCGCACCCGACGGGTGTAGCCCCCGAGTCCCCGGGTGATTCGGATAGAATTGCCCAAAGGGTATTTCGATTCACCAGAGGGTGCGCGCGAGCGCACCTGTTGGGTGTAGCCTCCGAGCCCCTAGGGTGATTTGGATAGAATCGCCCGGGGGTAATTCGGTTCGCCAGAGGGTGCGCGCGAGCGCACCCGTCGGGTGTAGCCCCCGAGCCCCGGGTGATTCGGATAGAATCGCCTAGGGGTAATTCGGACCCTTCGTGGGTATGGCTGTGAGATTTGATGTTTTCGACAACTGGATAGTTTAAAAGGAACCCTAGTATCCCGTTCATGAGGATTTGTCCAGGGTCAGCATAGTTGAGACTTGATCGTGGATCGAGACTCTCTTGAGGCTCGTGTGCTTGAGTTTTGGCCGCTCGCAGGCCCATCCCTCGTTGAGACGGCCGACGAAACTATTGGGTGAGCCCTCGAACTCCTAGGCCCAGGCAAGCTAGAGAAATGCTTTTTGACCCGTATCCCTTCTACGGGAAAAGAGTCTTGGTCTGCCCGGAAAGGCAAAATGTCCGGCGTGACTTTGGTGGGAAAGGATATGGATCGCGGGCGCATATCCCGTGACATGACGTGACGTGGTGGTGTATCGTGGCAGGCACGGAGACCTAGGTCGGACGGTTGCCCTTCTCGCATCCGTCGCCCCTATAAAACCAAGGGGTTCGCCCTAAGGTTTTGTACTTTGCCTCCTTGCCTTTGCATGTACAACCTCCGCTGCTAGTCGCCTGAGCCACCCGCACCTGCATCGCAGCCACCGTCAAGCTCGCATCCAACCACCCCCATCGTCTAATGGAGCAGTGGAGTAGATCTGATGTCACCCTCCAGCGCCTGGAGGGCCTCATTCGCCATGGCCTTCTTTGCGCGCGGACTGCTGTCGAGGAGTGGCGGCTGCCCGGCAATGAAGACGCACCATCACCGCCCGAAGGCTACGTCGTGTCCTTCGCTCACTTCCATGAGCGGGGATTCGCCACCCCCGCCCACAAGTTCCTTCGGGGGGTTGCTGAATTACTACAATGTGGAGTTGGAGCACCTTACTCCCGATGGGGTCCAGCACATTGCGGCATTCGTCGCCCTGTGTTAGGGGTTCATGGGGATTAGTCCCCACTTAGACTTGTGGTGGTATCTCTTTGGCGTCACCCTTTTGAAGAAGCGGGAGAAGAAACGAGAGCTGAGCGTGCCGATGGGATGCGCCGGCATCTCGCTCCGCAACAACCGGGTTAATGAGTACCCATCGATGCGTCTATCGACCTCCAACAAGGGGTGGCATTCGCATTGGTTCTACATCAAGAATAACGCAGCCGCCCCCTTGCCAGCGTTCACCGGACGCCTCATCGAAGAGATTCCAGAATCATGGAGGATGTGGGGGTCCTAGATAAAAACAAGAAGAAAATCTAGGACTATCTCACCGCCCTCCAAATCCTAAAGGAGAGGGACATGAAGGGGTTGGGGATCATCGACGCCTACCATACGTGGAGGGTGGCACCGCTGATGAGCCATGCTCTTCCCCTGTACTGATGGCTCCCGAGAGCATTACTCGATGGGATGGCGCTTGCCGATGAAGCGCTCTCCCCCTCTAAAGTGGCACAGCGTATCAAGGAGGCGATGGAGCCTTCAAAGGATGACACCGGCATCATTCTTGATTTCGTGTATCCGGTACCGGGGCACCCTCCAATGCGGCCGGAACCAGGGTACATTGACTTCGTAAGTTCTCCTTCCCTGTTCCTCCTTTTTAATTGAACTTCTGACCCTTTGATGCTGATATTGGGATAGCGGGACCAGCTGAAGAGACTCGCCCTTACGGATAGCTCGGCTCTGTTACCAAGGACCCACTCATGGTGGTGGCGAATCGCACCACGGCCGAGTGGGAGAAGAAGACAAAGGAGTTCAAGAGGAAGAAGAAGTAGGAGAAACAGTAGGCATGGGAGCGAGGAGAGGAGACAGACAATGATGACGACAATGACGATGATGAGGAGGAGGATGACAAGGTAATCGCCGACACTAAGTGGGGTGACCCGGGAAGCGAGGACGCGCTGACCGGTACCCACTCGTCAATGCAGGGACCCTTCCCGTTCCACGCAAGGGAAGGTGCGGCCATGAGGCTGGAGGAGGTGGGCAGACCGTTGGCCCATCCATAGAACCATCGGGCGGGCGATCTGCCGCCGTGCCTGAGGTGCCAGCGAGGGGGGACCGGCCCGCTGCCGTGCCTCATGAAACAGCGGGGACGGGCGGACCTATCATCGCTCCCCAAGAGCCGACGGGGGTGGGCGGATCCGCCGTCGCGCCCGAGGAGCCGATGGGGGTGGGCGGATCTACCGTCGCGCCCAAGGTGCAAAGAGAGGGGAGTGGCTCCACCGCTGTGCCCCCATATACGAGACAGGCGAACCCCTTGGCCCGGGAGCAGGGGACGGGCTCAAAACGGTCCTACCCTAACGAGGCGGGCAGGGAGCTGGGGGTTCGTTCCCCAAACGTCTCCACCACAACAGCGCTAGCATAAGTTGTTAAGTTCCCGACTCCTCTATTTTTCATAGTGACTCACGCCTTTTGTTTCTTCTTCTGCAGCATCGGGAGACGGGTCAGACGGGGCACTTCTATAGCACTGGCGCCCTAGAAAACCATCGCTCTTCAGGCAAGGTGGGGGCCACCGCCTGGCATCACTCCCATTTTGGGCGAGAGCGGAGCTAGCGTCGCAGCCAAGTCGGACGGTCTAGCGCCACCCGCGGTGGTGCCCATGCCCTCGGTGGGTCAAACGATCGGCGAGGCTGATGGGGCGCTGAAAGGTCCTTGTTGGTTTTGGTAATTGAGTGACAACCTAGGTGGACTAATTGTGTTTATGTGAGATACACAGGTGATTAGTCCACAGGTACATGTGTATGAGCAACATATGCCATGGAGGTGAAAATGGCTTGGAGATGTTGCAAAGCTCACACATGTGATGATGAAGGAGCTTAACAGACATGAGACATGACATTGAGTCATGTGATCAAGGTGGAGAAGATTAAGACAAGACTTGGCTTGATGGCCCCAAAGGTTGCAAGCGTGAAGGGCAAGTCAAAGGCTTTGGAGTGATGGACCCTCGTGGCGGTGAAGCTTGAGCAAGACTTGGCGAGGAGCCCGATGGGACGATAACATCGTGTGAACAGCAAGTAGAGTCAAGATCGATGAACCAATATGATCATGTGATGATATGAAGTGGATCATATCATTGTTGATCGTGTTGGTGCATGTGTTCACATCGACATTGAAGGAGATGGAATGGAATGTGCAAGGCAAAGGTATAACCTAGGGCATTTCATTTCACCGGTCATAGCTGTGTAAACTGAAGTTTATGACCCCTTTTAGGATCATCATTCCCACTATCAAGAGGGCAAACTTGTTTGCATCCCGTCATCTAGTCTTCTTTCTTGATCTATTTTTGCATTGTCGCTAGGATCCAGTCGCGTGGCAAGTTTAGTCTAACATCCTTTGGGAAATGATTGTGAAAATGCTAACACACATGAACACATGGTGGATTACACTTGGTGGTGTTGGCACATTTACAAAGGAGATGGTGTTTGCGAGGGTGAGCCGAGTTGCTTTCGGGAAAATAGAATGATAATTTTGATGGTGGGAGGCCGAGTTCTTGTGGTTAGCACATTGGAGCAAGGGTGATGAAGTTAGAAGTGAAAACGAAGTTAGTCAGGAAGATCTATGGAAGGTCAACTAAAAGGATCGTGGAGGGATCGCCAATGCACCGGACGCGGAGTTGGCACGAGCTCGTCCAGCCGACGACGTCCGAGGCCACAAGCAGATCCTCGAGTCTCTGGCCGGGGCCAAGAGGGCGTCCGGGTTCTTAGGCTAGTAGCGTCCGGTCGAGGTCCACGGCCCTAGAAGCGAGAGGGCAACACTGGGCCAAGCGTCCGGTCGATTGAAAGCATAAGGTGAGACAAGTCAAGTGCCATGGAATCGGGACACGCTCGCTTGTGAGGCGGGCGTGGCCTGACGGCGAGCACGTCCAGCGTCCGGTCAAAGACACGACGAGGCGCAATAGAGGTTGGCCCGACCTCTACTTGAGTTGGAAGGGGTAGCAGCTAGTTTAGCCCTTGGGGCTATAAATAGAAGTGGGCCTCGCCATCTCACCGAGGGTTGAGCTTCTCAAGGGACTTAGTGTCCATGCTTGTGAGTGCTTGAAGGCCTCCATCACACATATACTTGATGTGATAATTCGATGGTGTGTGAGTGGCGATTCTAGTGCGATTGCCACGTGATATTGCATCGAGTGGCAAGGTGGAGATGGCGACTAGAGGGGTGAATAGTCTTTTCTAAAATTGGAGGTTGCCACCCGATATAAATGCGGAATTAAAACAATGGTGGTCTAGCCAAGACTACACCCCTCTATATATGTTCACTAGCTCAGGAGCAAAGATGCTAATGAGGGGCAACTGTGGTGCCGGGCTAGCTAGAGCTCTCCTAAACAACTCTAGTAAACCGTGTCATTGACCTACCCTCACTAAGGGGTAAGTAACAAGGAGCTCCTACACATGCTAGTAAGCAAAAGGGCAAAGCGGGTGATGCTCACTAGCAATGCGAACCAACAAGGCAACCAACGCCTAATTAGGGACTAGCAAATGTTGGCAAACACGTGAACCAATGTGAAAATCAGGTCGTTAAAACCTTGTTCTTCCCGTTGGTTTGCAGCCCCATTACACAAGCTTGCAATAACTTATATATATATCTTAAGCTTGTGTAGTTACTCTTGTAATTAGATGGCTTGTGTATATAGAAGTAGCTCCCTTGCGTGGCTAATTTGGTTTTAGTAACCTTGTTAACCACGGGAAGAACAAGTGTTGACACGATGATTTTCTCCTCTAATTAGGCGTTGGTTGCCAACTTGTTAGTTGAGCATTGCTAGTGAGCTTCCGTTAGCTTTGTGCTAATTAGCATCACTAGCATGTGTAGGAGCTCCTTGTTACTTAAAGAACCTACCCCTAGTGGCATAGCTTTGTGACACGCTTTAGAATTGTTTAGGAGAGCTCTAGCTAGCCAGACCTTAGTGCCTTTATTAGTATCTTTGCAAGGTGCTAGTGAACATATATAGAGGGGTGTAGTCTTGGCTAAACCAATTGTTTTAAACCGCATTTATATCAAGCACCACCGGCGTGATTAATTTTCGAAAAGACTATTGCCACTCTAGTGCAACATCTCGACCCCTTCAGCACTAGAGGTTGCCGCTCGCTCACTGACACAATGAATGATCGCTATCAAGTATGTGTGTGATGGAGTCGATCGTACCAAGCACATCTCACAAGCATGGACACTAAGTCCCTTGAGGGTCATTGATGGAGGCAGAGGGCGAGGGCCACTTCTATTTATAGCCCCAAAGGCTAAACTAGCCGTTACCCTTCGTCCCGTGCAACGGTCGGGCCCGAAAGGCGCTCGGTCGTGTGACCGGGGGCTGGACCTCAGAGGGGTCATGCAGCAGGACCCACGTGACACGATTCCAACGGTCATTCTTGAGTCCGGAGGAGTTGTCCTTGGTCCTAACATCGGAGAGCCACCACCCGCCCATGCGGGATGAGCCCCCACTCTAGTGGGTGAGTCCGTGGGACCCATCATTGAAACTCTTCACCCTTGACGATGCCGCCGAGGGCATGGAGCGGGAGAAGCTCCACGACGGGGTTCATGGCCACACCGGCAGAAGCTCTAAACTAGGCGGTGGCCCCTTTGAGACATCATCATTCCCACTAGCCTGTATTCACTTGGTCTTGCCTTCATCTCTTCTTTCTTCAATATTTTTAACCACAAGAACTTGCATCTTTTTTTCGCAATACTTATTGCATTCTATTTTCCCGGGAGAAATCCGGTTCCTTCATGAACACAAGGAGGAGAGGGGTCAAACCCATCAATGAGGCCTTCTGCGCAGGACATCACCTCCTTTGTAAATGTGCCAACACCACCAAGTTGACTCACCATGTATGTGTGGAGGTGGACAATCATTTTGATGGATGGAGGCCACCAACTTGCCACGCCACTCGGATCTCTAGCGAGAAGTCTTTTGATGAACACTCGAGTGGCACTAGATGATAAGGAGGAGGCAAACAAGTTTGCCCCTCTTGATAGCGGGGCCATCTATCCTAAACCAGGACGTCGAGGCCCTTCGGATACTCGATCTATGGCCAAGGCTAAGAGGAATGGGTGCCCTAGGTTATACCTTAGCCGAGGAGAGGTCCATACCATCTAGAGCAATGTCGATGCAACACATGGCGCCAAGACAGTCGCCCCCAATGCGCAAGGAGTGAGACAAGCTATGCCATCACTGATCATATTGGTTCTCGATCTTGACTTCACTTGCCCGGCACCGCTGCCTGTGTCCAGCACGACAAGTCTTGCTCGAGCTTCACCGCGATGAGTCCATCATCCAAAGGATCGGCTCCCTCTTCACGCGAGTTGGAGTCCATCAAGCCAAGTCTTGTCTTGATCTTCTCCAGAAGTGATGACTCAATGTCATGTCTCATGTGCAATAAGATCTCTTCATCATCAGGTGTGTGAGTCTTTTGCAACATCTCCAAGCCAGCTTTCACCTCCATGGCATATGTTGCCATACACATGTACTGTGGATGACCTCGTGTATCTCACATAAACACAATTAGTCCACCTAGGTTGTCACTCAATTACCAAAACCAACAAGGACCTTTCAGCGGGGGCGCCAGCTGGAGAAGGAAGCTCTTCGCTTAGGGATCATCCAAACCTTCATCATCGCCCACTCGCATTACGATGACCACATCGATTTCGAGGTGATGAGCCTTGGTTTCATGCGTGGATATGAACCCTCCGATCTGGATGACATAGAAGCGATAGTGACTCCTTTTACGGAAACCCTAGCGAGCAAAATTGAAGATATGGTTCTCCCTGAGAGGGGGTAGTTAGTCGAATGAGTCTAATGGATATTTATCTGTAATCTATGGACAAGTGTCGGCACTTTTGTGTTTTCAAAAATAGATTCGCAACTTCATTTCATTAAACAAATTTGTAATTTCATTTTCATTTGGTTGAATTTGCTTTCTTCCCTTTTTGCGTTCTAAAGAAGGTGCTCATGCGATCCGACCCTTCCGTTTGTTAAGACCGTAGGGCCCGAGGTGTATAAGAGGGAAACTTCGATCATGCTAGTGAGCAAAGTTACCATAGCCTTCGGGGCGTGGGTTTTTTGCAGTCTTACCAGGCACAATCGGTTATTTGTTCCCACAAACCTTGCCGCTAACCTTAACATGAGGAAGAGCTACGATGCCGCGACTGTTTCAAAAAAAGGAGGTATTTATACCTTTACCAACCCCCGAGTGATGTCTCATCCCTTGTGGTTGCACGGGTCGGATGTCACTGGAGACCAAAGAGAGGATAGCGGAACAACTCTTGTACTCGCACATACCCTTTCCTTAGGATTTTAGCTATCATTCTGCGACCGTGCATTGGTCTCATTACAAGTCCGACCTTCCTCGAGCCCCCGCGCGTGGCGGGGATTTGGTCAAGGGTCGGTTCATTTTTGTGACTGTCGCCCCATCCACGGTTATCGTAACCGGAGGGGTTGAGGTGACATCACTTGCCTCGATGGCTCGAGTGACATGCTTGATGAGCTCGCTAATAGGGATGTTTGGATGGAATCCAGTCCCATTGCTCGTGACAGGGTCGGAAAAGCCCTCGGGTGGCATTCCGTTGCTCCTTAACCCGCCTTCCAATAGATTCCCCCTCAATGGGATTCTATGGACTCGGCTAGAGGCTGGATTGAACTAGAAGGTTGAGATGACCCTATGCACCTCTATGAGGGTTGGGCGAAGGTCGCTGAGGCTCATCTGCATTTTCTTCCCTAGCTCTTGTTCAACGCGAGGAAGCCTCGAGCCCTTCACGGGCCAACCTTTGAACATCGGTCTCTCGATCTAAGATCGGATGGCTCGAGCCCCCGAGCCCCTTGGGGTCTGATAAGGGTCGGTCGTGTTTCACGCGTCACCCCGTCCTTAGTTTCCACAACCGGACGGGTGAGCTAACGACACTTGCCTCGATGGCTCGAGTGTCGTGCTCAATGAGCTCACTAACGGGCATGTTTGTGTGGAATCTTTGTCCATCATCCGCTAATGGGGTCGGTAGAGCCCTCATGTTTCATTCCACTACTTCTTAATCTACCTCCTGGCAGATGCCCGAGTCGTTCGATAGGCTCGGGTGGCCCGTTGGCCTCTCCTCGATGGAGATTCTGTGGGTTTGGGTCGAGGTTAGAATCGAACGAGAAAGCTCGAGATGTCCCTATCCGCTTCTGAACGGGGTTGGGCAAGGCCGCTGGGGCTCATCTTGGTTTTTCTCCCCTGGCTCTGTTTGATGCGAGGCGGCCTTGAGCCCTTCGTGGGGTCGAACCTCGGTCAGTTGTCGCTCATATCAAATGAGGGGACTACCGCTTCGTGACGCGACGTGAAGCGTTGAGATGCAGCAATTGCATATGCAACGTTTGGATGTATGGGATTAATGTATGATATAATGGAAACGAAAGCGAGGGTCGGTGATGTTACCTTGGTGGTATGAGTGATCGGAAGTTCTTACCGGACATGTCCGTGCAGGGTTCGGGTCCGACGTTTGCGACGGGGCTGGTGTAACCTGCACGAGCATCGCAATTTTTCGTTTCTATCTCTCGGCGGTGATCCGAGCCGTTCGATTGACTTGGGTGACCTGACAGCTTCTCCTTGAAGGAGATTCTGTAGCCAGACCCCTCTGAACCTGTCTCGAAAAGGCGGATGCTAAAGCTTGGGGTGCGGGGAACTGTGAATTTGATTACGTTGGTGAACAAAAACGCCGTAGCCACAAGGGCATAGGGTCTAGCGGTTCGTCCAGTTTTACTCAAAGTTTTACACCCGCACACTGCGCCTCTGGCTTTTAAACGTAAGGAGGGGTCAGGCGAAGAGAATTTCTAAATGAGTAGACACTCTCGGCAACCCCCGAGCATTGTCCGTGCCCCTGCCGTTGCTGGGGTCAGAGGCTCGGTAGTAAAATTAACACGCAAAGTAAGTAAACAAGGGTGCTTATCTTTCGACGACCATTTGTTCGGCGTTCGCCTAGGTTGTCTGATCGACCCAGGAGGCCCGTTGGGCTTCCGTTGATGGAGGTTCCATCATTGGGTCCTTCCAGGTCCTGCCTAGGGAAGCGGAGAGTCGCCTTTATGCGGGTGTGCCTTGTTTCTCATGCCCGGTCATGCGGTAGTGGTGGGCCATGCCCAGGCCACATCCCATTTGACCGGGCGCCATCTCATCGAGCAGGGCACATCCTGTCGGTCTAGACGCGTCCCCTCGAATTCCCATCAGCATCGAATTCCCATCTGCATTGAATAGGGGAAGGGAGAGGGTTTTTCATCCCAACCTTTCGCCTTTCTCCAACCGCTGCATCTCCTCCTTAAATAGGGGAAGGGAGAGGGTTCTCATCCCATTCCTCCACCTATTCTTGAGCTGCTACCTCTCCTTTTTTCTTCTCGCCGAGTGCGTTCGTATGTCACGGTGGTTCCTAAGTAAGAGAGGGTAATGCGAGGGAGAGGAGAACTCACAGATCCGTTCGTGAATTCGGAGCATGATGTTGAGCTGGAGGTCATCCAACATAGATGAGATGGTGCTAGCCGCCTTTGTCAAGAAGGGGCCGCTTCTGCCGAAGGAGGAGGCCCACTAGAGGGTGCTAAGCGTCGTCGGCTTTGTCGTCGTCCGTGAGGCCTTCGTCGTGATGGAGCCGTACGGAAACCTCTTCCGGTGAATCTTCTCTGGGCGAGCCTTATCGGTGGGGAAGCCACCCAGGACTGCGTCGATGGGAGGCTTTGCCCTTGCAGTCGCTCAAATCGGCCAGTTCATGAAGTTTGATGAGATGTTAGAGACATCCATTAGCCATGGCGGCCATTCTTCGGTGCTGGCGGCGCCCCCCGTCTAGGTGCCGTTGTCAGGGTTGCGGCCGATCACGATGGCGTAGTCCCTGGACACCTTGGCAAAGACACCGTAGTCACCGATGTGGTGCTCGACATTGCAGATGACGGAGCCCTCAAGGATCCTACGGAGCGGTAGAACGTTGCTAATGGAGAGCGTGGTGCGGCGACCGTAGTAGTACTTAGAGTAGAACTGGTAAGAAAATGTAATTGTTTAAGTTGTGGGGGGAGCCCCATGGGAATAGTTTTTTGTATTCATGAATACATCAGTCCCTTTTTGTGATGGAATCACTTTGTAAGCGATGAATTTGTGAAAAAAATGAACAAGTTCTCAAATTTCGTTACAGCAAATGGCTTTTTAGCTCTTCTCCCTCTTTTTGCAAAAGAGGTTCGTGCTTTTCGACCCTTCCCATAGTTAAGGTCACAAAAGCTAGGATTCGGGTGAGCCAATTCCGATCATGCTAATGAGCAAAGGGACCATAGCCGTTGGGGCGTGGGTTTCCCGCATTCCTACCATTTATACTCAAAAATTGTTCCCAAGGTCTTAGCTTTTAGGACTTAATGTGAGAAAAGAGGGAAACCACATAGAATGTTGGTAAGATAAATGTGCTAATACCAACCCCGAGTGAGGTCTAACCCCTCCCATTTGCAGGGGTCGGATGTCACAAAAGATCGGGAATTTTGATGAAAAACTGATAAGACAAAGTATGCGTTTATTTTAGGATAAAAATGACATAGCTGCTCGATGTTCTAGGCATTGGTGAAGACCTCACCGTCGATGGTTTTCAACTTGTAGGTGCCTGGCCGAAGTACTTCCACGACGACGTACGGCCCCTCCCAGGGCAGGGAGGGCTTGTGGCGGTCCTTGTTGCTCTGCACGAGGCGGAGAACCAGGTCCCCGACATTGAAGGCTCGGTCCCGCACCCGTTAGTTGTGGTACCATCGCAACGCCTGCTGGTACTTGGTCGAGCGGAGGAGGGCGACGTTGTGAGCTTTGTCTAGCTGGTCCATGGTGTCTTCGTGGGATGCCTTGGCTCCCTATTCGTTGTATGCTCTTATCCTTGGCACTCCATAGTCGAGGTCGGTTGGGAGGATGGCCTCTGAACCATAGACCATGAAGAAAGGCGTGTAGCCAGTGGCTTGACTGGGGTTGTCCTTAGGCTCTAGAGCACTATGGGGAGCTCAGCGACCCAGCGTGCGCCAAATTTGTTCAACCAGTTGAAGATCCTAGGCTTGAGGCCCTGTAAGAGCATGCCATTTGCGCTCTCGACCTGCCCGTTCATTTGGGGGTGCGCGGCGGCAGCCCAATCGACCCGGATGTGGTATTCATCATAGAATCGAAGGAACTTTTTTCCGGTGAACTGCATGCCATTGTCCATGATGATGGAGTTTAGGACTCCAAAGCGATGGACGATGTCGAGGAAGAACAGTACGGCTTGCTCGGACTTGATCACGGAGATCGACCGAGCTTCTATCCATTTCGTGAACTTGTCTATGGTGACAAGTAAGTGGGTGTATCCTCCGGGCACCTTCTTGAGAGGCCCAACCAGATTGAGCCCCTAGACCATGAAGGGCCATGTGATGGGGATCATCTAGAGTGCCTGGGCCGGGAGATGAGTTTGCCGAGCGTAGTACTAGCACCCTTCGTAGGTGCGCACGATCTGCTCGGCGTCGGCTACTGCAGTGGACCAGGAAAAGCCCTATCGGAATGTGTTTCCAACCAAGGTTCTAGGCGCGGCATGGTGACCACAGACCCCACCGTGGATATCACCCAGCAAATCCTTTCCCTGTTTGATGGGGATGCAGAGTTATAGGATCATGATGTGGCTTTGTTTGTAGAGTTCGCTCTCAACAAGAATGAAGGACTTGGCGTGATGTGCGAGCCATCAAGCTTCTGTCTTGTCCATCGGCAGCGTGTCATGGAGGAGGTAGTTGAGGTAGAGTGTTCTCCAATCAACCAGAGGGTCGGGCTCTGTCGCTGGATCCTCTTCAAGCTCTATGACCTCGAGGCCAGACAGAGCCATCGGTTGGTTAGCCCTCGAGGCTGGATCGGATGGACCATCGTCGGCCTGCTTCGACCCTTTGTAGCATATCGAGGGCTTGTGTTGGTCGCTGGCAAAGACACCTATTGGCACCAGCTCTTGGCCAGATGCCGCCTTCACAAGTGCATCGGCTGCCTCATTGAGGCGCCTTGGGATGTGATTGAGTTTGAGGCCATCGAATTTGTCCTCTAGTCATCGGACCTCTTGACAGTATGAAGCCATCTTGGCATCATGGCAGCTTGACTCTTTCATGACTTGGTTGATGACCAGCTGGCAGTCGCCCTGGATGTCGAGGTGTTGGATGCCTAACTCGATGGCAATGCGTAGGCCATTGATGAGTGCTTCATACTCAGCCGCATTATTGGATGAGGGGAAATGGAGACAAACCATAAACCTTAGTGTACCCCGAGGGGTGATACGAAGACTAACCCGCGCCGCGCGCCCTTCTTCATCAGCAATCCATCGAAGTACATCGTCTAGTACTATTGATCGGCGACCTCTAGTGGTGTTTGGACCTCGGTCCATTTCGCGATGAAGTCAGCCAACACTTGGGACTTGATCACCGTTCGGGAGGCATACATAATGCCTTGATCCATCAACTTGAGCGCCCTACTTTGCGGTTCTTCCCGTGGCATCCTGGCTTTGGACGACCTCGCCGAGGGGGAACGACATCACAACCGTCACCGGGTGTGACTCAAAGTAGTGGCATAGCTTCATCTTGGTGATGAGGATGGTGTACAGGAGCTTCTAGATTTGGGAGTAGCGGGTCTTAGAGTCGGATAGTACCTCGCTGATGAAGTACACAGACGCGCACCTTGAGGGCGTGCCCCTCTTCTTCCCGCTCCACCACCAGGTCGGTGCTGACCACTTGCGTGGTGGCCACTATGTATAGCAGAAGAGATTCTCCATCGGTTGGAGGAACCAAGATTGGGGCCTTTGTTAGAAGCAGTTTGACCATGTCAAGTGCCTCTTGGGCCTCGGATGTCCACTTGAAGCCGAGGAGCAAGATGAATCGGCTGAGTGCAGCGAGACACCCTATGACTCGTTGAACCCCCTTTATGTTCTGAATCGGGCCCATCCTTGTGATGGCTGAGATTTTCTCGGGTTGGCTTTGATGCCATGCTCGAAGACGATGAAGCCGAGCAGCATGCCCCTCGGGACCCTGAAAACACACTTCTCGGGATTGAGTTTGATGCCATTCGCTCGGAGTTTCACAAAGGTCTGCTCAAGATCAGCAACGAGGTGGTCAGCCCATTTGGACTTAACCACAATGTCATCGACGTAGGCCTCAACGGTCCTCTCGATGAGGTCCCCAAAGCATTTGAGCATACAATGCTGGTACGTAGCCCCAGCGTTCTTCAGACCAAACGGCATTGAAACATAGCGAATCGATCCAAAGAGGGTGATGAAAGATGTCATGAGGTCGGACTCTTTCATCGTGATTTGATGGTAGCCGGAGTCGTCAAGGAAGCAGAGGGTTTCGCACCCTGAGATAGAGTCGACTATTTGGTCTATGCGCAGCAAAGGAAATAGATCCTTTGGGCACGCCTTGTTGAGACCCATATAGTCAACACACATCCTCCATTTCCCGCTCTTCTTTCATACAAGAACGGGATTAGCTAACCACTCTGGGTGGTATACTTCCTTGATGAATCCGGCCGCCAAAAGTTTTGTTATCTCCTCACCGATGGCCCTGTGTTTCTCATTGTCGAAGTAACGCAGACGTTGCTTCACTGGCTTTGAGCCTAGGCGGATCTTCAAGGTGTGCTCGGCGACTTCCCTTGGGATGCCTGGCATATTTGAGGGTTTCCACGCGAAGATGTCTCTGTTAGCACGGAGAAAGTCGACGAGCGCGCCTTCCTATTCGGAGGAAAGCATGGGACCAACGCGCACCATTTTACCCTCGGTGCTCCTGGGGTCTACGAGGACTTCTTTAGAGCCCTCTGCAGGTTCGAATGACCCAGTCGACTTCTTGGCGTCGGGCGCTTCTTTGGTGACCTCCTCCTTGAGGGCGGCGAGCTCTCCGGAGGCGATGATTGCTGCGGCGTGACCGCAGCACTCGACCTCGCACTCATAGGCGCATTGGAAGGAGGTGTCAATGGTGATGACCCCATGGGGGCCTGAATTTTAGCTTGAGGTATGTATAGTTGGTGACGACCATGAACTTAGCGTAGCATGGTCGTCCTAGGATGGCGTGGAAAGTTCGGGGAACCCAACCACTTCGAAGGTGAGGGTTTCAGTCCTATAATTGAACTGATCCCCAAAGGTAATGGGTAGATCAATTTGCCCAAGTGGCATGGCTTGCTTCCTAGGCACAATGCTGTGGAAAGGTGCTCGGGTTGGGCGGAGGCGTGTTCGGTCGACGCCCATCTCATCAAGCGTCTTGGCGTACATGATGTTGAGGCCGTTACCTCCATCCATCAGTACTTTGGTGAGCCATTTTGGGTCGACGATCGGGTCGACTACGAGCGGATATCCCCCTGGATGCGGGACGCTCTCTGGGTGGTCGGTCCGATCAAAGGTTATGGTAGACTCGAACCACCGGAGGAAGGCAGGTGTGGCCGGTTCGGCCGTATAGACCTCACGGCGTGTGACCTTCTGACGGCGTTTGGAGTCGTAGGCCGTTGATCCTCCGAAGATCATGAGGCACCCATCCGGTGTCGGAAAGGCGTTGTCCTTCTCCTCGGCATCATCCACGGTGGGGGCGCAGGGTCCTTTCTGTGCTCCTCTTTGTTGGAGCCTCTGGACAAGAACCGCCGCATAAGGCTGTAGTCCTTGAGTAGATGCTTAACCGGGAAGGCATGGTTTGGGCCTGGCCCCTCGAGTAATTTTTCGAAGTGGTTCGGAGTGCCCTTCGTGGGCTTCTGACCACCCTTGCGGTCAACGGCGGCCACGAGCGAGTCCACACGCTATTGCTTCTTGTTCTTCCTTTTGGCGGAACGATTGGAAGCGCCTTCGCTGGCACCCTCATCCCACCTTGCCTTGCCATCGAGACGATCGAAGATCGCTCCAACTGCTTCTTCTCCTAAGGCGTGGCTGGTGGTGATGTCCAGGAGTTCCTTGGTGGTTCGCGAGCCCTTACGTCCCAGCTTATGAACCAAAGACTCGTAGGTAGTCCCAGACAAGAAGGCTCCTTGGCGGGAAAGCAGTGTTGAGGATGTGACGACCAAAGGCCTGAGGGCCCGTAGGCCAGGGCTCGAGCTTCGGTCCTCGCTGCTGTCGTAGCGTCCACCACAGCGAGGGTGGTAGCCGCATTTAGCTCCCTCTCTTGAGTCGTCGTAGGCGCGTCTGCGGGCGTCAAGAGTGATGCGTGCGTCGCGATTATGGCCGAGACGCTGATGCACTAGGACCGCGGTGCGCTGCCTGTCACCTGGTGGTGTCTGGTGGACCGACATGTCCCTGCCGGGACGTCCAGAGGGTGTGCACACGCTGGTGTCGAGCTCGCGTCACCGAGACAATGAGCTCTCCGCCTGTTGCACCGCCGCACGCTCAAGCAGCGTGCGAATCTCACGGTGGGTCTGACGATCCTCTGGCGTTGTGGCCTCTAGAAGGCCATGGAGCAAGGCCATCGCAGCGGTGATGTTCTGGCTCGCCCGAGCGAAGTGAGGAAGGGTTTCATCATCGGCGATGATCCTTTGATTTACATCATGGGCCATGGCGCGTGCGCGCCCACCGTCTCCGTGGCACTCGATCTCCCAATCGAGCTCTTGTGTGTTCCTGCTCGAGCTGGAGCTGCTCCTCATCGAGCTCTCTATGTCACGGGATTTTAGCTGCTCCACCCTCATTCAAGGTGGGGTCGCTATTTCCCCTTGACATCATAGTCGAGGTTGTTCGCCGGGGTAGCCCCCTCCCTGGAGACTCTTTCGACATGTCCCTCGGGGGTACCCGTCATGAAGCATTCATGAGAGGGGTGATGGCTTCCTTGCTTGAGTCAGAGCCAGATGATGACCCCGGCTCCTCTGAGAGGAGGTTGTGGAGAGACTCCATGACATGTTCGATCACCCCCACGAACTCATCATTCGTGGGTGGTAGGACCATGCGTCGTGCCACAAGGTGGCTAACGATCGCCGCAGCGTTACGGAGATCGAACGGAAACGCTGTCGAGGCGTTTCATTGTGGTGTTCTAGAGTGAGGGATCCCCCTCTGGCAAACCGCGCCATGTCGTTGGCGTCGGAAAGGGTGAGGCGGTGCTGGCCCTCCCTAGACTACTAGGGTCCCAGGGAGACACCGAGCCAGCACTCAAGCTTCCCATAGTTGAGGCCGATGGAGGGGAGAGATTGGATGGTGGCGTGAGCCAATGCCAACTCTCCTCCCACCGTGGCGATGAAGTTTAGGTCACCGAAGCGCACGTGTGCACCCGGGACCCAGCTGATTCCGTGGCTAGCCATCCGTGGCCTGATGTTTAATGTCGGAACATGCAAAGGTCCCCTACCTGGCGCGCCAACTGTCGGTGTTCGAATAAACACCAACTAGTAAATTTATATTTAGTTGCGTGTTAGGCCCGGATGGTGTGCTAAAAGACACAAGGTTTATACTGGTTCGGGCAGAATGTCCCTACGTCTAGTCTGCTGCTGCTCGTGTTATTAGCACTGAAAAAGGTTCGTAGTAGGGGGCACAAACGGTCGAGAGAGGGACAGGTCTCAAGTCTCAGATGGAAAGGTCAAAAGGGCGCTGAGAGGTCGGTTGCTGCTCAGCTATGTGTTATGTGGTGCGTGGTGCGTGGTGTGTAGGATTGTTCCGTCGTCTTAGTGGGGTGCCCTGCCCTCCCTTTTATAGACCAAGGGGGAGCAGGGATTACAGATGGGAGAAAGAGGAAAATCCAAAGGTAGAGAAGATCCTTCGAAGGTTCCAGGTCTTCCTTTTCCCTTGAGCCTACCCTACTGACAAGGCAGACGGTGCCAGGGATAGCACGTTCGTTGATCCTGATATGTCCGTGCTCTGGCTTCGTTCAGCAAGTGGTCACGTCCCATCCTACTCCGACGGACGGTGCGGCGTGCTAGGGTGCCGAGCCGTGACCCTACGGGGAGCAGACGGGGAAGTGACCATACGTCCGTTACTGTAGATGATGTGAGTTCTCTCCTGGATTGTAGTGGTTGTCGTATGCTTATGTCAGGATCCACGTCCTAGGGCTGATGGTGGCGCCCACAACACTGTAAGATAAAAGTCGGCGTCTACAACACTATTTGGGTTCTGTCATGTCTGGAAGGGCTTAAACCGCCCGTCCCGACATATCCTGACGAGTACTTTCCCGCAGACGTGCAGGGTATGGTCCTCGGTACTGCGGTTGACTTGAGTGTCTTGTCTTGTCCTGTGCTCGTCATTATGAAGGAGCAGGGTGCAGACGTTAGGCGAGGCGGAGCCTGCCCCGGGACGTCGGGTGAGGCGGAGCCCAACCCTCGGTGGTCGGGCGAGGTGGTGCCTGTCCTTGGACGTCGGGCGAGGCGGAGCCAGCCCTCGGACGTCGGGCGGGGCGGAGCCTTCCCCAGACGTCGGGCGAGACGGAGCCCAACCCTCAGGGGTCGGGCGAGGCGGAGCCTACCCTCGGACGTTGGGCGAGGTGGAGCCAGCTCTCAGCCGTCGGGCGAGGCGGAGCCCGCCCTCGGACGTCGGGCGAGACGGAGTCTAGCCCTCGGGGGTTGGGCGAGGTGGAACCAATCTTCCGTCGTTCGGGCAAGAAGTGTAGTTGTGTTCTTGTCTGATCGGAAGCGTCAACGTCTGATGGTTATTAGCTCCTTCTTTTCGGATACCCCGGTATTCGGTCCCGACACAAATATTTAATATTTATTCCAAACTATAAGAGATGATAGAGGTGAAATAACCGTGCTCCAACTTAATTTTAAAAACCAGCATTGTATACATACTTCCTCCATCCTAAATAAATCAATTCCTAAAATCCGTGTCAGACAAACTATCTTAAATTTGACTAACTTTATAGGAAGGGTAACAACATATATGATATAAAATGAGCACATTATGAAAATATTTTCTATGGTATATCTGATGATACTGATTTGATATCATAATTTTTGACATGTTTTTCTAGAAATTCAATCAAAGTTTAAAAAATTTGACTTAAGATAACTCTAGGAATCTATTTATCATGGACAGGAAGTACATAACATTATTATTGTCTATCACCCACTTAAATACGACGATCACAAATTTCACAATATCTCCTCTCCTCGCGATTAAGAAAGAGCTATTTCTCCTCGCGATTAAGAGCGAGCCACCTACTACGTTCTAAATTTCTAGACTTGGTTTACTATACAATTAGTATATAATATGTGCGCACTAGGATTGCTAGGATAATGAGAAAGTTCGGCTGATCATTTCAGCTTATTCTCCCTCACAGAATACTATTCAATCATCCAAAACGATCCAAAATTCACTGTTGAGCAGATCAGCCGGGCGAGCTGCATATTTAGGTCGGAGTATACCACATACGACCCTGTATTAAGCGGAACGCAAATGCCATGAAAGCAAGCATCTCAACGCCCATGGATCTCTCGTATATAAATGATCATATAAAATGAGGCTTTCACCCGGCCTCTTATCGGGCTTGAAATTTTTTTTAAATGCAGTAACATTCTCAAATATGCTTGCTTACTTATTGCCTATCCGTTCAGTTTTTCTTTCAAATAAAAACCAATCAGATATACAAAAGTCTGCTTCACGGCCTGAACATGTTTCCTCACACGACACATTCGATATCATACAAGCACATGCCACAGAAATATTGATCTAAAAAGAAAAGGTAAATCGAAAAGAAAAACACAAAATCACGATACAAGAAAAAAATCACAGCTGCCTTCCTCTTCGTCCTGGTTACAGTAGAAAGCTACTGTCCAATGCAAAGCAATCCTCTAGTGCACGAACTTGAAATACAGGATCACGAGGACAGCCAAGACAAGGACTGCTATGATGAGACCGATGATCCACTTGTTTCTATCCATTTTCCTCATCATGCCTCCGATGATCCTCCTGCTCTTGCCAACATTGTTATCCACCTCATCCAACTGCAGTTCCAAATAAGGATTACACAACACGGGGTTAAATAGGAAACAGGAGATTTGAACAAAACAGACAGCAACTGCACGTTGGTAATTGGGGATACCAGTTATTGTATTTAACTGGTGTATGGCAGCATGGACTCTGGCATCAACTATTGCCCATATTTGTTTGAACTTAAACTATGGACTACGAGTTGGTAGTGAAGAACAAGCTATACTGTGTTTTTCTAATCCAAGTTGATGCATTAGATGATCTGATAACCATACAAACTTGGTGACGTCCGGTTCAATTAATAATAAGTTTATATTGATATCCATCTATCTATTATCTATGCAAGTCATCCCCACTCAGCAATTAATTACTCTAAAGAATCCATATTGATAGTGGGCTCAGTGTTTCAGGCGTGTGCCCCCGCAGTGGTATCACGTCTTTAGGCATGTGAAAATAGGTGCACTTAATGAACATGTGCAGTGCTCGTCAATTACATCAGTCACGAGTAACATAAAAATGGAAGGAGGGGGGGGGTGTACTCTATGGAATTAAAAGCAAGTCTATGCATGACAAGAAATGAAAAACATTGATGAGTTATTAAAACTCAGCCAATATAGACAATACGGATAAGTAGGAAAAAGAACTGTTGAAGAAAAGTAGGTCAGGGTCAACACTATATCCTTTAAATGTGTGCTGACATCGAAAGGCATAATAAACATAATTATCTACATACAAACTTGTATGCATAACATTTTTTACAGTAGACTATGGAAAGCTACATTTCATCTAATCTGAAACAGAATAAGGTAGAGAGAAACTTGCGAGTTGTGAGTGATTTCCTTTCAACAAATTGCATAGTACTGGAGGTTTAAGATAATTTAATTTAAAACAAAACCAAAACAATTAGTTCAAACCGGCAGAATTAGGAAAACAGATACTTACTACATCATGACCATGCAAGAGAGATTGGCGCTGTTGATTCAGGTCATGCAAGATGGAGACACCAAGATCTTCAGTCTCCAGCATAGTTTTATGGCTATCTCTGAGCCTATCAGTTGTTCGGTTCTGTCTCTCGGTTGCCCTGAGCAATCTTGACCTTTGATCAGCAGAAACCTGTGTGATCATCAAAAAACAACATTAGACTCTCATGGAGACCATCAACTTTTTATTTGCAGGTTGAAGGATAAACCCATGTAACTAACAAATAAACAAATCTAAGATTGATGATGAATCAGAAATATGTGGTGCAAAAGGACAAGGGCCTCATACTTCATCAGAATATGAATGTTGCCATATTGATATGGCTAGACCCTAGTCATATGGATTCTGGACAGCATATGCCATAGCATGCAGGACACATTACTATCACCTTGCAGGCATTATTGATAGCTTTGGCTTATCCATGCTACAGGGGTAGTCTTTAGAATTTTCTAGATTGGTATAGTGCTGCCTCAACAAAAATTGATTGATATTTTCGATGAACAAAATGGGAAAACATGTGCTTCGCCATTCAGAGTGTGTTTATGATGAAATGTGAATTCATTCACTATAAGTCCATGAAACAACCAAAGAACACATCCTGACATTAGCTACTCATGCAAGGCATTGCTTTTGTCCCAACTAGCTCCACATCTGTAATTTGGAAGGTTCAATGCTTCCACTCACTGCAGTACTGGAGGAGCCATAGACACTTGTACCTGATCACAGAGCTAAAATCCCAGAACTTAAGCCAAATTAACACCAACCAAACAGGTATGTTTATGTGTCATTTCTGACAAATAACCAATAGAAATGATGGTTCAGATATAGACATGCCTTGCACAACCTAGTTAACAAACCAAAAAGAGCATGATTCACTCCAGATGAGAATGATTCATGAATCCAGAAAAGGTAACATACCCCCAATGCATCTGCCATTCCTGACTCCAACAACTCCTCCCTCGCCCCCTGCTGTGCATTACCACTGGTGATCCTCTTCAGCGCTCCCTTGAGGTTATTAAGATCTGACTTGTACTCCCTGATCTTTGCTAGGAGCCCAGCTCTAATGCTTGGTTGGAGGTTCCTTGCTTCGAGATCCATCTTCCTTATCTGAAAACAAAAACAACATTACCAATATACAACACATGTCTTGCGCCACACAAGAAAACTTTCATTTGATCACCGCTTAGCCTGATCTTAAAAGAAGGAAACGTCCCCAGATTTACACAATTATGTAATCCATAGAATTGAAATTCTTCCGCGATCGATACAAAATACAGCTCTCAAGAAGGATCTTTCCTTGTTTCTTTTTTTCTCCCTACAGCTGAATATAATTCCAAAGCCAAATTCAGTGCGATTTCGTGAGGGTGGTGTATCCTTCGGCTACTTGGTAACAAGGACGAATCGGCTATGTTTATAATCTCTACACCTAAAAAGACTCTAAAGTAATCATCTACCAGTGATACCAAATCCCACCTACCCATATAACACCCGGTCCGCCAGGCATGTCGAACTCATGCAAAGTCTTGCGCTAGAAGTCTGAAGTCGTCCTGCGCTAGAAGTCTGATGAAGATACGAAGTTACCCGCGCCAAAAGTCCGACAACGATACGAACTTCTGATAACACGAAGTCTCTGTCTATATTTCTCGTAGCACGCCATGGAGAATTATGAGGCACATCAAACTCGTCAAACTCTACCGGCCTCCTCCAGGTCGTTGATCTGAGCGCTAGGAGTTCCCGTCGCTGCCGCTATTGGCCTCCTCCACGTGGACGATGTTGATCTGAGCGCTATGAGTTACCGACGCTGCTGCTACGAACATTAATCATCCGCCGCTACGAAGGTTTGCTAGCAAGTTCCATGATCCGTCTGACTGCAGTAAGATGCTGCAATATTCAAATGTTCAGGAAAAGTGTTGTGGAGCCAGTGCAATACTGCAATCGGAGGCCGGCAGGCTGGCTATGGCCTTGGTCCAGCCGGTGTATAAGGCAAGAGGCCATCCACAGCCAGTTAGGCAACGACTGGTCTATCTATGGTCCTTCAGAAAATTGCTTAGCCATCATCTTTTCCTGTTCTGAAAGTGTTTTGCCAACATGGACGGCTCTTTTAACCTACGCACCACATGATAGACAGAATACTTCTAAAAGCTAGGAATTCCTTGTTATGCTTTAGAGACTAGAACAATTTCATCCCAAAAAGTCTGAAATCTCAATTAGTAGTTGTAGAGATTTAACAATTTGATCCCTGAATGTTCAGGCCAAGGGGGAAAAATCTAAATCTTCAATTCTCGATTAATTGTAGAGATTTGTTGCAGCTTCTCAGTGCCTGTAGTTGTGAATTGAGTATACTTTTTAACAAAAGGGGTAATAATACTGAAAAGACTGTAATAACATCATCGTCTACCTGTTAATACCAAGTCTCACCTACCCGTATTCAGAATCAATCTAGTAAGATCTCGTCCTCATCCCTCGTATTCAGGCCAATGGAATTTTGGCACCTTCTTTATCTGAGCTAATGGGCCTTGATTAAAGCAAGGTGCAAGGAACTGTGTTTCATAACGGTAAAGGTTGGAGTTCTACGATTTCTCTGAAATGATCGTTTACCCGGTGCAACGCACGGGCATTACCCTAGTAAAACAAAACAAAAAAAGGAGAGGCGAGGTACCAGTGCATCAGCGCCATCGATGCCGGATTGGATCTCCGCCGCCTTCTGCTTCAACTTCTCTGCGCGCCCAAAAATCCAATGAATAGACGATTCGGAGGGATAGACTACCGAGATTGCTTCCAGGATACAAGAGCTTAGCGGGATTTGGTAAGGGTGGAGGATTACCTCCTTGTACGGCGGCGGCGGCGGTGCATTTGCGGGTGAGGGAGGCGGACGCCTCGCAGTACTGGCGCTCATAGCCCTCGAACACCTCGCTCATGGCGCCCAGAACTCGATCCTAGTCACCGTCTGGCTAAACCCTCGATTTTTTTCTCTGGAGCGATCGCGTCGAGAGGAGTCGAGGCGAAGGAAGAAATGGGGGAGCACACGAGTAGTCGATGGGTTTTTTTTAAAAAAAAACATGTAGTCGATGGTTTCTGGTGGGGTGGGGCTAGCCTCGCGTCTCTACCACGCACGAAAACCTTATCTAAAGAATTCATCAGTATACAACTACGTGTTTTATATAGTTTCAACACATAAATTTTTTAATATTATATAATTAAGATTCAATAGTATCCACTCTTCTTCTATCTCCAACCTCTGCCTTCTTCTACCTCAAACAATCACAAATCATAAGATCACAAGTCTGCTCTACTATATAACCATGCATTTTATGTAGTTCCAACACATGAATTTTTTAGCACCATAGAATTAAGATCCAACAGTCTCCACTCTTCTTCTACCTCCAACCTCCACTCTTCTTCTATCTCCAGACAATCACAAATCATAAGATCATAAATCACAAGAAATAATTTTTTTCTATAGAAGAACAATCACATATCGCAGAGGTGTTTATGTATTTGTTATGACATATGGACCTCAAACGTCATAGAAAAAAAAATTCATGTGTTTTTTTTTAAAACACATATGTATTCTATAGTATTTCTGTACATAAAATGTTTTAGCCAAACAAATAAGTTGGCTCTATATTCTCGCTGAGAGAGGTAATATAGTTGCTAGCCAACCTCTCGTGCAAGCGGTCCATTTGTTTGGGTTAATCGGAACCGGGATTGAGAGTTTGGAGACAAAAATTTTAGATTTTTTTTTTGCTTGTTTTACGTGTTGGAGTATTTTTTATGCTTTATGCGTGGGAATTTTGATGGGTAGGAGAATGGGAGTTGAGAGGACCAACTCCCACTTCGATGAGGATTATGTTTTTAATAAAAGATAAATAAATCTTCACCACCTATCACGACTTGTTATATAATTTCTCACTCAAAACCCTACACTAAATAGGAGATATGAATTTTCTCTCTTATTTTCTTTCATGACACAAACAAGAGATTGTGACTAAAAAACAAATTTCTACATTAACTCACTCTGTCAACTCGCACCACTAATTTACATGCCTCTTTCCATATAATTGCCAAACACACCAAAGGATTAATTTGAACTACACTATTGGGTCCGTTCGGCTGCACTAGGTTGTCGTGACTCGTTGCATTACCTATTATTGAGAGGAAAATAACGTGAAATGGTTGTCTAGCGGTGCTGTGACCATCAGCCGAACAGGTGGAATATAAATATCACGGATTGAAGATATACCATTACTATTTATATATTTGTAAATATGTCATTACAATTGACGTGTTCCACAAAGCATGCCATTTTGTACGTCTTAATGCCTTTAAACAATCGTGTTGTCGTATTGCCCAAAATACCCCTTTTGTTATTCATCTGTTTCTTCTTCTCCTTGATCCAAAGACATGAAGGTATTATCGTCGGCGGACATGGTGGCGGCTATCCCCATCCCCAATCACCGCGCCACACTTCCCATGGCAAGGTCGCCGCACGGGTGCAACCACCATCGTCACTCCTTCTCCGCCACTATCTTGCGACCTCAAGTCCTCGTCCCTACCATCACTCACCCGACGAAGGACCTAGGGAGTCGACCATGGCGAGTTGAGCTCACCTAATGCGGCCACATATCTAGGTGTGGGTGCGATCATGGAGCTAGTGTGTGGCACGGGCATAATGTGAGCTGCTGGCTGAGGTGTGGGTGCATGGGCCAGCTAGCTCATGGAGGTGCGGGCGTGGTGGATGACATGCAACCTTAGTGACCGGTGGAGACACGAGTGCCGCCGAGGCGCAGCAGATGCAACATGGGTTGTCCTGGTGGCAACTAATGCTAGTGGGAGGGTGAGGAAGAAGATATATTAGTGAGTGAGGGGAAGGGATGACACGTGGGCTCTACTTATAAGTGAGGTGGAGAGCAAGAGTAACATAGTCCATACAGAAAAAGATTGCATGTGTATATATGTCTGCAAATGGATTTAGGGACGAGTCAAACGTAGAAAATGGCACCACTCAAAGTGCACAGCAAATTATAATGGTATATTTCTAAATAGATAGATAATAACGGTAAATTTCCAAACCACGACACTATAATGGCACAGTTTAAATTAACCCTTTACACAAAACCGCATATGGATAATTTCAATTATTATTTGTATCCCTCACAGCTGCTTTGTAGGAAGGTTTTTTTTCTCTTTTTTCCCCTTCTTTTCTCGTACATGCTGGGTAGAAAAGATAATGGATCTGTACAGCAATCCTTGGACGATCGATCTGCAGCATAATAATTCTTCGAAAGACCTAGCTCCGTGCTCATGGTGTCTCTATGTGCCTTCAATCAAGATTCAAGAGAGCTTTTGAGAACCAACCGAGCATTATTGTACTAGCTCATATCAAACAATATTACTTGATGTTTGGCACGGATTAATTATTCTCCAATTAGTTACATTATGCTGTAAGAGACCTCAAGTAATAATAACCGGTGGGCCGAGAGGTAATGGTGAACTCAGTAGGAGTTTCACGTGAATTTCATTTGTATTAAATAGGTTGTCACATAGACATATTTGATGACATGGCAATGTATTTAAAAAGAGAGGAAATATGAGTTTCATCTATAAACTCTGGTGACACAATTACCAATTCTTTATGAATCATGGATTTAAATGCTTATGAAACTATAGAATAAAACTTTGCATTAAGAGTGATGTTTCATCTTAGTTTCATTTCACTCCTGTATATGTCTTCGAAACAATGCTATGAAACTGTTCACTGAGACTGCCTGATGCATGCTGATTGTGCTCTTGCGTGACCAGATGACTCTGTGTCAGTGCTGTCTCCACCAGAGACGGGTTGGGATTTGCATCTTCCTTGACTTTAGATTCCTGACGGCTGGCTCAACGGTGGCCTCGTCGCTGACCGGGTTATGGAGGCTGTATTTGGGTGGAGAGGGGCGGGGATGCTCATCGGCTACCATGTAACTATCAGATAATTTATTTACGAAAACTACTTCTATTTTAGAACTTGCGACAAACTTTTCCTAGAAAAAAAAAAGAAATTTACCGGGTTCCAGCTCCAATTACGCAGAGATGCACCCTACTCGTAAGCGCACGTGATGAGTGGTGAGCGCAAATGGCTGAACGGATACTAATGGCTGAACGGCGAGAACCAACCGTTCTACTATTCCACTCTGTCTCACGTACCCCTTAAAATGCAGGGCTTAAAATTCTAGAGTGTGTGTTATATGGAGTGTTGCATATGGTGTTCGGATACTAATAAAAAAATAAATTATGGAATCTGTCAGTAATCCACGAGATGAATTTATTAAGTCTGATTAATCCGTCATTAGCACATGTGTTACTGTAACATCACATTGTCGAATCATACACTAGTTAGGCTTAAAAGATTTGCCTCGTAAATTAATCGTAAACTATACAATTAATTATTTTTTAGTCTATGTTAAATATTCAACGGGACATAGAATAAACTTTAGTGTGAAGAAGGCCTGAGACTCGTAACGACACATTCCATCAGTACAAGAGTCGTAGACGTCTTGAAACAAAAGACTAGCCGAGAGGGGACAGACAATCCAAGGCAGAAATGATCGCACACGCCCGCAGAGCGCCACAAAAAAAAAACGCAGTTGCATGAATTTGGAAAAGCCAAGAAAAAAATCGTGATCAAAATAAAAAGGGTCCAGGCGCCGCCCTCGTGCGCGCGCGTCAAAAGCAAGGCCGGCTTACTGTCGTTTACTCGTGGTCCGTTCTCACCTGATTCCTTCCGCCTCGTCAGCGAACCGCGAACCAGACCCACCCGAGCCAACAGCAACAGCCCATGGCCGCCGCGGCGCCTCTTCTCCTCGCCCTCGCCGTCCTCGCCGCCGCGGCATGGTCGTCCCTAGCGGCGGGGGCGCCGGCGGCGGCGCTGCAGGACCCGGCGGAGCTCCTTCGCCGGGCCAAGGAGCCGGCGTTCGCGGACTGGATGGTCGGGGTGCGGCGGCGGATCCACGAGAACCCGGAGCTGGGATACGAGGAGTTCCAGACCAGCGAGCTCGTGCGCCGGGAGCTCGACGCACTGGGGATCCCCTACAGGCACCCCTTCGCCGTCACCGGCGTCGTGGCAACAGTCGGCACCGGCGGCCCACCCTTCGTCGCTCTGCGGGCGGACATGGACGCGCTGCCCTTGCAGGTCTGTAACTGTAACCGCCTTCCTTTTTTTTTCCTTCTCCGGTTACGCTGGCGCTTGGCTGCTCTTCCTCTGCTTCTTGATTTCGCTGTGGATTCTGGAAAATAAATTATTGCTGGCTTTTCCTAAGCATAGAGGCAAATGTCTCTGCTCTGGTTATCGAATCCGTTTCTGTTTCAACCAAGAGCTTGGATTATAAAAACGACCTGCACACTTCTAGTGGCCACAAAACTAAATTTGACTTAGTCAAGGGAAGAGGAACGCCAGGGATTCAAAGAAATTGTGGTCACCAGAAAGCTAAAATTTGCTCATTGATTTCTTTTTAGAATTCATTATCCATTGAAATTTGTTGCGGCGCAATAGAAATGAAGGACTAATGACCATCAAGGCCAGCACGTGCGACATGGAAATGATCAATTGAAGTATCGATCGAGTATGCATATTTATAGTTCACTCATGGCAGACATCCTGGTAACGGGGTAAGAAAAGGGAGGAACAGGTCTGCACCTACTCCTAGGTATAGTTCCCTAGCTGCCCTTCCTGATTAGGAACATACAGAAAAAAAGAACTTTGGCTTCATACTGAAATGAATCACATGGGCGGCCTATGTGTATCAGTAACAGTCATATGAGCCTTCGGTCATGTTCCAGGTGGTGATTGACAAGACAAATATGTAATTTGTGTGTCATGTGCGGACGCGTGTACTCCAGGCGCAGGCGCGCCCACGACGTACGCAGGGCGGCCGAACGCGCTGCTCGCCAGGCGCAAGCCGCGCCCACGGAGGCCCAGCAGCCACTGCGTGGCTAGAGGAGCTCAGATTTAGAAAGTAATCAAGTTATTCTCCTTGATATTAGCATCTTTTTGTTACCTAAAATTAGGAGGTTTGTTTCCCTTTGATAGCAGCCGCATAGGCTATAAATATTTGTAAGTGGCACTTGAGAAATTAAGCAAGAATATTATCTCTTCCTATCTCATCTACAAGCCTGCGGTAGAGGGGTATAACCTCACCGGAGAAGACGGCCGACGGCTACGAGTTGCGTAGCCGAGGCCCGGCGCGTCGAGGGTTCGACGACCTTGACATTGTGTGTATTGCATAATTATTTTGTTCTTGAACCTGATTGATATGATTGAAGGGCGGGCCTGGTGCAAGCGGTAGAGTCTTACCACCTGTGACCGGAAGGTCCCGGGTTCGAGTCGCGGTCTCCTCGCATTGCACAGGCGAGGGTAAGGCTTGCCACTGACGCCCTTCCCCAGACCCCGCACAGAGCGGGAGCTCTCTGCACTGGGTATGCCCTTTATGGGCATGATCTCTTCTCTTGGTGAATGTGAAAACTAATATCCTCTTTCTTTTTTGTTTTACCAGCTCTCGAACAGCCTGCTAGTGATATGTTCTGTATGTATTTTTCTGGTGTCATAGGTCCATATTTCGTACAGATTGAATTGATTACATATTGAGAGTTGCTTCTCAATGTACTAATCTCCAAAATTAAATATTATTGTAGGATCAAATTTCAATTATTTTTCTTGATAATTTAAAACAATATCTGCTCAAAGAAGTATGATTATCTTGTATTTGTCTACCAATTAAAATTGATGTCCTGTTTTACAGGAAAGTGTGGAATGGGAACACAAGAGCAAAGTTCCCGGGAAGATGCATGGATGTGGACATGATGCACATGTTGCTATGCTGTTGGGATCTGCTAAGATTCTTCAGGAGCATTGTGATGAGTTGAAGGTTGGTTAAAATATTTTTTTGTATATAAAGCATCATCATTTTGAAATAATTGAAATTCTCTCTTCCAACTTCGAGTGAGATATCTGAATAAATTTAAATATGGATAAATCATTGATTGTTAAAGGTATGAGTATTAGCAAGAGTTATTTGGATGTCGAATCCTTCATTTTGGCAAACATGGATGTTTATTTGATTTGATGTATTCTTTTTGTAGTGGTATATATTAATTTTGATGGTTTACCTTGCACCTGTTCTGTATTTGTGACAATGATAAGAGAGATTTGTTGATTAAATAATGATAGAATAACCTTAAAAAACTATATAAGATGTTTAACATTTGTATATTGCAATCCTTTCCTTGCTTTCATTGCATTAAGCTACATGTTCTCAATCCTTTGTAGATTTGGGAAAATGATAAAGATGCAGACTCTGCTTTTTTTGGAGTTTTTGTTTGTTTAAAAAGAAATATCTCATCTAGTAGTTCTTACCCAATTTTATTTTTTAATGTCATGATCCCAAGACTACAGAGTGTATCATAATATTATCTACTAGGAGCTTCCTCATATTTTGTATAACTTAAAATGGATGCTATATTTGTAAGAGGTAGCTTCTTTTAGTCTATGGAAGTCATTTTTTTGTCTCAGGTGTAGATCTATGAAATGCAATACATCGCTTTTTCTCTGCCTTTTTATTTGTTACAATAGATGCTTTTAATCAATTGCTTATGTTTAAGTAATTATGTTTAAGCACACAACTAATCTTAGAAGTCCACATTGAGTGATCTTATGAAATTGCTTAGTTTCTTTTCTCAAACGACGATTAAATCACTTAGTTCAGTTGCCTCCATATCAGTTATATGAACTGTCTTGTAATCTTTGAATTTTAATCACCCTTGAGTTTTCTATGATCATAAAATTTGTTGTTTATTAATGTAGGGTACAGTGGTTCTTGTTTTCCAACCAGCTGAGGAAGGTGGCGGTGGGGCCCAGAAAATGATAGAAGCTGGAGCTCTGGAAAACATAGATGCCATTTTTGGGCTTCATATAGCTGATTCTGTGCCTATTGGTGTACTGGCATCCAGGCCAGGGCCTATTATGGCTGGGAGCGGATTCTTTGAGGCTGTAATAAGTGGAAAGGGAGGGCATGCTGCACTTCCTCATCACACTATAGACCCGATATTGGCTGCCTCAAATGTTATTGTGAGCCTTCAGCAACTTGTTTCCCGAGAAGCTGATCCCTTGGACTCACAGGTACTGTCCCTATCCTTGGATGACTTAATTTGTTCTTATATGCCATAAATTTCCGAGCATGGAAGCAATTTGTTGATTGACGTTGTCTATATCCATTTTTATGATCTACATAGTTCTCTTCCATAGAAGTTCTGTCCTGTACTGTTGGTCTAGATTACAGAACCATAATAGAACAAACTATATAAAATTATTCTGTCATGTGTTGCGAGATCTGTTTGAAATTCGTCAAGATCTTGTTGAACTTTTTATCCTGGTCCTAACACGGAAACTACCAAGGAGGGCAGCCTGAATTTTCCTGGACTTGTTATAGCTAGGCAGCAGAGTATTTCTTATACATTGCTATATACTCTTCAAAACATAAGTTCTAAACTCTCAAATTGTTCAATATAGAAATTGTAGTTTCATATGCAAAAATGACTTTGCATCACAAGAATTATACAAATTTTTATTCAATACATTACTCCCAGGTTCCCATCATTTTGTTCAGTGCACTGACTATTGTACTTTTGTTATGTTGAACCTTTGGCAATTTATCCTTATTTACACTCCAGTAGTCCACTTTATGATTTTTTATTTGGATCCATGCTGTGTTCTGCAGGTTGTAACAGTTGGAAAGTTTCAAGGAGGTGGAGCCTTCAATGTGATCCCTGATTCAGTTACTATAGGTGGCACCTTCCGAGCCTTTCTGAAAGAGAGTTTTAATCAATTGAAGCAGCGAATTGAAGAGGTAAGAGCATTTGTTTGGGAACTTTGTGTTACTTTTTCAGTAGTCAATTCTTAATTATATTCTGCGATTAGGTTCTCTTAGACGAGAATAAAGGATTCAAAATTGCCTCAATATATGGCTACTTGAAGTTGCTGTTAAGATAATCAATCACTGTACCTAACTACAATAGTAATTTTAAATAGATTGATCTGTGAATTTCATCGATACTTCGATAGCTTTAGAGAAGTGGATACTTGCAAGTGGCACTGGCACGACATCCTGTGTGCTGTCACATAATTTAAATATACACTATGACCAAGGGTATATTGTAAACGAATAAGCTGATGCACATCTAAAAGTTGGTGCATTCCGTTCTTCTGATTTTGTGTTAGATTGTACTGCTGTCAGTTTGAGCACAAGAACAGTTCCTGACACTTATTCTCATGAATAAACTCAATTTTTGGAAAGTTGCATGGATACAGACCCACATGTAATTTGCTGTTTGAGTACTTGTAATATTTTTTTTCTTTCACATTTTACTTTTAATGAAAATTACAGATATAGCTGTAGGCTTGTAGCTTTCACCTTTGTAATGGTATTACAGAACTTACAAAACCAGTTTCCTCATACTTATTATGGGTTGGTAGGTTTGTACATGGAATTATCTGGGCCACAATGGTCAGAACTCTTGACACATGCACTGAGTTCCCAGCTATATTCACCTCTGGAGTTATAAACATCTTTACATATAAAATTTCACTGTGGATTGTCCTGCAGAGGATAGAGGACCTCAGCTACTTTGTTTTTCATGTCTCAGGTGATTGTGTCTCAAGCATCCGTGCAGCGCTGCAGCGCTAGCGTGGACTTCCTCACAAAGGACCGTCCATTCTTCCCCCCAACCATCAACAGCCCTGAGCTCCATGATTTCTTCGTGAATGTGGCCAGTGAGATGGTTGGGTCGAGGAATGTGAGGGACAGACAACCGCTAATGGGCGCTGAGGACTTCTCGTTCTATGCCGAGGCGATCCCCTCGACCTACTACTACTTCGTGGGCATGTACAACGAGACTCGTGGACCGCAGGCGCCCCATCACTCCCCCTACTTCACCATCAACGAAGATGCCCTCCCCTATGGTGCGGCAGCGCAAGCGGCATTGGCAGCTCACTATCTACTCGAGCATCAGCAACCTGCTGCTACCACTGATAAGGCAAAAACCCATGATGAGCTGTAGATACATAATGTTTGCTTCACTCTGTTAATGAAATTAGATTGAGCAATAATTTCTTTGCCAAGTTATTCCACGGCTCCTTGCTTTGGTAATAATCGGTTGCTGAATGCTGATCAATTGTGGGATCAGGCATTATTTGGCGTGATGTTCAGTCAGCAAATAATCTTGGAAACATTGTTCGTCGAACTTGGTAGTATTTCTTATTGTCAGTGATTGCTTATGCGCAGTGCACACGAGGAATTAAGAAAGTAACATAACCAAATAACAAAATTGGGGCACCAAGAAAGGCTCAGGCAGCACAAATGCCTTCAGCAGTTAAATTATCCCACCTGCGAATCAGAAAATTGCACAACATAAAAAAAACCGTGTGACTGGACATGCCAAGATCATGTAATATTCAAATACTTGAGACTATTTGTATGAGCTATAACGTTTAGGCTTTTAGGTCAAAAGCTGGGTTTCTAGCTTTTCACTTTTAGCTACTGGATTTGTGATATATTTTTAGCTTCTCAGCACATAAAAAATCGGAAAAGCAAAAGCCAGATTTTCAGCTTTTCTCTGACTTCTGACTGACAGAAGCTAACAAAAACATGAAACAAACAGACTCTTACACAACTTCTCTAGCTCACTAGACCTTCCAAACCCATCTAGGTTGTTTTTTTATGGTAAAGGACTAAAGGGGTGTTATTTGTTCTAGTATGTTAGTAAAAGCTTATGGCCATTCTAAATGAAACCCTAAAACAGTCCAACAAAAAAAAATTTATGAATGTCACTTAGCAACCCCCAAAACTTCACCCCAACTATGAAAAACCGTCTAGCCCATTGAACTTTCTAAAACCTCTCTATTTTACCCTTTGGGCGGGCTTGAGTTATTCTACAAAGAATCAACGGGTTGCTACAGTAACGGTGGTTTGAATTAATTACCGACAAAATTAGATTTTTCAATTAATCTAAGGCTACACAAAAAAAAATTGTACTAAAGCATACCGTATTATATATTCACTGTGTAGATCTAATCATGTGGAGTCCAATAAAATTAGATTTTTCATTTTATGATTTTTCTATGATTTTTCAAAAATTCACCAAAAATAAATAAAAAAGAAATTCAAAACCGTCGGCACTGTAGCACCACTGTTACTGTAGCAACCGCCGCTGAAAAACCGCTCAGGGGTAAAATAGACGGTTTTAGAAAGTTCAGGGGGTAAAACAGACAGTTTCATAGTTGGGGGTAAAGTAGATCAAGTATGAAATGTGGGGGGTTAAGTAGATTTTTTCAAAAAAAATTATGAATGCACGAGCAAAAAACACTCCCCCATAAGGGATCAGAGGGTCCTTGGCGCCTCCTCGACACTGGTTGCCCGGAGCCAGCCGGAGGTCCGTCGCGACAGCAAGGAAGGTGGCGGACGGTTCTCTCCTCCCTCCCATGGAGTTCCTACGGTGGATTTAGGTGACGTCGCGGAGGAGCTGGCGGCGAGCTGCCGCCGCCGGTGTGGCGGATCCACCTCCCCCACGCCCGGATCTGCCTCCCCATCCAAGCCTTGCAGCGACCTCCGTCGACCCGTCGGTGCTTCAGCTCAAAAGGTCCGGCGGCCTCCTTCTCTCTCTCTATCCGGCGGCTTGGGGGGCGGGATCGGTGGTCTCTTTTGGATCGGTGGTTCTTTGCGGATCGACGGGAGCCCATGCGTCATGGCGGTGGCTCGGCACTGAGTCTTTGAAGCGGCGCCGGTGGTCGGGTCATAGGCTTTTGGTGCTTGGCGCTCCCATTGCGGCATCTGCGTCTTTCCTCGCCGGTGCTAGTGATGTGGTTTGATCGAGATCCACGGAGGGCTAGGGAGCGACGGACGGCGGCAATTCGACGCGGAGGCTCGCTGGAGGTGTTGCGTGGCGTGGTTGTTCTGGCCGGCTTCGGCGAGGGGTGGGGACGTTGGTGGGGTGGGCGATCGGGCTTCTTCTTATCCGGCCCTCTTCTCCCCGCCATCCGCCTTTCCCTCTCCCATTTGGTTTTCATGGTGGGTGGGCGGTTCACACTGCTTCTTTGGTGGCGTTGCCCGAATTCTGGGGCGGACTCTTCGGCGGGTTCCCCCGACGCTTCTCCTCGGCGGCGTCCCTAGGGGCGGCGTCTAGGCGCCGCACCCTGCCTCCTGGTAGGGTTGGGCCTCTGGCTGCGATGGTGTGGAGGTGGTTTGAGGTGGGGGCGAAAGCGTGGACGACGACGTCTGTGGATGTCGTTCCCTTCTTGAAGGCGTCCTTTCCTACCTCTTCTCCTACCGTACTGGATGTTGCAAGTGAAAACCTTCCTTGGCGGGCTACCTTGTCGGCGCTTTTAGCGTCGTTTCCTCCTTGGGGGCATGGCTAGGCATTCCAGTTTCGCGGTTGATCCTTGCTGTTTGGTGTCGCTCGGCAGGACGTCGTCTTCTTCGGTCCTTGTTAGTTGATAGTTGAGTTGTTTATTTGGGTCGTTTGGACCAAGTTGGATGAAGTAGTGGTGTGAGTTGTGATAGTTGCCCAGTTGTTGTACTAAAGTTGCTAGGATGAGTGGAGCACTCTACTGAGTTGTATGGTTTTTGGACCCAGTTTCCGCTCAAAAAATTGGGTGGGCATTTGCCTTTTTTTTCTTCGTCTAATAGAAATCGCGGCAAAACTTTTACCGTCCTTTCTAAAAAAAATATATTATGATCCATTTAGCAGAGCTCTATCTCCACCATAAGTAGGACTTGTAGCTTTAAAAAAAAACCTAGATCAGAACCAGTGGCGGATTCAGGATGGGATCAAGGAGGGGGCTAAGGTTAATGGACATGTTGATTGATAATGAAGATTTAATGATGATTTATGCTTGATGCTACAGTAATTTAACGAGGAATTAAGGTTCACGAGGGGGGCTGCAGGCCCCCCAGCCCCCCTGGATCCGCCGATGATCAGAACTGGATATACCGAAAGCACTTAGCTCCACCAAACGAACATGTACAAGATAATTTAGCTTATGTTGTTGCTTATGCTGAAATATTGTGAGAGAAAAATACGGTGCAGATACCGTAGAAGAAGTGCTACAGAGCAGGGGAACAAATGTAGAATATCGCTGTAGCCCGGCAGAGGTGAGAGGGATGATGACACAGAGAGTGGGCAAGCAAAGATGGTGCGCCACCTGTTATCCACAGGCGTCCAGCTCCTCCCCACACGCGCACCACAGCGGCCAGGCAGCCAGGCCGCCAGAGGAAGCCACCAAACCAGCCAGTTGCGGCCTCAGCCCGTGCCGTGCCGTCTCCTCTCCTCTCGTCTCATCCCCAGCCCACCCAGCAATGCCCTCCTCCTCCTCCTCCGCCCCTCCCACATGACCTGCGCCGCGCCGCGCAGCCACCCTTGCCTGGTCACGAGAACGCCGCCACGCACACCAGTTCAAGCGCTTCTCTCCCTCCCTCATCCTCGTGGATTGGAATCGACGGCTGGAAGTGGATGACGATGGCGGGTTCTTGCGCCGCGCCGCTCGTTGCCGGTCTTCCCTCGTTGAGGACGCCGCCACCAACTCACCTCAGACTTGGCGGCTTCTTGCCCTGTTCCTCGGCCGCGCGGAGTCGCGGCGGCGCCGTGCTGGGATGCGCTCTGGGGGCCAAGAAGCACACGCCGGGTGTTCTGAACCGGGTACTTGCTTCCTACAGATAAACTTGATTTGTTGTTTGGTCTGCATGATTCGTAGGTTGGACTAGAACCTTTTCTTTTTCTTTTTTTTCTTTTTCTGCCTTTGTTGTTAAACGGTTTCTCGATTGCATTGCTGCTGTGACCGGAAGATGTGCTACATGGTAACAGCTAGTCCTACTTGTGTTGCTGGTATCTTCTGCTTAGATCCTGTGCCTAAAGTTTGGACAGTGGCATTCACACCTTCCCTTCTTGTGAGCTATGCCCATATCAATATAAATCATACAGCAGCTTCGGTTTAATACCAACATCAGTTGATGGCTGGAAATGATAAAAAAACACCATTCAGAAAGTTAACCATTTTTCACATATATTCTGTGGGCTACTCTCATTACATGTGAAAAGTGATTGTGCTATAGCTTTTCTCTAGCATGCCTCAAAAGGCGGACAATGTAGCTCAGAGGATAAAGTAGAGTTCCTGTTTGATACTCCATTGGAATCAGCTTGACCTCATTTATTCAGAATCCAATACTTGGGATTCTTATCAGCTTTGTTGTTGTCTTTTATTCAATATTTTCCTCAATGTCCCTGGAGAGTTGGTTTTAAAATTGACAGCACACATAAATCCACCTGGTGAATTTAGGTTGTCTTAAATGGCTGCAGCCTCTCTTGTGCTATGGTGCTACTCTAGATACAGGATTACTTCATAGCTAATTTTGACTAATTGGTATGGGTTCAACCTAATTTTTTTTAAAAAAACTGGGCTTTTTATTTCCATATACTACAATATATTTGGTTTTCACTAATGATTTACTGCCAGGGCTGTTTTTATTGTGCTCGTATAGTTGCTCTGCGGATACATGCGAAGAGATGGGCATGAAGGTGATGCAAGCAGTCAAGGAAGGGACGATGCTGTTATGTTTGGGCCAGATGATGATGGTGTAAAGATTCCTACTCAGGTAGAGACTCTTGCAAAGGGCACTGCAACAGTTGCTGAACCAGAATACAAGGCGATCCCAGATCTAGATTACCTACAGGTACTTTTTTCTGATCATTTTATACTGAACTAATTTTTTTTATTAAAATTAACTTTAGTGGTTATTAAGCCTTTTAAAGTTAGTGTAATACAATCAGAATTTCAATAATGAATGCTACTTAGCATATATGGGCTTTATGAATTGATTTATCCTATGAACTGGTCTCATTTATTTTGTGGTCATGCAGGAGCTGCTGGCTATTCAGCAGCAAGGACCTCGTGCCATAGGTTTCTTTGGAACCCGCAACATGGGATTTATGCATCAACAGCTTATTGAGATCCTGAGCTATGCTATGGTCATAACAGTATGTTCCTATGTGCCTTTGTCATTCATATGATCTCCCTGATTTATATGCTAGTGTGTTTCATATGGTCTTTGATCCCTCTAGCGTTGTTAATAATGGTTGTGTATAATTTGCAGAAAAATCATATATTCACATCTGGGGCTTCTGGAACAAATGCCGCTGTTATCAGGGGTGCTTTAAGAGCTGAAAAGCCAGAGTTGCTTACTGTAATTTTACCTCAAAGTCTAAAGAAGCAGCCTCCTGAAAGCCGAGAACTGTTGTCTAAAGTAAGAATTCCTGATATTTCTATTCTGAAATGAGACTTCCTGATGTTTCTATTCTGAATTGGTCATTTTCTAGTCAAACTTAGCTCCAGACCTGTTACTATAGGCATTTAGTGATTTAGGGATACACGCCAGTTTACCTTTTGTTCTATATATTTAGTATAGGCATTTAGTGATTTTGTATCGAGTGATAGACATAGACTGCTCATCAGTCATCACAATATTTTCAGCATATTCAAGTTGTGGAAAGATTTCTTAGGACCTTAACAAGCTTGATCATGAGTATGCTTAAAAATCAATGTGATCACTTGGTTAGGAATGTTTCACCGTGGCATTTGAATCATTTAGAAATAAGAAACCATCAGCATTATTCTACGATCTGGGATTCTGGCTAGAATATAAAGATATATGCAGCTCTCCTGCATGTTAGAAAACAAAAGCCATATCATTAAGCATTCATTGTCATATATGTTAGTTCTAATAACATGCCTTGCGAATTTAATAGCATCCTGCTGATGCATTTTTTTCATATGATAAATTTGAAATGCTTCAATAAAAAAAAGGGCGTACCCAGTGCAAAGAGCTCCCGCTCTGTGCAGGGTCTGGGGAACGGTGTCAGTGGCAAGCCTTACCCTCGCCTGTGCAATGCGAGGAGACCGCGACTCGAACCCAGGACCTTCCGGTCACAGGCGGTAAGACTCTACCGCTTGCACCAGGCCCGCCCTTCAATAACATTTTGTAAATTTTTTATAGGTACAAAACTTGATCGAGAAACCGCAGTATGATCATTTGCCACTAATTGAGGCTAGCAGGTCAGTGAGCTACCATTTCAAACTGCTCGTAATTTTTCCTATACTCTATATTTTTGTCACCAGAGGTGTGGCACTGTGCATATATACCTATTCGCTCCATGCAGTGTATCATTTAGTTCCAGCTCGTTTCAGAGATTGCACAAGTCAAGGTGCTATCCTTTGTTTTTGGACAAAACAGATTGCACTTTGTTTAATTCAAATAGATCATTGATAGTTCAGGTACAATCCAGAACTTCATTACACTGCACTGAATCAAACACTATGTTCTGTAGATTTTGCAATAGTTTCTCCTGCCTCATTTACAGAATGATCGCATGAATAAAAGACACTGAATCAAAACCAGCAGTGGACAGGTTTGATGCCATGATTAATATTTAATAACTCTAGATTGGGGTCTGTCCAAGGGTAGATACTGTACTGTTACCTTGACAAAAATGTTATATATTTTTTTGGTTAATCAGTTTTATTTTAGAAAACCAGCGTCTGTCTTTTTGCCTATTTGTTAGAGTGTATAAATATCTTGTACCTTTTCCACTACCCCTTTAGCCGGCTCAGAAGGACACTGAAAGACGAGTCACTTTTCTTTTTATCTCTATATAAATACGTATTGTGACTAGAATATCACCTTTATGCTTAATGGCAACTGTTGCAATCTTCAGGTTATGCAATATGGACATCATCTCTAAGGTCCAACAGGTGATCTGCTTCGCGTTCCATGACAGCAAGCTGCTGATGGAAACATGCCAGGAGGCCAAGAACCTTCGGAAGATCGTGACACTCTTCTACTTGGATTAGCTCCTCCGGCAGGGATCTAGTCTCCTTTTTTTTGTCCGTGGCGTAGGCTAATGTTTGGGGGATAAAAAGCAAGCTGAACGGTTTAGTTAGTTTCGAAATATATTGAATAGGTGGTGCGGTGACCTTCCATTGGAGGAGAAAGTCATTTTGTTTCGCCCATTGTTTTGATTCTTGTCACAAAGAAACCAATAATCTTGTCGATATGCCTAGTTTGTCAGCAAAGGGAATAAGATTATAAGTTGGAGTTTATTTGTTGTTGATCTCAGGCTTATAATAATTAATTAGTTCGTGCTTCAGTTTTTCCACCTCTTTTATGTCTTTTCCCGCTTTTTTATTTGATGAAATGTTATCTTGATTGATGACTTAATTTTCTTTTTCAAGTGGGTATTATCATAATTATTATATCTTTAAAAGAGTGATTTATGTAAATAAATAATTAAATAAATATCAACCTCTGGACCATGTTTGGTGGGCCGCCATTAGGACCGAAGATGGTGCTTGTCCAGAAATGATTTCGCATCCCCCATTCTCTCCTGGGCCGTGGTTAGACGGTCTCCGATAAGTGACCTATATGGGTATTTAAACCCAAAATGGATAGTAAGAGATCTAAAATTGGTCTTCAACAGAGTACCTATATGGGAGACTTATTTTAGGTTGTCTGAGCATCTCTCTCTCCTGGAAACCCATTTGTAGAAATGATTCTCTTTTTGGGTCCTGTTGTTGGAGAAGATGCCAAATGAGTATTGAATCTTTTGCCTGTAGCGCTACCCAAACGTCGAATGGAGTCTTATATTTTAGGTGGTGTTGTTGGAGATAGTCTTAGGGCCGAACGTTTATGGTTATGGGAGAGTTGCTTCTCTTGTCTCCATCCACATCCCCCTCTTGTCCCTGAAAACGCTTTATGGGAGAGAGCTTCTCTCGTCTCCATATATGGGCATGCAGCCCGGGCCCCATGAGCCCGGCACGAGGCCCGGTATTTTGGCCCGGCCCAAGCATGGCCCGGAGGAGCAGGCCGTGCCTGGGCCGCATCCCAGGCACATGGGCTGCCGGCACGGCACGGCCCTACTCCCCAACAGTAGGCCCGGTGCCGGCCCGCCTCTCCTCCCCGCCACACCACAACCCACCTCCCCTCCCCGGCTCCCCGCTGCATTTGGCCCAGCCCACCTCCCCTCCCCGCTGCACCCCCGCTCCATATAAAATGCAAACGCCGCGGCTGCCCCCCTCACTCCCCAAGCCCTAACTCAGAAATCCCCTCCCCTCCGCCGTCGTGTCGCTCTCTCTCGCTCTTGCTCTGTCGCTCTCGCTTGTCTCCGATCGTCCCCGTCGACCATCGTCCCTGGCTTCGGTGACCTCGCCGCCGCTCCCCCACCTCACCCTGAGTTCCCTGATCCCATCCCTTTTCCCTCTCTCTCCTCTGTCCTCTCGGTGACCATATGAGTTTGTGTCCTCGTCACTCACTCCGTCGGCACTCGCCGTCCTTGCTAATCTGTTCCCTGTCTCGTTGCCTCTGTGTAGCCCTTGTCTTCTCTGGCGCCAGGGCTCGGTTGCGCAGGTAAGAGCTAACCCTAACCCTAACCCTAACCCTTTCATCCTTCTGAGTTCTGACCTTCTCCTTTTGCAGGTTGGTTGCTGATGCCTCGTCCTCTAGCTGCGGCATAGAGTGGGTAAGGCGGCTGCGTGCACCGTTGAGGAACAGGGCTGGAGAGCTGCCGTGGGCTCGATGGCGGATGATGATATCATCTATTTTGTCACCGGCAATGAAGACCTGATCGCGGTAGGGCTGTCCCCCGAGCGCGATGACGACGTCCGTGATGCTGCTGCTGCGTTGTTCGATGTTGACATCGGTAGCGGCCCTGCTCCGATCGATCTAGATGGCGGTGATGCAGGAGGCAATGGCGGCGATAGGAGGATGATGATGGCCTCAACACCAACAAAGATGCAGAGCAGTAGCGGTACTCCAACCTCTTCTTCTATGGGTAAGCGCAAGTCTACTGTCTGGGCTGATTTTGAGGAGATCTATAAGGAGGTGAATGGTAACAAGATTTGAACTACTGCTATCTGTAGAATGTGTAAGGCTGTTTTGAGTGCTAGATCTGCTGCTGGTACTGGTCATTTGATTAGGCACCAAAAATCTTGTAGGAAAAAGGTTGATCATGCTGCTAGCGTTTAGTCTAGGCTTGCTTTTAATCCTGATGGTTCTATGCATAACTGGAACTATAATCCTGCTGTGGCTCGATCTAAGTTATGCCGGTTGATTGTTAGGCTTGACCTTCCATTAGGTATAGATGAGGCAGAGGCCTTCGAGAACTATATTGTTCATGCTCATAACCCTAGGTTTGTTAAGTCTTCTAGAAGGACCACCACTAGAGATCTTGGTAAGTTGTTTAATGAACGCTCGGGAACAACATGCAGCTGCTGATAACAAAGAGCTTGAAGAAGCATTCAAGAATTTGTATCTTGATGAAGATGAAGGTGGAACTGCTGTTGCTGGTGACTGAGAGTGAGACTGAGAGTGGACTCGATGAAGATGAAGATGGAGCTGCTGCTGGTGGTGGTGACTGAGAGTGGACTTGAATACTTGATGAAGATGAAGATGAAGATGAAGGTGGAGCTGCTCCTGCTGTGCTTTTGTGTGAGTTGAGAGTGGACTTGCCACTCACTCACTTGTGTAACATTTGTATTTGAACAATGGTCTGTAATAACTTAATACAGTCTTTAGAGCTGGCTGCACTCTTTTTTTCCTTTCTAGGGTTTCTCACAAGGGTGAGTTTTACCTAGAAAGGTTTTTAATGAGGCAGCATTGCACAAATAGTTCATTCTGTTATCTATGTCGTTCTATCGTTCTTGTGAGTTGATACTTGTTGTCTATGTCAAATTGTCGATGTCGTTCTTGTAAGTTCATAAGTATGGAAGTGAAATTATGAGTTCAAAAGTTATTGTGATCTTTTCTTACTTGGTTGTCAAAGTGTGAAAATGTTTGAGGCTTTGAGGAGATGTATTTCTAAGGTGTTTCATGTGAACCAGGCTATGGGCTGGCACGACCGACAGAATTCAAGGCGTGCTGACAGGGGTTGACCGCACGTAAAAAAAGGCCCATAGGGCCATGTGCGCGGCGAAGATCAGCCCACGTTCTGTTAGGCGCGAACCATGCAGGCACGGCGTGCCTACTCGGCCCGAACCCCATCGGCCGCTGATACCGCGTGCCCGACGATACCATCTTTGGTCGGCCCGCTGCTGCCCATCTATACTCGTCTCCATCCCCGTGTGGGAATTTTATCCTTGCAGGAAGCCAGGAACCCTCTCTCTGTTACAAACTACATCCATTGTATCAAATCAACATAAATTAAACAAGATATAGCTTTCATATTAGGGGACACATCTAGCTTAGGGTTCGTGGCATCATTGCCATCTCTATTTATTCCAAGGCAATAGGATCAGTGCAACATCGTTTGGCAAGTGTATACTCACTCCTTCACAAAAGAAGTGCAGATCTCATGTTTCGAGAAGCCAAATATTTTTAAGTTTGATCAAACATATATTAAAAAAGAATCATATTTACGATGTATAAGAAGTATCGCTAGATTACTATTGGAACATACTTTCATAATAAATTTATCTGAAGATACAAACATTGATATTATTTTTTGTCAAACTTAAAAGCGTTGACTTCTCATAAAGCGAGATGTGCATTTATTTTGGAACTGTGTGGGTACTTCTATTATACGCATAATTCCGTGGAAGAATCTCAAACTTGGACCACAATGCGGGTGGTGCACTGGTGGGTGACGAGGGCGTGGACCAGGTGTCTAGGTGGGTCACAAACTCATAACGAACCTAACCGCTGCCCAACCTAAGGCCAGTTTTAATGGGGTTTCATGTCCCAGTTTCCATTAAATCCATATTTTTGAAAATAGTGCAGAAGAGTTTTATCCCATGAAACTCTCTCTACTCCTATGAAACTTTTCGCCCTATTCTGTAGCATTACTTCAGCGAAAGAACAATGTTTTCCTCTCACAACAAATCAGCATAAGCCAAATTTCAGCGGAACGAACAGGGCCTTTATCATCTCTTCTTCATCGATATGGTACCATGTCAGTACATTTAATGCTCATGGAACTTTCTTAAAACCTCTATGGAGAAATTCTAAAAAAAAACTCTATGGAAATTCGCCAAACATGTGGACTACCGCGCCATATAGGCATCTCCATCGCACGGGACCGACCGTGACTGTCTCAGACACGTAGCATTTATTCTGGAACGGAGGAAGTACTCGTATTATACGTAGAATTTTGTGAAAGAATCTCAAACTTGGATCGCGATGTGGGTGCTGCACTGGTGGGTGGCGGGGCGTGGACCCCGTGTCCAGGTGGTCACGAACTTTCAACGAACCCAACCGCTGCCAATTTTTTTAACACTTTTTTTAAACTATTTTTTAAATATGACACCGTTTATTTTTTTTCCAAAACTAACACTTTTGACGCGCGAGGCTCACATTGCCGCACCATGCATGAGGATGGAGGAGAGGCGAAATCACGAACGCCGATGCGGCCATGCATGGGGATCGCGTGGTAGTAGACGCAGCAAGCTGCTTATTACTTCATGGTGCAGCGAGCCTCACAATGATTAGCGGCTATAGCCCCTGGCCGACATCGTCGCGAACGCCGCCGAGATTGTCGTGCGTACCTCTATTGGATCCTATCAACTTTCGGCGATGTCTTTTCTACTCGAAAGGCGCTGACCAGCATGACGCGCAAGCTGCTTATTATTTCATGTTTTATTTGGTGCAATCATGGACTAATTAGGTTTAAAACGCAATGATTAGCTGTAATAGTTTTTTCATCTACATTTAATGCTCCATGCATATATCGATTCATGTGATAGAACGTAGCACTTTTTGAAACTCCGCTAATACAACTGCGGACATTGTTGATTTTTTTGGGCCACACCATGAGTAGTGTGACTTAACTGACACTCTATTGCATTGCATGCTCGACCTGAAACCGGCATCCTATCAACTTTCGGCGATGTCTTTTCTACACGCACACGCAAGTTCTGCTGACCAGCAATGACACTGGCAGCAGGTGTGACTTAACCGAGGGAGTAATACAACTGCTAAATGAGTACTACTGCATTGCTGATTTTTTTTGGGCCACACCATGAGTAGTGTGACTTAACAGAGCACAAGACAAGAGGAAATCTTATTGCTCGGAAACCTTGAACTTGAAGGAGCTGGCACGCACCTGGAACTGGCATGCACCTGGACAGTCCCGTCCTAGGATTGTAAGGGCCCTCTAGCGATCTTGTCGTAATAACCCCTCTTGACCATGTATAAAATCTTATAATATATAGACGCTAATTTTACTTACAAAACGAAAGCAAATTCAATAACATATTTTTAATTTAAGATGTCTGATAATTATCGAGGAACAATGTAGATTAAGCAATATATTTGTAGATGTATGATAATTATCGAGGAACAATATAAATTAAAAAAACAATATATTTGTTTTCTTTTCTCACCTATGACAAATGTTTCTTAGGTAACATTCTAAAATTTTAACACCTAAATTAGAAGAAAAATATGATTATATGGATACAAAGTACTAGAAGTCTAGAATATTATATAAATAATTAATTTGAATTAAAAATAAAAAGGAAAAAAATACCTTTGGCCTAACCAACTGACCGGTGATCGCAATTCATAAGAAGCTAAGAATCAAAATGTCGTCGTCGTGGAGCCCTGCCTGGTCGCCGTTCTCGTGCGCCGTGTCCGTATCTCCGGTAGTCTAGCTCTTCGTGACGGCGTGGCTCGCCAGCAGCGCATGTGTAAGGTGCACATCGCGAACTCACGATCAGAATGTGCTGTGTGCAGCGTGACTCCTCGTCTCCTCTCTACCCGAGGGTCGTGGGGAAAAGAAACTAGAAAAGAAATGCCGATGTTGTCCTTTTGAGCCGCCTAGCCAGTTCTATCTCTCTTTTCTCATTAGTTTACTGATGCCTAATGGACTATGGGATCTTGGAGTTTGTGTACCTAGGCTTGGGCCTCTCCTCCACTTGGGCCCTCGGCCATCGCATCTCATGCCCTACCCCTAGGGCCGGCACTGCACCTGAAACTACTTCCTCCATCCAAAAAGAATATGATCGTGTGGTTTAAATCTTGTCTCAAAATAAATGTAAATGTGGGTTGGAGATGAGCTTTCAAAGTAGGACCCACAAATAAAAAAACACATGTAATTGAAAATCGAGGAATACTCTAGATAGTTTAATTGTTTTTTAGCTTTGATGTGTGAGGAGAAGGACATAGGAGGGTATCTGCATAATTTCACGTATTCACTAATTTAATCTTAGAAAATGAAATTTATATGCTTTTTTAGATGGAGGAAGTAGTGCGCAGTACCACTGTACTCCGTACCAGTCCGGACTGGAATGAACTGGACTGGACTAGAGGCTCATCAGATGCTGCTACTGCTGCCAGTGCCATTGTTGGTCAGCAGAACTTGCGTGTGCGTGTAGAAAAGATATCGCCGAAAGTTAATAGGACTGAGCATGCAATGCAATAGAGGTACAGGCGCAGGTGCCGACGGGCCGTGGGCCGGCGTTGCTGCCAGCGACGTCAGGCCAGGGCTATAGACGCTAATCATTGCGAGGCCTGCTGCACCTCCCACGAAGTAATAAGCGGCTTACCGCGCCATGGGTCATAGCGTGTCGGTACCGCGTCTAGATCCGTGGCGCGGCAGCCCCGACCACGTCAGGGTTCAGCGGCTCTGGTCGCTGCCACGTCGCCGCTCCTACCGCGCCCCCATACATGGCGCGGCAACGCGATTTCGCCGCGCCATGCGAATAGGCGCGGTCAAAAGTGTTAGTTTTGAAAAAAATTCATATTTAAAAATAGTTTAAAAAGTGTTAAAAATAAAAAAAAATCACCGCTGCCGATGTGCTGTCCTAAGAGCAGCTCCAGTGTTCAACAAAATCGAACCGTGGCTGGTATAAGTCGAACAGATGCTTTGTTTAGATTGGGGTTAGGAATCAGTATTTGGTACTATAGCACTGTCGGATACCGTGAGAAGGGGTACCCTAAGCAAGATCCAAAAAACGACTGCTTAGATTTCGTAAAGATCGAAACCACTAAATTTGCTGGCCTCGGCCGATTCTCCGACCTCGCCCGAGGCCCCATCATCGCTGGCCTCGGCCGATTCTCCGACTCGCCTGAGGCCTCATCACCATGGGCCTCGGCCGATTCTCCGACTCGCATGAGGCCTCATCACCATGGACCTCGGTAGATTCTCGATTCGCCTGAGGCCCCCTCACCATGGGCCTCGGTCGATTCCCCGCCAAAGGCCTCGGCCGAGGCCACCGACCCTCCGTCTCGCGCAAGGCGGGCTCGGAAGACTCGCTACCTCTTCCTTCTCCCGTCCCCTCCGCAAAAGCGTCGTGTCGCATCAACTCGACAGCCAATCTGCGCCCACGACAAATACCGCATGCCTTGAGACAAGATGCCAGAATGGCCGATGGGACAGAGGGCGGGGATGAGGCGGGGGTTACCCGCCATCATGACTAACCACCGTGCACATGGGTTGACGCCCATGCCTCACTATGCTGCCAACTCCTGCTCCAAGGACAACGCAGCATGGGGAGCCACGTCTGGGCTACTGTGGCCTCGGAATCAGTACCCAGGAGCAATAATTCCCTCCAAGGCCTCGGCAGCTTGCTCCAGGGGCTCGACAGCCCGAGGACCCATGTCCGCCAAAGCCCCCGCGATGGCTCGGCCTCGGCACCTGCAGAGCCACGGCTCCCTACGACGTCATCACACGATGATGACTCGTGACGTCCCCGGATGGGCGGGGGTTACCCGTCACTATGCTATCCACCGTGCACATGGTTGACACCCATGCCTCACTGTGCTGCCAACTCCTGCTCCAAGGACAACGCAGCATGGGGAGCCACGTCTGGCTTACTGTGGCCTCGGAATCAGTACCCAAGGCCAATAACTCCCCCCAAGGCCTCGACAGTTTGCTTCACGGGCTCGAACACGAGGGTCCATGACCACCGAGCCCCCACGATGGCTCGGCCTCGGCATCTCAGAGAGCCGCTGCTCCCTACGACGTCATTACACGGCGACCAGCACGTCGCCCGCCATGTCCTGCATCAAGCCATACTGGAGCCCCACGACGCACAAGACCGAGTATGACCGGCATGTCACTTCCGCATGACAAGGACGGGGCCACTCCATCGACCATACCACAACAGTGGCCGACTACAGGGCTCGGACACGCCACCCCATTTACAGAAGCGCTATGTAGCACCTGCAGCACGCGGTCCGGTCCTCCTTAGAGTATAAAAGGAGGGATCTGGGGCCATTCTCAAAAAAGGAGGCGAAAGAAAGACGAGCGCTACCGATAGAACCACGCACTCTACGCCGCTTGGGAACAACGCCTCAAGCAGCCCGCACCACACTCGCCGAGACCTGGGGCTAGTTCCCTCTCTCGCCTAGCTTGTAACCCCCTACTACGAGCACTCCGGTGCAAGGAATACAAGATCGATCTCTCGGACTGGACGTAGGGCCTCGATTGCTCGAACCAAGATAAACCTTGTGTCTCTTTGCGCCACCATCCCGGATTAGGGGCACGAGCACAAATTCACTCGTTGGTTGAGGGACCCCGGTTCCAAAACACCGACGGTTAAGCGCGCCGGTAGGGGCGCTGCGTGTCACTTCGTCATCCTAGCAAGTTCCGGATGGCGGACTACATAACGACCATTGCGTCTCGGCACCATAGTTTGGTGGGGAGCCTAGAGTTCATGTCTCTAGGGCATGAGTACGACATGGTGCTCCTCACTCCTCGAACCCCACCGTCCGACGGCGAAAGTCGCGCCCGGCAGCCCAGGCGCGGCGGCGCCGGGCGGCGCTCGCCCGCCACGCGCCGCCAGCACGACGCGAGCAAGGCCACCGACGACTTCACGCGAGCCAGGCGACACGCCTCTCCCCGCCGATGTCCCACGACCCGGTTGCAGTACGGGGTCCCGGCTAGGGACCTGTCGACGAGCACGGACGAAGGAAAATCGCCGGTGGCTTACGGCGATGCCCAGTCGTCTAACCCCGCTTCGCCACTCCCTGAAGAGCCGACCCCGGCGGTGGAGAATATGGAGACGGCCCCATCCCCATACCCCTTTGGGTTGAGAAATGCCGCCGCCTCACGCTTACGCTTACGCCGCCACTCACGAGCACCCCTCGAACGCGCCGCCGCTTCGCGCTCGACTTGAGCACCCGCTCCGACTCCTCGGACGAGGGCGAGGCATGGCCTGTGGTGGATTTCTCCGAACTTCACAACCACGGGATTTGCGCCAATTCTTGGCCATAGCGACTCTTCGCCTCGGCTACTCCGACTCCGACGATGAAGGGACTTACGATCCATCTCGTGAGTGCTTCCACGTCGGGCTCGGGATGCCAAGGCGAAGGCGAAGGGAACGAGAGGCGAGCAACCATTCCGCCTTTGCAGGCGTGGGCGACTCACCACCACCGCGTCTCAAGGCCCCGGCAGAAGACGGAACGAGAATCCCGCTGGGGGCATCGACGCCAGACCTGGAGCAGCTCCACGAGCTTCAAGCCAAGGCCGAACAAGACCGACTCTCATACGCAGCCGGGACACTCTCGGCAGGAGCGAGCAAGCAGGGCGCGCGTGAGGGCGGAGGGGCCCGAGGAGGGCCCGCGGCGTCCACCACCGCATCAACGACAACGAGGGGATGAGCGCCCCCAATCTTTAAACCGCTAGAGAATGTCGCAGTGGCTGCGATGCTAGTCCGAGCAATGCCCGAGCCATCCACCACCGAGGGGCGACGGGTTCGCGGAGAGCTCCGCGACCTCCTCGAGACCGCAGCAGTGCAGCAGGCCAAAAGTTCCGCCTCCCACCGGCGCGGAGGCACCGGAGCAACCCACGGCACGACCTCGCCAAGGCTGGGGTGCCTCGGCCCGTCCCAAGCCCTTTCGGCCGACGGTCAGCAGGGCCCTCTCGGTGCAAGAACCGACTCGAGGACCAACACGAGGGCGTAGGCGACCACGAAGTAGTTGGCGGCGGCGGCGCCACGACGACGGAGCCGCCCGAGGCTACCACCCACACCGAGGCGGTCGCTACGACAGTGGTGAGGACCGCAGTCCTTCCCCTGAGTCGCCAGGACCTCGGGTCTTGGCCGAGGGCCATCCGCGTTGCTCCTTTCTCGCCCGGTTCCGACAGTACGGCCAACCTCATGAAATCTGTTGGCGAGACCAACCCGGAACTCTGGCTCGCTGACATCACCTGGCTCGCCAGCTTAGGTGGCGCGGACGATGACTCGCTCATCATCCGCAATCTCCCTTTGCTCTTGTCCGGACTCGGCCATGCGAGCTCTGGCCGAGCATCTCCTCCTCGCAAATCCACGATCGGGCGCGACTTGGTTAGAATCTTCGTCGGGGAACTTCCGGGCACATCGTGCGCCTACAGGAATTCTGGGATCTTAAAGCTGCCGCCAGAAGAAGCGACGAGTCTCTCCGAGACTTCATACGGCGCTTCTCCAAGCGTGCACCGAGCTACCCCGGCGTCGGCGACTCGGAGATCGTCCCAGCTTTCTTCTCCGGCACCACTTGTCGGGACTTGGTCCGAGAGTTAGGCGCTTAGCGCCCCGCAGCTCTGCCGCGCGCGCTCCTCGACATCGCCACCGGCTTCGGCCGGGGAAGAAGAAGCTGAGCCATCTTCCCCAACACCGATTCCAAGGGAAGCGGAGGAAGAGGCCCCGAGGCCTCAAACCCCCCCACCTCCTAAAAAAAGAAGAAAGGTCGCCCAGGGAAGCAGGAAGTTCTCGAGGCCGTCCATGTCGCCACAACGGATCGCAGGAATCCCCGCGGCCCCCGAGGCCCCGGGCTATTTGACGACATGTCAAGAAGCCCCGCCCCTTACCATCAAGGTCCGGTGAAGCACGCCCCGAGGAGTGCACCATGCTCGGCGCTTACTACGCTAGGCTCGGGCTCCCACCACGACGCCAAGCGTAAGGGCCTTGCGGTCGGAACGAGGACAAGGACGACGGGTTCCCGAGGTGCATAACGCTTTCATGATCTTTGGCGGACCCTCGGCATGCCTCACGGCGCGCCAATGAAAGAGGGAACGCCGGAGGTTTTCTCGGTCAAGGTGGCTACGCCCGGTACCTCGGCCCGGTCTCGGGAGGCAATCACCTTTGATCGGGATGACCACCCTGATTATGTTCCAAACCCCGGGCAGTACCCGCTTGTCGTCGACCCGATCGTCGGCAACACCCGACTTACCAAAGTGCTCATGGACGGAGGCAGCGGCCTCAACATCCTCTACGTCAACACTCTGGAGCTCCTGGAGCTCGACCAATCGCGGCTCCGAGGCGGTTCCGCGCCCTTCCACGGCATCGTGCTAGGAAAGCGCACGCGACCCCTCAAGATCATCGACTTACCCATCCGCTTGGCACTCCCTCCAACTACCGCGAAAGAGGTCCTCACCTTCGAGGTGGTTGAATTCAAGGGGCTTACCACGCCATCTTGGGGCGCCCTGTGCTACGCCAAGTTCATGGCGATCCCCAATTACACCTACCTCAAGCTCAAGATGCCAGCCCCAACGGCATCATCACCGTCGAGTCCACGTGACGAACATGCATATGATCGCGACGCCGAGTGCATCGAGTACGCCGAGGCCATCGCGGAGGCCGAGGCCCTCATCGCCGATCTCGACCAGCTTGCTAACGAGGTTCTCGACGCCAAGCGGTGCGTCGGGACCTTCGAGCCCGCGGAGGACGTCAAGCTCGTCCCCGTCGATCCCACCATCCCCGACGGCCGGGGACTGAAGGTCAGCGCCACCCTCGACAGCAAATAGGAGGCCGTGCTCGTTGACTTTCTCCGTGCGAACGTCGATATGTTCGCATGGAGCCCCTCGGACATGCCAGGCATACCAAGGGAGGTCGCCGAGCACGCCTTAGATATCCGGCGGGCTCGGGACCCAAGCAAGATAGCGCCGCGCCCGGTTCGACGAGGAGAAGCGCAGGGCTATCGAAGAAGAAGTGCAGAAGCTCGTAGCAGCCGGGTTCATCAAGGAAGTATTCCATCCAGAGTGGTTGGCTAACCCCGTATTAGTCAGGAAGAAAAGTGGCAAGTGGAGGATGTGCGTGGACTACATCTGGTCTAAATAAAGCATGCCCAAGGTCCCGCTCCCACTACCACGAATTGACCAAATCATCGACTCCATTGCGGGATGCGAAACCCTCTCCTTCCTTGATGCGTATTCCGGTTATCACCAAATCAAGATGAAAGAGTCCGACCAGCTCGCGACTTCTTTCATCACTCCATTCGGCATGTCTTCGCCACGTAACCATGCCGTTTGGCCTCGTAAACGCAGGGCTACTTACCAGCCGTGCATGATCCAAGTCTTTGGCGAACACATCAGGCGTAACCATCGAGGCCTACGTGGATGACATCGTAGTCAAGTCCGGGAAGGCGGTGATCTCGTCGGCGACTTGGAGACCGCCTTCACATGTCTCGAGAGAAGGGCATCAAGCTCAACCCCGAGAAGTGCGTCTTCGGGTTCCCGAGGCATGCTCTTGGGATTCATAGTCTCGGAACGTGGAATCGAGGCCAACCCGGGAGAAGGTCTCGGCCGTGACCAACATGGGCCCGATCCGAGACCTCAAAGGTGCAGAGGGTCATGGGATGCCTTGCGGCCCTAAGCCGCTTCATCTCTCGCGCCTCGGCGAAAAAGGCCTGCCTGCATACGCCTCTTGAGAAAGTCCGAAGCGTTTTTTTTGGACCACCGAGGCCGAGGAAGCCTCGCCAGCTCAAGGCACCTTTGCTCACCAACCCCCGTCTGGTTCCGCCCACCAAGGGCGAGCACCTCTTCATTTCTACGCCACCGCGACAACCCAAGTGGTCGGTGGCGGCCGAGTAGTCGAGAGGCAGGAGAAGGGACATGCTCTACCAGATCCGGCGAACTGCCTACTTCATCAACGAGGTGCTCTCCGAGACTAAGACGATTACCCCCACATCCGGTGGTTTACACCGTAGTCTTGGCTCGACGCGAAGTCTGCGTCACTACTTTGAGTCCCACCGGTGACTGTGGTGTCGTCTTTTCCTCTAGGAGAGATAATCCAAAACCGGGAGGCCTCGGGTAGAATAGCCAAGTGGGGTGTTGAACTCATGGGGAAACCTTGTCTTTCGCGCCTCGGAAAGCGATCAAATCACTGTGTCTGGCCGACTTTGTAGCCGAGTGGACCGACACACAGTACCGCCACCCGCTCAAATCCAATCGAATCTTTGGACCATGTACTCGACGGGTCTCGATGAAGATCGGGTGGCGCTGGCTCGCTCCTCTGGTCTCGCCCTTGAGTACACATGTGCTACATGATCCGGCTTCACTTCGCCGCCTCCAACAATGTGGCGAATACGAGGCCCTCAAATCAGCGGCTTACAAATCGCCATCGAACTTGGAGTGCGGCGTCTCAAAGTCACGGGTGATTCGCGACTTTGTCGTCGATCAGTGATGAAAGAGTCAAGTCGCCATGACCCCAAAATGAAGGCGTCTTGCGACGATAGTACGTCGCTGGAGGACAAGTTCGACGGCCTCGAACTCAACCACGCCGCCGAAAGTTCAACGAGGCCGCAGACGAACTAGCAAAGATGGCGTCGGCACGACCCCGGTTCCCCGAACGTTTTCGCCAGAGACCTCCACAAGCCATCGCCGACTACGCCTCGGCGATAGAAGGGGCCCATCGACCGAGCCCGCCGCAGGCTCGAGGCCCCTCTACCACCGAGACCTCACCACCAAGCCCGAGGCCATGGCGATTGACGCAGAAGCCTCCCAGCCGACCGAAACGGATGGCGAGTCCCTTTCCTTGATCGCCTCGCTCGGGGAGAGCTTCTCGCCGGCAGTAACCGAAGTTCGGCGGGCTCATGTGGGCGTGCCAAGACTTACGCCCTCGCGACGGGCGAGTTGTATAGGCGTAGCCCATCCGGTATTCTCCAACGATGCATCACCACCGAGGTGGCCAATCCTTACTTTGGGACTTGCACGCTGGAGTCTGCGGGCACCACGCGGCGCCTCGGCGCGCCGTGGGTAACGCCTTCCGCCAAGGTTTCTATTGGCCGACGGCGGTGGCCGACGCCACGAGGCTAGTATGCTCTCGCGAGGGATGCCAAGATTATGCTCGACAGACGCACTCTCCCGGCCTAAGCCCTCCAAACCATCCCCATCACATGGCCATTCATTTGTATGGGAAATTTGGACATGGTTGGGCCCTCGCAAAAAGGCACCCGGGGCTATACCCATCTCTTTGGTAGCTATCGACAAATTCTCCAAATGGATCGAGGCTCGTCCGATCGCTTTCGAGATCAAATCCGAGCAAGCGGTGCCGTTCTTTACGGATATCATCCATGAGTTCGGGGTTCCTAACACCATCATCATCGATAATGGGACACAATTCACGGTCGCAAGTTCCTAACGTTCTGCGACGACCACCACATCCGGGTGGCCTGGTGGGTCGTAGGACACCCAAGGACCAATGGCCAAGTAGAGCGTGCCAGCGGCATGATCCTACAAGGCCTTAAGCCAAGGATATTCAACCGTTGAAGAAGTTTGGCAAGAAATGGCTTTGCCGAACCCCGTCGATCATCTGGAGCCTAAGAAATACCCCCGAGCCGAGCCACACGGGATTCACACCGTTCTTCCCGGTCTATGGAGCCGAGGCCATCCTCCCCATCGACTTAGAATACGGTTCCCCGAGGCTACTGTGCATACAATGAGCAAAGCAACCAGATCGCCTGCCCATGAAGACGCCTCGACCAATTTGGAGGAAGCCGGGACGTCATGTTGCTACACTCGGCCAGTACCAAGCCAAGCCCTACGACGCTACCAAGCCCGGCGTCAAGCCGAGAGAGACTGAAGGTGGGCGACCTGGTCTTTGAGGCCGAGGCAGAGCAACAAGGGCCGCCATAAGTCGACCCCACCACAGGAAGGGCCGTACATCGTCGCTCAAGTGTCAAGCCCGGGACCTACAAGTTAGCCAACGAGAAGGGCGAAATCTTCACCAATGCTTGGAACATAGAACAACTACGTCGTTTCTACCCTTAAAATTCCAAACGTTGCTTACATTGTTTCTCGAAATGCAATAAAGAAGCGTTCTTAGTTGTTATAACTTTTCGAGAAACCCCCTTATAGACTAGCCGATCAGATAGAACCCAAGGACCGTGACGATCGTCTCAAAGGCGAAAAAAAGGCCACTGAGTTGTTAAAACGCCCCACGCCCCAAGGCTACTGACAACTCCCTCACCACCTTTTCACCCAAAAAAGACAACAGAGGCTCCGAGGAAGTTCTCAGACAGAGAGCTTGTCTATCAATAGGGGCTCGACGTCACAATAGCGCTTATAAGGAGACTCATTGCGCCTCCGCAGCCGGGCCTCCCTCGGGGCTAGAAAGGGGAACCCCTAAGTCCCGAACACCATTTGTTAATGGTCTTTCAAAAATTTCTACGCCTAAAACTCTCTCGCGCTCGATGGGACCTTCACAAGAAACCCAAAGACCAAAAGTTTGTCTAGAGGCCAAAGGGCTTGGTCGAGGCGTGAGAACGCCCACGCCTGGCTACGGCAGCCTCCTCACCACCCTTCGCCAAGGACGGCTTAGGTCCCGAGGGTTTTCTTTTGCGGGTTCCCAAGATCGAGATAGTGGGCACAGCTCGGAAGTAGAAATGAAAACGATTAAAAGACGCACATACATAAATACTTTTAAAGGCCTCGACGGCCACAAAAACGCCACGACACGACAACTAACTCAATCCGGTTACATGGCCCCTTTTGGCCCGGGTCAAAGCTCAAGGATCGGCGGGCGCGGGAGGGACCACCTCTTCTTCAAACAGAGCGGGCCATGTGTTGTGCCGGTGCCTCGGCCGCCTCCAACAGCTTTCATGACCTCCACATCCGCCTCCTCGTCATCTTTTCGGCAACACGTAGCTGTCGCCGACGACCTCGAGGTTGATGGCGAGTGCGAGGAGACGACGGCTGGGCGCGCTTGACACCCGTGTAACGCCCTCGGAGTCTCTCGCGGACGTGGCCGCTCAGCAACGCAATCAGCGGCTCCCAAGGGAGCTAGGTGATTGGACCTCCTCGACGTCAAGAGCCTCAGAGCGGTCCGGACAACACAAGCAGCGCTGGCCTCGTGCTCCCGAACCTCGACATCCGGGCTGCGCTATACTGCGACGGAGGCCTCAACCACTTGGGAGGCCTCTTTCTCCGAGATCTACGTCGCGACGAGGGGTCAGGAGTCAAACGCGAACCAGAGCAAATGGAGCAAGGAACATGGTTCAGCGGAACTTACCCTCGGCCTTGCTCTTCCAGGTGAGACCTCGACCGAGAGGCCTCGGCCGCCTTTGGTAGTTTTCCTCGCCAAGGCGACTTTCGTCGCCGATGCTCGCTCTGTTCCGCACCCAGTTGCCCTTATTGTGACCTTAGCAGAGGCCGCCGCTTGGGCTCGAAGCTTTGAAGGAGTCTCGCTCCTCCTCCAGTTCCTTGATCTTGGCCACCAGAGGAGCGGATCGCTCCTTAGCTGCGGGCCAACTCGGCTGAATATCAAGACAACGAAGGCGGAGGTCCTCCACTTCCGTGACCACATGGCCGACAATAGCCCTCGGCATCGGCAAGCAGCCCTTTTGGCACCGGAGCTGGTCCCAAATATCCCTCTCATTTCGCAGAACACCGATTTCCCAAGGGATCGGGTCTCGAGCTCCTAAGGAGGCAAAACAAAAACGACGTCAAAAAGCGCGAGGGGCTCTGAGAGAAAACAACGCGGCACGAGAGAGAAAGTACTTACCCGCGTGACACCGGGCAAGTCCTCGACCCATAATAGTCATCATTGTCTGCAGCGACCGCTGACCGCCATTAGCAGTCGCTCGAGGGTGCCCCAATGCCCCCCTCTGCGGTATCTTCAAGGCGAACACGGGCTCCCCCTCGGGGTCAGCCCTGTTCCGCATGAAAACACGCGGAAGTTCCACCATGAGGCTCGGGCCGAGCCGGACAAGAACCGAACTCCCCCGGCGGGATCTGACTGGTTGCTCGCAGATGGCCGCTGGACGTCCCGCCTCCTTCCTCGGGAAGAATCATCGACGAGATTGTCCAGGAACCAGGCGGCGCCAAAATTTGCCCTGTCTCCACCTCCATCGCCTCGGTCTCGACGGACCGGGGCTCGCGGCCCGCCACCTCTACCTCGATGGCCCGGCGTCCACCGCCCGACGTCGGAGGTCTTGGGGCTCCGGCCTCACCCTCAATGGCCCGGCAATAGCAGACGCCCAGCCTCCCTTCGCCCCAAGACCCACAACATCGTGAGGCATGGGCTCCTCCTCCTCCACTCGTCATGGCCGCCTCGGCCCTTTTTCTGGGCGGCCGCCTCCAAAACAGCCTCGCCCGACGCCAAGGCCAAGCGTCAAGACGCCGGCCCTGCGCCTCCATTGCTCGATGGGCGGAGGAGCTAACGTTCACCTTGAGCGCCTTTACGGGCGCCAAGGAGGATCTTCCACCGTAAGCGTCGGGTGGAAGAAAAGACACTCCCAAGGTCAAGATGCAACCCAGTAGGCGTATAAGAAGTACTACGGACTCCACCAGAGAAGACGCTTATCATGAACGGGATGTACCGCCGACACCGCCGCCTCCTCAGTAATGGCAGCGGTGGTGGTGGCAAAGAAGACGCCCCGGTGTCCACTGGTCTGGTGGCCTCCTCCGTCGGACCCCGGCACCTCCTCGACCCTTCACGGAGATAATGGGGTCGCCCCCACCGTCACCCGCTCCACCTCCGCCGTCGAACCCATCGGGCTGACGGCACGCTCCTCCGACACCCGCGCCTCGGGTGTGTCGGCCTCGGCCCCGGGACGGGCCGCCACTGGCCCCGGGACACCTCCTCCTCCTCCTAGGGGCGTCAGCTCTTGCTTGCGCGCCCGGAACCATCTCTCGATGTCGGGAGGTGTCCCCAGGCAAGCCGCCCCCACTCATACCGCCGTCGCCGTCAAGAATCCGACACCGACGACGAGGGAGACGGTTCCAACGGGAGACCGTCGAGCTTCGGACGCCGGCGACGCAAGGCGTCAGCCGGCGAGAGCTTCTTCGTCGCGCGCCTCCTTGGCATCTTTCTTTCTTCTTCTCCTCCTCGCGGCTACTGTTCGTGGGTTTCGCCGCCACGGCGCCCCCTGAACGGGCGGCGGGGAGTTTTCGACGCCTCTTATTCCCGTGTGAGAGCGACGAAGTAAGACAAATGAGACCAAAAAGGCGAAAGCCTCGACAACATCCAACTTACCAGCGAGACATACCCCCGCGACGGGCGCATCGGGAACGGCGTCAAATCGTCGATCTTCGGCTTCCCGTCCACCGCTTCTTTCACCCGACGCAGGGTCTCGTCGTCGGTAAGGGCGAAGGCAGACATCTTGACACCGACGATCGAATCGCCCGGGGTCATCTCGAATACCGCCGCCGCCGCCATCGGCGGCAACACCCTCCGGCGGTGAAAAGCCGCCACGACCACGGCCGCCGAAAGGCCGTGGTCACGCAGCCTTCCCCAAGGCCCTCAAGAGCGGTTCGGCACTGGCCGATCGGCCGTGACGACGCCATACCCCATTTCTCGGTTGACTCTCTACAACCCGCCCGGTATAGGGGAAGTCCTCCGCCGTCGTTGCGGAGGTAGAACCGGCAAATCATACCAACGACGGTTGGACGTTGATAATGGGCCGGATGTAGAGGGATCACGGTCTTGGCGCACGTGAAGGGTGCGGTACATTGCCCGGCCCGCTTCTTCCGAGCCCCCTCGTTCCCCGGCTTGGTGGTGAACGTCGCTGCCGGAACAAGTGGAGCCACAACTCCCCTGTGGGAGCGATCCCGTGTACCCCTCACAGACGGCGGCGAAGATGGCGCTGGGCGATGGAGTTGGGGCTGAAATTGTGCGACTCCACGCCATAGTAGTCTTGAGGCGCCCGCATGAAGTTATCCACCGGCGACCAAGCCTCGCTTCGTGGAAGACGACGAAGCTCACCACGTAGCCGTCGCGCAGCGGCCTCGCTCCGACTTCGTTCCCGAGCAATCCACTCCGGCTCGTCGGGGTCGGTGATCGAAGCGAAGAAGACCGCCTCCACGAGCGATCGCGGCTTCTCCTCGGTGATGTCGGATCGCCCCGTGGATCCGCCGGAGGATGACGGGACCACCGACCATTGCTTGCGGCGGAGGACGCGCTACGGCGGTAATCTCTCCCCTCTCTCTTTGGTCTCTCCCTCGCCCTTCTTCTTCCCGGCGCTCTATGCTCTCAAAGAACAGCAGACGAGGCGAAAAAAAGCTTAATGCGAGAGAGGTAAGAAGGGAAGGCGAGGCCCTTTGCGATTTATCGCAAAGGATAAGACGAAACCGCCGGGCGATTTAAATCGGGAAGTTTTCCCCAAAAATCCGCGCGGTTATATCAGATCCGCCTTACCGCCCACGCACACACTCCCTCCTCGTTAATCACGCGTGCAGGTACGTCCCGTCGGCCTCCCTCCTCGTTAATCGCGCGTGCAGGTTCGTCCCGTCGGCTTCCCTCCTCGTTAATCGCGCGCGTGCGTATCGTCCCGTCGGGGTGACGCCACGTCGCGGTCAACCGCAGCAGCAGCAGGAGCCGTTCGCCGCCCCGAAAAAAGCCACCTCAAAAGACGCTACCGCCATTAATTAACCGTAGGGAGATAAATAACCCCCTCGATTCCTTCCAGCAAAGGAATCGGGCACCGAGCCCGCCACGGTCCAGGGGTTCAAGGTGGGCCCTTAGGGGTTCGGACAACCGCCTCGAGGCAACAGAGTCAGGGCAACTACAGGCGAGCCTACACAGCCGAGGCCCAAGCAAGCTAAACGCTTGGGACGCCTGTGTTGTGTCCGAGACCCAGAGGGAGGTCTCTCGAATGGGATCCCACCGTAGGGAGGCACCGAGCCACCGAGGCCCAATGAACGGCCTCGGCACCCACTAGAGAAACCCTCCCGGTACTCTTTGAGCGCGTCTCCGGACCGCTAGCCGACCCCAGTGAGCGAACGGGCACGGGCCTCCACTCGGACTTACCCGATAACAGCTCACCGGAAGTGCCATCGCTCGCGCCCACCGAGGGTAGCGTGGCACATTCCACCCCTCCTTCCGAGCTGTAAAAGGAAGCGAGGGTCGAATAAAAAGTCGGGAGAATCCTCGACGGCCCTCTTGCTCCGTCTGCAGAGGCTAAGGGACTCTTCCCGCAAAAGCGTTCTCGAGGCCCAGCTGACTTGAGCTCGCACACGAGGGTCTCGGCAAAAACCAACCCTCCTTCCGAGCGAAAAGAAAGCGCGAGGGTCGCTCAAAAGCCGGAAGAACTCCCCGACGGCCCTCTTGCTCCGTCAAGAGGCTAGGGAGCTCCTTACGCAAAAGACGCCGAGACCCATGACCTAGGCTCGCACCCGAGGGGGGCTCGGCAATGACCTCTCGCGCGAGGGCGAACCAAAGCCGGGGGACCTCGACCGCTCTCTCGCTCCGTGCGAGAGACTCGGGGCTCTCTCCGCAACTTTGCCGAGAGACCAGTGGCTCAGCTCACACACGAGTGGGCTCGACAAGCAGCCCCCCGTCCGAGAAAAAAAAGGAGGGGGGGGACGGCAAAAAGTCGGGAGGACCCCGACCGCCTCTCTCGCTCCGTCATGGAGGCTCGGGCTCTTCCCGCACCCAAGATAAAAACAAGCGACCCGATCCCGTTACGGTCCCGGGGTTTGAAAGCTGGGCCCCCAGGGGTTTCGACAGCTGCCCCAGGGCAAAAGAGTCAGGGACGACTACGGGCGAGCCTGTACGAGCACACCCTGTGTTGTGTCCGAGACCGGTAGGGAGGTCTCCGAATGGGATCCCACCGTAGGGAGGCACCGAGCCACCAAGGCCCAGTGAAGCCTCGGCACCCACTAGAGAACCCTCCCAGTACTCTTGGAGCGCGCCTCCGGGACCGCTAGCCGACCCCCAATGAACGGGTACGGGCCTCCACTCGGACTTACCCGATAATGACTCACCGGAGATACCATCGCGCGCCACCGAGGGTAGCATGGCATCTTTCACCCCTCCTTCCGAGCGAAAAAAGGAAGCACGAGGTCGTACAAAAAGCCGGAGAACCCCGACGGCCCCTCTCGCCTCAGGCGGAGGCTAAGGGGCTCTTTCCAAGAACATCGCCGAGGCCCATGATCCGAACTCGCACCCACGGGCCCGGCAAACACGATCAAAACGCCTCACTCGAAAGAGAAAAAGCCCCAAGAAGTAAAATCACTCCTCCAGGCCTCGGGCTACACCGGCCAGAGGCCTGCCAGCACCCACCAAACCTCGAAAACAAAACACCATCCCGACAGGAGCTATCAAGAGCCAATTCTCGCCGAACCTCGGGGAGTGTGCTCCACCCCCCAAGGCTCTTGGGGCTCTTGCTCGGACACCGTGAGAAGGGGTACCCTAAGCAAGATCCAAAAAATGACCGCTTAGATTTCAGAAGATCGAAACCGGCTAACAGCTGCCTGGCCTCGGCCGATTCTCCGACTCGCCCGAGGCCCCATCATCATGGCCTCGGCCGATTCTCCGACTCGCCCGAGGCCTCATCACCGCTGGCCTCGGCCGATTCTCCGACTCGCCTGAGGCCTCATCACCATGGGACCTCACCGATTCTCCGATTCGCCCGAGGCCCCCTCATCGCGGGCCTCGGTCGATTCCCCGCCAAAGGCCTCGGCCGAGGCCACCGACCCTCCGTCTCGCGCAAAGGCGGGCTCGGCGAGACTCCGCTACCTCTTCCTTCTCCCGCCCCTCCGCAAAACGTCAGATCGATCAACTCTCACCTAATCGCGCCTCGACAACAACCGCATGCAAGACAAGACAACAGAATGGCCGATGGGGACAGAGAGGCGGGGATCGGGCGGGGTTACCCGCCACGTGCATTAACCACCGTGCACATGGGTTGACGCCCATGCCTCACTATGCCGCCAACTCCCGCTCCAAGGACAACGCAGCATGGGGAGCCACGTCTGGCTATCTTGTGTTCTCGGAATCGCACTCAGAACAATAATTCCCTCCAAGGCCTCGGCGGCTTGCTCCGGGGCTCGGACGGCCCGAGGACCCATGTCCGCCAAAGCCCCCGCGATGGCTTGGCCTCGGCACCTACAGAGCCCACGACCCCTTCACGACGTCATCACGCGATGACTCAGACGTCCCGGATGGCGGGGGGTTACCCGTCACTATGCTATCCACCGTGCACATGGTTGACACCCATGCCTCCTTTGTGGCCGCCAACTCCGCTCCAAGGACAACGCAGCATGGGGAGCCACGTCTGGCTCATCGTGGGCCTCGGAATCGCACCTGTGGCCAATAACTCCCCCAAGGCCTCGACAGTTTGCTTCACGGGCTCGGCAGTCCCGAGGGTCCATGACCACCGAGCCCCCCCACGATGGCTCGGCCTCGGCATCTCAGAGAGCCGCTCCCCACGACGTCATTACACGGCGATCAAAGACGTCGCCCGCCATGTCCTCTGCATCAAGCCGCATCTGGAGCCCCACGACGCACAAGACCGAGTATGACCAAAGACATGTCACTTCCGCGATGACAAGGGCGGGCCACTCCATCGACCATACCACAACAAAGGGTCGATTACGTGGCTCGGACACGCCACCCCATTTACTGTAAGCTATGTAGCACTGCAGCACGGTCCCGGTCCCTCCTTAGAGTATAAAAGGGAGGGATCGGGGCCATTTCAAAAAGGAGGGCGGAAAGATTTAACGCGACAGAATAGAACCACGCACTCTCCTACGCCGCTTGGGAACAACGCCTCAAGCAGCCCAGCAGACCACACTCGCCGAGACACAGGGGCTAGTTCCTCTCTCGCCTAGCTTGTAACCCCTACTACGAGCACTCGGTGCAAGGAATACAAGATCGATCTCTCTGATGGACGTAGGGCCTCGATTGCTCGAACCAAAGATAAACCTTGTGTCTCTTTGCGCCACCATCCGGGATTAGGGGCACGCAGCACAAATTCACTCGTTGGTTGAGGGACCCCCGGTTCCAAAACACCGACAAGCACTTTCGTTTGTATTTGATAATTATTGTTCAATCATGGCCTAACTAGACTCAAAAAATTCGTCTCGTAATTTACAATTAAACTGTGTAATTAGTTATTTTTTTATCTATACTTAATATTTTATACATGTGTTCAAAGATTTGATGTGATGAAGAGAGAGTGAAAAAACTTGTAATCTAAACCAGGCCAAAACATAATGGAGCGGTCGAAACCACGTGTCAGATGCAAAATCGGTTATTTCAGACAGTTCGAACTCAAGACGAATTAAAAAATAGGATATACGCCGCCGACGGAGTGGAAACGCTGCATGAGAAAGTGCACAGTGCAGCAAGAGCCAAGAGGTGACATTTTTTTTTCTTCCGTGGAGTCCAGCAAACGATTTAGCACTGACCGCGTGTTCAGTTTCACCCAGAATCCTAAAAAATACTATAGTATTTATCCCATCGAATATTTGCGACATGTGTATGAAATATTAAATGTAGACGAAAAATATTAATTATATAGTTTGATGAAAAATTACGAGACGAACATTTTAAATCTAATTAGTCTATATTTAAACACTAATTATCAAATAAAAACGAACTTGTAGCCTCAAATTTCAACGTACTGTAACTAAACACGTCCTGAGTACAGGCATCTCCATCACACAGGGCCGACCGTGAGTCCGTGACTGTCTCGGATACGCAGACTTTCACCCCGTCGCCTGATATAACCCTAACCCCTCCTTTTCTGTTTCATTCACGCCGCCGCCGTATCGTTGTTGATCGTCTATCGCCGCCGGCCCGCCGCTAGGACAGCCCGCATATCAGCAGCCACCCTCAGCAAGAAGCAACAGAAGAAAATCTTCCGGAAGGCCGAGAAGTTAGCGCGGCGGTAGCACCAGCACCAGCAGCCGACTCATGGTTCCGACGATCTGTTCGAAGCCAACTATGGCGACATACCACTAGAGGAGATCCAGTCTAAGGCCATCTCCGGTCGTTCGTGGACCAATGTTTGCGACCTCGATGCCGACGCCGTGGGCCGCTCCGTGCTGGTACGCGCGGCCACTCAAGAGGTTAGCAGCAATATGATGGTCTTCTCTTCGTTCTGCGCCAGAGCATGAGCACCGTGCAATGCGTGCTTGTCCCTAGCGCCGACGCTGGGACCAGCACGCAGATGGGGAGATTCACGGCATCCCTCAGCGTAGAGTCAATCGTCGAAGTCGAGGGTGTTGTCTCCCTTCCCGAGCAGGTTCCACCTTTTCCTCCTTTGCAATATATATTCGTGGGCATTTGTCATCATCAGGAACCGCACCAGAAAAAAAGGGAACCGCGCTGATTGATGGTTTTTGGTGCCTTTGCAGGTTGAGATTCAAGTGAGGAAGATCTATTGTGTCAATAGGGCTATACCGACCCTTCCGACGAACTTTGAGACGCAGCCCGGAGTGAAATTGAGATTGAAAAGGTTGAACATGTGTACTGTTTTAAATTATATGTGAATTGTCCGCATTCTGTTTAATGAAGAATGCAATTTTATGCTCGAGCTTTGTTTTGCCTATGGTTTCTACAATCTTATCTTATGATTTGATTATTGCTATGATTGAAGGATGGACAACAACAGAACATTATTCGTGTTGGGCAAGATACGCGATTGAATTATAGAGCCATTGACCTACGAATACCGTCCAACCAAGCAATATTTTGAATTCAGTGTCAAGTTGAAAACGTAAGTGTGCCAGCATTTCCACGGGTTGTTAGTTTTCTTTTATTTATGTATATGTATCTTTTCATTGGACTGTTAACTTTTTTTTTCTGTTCATATGCAGAAATTCAGAGAATTTTTATTGTCCAAGGGCTTTGTTGGGATCCATACCCCAAAACTGATTGCAGGATCCAGTGAGGGCGGTGCTGCTGTATTCAATCTTTTATACAATGGTCAGCCTGCTTGTCTAGCACAATCTCCACAGTTACACAAGCAAATGGCTATTTGTGGTGGATTTGAACGTGTATTCGAGGTTTTGGTCCTGTGTTTAGAGCAGAAAATTCTCGCACACACAGGCATCTCTCAGAGTTTATTGGTCTTGATGCTGAAATGGAGATTAAGGAGCACTATTTCTAAGTAAGATTAGAATAATAGTGATCCATTTCATTTATTGAAGTTTCTTTCTTTTTACTATAAGAATTGGTTCTTTATGTTGGTTTGTGATATTGTTGATGGATTATTCTTGTCGATATTTAAACACTTTCGGTCAGCGGTGGGGAGACCGGATCTCTTGCATCTTATCCACGACAAGCACCAAAATCATTCTTAATGGCAGACCGGGGAGAAGAATCTGCCATGCCAGGGGTGTCCGTCAGGGAGATCCTTTGTCACCGATGCTCTTTGTCCTCATCATGGAGGTCCTTAATCACCTCTTCGGTTGGCTGGATGACCAAGGCTTTCTAACGCCTCTTCGGATCACTGGTCTCCCTTCTAGGATCAGCTCTGTATCTTCGATGACGTCGTCATGTTTGTTGTGCCCAAGGCCGGAGGACATGCTAGTCGTCAAGGCGCTCTCCTCATGTTTGGCGAGGCATTGGGCTTATTTTTGAACTCGGACAAGAGTGTGGCTACACCAATCGGGTTGTACCGATCCGGATATGAGCCTAGTCAAGGAAACGTTGTCGTGCAAGGTTGCAAACTTCCGTGCCGCTATCTTGGTATACCCTCTCCATCTATAAGCTCGGGAAGGCGACAACGTAAGGTCGATTGATTCGGTCATGGCTAGGATACCCCGGTGGAAAGGGAAGCTTCTTAATGCGGCGGGGAGGATCTGCGCTTGCCAAGGCCACACCGTCCGCCATTCGGTTCATATGTCGATAGCGCTTTGCCTCTCGGCTTGGTACTGGACCAGATCGACAAACGGCGGTGGCGTTCATTTGGTGTGGAGACAGGTTGCTAGCGGCGGGCTTGCAAAGTCGCTATTAACCTGCTTGCTTACCGCGCAATCTTGGAGGGTTGGGCGTTGTGGATTTTGCGCCGGGCCGATATCGTCTCTTCGTGGCACTTATTTGGGAGTGGAAGCGGCGCACCATCCATGATCTCGATGAAAAGATGGTGTCCGCGTTATTTTGTCAGCCAATTGTTTTGATCGTGGGCTCCGAGGAGTCGACGCTGCTCGACCAATATTGGATTGACGGCAAGAGCATCCATGCGTTGGCACCGCACTCTTTGGGGCGGTGTTGGGAAGACGGAGAAGGTGTTGGTCAGCGACGCGCTTCCTGGACATGCGTGGTGTGCGTCACATCTCTCGGGGCGTTCACGGTCCGTGTCCTTGCTGAGTTCTTCCAGATTTGGCATAAGCTGCGGCATGTGCAGCTCGTCCCCGGAATTCCGGACGTCTTCCGTTGGCGCCTCACGGCGGATGGTTCCTATTCTTCTGCTTCGGCTTATGGAGCCATGTTCCTTGGGTCATCCAGACCGCTGGGAGCAAAGGAAATCTGGAAGACATCAGCACCGCCGAAAGTACACTTCTTCTTCTGGTTGGTAATGCATGATTGCTGCTGGACAGCGGAGCGGAGGTTCCGCCATGGCCTTCAGGACTCCAACAGATGTATCTTTTGCGACCAACTCCCGGAGACAGTGCGCCACATCATCATCGGTTGTGTCTATAGCAGAGAGGTATGGCATTTCATACTTGACAGGCTTCACCTCACTGATGTTATCCCTGTCCAAGAAGAGGATGTCCTAGAGTGGTGGCTGCGCAATAGGAAGTTGCTCCAGAAGCATGTGCGGATGGGGTTTGATTCCCTGTTCTTCCTTATCGGTTGGAAACTATGGAAAGAAAGGAACGCCAGGACTTTCGGCGGAGAACCCACTCCTCCGGGCAACTTAGCTTGCTTGATCCACGAGGAGGTCGATGAGTGGTGTCGGGCAGGTTTCAAGCACCTGCTGTCCTTGCTTGCGTTATTGTAGGCCGTTTGCCTCTGGTCGCCAATCGTCCAACTGTAAATTACAATCTCGTGCTGCCGTTGGGCTGTTGAGCCTCAGTAATCACTGGATTACTGCCGCTTTGTCATGTACTTTGAACTTTCTCTTCCGGCTTAATGAATTCCGTGCCAATGCACGTTCGAGAAAAGATATTTAAACACTTGAATGAGAACTGCAAGGAGGAACTTGAGGCAATAAATAAGCAGTATCCATTTGAACCTCTGAAGGTAAAACATTCGTGCTTATTTTATACTGTTTTCATCATGATGCAGTCATCTGGTTTTGTTGCTCAAGCTAATGAATTGAAATACGCTAACCATTCGTGCAGTATCTGGATCAAACCTTGGAGCTCACTTATGAGGAAGGAATTCAAATGTTGAAGGTATAAACTCTAAGCCTGCTATCCCTGACATATCAACATGACTACACAAAAGTAGACTAATTTGTCCCAATTGACAGGATGCTGGAACAGCAACGACTCCTATGGATGACCTCAATACTGATGCTGAGAAAAAGCTTGGTCAACTTGTCAAGGAAAAGTAAGTTTATCATACGTTGCTTGTTGCTCCCACTTTTAGAAATGATAATTTAGTGTTCTGTTTGGCGATGGTAGAACGTGGGCAACACTGAAAGGTAGTGTTTGGTTCTAACGACAAGGTGGGGATGATCCATCCTATGCCAAGTGCTCCTTCCGTTCCAATGAGCGAAGTCTTGCTTGGTTCGGCTTGTTTGCCAACTTGAGCCACTTCGTGAGCCAGAGAATAGAGACAAGGATGCCTAGGGCCCTGTTCGCTTGAGCTTATAAGCCAGAATCAGCCCTACTTTTTCAACAATGAAACAATATTTTTCTCTCACAACAAATCAGCCCTACAAATCAGCCGCAGCAGCAATAAATCTTTCCGAATAGAGCCTAGCTGGTGATGTGCGATTTGCAGATGCATATCCTCAACTGCAGCCTTTGCGCTTCTTCTCTATTTTTAATTTGGTGGCATCAAAAGTGTGTTTTATTTTATCGTCCTCTGGATGCATGCTCCACTTGACTTGAGGATAGCCGTGGAACGCCTAAAGGAGTAATAGAAACGACTAGAGCTGGCAGCTGGTTGCGTCACATGGGTCCGGTGGCCCATGGTCTCGGATAGTTTTTAGTGTTTTGGGGAGGATTAGGCTTGCTGGCTATTGGGCTGTTTGTGTGGGCCTGTTTTTGGTTTGCCGTTGCTAGACGCTCCTGTTAGTTTGGCTCTGGAGAGGTTCACAAGCCTGCTTGACTTGACCCATTATCTCTAATGAGCTGAAAGCTAAGCCTAGCTTAGGTAATTGCAATGAGCCAAGTCTAGCCAGCCATAAACTAGCTGAGCTGATGAGCTTCAGTTTTTCGTCCAGCCCTAGTAACCACTTCTGTAGCACAAACTTTTCATATTGTTCGACTAATTGTTTGTCAAAGAAGTTTGAATCTTGAAATATGCGTGTGCTATATATGTTGGGTCAGAGGGTCTATGTAGGCATGTTGTGAACTTGTCCCATGGTTAAACAAGGGCTATCATGGGCCAGCTTGGTCATCTGGTTCTGTGCAATTTGCAAAGTACCAAGATAACTCTGGTATTCTTCTATTTGCTATTTTGCTCCTCTTCTCTTTGTATAGTGATATTAGATCTGTAGCTAAAGTCCTGAATCATCTTGTCTCCACTTTGAGAACGAACATGGTGACCTATATTTTTCCACCACTTATACTTCACTAATTCTTGTTGATATGCATAAGTTGTTGTATAGTGATATTCGCTTTTATTGTTGCCTTGCTGCACAGCCTAAGATGCCTACTTTTATGTTATATATCTGTTTCCAGTCAGTTGCTGAACTACTATGTTTCTTTATTTTGTAAGTGAACCTTCTGTGTTATTTGTAGGTATGGCACGGATTTCTTCATTCTCTATGGATATCCTTTGGCTGTCCGTCCATTCTACACCATGCCTTGTTATGACAACCCAGCTTACAGCAATTCTTTTGATGTCTTCATTCGAGGTCTGCTTACCACATACTAGTATAATTTCAATACCAAAGATGTGATGCTGTTTTTTGTGGGACCAGTGTTGAGTTAAGAAAATGTGTTTTTCCTTTCCATGCCCAAACTTAACTTTTTTTTTGAATCAATGCCCAAACTTACTTAGCAATGTGCTAATGTCGTAGGTGAGGAGATCATTTCTGGAGCACAAAGAATACATATACCTGACCTGTTGGTAAATCGTGCAGTACAGTGTGGAGTTGATGTAAATACTATCTCAGCGTACCTTGAATCATTCAGGTATGTCTTCTTATCCCAGACGTACAATATTGTTGCATTCTCGCAGTTATATTCCGGATCCCTTTCTGTATCTGGTACTCATTTTAGTATTTGTTTTCTATTAGAGATATGAAGGCACGCCGTCTAGGCGGCCTTCCAGATTGTCCACGTATGTTCCATTTAGTTGGTGCATTAGATAGAAATTTCACGACTTAGATGAAGCTCGTGACAACCGGCCTTCCTCCATGCATTCGGCAGTGGATAGATAAAGCAAGTGGACGCATTCAATGAAGTAGATGAAAAATTGAATGACCATGCATGCAAGGACAATATAAACTGTGGTGAGTCAACCCATCTCAGATAAAGGCAGCCTTCGCTGTCGACCTCTGGTTGGGCTGGCTGAAAAATATCTGCCTCTCCACTCGCTTCTCCCTGGCTCCGCTCTCTACCTCAAAGCTCCTCCCTCCCTCTCTTCTGTTTGCGGTGCGGGCATACGGAGGGGACGGATCCGGCGGAGGCTCTAGTGGGCGGCAAGACATGGGCCCAGCGCAGGCGGCATCACCTAGGGCGGGCCCCATGCGGAGGTGGTGGTGGCTGGGCGGCATGGCAAGGGCGTGGTGGGCAAGCGGCAATGCAGGCAGCAGCCGGCAGCTGTGGTCTCAAAGATCATGGCCTCAAGCAATGGCGGGCTCCCACGCGAGGCGTGAGAGGCGGCGTTGCTGCTGCGGCCTTGGGCGGCGCCCAGCGACTCGTGTCGGCATCGTCGCACCAGACTCTTCCACGCCACCGTGCTCGCCACGCCAAGCGCTCATCGTCCTCTTCACCTTGCACTACCCGTCTCGCTCTCTCCCACTCCTTGACCTCTCCGCGTTGCCGCGTCCGGCCCGGCAGACTCCTCTTCCTCCTCTCGCCGCGGTCTCTCGCAGACTTGACCGAGCTCGCTAGGTTCGGGGACATCGCTGTAAATGACGGGTGGGGCGCGTGTGGAGAGAGGAGGTGTGCGCAGCGTGAAACCCGCGGAGCGGGCGGCGGCGTCGTGCGTGTTTCGCCACGGCGTCGCGCGGCTTCGTGGGCGCAGATCGCTCATTGGCGCTCGCGGCCGCGCGGCGGCGCGTTTTTCGGCCTCGACAACTTCAACGCCTACTACGACCCGTCCTCACGGCGCGCTGCGGCGAGGCGGCTGGCGCCCGCGACGTGGTGGTGCTTTGACGCCGACATCAACGACGCGCTGGCGGCTGCTGAGCGGCTCTATCCGCGGTGCCGCGTTCACGCACGTCTTTGCACCTCGTGGGCCCAGTAAAGCGGGCGCCACGCGACGCGGCGCAGCGTGGCGACGTGGCCTCAATGTCGCGGGCCTCGTCGCGCTCTTCGAGCCCACGGCAAAAGGCACGCCGACCCGCAACCGGCGATCGTTTGGGCGTCGTCGTCGTCGGTGTCACGGCTCAACACCGAGGCACCTTTCTCCGAGGACCACCGCGACGGACCGCCTGCGTCGCGCATCTATACGCAGCCACCAAGAAGGCCGGCGAGGCCATTGCGCGACGATACAACCACATCTACGGGCTCTCCATCACCGGCCTGCGATTCTTCACCGCTTCACGGGCCGTGGGGGCGCCCGACATGGCCTACTTCTCATTCGCCCGCAAAGATCGCCGTGGCGGCGAGCCCATCACGTTGTTCAAGACCGTCAACGGCGCCGACGCCGCGCGCCGCGACTTCACCTACATTGACGACGTCGTCGGGGGCTACCTCGGTAGCGCTCGACACACGGTAAGAAGAGCACGGGTTCCAAGTCCGGCAAGAAGCGGCGGCCCGCCGCGGTCGCGTGTACAACCTCGGCAACACCTCGCCGATGCTCGTCACCCGCATGGTCGCCATCCTCGAGAAGCTCCTCGGCAAGAAGGCGCACAAGCACGCGTCGTCACGACGATGCCGACCAACGGCGACGCGCCGTTCTCACGACGCCAATGTCACCACGCCGCAGCGACCGACTACCGCCACCGCCACCTCGCTCGAGGTTGGCCTCCGCCATTTCGTCGACGGGTTCGTGCAAGACTACAAGGTCGACGTCTGGGCGGCGGAAATGTCCTCGCCCGGCAAGACCGCCAAGAGGAAATCCATGCCCATGTCCGTAGCATCGTGAGGAGCCGCGCCGCCGCCGCAGTGTGTTTCCCGCCCGGCCGTCCACCACCAAGTGTGCATTTGATTGTCCTTGGAGGCTAGCTAGCTAGCAGTGTCCTATAACTTTGCAAGGTGCTTATTGTTTAAGCCTTGCTGCTTTTGCTTCTTCATGATGCTACCATAGTAGTGCTTAGTGCCATGGAAAAGGATCCATAGATAAACTAAGCTTAACTGCTTAAGGAAAAAAAGGTAGAAAAAGATGTGGGTATTAGGGTGTGGTATAGATAGACAATAGAGCAAAGCAAAGGGAGCCATGTCTGAACAGAGGTAACTGGCATCCTCATGGTTTAGATAATTCTGCTCAAATTATTACTATTTTTTTTGGGTCCAGATACTATAATATCTCATTCTTGTTCACTGTGAGTCTGTGACCTATATACGACTCATGCCTGGAACTCAAAGATGCTATGCTTGATGTAAATCCAAGAAGTTGCAGGCTGCCAGAGCGGCATTGTTTAGGTTTCGGCGGTGGACTTGATGCATGCAGCTTCTGCATCTTCCCCACTCATATATTAGAGATACGAAGGCACGCCTGTCTAGGCGGCCTCTCAGGGTGTCCACGTATATTCCATTTAGTTGGTGCGTTAGATAGAAATTCCACGACTCAGATAAAGCTCATCACAACCGACCTTCCTCCATGTATTCGGCAGTGGATAGATGAATCAAGTGGACGCATTCAATGAAGTAGATGAAAAATTGAATGACCATGCATGCAAGGACAATATAAACTGTAGGTGTACTTTGCATGCAAAAAGTTACTACGGTATGGGGTTTACATCACTGTGCTTTCACGTGTCCTTTACATAAAAAAGTTACTATGACAGGAGGAATTTACATCACATGTGCCTTCTCCTTTTACATTAATGAATTTACTATCAATATATACTAGGCAGTAAATTTTCATGTATGCACGAGTGCCTTCCTAAGCTATCCAGAAATCCACTCAGTAAATTTAAAAGCACTGGACATCTTCACCTCGAAAGCAGGTGGACACATTTAATGCCTCCCCTTCATGCTACCATCACATAAAAACAAGTCGGGCAGGTGGACACATTTAATGCCTCTCCTCCTTACCATCAGATAAAAACAATTCACCGACCATGTAGGAACATTTGTACTTACACATGCATCCATGCATCTAAGAGACGGCTTGGGTTGCGTGCACGTTGCTCCCGAGGTGGTCGGTGGTTGGGGTTGGTCGCTATTAATATGGCTACCATACTTGCATCTGCACCCATGCATGCAGAGCCGCCCGTTCCTCCTCCAACTCTTGCCTATATACACGTATATACCATTAATTAGCCGAAACAACGTTAAACATCCTTGAACTTTCTCCTTCAGATTTGGCATGCGCTACTTGCATAGCACTACTCCTGTTATAGTGTTACACACATATAAAGTCATCTACATATGTGAGTTGTTTGTCAAATGGTTTAATTGCCATTTACAAATGGCTCATGCGGCACTGTCGCGACTAGCTGTCAGCTATTCTCCTCTAACTAAAGCTACCTTATTTTGATTACTTCATGGTAATGACTTCTTTCCCCAGCCGCGTGTTTTGGATGCTCGGCACGGCTCCTATCCCGTCTCCATCTCCAGTTCTCATCCCATCCCCATCTCTATTTCTTAGTTGCACAGGCACCTGACCGTGCCGCCTCCAACCCTAGCCAGACGAGCTCCACCTCGCCGTCGGCACCGGCCCCTCCCCCGCCGGCCTCCCCCTCCTCTGCTCCTCCCCCCTTCCCCCTGCAACCCTAGCCCCGACGAGCTCCATGACCCTATCACCGCCGCAGCCGTCGGTCGTCTCTCGGCGTCGGCGGCCACCCCTCCCTCGCCCGCCTCCCCCTCCCCTAACCCTCCATCTCTCGACAGCGCGACCACTACCCCACGACGGCGCGACCGTGTCCGTCCCGCTGGACCGTGTCGCGTCTTCCGTTTCTAGCGAGGGGCTCGTGGCCGGCGTGGAGGCGCTCAAGGACTCCATCCGGGGCCTCGACGTGGGCGTGGGTCGGCCGCGCGGAACATGGCTACCTCTATCTCGAGCGCCCGGAAGTTGAACGCCCAGAGCTAGTCGTCGTATGACACGAAGGCGAGGAGGTCGCCCGAGGTGGACACGGCGGGGCACATGTCCACGATGCCTCCATGGCCGCAGCCGCCGCGTCTGCGCCTGCGCGCGCGACCACGACGGCGCTGCGGGATGGGTCAGCCGCGCGGAACACGGCCACCTCCGTCTCGAGCACCCGAAAGTCGAACGCCCAGGGCCAGTCGCCGTACAACGCGAGGGCGAGGAGGTCCCCCGAGGCGGACACGGCGGCGCACATGTCCATGACGCCACGTGGGGTGAGCCTCTTCGGCTCGCTCGCCCGTGCCTAGCCCCACCGCGTACATGGCCGCTCGGCTCTGGAGTGTCTGATCTTTGCTTTGTCTATCTCCCTCTAATTAAGCAGCATACTGACAGTGGTTTCCTTCTTGGAATGCGATTTCGCGTTCTTTTTCTATCGAATCGTGATGTGCATATCCTATTTTAGCTCGGGGACAGCTTACAGAATCGATATGCATGGCTTGGATTTGGGGGAGTCCCTGCTGCGCTGAAGGAACTCAGTGTCTGGATTCGATCCAGCAGTTCTGAATCCCAACCATCTTAGCTTCCATTGCTACCTCATTACCCATAATTTTCCCCTTTTTCAATCGTGTTTGGCTTGATCAGGAGAGGGCGCTAAGGGAGATGTCCAGATCACCGGTGTTACTGCCAATGGAGGACTCCTCTACTGCTAATGTTAGTCTCCTTAAACTGGATTTGCATAACATTGGCCTTGTTACAAAATACCAGCTATTGGTGTATCGATTTATTTGGGTTTTGTGATTGCAAAGTTATCGGATGATGAAAAATTGGGCGATGCTGATGAATTTTGTCAAGCTCGTCCTCACCATGGAGGTGAGAGGACTGAATTCAACTTGTATGGTTCGGGTTATTTCCCTTTTGCACTTAACTGTAATGGGGCACGTTTGTTTTAGACGTAGCAAGCGGACACAAGTAAAGCTGCATTCCAGTGGCTAGGCCAGGCAAAGCGTAATCAAGAGAACAATATCATGGTTGCTCTACGTCCATCCAGGAAGCAATGCCCAATAAGAGAGCATTAGAAATTGTTGATGCAAGGCTAAGTCTTGGATTAGTTTCACTAGAGGACAAGGATGTAAGAAGAGTACCACAGAGCGCTGGATTCTGATATTTTTGTGACTGATCCATGTGCAAACATGCCTTTATACTTGAAAAGTGTTGATCAACTGATGATTGATGCAATTATGAGGTCAATTGCAATATCCAAAAGTGTTTATCCTTCTAATCTTTAGTTTCTTTGCCGAAAGATCTTTACACTTATTTTAGTTTTATAATTTATTTTTTCTAGATGCCACCGTAGCGTTAGCACCGGCAAATCCCTAGACCTATTTTGCTACCTATTCAGACTGTCAGTGGTGTTTGAGTTGTCACTTTGTTTAGACTGAATACTGATGTGTGATCATTGGCATTTCCCCCAATTTTGCTTGGTGTAGTTAGCGTGCCGATGGAGGAGAACTGGCCACCATTCTTCCCCATCATCGACCGTGACATTGCCAATGAGATACCTGCCAATGTGCAGAAGTTGCAGTATCTTGTATTTTTGCAAGCTAGCTTGGTATGTTGGCATGGACCATTCTGTTGCATCTGTGATTTAGTAGTAGCAAGTCATTTTCTTATCTACGAGTCTACTAGATATGGTGTATGTGAAAGGTGACTACCAGTGATTGGTCATTTTCTTATCTTCGAGTCTACTAGATATGGTGCAGCACACTATACTTGCCGTGGGGCCTGTGGTACTGTTGGGCCTATGGTACGGTTTCTTCCGTCGTACTGCTTTCTTCCACCTCCGGTGGTTCTGAATGCTTAAGTGTCGTCGCATGCCTATGGACTACTTTTCTGCAACATTGTGGTTGCTCTTAGATTATGTTTTCGATGGTGTTTCAATTCCATGACTAAGTAAACAGTAGCCTGCTCACAACATAAAAGCAGGCAATCATGGGACATATATAATGTGTCTGCTGGTTGTGCTTCAATGGAAGGTTGGCATGGTTAAGATGGTCAAATTACACACACATGAGCAAGAAATAAAATGGTTTTGATGACTTGGTCCTTCGTTGCTCTATGCGACAGCGGCGCATGCGCCAACCCTACCACCATCACCGCCGCAGCGCACCAGCACCCGGACGCCCCTCGCCGACTGCGGGTCCCACCTCCCACCTTCCCTCCCTCTCCCTTCTCCATGCATGGCAGCAACACGAGCAGCACAACCGTATATGCGCAGCAAATAGAGCAAGGCAAGCACGCACGTAGACAACCACCATATTTACCATACACGCACCAACAACACCTTGTTACCTTTAACCACGCTAACTAACCGCCACCAACCATTTGCATGCACCATGCAAAGTTAGCACGCAGGCACAAGCAAAGGCCTCAACAGCATGCACGTGGTTCGTACTCGCATGCGTGCCGACCATCATGCTACGAGTAAGCCTGGGCGTTCGGGTTACCCGATTTTTTCGGGTCGGGTAATTCGGGTAATTCAAAATTCGGGTAATGAAAATTGCTACCCGATATTACCTCCGAAAAAACACTACCCGCACATTCGGGTACCCGATAATTCGGGTTCGGGTTCGGGTATTACCCGATATACCCAAATTTACATAAAACAACAAACTACACTAAATTTCAGTAGCGATCTATACATAATTTCAGCAGCAATTTGTATAGAATTTCAATAGCAATTTGTAGAGAATAATATATTACAGTCACTCATTCAAATAGAGAGAATTATATTCTAATAAAGTGATAAGTTAAATGGTTCAGCTAACAACACATGATAAATACAAAGACAAAAACAAATCTTTGGGTAGTTCGGGTAGTTTGGGTACCGGGGGATATTACCCGAATTACCCAAACTAATTTCGGGTAATCAAAATCGCTATCCGAATTTGGGATCGGATACCTCGGGTTCGGGTAATTCGGGTCCGGGTTCGGGTAATTCGGGTACGGGTAATGGGTATCGGGTATTTTGCCCAGGCTTAGCTACGAGCCACCGGCCATGCATGCCGAGCATCCACCCCCTTCATGTGGGCACCACCCACCGGGGAGGAGTCGTCCCATCGTCTCTCATGCGCCATGGCGCCACAGCAACACCATTAATGGCGAGAAGCTGAGCACTGGTGGCACAGCTCCTCCCCGACCGCAAGTAGCGAAGTATGAACCTAAAAAGAATGGAGGTGACCAAATTTGAACTAACTTTTTCAACGCCTTGGAAGCATAAACCGTGTATGTAAGATTTTGTATGGTCCTGACAAAGTAGAAGGCAATTCCTGAGGTTCATATCACGCTATCTCTGGCTGCATCTTTAAAACCACACCCTCTATCTCATTGATTAAGTTTAAAATTGTCTGACATATTGAAAAGTGAGAATTATATTCATTTTAGGACGGAGAGAGTACTTAAGTGTTAACACTCAAAATTGTCCGCGAATAAAGTTTTATAGTCCACTAAAAGCACGGTAAAGACCCACCAAAAAAAGCACGGTAAAGATGAAGCAATAAATGGTGGTCCCCGTAGAATTTATACAAGGAGTGCAATAGACTGAACGTGCAAAATATATAAAACAAGATGGCGAGTGCCTCCCTAAGCTACCTAGAAATTCACTTAGTAAATTAAAGCACTAGACATCTTCACCTACGCAGGGTGGGTCGAAAGCAGGTGGACACATTTAATGCCTCCCCTCCATGGTACCATCACATAAAAACAAGTCGGGCAGGTGGACACATTTAATGCCTCTCCTACTTACCATCAGATAAAAACAATTCATCAACTATGCATGAACATTTGTAATTACACATGCATCCATGCATCTAAGAGACGGCTTGGGTTGTGTGCACGTTGCTCCTGAGGTGGTCGGTGGTTGGGGTTGGTCGCCATTAATACGGCTCCCTAGCCAGTGCAGGTTCAACTTCCCAGCCGTGCAGCGTCCCATCATCCCTTAGCACCTCTGTGTCCACCTCACCATGGCAAACATCAGGGCGATCGCTGCGGACTACGGCCGAAGATCTGCTGCCTTCCTTGCACCGCTCGTGTGCCCTACACTACCAGCAGCACCATCGGCATAAATGAGGAAATAAAGCTTCGGAACCTATTTCTAAACTAAAACTTGACAACAAATTCTTTTCAAAAAATTAGGACATTGCATGCGAAGTTATATAAATAGCCATATTACTATGGTTATGTATCCAGGATAGATGACATTCTGCTGACTTAGGTAAGCTTAATCAAGTTCTCTGCAGGTACACTGACCCCAAGCATAGTCCGATAGTATCGACTAGCTATAGGAAGAGATCGGTGTGCCAAAAATCTAAGAACGGTTGCCCTATATGTTGGTAACAGTAGAAAAATGTATAGGACGTGCATTCATGCATATCCTGTTTATGCATTGTAGTGCCCGTATTGCTTACAGATACGCCATCCATAGGTGTCACGCGTGTCATATGGTGCACGCCTGACTCGTTCCTGTTCTAGAGTTAATGCTAAACTGTGGCTTTGTGCTTCGCGTCACCTGTGGTTCACGCCTGCCGTGACCCATGTCTCCCCATACTCTTTTCTGGGCTCTTGGCGAAACCTTGTCTTAGTAGTCGTATTAGTCATTAATGGCCTCGGACATCGCTCACCTCGAACGCGCAAAAATTCAGTCGATTCATTTATAGTGATCTCATGCTGGAACCTTGGTGGACCGCGCCAGGTGACCGCTCTGCCTTTATAAGCAGGGTCTGGCTTAGCTATTGGTACCATCACCCGGTGCACTTTAGCTCGCCTAGCTTTTCCTTTTGAGCCAGCTTTTCGCTCAGTCCTTCCTTGCAACCATCGCCAGCGATGGCAGGAGTCTGGGTTAGTATTTACTGCATGAACACTGAGGGTTTTCCCAAGATCCTGTATGCCACCCTAAGCTCAGAGTCAAAGATCGTCCTGAGTATGAGGGCCGTGAGTATGAAAAGCATGGCACTGAGCGGTGTGAAGTTACCGTCTACATTGGGAAGAGTGAAGAGTTCCCCAACATCACTAAAGCCTGGAATGTGACCGCAATCGGGTTTTGCTTCGTTGACACCTACCAGGTTGTGGCCCGCAAAGCCTTGCGGTACCTTTGTCAGATCTATGAAGAGCCCATTGTCTGGACCCCCATGAGGTTCTTTCCACCTTTGGAAAAGAATCGACGGGCATGGAGGGCTCGCATTGAGGCTTTGCAAGGGCGGCATGCGCAAGAAGATAGTCCTAGCACGGTGCATTTGACCACGTACCTGCTTGCTCTGGATGAGCAGTATGATCGGCAAGCCTCGGAGCTGAGGAAGTGCCTTCGGCGAGCCGAGGAAGCCGAGATCTTCTCCAGGATGCTCCAGGTGCAGCTTACCGAAGCGCATGCCATTGCGGCAGCTGCTGAGAGTCGGGAGACTGCCATGTCGGAAGCTCTGAAGGAGGCTGAAGATCGACATGCCCATCAGTTGGGAGAGGCCTACCTTGTCACCAGGGCCAAGCGGAGGACGTTGGCTGCTGAATGGCAGGATCCCTTGATCATGGAGGGGATCCCTATCCACCCGCCAGAAAGAAGGAGAACCGTTGTTGCAGTACCGCCAGCACCTTCACCCTTGGAAGTGTCAGAAGTAGAACCCTTGATTCCTCTTACTCAGTCGTTGCCAAGAGAGGAGGTAGATCCATAGCCAGGGCGATAGAAGAATCCGTCGAGCCCGGGAATAAAGATGCGTGGTCTAAAGTAGATTAGTTGCCTTGGGATGATGTACCCGTAGTTAGTAGTGTCTTTCGTCGCTGTCCACCGGTATTGTAATCTTTCCGTTGCATTTTGTCCGTAGTTGTTGAGGTAGTCCGATCGTAGAAAAGGTGAACGATGTGTCGAGAATGGGAGAGTAAGTGCCTGTATGTTGTACCAGCATAAGGACGTTCGGAATATGCATTTTATTTATTTCCCTATGTTATTGCGTTCATCTACCTTAAGTCTCGTTAGACGTGCTTAGGGTTTTCGAGGGCAATGTTAAGTGGGTTACAAGAGAAATTACCATTCGGATGCGAGCAGACCAGCCGTGATTGGATAACATAGGACACTGTATTGACTAATTGTGGATGTCCCAGCAGAACACTTGAATCTCTTTAAATCAAATCCGTTGTTGGATTTAAAGTCCTTGTCCCTTGTTGCGAAAAGAACCCTTATTGTTTGAATCTTTCCTTGCAATACTCCTCTGATTCTGTGGTCTATGACCCCACCATCTTCATTACGTGTGAGTTGGTAGTAGTTGCCTGGTTAATAGCTTATGGTGCCGCGATGAAACCGAGGGCCCCTGCGAAACAGCTGCCACATGGTGACGTTGCTCGTCACGCGCTGGTATCGAGGTTGTTGACCAAGTACCTTTATCAAGTTACACCGCCATACCACTTTTGATATAAATATCGTGTTTGAACGGGAAATCCACAACGAGTTGATGAAATAGTGTTCTCTCAAAGTAAACAAGAGGAGGTGGTTTCGGAGGAAGCATATATGTTGCGATCTCACTTCATATAAAGGTTGGCGCATATTGTGGACAAGGAAGGAAAGGAAAGAAGAACACCTAGTGCTTAGAAAAGCCTGAGTGGATGTCAAGTCTCAAGCACTGTGCCCAGCTCGACCACGCTACGCACGTCGGGTCGCTGTCACCGCGTGCCCCGCGGACGCCGTCGGTGTCGGGCCCATTAGCACCCTGTCCTCGCATGTCCGCGACATTGTGCCGCAATCACCGTCCTCGTGCACTGTGTGCTTCTCCTTTTCCTGGACTCCGGTCCGCTCTTGATCCTCGCCCTCATCCCCATACCGGACCCCCTCCCTTCTTTCTTCTTTTGGGGACACAGCCGCCCGCACGCCTCTCTCGTCGAGCGAACCCTCTCTCCTCTCCTTTATTCCCCCCTCGCTCGCTTGTGTAGGGAGCGCGCCATGGCCGACTTTATCCCCACAGCGTGAACCGACAGTGTATCCCATCCATGCCGTCTCCACTTTCGGTGCGCTGCGCCCCATCTCCGTTCGTCACTATAAGATGCCCTTGGTCCTTGCTCTTCTTCTTCTTCTTCATCCCCATCCCTCTCGAATCCGAAGCAGAGCTACGAGATCCAGTCGTCATTGTGGAACTAGGTTCGTCTAACAGAGGCAATGGTGTAATCTGAGAAGAAGGGATCTGATTTTCGAAGAAGTTCAAGTCTATCCTTGGTTAGTTTGGTCTTAGGGTTCACGATGTTTGACTTCTCAGTCTCTTGTTTCTGGATCTGTTGGTCATACGCCATGTTTTGGATAATCATTATCTTATTGTTTCTCCATTGCTCTCGTCTATCCCGACTTTTAGAGTAAGTATTGGTTGTACTAGGTTGCTCTTAACTGTGTAACTTTAAATTCGGTGTAATTTAGTGTTCGACGTCGTGTAATCTTTCGTGTAATTCTAGATTTACGAAATGTGTCGTAGATTTGCCTAAGGGAAGTGGATCCTAATTCACTCTTTTGGAAACCCTCGCGTTAGGAGACGTACTTGTGTTGTAGTTTTTGCTCTTTCCACCTATAATGTAATCATAGCTAATGTTGTGCTTTGAATCTAAGTGTGTTAGTTGCTTGAAACCAACTCCATCAAATACTTCTTTCCACTAACATGTCATTAATTTGCTGGCCTAGAATAGGCAACATGTAATAATAACAACCTCTATGTTCATTTACAACATTGTAATGAAAAAAACCATGTTACATTTTCTTCTCATATTTTCCCATTTAATGTACCAAAGAGACCAACATTTTGTAGCAACACGATGAGAAAACATATTAGACATATGAATCATATTTCCCAAGATTTTTTCTATACAAACACATCACCCGCAGCGAAGCGGGCAGCAGTGGCTAGTTGCAGTTATGGTGCGCCTCCTCACGGGGGTTTTGGGGTGGGTCTGGAGAGGGTTGTGATGCTATTCTGCGCCCTGACAAACATCAGGAAGACTTCGCTCTTCCCACGTGACCCACGGAGGCTTGCCCCATGACTTCGCACAAACAAATGATGCCCGAAGCTGTTGCAGTTCACCGTCGTGACGCTTTATATTGTTTTTAGGCTACTTTTAAATTCAGAGCTATTTTTATTTCAGTCACGAAATTAAAGTTGCTACTTGGTACGTGCACCGACTCTTTGTTTTTTTGGGACAATTGTATTACTGCCCTTATTTTCAACTCTAGCAGTAGTGATCTAACCCATGTATTCACGTTTATCTCATGAGTTGCCATGTCCATAGACGAAGAAAGATTTAAGCCAAGTTAATAACATATCACAGATTCAATGGAAGAAGAACATGGAGAAACTTTTAGGTAGCTAGCAGAACTAGTTTCTCCATGTTCTCTAATATTTTGCTATTTTTTTTAATTGGTGCCTCTGCTCTGCTCATCGTCAGATGGGAAAGAAGGAAGCATGAATCTAGCTGGTGGCTGTGAACCACTTTACAGTACAGTACTTACTACTAGAAGCGAGTTCTGAAGGCGGGTCTTTTTTTGTGTGTAACTAGGCTGTGTTGCGCAGTGATGTTACGTCGTTACAGCAGGAATGTGAAATCTATGTGCTTGATTGGTTAGACACCATCCTCTGTTTTAGATAAATCGAACCTTAGAAGGTATTGATCTGATTATCCTATTATGACTTGTGTTTCATGAACAAGATAGATCAAAGATTCAGAAATGTATTTCCTTCTTGTGTGATGGAAGATGCATATACTGATGCCTTATGATGGAAGTTGATGTGTGTAGTCTATTTTGCCATGTGCTAGTACATTGTACTGTTGGACAGAGCAGCCGTAGTGGATGATGCATTCGATATGTCTAATGAAGTGAAGAAAAAAAATCATATGTCTGTTTTTTCTTTGCATTGTACTATTATGACAACTATCCAAATCTAAGATCCCTGCATGCTTGACACATTGTATGTATAGTCTTATGATGGCCAATTGAAGAATAAATTCTGGACAGAGCAGCCGCAGTGGATGATGCATTCGATATGTCTAATGAAGTAAAGAAAAAAAAATCATATGAGCATCTATCCAAATCTAAGATCCCTGCATGCTTGACACATTGTATGTAGGCCGGCCAATTGAAGAATAAATTCTAAGCATCTTATGTACTATGTCCCATTGCTTGGTTGAAAAGATATAATTAACTTTATTGTATGTATTTTCTGAGGAAAGCTTAAGAAACAAATATTTCCTTTGGCTGAAAAGAAGCTCCTACTTATCCTTTCAGCTTTTGAATGTTCTTGCTTGAATGTCCTGCTTTTTTTTTAGAAAAAATCTCCATGTGCACTATTGGTTGCCTCTTGTGAGTTCATCATTGTGTTAGGATGTACTAATCTATGACTTATATACTAGCTAAAAATGCACTACACTTACGGATGCTCAGGGACTTTCTTTCACAGATATGCATATAAGATGTTGAATGCTTGGAACTCAAACATATAAGATGTTGAATGCTTGCAGTAGCATAGGAAAAGGTAAAAACTATCAAACATAAGCGAATCAGCCCAGTTTCTTCTGTAGCTGCAGCAACCGTTCTGTTGCTGCGAGTGTTCGTTGGATGTTTTTTCTTTCTTTTTTCTTTCTTTTTTTCTTTTTTTTCTTTTTTTTTGATTGAAATGATTCGCTGGACGGTATTTTTTTTTGAAACGGTTCGCTGGATGGTGTTGTTTGTATGCAGACCACGGGGCACAAGCACAATCACATCAGCAGAGACGACTTTATTTGCTTTGCAAAACAGGATTTAGAGGCTCCTGATCACATAGTAGGCAGTTGACATGCCATGCACTAATGCAGGGCTCTCCGCTGCCTGGCATCCGATTTGTGTAGTCATTGTCGTGTGGCCAGCCATTGGTAGTGTGCAGTAACACCTGTAGGGCTTAAGATAAGTCTGGGATGAAGTGCACTATCAATTAGTTTTCAGTATTACTGTAATCAAAATAATTGTAGTGCTTGTTCACTGTAAGGCTAGTTTGTTTGTTAGTTTATCTTAAATCTTAACAAGGCTACAAACAGGAAATATTAACAGTGGGAATTTTCTTCCTTTTTGTTTGTGTAAAGACAGTTAAGACTTAAGAGTTAACTAAGTCTCCTTTGATTCTTGCTTTGCAGGAGCTGAAGGTATGGAAGATTTGGTCTGCAATATTGCCAAGGAAAAGGAAGCAAGGTTATGTGTTAGCATGTGGTTTGAAGACCAACAAAGATATTTAATTTTGCTACGAACCTAGTTTGTAACTTTGAATAAAATGCTCTATTAAATTGTAGATGAGACGAGTCTTTGCAGATTTAGATCATGCACTGTCCCTTGTTTGCACCTTTTTTTTTTTCTTCAGATTCCCCGTTCTGCTGGTCGTGTCTCAGGTTGTTCCAGCTTTCAGCTTGTTTCAGCTTATTCTCTCTCACAGAACACTGTTGAATCATCCAAAATCATCCAAAATCCACTGTGTGCAGTCAACCAGCTGAACGTGCTGTTTTTTTTTTATGAAAGTCTCAGTTCTTTTATCTATTTTTTATTTCACAAAATATTGTTTGCTTGCTATATTTTTCTGTTTCTTTTATCAAACTTTAGAGATGAATGCTTAGGTAGGCTCCGTGGCATAATTGCCTTCCAAGGCAACAGGATCAGTGCAACGTCGTTTGGCAAGTGTAATTATACGCAGAATTTCCCAGAAGAACCTCGAACTAGGATCGCGATGCGGGTGGCGGGGGCGTGGACCAGGTGTCCAGGTGGTCACAACGAACCCCTGTGCTGTCCTAACAGATGGACAACCGCCGTACAGGCATTGCCATCGCACAGGTACAGCGTGTGCGCGCTTGCTTAGCCTTTAAGCTACACGCTTCCTCTTCTCCTTCCTGCCGGGACACACAGCACAGATTCCATATCAAACCAAATACTACATCTGATCTCTTGCTCAACAGGACAAATCACTCTAGCCATACACACCTCAGTGCCTCAACAGGACAGAGGCAAGACAAATCTATCAGATCCGCGCTATCTGTGCAGACCAATCGTCGACCACGTGGAGAGAATTCAGATCAATCGCCTCAACAGGACAGAGGCAAGACAAATCAACGATGATTAAATGAAAGCACACTGCACACGTTCGCCATGTGGAGAGAATTCAGATTTTGGGACAATTTTCTACCATCGGTCGAAGTATGAAATTTCAGAAGGGAACAATTTTCTACCATCAGTCGAAGTATGAAATTTCAGTAAAAAAATAATGTACTGCAAACAAAAATCTACTAGTTCTTAGGAGTACTGCACAAAGAAGATGCAATAACATAGAACACAAATCCATAATAATAAAAATCCTCTCAGAGCCGGCGAGCAGTAGGTACAACGCACAATAAATAAATAATAGCAATATAAACTCACACCAATCACACTAGTGTTTTTCTCTCCCCAACAAATCAGCGTCGGCCGGCTTCAGAAACAAACAGGGCGTACTCAAATCCATCATCAAAAACCTCTTCAAACCCTCAGATCCATCCACCACGCGGACCAAAACAAATGCCTCCTCTTCATAACACTGTCACCACCGCTACGATACCTCCTCCTGCTGCTGCTACTACTACTAGACTGCTGCAGACTCTCACTACCACTGTACCACTAGATCTGAAGACGCGCACGCACGCAGACGGGGCGGCGGGTTCACCACCACCACCTCCTCAGTGGTGGGCGAGGAAGGCGGCGAGCAGCGCCGCGAGGAAGCAGACGAAGATCGGCGCCGAGAGGGCGCCCGCGCCGGACACCGGGGCCGGGGCCGGGGCCTCGGCTGCGGAGGCGGCGGTGGCCAGCGCGGCCAAGGCCACGAAGGCGGCGATCACGGCGGCGGCGGCGACGCGGGCCATCGAATCGACGGACGACGAGGTGGCGGCGCCGGAGCGGGAGCAGCTAGGGTTCTGCTGGAGGCGTGGAGGCTGCGTGAGGAGGAGGAATGGGGTTGGCGGAAGCCCATGGGGTCGAATTTATAGGGTGGGTGAGGGGAGGTTTGGTAGTTAACAGCCTGGCCTGAACTGTCGTGCAGGCCGGTTACGATTATTGCCCCCGGTTTTGTGGGAAGATACATGGGGTTGACAGATATTCCAGGTAAATTAGGGTTAGTAGTAATCATAGAGGGGCCCACGTTGACAGAGTGGTGTTCACAAGAGCTGGGGTAAGGTGGCAGTGTTTGGTGCTGCAAAAGGATGGACGGTGACCGGCCGGTCACTGATGAGATGACCCACAAGGACACAATCATTACCGGGTAACGACGCCTTTCTTTCAAATTCCTCTCGCCCTCTTCCGGTTTGATGTGACCAGTGAATTGGAACTCCTTTTCTCAAAATGATACAGTTTGTTCTGATATACCCGTCTCTAAATAAATTAATTTCTGAAATTATCTTAAGTTATATTTTAGTTATAATGAAGACCTCTTTGGATCCATTATTAGCGGCTAATAGTTAGCTAACTGATAGGTCACACCTATTATTAGCTGTTATTAGCTTCTTTGGTTTAACTAGTGTTTGGATCCAAGAAACTAATTATTTGGAGCTAGCTATTATCTCTTGGATCAAACAGGGTCTAAATTTATAGAAAAAAGATGTCAAGATTTATGGCATCAAATTATCATCGGTAGATACACCATAAAATATTTTTATATAAAGCTTATTTTTATAAATTTGATTTGATTAAATATTGAAAGCATCTAGGCTCCTAGTTGGGTTTCGATGATTAATGACAATACAAGATTACTATGACTAACGTGTGTTTTGCAGAGGCAATTAAGTTAGGTCATGGTAATGGAGATCGATTGGGCAATCAAGGTGGTCATGCCCCTACGATGGAAATCGTTTCGATTTTCAAAGGATAGACGACAAGGTTAAGGATGCACTAGTTCTAAGTGTCGATTGGAGTTGAAGAGACACTTAGAGTAGTTTAGGACTTTATTTTTCCTTTAGCCGTACTATTAAGGAGGGTATGGACGGGTAGCTTGATCTAGGTGAGTCTAGTGAGTTAGGTGTGGTGCACACTTATTAAAACTAGCACTAGATAGCTCCAAACTAGCCCTTAGATCCAATAGAGCAAACTTCATTCACATATGATCGAGAGTTGGAAGTGAATGGATGGTTAAATACTGACCGGACGCTAGTTCCGGGTTGATCGGACGTTGGAGCAGAGTCCGGTCAGTTCATTTGACCAAGGTGATTGCGTCTGGTTTGACCGGACGCTGAGAGGTCAAGTGACCGGATGCTGAGAGGCAGCGTTCGGTCGACTCCAGTAAGGTTCCAGAGAGGGAAAATCACGACCGGACGCGTCCGGTCAGTGCTGATCGAACGCTGCCCAGCCTCCGGTCACACTGTAAACACTGGAGTTCGGGGTGTACTGACTGGAGCGTCCGGTCACCCCGTAGAGGCACATAACAGTTCGTTTTTTAGCCCATATTATAAATACTCCCTCCACTCGTGTGTGTGGGACTTTTGCTCATTTCAACAGGTGAGAAACACGTTTGAGAGTGCCAAGAAGAGCAAGGTCCTAGTGAGGTGATTGAGATTTGAGAATCCCAAAGAGAGCCCTCATTAGTGAGATCAAGAGTAGCAAAGTGTGCATCCACCCATCTCATTAGGCTTGTCGTGGTCAAGTGAGAGTTCGTGCTTGTTACTCTTGGTGATCGCCATCACCTAGACGGCTTGGTGGTGATTGGGAGCTTGGTGATCATTCGGAGAGCTTGTGGATAACCCATCTCACATTGTGAGCGGTTGTGGGTGATTCACCGCGACGGAGTGTCGAAGAATCAACCCGTAGAGAGCACTTGATCCTTGCGCAGATCAAGAGGGAGCTACACCCTTGCGCGGGTGCTCCAACGAGGACTAGTGGGGAGTGGCGACTCTCCGATACCTCGACAAAACATCGCCGTATTTCCTCTCCTCTCTATTTACTTTGAGCATTTACTTTGAGCAATTCAATTCTTGTTCTTACATTTATAGAATTGCTATGCTAGAGTAGGATTAGAACTTAGGTTGCAAGTCTTTTGTGCGTTAGTTCAATAGAAACACTTTTTAGGCACAAGGGGTTAATTGGGCTAACCGTAGGACTTAATTATTGCAAAGAAATTTAGAATTAGCCTAATTCACCTCTATCTTGGGCATCTTGATCCTTTCAATTGGTATCAGAGCCTCGTGCTCACATATTTAGGCTTAACCGCCTAGTGAAAGATATCTCACGGGGATGGAGCTCCTCCTATCTTTGAGGGGGATGATTTTCCATATTGAAAAATTCTCCTGGAGGCGTATCTAGAAGCTCTAGATGTTGGAATTCTTAGAGCCGTCTCACAAGGTTTTCCAAAACCTCGGAATGCCGCACACCCACAAGGCGATGAGTTGAACTATGACAAATAGAATGCAAAGGCTAGAAACACCATATTTAGAGGCCTTTGTAAAGATGTGTTCAACCGGGTGAGGAACTACAAAGACGCCCATGCATTATGGTCGGACGTTTGTGCGCTCCATGAGGGAACAAAGAGTGAGCGTGAGGAACGCTATCATCTTGTCATAAAAAAGCTCAACTCTTTTGAAATGCTTCCTAAAGAATGTGCTAATGAGATGTATTCACGTTTGAATGTTCTTGTAGAGAAAGTTAATGGGCTTGGACTCACTCAAATGCAATCATCTGATGTTGTAAGAAATATCTTGAGTGTCCTTCCCATTGATAAATATAGGCATATTGTGACCGTGCTACATCAAGGTGATCTTTCCACCGCTACACCGACACAAATCTTGGGAAAGATCAATGATCATGAAATATACATGCACATCACACCTCAAGATGGCTCATCCTCTACAAAGAAGAAAGAAAAAGATTTAGCATTCAAAGCTAGCTAAGAGAAGGGCAAAGCAAGACTTGAGTATGAGAGCTCAAGTGATGATGAAGTTGATGATGAAAGCCTTGCTCTCATGGTGAAGAAAATCACCAAGATGCTAAAGAAGCTCAACAAGAGTGGCATCAAGTTTAATGGCAAGAAGAAGAAGTTCTTCACAAGCTCTAGAAGGAAGCCAATCTCCGAGATGGATTGCTATAATTGTGGAAAACTTGGTCATCTAGCTCACCAATGCACAAAGCCCAAGAAAGACAAGTTCAAGAACAAGAACAAGGGCAAGAAAGATGACTCAAGCAATGAAGATGAAGATGAGAAGAAAAAGAACAAGCCATACAAGAAGAGAGATGGTAAGAAGAAGGAGTTCCACAAGAAGAAGAAGAGTGGAAAGGCTTACATCGTCGGTGATTGGCTCACGGACATTGATTCATCTAGTGGATCATCCGATGATGATAGTGACGACGAGAAGGTGGCCGCTATTGTTATTGATTCTTCATCATCTTCACTGCCACCACCGTCGTCATCCTCTACACACCTATGCCTTATGGCCAAAGGTGAACGAAAGGTATCACATGATGATGATAGTAGTGGTGATGATCATGCTCATAAATGATGATAGTGATAGTGATAGCGATGATGATGAATATGAATCACCTACTTATGATGATCTTTCTAAATTGTAAAAAAATACACTAAGATCATTATAAAGACTAGAGCTAAAAATGAAAAGCTTGAGATTAAGAATGATTCTATCTTAGCTAAATGTGACATAGCCAAAAAGTCTAGTGTTGAGCTTAGAGAAGCAAATGAAGCTATGTCATCCAAACTCAAGGAGCTCAAATCTTCTAAGAAAGAGCTTAAAGACAAACATGATAAACTTTAGTGGGTGCACAAAGAGCTCATCGCTAGCCACAACAAGCTAAAAGAAGAATATACTACCCTTAAGATTAATCATGATAGTCTTGTCATTGCTCAAGGATTTTTACCCAATGAGCCACATGATGCTACTAACCATGTTGTTAAGATTGATATAGCTACATAATGTGATGATTTAATTGATGAGAGCATTGAGCAAGGATCTAGTGGCAAAGGCAAGCAAGTGGTTGAGTGCAATGATTATGATGAGTATGTCAAGCTCAAGCAAGAGAATGAAAAGATTAAAAAAGAGTTTGAAGTATTCAAAACCCACAACACCATTGTACTAGAAACTCTTGATCATGATGGTGACTTGATTCTTGAGAATGAGAAACTAAAAGAAGAGAACAAGAAACTCAAGGAAGAGAAGAACAATGTTGCAATCAAGGAAGATAAAAGTAGTGATACACTCAAGGAAGAGAACAAGAAGCTCAAGTTAGAAAAAGAGCATCTTAAAATTGGATTGAGCAAGTTCACAAGAGGCAAGCATCTTCAAAGTGAGCTATTGATGAACACTGTCATGAAGATGGATAGAAGTGGCATTGGATATGTGGCAAATGTAGAGAAGAAGAAGGCTCAAGCTCAACAACAACAATCAAAGTCAAAGCCAAAGCTAAAGAGATGCTTTGAATGTGGACAAGAAGACAATTTTGCTCATGAGTGCCAAACACCACCACCACAACCCTTGCCCAAGCATGCTAGACCCTTTGCTTTCAATGCTCACTACATGCTTAGAAAGGATTCTAGTGGAAAGATGAAAGTGATGTTCTTAGGACCTCCCAATAAAAATAGGCCTAAGAAAATTTGGGTTGCAAAGTCACTTGTTGAGAAGGTGAAGGGCCCTCTGTAACACCTCGGGTGTTAGCCTTGCATAACTTGACTTGCATAGCATGAGCATGATCATCAAGCATTCATATATATGCATTTACACTTGAAACATTCAATTGAAACATGTGCAACATTTCTTAGTATTTCATGCTTTCATATGAATATGCATATGATTATGAGTGTATACATGTGATTGGTTGGTATGAGTCACAAAAATATATTGGCAATACTTAGGTTAGCAAATGGAACATGGTTCATGAATGTCACTTCTCATGATCAAGCCCTTAAGTCATGTTTCATGTGATTACACTAAATAGCTCTATGAGTGACTAATGCATGAAATGATTGTATGACCTTGCAAATAGCCTAAACATGTTTAGAGTATCATTACGAACAACTTTGATATTCATAGCTAGGGCTAAATAGATCACTAAGCCATAGCTCTTGTTCAAGTCATCATTTGAATGTAGCTTGTTTGACCAAGTTTGAACTATGTGTTAGAGACCTTGCATGGAGGTGGTCACTAAAGCAAAGTTGTAGTATTTGGTATAAGGAACAACTTTTATTTTTGGGTCATTGACTGATTTAACTTCTAACATGCTTGAATTAGTCTCACAAGAATCAGCAAAATCAACATTTCAACACTTATGAAATTTTCTGAGTCTTTGTTCGACTGACAGCCTGACAAACCCATCTTGGTGATGACATTACTCGAATTCGGTTGCAAATTTGAACATGATTCCTTAACCAAAGTTGTAGCTGGTACATAGGGCTATCATTGTTGTTAAGATAGTTTGCGCTTTGGAGCCACGGTTTAGCAGTTACATCAACATGAAAACCGGCTGTCAGGCGCCCCTTTTAGTTTCTGAATCAACTGATCGACGACGTTCGGTGGCCGACCAGCATCAGGACTGAGCTGCTGCGTGGAGGTCACGTTGGCCGCGCGTCGCCGTTGCCCGGACCGCGTAGGCCACGACGCGCCTGAGCCCGGCATTACCACCCCAGCACCCGCCCGCACTCAGCCGCGCCCTTAGTTTTGCATTCCCAGCTCCTCCTTCGCCGTCCACTCGCCCGCAGCAGCTGCAGCCTCGGCACCGCAACGCCGCCATCGTCGTTGACGGCACAAGCCACGCCTAGTCGCTTCGCCATCACCGCAATAGCACCACCACCTTCCCAGCGACTCCCTGCGCCAGCCAGTGCCCGCTGTTCAAGCCCGGTAAGCCTCCGCGCCGTGCAAGTGCTCGTCGGAGCTCCGCCGCTAGCCCCTTCACCATGGCCAGAGCGCCACCGTCGCCTCTCCAGGCGTTAGCTAGCGCGTTGAGTTTGCCTTGGGTAGTATGCTCGTCCGAGCTTGAGCTTGCTTCACCGTGGCCTCCTCCGAAGTGCCGCCGTCGTTCTGCCCCGCCGTGCAGCCATAGCCGCCGCCGTAGCCGCTAGCTCCGACGAGAAGGCCACCCACGTAGCTCAATCGATGCGCCAGGTCACCTAGATCATCGTGTGATGATGTCACCGCCGGCAAGTTCGCCGTCGGCGAGCTTTGGCCGCGCCACCGTAGAGCAGCGTAGCGACTTTGTTCTTGTCTCACTGACATGTGGGGTCCTCTAACCAACGGGTCCCACCGGTCAGCGACTGTATTTTAAAGCTAGTTCATTTTATTCCAGAGTTTGCACTGTTTTGTAATTTTTAGATCTCCAATTTGGTAGCTTCAAAAATGGCAAAATAAATTTGGTAGTGTGCCATAGGAGGTGTAGTATTTAGGAAAAATATATTCTTGACAGTTACAGTAGAAATTTTGGAAGATTTAAATGGAGATTTGAAATATGTTTTTGAATACATGCAAATTTGTTTATTTTATATCTAGAGTTCCTGTGCTCCAAAAATTATGAAATTTTTGTGGTAAGCTATTCTTGACATGTATGAGCTCTGGTAAAAATTTGAGGATCAGTGCATGCATAGATTTGTAGTTATAGATTTTTCTTTTATAATTAGGAGATCCTTGTGTGAATTTTTATAAATTATTTAGGAATCCAATATTCATGAAATTTGTTGGAGGTTATCCTAGTAGTATATGGATGCTAAGAAAAATAGGAAATCTGTTGCTTGACACCTTTCAATAGGGTTTTCTATTTATGCTATTTTAAGCCTTGCTGCCTTGTCATTTTTGTATAGGTTGTTTTGCTGGCATGAGACTTTTACAGTGGTCTATTGATAGCACTAGTAAGCCACTGTAATTTTTTGAGAATTTATGATACACATTTGGTATATGTTTATTATTTAACCTATGTATCTAAATAAAATAATAAAGGCATATAAAGAAATAGTTTGGACTTCACCATTATATTTTCTTGATGGTATTTGGTGTGCTTAAACTGGTGGTAAACTTTGTGTTGTCAAACTATGAATGATTACATGAAGTAGAAGTATTGTTACATTGTAATGCGAATTAGAATAGTTTCCGGACAGATTTTGGAGTTTGATAAGTTGCATGATAAAAATGATGTTTGCTGTAAAAATAGTTAATAACAAAGTTGTAGATAACTTCATCATATGTCTTGTGTTAAAATTTCAGGACCATAGGTCAAACGGTTTAGGAGTTACAGCTGTTTAAAGTTAACCTTTCCGAATTTGCTTGTTCTCTGGAATTTCTGGATAGTGCTAGATTTATTGTCTGTTTTGGTTAAGATAAAGTGTGAATTAGCTTTTGGTGATTAAATAATAGTTGTAGACAATTTTATAAGCTTTCCAGAAAGTCTAATATTACAGCATTTGGATAAGTAGAACTTTAGTTATAAGCAAAACAAGCAGCTGCTGTTTTGTGTGTAGTGGATGAATTGTAAATGTGTTTGATTAAGTAATCAAGAAGAGATATGCACCTACTCGGTAAAATATGATGCATTTATTAACACCATGCTGTTAAGACTACTTATACGAATGCATTCATCCTGTGTCATCATTTTATACTTGTACGCATGTATGCATTCGCAATATCTTATGCCATATTCATGCATCTAAGATCGAAGGAAGAAATAACGTTGCTGGAATTCGACGAAGTAGAGGAAGGGGACCAGCAGGAGAATCCTCAAGTCGTAGCTCCCGAAGGCGAGGAGCAGAATCCTGAAGAGCTTTCGGAGTGCCCTGATCACCGCCCTACTTCCTTTCTGCGAGGCAAACCCCGGAGCATTCTAAGTCTCCTAGTATTTTACAAATGATTTCTTAAGTACTTATGATTGATGCATTAGGTTATAAGAGTTGAATGGAACCACTTGATGCATATAAATTCCTTGTCCAGCTATTACACCTTTAACCGGTATAGGTCCAGGATCGAATATATGCTTAGCCATGCTTAGACCGGTAGAAGTCGGGTGATTTCCTGTCACCTATGAGATATAGGTGGATACCGGAGCACAATTGGCTATATTTGCTATCGTGGAAAAGAACCATGGGTAATGTAAATGGAGACCGGGCGAGATGTCGATAGAGAAGCAACAAGACATGGAGGTCTTGGGTGTGGATCTATCCCCGTCTGTGTCGATTAATGTGGGGGTATTAACCCCTATACCCTTATGGCTAAGCTTGGGCCGGTCCGGATCGGTGGGTCCGGTTCACCAAAAGACGACGTGCGGCCCAGTTAACCTGATCGGAGTCCCGCGCAAGGAGTCAAGGTGGATTTGGCGATCAATCAAGATCCTGGTCGGTTAGAATAGGAATCCTTATCCGGCCACATATGGCCATTGTAACTGGCTAGGATTAGTTTCCAGATCTGTACCCCTGCCCCCTGAACTATATAAGGCGGGCAGGGGATCCCTCTAAAAAACATCTCTCATTAACATACAGTAATACAAATCAGACGCAGGACGTAGGTATTACGCCTTCTTGGCGGCCGAACCTAGATAAAACCTTGTGTCTGTCTTACGTCACCGTCTTGTTTGTGGCTTGCGCATCTGTCTGCCGACAATCTACTACCTTGGGTATACCCCTAGGTAGACCGCCGACCATATTTCATCGACAGTGGCGCGCTAGGTAGGGGGTGTGCGTACTGCTTCCCAAGCAAACAAGACGGTCATCATCTCTGGCTCCATGGCTACGCCGAACGGCCTCACATTCACCGTTGGCCAGATCACCTGGACCACCGGCTCCGACGAGTTCATCGCCATGACCCAGAGGAGGCGTGGATTCAGTCTGCGTCGACCACTGCTTCACCTACATCGGCTATGGCTCCGACCACGGTGGATACGGTTCCGACCACGGTGGACACGGCTCCGACCACGGTGGATACGGCTCCGACCACGGTGGACACGGCTCCGACCACGATGGATGCGGCTCCGACCACGATGGATCTGGCTCTGACCATGGTACATCTGGCTCCAACCACGCCTGCATCACCTTCAGCCACACCGACAACTTGTCATCCGCTTCCCCGCTACAAAGGGAGGCAGATCGACAACACCGACCTGCTTGACTCCATCGATCGGGTCGGCACCAAGCTCGCGGAAACCCTGGCTCTGGTAAGAAAGATTCAAAGTCAGCCTAATGAGCAGGTAACCGCTCCCCACAATAGATCTACCCGACCAGCTCGGACCGGTCGTCCTGCACGACTTGGTACAGATCTCGTGGTCACATCTACTCCTCAAGGGCGCTCTGCATCGCCGCCGGCCCTTCGCGACGGGTCTCCGGCTCTCCGAGTCACGAAGCCTCAACGGAGAACTACCAGGTCCAGCCCTCTACCGCAAAAGCAGCGCCTCCGGCTACGCCTTTCTACAACCGCGCGCGCCGCTTGGATCTGTGTCTTATGCCGACCTCCTCACCAAGCGCGCATAACTTCGCCAACATGATCCAGATTGAAGATTATCAAGAAGGATCCGTTCACACGCCCAAGAGGGCGACCCAGCTCCTCGTCTGGCACCGCATCTAATGCATCTGTCCACACCGAGCTTTAGCATCACGAAGATGAAGGCGTCAAGTACGATCTGGATATCCCAGACCACGCCCGGGGTTCTCACAATTCCCGTCTTTCCCGCCAAGACGAGGGGATTTGATCCATGTTGTCAGCAATGACGAACCGCCGGCAGTTGGTGAAACAGAACAAGAAAGGACTGCACGCGAAGCACGCAATATTGACCGGTTTAATCGCCGACAAATCGAAGCCGAAGCAGACCGGGAGGCACGACGATAAGGGTCCAGCCACGTGACCTCAACGATGCTTTTCGACGGTGGTGGGGACAAACAGGTCTTCGTAACTCCAAGTGCCAATGTAGCGTCGCCATGGCAACAATGCAACGGCTACCCAACACCCCGAAACCCAAGCGATTCGCGATGAAATACAAGCCTATCTCGACGGTTGCTATGGCCTCAGACCATGAGATTGTAAACCAAGCTTGGGATCCATCCGTCTCGGTCGAGTCAAGCCCACGGCCAAAGACCCAAGTCACTCACAGCCGCCCAACCAACGTGGCTCGTGCAACAACGACCCATCAGACAACCGTCAAGGAGGAAACGGTGGCCATGATGGTGGCTAGGACGACAACCGCCGCCGGGACAACCGCGACAATCGCCGCGATAACCACGGTCGCAGGGCTAATCTAGATGGCAATCGAGATCGCCGCGATGACAATAACGATCTCCGCCATTACTTCGGTGGATGCGATCAGCGCGCTCGCATCAACCAGAGAGCCGACGATCGAGCGTCCCACGAAAGTTATCGCCGTATGGAATATGACACTACCCACGGCCCGCCGGGTTTGAAGCAGTTTACTCCACACCTTCGCCAAGTCATATGGCCCAAGAATTTCAAGCTCGAGAAACTTCAGAAGTACGATGACAAGGAAAACCCTGAATTATGGGTCATGCTTTACGAGACTGCGTGCAGATCAGCCATGGCGGATGAGCACGTCATGTCTAACTATTTCCCAGTCGCTGTTGGCCATGCGGGTCACCAATGGCTGGTCCGCTTGCCGGCGAACTATTTGGACTCTTGGCAGGAGCTCAAGCAAGCCTTCATCGACAACTTCATTGCTACTTGTGAACAACCAGGCAACAAATACGATCTGCAACATATTCGAGATCGAAAAGATGAGCCACTGCGCGAGTACGTCCGGCGTTTCTCGGAGATGCGCATCAAGGTCCCATCAATCTCCGACAACGAGGCAATCGAGGCTTTCATCATTGGCCTCCGCTTCCACGATGCCCTAAGGGACAAGCTCCTCCGCAAAAGACCTGATTCGGTCACAGCGCTCCTGGCCACCGCTAAGAAATACGCGGACGCCGACGACGCTAAAAAGATAATTATTGAAGAAGCAGCAAGGGTTCCGCGCTCCGACCACCCCCCACACCGTGATGACTACCGCGGCAACCGTGGTCAGAACGACAATTTTGACCGCCGCAACCAGCGCAATGACTCCCGCGACCACCGTGACCAACGTAATCAGCGGCGTAACCGCCGTGACGATTGCAGAAGCAAGCGTGCTCGGGAAGACGACGGCGAGGTCAACACCGTTAAAAAGGGTGGCGGACGTCGTAACTATGAAGACGACTATGCCAAGGCATTGAAGGGGCCCTGCCAGCTCCATCCTAAGTCGAACCATACCATGGAGAATTGTCGCGTCCTTAAGTCTATCTACACGCGTCAACAAGCTCCGGATACGTCCGACAAGCCTAACGACGTAGGGGAACAGCGCAACGAGGATAACGACGATGACGATGCAGACCCCCGTCACAAGTACGTCAAGCCAACCAATCGTGTGCACACCATCATTGGAGGCAAAGTGTCCATCGAGACCAAACGAGAACGCAAGGTGCTTGCCCGCGCTTGCTTGAACGTGGCCAACACCGACAATCTCCTCATAGATCCGTGGCTCCCTCTGTGGTCTCACCGCGAAATCTCCTTCAGCAGAAAGGACCAATGGGCCGCAATACCTGAGCCAAGGCGTTTTCCCCTGGTCCTCGATCCTTGTATCAACAAAGTTCAGTTCGACAGAGTACTGATCGACGGCGGCAGCTCTATTGATATACTGTTCAAGAACAGTCTACTCGCCCTGAAGATAGCTCAGGCGGACCTCAAGCCATACGAGGCACAATTCTGGGGTGTTCTCCCCGGACAGAGCTCTACACCTCTCGGGCAGATCACGCTACCAGTGCAGTTTGGGACCCCGGATCACTTCCGCACCGACTACATCAACTTTGTGGTCGCCGACTTCGACGGCACCTACCATGCTATTCTTGGTCGACCGTCGCTCACCAAGTTCATGGCCATACCTCATTACAGGTATCTGGTGCTCAAGATGCCTACCGAGAAAGGAGTTCTAACCCTCCGAGGCAACGTGTACGCAGCTTATACCTGCGAAGATGACAGTTTCAAAATAGCAGAGGCTCACGACCTCTCTATTCGCATGGCCGAGACCGTGCTCAACGCCAAGAAGACCTCGATCGACCACCAGGAGATCTCGGAGCTTGAGGCTCCACGCAAGAACATCAAGTCCAAGGAGCATAAGGTGATCCAGCTAGTCGACGATGATCCTAGCAAGACGGCCCTTATCGGGGCCAACCTGGATCCCAAATAGGAAGACGCGCTTGTCAGGTTCTTGAGGAGCAACGTGGATGTGTTCGTATGGAAACCTGCTGACATGCCCGGTGTACCTCGGAACTTGATTGAGCACTCCTTGAATTTCAACGGCAAGGCCAAACCTATCAAGCAGAAGCTACGACGGTTCGCTCGCGACAAAAAGGAGGCGATTAGGGTAGAAGTTACATGGCTTTTGGCAGCCAGATTTATCAAAGAAGTGTATCATCCGGAGTGGTTAGCCAACCCGGTTCTTGTACGCAAAAAGAATAATGAATGGAGAATGTGCGTTGATTACACTGATCTCAACAAACACTGCCCTAAAGACCCCTTCGGCTTGCCTCGCATAGACAAGGTCGTAGATTCAACCGCCGGTTGCGAGCTCCTGTCTTTTCTCGATTGCTACTCTGGTTATCACCAGATCGCTCTCAAAAAGGATGACCAGATCAAGACATCTTTTATCATGCCCTTCGGCGCCTACTGCTACACGACCATGTCGTTCGGGCTCAAGAACACCGGGGCTACCTACCAACGCGCTATACAAGCTTGCCTCAAAGACGAGATAAAAGATGACCTTGTTGAGGCTTACGTTGATGATATAGTTGTCAAAACTAAGGAAGCTCATACCCTTGTTGACAACCTAGGATGCACTTTTGCAGCCCTTAACACATTCCAGTGGAAGTTAAACCCAAAGAAGTGCATCTTTGGTGTTCCTTCTGCCATACTCCTCGGCAACATCGTCAGTCGCGACGGCATACGCCCTAACCCAGAAAAAGTCAAAGCTGTCTTGGACATGAAGCCGCCCAAAAAGGTGAAGGATGTGCAGAAGCTTACCGGATGCATGGCCGCCCTCAGCCGTTTCATATCAAGATTAGGCGAAAAAGGATTACCGTTCTTTAAACTACTCAAAGCGTCCGAAAAGTTTGAGTGGTCAGAGGAAGCAGACGTTGCCTTCACACAGCTGAAATAATACCTTACGTCACCTCCGGTACTCACTGCTCCAAGAGAAGACGAAACACTCCTGCTATACATTGCGGCTACCAATCAAGTGGTCTCCACGACCATGGTGGTCGAGCGAGACGAGCCCGACCACGTCTACAAGGTACAGCGGCCAATCTATTTCATTAGTGAGGTACTCAACGAGTCCAAGACCAGGTACCCACAAATTCAGAAGTTGATCTACGCCATACTGATAACATCCCGAAAGTTGAAACACTACTTCGATGGATATCGTATGGTGGTCGTGGATCGAGTACCCTCTGCGAGACATCATTAGCAACAGGATGCGAACGGCGCGATCGTCAAATGGGCAATGGAGCTATGCCCCTTTTCCTTGGAATTTGCAAGCCGCACTACAATCAAGTCTTAGGCACTTGTTGATTTCATCGTCGAGTGGGATGACTTAAGCACGCGCCCGCCTCTCCGGATCCGATGAATATTGGACGATGTACTTGACGGCTCTCTCAACATTGACGGTGCGGGGAGCAGAGTCCTTTTATATCACCATCCAAGGAGCAGCTCCGTGACGTCCTTAGGATTTATTTCCCAAAGATCTAATAATGCCGCCGAAAACGAAGCATGCCTACATGGTTTTGCGCGACACGGTTGAGCTTGGCGTTAAATGTCTCTCGTCTATGGAGACTCGCTGCGGTCATCAACCAACTCAACAAGGACGGGACACAACCAATGAAAAGATGGAAGCATACCGCAATTTGATCGAGAAAAGTGGAAGGCGGGTTCTATGGCATCGAGTACATATACGTGGTCCGGGGACAAGAATCAAGCAGCGGATGCACTGCCAAAGTTAGGATCATCCCGAGCAAAAATCCCACATGGCATATTCGTCCAAGACCTACTCACGCCGTCCATCGAAGAGAAAGATTCCACGGCAGACAAGCCTCTAGACCAGCAATTGGTGGCTACGGTTCCGGCGTCAAGCACCGCCGAGCCCCCTCCGACCACTCATGAGCCTGACTGGATAATACCTTTCATCAAGTACCTACGGAGATGATGACGGCGGTTACATCGATCGGACAGAGAACGAACGGCGCTGATGCGTCATGACAAGCGATACACCGCTTCGTTGATGGCAAGCTATGGCGCAAAAACGCAAAAGAGGAAATCTTGATGAAGTGTATAACCCAGGAGGATGGCGAACATCTCCTAGACCAAATCCACTCTAGCTCCTGCGGCAACCACACGGCCTCAAGAACGCTAGTCGGCAAGGCTTTCTGAGCAGGGTTCTATTGGCCGTCAGCAGTATCCGACGCAGAGAAGCTAGTCCACCACTATGAGGGTTGTCAGTTCTTCGCCAAGAGAATCCACGTACCAGCACATGAGATCCAAACAATACCAGCCTCCTAGCCCTTCGCATGTTGGGGACTGGATATGATCGGGCCCTTCAAACCGGCTCTAGGGAAATTTACATGCGTCTTTGTGCTGATCAACAAATTTTCTAAGTGGATAGAATACATGCCTTTGGTACAGGCATCCTCAGAAAAGGCTGTCACGTTCCTCGACCAGGTCATCCATCGTTTCGGCATACCGAACAGCATCATCACCGATCTGGGTACTCAGTTCACCGGGAATGCTTTTTGGGACTTCTGCGATGAAAGGAGCATAGTAGTAAAATACATCTCGGCGGCGCACCCTAGAGCTAATGGACAGGTCGAGCGGGCAAATGACATGATCTTGGACGCGTTGAAGAAGAGGGTGTATAGAGAAAATGACAAGGCTCCCTGAAGATGGCTCAAAGAGTTACCACCATGGTTTGGGGACTCGAGAACTTCAGCCACCAGAATAACCCGGCGTCTCGCCATACTTTATGGTTTACGGTCGAGGCGGTCCTCCCTGTAGATATAGCTTTTAGATCAGCACGGGTAGAGAACTTCGACGAAGGCAAGGCCAATGAAGTACGGGAGCTAGAAGTGAATAGCACAGAAGAGAAGCGGCTCGATTCTTGTGTACGTACGACCAAATACCTTGCTATTTTGCGCAGGTACTACAACAAGAACGTTAAAGAGCGGTTTTTGTGGTCGGGGACCTGGTCACGAAGTGGAAGATGAACCAGTGGTGTCCATAAACTCGCAACCCCATGGGAGGGGCCCTTCATGATCAAGGAGGTCACACGACCAACGTCTTCTTGGTTAGCTCACCGGACGAGACGGACGTATCAAACTCGTGGCACATCGACAAGCTTAGACGTTTCTATGCTTAACTACTTGAGATATGTACCTTTTGTATTTTCGATTTACTTCAATAAAGCTATTATTATTTCTTCGACCACTCTAATGTGTCACTTGACTTTTATGGTTATTCTAACTTAGCCAAAGAAAAGCCGACCACCACTCCTTCTATGGTTTTCGGAGCAGGACATCTCCGGTTCCTCCCTAACACGTGCATGGGATCCGCTCTCTACGCTTGCGGGTGATCGGTAGGTCCCCTTGGTTTGACTTGTCCGCGTGCTGTGTGCACACAGTCATGCACCTCACACTCCACCACATGGCAAACTAGGGCCGCACAAACTTTTTAGGATGATGTGTCGGGGTAAAATGGTACAACTAAATGAACATTATTATGTTCTCACTTAGTTCCACCAACATAAGTTTCAAGCTTAAATACGCTTTATACAAAGCAAACAAGCTTATAATGATATCTGATTCACGTTATTACAAGCTTGCTCGAAGAGGCCCAAGTTTACAATAACACAACTATGTCCTCCTTCTATGACTCTAAGCCTATTACATTGGTTTGGTCGGGTATGCATGCACCCATGCTCATTGCTTCGATATTCTACTCGAGTCTCGGGACTCTTGTGCTAGTCGAGTGAAGGGGATGGCCCGCCAATGCACGGCTAGTCGAGACCCTTGAGCTTCGTCGGTTGGCTAGCAATGTAAGGCGTTTCTAGTGACTTGTCGATGGCATACCTGTCATGTGTGCTGTCCCACCTCCACACTGATTAATGTCGCCAATTATCTTTGACGACAGATCCAAATTGAGCCACCAAGCTCCTCCGCCTTGTCTAGGTCTACTTCCTTCGGGTATCCAGCCTCCAGCGCTTGAGATCGATCGGAGGGTAGTGGGCACGCACCATGCTTAGCACATGGGCGCGTGTACTCACCCACCTCCTTAATGAACTCCCTGGAACCATCCCCATGCTTGTCCGCATCTCTTGACCCATCCGAGTGGGGGTCCTTGGCTCTTCCTCTGTGGAGCCGGGTCGACAAGGTCGAGGATGGGCAAAATGCCAGTTGCCACTTCCTGGCACCGGTTCTTCCATGTGTCCCGATCCTCGGTGGCCTTGAGGCATCGTGCTTTCCACCATCACGCTTCTTTCATCACAGACTTCTAGATGCCTCTTGGCATTGGCTTTAAAAAAGCACACACCGTACAAGACATCAAATGTAAAGGCACGACAAGTCAAGGCGGCATGAGAATGAGAACATGGCACGGAACACTTACTCATCGGTTCCTCCTTCATTTTGGTGGTGTGGTCCTAGAGTTGAGACCTGGCTGGCAGCTAGTTTCTCATTGTCCTCCTTCGGTGACCACACTGTGGTCACGCGGCTATTCTCCTCTTGGAGGCGGGTTACCTCAGCTTCTAAGCCTGCATTATAGCTGTCATTACCAACAATGCAACAACACGTGTCATACACTTGATGTGACAAAATGATAACTTACTTGTTTTTTGATGCTCTTTGTCCTTGAGTTGGCCGACCAGGTTCTGGTTCTGTGCTTCTTGCTCTGTCCTCTCCTGGTCGGCGGCTTCAAGTTGGCGGCACAAGCGTTCCACCTCGGCCGCCAGTTCTCTATTGCTCGCCGTGATTCCCTCAATCTGGTCGAAGCACCTCTTTCGGTACTTTGCGGTCTTCATCAAGTCCGCATATAAGCAAGCTAAGTCGAGACGGTTTGACTACATTACATGGTCAAGTGGTCAAGCCAAACATACCTGGACTTCTGTCACCAAACGCTTTGCCGCTCGTTCAACTTTTTGGGTCTCTTCGATCTCGGGGATTTCTTCATACATAACCCACTCATCGTTTTGTCTGCGCGACACATATACATGTTGTCGTTTGTCTTTGGGACGGCCTAGGATCTCTTCGATTTCGTCCCTCGACCTCTTGTTCAAAGCGGTGGTACTGGGTCGAGATAGTAGTCTCCGCGACCACTATGGCTTTCCCACGAGCCGTAGCATCGGCAAGCGTATTCTGTGCAACTCCGGTTGCTGCTCCTCGGCTCGGTCTGGTTCCCTTGGCGCCAAGGTATTCGCCTCGGCAGGGCTAGTGCTCGGAGCATTTGTACTTTGCTCATTTGTCTTCTCGACTCACCGCGGGACCGATGTCGGGCTGCTTGTGTGTTGCGGTTCCATGAATTTCTTCTCTGAGTTCCTCCGTAGTTAGTCGCCGAAGCGAGTTCTTTTCCGCCAAGATTGGCGGTTGATAGCACAACCGGCTATCTAGTCGGGATTTTCGGTGGACGCCGACCTAATATACCGGAGAAAGTTCAGAAGACAATAGTATTCAATACAAATTATAAGATTATATCAATGTTACAGAGATACTTACATTTCGAAGAAGCACGGAATAACGTGGCGAAGGAACGTCTCTTCGACCGCTACCGCTTCCACGTGCTCGGCGGGTTCCACTGGGTCTTTTTTCACCACCGGTACTGGCGTCGGGGTTTGGTGCTCGACACTTCCCCCGCTTGTCTTCTATGTTGCAGTGGTCGGTGGTGCGATCACTTCGCACAGAGGAGCTACCCGCCTGTTGACCCCATTTGTCTCCTCTCTTTGAGGATGAGTCGGGAAGATGTCCGCATCCTCTGTTTCATCGTGCGAAAGGGGGAAGATGGCTGGCGACGTTTGTTGGCGGTGGCCGCTTGCTAGCGACCTTGGCCATTACATCCTCCCCAACTCGAGTACCACCCAATCGACGTCTTGATCGCACTCGTGCAGGCGGTTGAGCTAATGAATCCACGCCGGGCGGAGACACGAACACCGCCGCTTCGGTCATGACCATTACTCCGGGAAACATAAAGGAGACAACAGTCAATTTTTGTTGCAACATAAATCTCTGGTACAAGGAGGCATCATTTACCTTTGGGGAGGTCGGGCCAGCTTGAAGGCGTGCTCGATGTCGTTTAACCCGACATAATTGGGGTCGGCTAGATTGAATAGCTCCCCAATTCTGGCCTTGATTTCTATCTTGTCGAGCGCCTCTTTTCTGGTCCTCGTCGGATCTGTGCTACCCTGGTACTCGAAGCCAGGATGTACCCTCTTTTGGTAGGGCTGGATCCTTCTGCTGATGAAGTTCCCGACCACGCTTGGACCATCCGGCTTTCCCCACAGGATCAACCCGAGCGATTACGTGATCTGCTCCAAGTGCTTGGGCTTCTCGACCAAATTGTTCTTCTCCGGAATCAACCCCACGTCACACAGGGTGATTGTGTTCGGCTCTTCGCGGATGTAGAACCATTTCTTGTACCATTCGTCTAGTGAGGTGTTCCATGGGCAGTGCAGGTACTAGGCCTTCATACCATCACACAGATTGAGGTATACGCCTCCGGCTATCTTTGAGCCTCCGCTCCCTTTCTTCCGCAGATAGAACAGATGGCTAAAGAGGTCGAAATGGGGCTGGAAGCCACCGTAAGCTTCGCAAAGATGGATGAAGGTGGAGACAAGAAGAATCGAGTTGGGATGCAGATTGCAAATCCCAATCTCGTAATATAAGCAGAGACCCTGAAGGAAAGGGTGCACTGGAACCCCATAACCACGCTTGAAGAAATCCTCGAAAACCACAATCTCACCTGGTTGTGGATCGGGGAAGCTTTCTCCTTCCGGCGCACGCCATCCCGTGAGTGCCTTATTGTGGAGCACTCCCATGGCGACGAGGTCTTCGATGGTCTGCTCATTGCTCCTTGACTTCCACCACTCTTTTGCCATGACTCCGCCTTTCTTCTGGGCGTTTCTCTTCGCCATTGATCTGCCCTTGTTAAGAGGGTGGATGCGGTGGAGGAGGGATTGGTGGTGATTTTTGGAGGAGTAGGGTTCGGCGAGAGGAAGAAGAAGGTTGCGGCGGTGAATGACAATGGGGATCGGTAAAAAGTAACTTACCAGCTCTATATTATAAATAACCAAGGGCTCCATCGTTTCGTCCGCTCGAGATTCTTGGGAGACGTGCGCACGTGCCGCAGACGATTGTTTTCACAACCTCGAGATCTACACCAACAAACACGTCTCTTCGTTTCTAGTGTACGCGCCTCTTCGTTGATAATGTGAGAGGCCACTTCTCGGAGATCGTTCTTCTCGGCTACATGTGATTTGTACTCACATACAATTGAGAGACATTTATTTAGACCTTGCTACAAGGCTCATACCTCGCCTTCCAGCAAGCTCGGGGACTACATCGGTATGATGCACCTGCCGGTGCATCTTGTATCGCTTGTACGATGATTCGTTTCTCAACTTAACTGGGAATTCTTTTTAGACCCTGGCACCACGTGCCTACGTCACCTACTACTAGGCTCGGGGACAAAGTGGGCACACTTCACCTTGTGGTGAATGTGTTTGTTTTTCCACCCCTACGCCTCTGATGATCAAGGACGCTACGCTCTGAGACGCACTTACATTTCTGTTCAGAAATACAAGTGGGCACACTTCCCAGGACGAAAATCTTTTTCTTTTTTCTTAAGAGCACCATATATTCTTCGGACAACTGACTTCTCCGGCGACAACGGTGGTCAGAGACGTCAAGGACTCAAGCCTTACTTGTCGGAGAAGGTTAAAATGGCATGTCACAGCATAATACATGGTGCTCGGGGACTAGCTGTGGGGGTATTAACCCCTATACCCTTATGGCTAAGCTTGGGCCGGCCCAGATCGGTGGGTCTGGTCCACCAAAAGACGACGTGCGGCCCGGTTAACCTGATCGGAGTCCCGCGCAAGGAGTCAAGGCGGATTTGGCGATCAATCAAGATCCTGGTCGGTTAGAATAGGAATCCTTATCCGGCCACATAAGGCAATTGTAACTAGCCAGGATTAGTTTTCAGATCTGTAACCCTACCCCCCGAACTATATAAGGTGGGCAGGGGACCCCTCTAAAAACATCTCTCATTAACATACATCAATACAAATTAGACGCACGACGTAGGTATTACGCCTTCTTGGCAGCCGAACCTGGATAAAACCTTGTGTCTAACTTGTGTCACCGTCTTGTTTGTGGCTTGCGCATCTGTCTGCCGACAATCTACTACCTTGGGTATACCCCTAGGTAGACTACCGACCATATTTCGTCGACAATTAAGGATCGTACCATTGTTGGTGCTTCTGACAAGATTGAACACATGCCTATCACTTAGCTGGCCGAATAACTTGTTCCGACCGTGAAGCCGAGTAGCTCAACTCTGGCCGGGACCCGTTCTGTTGGGCGCTCCTTACGGGGGGCGATCAGACTAAGACCAAGGGCAGGCTAGGCCTGAACGTCCTGGCATCTGGTGTCCCAGATTGTGCGGCGCGGTACGAACCCGCGAAATGTGTACCTAAGTTGTACCAAAGGTGACCTAAGGCTGCCTTCGCGCGGTATGCCTGGGTTTGTGTTAGGAATAAATTCCTAGCTGGTTGAAATCGATTCAAATCGCCGTCTCTCCCAGATAGTGAGAAACTTGGCTAGTCCCAACATCGTAGTAACTGTGTTATGGAACATGATGGTTCGGGTGAATATGGAATTGCAATACCTGCTATGGTTACTATTGTATGCTTTTAAATGGATATACCACATGTTTGGCACGGGATAGTTGCTAATCTAGAGATGGATAGTTATAATTAACCTGATATTGGAACCATAATTGTATAGCTAAGTTAATCGCTTTTATGCAAAATGTTGTCGAGCTATCCCCACTTATACAGCCTTACATAATCCTTGGAGTCATTTTTATTTCTGGTTTATGACGGGTAAGTCTAGCTGAGTACCTTCTCGTACTCAGGGTTTTATTTCCCATGTTGCAGATGGCACTGTGTATCATGGTTATGGCAAGAGTTGCTTCTATCCTGCTGTGGATGAGGAGTAAGCCTTGGGCAGGCTTCTTATTAATCCTTCTACATGCTTTTGTGGACCGTGATCGTATCTTGGCACTGTACTAAACTATGTTGGAAACTTTACTTTCAAATTTAATTTGCTTCCGCTTTTATCTATCAAACTCGGTTTGTAATAACTGGTTTCATACTCTGATGATGAAAATGTATCTGTGAACTTTATGTAATATGTGGCATGTATGTTGAATCATGTATGATCTTGGTTGTTGTAAATCGTTTATCGAGACCCGTCGTGGTACTCAACGGACTACCGGGTTTATATGGGTTCAAGTATGACAGTGCGACCGCTTGCGGGACGCCATTGTACTTATACTCTTATAAATTGGTCGGTTCTGCGACAGCTGGCATCAGAGCAAGATTCAACGTTAATTGTCATATGTGTATTTAAAACAAAAGTTTTTGTTTTCCAAAAACCCTTCTCTAGCAATTGATAGCTATATAATAGGTATTTGAAATCTAAAGTGTGCCAATGATCACTTTCCTTATGCCCAAATTAAGGACTAATAGGTGGCTATTTAAGTACTAACATGGGGGTTTTTACTTCGTCGTCCATACGGCGTGCTATTGTATGGATGCCATTCACTTGAATGGTAATGTATGGATCAAATGCCTCTACGCCAAGGTAAGATGATGAGTGACATGACCGCAAGATGTGAGCGTGCGGTCGGGGAGAGTTAGCTTGGTACGACTATGTATGCATGCTTGCATGTGTATATGGTGCGTATTTAATTGTGGGTTTAAATTGTTATCGGGTAGTTTGATACGGAAGTATATGTATGGGTATACATATATGGAAGTATTTAAATTTACATTCTGCATATTTCATTATGGGTTTGGGCTAAAATGAAATTCTTATGCAGGTACACTAACAACGAAACGTGTAGCTCGACTAGTTACGCCGTATATGAGAGAACGTATGTATGCCACCGTGTCTACCGCTAGAAACAAAATTTTCCAAAGTTTGTGAGGACGTACGGAACGAGCATGCATCATGATAATTATCATTCAAATAATTACATTGTTCCTCCCCTTATAAATTTCTTACTCGGTTATGTAACTCTTATCCATTATGGTCTTGTCTCACAAAAGTGTACACGTTGATAGTACCGATGACAGCACCAGTTGGAGTGAGAATTTCCTGATGGTTTTCGGAACACCTACCCTGTTGTGAGAGTTTTGCACTTTGTAGGGTACCATGAACCGCCCCTCTATCAGTGGAATGAAGTATACCTAGAAAGAAGTGGAGCCAGAGAATGAGGATGATCCTATCTCCAACCTCGACAGTGATCTTAATGAAGATTAGAGTCACCTAGTGACTAGTATGTTAACACAGTGCGAGTCTGATAAAGTGATAAAAGTGGTGGTGTCATGTTGCGAGAATGAATTGTTATGCCTCTGTTTTTATTGGGAATTTGAGAATTTTCTCCAGTAATTTCAGTTTGGCATGATTATAAATTCATCTGCAATCTTGTGGCATCAACCAATAATCGCTTATTGTTGTAACTTCGCAGATGACGCGCACCCGAGCAGGAGCTGGTAGCAGTCATGATGGCAATGGTGATGACTTACCACCACTGCCGCCGCCGTCTGCTCAGGAGTTCTTTGCTTAGTTCTTAGGGAGCCAAAGGACAATGGAAGAAGCTCTGCGCCTCATTGCGCAGAACACCGCTCGTGGCCACCCACAGCAACCAGGGGCCAAGCCAAATCAGCACAGTACATTCAAGGAATTTCTGGATACAAAGCCTCCTATCTTCAAGGTGGCTGAGGAACCACTACAGGCTGACGAGTGGCTCAATACCATTGAGCAGAAGTTTCGCCTGCTAAGAGTCACCGAGCATCTGAAAGCTGACTATGCTTCTCATCAGCTGTAAGGACCAGCAGGGATCTGGTGGGCACATTTCTTGTCATCACTACATGCTAATGCGTGAGTGACATGGGAACAGTTCAAGCTGGCTTTTAGGGGACATCATATTCCCCTGGGCCTAATGCGCATGAAAGCGGCTGAATTTATGAGGCTCACTCAGGGAACGAAGACTCTCACAGAATACATGCACGCATTCAACAACCTGTCCAGATATGCTCTAGGTTTTGTGGATACTGAGGAGAAGAAGATAGAGAGTTTCAAGCGGGGCCTGGGTACCAAACTGATGAAGACCATGGCCAATTCTAGGTGTACCACATACAACGAGTTTATTAGTGATGCTCTGACCCAGGAAAACCACAATAATATGCATGCAACTGCTAAGAGTCGCAAGAGGGCATTCGAGGCAGGTGCCTCCGGATCTTCACATGCAAGAGCGCCTATCACAGCTAGGCCACAATTCTGTCCACCTACATCCAAGTTTAGGCCACCACCACCTAAAGCTCAGAATGGCAGGCCACAAAAACCATTCCGTAAGGCATTCACTATTGCCTTACCAAAAGGGACTGGCAGTCAAGGGAGCTCCACAGAACCTAGGAATAATCAGCCATGTTTCAACTACAATCAAATGGGTCATTGGGCCAAGGAATGCCCCCACCCCAAGAAGAATGGCAATCCGAATCAGAACAATCAGAGGCAGGCGAACACAAGGGCATGTCCGGGATACGTGCATTATACCGCTGTGGAGGAAGTGCCCGCTGGAGAAGTTGTCACGGCTGGTATGTTTCTCGTCAACAAGCATCCCGCTGTTGTTTTATTTGATTCGGGAGCTTCTCATTCCTTTATGAGTCAAGCATTCGCATCTAGGCATGATCAGGAAATAATTGAAGTAAGCAAAGGGGGTTATAATATAAGTTCAGCAGGGGGTACTATTTCTACCAAAAAGCTAGTAAAAAACGTGCTCATCTCTATACAAGGGAGGGAGTATACAACAGATTTGATAATATTGCCGGGGTTATCGATAAGTGTAATCTTAGGCATGAATTGGATGAAGGATCATGGTGTTCTCATTGACACCAGCACCCATACTATTATGTTGAGAGAACCCATGGGAGGGAATGCTTTTCTAGTACCACTCTCCCGCAATTTTGAACCCCAACATTTAGCCTGTGCTACCCAAACCACCACACTTTGTGATATCCTAGTGGTTTGTGAGTTTCCGGACGTATTTTCAGAGGAATTACCAGGCTTACCACCTGATAGGGAGGTGGAATTTAAGATTGAGTTAGTGCCAGGTACAACACCCATATCAAGAAGGCCCTATAGAATACCACCCAATGAGTTAGCAGAACTTAAGGTTCAATTACAAGATCTATTGGACAAGGGTCTTATCCAACCTAGCTCATCTCCGTGGGGATGTCCAACATTGTTTGTGAAAAAGAAGGACAAGTCACTGAGAATGTGTGTAGATTATAGACCACTCAATGCTGTGACCATCAAGAACAAATACCCGTTGCCTCGCATCGACATCTTGTTCGATCAGCTAGCGAAGGCAAAGGTATTCTCCAAAATTGACTTGAGGTCAGGCTATCATCAAATAAAGATCAGGCCAGCGGACATACCTAAAACTGCTTTTTCCACTAGGTACGGCTTATATGAGTATTTGGTTGTCTTTCGGACTAACGAATGCTCCTGCCTACTTCATGTACCTAATGAATTCGGTATTCATGCCCGAGCTTGACAAGTTCGTGGTCGTGTTTATCGATGATATATTGATTTATTCGGAAAATGAGTCAGATCATGAAGAGCATCTAAGGATTGTCCTATCCAGATTGAGGGAGCATAAGCTATACACAAAGTTTAGTAAGTGTGAATTTTGGTTGAACAAGGTGCCTTTCTTAGGTCATATCTTATCAAGAGATGGAATCTCTATAGACCCATCAAAAGTACAAGAGGTCATGGATTGGAAAGCACCAACTTCGGTTCATGAAGTTTGGAGTTTTCTAGGGTTAGCAGGATATTATCGCCGTTTCATTCCAGATTTCTCCAAGATAGCTAAGCCCATGACCAGACTACTTCAGAAAGATGAGAAGTATAAATGGACACCAGAATATGAAGCAGCTTTTCACACCCTCAGAACTCTGTTGACTACAGCACCTGTGCTAGCACAACCAGACATTGAAAAGCCTTTTGATGTATTTTGTGATGCATCGGGAATAGGTTTGGGGTGTGTGCTTATGCAAGAAGGAAGAGTTATTGCATATGCTTCTCGGCAATTGAGAAGGCATGAAGTCAACTACCCCACTCATGATTTAGAACTTGCAGCAGTGGTTCACGCATTAAAGATATGGAGACATTACTTGTTGGGCAATGTATGCCATATATATACTGACCACAAAAGTCTCAAGTATATCTTTACCCAACCAGAGCTGAACATGTGACAACGAAGATGGTTAGAGCTGATTAAGGATTACAATTTGGAAGTGCACTACCATCCAGGAAAAGCTAATGTAGTAGCAGATGCACTCAGTCGAAAGTCTTATTGCAACACTATGGAAGCATTATTGGAAGATGGATTCAACTTGTTAGACCCTGCTGTACTACACAATATCACGATCAGTTGTTCACTTGAGAGCAAAATCATAGAGTTGCAGCAGACAAATGTAGGAATAAGTCACATCAAGAGAAAAATGCAAGAGCAAGAGACCAAGCATTTCAGATTGGATGAAAGAGGTGTGTTATGGTTTGAGGACCGACTTGTGGTACTAAAAGACCGTGAGCTGAGGAATCAAATTTTAGATGAAGCTCACTCATCCAAATTGTCTATCCATCCAGGTAGTAGTAAGATGTATCAAGATTTGAAAACCCGTTTTTGGTGGACTAAGATGAAGAAAGAGATCGCAGCCTATGTTGCTAGGTGTGATAACTGCAGTAGAGTAAAAGCTGTCCATATGAAATCCATCGGATTACTTCAGCCATTGCCTTCCAGGATGGAAATGGGAGGAAATCAACATGGACTTTATCACAGGCCTTCCAATGACGCCACAAGGTCATGATTCAATATGGGTTATTGTTGATCGTCTCACCAAGTCAGCACATTTTATACCCGTGAACACACGGTATATAGTTGGGAAATACGCTGAGATATATGTTTCCCAGATCATGAGACTGCATGGAGTACCCCGGACTATAATCTCAGATCGAGGACCACAGTTCATAGCTCGTTTCTGGGAGCACTTACACCAGGCTTTGGGAACCAAGCTAATTAGAAGTTCTGCATATCATCCACAAACTTCAGGATAGACAGAGCGAGTAAACCAAATCTTAGAAGATTTGCTTAGAGCTTGTGTTATATCTTCAAAAGGTTCATGGGAGAAATGGTTACCTTTAGCTGAGTTCTCCTATAACAACAGTTATCAAGCAAGTATCAAAATGGCTTCATTTGAAGCATTGTATGGCAGAAAATGTAGAACTCCATTGAATTGGATTGAGCCCGGTGAAAGGAGATACTTTGGTATTGACTTTGTCAATGAAGCCGAAGAGCAAGTACGTATCATCCAACAACATATGAAGGCAGCTCAATCAAGACAAAAGAGTTATGCCGATAGAAGAAGAAGACCACTGACTTTTGAAGTGGGTGACTATGTATACTTGAGAGTATCACCCATAAAAGGTGTGAAGAGATTTGGGATGAAAAAGAAGCTTTCACCAAGATATGTGGGACCATACAAGATTGTGGAATGGAAAGGGAATGTTGCTTATAAGTTACAACTTCCACCAGAAATGAGTACAATCTTTGATGTCTTCCATGTTTCTCAGTTGAAGAAATGTCTTCGAGTACCTGAAGAAGCTATTGCACCCAACAACGTGCAGCTTCAATCGGATTTGACCTATGAAGAAAAGCCAATTTGAGTATTAGAGGAGATGGAGAGAGTGACACGGAGTAAGATTATTAAGTTCTATAAGGTGGTGTGGAACAATCATAGTGAACAAGATGCTACGTGGGAAAGAGAAGATTATCTACGAGAAGTTTATCCCGCCTTTTTCCAAGAATGGTAGGTCTTGCAAATCTCGGGACGAGATTTTTATAAGGGGGAGGGGCTGTAACACCTCGGGTGTTAGCCTTGCATAACTTGACTTGCATAGCATGAGCATGATCATCAAGCATTCATATATATGCATTTACACTTGAAACATTCAATTGAAACATGTGCAACATTTCTTAGTATTTCATGCTTTCATATGAATATGCATATGATTATGAGTGTATACATGTGATTGGTTGGTATGAGTCACAAAAATATATTGGCAATACTTAGGTTAGCAAATGGAACATGGTTCATGAATGTCACTTCCCATGATCAAGCCCTTAAGTCATGTTTCATGTGATTACACTAAATAGCTCTATGAGTGACTAATGCATGAAATGATTGTATGACCTTGCAATTAGCCTAAACATGTTTAGAGTATCATTACGAACAACTTTGATATTCATAGATAGGGCTAAATAGATCACTAAGCCATAGTTCTTGTTCAAGTCATCATTTGAAAGTAGCTTGTTTGACCAAGTTTGAACTATGTGTTAGAGACCTTGCATGGAGGTGGTCACTAAAGCAAAGTTGTAATATTTGGTATAAGGAACAACTTTTATTTTTAGGTCATTGACTGATTTAACTTCTAACATGCTTGAATTGGTCTCACAAGAATCAGCAAAATCAACATTTCAACACTTATGAAATTTTCTAAGTCTTTGTTCGACTGACAGCCTGACAAACCCATCTTGGTGATGACATTACTCGAATTCGGTTGCGAATTTGAACATGATTCCTTAACCAAAGTTGTAGCTGGTACATAGGGCTATCATTGTTGTTAAGATAGTTTGCGCTTTGGAGCCACGGTTTAGCAGTTACATCAACATGAAAACCGGCTGTCAGGCGCCCCTTTTAGTTTCTGAATCAACTGATTGACGCCATTCGGGGGCCGACCGGCATCAGGACTGAGCCGCCGCGTGGAGGTCACGTTGGCCACGCGTCGCTGTTGCCCGGACCGCGCAGGCCACGACGCGCCTGAGCCCGGCATTACCACCCCAGCACCCGCCCGCACTCAGCCGTGCCCTCAGTTTCGCATTCCCAGCTCCTCCTTCGCTGTCCACTCGCCCGCAACAGCTGCAGCCTCGGCACCGCAACGCCGCCGTCATCATTGACGGCACAAGCCGCGCCTAGCCGCTTCGCCATCAATGCAACAGCACCACCGCCTTCCCAATGACTCCCTGCGCCAGCCAGTGCCCGCTGTTCAAGCCCGGTAAGCCTCCGCACCATGCAAGTGCTCGCCAGAGCTCCGCCGCTAGCCCCGTCACTGTGGCCAGAGCGCCACCGTCCACCTCTCTAGGCGTTAGCTAGCGCTTTGAGTTCGCCTTGGGTAGTATGGTCGTCCGAGCTTAAGCTTGCTTCGCCATGGCCTCCTCCGATGTGCCGCCGTCGTTCCGCCCCGCCATGCCGCCATAGCCGCCGCCGTAGCCGCTAGCTCCGACGAGAAGGCCACCCACGTAGCTCAATCGATGCGCCAGGTCACGTAGATCATCGTGTGATGATGTCACCGCCGGCAAGTTCACCGTCAGCGAGCTTTGGCCGCGCCACCGTAGAGCAGCGTAGCGACTCTGTTCTTGTCTCACTGACATGTGGGGTCCTCTGACCAACGAGTCCCACCGGTCAGCGACTCTGTATTTTAAAGCTAGTTCATTTTATTCTAGAGTTTGCACTGTTTTGTAATTTTTAGATCTCCAATTTGGTAGCTTCAAAAATGCCAAAATAAATTTGGTAGTGTGCCATAGGAGGAGTAGTATTTAGGAAAAATATATTCTTGACACTTACAGTAGAAATTTTGTAAGATTTAAATGGAGATTTGAAATGTGTTTTTGAATAGATGCAAACTTGTTTATTTTATATCTAGAGTTCCTGTGCTCCAAAAATTATGAAATTTTTGTGGTAAGCTATTCTTGACATGTATGAGCTCTGGTAAAAAATCTGAGGATCAGTGCATGCATATATTTGTAGTTATAGATTTTTCTTTTATAATTAGGAGATCCTTGTGTGAATTTTTATAAATTATTTAGGAATCCAATATTCATGAAATTTGTTGGAGGTTATCCTAGTAGTATATTGATGCTAAGAAAAATAGGAAATTTGTTGCTTTACACTTTTCAATAGGGTTTTCTATTTATGCTATTTCAAGCCTTGCTGCCTTGTCATTTTTGTATAGGATGTTTTACTTGGTAAAATGGCATGAGACTTTTACAGTGGTCTATTGATAGCACTAGTAAGCCACTGTAATTTTCTGAGAATTTATGATGCACATTTGGTATATGTTTATTATTTAACCTATGTATCTAAATAAAATAATAAAGGCATATAAAGAAATAGTTTGGACTTCACCATTATATTTTCTTGAGGGTATTTGGTGTGCTTAAACTGGTGGTAAACTTTGTGTTGTCAAACTATGAATGATTACATGAAGTAGAAGTATTGTTACATTGTAATGCGAATTAGAATAGTTTCCGGACAGATTCTGGAGTTTGATAAGTTGCATGATAAAAATGATGTTTGCTGTAAAAATAGTTAATAACAAAGTTGTAGATAACTTCATCATATGTCTTGTGTTAAAATTTCAGGACCATAGGTCAAACGGTTTATGAGTTACAGCTGTTTAAAGTTAGCCTTTCTGAATTTGCTTGTTCTCTGGAATTTCTGGATAGCACTAGATTGATTGTCTATTTTGGTTAAGATAAAGTGTGAATTAGCTTTTGGTGATTAAATAATAGTTGTATACAATTTTATAAGCTTTCCAGAAAGTCTAATATCATAGCATTTGGATAAGTAGAACTTCAGTTATAAGTAAAACAAGCAGCTGCTGTTTTGTGTGTAGTGGATGAATTGTAAATGTGTTTGATTAAGTAATCAAGAAGAGATATGCACCTACTCGGTAAAATATGATGCATTTGTTAACACCATGCTGTTAAGACTACTTATACGAATGCATTCATCCTATGTCATCATTTTATACTTGTACGCATGTATGCATTCGCAATATCTTATGCCATATTCATGCATCTAGGATCGGAGGAAGAAATAATGTTGCTAGAATTCGACAAAGTAGAGGAAGGGGACCAGCAGGAGAATCCTCAAGTCGCAGCTCCCGAAGGCGAGGAGCAGAATCCTGAAGAGCTTCCAGAGTGCCCTGATCACCGCCCTACTTCCTTTCTACGAGGCAAGCCCTGGAGCATTCTAAGTCTCCTAGTATTTTACAAATGATTACTTAAGTACTTATGATTGATGCATTAGGTTATAAGAGTTGAATGGAACCACTTGATGCATATAAATTCCTTGTCCAGCTATTACACCTTTTACCGGTATAGGTCCAGGATCGAATATATGCTTAGCCATGCTTAGACCGGTAGAAGTCGGGTGATTTCCTGTCACCTGTGAGATATAGGTGGATACCAGAGCACGGTTGGCTATATTTGCTATCGTGGAAAAGAATCATGGGTAATGTAAATGGAGACCGGGCGGGATGTCGATAGAGAAGCAACAAGACATGAAGGTCTTGGGTGTGGATCTATCCCCGTCTGTGTCGATTAAGGACCGTACCGTTGTTGGTGCTTCTGACAAGATTGAACGCATGCCTATCACTTAGCTGGCCGGATAACTTGTTCTGACCATGAAGCTGAGTAGCTCAACTCAGGCCGGGACCTATTCTGTTGTGCGCTCCTTGCGGGGGGCGATCAGACTGAGACCAAGGGCAGGCTAGGCCTGAACGTCCTGGCATCTGGTGTCCCAGATTGTGTGGCGCGGTATGGACCCGCGAAATGTGTACCTGAGTTGTACCAAAGGTGACCTAAGGCTGCCTTCGTGCGCTATGCCTGGGTTTGTGTTAGGAATAAATTCCTAGCTGGTTGAAATCGATTCGAATCGTCGTCTCTCCCGGATAGTGAGAAACTTGGCTAGTCCCAACATTGTAGTAACTATGTTATGGAACATGATGGTTCGGGTGAATATGGAATTGCAATACCTGCTATGGTTACTATTGTATGCTTTTAAATGGATATACCACATGTTTGGCATAGGATAGTTGCTAATCTAGAGATGGATAGTTATAATTAACCTGATATTGGAACCATAATTGTATAGCTAAGTTAATCGCTTTTATGCAAAATGTTGTCGAGCTATCCCCACTTATACAACCTTGCATAATCCTTGGAGTCATTTTTATTTCTAGTTTATGACGGGTAAGTCTAGCTGAGTACCTTATCGTACTCAGGGTTTTATTTCCCATGTTGCAGATGGCACTGTGTATCATGGTTATTGCAAGAGTTGCTTCTATCCCGCTGTGGATGAGGAGTAAGCCTTGGGCAGGCTTCTTATTAATCCTTCTACATGCTTTTGTGGACCGTGATCGTATCTTGGCACTGTACTAAACTATGTTGGAAACTTTACTTTCAAATTTAATTTACTTCCGCTTTTATCTATCAAACTCGGTTTGTAATAACTGGTTTCATACTCTGATGATGAAAATGTATCTGTGAACTTTATGTAATATGTGGCATGTATGTTGAATCATGTACAATCTTGGTTGTTGTAAATCATTTATCGAGACCCGTCGTGGTACTCGACGGACTACCGGGTTTATATGGGTTCAAGTATGACAGTGCGACCGCTTGCGAGACACCATTGTACTTGTACTCTTATAAATTGGTCGGTTCTGCGACACCCTCGACAAGTTTGGGTTCGTAAAGCTTGATCTCTTGTGTGTAGGTGAACTACAAGACCGGTGGAAGTCATTAGGTTATTGATAGTGGTTGCACACAACATATGACCGGTGATCCTCGTATGTTCACCTCACTAGATGAAGAAGTAGATGGACAAGAAAGAATCACATTTAGGGATAATTCAAAGGGCAAGATTAAAGGATTGGGCAAAGTGTCAATATCTAATGATCATTCAATCTCCAATGTGCTATATGTTGCTTCATTGAGCTTCAACTTGCTATCCGTTGGGCAATTGTGTGATCTTGGCTTCCAATGCTTGTTTGCCGAGAAGGAAGTTGTTGTATCTAAGAAGGATGATGAACAAGTGATATTCAAAGGATTTAGATACAACAACCTATATTTAGTGGACTTCACCTCCAAAGATGTAAACTTGAAGACTTGCCTATTCACCAAAACAACACTTGGGTGGCTATGGCATAGAAGACTTGCTCATGTTGGGATGAGCTCACTCAAGAAGCTAATGAAGAATGATTTAGTGAGAGGGTTGAAGGATGTGACGTTTGAGAAGGACAAGCTTTGTATTGCATGTCAAGCCGGCAAGCAAGTTACAAATACTCATCCAACCAAAGCTTTCATGTCAACCACAAGAGTGCTAGAACTCCATCACATGGATTTATTTGGACCAACAACATACAAGAGTTTGGGAGAAAATCTTTATTGTCTTGTGATAGTTGATGATTATTCAAGGTATACATGGGTATTCTTTCTTCATGATAAATCCGAAGTTGCATCTTACTTCAAGAAGTTTGCCAAGAGAGCTCAAAATGAATTTAAAGTGAAGCTCAAAAAGATTAGAAGTGACAACGACAAAGAATTTGACAACACAAACATAGAAGCCTATTGTGATGAAGTTGGAATCAAACATGAAGTCTCCGCAACATATACTCCTCAACAAAATGGTGTAGTTGAGAGAAAGAACCGGACATTGATCACTCTTGCAAGAACTACGCTTGATGAGCACAACACCCCCAAAGCTCTATGGGTGGAAGCAATCAACACCGTATGCTATGCATCCAACCGCCTATTCCTTCATAAGTTTCTTGTCAAGACACCTTATGAGTTGCTCAATGGGAAGAAGCTGGACGTCTCCTTCTTTAGGGTGTTTGGTTGCAAATGTTACATCTACAAGAAGTGGCAACACCTAGGGAAGTTTCAAAGACGTTGTGATATTAGTTTTCTTGTTGGTTACTCATCAAAATCTAAAGCATATAGAGTATTTAATCATAGCACCGGCTTGGTTGAAGAAACATATGATGTGGAATTTGATGAATCTAACGGCTCCCAAGGAGCACATAAGAATCTTGATGATGTAGGTGATGAACCATTGAGGGAGGCTATGAAGAACATTCCGGTTGGAAACATCAAGCCTAAAGATGATGATGATGATGTACAAGTAATTGATCCACCCTCTTCATCAAGTGTGCCACAAGATGGTGATAAAGATGGGAGAGTAGAAAATGAAGATACTCATGTCTCCCATGAGCAAATGGTGGTACAAGCACAAGATGTTGATGCTCCACAACCTTGAAAGCTCTAGATTGGTTTTGGTTAATTGATGAAACCCTAAGTGCTAACCTAGTTTATCAAGATGATTATGAGATAGGTAGCACTACTCCAAGTGATGAAGCAATGACGAAGATCATGATAATGGTGATAGCATGGTGATGATCAAATGCTTGAACTTGGAAAAGAAGAAAGAGAAAAACAAAAGGCTCAAGGCAAAGGTATAAAATGTAGGAGCCATTTTGTTTTAGTGATCAAGACACTTAGTGAGTGTGATCACATTTAGGATAGATAGCCGTACTATTAAGAGGAGTGTAACTCGTATCGAAATGCGGTTATCAAAGTGCCACTAGATGCTCTAACTCATTGCATATGCATTTAGGATCTAGTGGAGTGCTAACACCCTTGAAAATATTTGTGAAAATATGCTAACACATGTGCACAAGGTGTTTGCAGGGTTGAGATGGGTTTGGGTCCCTCTCTCCCTCCCGCCGAGCTTGCGAGGCGGGATTCGGCGCTTTTGGAAAAATGAAATGTCTATTTTCTATTGCGCCGGATGCAAAATTCTTGGTGGTTGGCACATTTGAGCAAGGGTGAAGAAGTTAGAGTTGAAATGGAGTTGGTCGAAATGATGCTGGCGTCGGTCTACTGACCGGACGCTGGGTCACTCAGCGACCGGACGCTGAAAGGCTGCGTCCGGTCGAGCTGTCAGACGGCACAGTGGGTAAGGTTGAGCACCGGACGCTGGTCTGTGTCCGGTCAAGGTGGACCGGACGCGTCCGGTCGAAAAAACATGCCTTGGGGAGCTTACTGGAAACGACCGGACGCTGGGGCTTCAGCGTCCGGTCAGTTTTGCCGGAGCGTCCGGTCAGCTTCGTAGCCGTTGAAATCTGACGAACAGCGTTTGAAGCTGGTGACGCGTGGCGTCCATCGGGCGACCGGACGCTGAGGGCCAGCGTCCGATCGGTATGACCGGAGCGTCCGGTCAGAGCGTGTTTTGCCCAGTGAAGGGGTACAACGGCTCTATTTGATGGGGGCTCTATTTATAGCCCCATGGCCGGCTCAAGGGAGCTCTCTTGCACATTTTCATTGACATAGCAACCTTGTGAGCTTAGCCAAAGCCCTCCCACTCATCTCCATCATTGATCCATCATCATTGTGAGATTGGGAGAGAATCCAAGTGCATTGCTTGAGTGATTGCATCTAGTGGCACTTGGTATTCGTGTTGCGCTGCGGATTTCGCTTGTTTCTCTTGGTGGTTGCCACCACCTAGACGGTTGGAGCAGCGGTGAAGGATCGGCACGAGTTGGTGATTGTTCGTGGCCGCCTTCGGTGATTGTGAGGGGAGTTGTACCTTCCCCGGCGGAGTGCCAAAAGGTAACTCTAGTAAATTGCTCGTGTCATTGAGTTACCTCACTTGTGGGTCGGTTCTTGCGGTGTCCTATCGTGTGGACGAGGTTTGTGAAACACCTCTTAGCCGCCGAACCACCAAGTGTTGGTCGACACAACGGGGACTAGCGTGTTGGCAAGCACGTGAACCTCGGGAGAAAAATCGGTTGTCTCTTGTCATTCGCATTCTCCCGGTGATTGGCTATATATTCATCGTGTAATTGGTTCACTCCACGACCCGGCGGTATAATCGTCTCACTTACTCATTTACATTTCCGCAAACTAGATATAGCAAGCTCTTTAGTGTAATTAGAATTGAGAGCTTGCCTTGTGCTTGAAACATATCTAGTGGAGCTCTTTAGTGTAGCTTTTGTGAGAGCTCTTAGTGAGTAGTGGTCAAGTAGATTGTGTGCAAATAGATCATTGCAACTAGAATTGTTGGATAGGTGGCTTGCAACCCTTGTAGAGCTAGAGCAAGTTTGCATTTCGCTATTTGTCTTACTAATCAAATTGCTCTAGTTGATTTGTAGTTTTTAAATAGGCTATTCACCCCCCCTCTAGCCATATTAGGACCTTTCAAACCTCCTCCTCAAGTGGTCAATAGAAGAAATATACCTCTACTACAAGATCATCCACAAGATCTCATCATAGGGAGTCCATCAAAGGGTGTAATGACTCGCTCACAAAAACTTGCTTCATTTATTGCTTATCACTCTTTTGTCTCTTGCTTTGAGCCTACTAAGGTTGAAGAAGCTCTTCAAGATCTGGATTGAATAAATGCTATGCATGAAGAGTTGAACAACTTCACACGCAATGAAGTTTGGACTCTTGAAGAGCGGCCAAAAGGTGCAAGAGTCATTGGAATAAAGTGGGTGTTCCGAAACAAGCAAGATGATCAAGGTGTTGTTGTGAGGAACAAGGCAAGACTAGTTGCAAAGGGGTTCTCTCAAGTTGAAGGTTTGGATTTTGGAGAGACCTTTGCACCGGTTGCAAGACTAGAAGCCATTTGTATCTTCCTTGCATATGCATCACATCATAAAATGAAATTATATCAAATGGATGTGAAAAGTGCATTTTAAATGGCTTTATTAATGAACTAGTCTATGTTGATCAACCTCCCGGGTTTGAAGACCCTAGATATCCTAATCATGTTTATAGATTGTCCAAGGCGTTATATGGGCTTAAGCAAGCCCCAAGAGCTTGGTATGAGCGCCTTCGGGACTTCCTCATTGAGAAGGGCTTCACCATTGGGAAGGTCGACACCACACTATTCACCAAGAAGCTTGATAGGCATATCTTCATTTGTCAAGTGTATGTTGATGATATCATCTTTGGATCATCAAATGAAGATTCTTGCAAAGAATTTGGTGAATTGATGTCGAAGGAGTTCGAGATGTCCATAATTGGTGAGCTTACATTCTTTCTTGGTTTTCAAGTCAAGCAAATGAGAGAAGGGATCTTCATCTCTCAAGAGAAATATACAAAAGATCTTCTCAAGAGATTCAAGATGGATGAATGTAAGCCAATCAAGACACCAATGCCAACTAATGGACATCTCGACCTCGATGAGGGAGGTAACAAGGTTGATTAAACTCTCTATCATTCTATGATTGGTAGCTTGTTATATTTAACCGCATCTAGGCCCGACATCATGTTTAGTGTGTGTATATGTGCTAGATTTCAAGCTAATCCTAAGAAAACACATTTAATTGCCGTAAAAAGAATCCTTATGTATCTTAAGCACACACACAAGCATTGGCCTTTGGTATCCCAAAGGAGCTATATTTGAATTAGTTGGCTATTCCGATTTGGATTATGCCGGATGCAAAGTTAATAGAAAAAGCACATCCGGAGGGTGCCATTTGCTTGGTAGATCACTTGTGTCTTGGTCCTCTAAGAAACAAAATAGTGTGGCTTTGTCCACCGCTGAAGCGCAGAATACATTGTCGCGGGTGCTTGTTGTGCACAAATACTTTACATGAAACAAACTTTGCTAGATTATGGTGTAGTTCTAGAGAAAGTACCTCTTTTGTGCGACAATGAAAGTACGGTAAAACTTGCAAATAATTCCGGTTCAACACTCTCGCACCAAGCACATAGATATCCACCATCACTTTCTTAGAGATCATGTTGCTAAAAATGATATATCATTAGAAGGTGTAAGGACCGAGGATCAATTGGCGGATATCTTCACTAAACCACTAGATGAGGCAACATTTTGTAGATTACGGAATGAGCTCAATGTGCTTGATTTTAGCAACTTTACTAAAAGATGAGCTTGTGTTGTCCCTTGCATTGCATTGTAATATACAACATGTTTAATGTTTGGTAATGCATATAGGGCTTGTCTAACATGGTTAAGATAACCGCCGTAAAGCGTGTGAAGAAGCTTAACCTTGGATCAAACTTGACAAGCAACTAGATTTACTTACAAGTATTGCATATGCATGAATGTTGTTTTGTCGTTTATCTTAAATTGCTCTCTTATTGCCTATTCTCTTAAAAAGACTTATAGCCTAAGGAAAAATATTTTGAAAAACATGAGGGTTTGAGAGAGGTCACTCACATCAGTCCCAATTGGTGTTTATTTGGATCTTATTTGAGTTGGGACTTGATTAGGAACAGGCAGCTCAAACAACTTTGAAGATTTGCTAGAGAAGGAGTGACCAGACGCTGCACCGGACTCTAATGTCCAGCATCTAGTCAGTACATAGGAGGTGAACCTGCTGCTGAAGGAGTGATCGGACACTGAAACAGTGTTTTCCCAGCGTCCGGTCAGAAGGAGCTTCAACGTCCGGTCAATCATAAAGACGTCAAGGCTAGGTGACCGAACTCTGGCTGCGTCCGGTCGGTGTCCACCGGACGCGTCCGGTCGCGATTCCAGAGGATTTGGACCTCTCTAGAATCGACCGGACGCTGGGTGGTAGCGTCCGGTCGCTACCACCGAACGCATCCGGTCACTAGAAAACATGCGGCATCATATCTCTTTTCCGGTTTCCTTCTCTGACTCGAGGGGGCACCCTATTTAGTCTCAGTGTGCCTTGACCTAATCCACACCTTCGCCGTGCTAACATCGCCTGAATCGCCATCCTGTGCCCTAGCCGCCGAGCTTGCCTCCGCCTTCGCATAGCCGCGCCCGTGCCATCTGCTCTAGCCGCTCACGACGTGCCCCTGCACCGCCGTGACCCACTCTAGAGCCACCACGCCAGCCCATGCTCTCTGCTCCTGTGCGCCATCGCGCCAGCAACCCACTCCAGCGCCGCCACTGTGCCCTACCTGCGCTCGCCATTGGAGCCACCACAGCAGCAACCGCACGCCGCCTAGCACCACCGTAGCAGCACTATCTGTGAAATTGCCCTAGCCACCAAGCTCTTGCCTTTCATCGTCTCGATTATCAATCCTCGTCGAGCCGTGAACCCTAACCCGAGCTGATTCGGTGGTTCCCCGCGTGTCGCATCTCTTCCCCTCGGATCACCGGTTTGTCAGGTAGCAAGCCCATCGTTTCAATTTCATTCCTAAATTGCTTGCTTCCTAGGATTTCGCATCTATTAGATATATTGTATTTATTTGTATATCCTATCTATTCCATCGTGCAACGAGTCGGTGCCATTGTGGTGTCAGTGGCAGTTGTTAGTTAACTCAGAGCCAAGCTCACGAGTACGGATCGAGGCCAAGCCTCGGAAGCGACAGATTGATAGTTGATCTTTGTCAGCGGCAGTTTTTCTTTAGATTATCATATGGCTCGCGTGAAGAATATCGGAGGTGGTCCCGGTGATGAGGATCGGAGGCCCCGCCCCGCTAGCTTGCAGATCCTAAAGGCAAGGCAACAAAGAAGCTGGCAACCCGGAAGCGCAAATATCCAGATGCAGAGACAGCGAGAGCAGCTGCAGTTGCTGAGGCTACAAACCATGCTAAGAGAGTAGGTGCTCGCAGTGGAGTTGTTATTGCAGATCTGCTTCCACCAGGAGCGATGGAGGGAATCGAGCGTGTTGAGCGGCTTCATGGTGGTCCACCTGGGACCGTCATGGTTGCAGGATGGCGTCATACTATTGATGAGGTTCAGCCTTAGGGGGAGTCACAGCAGCAGGCACCGCCAGCAGAGCAGACTCAGGAGGGTTAGGAGGTACAGCAGGCCGAGGAGATAGAGCAGGCACCCTAGCCACAGCTTTGCCGCTCTAGTCGTACCCGTGCTCTAGTCACGCTGAGGGCAGATACATAGTGGAGGGGTTCTCGTCCACCGCCCAGACCACAGGGTCCGCCTCCTGTGACCCATCTTAACTTGAGGGCTGCCACGGCCAAGCAGGTACATCAGCTGAGGTTTGTGGACTTTGAGGTGTGGTTCCTACCGAGGAGAGATGACAGAGCATCTGAGGGTTTCTACACGCCTCTGTAGGAAGATTTATACAATGCCTATCTCAATAGTGGGGCAGTTTTCAAATCTCAGAGGGTGTGCCACATTGACTCTATTGTAGCAGCAGCCGGAGAGCAGATTCGCCCCTACCTTGCATATCTGCCGGGGCTGACAGATTTGATTGGATGGACCGGATTATATGTTCCATCTTGGGTTCATCAGTTCTATGCTTCACTCTTTATTGACCCGCATCATAACTTCATACACTTTGCATTCAGAGGCATGAGACTACTGGCTGACGAGTACTAGGGTCAGGGAGATACTGAGGCTTTAGGAGCAGCCAGTTAGACTTCATGAGGTTTGCTATGCATAGACAGTGCCTCCCAGACATCCACATGGTGGTAATGTGCCCCCTACTGACTTGGTTCACCATTGCTTCACCGAGCCCTTCGGCAAAGGGTCGCACAGGAACCCTAGTGACCTTACTCCTACTACCAGAGTCCTAGAGGCTATCATGAGGAGGATGCTGCTACCGAGGATGGGGTATCATGAGGGCTTGACTCGCATACAGTTGTGGCTGATCAACTCTCTGATGAAGCAGATAGTTTTTGATATTTGGGGTCTTCTTCTGTCTGAGATGGAGGACACTATAGCTAAGGGCTTCATAGGTCGCAGGCAGCTGCCCTATGCTCACTGGATCACATTTCTTATCCACAGAGCAGTCACAGTGAGGCCACCAGAGATGCTTGCTGAGTACAGTGGTGCCACCACAGAGTTCCCTGCCTATAACATGACACAGATGATTCGGCATAGTACACCTACAGCACCTAGTCAGCCACACCATCGTCCTGATATGCCAGAGTCTGCAGCCCAGCAGGATAAGATCATCAGGGGTATTGTAGCTACCGAGGAGGAACAACTTGCTCAGCAGGAAGGGATGGTCGTGAGCGACCCTAGTGACGGTTCCAATGATGACTACCAACCTATCCCTCGGATGCCTCCTCAGCGACATGACCATGAGGCCGGCAGCTCTAGTTCAGCGCCACCTTCCCTGCAGACAGACCTCGCTCTCCTTGCGATACTTGAGCGGATGAGGCAGGATCAGGCTCGCCAGGCACAGGAGACAGCTGCTTCATTTGCTCAGTTCTGGACTCGGCGGGATGAGTTCCAGCAGTAGCTGCAGGCGATCCAGCAGCAGCAGTTAGCTATACATCAACAGACGTAGGCTCTACAGCAGCAGCAACAGGCCATGCATCAGCAACAGATCCTCATGCAGTAGTAGCTTCTCAGATTTATGCAGCATGTTGTGACAACTATTAGGGCTCCACCGCCATAGCCTTTGCCCCGGCTTGGTCAGCCTGCCACCACATCTACGACTCCAGCATTATAGCCTAGTGGGCTTCAGAGTCAGGTACAACCACCAGCATAGTTTGCTTCTCCTACAGAGCAGGTGTCCCAGTGGTTTGCTACGTCACTGCCAGCCCCGCAGTTCACACCATTTCATACGGGCTTCACACCGGCAGAGACGTCCTCGCTGCTAGTGCTAGAGACCTCAGTGTCCAGGAGCCTTGGTGCTTCCTTCAGTGAGTTGGCAGGGCACCCTACACTGCCAGATCTACATATCCTTGTCCCTACCACCATTGCTCTAGTGACAGGCACGACAGAGACGCTCCCTTCCTCAGTGGCATCATTAGAGCCAGCTGCTTTAGTCGTACCAGCACAGCCTTCAGTAGCTCCAGTCCCTGATCTAACCCAGACTACTTCAGCATCACTTCTAGCTTCAGAGGGTCAGACAGCTCAGAGCTCAGGGTTAGATGATGATGGCACCCAATTCTAGCTCGCCCCACGTACCTCAGCGCCCGGCTCGTCCGCTGCAGCCCCGCCGACGGACCCTTAGGTTTTGGTATTTGACGCCAAAGGGGGAGAGGGATCAAGTATGTTATCCTTAGGGGGAGCGACGTATCTAGGGGGAGCTTAGTTATTATATTAAGCTTATATATTACATTTGGAGTTTTTATTGTGTGATACACTATTATGCATTCATCGTGTGTTTACCTTTATGCATTAAACTATATATATGTGATAGTGATATCTACGTGATCGTGATATATGACATGTGTGCTCTCTACTTTGAATTATTTATATGTCATATCACTTGTGTTATACTCATTTGCCTTTGCTTCCATGTTTTAATCCGATGCAAATGAGCTTTATTACTTGTACTCATGTTTACTTCATATTTTTGAGTACATCATGTAGGCTTGGGTCATATAAGCTTGCCTAACACTCTTGTTCTTATTGACAAAAGCTTATATGATCCAAGCATGTTAAAAACCTCAACTCTTTTACATACTTGAGGTGGTATTGTTATCAATCACCAAAAAGGGGGAGATTGAAAGCATCTAGGCCCCTAGTTGGGTTTTGGTGATTAATGACAATACAAGATTACTATGACTAACATGTGTTTTGCAGAGACAATTAAGTTAGGTCATGGTAATGGAGATCGATTGGGCAATCAAGGTGGTCATGCCCCTATGATGGAAATCATTTCGGTTTTCAAAGGATGGACGACAAGGTTAAGGATGGACTAGTTCTAAGTGTCGATTGGAGTTGAAGAGACACTTAGAGTAGTTTAGGACTTTGTTTTTCCTTTGGCCATACTATTAAGGGGGGTATGGATGGGTAGCTTGACCTAGGTGAGTCTAGTGAGTTAGGTGTGGTGCACACTTGTTAAAACTAGCACTAGGTAGCTCCAAAATAGCCCTTAGATCCAATGGAGCAAACTTTATTCACATATGATCGAGAGTTGGAAGTGAATGGAGGGTCAAATACTGACCGGACGCTAGTTCTGGGTTGATCGGACGCTGGCGTAGAGTCCGATCAGTTCACTTGACCAAGGTGATTGCGTCTGGTTTGACCGGACGCTAAGAGGTCAAGTGACCGGTCACTGAGAGGCAGCATCTGGTCGACTCTAGTAAGGTTCCAGAGAGGGAAAATCATGACCGGACGCGTCCGATCACACTGTAAACACTGGAGTTCGGGGTGTACTGACCGGAGTGTCTGGTCACCCCGCAGAGGCACATAACGGTTCATTTTCAGCCCATGTTATAAATACTCCCTCCATTCGTGTGTGGGGGTACTTTTGCTCATTCCAATCAGCTGAGAAACACGTTTGAGAGTGCCAAGAAGAGCAAGGTCCTAGTGAGATGATTGAGATTTGAGAATCCCAAAGAGAGCCCTCATTAGTGAGATCAAGAGTAGCAAAGTGTGCATCCACCCATCTCATTAGACTTGTCGTGGTCAAGTGAGAGTTTATGCTTGTTACTCTTGGTGATCACCATCACCTAGATGGCTTGGTGGTGATTGGGAGCTTGGTGATCATCCGGAGGGCTTGTGGATGACCCAACTCACATTGTGAGCGGTTGTGGGTGATTCACCGCGACGGAGTGTCGAAGAATCAACCCATAGAGAGCACTTGATCCTTACGCGGATCAAGGGGGAGCTACACCCTTACGCGGGTGCTCCAACGAGGACTAGTGGGGAGTGGCGACTCTCCGATACCTTGGCAAAACATCGCCGCATTTCCTCTCCCTCTATTTACTTTGAGCAATTCAATCCTTGTTCTTACATTCATAGAATTGCCATGCTAGAGTAGGATTGGAACTTAGGTTGCAAGTCTTTTATGCATTAGTTCAATAGAAACACTTTCTAGGCAGAAGGCGTTAATTGGGCTAACCGTAGGACTTAATTATTGCAAAGAAATTTAGAATTACCCCAATTCACCCCCCCTCTTGGGCATCTTGATCCTTTCAAACATAAAAAAGTTTGAGTTAAAGATACTATAAAGGTTGATTTATTTTGAGATGGCAGAAGGATTTTAAGCACCTCAATCGATGAATAATAGCATGGATGTCTTAGAATCGTTACTTTAAAATAAATCACAAATTGGCCATTGATTCTAACTCTATTGCTAAATATCTTAAGATAATCTGGTGGGACTCTAACATAGTAGAACTGACTTTGTGATCATTAACCTTAACAATTTTTCTGAAGGGGACAAGAATTGTATTAAGTTGAGAGTATGATTTACATCAAGCATTCAATCTTATTAAAATAAAACAATTATTAGAGTATATTCAACTCCTTTCCTTTCACATTCTTCAACTCCGATGCACTCATCATCGATTACATATCTCTCCTGCATCGAAGTTCAGTGATGCTAACCGGTACCTTCTAAGCATCGCCCCTCTAATAATCTACAATGATGAGTCTCAAACCTTAGAAAAGCTATATGAGCCAACAACACCATTCAAACTTTTCATCACGCATATGACACATTGAAAGAGTGTCACGTGCCTTATTGTCAAAAGATGATCAATGAACAAATCTAGCACCAGAAGTGCCATTCATACTAGAACTGACAGTCCATACAAATACTAAGGCACCATGAGACTTAGGAGTAGATCCAAAGCTAGGGCATCCGAGGCTCGAGCTCCCCTACCACTAGTGGAAGCATGGAGCCCCTCCTAAACGTAACACCCTCGGTGTTACGACCCTAAACCAACTACTAAATCATGTCATGAGCATCGTGTTTATGTAATAATGCATGTGATACAAGGTGTTTATAAATTTCTTGTAGCCTAAAATAACCAATAAAAATGTTAAATGAATGTTGATTCAATAGCTCATGCGTATCAAGTAGGGTTAAAAATAAATTTTTATTAAGCAAAAATACTATAGAACATGTGTGTGATACTTAAATAAAGTTTGAAGTACAAACTTTATAGATGACAATGCAACTCTTGCTGTAGAAAAATAATTGGCTAGCTAGTATTTCTAATGGCTTGGAAATGGAACTTGACGTCAAATTCAGCTCAAGACTGAAGAAATTTAAGTTTGAAAATAGTGTGATAATGCCATGTTGGTGAATTAATTCTGAAAAATCTGGCTAAAGGTTAATGCTATGTTTTTGCTCCTTATGGTAGACTGATGTACCCTTGTTAGCATGGTCGAGGTAGTTTAGCTTCAATGGTGTTAGGTTAGTTTTTAGACACGCTTTAAAATGTGTTCACATCATCTAGGGCAGCCATTCGGACTGTGCACGGTCACCGTGTTTGGGTGTGTGGCCTTGCGCGTGGGTGCTCATGCCATGCACGCGTGCATCACGCGTGACCATGCCAATGGCGGTCTCGTCGCTGGACATGCTACGCGTCGGTCCGGCCGAGCTGTGCCCTGGCCTCATGTGCACATGAGCGCTATGCCGGTGCAGCCACTGAGCGGCCACATGGCGAGGCGTCATCGCAATACGATTGTTGTGTGCCCCCGCTGTCGCTGCATGTGTGCACCACCGTGTCCGCTGAGCCGCGCGCGGGGTCGAGCCAAGGTTATGGCCATTATTGCCGTGTCGACATGGCAGTCACCCTACCCTGCATCCCACCTACCGCGAGCCGTGCCGTCGCTCATCACGTCGGGGTCAACCGACCCTAGTCACAGGGTGACGGCGATGCTTCTCTGCTCGTCCTGCCTCATTTGTCCCTGCTAGCCGACTCCGGTGAGACCTGCTTCGGTTTGGTTGCTCCAATTCAAGTGCATCGCGCCAAGCCGCCTGGTCTCATCACCTGTGTGCACGAGCTTGCTCTACCACCGTCAACTAAAGCCCCGCTTTAACACGCCCTACCGCTCGAGCTCATCCGCATGCTTTTCTCCATGACATGACCACAGTGGGTGCACCTCGCATTCTGCCTCTCGATTCGCTTAGCTCGGAGCTTCGTAGTTCAATTCCTTGCACCAGCAAGTGGCCTAGGGAGTCGACTAGCCAGGTGACCCCTATCGAGGCTTTGCTGCGCCTCGGTGCGAACGAAATTGGTGTTTTTGCAGCCGCCGGTCATCACGCCTCCAAAATAGAGCATGACTTGGGGGTAAGGCCCTACCCCTCGGTAGGGGTTCAACTAGTTGTTCCTATGAGCTCACCTTGGTCCAATGTTTTCCTAAATGCTAAACGGTAAACAGTCGGTCACCTACCGTTTAGCCATTATTCGGGCGAAATGTCATATTAAATGGGCTAAACGGCCAATTAAACGGAGTAAACAGGTGATTAAATGAAAACGGCACACCACTGTGTAGCGTTTATACGGTGTGTAAATGAGTTAAACGACCGTTTAGGCGAACAATGGCTTGGTCCCCTCATGTTGTTGCTCATCTTTGTTTGACTAGGAACGACGCGAGTGAGGACCTGACGCGTCGGTGTCGACCTTGGAGCGCCGCCGATATCACTGCGCGCACGTGGCCAGGCCACCTCGGCACTCCTCCACCTCAACCGCCACCGTAGCGCGAATTCCGATGAGATACTGGTGCTTATTCGCTATCTCTACCACCTCGATAGAATCTTAGGCCACCGGAACAGTCACGCCGCCGCCGTGGATAGCCGCTCGCCGTTGCAGCCCGCGACAATGCGCCTCTGAGTCCCTAACCACCACCCATCCTTGCGCGTTTAGCTATAGATGGTGGTCGGCTCCTTACTCTCATTGAAGCGAGCCTAGGTTGCTCGGTGTAGCTGTCTTATGCCGTTGGCCGGTGCGCCGACGCGCGCGGGGTTTCCAGGGATCTCCCTGTGGTAAGGACGAAAATATCTGAGGATTTGGTTGCAAAGTTACTAATGGTAGGAATAGTGTGCATAGTAGTTGTATTAATCTCTGAAAGCTCAGGGGCCTTTCTACAAAATAGCCACACGCGCGGGGGCCCCCAGCCTTGGGCCGTACTGGGCCGCCGTGACTCGTGCGTAGCCACGCTGGTCTGTTGGGTCAGAAGGAGTTGCTGCCGGCCCTTTCCTTTTTTCTAATGCATTTTCTAATTTAGTCTCTAAGGTAAACTTGTAAATTCAATATGAAATTGTGTAGTTAACCAAAAATTATGAAACCAATTTTGTTAAGTTCCTAAAATCATGATCTATCTGTTAGTATATTTTGTTCACATAGTTTTATAATATTTTCAGGAGTTATCTAATTAATTTAAGATGCTTAATATTGTAAGATATAAACTTATTGGAATTGTTGCGATAAATTGGTGATAGTGTTGGCTCTGAAACTTTCACAATAAATTTTTAATATTATTAGGTGCTCACTGTAATTTTTGTAGCTCCATAATAATTAGTTTTGCTAAGATAGCTAAATGAGCCCGAGTTTGAAAATAAATATTTAATCAATAAAATGCTGAAACACCTTGGGATTATAGAACTAAAACACTTGTTGGGAAACAATGCCTTATTCAACAATATGGATACGTAGCCTAGCATGTTAGAGCTATCTCATTAGCTTACAAGGTGTAATCGTACTTCTAAGAGTTTTGGTTGTCGTTGATTATTTACGTCTATGCGTTGCATCCACGTATATCATAATGGGAACAACGATGGATCATGGAGTTGACTGAAGTGGCGGAAAAGATGGTGCCTTGTTGATCATGTCGGCCGATGGAATGCTAATCCTTGGTTATATCTTGCCTAGGCAAGCCCCGATGCATAACCTCTATTATTCTGCACTTTATCTAATGCTTGTGCATTAAGTTTTAATGAGTTGAATAAAACCCACTTGCATATATATATCCTTATCCTATGAGTCCTACTAGTATGTCAGGATCGTGTAGATTGCTATGCTATAGGACTCGGTAGAAGTCGAGTGATTACCTGTCACTCGCGAGAGATATGAAAGATATTATTATTGTTATTATCATATTACTATCACATGGAATATATATGGATGGTAATTAGAGACCGGGCGGGATTGTACATTGGATTTGGACTTGGTTAGGCAACTGACCGAGGCTCCAGTTGCATTTGTCCCGCCTAAGTCGGTTGAGAACCGTCCGTTGCTATGGATGGTAGTCAGGTCACAGACTTATTATCCTGAGCACATACTTGCTTATGGGAGCGGGAAGACTTGTTACTCTCTTGTCACGGGTTCTGGCTCTTTTCGGACCGACTTTTAGGGGCGGGTATTAGGTGGAGGTCTATGCACCATACTAAGACCGGCTCTCAGGTATTGGGGGCATGGATTCCAAGTTTGGACGGGGACCTGGACCCTATGATAGGAGTGGAATGGGTTAGTCTTGTTTGTGCCTAGGATACAAACAGGGCACGTGTGTCGGGGACCTAATACTGGGGTACCCAATGAGGTGAAGCTAATAACCATCAAACGTTGATGTTTTTGAGCGGACAAGAACGTAACTGCACTTCTTGTCCATACGACCGGAGGTTGGCCACACCTCGCCCAGCCCCTAAGGGTTGGCTCCACCTCACTCGATCCCCAAGGGCTGGACTCCGCCTTGCTCGATGTCTGGGGGTAGACTCCGCCTCGCCCGATGGCTAAGGGCTGGCTCCGCCTCTCTCGACGACCGAGAAGAATGGGTCTCGATTTGCCTGACCCCCAAGGGCTGGCTCCGCCTCGCTCGATGTCTGAGGGCTAGCTCCACCTCGCCCGACGGCTAAGGGCTGGCTCGGCCCCGCCCGACGTCCGGGACAAGCTCTGTCTCGCCCGACGACTGCACCCTGCTCCTTCATAATGACGGGCACATGGTAAGATAGGACGTTCGAGTCAACCACAGTACCGAGGACCATGCCCTGCACGCCTACAGGAAAGTACCATCAGGGTACGATGGGATAGGCGCTTTAAGCCCTTCTAGGCATGGCAGAGCCCGAACAGTGTTGTAGGCGCTAATTTTTGTCTTACAGTGTTGTGGGCGCCGCTATCAGCCCTCGGGCATGGATCCTAATATAGGAATATGATAACCACTATAGTCTAGGAGGGAACTCACATCATCAATAATAATGAACGTATGGTCACTTCCCTATCTGCTCCCCGTAGGGTCATGACTGGGTACCCTAACACGCCGCATCGTCCGCCAGAGTAGGATGGGACGCGACCACTAGCTAATCGAAGCCATGGCATGGCCCTATCAGGATCAGTGAACATGCTATCCCTGACATGGTCTGCCATGACAACAGGGATAGCTCGAGGGAAAAGGAAGACCCGGCACCTTCGAAGGACCCTCTCTACCTCTGGTTTTTTTCTCTTTCTCCCATTTGTAATCTCTGCTCCCCTTGGTCTATAAAAGGGAGGGCAGGGAGCCCCACTAAGGATGATCGATTTCATACACAACACATCACACGACACATAGCCAAGCAGCAACCAAGCTCTTAGCATCCTTTCGACCCTTCCATCAGAGACTAGGGACATGTCCCTCTCTCGACCGTTTGTACCCCCTACTATGAACCTTTTTTGGTACTAATAACATGAGCAGTAGCAAACTGGACGTAGGGACATTCTGCCTGAACCAGTATAAACCTTGTGTCCTTTAGTACACCATCCGAGCCTAATACACAACAAATATAAATTTACTAGTTGGTGTTTGTTCGAAACACCGACAGTTGGCGCGCTAGGTAGGGGACCTTTGCGCGTTCCACATCAGGCCACGGATGGCTAACCACGGCATCAGCTGGGTCCTAGGCGCACACGTGCGCTTCGGGAGCCTAGACTTCATCATCACGGTGGGAGGAGAGTTGGCATTGGCTCACGCGGCCATCCAATGTATTCCCTCCATCGGCCTTAACCACGAGAGGCTTGGGCGCCAGCTCGACGTCTCCCTTGGACCCTAGCAGTCTAGGGAGGACCAGCGTCACCTCGTCCTTTCCAACGCCAACAACATGATGCGGTCTTCTAGAGGAGGATTCCTCTCTCTGGAACACCACATACGGAGCACCCGATAGCACTTCCATTCGATCTCCGCAACACTACAACGACCGTTAGCCACCTTGTGGCACGACGCATGGTTCAGCCGCCCCTGAACAATGAGTTTGTGGGGGTGATCGAACATGTCATGGAGTCTCTCTAAAACCTCATCACAGAGGAGCTAGGCTCATCCTCTGGCTCTGACTCTAGCAAGGGGAGCCATCACCCCTCCCGGGACTGCTTCATGACGGGTACCCCCGAGGGGCACGTCGAAAGCATCTCCGTGGAGGAGGCTACCCCAGTGGACAACCTCGGCGGTGAAACCGAAGGGGAGACAGTGGCCCCACCTCACATAGGAGTGGAGCAGCTAAGAGCCCAAAAGCGAGAGATCGAGGAAGCCGGAATCCAGCTTGTATGGGAATGCGCGGAGGTCGATCGGGAGATCGAACGCCATGGAGACGGTGGGCGCACACACACTAGGGCATGTGACATGAACCGAAGGATCATCGTCGATGATGATGCCCTTCCTCGCTTGGACCGGGTGAGCCAAAACATCACCGCCACAACGGCCATGCTCTATGGCCTTCCAGAGGCCACGATACCCGAGGATCATCAGGCCCACCGTAAAATTCGCATGCAGCTCGAACATGTGGCGGCGCAGTAGGCGAAAAGCTAGTTGTCTCGGTGATGCAAGCTCGACACCAGCCAGCACACGCCCTCGGCGCACCCCGCTAGGGATGCGCTAGTCCACCAGGCACTACAAGGTGGTAGGCAGCGCGCTGCGATCCCGATACATCAATGTCTCAGTCGCAACCGCGACGCACGCAGCACTCTCGACGCCCACAGACGCACCTACAGTGACCCAAGAGAAGGAGCCCGCCATGGCTATCATCCTCATCGTGGCGGGCACTACGACAGCGGTGAGGACCGGAGCCCAAGCCCTGGCCTACCGGGCCCTTAGGCCTTCGGCCGGCACATCCTCAACGCTGTTTTCCTGCCAAGGTACCGACCACCTACCAATATCTCTAAGTACACTGGGGAGACAAACCCTGGACTTTGGCTCAAAAACTATCGGCTTGCCTGCCAAGCCGGTGGTGCGGATAATGATGACTTCATTATCTGCAACCTTCCATTGTTCTTAGCTGATTCGGCACAAGCATGGTTGGAACACCTACCGTCCAACGCCATCCAGAGTTGGGTGGATCTGAAGGAGATCTTTGTGGGGAACTTCCAGGGCACATACAAGCATCCTAGGAACCCATGGGACCTCAAGAACTGCTATCAAAAGGCCGGTGAGACCCTCTGAGGGTAATCCAGTGGTTCTCCTAGCAGTGCAACGAGCTCCCTAACATCGCTGACGCCAACGTTATAGGAGCCTTCCTGTCCGGCACTACCTATGAGTCTTTGGTTCATAAGTTAGGACGCAAGGGCCCACGAACCACCAAGGAACTCTTGGACATCGCCACTAGCCACGCCTCAGGAGAAGATGCGGTCGGAGCGATCTTGGATCGTCTCGAGGGCAAGGCAAGGCGGGATGAGGGCACCGGTGAAGGCACCTCCAACCGTTCTGCCAAAAGAAAGAACAAGAAACAACAGTGTGAGGACTCGCTTGTGGCCGCCGCTGACCGCAACGGTGGTCGAAAGCTCACGGAGAGCACTCCGAACCACTTCGAAAAATTACTCGAGGGGCCGTGCACGAACCACGCCTTCCCGGTAAAGCATCTACTCAAGGATTGTAGCCACATGCGGCAGTTCTTGTCTAGAGGCTCCTACAAAGGGGAGTAGGGAAAGGACCCTGCCCCCACTGCGGACGACGCCAAGGAGAAGGACAATGGCTTTCCAATGCCGAACGGCTGCCATATGATCTTCAGGGGATCAGCGGCCTACGACTCCAAACGCTATCAGAAGGTCGCGCACCGCGAGGTCTATACGACCGAACCAGCCACTCCTGCCTTCCTCCGGTGGTCAGAGTCTGCCATAACCTTCGATCGGGCCGACCATCCGGATAATGACCTAGGGAGATATCCACTCGTGGTCGACCCGATCGTTGGCCCAAAGTGACTCTCCAAAGTACTGATGGATGGGGGCAGCGGCCTCAACATCATGTACGCAAAGACGCTCGACGAGATGGAAGTCAAACGGACACGCCTCCACCCAACCTGAGCGCCTTTCCATGGCATCGTGCCCGGGAAGTAGGCCATGTCACTCAGGCAGATCGATCTTCCCGTCACCTTCGGGGATCAGTTCAATTACAGAACTGAGACCCTCACCTTCGAGGTGGTTGGGTTCCTTGGAACTTTCCACACCATCCTGGGACGCCCACGCTACGTGAAGTTCATGGCCGTCCCCAACTATACATTCCTCAAGCTGAAGATGCCGAGCCCCCACAGGGGTCATCACCGTCGGCACCTCCTTCTAGCGGGCCTATGAGTGCGAGGTCGAGTGATGTGGCCACACCGTAGTGATCGTCGCCTCCGGGGAACTCACCGCCCTCTGGGAGGAGGTCACCAAAGAAGCGCCCAGCGACCAGGTCATTTGAGTCGGTCAATGGCTCTAAAGAAGTCATCATAAACCCTGGGAGCACCGAGGGTAAAACAATGCGCATTGGTACCATGCTTTCCTCCTAATAGGAAAGCACGCTCGTTGACTTCCTCCGTGGCAACAAAGACATCTTTACGTGGAAACCCTCGGATATGCTAGGCATTCCAATTGAGATCGCCGATAATACCTTGAAGATCCACCTAGGCTCTAGACCGGTGAAGCAACGCCTACGTCGCTTTGACAAGGAGAAACGCAGGGCCATCGGTGAAGAGATAGTGAAACTATCAGCTGCCGGATTCATCAAGGAAGTATACCACCTAGAGTGGTTAGCTAATCCTGTTCTTGTACGAAAGAAGAGTGGGAAATGGAGGATGTGTGTTGACTATATAGGTCTCAACAAGGCATGCCCAAAGGATCTGTTTCATTTGCCACGCATAGACCAAATAGTCGACTCTACCTCGGGGTGTGAAACCCTCTGCTTCCTTGATGCGTACTCCGGCTACCATCAAATCATGATGAAAGAGTCCGACCAACTCGCGACATCTTTCATCACCCCTTCGGATCGTTTTGCTACGTCTCAATGCCGTTGGGTTTGAAAAACGCTGGGGCTACGTACCAGCGATGTATGCTTAAATGCTTTGGGGACCTCATCAGGCGGACCGTTGAGGCTTACGTTGACGACATCGTGGTTAAGTCCAAACAGGTTGACCACCTCATTATTGATCTTGAGCAAACCTTTGCAAAACTCCGAGCGAATGGAATCAAACTCAATCCCAAGAAATATGTTTTTGGAGTCCTGAGGGGCATGCTACTCGCCTTCATCGTCTCCGAGCGTGGCATCGAAGCCAACCCAGAGAAGATCTTAGCCATCACAAGGATGGGTCCGATTCAGAACATAAAGGGGTTCAGCGAATCATAGGGTGCCTTGCCGCACTTAGTCGATTCATCTCACGCCTCAGCGAACGAGGTCTCCCCCTTTATCAACTCTTGAAGAAAGCCAACCGCTTCGTATGAACATCCGAGGCCCAGGAGGCACTTACATGGTCAAACTGCTTCTGACAAGGGCTCCGATCCTAGTTCCACCAAGCAATGGAGAATCCCTCTTGGTATACATAGTGGCCACCACGCAAGTGGTCTGCGCCGCCCTAGTAGTAGAGCAGGAGGAAGAGGGGCACGCCCTCAAGGTGCAGCGCCCTGTTTACTTAATCAGTGAGGTACTATTCGACTCTAAGACCCGCTACTCCCAAATCTAGAAGCTCCTATACGCCATCCTCATCACTAAGAGGAAGCTACGCCACTACTTCGAGTCACACCCCATGATGGTCATGACGTCGTTCCCCCTCGGCGAGGTCATCCAAAGCCAGGACGCCACGGGAAGAACCGCAAAGTGGGTGCTCGAGTTGATGGATCAGGGCATCACATATGTCTCCCGAACGGTGATCAAATCCCAGGTGTTGGTTGACTTCATCGCGGAATGGACCGAGGTCCAAACACCACCGGCGGACGTCGATCAAGAGTACTGGATGATGTACATCGATGGATCACTGATGAAGAAGGGCGCCGGTGTGGGGTTGGTCTTCGTATCACCCCTCGGGGTTCGCATGAGGTACATGGTTCGTCTCTATTTTCCCTCATCCAATAATGTGGCTAAGTATGAAGCACTCATCAACGGCCTACGCATCGCCATCGAGTTGGGCATCCGACGCCTCAACATTCGAGGTGACTCCTAACTGGTCATCAACCAAGTCATGAAGGAGTCGAGCTATCATGACGCCAAGATGGTTGTGTACTACCAAGAAGTCCGACAGTTGGAGGACAAATTCGATGGCCTCGAACTCAATCACATCCCAAGGTGCCTCAGCGAGGTGGTCGACGTGCTTGCAAAAGCGGCGTCCGATCAAGAGCCGATGCCAACGGGTGTCTTCGCCAGTGACCAACACAAACACTTTGTGCGCTACAAAGGATCGGAACGAGCCGATGATGGCCTGTCTGATCCAGCCTCGGGGGCTAACCAACCGATGGCTCTGTCTGGCCCCGAGGTCATGGAGCTTGAAGAGGATCCAGCGACAGAGCCTGACACTCTGGTCAACTGAAGAACGCTCTACCTCGACTACCTCCTCCGTGACACACTGCCAACAGACAAGACGGAAGCTTGGTGGCTTGCACGTCGTGCCAAATCCTTCGTTCTTGTAGAAGGCAAACTCTACAAACGAAGGCACACCAGGATCCTGCAGCTCTACATCCCCATCGAACAGGGGAAGCTTTTGCTGAGCGATATCCATAGTGGGGTATGTGGTCACCATGCCACACTTAGAACCTTGGTTGGGAATGTGTTCCGATAGGGCTTCTACTGGCCCACCGCAGTAGCCAACGTTGAGCAGATTGTACGCACCTACTAAGGGTGCCAGTACTACGCTCGGCAAACTTAGCTCCCGGCCTAGGCACTCCAGATGATCCCCATCACATGGCCCTTCAAGGTCTAGGGGCTCAATCTGGTTGGGCCTCTCAAGAAGGCAACCGAGGGCTACACCCATTTACTTGTCACCATAGACAAGTTCACAAAATGGATCGAAGCTCGGCCGATCTCCGTGATCAAGTCCAAGCAAGCTATGTTGTTCTTCCTTGACATCATCCACCGCTTTGGAGTACCGAACTCAATCATCACAGACAATGGCACAAAGTTCACCGGTAAGAAATTCCTTCGATTCTGCGATGAACAACACATCTGGGTTGATTGGGCCACCATCACGCACCCCCGAACGAATGAGTAGGTCGAGCGTGCAAATGCCATGCTTCCTAAAGGGCCTCAAGCCTAGGATCTTCAACCGGTTGAACAAGTTCAGCGCACGCTGGGTCGCCGAGCTCCCTACGGTGCTTTGGAGCCTAAGGGCAACTCCTAGCCAAACCATCGGCTACACGCCTTTCTTCATGGTCTACGGTTTCGAGGCCATCCTCCCAACCGACCTCGACTATCGAGCGCCAAGGATCAAAGCATACGACAAACAGGGAGCTAAGGCATCCCATGAAGATGCCATGGACCAGCTAGACGAAGCTCATGACATCGCCCTCCTCCGCTCAGCTAAGTACCAGCAGGCACTGCATCGGTACCAAAGCCGACGAGTGTGGGACCGAGCCTTCAATGTCGGGGACCTGGTTCTCTGCCTCGTGTAGAGCAACAAGGACAATCACAAGCTATCCCTGCCCTGGGAGGGGCCGTACGTCGTCGCGGAAGTACTCCAGCCAGGCGCCTACAAGTTGAAAACCATCGACAGCGAGGTCTTCACCAATGCCTGGAACATTGAGCAGCTATGTCATTTTTCCCTTAAATAAACGCATACTTTCTCTTATGAGTTTTGTCATCAAAATCCCCGATCTTTTGTGGCATCTGACCCCTACAAGTGCGAGGGGTCGGACCTCACTCGGGGGCTGGTATGAGCACGTTTACCTTGCAAAAACATTCTCTGTGTTATCTTGCAAACATTCTCTGTCTTTTTCCTCTTTTCTCATGGTAAGTCCTAAGGGCTAGGATTTTGGAGACAAAATATGAGTATAACTGGTAGGACTGTGGGAAACCCATGCCCCAGCGGCTACGGTCTCTTTGCTCACTAGTGTGATCAGAATTAACTCACCCACACTCTGAGTCTTTTGCGACCGTAACCATGAGAAGGGTCGGAAGACATTAAACCTCTTTTGCCAAAAAGAGGGAGAAGAGTTGAAAAGCTGTTTGCCATAATGAAATTTGAGAACATGTTCATTTTTGCACAAATTGATCGCTTACAAAGTGATGTCATCATGAAAAGGGACTGATGTATTCATGAATACATAAAACAGTTCACACGGGGGCTCCCCCACAAATTAAATGATTGCATATGCTGACCATTTCTACTCTAAGTACTACTACGGTTGCCGCGTCATGCTCTCCATCGGCAATGTCCTACCACTCCGAGGGATCCTTGAGGGCGCCGTCATCTGCAATGTCAAGCACCACGTCAGCAATCGTGGCACCTTCGCTGGGGCGTCCAGGGACTACGCCATCATGATCAGCCGCAACCCTGACAACGGCACCTTGGCGGGGGGCGTTGCCTGCCGGAGAATGGCCGCCATGGCTGACAGATGTCTCTGACATCTCATCAAGCTTCATGAACTGGCCGATCTGAGTGGCTGCAACGGCGAAGCCCCCCATCGACACAGTCTTGGGCGACTTCCCCACCAATGAGACTCGCCTGGAGAAGATTCGCTAGAAGAGCTTCACGTACGGCTCCATCCCAACGAAGGCCTCGCGGATGACGGCAAAACCGACAACGCTCATCACCCTCCAGTGCACCTCCTCCTTCGGCGGAAGTGGCCCCTTCTCGACGAAGGCGGCCGACACCATCTCATCTATGTTGGATGACCTCCACCTCGACATCGTGCTCTAGATTCATGAGCGGATCTATGAGTTTTTCTCTCCCTGGCATTACCCTCTCTCACTTATGAACCGCTATGACGCACGAACGCATTCGGTGAAAAGAAAGAAGGAGAGGAGGTAGCAGCTCAAGAATAGGCAAAGGAATGGGGATGAGAACCCCCTCCCTCCCCCTATTTAAGGAGGAGACGTAGCAGCAGAGGAAAGACGAAAGGTTAGCATGAAAACTCTCTCCCTTCCCCTATTCAATGCAGATGGGAACTCGATGCTGACGGGAATTCGAGGGGACGCGCCTAGACTGACAGGACGCGCTCTGATCAACGAGATATCGCCTGGTCAAACAGGATGTTACCTAGGCATGGCCCACCACTACCGCATGCCGAGCGCGAGAATCAGGGCGCACCCGCATGCAGGTGACTCTCCACTTCCCTAGGCAGGACCTAGAACGACCCAACGATGGAACCTCTATCAAGGGGAGCCCAACGGGCCTCCTAAGTCGATCGGATCACCCAGGGGAACACCGAACAAATAGCCGCCGAAAGATAAGCACCTTTGTTTACTTACTTTGAGTGTCAATTCTACTACTGAGCCTCCGACCCCAGCAATGGTAGGGGCACGAATATCGCTCGGGGCTGCCAAGAGTGTCTACTCGTTTAGACATTCTCTTCGCCTGACCCCTCCTTACGTATAAAAACTAGAGACACAGTATGCGGGTGTAAAACTTTGAGTAAAACTGGACGAACCGCTAGACCCTAGCAACGGTATTTTTGTTCACCTGTATAATCGAATTCATAGTTCCCCGCACGCCAAGCTTTGGCATCCGCCTTCTCTAGAAGGGTTCGGAGGGGTCCTCCTACAGAATCTCCTTTGAGAAGCTGTCAGGTTGCCTAAATCGATCAAACGGCTTGGATCACCGTCGAGAGACAGAAACAAAAAATTGCGATGCTCGTGTAGGTCATGTTGGCCCCGTCGCAAATGTCGGACCTGAACCCCGCACGGACATGTTCGGTAAGAGCTTCTCATCGCTCATACCACCAAGGTAACATCACCGACCCCCGCTTTCATTTCAATTAAATCGTACATTAATCCCATACATCCAAAATGTTGCATATGCAATGCTGCATCTCAACGCTTCATATCGCGTCATGAAGCGACAGTCGCCTCATTCAATATGAGCGGCAACTGACCAAGGTTCGAAGGTCGGCCCACGAAGGGCTCAAGGCCGCCTCGCATCAAACATAGCCAGGGGAGAAAAACCAAGATGAGCCCTAGCAGCCTTGCCTGACCCCGCTCAAAAGCGGACAGGGACATCTTGACCTTTCTCGTTCGATTCTTACCTCGAGCCAAACCCACAGAATCTTCGTCAAGGAGAGGCCAACGGGCCACCTGAGCCTATCGAACGGCTCGGGCATCTACCGGGGGGTGGGTTAAGAAGTAGTGGAATGCCACATGAGGGCTCTGTCGACCTTGTTAGTGAATGACGGACCCGGATTCCACATGAACGTGCCCGTTAGCGAGCTCATTGAGCGTGACACTCGAGCCGTCGAGGCAAGTGTCGTTAGCTTAGCCCCTTCGGTTGCGGAAGCCGAGGACGGGGTGACACGCGAAACATGGCCGACCCCCTATCAGACCCCAAGGGGCTCGGGGGCTCGAGCCGCTTGATCCGAGATCGAGAGACCAAGGTTCAAAGACTGGCCCGCGAAGGGTCCGAGGCTGCCTCACATCAAACAAGAGCCAGGGGAGAAAATGCAGATGAGCCTCAGCGGCTTTTGCCTAACTCGCATAGAGGCGGATAGGGTCATCTCAACCTTCTAGTTTAATCCGGCCTTTAGCTGAGCCCATAGAATCCCCATTGAGGGGGAATCTATTGGAAGGCAGGTCAAGGAGCAACGGAACACCACCCGAGGACTTTGTCGACCCTATCGCAAAGCAACAGGATTGGATTCCATTCGAACATCCCCGTTAGCGAGCTCATCAAGCACGTCACTCGATCCATCGAGGCAAGTGACATTGCCTCAACCCCTCAAGTTGTGGAAACCGCAGACAGGGCGACAATCACAAAATGAGCTGACCCTTGACCAAATCCCTACCACGCGTGGGGGCTCAGGGAAGGCCGGGCCAGCAATGAGACCAAACGCACGATCACGGAATGATCATTAAAATCCTAAGTAAGGGATACATGTGAATACAAGAGTAAGTTTGCTACCCTCGCTTCGGTCTCTAGTAACATCCGGCCCCAGCGACCGCAAGAGGTCGGATCTCACTCGGGGGCTGATAAAGGTATAAATACCTCCTTTTTTTGAAACAGTCGTTGCATCAGACCTCTTCCTCGCGTTAAGGTTAGCGGCAAGGTTTGTGGGAATAGATAAACGAGCATGCCTGGTAAGACTGCAAAAAACCCACGCCCCAACAGCTATGGTAACTTTGCTCACCAGCACAATTGAAATTTCCCCCTTATACACCTCGGGCCCGACGGTCTTAACGAACGGAAGGGTCGGATCGCATAAACCTTTCTTCTCGAATGCAAAAGGGAAGAAAACAAGTTCAGACAAACGAAACAAAATTATGAAACGAAATTACGAATCTGTTTCCGGACACAAAAGCACCAACACTTGTCTACAGATTACAGAAAAATGTTTATCAGACTCATTCGACTAACTACCTCCTTGGGGGGAGAACTATGTCTTTCATCCTGTCTGCCAGGTTTCGCGCAATGGGAGTCACCGCCTTCTCAATCTCATCTAGCTCGGAGGCTTCATATCCAGGCACGAAGTCGAGGCTCATTATCTCCAAGTCAATTTCCTGATCATAATGAGAGCGGGCAATAGCAAAGGCTTGGGTGATCCTAGCATGAAAGATGTTCTCCTCAAGCTGGCGCAGCCGCACCGTAATATCTACGGCACGGGCCGCAAGTGGGCCGGTTTCATCCGGCCGCGCCACCCCCAGGTCATCAAAAACCACCCCGACGGCAGCGCACAGGAGATCATGCTCATCACTCTCGGCCTGAAGAATCCCCCGTACCTCGGCGAGCTCCGTGCCCAGCCCGGCAGAGACGCTCTCGGCCTCCAACCTTCGGGCTACCGTAGCTCCAAGATCCATCCAGAGAGAGCTGACCCCTGACGCGCCTCATCACGCTCTCAGATGGCCTGGTCACGCTCCTTGCAGGCCATGCCACGCTCCGAGCGGAGTCTTTCTACAGTCTGGCGCAGCTCGTCTCGCTCCCTACGTAGCCGGGCAACCACCTCGGCATCCAGATTCGCCTTCTACTATAGGGTCGCGGACCTCTCCTTGGCTTCTAGCTTGAGATCCCGCTCCCTCTCTAGCTCAGCTAGGAGGTCGTCGGCCCGCTAGCAGGCCTTGGCATCCTTCTGGAGCAGCTCGTCCCGCTCCTTTCGGACCCTGGCGGCCGCATACTCATCCAGCTGCACCCTCACCGACAGATCCTAGAACATCCCATGGACCTCTTCCGCGTCTCGACGCGCCTCGGCTTCCCGTTGTTGGGCGGCAGCAAGCTGGGCGCTCACATCTTCGCGTAGCCGGGCCTCCTCGGTGAGGCGGTCCCATTCCACCTTCTACTCACGGAGGAACTAGGATTTCTCCTGGCTACGAGCAATGAGGGACTGAAAAGAGGACCAGTGTCAAAAAACACAAAAACACATGAAGAAATAAGAAAGCAAGAGGGAGGATCAAGCGGATACCCGGCCAGTGGGAATGATGTCGTCACGCAGGATGGCCCTAGCCTAGTTCATGACATCCATCATAGCCGAGATCCCACCGTCGAGACTCTCCTGCTCTGTGCTCTCGGTAGCATCATCGAGCGAGAAGAGAACCGACGTTGGGTCTTGAGGATCCATCCACTAGAGCAGCGACTCACCTCGCGCGGGCGAGCGGCTACCCCCCGACATCAGGGCCAAGGGCGACCCCCCAATGGTCCTCTCCACCACCACCACGATGCCCGGGGACTTTCCGGCCATGTCCCCCTCCATCCGGCCCACCTCGGGCGTCGTCGCCTGGTCCATCGGTGGCATGGATCATGCCGCTCCCTCGGACACCACCGTGACTGTGTCCGGCTGCGCCTAGCTTGTCACGGTCATGGCCACCTCCGCTTGTGACGCTGGGGCCTTGACTTGCGGCACCGCGCCCACCACAGAGGGCGCCACAAGCGTGAGCGGTAGCTTCGTCCGCTCCGACGTAGGTGGCGGAGTCACCTCCGCCGTCGTTTGCTCGATGACCCCCAAGGGCGCTCCACTAGCCTCGGCATCCACTTGACCCACCGAGGGCACGGGCGCCACCCTAGGCGGCGCCTGACCGGCCGATAAGGCCGCAACATTGGCTTCGCTCCCGCTCGAAATAGCAGCAACATCGGGCAACAACGCCCGTCCCGCCTGAAGAGCAATGCTCTTCTTGGGCGCCAATGCCAAAGAACGACCCGTCTCAAGACTCTGCAAGAGTTAAAAGACATAAGGTCACACTAAAAAACAAAAAAAACAAAAAAAATAGAGGAAACGGTGATTTACGTTGGTGTTGTTGGGCGGTAGGGACGTTTTGGGGATGAACCCCTAGATTCCTACTCCAATTCATCTAGGCGGGACCGTTTCGAGCCTGCCCCCTGCTCTCCCGGTTATAGGGGCTCATCTCCCTTGCCTCTGAGGAGGCGGTGGCGGAGCCACCCCTCTCTATCAACACCTCGGGCGCGGCGGCAGATCCGCCCGCCCCTATCAGCTCGTGGGGCATGGCAGCGGGGCTGCCCCCTCCACCGGCACCCCGGGCACAATGGCGGATCCGTCCGCACCCACCGGTCCTGAGGACGGGCCAACATCTGGCCCACCTCCTCCGGCCTCATGGCCGCATCTTCCTCGGTGTGGAACAAGAAGGGTCCCTGCATTGATGAGTGGGCACCTGTCAGCGCGTCCTCACCTCCTAGGTCACCCCACTCAATGTCAGCAACTACCTCGTCATACTCCTCATCATCGTCATCATCGCTTTCTATCTCCTCTCCTCACTCCTATGCCTGCTGTTTCACCTGCTTCTTCCTCTTAAACTCCTTCGTCTTCTTCTCCCACTCGGCCGCGGTGCGATTCACCACCGCCACGAGCGGGTCCTTTGGTAGTGGAGCCAGGCTATCCATGAAGACGAGTCTCTTCGGCTGGTCCCGCTATCCCAGGGTCAGCATCAAGGGTCCAGAATTCAAAGTAAAAAGGAAGCATGGCGAAAGAGAACTTACAAAGTCGATGAACCCTGGTTCCGACAGCGTTGGGGGATGCCCTGGCACCGGATACATGAAATCAAGGATGACGCCGGCGTTGTCCTTCGAAGGCTCCATCGCCTCCTTGATGCGCTGCGCCACTTTGGGGGAGCACTTCGTCGACAAGAGCCGTCCTTTCGAGCGCGCCGGGCACCATCAGGTACAGGGGAAGCGCATGGCTCATCAGTGGCGCCACCCTCCACGTATGGTAGGCGCCAATGATCCCTGATCCCTTCATGTCCCTCTCCTTCAGAATCCAAATGGCGGCGAGGAGGTCCTGGATTTTCTTCTTGGCTTTGTTTTGGACACCCCACTTCCACGACTCTAGGACCTCTTTGATGATACGCCCGGAGAACGCTGGCAAGGGGGCGGCAACATCATCCTTGATGTAAAACCAATACGAATGCCACCCCTTGTTGGAGCTCGACAGACACATTGACGGGTATTCGTTCACCCAGTTGTTGTGGAGATGAATGTCGGCACATCCCACCGGCACGCTCAGCTCTTGCTTCCTGACTCACTTCTTCAAAAGGTTGACGGCGAAGAGATACCGCCACAGGTCGAAGTGGGGACTAATCCCCAAGAACCCCTCACATAGGGAGACAAACACCATAATGTGCTGGACCCCATTGGGAGTAAGGTGCTGCAACTCCACCTTGTAGTAATCCAGCAGCCCTCGAATGAACTTATGGGCAGGGGTGGCGAATCCCCGCTCATGAAAGTGAGCAAAGGACACAACATAACCTTCGGGCGGTGATGGCTCATCCTCATTGTCGGGCAGCCACCACTCCTCGGCGGCGGTCAGTGGGCAAAGGAGGCCATGGTGAACAAGGCCCTCTAGGCGCTGAGGGGTGATGTCGGATCTACACCATGGCTCCATGAAACAATTGGGAGGGGGGTGGATGCGAGCTTGACGGTGGCTATGATGCGGGTACGGGAGGCTCAGGTGATTGGCGGCGAAAGTTATAGATGCAAAGGTGAGATGGCAAAGTACGGAACCCTGGGGGCGAACCCCTTGGTTTTATAGGGGCAATAGATGTGAGAAGGGCAACCATCCTCCTAGATCTCCATGCCTGCCACGATACATCACCACGTCACGTCGTGGGATATGCGCCCATGATCCCTATCCTTTCCCACCAAAAGTCACACCGGATGCTTCGCCTTCCCTAGCAGACTAAGACTCTTTTCCCGCAGAGGGGATACGGGTCAAGAACCATTTCTTCGGCCCGCCCGGGCCCAGGAGTTCGAGGGCTGGCCCAATAGTTTCGACGGTTGTCCCAACAAGGGATGGGCCCACGAGCAACCAGAACTTAGGCACACGAACCTCAAGGAATCTCGATCCACGATTGAGTCTCAACCAGGCTAACCCTGGGTGAATCCCCGTGAACAGGATACCAGGGTTCCCTTTAAGCTATCCAGTTGTCAAAATACCAAATCTCACAGCCATACCCGTGAAGGGTCCGAAATACCCCCCTGGCGATTCTATTTAAATCACTCGGGGGCTACACCCGATGGGTGCGCTCGCGCACACCCTTTGGCTAATCGAAAACCCCCCTGGGTGATTCTATCCGAATCACTAGGGGCTGCAGAAACTACACCCGTCAGGCTGCGGCGCTGGTCCGTCGGTGGCATGGATCACCCTCTAACAAATCAAATCACCCCAGGCAATTCTATCCGAATCACACCGGGGCCACAAGCATGGGGGAACCCGCCCACTCTGTCGGGGACCCAATCTTTGGGGTACCCAATGAGGTGAAGCTAATAACCATCAAACGTTGATGCTTTCGGCGGACAAGAACGTAATTGCACTTCTTGTCACACCATACGAGGAGGTTGGGTTGCGCCCACCCAGATTCCCCTAAGGGTTGGCCGCCTCCACCCGATCCGCCCCACCCCCCCGAGGGCTAGACCTGCCTCGCCCAATGTCCAGGGGACTCCGCCTTGCCCGATGGCTAAGGGCTAGCTGGGCTCTGCTCGCCGCCCTAGGTCGCCCTTTGGGCAAGCTCTCGCACTCATCCTCACCCGATGGCTAAGGTCGGCTCCGCCTCGCCACTGGTCCCGACGAAAACAGTCTCGACTTGCCCGACCACGAGGTGTGGCTCATCCGCCTCGCCCGATGGAAAGGTGGCTCCGCCTCCGAATGTCCCTCTCCTCGTAATCCAATGGCGGCGAGGAGGGGTGGCTCCCCGCCTAATGTCGAGACAGGCTCCATCTCGCCTGACGCATGCGCCTGCTCCTTCATAATGATGGGCGCGAGGTAAGACAGAGACGTTGAGTCACCTTGTAGCAGATGCGAGGACCATGCCCCTGCGCTTGTAGGAAAGTACCATCAGGGTACGATGGGATGGGCGCTTTAAGCCCTTCCAGGCATGGCAGAGCCCGAACAGTGTTGTAGGCGCCGACTTTTGTCTTACAGTGTTGTGGGCGCCGCCATCAGCCCTCAGGCGTGGATCCTAATATAGGCATACGACAACCACTATAGTCTAGGAGGGAACTCATATCATCAACAGTAACGAACGTATGGTCACTTCCCCGTCTGCTCCCCGTAGGGTCACGACTCGGTACCCTAACACGCCGCATCGTCCGCCGGAGTAGGATGGGACGCGACCACTAGCTAACCGAAGCCATGGCACGGCCCTATCAGGATCAGTGAATGTACTATCCCTGACATGGTCTGCCATGATAGCAGGGATGGCTCGAGAGAAAAGGAAGACCCGGCACCTTTGAAGGACCCTCTCTACCTCTAGTTTTTTCCTCTCTCCCATTTATAATCCCTGCTCTCCCTTGGTCTATAAAAGAGAGGGCAGGGAGCCCCACTAAGGATGATCGATTTCATACACAACACATCACATGGCACACAGCCAAGCAGCAACCGAGCTCTTGACATCCTTTCGACCCTTCCATCAGAGACTTGGGACCTATCTCTCTCGACCGTTTGTACCCCCTACTACGAACCTTTTTCGGTACTAATAACACGAGCAGCAGCAAACTGGACGTAGGGACATTCTGCCCGAACCAGTATAAACCTTGCGTCCTTTAGTACACAATCCGAGCCTAATGCCCAACAAATATAAATTTACTAGTTGGTGTTTGTTCGAAACACCGACAGTGTGTTTCGGGGTACCTAGCTGGGATACATTGATTCACGAATCGCCGTTTCCATAAGACGGTACCGACTTGGCTATGGTCTAGCACCGTAGTAAGAACTGGAATATGAAAGATGATAAAATGATTCTGATTGCTCACCACCTGCTTGAAAGTAGCATAGGTGCTTACATAGAATGGTTAGTTAATGAACTAATGATAACTGCTAATAAAATTGACTATAAGGACGCACATTTAGTAATGCTTCCGTAGATGCCATAACCCACAAGCAAAATAAGCCTTGCATATCCTTGGAGTCTTTTGTTTTTTTCCTGTCGGGTAAGTCTTGCTGAGTACAATCGAGTACTTAGTGTTTTATTTCCCCTGTTGTAGGTGACCGGATGATACGTAGATCTGACTCTTGTGTGTGGAAACCTCCTGGTGGACTGAGAGAGGATTTCTTTTCCGCTACGACCGTAGTGTTTATTTATAATCCTCACTAAAGGTTTTTATAAGAAAAGATATAAAATCTGCTAGCATCTCTTGTATAAAAATGTCCACTATGTTAATGCTCCACCATATCATTAAATTAATCTTGCTTCTCTCTGTAACTCTAATAACCTTGTTATATTCCGCTGTTATAATTAATTGAGGTAATATGTTGTTACTGCAATAAAGTGACGTAAGTAATAGCTTAAGAATGTTGAAAGCTTTATTCTCTCATTTATGATCCTAAGGGAAAAATATGTATTTTTAGTTCTCTTTTAGGGTGTGCTCGACGGAACTGCATAGTTTAGTGTCATCTCTTGAGTACTTAGTGTATAATGGAAGATGAGTATTCCTGGGAGGCATTAGATTAGACAATTCTGCCACACTAAAGCCCCACTATAATTTTGCAGTCATTGAAGTTTGGAAGATGAGCTAAATTTAAAAAAAAGTAAGGATGAAGAGCCTCTCCTATCACTAGATATGTTATTGAGGCTTAACTATCCTCTTCAATCATATATCAACCCTGAGAAAACAAAAATATTGGGAAGATTGTCGAATTGGATGCATAGGTAACTACGCGCATCATAGGCCTCCATGAGAAAACAAAACAAGGTAGGATTTAACGAAGACAATGCTCTAGATAGCTTGAAAGGGTAAAGTTTATTTAGTTTAAAACCTAACAAATTACTCCTCGTCTCAAAATAATTTTTTTAGGTGCATATGCATACCTAGAAATACATTTATTTAGATCGAAGGGGTATAACCAGAATTTTGACGTGAGAGAGAGAGAGAGAGCAAAGTGTCCTTGCTTCTCTTAATTGCCGATGGCAAGGCAGAGGCGTGTGGTGGCACACTATCAGCTACTAGAGAGGCCCGCTGTTGATGTGTCATAAAATGTCAGTATCAATCAGTTAAAAAGTATGACCATTGCACATAATACATACTATTTTCCTGTCCCAAAAAAGATTATAGATTTAGTCAAAATCAAATTATTATAAATTTAACCAAGTTAAAGGAGAAAAATATCACCATTTATGATATCAATGAGATATACTATGAAACTATATTACATGATAAATTGAATGATATTCTTTGTTATTTCTAAATTATAAGTCATTATGACTTATCTATCTATATATATGAATTTTGCTACGTATTTGGATATGCGCTATGTGTAAAAGCATAATAAACTTTCCTTTTGAAATGAAGGGTGCACGTGTCACACGATTAGTATTATAGTGGTTGGCGTCGATGGTCCTATCTCTAAAGCCCAAGTGCCCAACTTCTTGTAAAACAAAAAACGTTTATAAAAATAAAAAGAATATTAATATTAACGGGAAGTTCGTGAAGATTGACGTGTTTTTTCTCTTTTCATATCATCATCAGTAATAACATTATATCACCATCAGTAATAACATTATTATCCCAACATTCAAGGCCCGGTGATTTTTTTTTAATCCACAACTACGGGTGTCGTAAGGAGCGCCATTACAAAGTTGAAGTCTAAGGCCTAACAATTCAGGACAAACAATGCCGTTTAGAACGGGGAGTTTCCATGGTTTGGAGTATAGCCTAACTGCCTAGTGATGATCCAGCCAGCTATCTAGGTCAGCACACCCGATTGCCTGCTCACTCCGTTGAAAAGACAAGCTGAAAAGTATTGTTCGTTAATTTGTTATAAGAGAAAAATACAATTCCATCACTGAAAAAATACGGCTGATAGGACCAACAGGTGTACAGTTTAGTAGTATATTTAATTGAAAACAATTTCAGAATTCAGACCCCGTGATTCCTTTGATGGGAACCTTATTGAATTTCTATATATGTTTTGGCAAACAAACTCAAGTATTTTCTGAAAGTCATTGAATTGATGGGACACAGTTAGGTTAGGTTGTATTTTCTGAATGACATTGAATTGAAGAAAAAAAAAGAAAGAAATAACTTAATCCTCAAATGCAGGAGCATGGAGCACTTGCATATCACTTTCAGGTGAAAACACTTACTATATACTGTTCCTATCTGCATAAACCATGACAACGTGTTTTCTGAAATTGTTTCCTGAGAGAAGGATCATCCAATTTCTCCATCTCCCTTCTCTTATATAAAAAAATCCGTTTCTGTACTTTAATCCCACCTGGACAAAACTTCTACTCTCTTGAGTGTCTTTCTAAAAAAAAATCTTGACATTACATGACTCATTTTTTTTTTCCAGAAAACATGTCGTTTTAGTATTCCTTGATTCCTTCCACGTTTACTTCATTTACATGCTGATTTTTTTAACATGAAAAAAGTCCATTACGCATCAATTGAGGCCAAATCCTTTGGCCACATGGTAACGGATACAAGCAGGAATACTGTCCAAAACTGAGACAGTACCCGGTCTGAGACTTGTCCCTAAGGCTGCTAAACCATGGGCAACCAAAGTTACATGAACGTGGATTATGAGCAGCTACACGCGAGCTGAAGTTAGAAATTAGCAGTTCTTTTAATTCCTATATTAACATGCAGTTTTTTTTGGCACGAGGATGTTAATATACTACGTACTGCATGGTTGCATGCAAATTTCTTAATTACCACAATTATCTAAGGCATTGTTTAGATGCATATGTATTCACTTCAATCCACATGTGTTGGAGTGAAATAGAATAAAATCTAGTTTAATTCCACTCCAATCCACTTCAACACATTGGATTGAGATGAATACATGCGCATCCAAACGTCTAAGCGGTAGCAAATGACAACCGACCTTTTCATATGAACTACCTCCAATAAGTATGGACACAAGAGTCATTTTACCTTAGTGTCAGTTTGTTAAATCCAACTTGGTGTCGAAGTAATAACTGATATAGGGTCTGTTCGCTTGGTCGTAAACGATCGTAAATTTTCAAGCCCAAACAGTATTTCTCTCACACCAAACCAGCCAGCAGTAATAATCCACGATGGTATACGATCGTTTCAGCCCCAGCCGAACAGGCTGATAATGTATCGTACATCTGCTGATATACACATTGTTTGGATTACACTATTTACCTAAACGCTATTGACCTATTTAAATAGTACAAAGAGGCCAGTCCTGTCTGATTAATTAAATATCCTTTGATTTCAGCACCCCTTCATATATTTCTAAGGTTGAGCATCAATTTGACACAAGATAATTTTAAACAAAAAATTATGTGCTTCAAAGTCAGTAGATCTCGTCGTCATCTAAGCTCATATAAGAAGGCTCTGATTTTATTAAAATGCATTAGGCAGAAAATCTAAGGCCGCGTTCGGCTGGCTGGACTGCCAGCGCTCTCACAATGACACTGTTCACGCAAACAATGTTCCCAGACAGAACAGTATTTTTCCCTCACAACAATCAGCCGAAACAATATTTTGGCTTATTTTTCAGTCCTGCCGAAAGCAGACTCTAAATTCCACACACTTGAGTGGAACGTTTAAACCACAATTTTAATTGACAGTGAGAGAAGTGCGAACCAAATGTAGAGTCAGATTTAAGTAAATTGGTTTCTCATATGTATGTAAATTTATTTTAGGATTTAATGATACTATTTTTCTAGTGTTTTTTTGAAACAATCCAGTGCACTTTATTCATTGAGGATAGTTACATCATTTATCAATAAACCATGAATAAAATTAGAGGGCTCATCGTTTCCAAGTACAATTTTATTTAGAGTGCATAGCTCTCCTTGCTAGTTCCTGTGCCACTTGATTTTGTCTTCTCAGTGCTCAATAGATACGTCTTGGAACATGTTGCATATGACTTTTCTAGTGTTTGATGATGTGTTCGTTGATAGCGAGAAGTTTTAGTAACTTTGTCAAATATGAGATATGCTGTGCATGTACGTACGTCGCCTCTGTAGTACATTTCATAATCTTAAAAGGAAAAGATGGAGAAAGAAGTATATTTCTGTAAATAAACTCCGGTGATTTTTTTTTGGAAAAACGAAAAAAATAAAAAACAAAAAGAAATCTCGATTTTTTTTTTGGCCTACGGCTGCGTGCTGCCCAGCCCAGCCCATCTCGTCTCAGCGATACCCGCCGTCGCCGGCGACCTTCGGTCTATCAAACTCGCGACGCCCCACGCCGGTGATCACGCTGGGCGGCAGGAGGAGACGACGGGTGCCGCGGAGCGCCGCCGCCGCCCGATCTGCCTCCCTTGGCCGGTGGACTGCGTCACTGCTCCGTAGACACCCGCTGGTCCGTCCGTCCCGTGACGTGCCTCCGCCTCAAACCCGCTCGATCAGCCTGAGGTATTGCACGATTTCTGCCTCATCCAGTCATCCTTCATCTCCAATTGATTCGTGCGTGCTCAAATTGCTTAATTCTGTGATCTTGGATGATGTGTTAACTATATAGTATATATACTGAAAATTCCTGTACTGCTTGATTAATCGTTCTTTTCTGCCCCGGTTGTCCACCTCTGTTTAGGCTGGGGTGGAGTAGAGATCTACCGGACTTGGATAGATTCCTTTCAACTCAACGCTAGGCAGATGGCGCAGATCCCCAATCTCGACAACGCGCCGCTCAACCTTGCGGCCCTCAGGTGCCCCCACCATCGTGAACCGTCTCATTAGCTCGCCTCCTCCTATCTGTTACGCATCTGGATTCTGACAGGCTTATTCGATCTGTTTGTAGGGAGCAGTCGCAGAAGGACCTGCTCGGCATCCTAAAAAATGTGTGTTTCCTGTCTCACGTTGCTCGTTATAACCATGATCTCCGGTGGTCTTGTTGTTTTGATACTAAACTGAGAAGTTTGGTTTCCTTTGTGATGCGTACCAGATAAGGGGGAAGAAGTGCTTGGTCATTGATCCTAAGCTCGCTGGGACTCTGTCACTGATTGTGCAGACATCGCTGCTAAAGGTGTGATGACACTATGTGTATGCTAGTCTTGTCTGGTTATCTTTAATAACTCTGTGTTACAGTAATATTCTTTGCTTGTACATTTTATATTTTATATATATCATATGTCAAGGTCTAGGCTATGCCACAGCGTATACCCCGGTTCATCTGTTTAATTTCCAGAGTTTCTTAGCTCATTGCGCCCTTTATTCTGCTTATCAGGAGTATGGCGCGGAATTGCGGATTCTCTCCCCCGAACCCCTGCAGACGGAATGCCCAAAAATCATATATCTTGTGCGCTCTCAGCTGAGCTTCATGAAGTTCATTGCAAGTCAAATTAAGAACGATGAACCTAAAGGGCTCCAGAGGGAATACTTCCTTTACTTTGTACCTCGCCGCACCGTTGCTTGTGAGAAGGTATCTGCTATTCTTTTCATGTTTGAACTAATCCACTAGTGGGTTCTATATTGTGTATGGGTGCTGTAGAATAGTTTACAATGCTCAGATCTATTGATTTGTTCTAAATTTATATTTAAATTTGAATTTAGTAATAAAATGAAACTCAAAGTAATAACCGTTTCGCAGTTAGATGGACATGTATCCTTGAACCTTCTGATTCTTGTATGTTCATGCATTCAATCAATTATAGTTTTGCCTGAATGAGTAGATATCACTGAGTCTAGTTGAAAATTGGTTTCTATAGGTTCCAGAAATTGGCACTTGGCAGGCTGGAGCTAGTTCATCAGTTTATGCCTTTGCCCTTAGGCTATGCTTAGACACGAGTTCAACAACAGCACCTTGTGTATTGTATTTGTTATGCTAAGCATTGGCTGTGTCCTGTTTGTACTATATATATATGATTCTCATACATGATGCGTATCAGGCCTGAAATATTATTTGGTTTGATCATGACTTTACATTATTGTTTTGCATATATGTATGTTAATGTTTTAAGAATAAATGAGATACCTTGAAGACGATCTGTGTCTTTCTTTTTCTGCTGCCATGAAGATGAATGGAAATAAAACATGTTTGTGATTGGAAGATGGCTTCTAAGAACTGTTTTACTTGGCATCTACAGATCCTGGAGGAAGAGAAAGTCCATCAGAAACTGACATTCGGAGAATATCCCTTATATCTAGTTCCATTGGATGACGATGTCCTGTCTCTTGAACTTGACCATTCTTTGCAGGTACTATTGCATATATCTAGCATTTGTCTTCTGATATTCTGAATCTCATTTTAGCCCTTGTGATTTTATAGGAATGCCTTATTGAAGGAGACACAAGTTCTATCTGGCATGTTGCTAAAGCGATCCATAAATTAGAGGTACCTATGTCTTCTTATACTAGTGGCCTGTTTGGATTGGACCCTAGGAAAGCATTTTTGGTGGCCTGGGGCTGGATGGTGTTGACTGGCCCAGGCCACCAACCAAACAGGCCCTAATGCATGCATTTGTGCCTGAGGTATTAAATGGACATGAGTACAGAGTATGTACCAATTTTAGAAATATTGAAAATCTCAAGTTGACTATTCATTAAGTGGAAGACATAACACCCTGTTGTATTTTGTTGTACTGACTTATAAGATTCTTGAAACTATGCATTTGTGCTTATTACTGCATATTTTGCCAGTTTGCCTTTGGAGTTATCCCGAATGTTAGGGCTAAGGGTGTGGCGTCAACCAAAGCTGCAGAGTTGTTGAATAATATGCAACTAGAGGATCCAGTCAACATGGATGATGTAAGACCAACTGATGTTTTGCTTCTGTGACTCAAGTTTCTAAATTTATTTGAACCTGACTAGTTCCATCTTTTTTTCTTTGTGGTGTCTTAGATGGGGATTCCAGAGATAAACACTGTTATTCTGCTAGACAGAGAGGTACATATTCTATTATGTTCTATTTGCACTGTGATTTTCATTTCTGAAAACAATCATTTAGTGCTTCTTGTCTTCTGTTTTGACCATGCGTTTTTCTTTAAGTCATTAAGTGATACATTTTACAGTGATATCAGGTATGATACTGTTTTGATGTATTATAGTTTTTCTTATTTGTTCTAATTTTATTTCCATTCAGGTGGACATGGTGACACCAATGTGCTCTCAGTTGACGTATGAAGGCTTGTTGGATGAGGTAGGCTATAGAATCTTTCCATCCTGGCTTAAATTCATGAGCATGTGATCTGTTTCTGTTTTCTGTTAACCATGGTAAAGTCATCGTAGAACTATGAACCTGCATCTGTATGACGTTCTAATGTCGCTTTATCTAAAGATGGAACCAACAAGAAACATTGTATAATTCCCTTTCTTTTACCAACAAGGAAAAGTTGATTGCTGCATACATCTTTCTGACTCCTCCACTAGATCCTCTGTTCAGATTTCAGCATGTCTGTTAGGATTAAACAAATTTTTTTTGAAGGCAAAAACTGTGGGGGAGATCCCCACAGCACTTCATTTTATATATTTAAAAGGAATTAAAACAGTACAAACTTACAACGGGAATTAACTGTAAGCATCTAGCCAAAACAAAAGGCTGATCTGAGATCATCCTTGATTAAACAATTTTTTTTGCAGTGCCAATGCAGTTAAGTCACCAAAGACCACCTAAAACTCTTTAGTCGTTAAATCTATTATGTTATCTCTGGCAAACTTCATGTGACTATTAAGAGCCTGTTTGGTGCCGCTCCAGCTCCACTGCGCCACCGCAGAAGGCAGAGCCGGAGCAGGGGCACCTAGAAAGCAGCTTCGCCTAGAAAACCGCTTCGGCTCCTTTGTCACCCAGGCCAGAAGCACTTTTATCGTGAAGCCATTTGGTGTGGCTCTGTCTGGAACTGTTTGGGGCTGGAGCCGCACCAAAGAGGCCCTACTTTCAACATCGATATACAGAAAAGTATTTGGAATGGTCTTATAAATGTAATACCAGCAGATCTGTCAACAAAAAGTCTTCCAGAATGCCTTTTAACATTTTTATTAGCCTAATTAATAATAATACAAAATAGCAGTAAAAAGTGTTAGGTGGTGTTTAAGGCTGTCAAAATCTGAAACCTCAGCTGTAGCCCCTTTGTTCTCCTAAGTGAGACAAAGTGGGTTGTTGTATTTCGCTTTCTCAGATTGGTGGAGAAAAGCAGTGAAAAAGATTCAGAAAGATACAAGAAAAGGGTTGAACTCGATTGTCATTTTGGGCGCCTGGGTAATCTGGAAACACCATAATTCATGTGTTTTTGATGGCGCGCGGCCGTGCATCAATGACCTCCTCCGGATGTTCAGAGAAGAGCAACACCTCTGGTGTCTTGCTGGAGCTGAAAGTCTGAGAGCGTTAGGTCAAGGTCAGGGAGATGAGCTGGGGCAGTCTTAGTTTGTTTCCTCGCTCTTTCTGGGTCAGGTCTCATCTCTCCCATGTTTCTTTAGAGTAAGTCCTGTTCATGTAAAATTCAACCCCTCATGGCTCGTCTCGGAGTGAGCTGGTGGTGATTGTAAGGGGCCGGTTCTTTCTCTCTATAATACAAAGATACGAAGCTCTCCTTCGTATTCGAGAAAAAAATATTAATACAAATATATGCAGCGCTCCTGTATGTTCGAGAAAGAAAATATGTCTGAAACATCCTTTTTTTAACACACAATAGAATGTCATGGTCAAATGAACGATTTCATGATCCACTATTATTGTGCTCAGATGCATATCGGAGGTGGCCTATTTGGCACTCCAGAACTATCTATGAAAGCATCTAGCCATTATATAATGGCTAATTTGCTTTGTGTTTTTCAACTTGAGTGTAGAGAGAGGATGTAATATTTCTCATTGTTCTGTTGCTTCTACTCTTGTATTGTTAATTACATTTGTTACTATGATGCTGTTTCAGTAAATATCCGCTACTAGATTGCACATAATGATCCAGTAATCTTAGTTTATCTAGAAATGCATACACAGCTGCATGCTGACCTGCCCTGTTTGCAGCAGGGAAGTGTTGCCTAAGACTTTTTCTTAATTAGACCTTGTCTTCTTTTTGTCTGTTGTTCTTTATGACTTTGAAAGTAACTCTAAATATGGTGGCATTGTCTAGGGGCTCTTTGGTTGGCTCCTGAGCAGTGCTGCCTGGCCCAGGTAGTGCTCCTAGTGCCTCAATCCAAACACGCCCATCATCACTGCATGATAGGTCCTGAAACATTCTTTCTGGCCTAAATAAATGCAATCGATACATACAAATGATATATCATCCATTTTGTAAACCCTAAACCTGCTGCATTGCTACAGTGATATAGAATCTCAAATTGTTTGAATTTAAATATCTAGGATCATGTAATATTCTACAGATGCTACAAATTAATAACGGTTCAGTGGAAGTTGATGCAAGCATCATTGGAGCTCAACAAGATGGGAAAAAGGTTAAGGTTCCACTGAATTCAAGGTAAATTTCCCTGCCTCAGTTAGCGACTATTAATCTGCTCTTTAAATTTTGAAATAATTCTGGTCACAAATATGAATTGTTTTAGATCTGCCATAAGTCAAACCTTTTTAGCTGTCCTAAATGACTGATCTATATCTTGATAAAGCTAATCCTCACTACAAGTCTATCTCATCATGCAAGCCATCCACATCATCCCCACTAACTATCCACATCATCTCCCTCTAATAGCCATGTCATCCCACTAACTTTCAACCTCTCAATTGGAAGCTATCCACATCATCTCCATTTAATTTTATTTCAAATTCTCTGCAATCCCCGCAGCAATGCGCGGGCATATTCTAGTATTTGTTATTGAGAGAGTGCATGTTACTAAATTGTAAATTTGCTTTGTGCCAACGAATATTTTGTAACCCAGCATTGTACCTTTTTTATTTAGTTTTTTATTCTTAGCTACTCTATTGGCATCCTTGTCATTATCAAGATACTTATGGTTTGTTTTGCACAGTTTTGAAACTTTTGGATCTAGAAAGTTGAGATAATTGTTATTAATGGATTTCTTAGTTTTTGAAGTTGGCAAAAGTTTGATGGTGCAAAATGTCTGCAATCAAACTTCTGATGTCTGATCAACTTACCTTCATGAGTACCTAGATTGGCTATGTGGAAATGTACCAGTTGGCTTTTCATGAAAACTACTTTCATACAAATTTATTGGATAGAGACTGGTACTTATTTGTGACTGTAGATAGTGCAAATATGTGTGTGCAATTGTCTTATTGTACATAGGCTTGCATTTTTACAGGATATTTTGCTGTATTTGGAGCTATGCATTTACATTGGTGTCTTTTTCTTTTCAGCGATAAGTTGTACAAGGAGATCCGAGATCTCAATTTTGAAGTTGTAGTTCAGGTTCACTCCACTGACTTCAACTTTTGTTTATTCATGTGAAGGAACTTTGTGCTAACTTTTGTGGTTTTGGTTGTACCTGCTATTGTCATAGCCATCATTTCTAATTCCAGTTTTTTTAGTTATAGCTACCATCATTTCTACCCATATTAAATAATTATAAATTGTATTGATTGCAGGTTTTACGTCAAAAAGCAACATCTATTCAGCAAGATTATGTGGAAGTGAAATCCACCAACGTAAGAATTAAGTGTGTTGTGTTTTGCCGTGTGTCCTCTATGTCTGTTGTCTATGCTGAGTTCATGTGTGTTTTATTTAAATATGGGCCACCTCTTTCGGATGATTTACTGATATAAATTTATTTTTAGACTATTTACTGTCGGAATTAGAATGAGTCCCCATGTTATATTAAGATTAATTATTGTTCCCCAACAAATCAAGTATTTTGTATGTTAATCAAGTTATAGTTTCTTTTAGAGATAAGATTGAGTTCTTTGGAGAAAGCCTCTATAATGGATTGTAATTATTTCAATCAGGACAATTGATAAACAAAAGTGTCTAATCTGCCTCTATTTTTCAACCGTGCCAGAGGATTGAATCAATGGCAAGAGGATTAACTTCGCAAAAAAATATTAGACAATACCCACTTTTCAGTCTTTGATTTGTGCCTGTGATTATGATAACCTGGACATATAGCATTTTCCTGCTGTTGAGAATTGACATGGATATGGATTTGGACTGATGAAGCTGGTTTAATATTCACACAAGATCAGAAAAATATTAAATTATCAAGAAATGTCGTTTACATTGTATAATCAACAGCTCTGCTTGACCTAAATAATTTTGTCTTATTTGAAGATTCAGGGGGCATTTCTTAGTACAATAATGGGTGATCTAGGTGTGATTGCTTGGATAACAATATCAAAATTAGTCTAAATGTGGACATGCTTTAATGGAACTCTTAGTATGAAGAACTTACTACTTTTTAGTGTGTTTCTGCGTCCCGTGTTGTTTAAATGTTATGCATGTTTTTTCTACAGTAAATTACCTTTGGCTAGTACAATGTAGAAAAGGGAAGGTAATTAATTAATTGATATTGTGGTTTTTAACAGACTCAGTCCGTTTCGGAGCTCAAGGATTTTGTGAGGAGGTTGCACTCGCTACCGGAGATAGCTGTGAGTTGATTGCATGCCTTCATTTTTCTCTGATATTATTTTACTAACTTATTGCATGTTGTTTAGAGGCATGTTCATTTGGCACAACACTTGCAATCGTTCACGGGGAAACCCTCCTTTCATGCCCGACTAGACATAGAACAAACAATATTGGAGGTTCAGAACTTTGAAATGTGAGTTTATCTTTGCACTGCCCTTCTTTTTTTTTTCTTCTGCTTTTGAACACTGAAGAGCTGCGCTTCATTTTATTTCCACTGCTCTTTAAGTGGGTGTTTGGTTTGAGGAGGAACCCATCCCCCAAATTTGGTGGAATTACCTCATTCCTCATGCTTATACTGATTATTAGATTGCGAGGAATGAGGTGGTGATGGATCAACTTATTCTATTCCACAAACCAAACAAGATGATGGATGGTTCATTCCTCAAACCAAACACCCTGTAATTTTCTTCTGTTTCTTTTTCTTATAGTTCATTCATCACTTATTATCCTTAAGTTTACTCATTTGCTTAAAATATCCCTTTTTGTATGCTTGTTTTTATCGATGTGCAGGAAACTTGGTGAATGAGTAAAGCAAAGTTTTCTCCTTGAGCTTTCACCAAGTTGAACTTGTGTTTTGAATTGCATTTGTGCTGATATTTTTTACTCTCACACTTCTATGAAAGCTGCCTAAATTTTATGTTAAGTTGGGCCACATGTTTTCTTCGATATCATAATTAACCACACGAGTCCTGTTTTTGTTCCTCCCGGTATATATGAGCTAAGCTAACTTCATCAACAGATGCTTTGAGTACATTGAGGAGATGATACATAAGCAGGAAGCTATTGAAAATGTGCTTCGCCTTTTGGTGTTACTTTCTCTTACAAATGCTGGGCTTCCAAAGAAGAATTTTGATTACTTGAGGTATGCTTATGTTGGTTTATAAAACTTTCTTCTTTTTCCTTTATTGCTTATGCACAAGACAGGCGACACTATCAACCCATTTACCTTAATGTTGCAATACATTTCATAAGCTGTAAAACAATTAACCAATAATGAAATGTATTGCCGCATTAAGGTAAATGGGTTGATAGTGTCGTCTGTCTTGGAGCACAATTTTCTTTCTAGCTATCACATCAGAGATGCGCCTTTTCTCCCAACTTTTTATGAACTAATAGATAGATGTGTTGGTAACCCAGAAATACTGAATATAAAGCATCAATGAAATTTACCTCCTCTCCCAGATCAAGCTAGTGCATAAATTTACAAAGTTGATGAATCACCATCCGTACATGATAAATTTAAATACTGTGTAATATTAGATATTCATAAAGGCTTTACGTCACGTAACAGGATGACCAGGCCAATGGTCTTATAGCCCTACATATTTATAAACTGAAAGTGTCCTCATGTCTAGCCAGAGACACCTTGACTAGCGAACTGAGACTGGGCTTCTGACCATAAACTAGACATCATCTTTGATCCCCGTAACCCAATGCAAAAAAATTTTGTGACTAGCGGAGGTGCTACCATTCTTAGTATTATGTGTCACGACCCCATTTAAGTCACATATTCACTATAATAATTGCTCCACAAACATAAGATATTTTTTTTGGATCTTATCAACAAATGTAAGGCATGCTTCATACTCCAATGCAAAACAATTGCGCTGCTCCCTACGCAAACCCTTAATAAGAAATATCCACCTTTTAACATCTATTGTTTGCATGCATGAATTGAATATAGACTTAAGATGGAATAAACGGATTTGTGGAGTAGATGCTGTTTAAAAGTACGTGCTTTAGGGTGTTATTGTGCATTTGTTATATACATCCTATGTTTATTAGAATTTATTCTTTAGATTCCAGCATGCTGTTGAGTGTACACTTAATCCTTGTTTACTCTGCTTTTTTTTACTGGCTAGGCGGGAGATACTTCATAGTTATGGCTTTGAGCACATGCACTTGTTATACAATCTGGAGAAGGCTGGCCTTCTTAAGAGGCAGGTTAGTCAGATTTGAGTGTCACCAAACTTTTTCTTCAGAGTCATCTGTGGTTCCTTCAATGTTGTTTTCTTTTGCCTTCCTAATCTTCAATGACATATTGTTGTACTACCCAGGAATCAAGAAGCAATTGGGTTGGTATTACAAGAGCACTGCAGCTTATAGTTGACGTAAATGATACGGCAAAGTATTAACTCTTGAGGCTTTATATATACTTTGCATTATGTTCTATTTGCTCATGCTACAAGCATTTGGTTTCATATATGCCTGGTTACATAAATACTGCCTCTATTCCAAAATGTAAAGTGTTTAAGTTTTGTCCCAAGTCAAACTTCTCTAACTTGACCAAGTTATAACATCTACAGTGACATTTAGTGGTGGAGTTAATAAACTAATATGGTGTTGTAGATGTTGGTATAATTTTGTATTGGTCAAAGTTAGAGAAGTTTAAGGCAAAACTAAAGCATTTTACATTTTGAAACAGAGGGAGTTGTATTCCCCAATGCATGCACTGATACACAGGTCTCCTGCATGTTCAAGAAAAGTAAACTGTTTCTGTCTTCTTCATATAAGTTATATAAACTGTTTCAGTACATCCTTTCAAACTCCATCCTAATTTTTTACCAAAATGTTTGAGTCAATATTTTTTCTGTTTAGTTTTAATTTTGTTTAGAAGTTATTTGTTTTCCTGCAATGCACTGCTTCATTGTAATGATTATTCAAGGCATAATTATGGCCATTCTTGAGCTCGTTGTAACTAGCCATTGGATATCTAATTGCACCTTCAACTTGTACTAATGTATTCTTATCGTCACTCTCAGCCCTACTGATATATCCTACATCTTTTCTGGATACGCACCTCTTAGTATTCGCCTTGTTCAGCATGCAGTGAGATCTGGATGGTATGTTTCTCATGCTAGTTTCTTTGTGTCCCTTTACTTTTTTATGATGATGACGTGTTTCTTTGAATATAATCTGCGGAGAAAGGATTGTTTAACTTCCTATGGAAGAAATGTTTCTATGCCAAAAGAAGTCAGAGAATAAAATATCTAGGTCTTTGAGTAACGGAAAGTTCTTATTACACATGATCTTTATTCATTTCCTTTCTTGGGTAAAACATACATGCAGTAAAGAAAGAAATTTGTCCCATGTATTCCTTAGGAATGTAGCCTTCCAATTCCTTTTTATATTTATAAATTGTGCAGACTTCAGTTGTGGAAACTTATGAGCCATTTTGTTGATATAAATTACAAAAAGTCTCTTCTACTAGATTGAGTATCCAGTATAATAGGAGTGTTGCCCAATTTTCCTTTATCTACATTTCTGCTCTCTTAGTTCAAAATAGATCCTAGTTTTTACCAATATATCAGATAAAAAAAGTGTTGTTTATTTATCAACAAATGCTTCACCCATCCTTTTCGGGTGGGAAAGCTTCAGCTGTCATGTTGTACAAGTGGTTTGCATGCATGTCCTTAATAACCTTAATTAATGGATAGAATGTTTGCGACATATACTTTCTCACACTGAAATATATTTCTCACTTTGCAGGCGGTCTATTGAAGAACTGTTGAAACTACTGCCAGGCCCACATCTGGATTTGAAAAGAGTGAGTGGAACTCATTGAATTGTCTTCGCGTTTTAGGGAAGCAAAAAAAAATCCTTAAAGATTTTCTCACTCATGTAGGGTGGTTTGACAATTAATTCGTCACCAGAGGTACATCCAGGTTTAGGGGCTCAACAGAGTATTGACAGGTAAATTCACCCCTGTATAACAATTCAAACATGACAGAAATGATTGAAGTGGAGAGAGAAGGGAGGGATATGGACACCATGTTGACTCTGTATACAAATTCAAGGAAATTGGGATCCGAAGATGTCATGCACAGCACACTTGGTATCTGAGGGGAGGAGCAGCACCATGCCTTCCTAGGGCCTTTGGATTGTGTTATTTTTTAGAGATAAGATTAAATTGTATTGTTTCGTTAAGCTTGGAGATTAGTTCTCTAGGATCAAGTCATTCCATAAGGATCAAGTCATCTCATCATTATAAGGATGGCATGCATCTCCTCTAGGAAAGCAAAAACAATAGATCATAACTCCTAGTACGTCAGCTATCCTTGCCCTTGCCTAGAGGCCACTGTTTTCCAGCACAGTCGTGCTGATTGGGTTCAGGGCCATCTAAGATAGATATGCACCAAATTGTGCATGCTATTTCATTATCCGAACTTTTTGGTTAGTAATGATCGCAACAGAAGTACTTAGTCATGTTGACGTCAGACATAGATGGTCAAGTTTTTGGTGTTACTCAACCAGTTTACCCTGAAATATGTGGTACCAAAATGCAATAGCAGATAATTTCTGGACAGTATGCAGCAGATCTGGGAGAATGATCTCATGCTTCAATCAAAACCATATTTTAATAGAGAAGAGTGCTAAAACTTATATACTCTTGATATGGAAAACATTGTGGGCCATTCCCCTATCATTCTCACAGTAATAAATCTGCTTTCTAAAATTTCTGTTCATTCTAGGGTTGGTCATCGCTCTCTGGTTTTGGTTGTATTTATTGGTGGTGTCACATTTGCTGAGATTGCTGCCCTTCGATTCCTTAGTGCACAGGTACGCCTTGTCCTACTTGTTTCTCAGTTTTCAGATGTTTAGAGCAAATTGATTCCAAGGTATTTTCTTATATACAAAAATTCACATCAGTATCCATGGTACATAGGAGTATTTTTTTTTCCTGATTTGTTTTCTCAACTACTTTGAGCCCTTATCTGTTTGCCTTAGTGATGGATGAGGTCACAAGGGACATACAAGGGGACATCCCTTGGTGTATGCTTTTCGCGGACAATGTAGTGCTAGTTGATGAAAGTCGGATAGGAGTGAATCAGAAACTGGACTTATGGCGGGAGACTTTGGAGCTCAAGGGTTTTAGACTCAGTAGAACTAAAACTGAGTATATGAGATGTGACTTCGGCACTACTACTCGGGAGGAGAAAGATATTAGTTTGGAAGGTCAAGTAGTGCCTAGGAATGATACATTTCGATATTTATGATCAATACTACAGAGAGACAGGGATATTGATGAAGTTGTTAGCTATAGAATCAAAGCAGGGTGGATGAAGTGGCGCCAAGCATCTGGTGTCCTATGTGACAAAAGGGTACCACAGAAGCTAAAAGACAAGTTTTATAGGACGGCGATTAGACCTGCTATGTTGTATGGTGCAAAATGTTGGTCTACGAAAAGACGACATGTTCAATGAGATAAGTGTCATGGAAATGCGTATGTTGCGTTGGATTTGCGGTCATACAAGAAGGGATCGAGTTCGGAACGATGATATACGTGATAGATTAGGGATATCACCAATTGAAGAAAAGTGTGTTCAACACCGGTTGAGATGGTTTGGACATGTCCAACGGAAGACCTCCAGAGGCACCGGTGCGTAGTGGAATCCTAAGCCAGGATAGTAACGTGAAGAGAGGCAGAGGAAGACCGAAGTTGACTTGGGTAGAGACAATAAAAGGAGACTTGAAAGGATGGAATATACCCAAAGACTTAGCCTTAAATAGGAGTGCTTGGAAAACAGCTATTTACGTGCCTGAACCTTGATTGCTCTTTGGGTTTCAACTCTAGCCTACCTTAACTTGTTTGGGACTTAAAGGCTTTGTTGTTGTTGTTGTTGTTGTTTTTCTCAACTACTAAATCAATAAGAATAATTTGGTGCAACCATTTTATATTGGTTTGCACAGAGTAAATTCTTTTTCGTGATTTTTGTTGTCCCCTTTGTTATGAAAGTTGATTGTATGGATCAGCCCTCCCCCACACCACTACAAAAAAAAAAAAACCTGACCACTATACTACTGTTTACCTGAACAAAGTCTTTCTCTTAACTTTTTTTACTGCATATAAGACCTGAATTTTGACTATGAAATATTTTTTTTTCTCTTTAGTTGGGCCACACTCTTTCTCGAACACAGCATGAGGAAGTTGGACCACACTTTAGTTCTTAGTTTTCTTCACTTCATACCTCTTGCCTTGTATATTGCAGGAAGGAATGGGCTACGACTTCCTCATTGCAACAACAAAGGTCGTCAATGGAAACACAATACTCAGACCAATTATAGCAAATAGCAAAGAGGGGATGATGTAATTTTGTTCTTTTGCTGTGCATGTGTTTTTGTAATAGCAAAGAGGAATACTCAAACCCAAGCTTGAGGGTTTTCTTGTTTGGCTAGGGGTTCGTGTTTGTTCAGCAACTGGATGATAAGGCTAACACGCTTGTCGATAGATGGAATCCAACAGTCTCATTTTGATTCAGATCTGTAGCACATTCTCCTAACTGTAAATCATTGGTTTTCATGTGTTCGTCTATCCTTTTATTCAATTAACTGCTTCCTTGAATGCCGTGCATGTTGTTTCTGGACCAATATTGTGAAAAAGGAAGAATATATAGAGCCTGTTGCAAATCTGCATCTTATTCTTCATTTTTACTGAAGGAAAATCATGTCCATGTGAAATATGAAATGAAAATGTCAGCATGCTAAGTTGCCATTCAAAAATATGGTTGGAGGATTGAAGTTTTTATTGGAACCGGGGAATGTTTAAATATCTTGAGAGTTTAAATGCGAGATCCTTGGCCTGTTGATTCTTATTTTTCTTGTGAAATTTCAGCTCATAGAAGTTGGCATGAGAATTTTGAATATTTTTTGCACTCTTGCGTGGTCTCCAAAAAGCTGTACACATTCTTATAAAATGAGCGCATAACTTTGACCTGTCTGAAATCAAGAGAACAGCAAAACGAAGATTTATACTTCATCCATCTTAAAATAAATCAGCTTCTAGAGTTGTTCCAAAGTCAAATTATCTCAAGTTTAACTGGAATTATAGAAAGGAACACTAATATTTATGACACCAAAATAGTTTCATTAGATACATAATGAAATATATTTTCTTATCTTGTTTCATTCGTAGATGTTGATACTCTATAAAGTTTGTCAAATTTTAAATAGTTTAACTTAAGATAACTCTAGAAATTGATTTTGTTTTTTCTATCTTTGTATATTTGTTTCATTTTTTTCACATTTGAAATGTTTCTCATATAATGTTTTGAGAGGCAACAAGTGCAAATATCAGCAGTGTTGTCCCCCCAAAAGTAGAATAACGAATATGACAAATGGTGCGAAGTCTAGAGATGAAAACTGCAAGCACCAGAAGTCCGCCGGCAAGGCTCGAACACGTTGGATGATTGGGCGGTTGTCTGGTGATCAATCCAATAGGGTACTATTCAGATGAACGTAGTGGACGGTACGGTGGTCAAGGATACAAAGGCATTGGACGAGAGAGTGTTGGTCGAATGTTTGACCAAAGCTGAAGACCTGAGGAATATTATCTGACGAACTATTCGGTGGATAGCATGGTGCAAACAGTGTACAGTCTAGTGACATCCAGTAACTTGGGCACTATGAAGATTAAGGCACCGGACAATCCAACAGCTAATGCGAAAACTCTAGCAAATGATCCGATGACAATTAAGGGGCCGTTCGCTGGTCTGGAAAGACCAGCCAGCCGGCTGCTCCCCCTCACAATTTACTATTCATCAAACCAGCCGAACAACGTTTTTCTCTCACAACAAACCAGCCGGAACAGTGTTTTTCAGCCAAGTTTCAGACCAGCGAACGGGGCCTTAGGTGGCAACGGCGCAGTACTCACTATGTGGCGGTGGTGAGGAACAGCGGATAAAGCATGTCAACAAAAGAAACAGTTACTTCAACGGTTAGTGAGGACTTGACCATCTAGTGGTGACGAAAATAATTGTTTTTACAATTCCCTTTGACTCCTAAGAATTTTGGATGTGGGACCGGTGTCATTGACACTTTTACCTCCTTAATTAGCTTTCTGTGCATCTCTACTCTAAGTGACCAATCTGTAATCAACGCTCTGTATTGGTCCTTGGCTAAGTCATCCTATGGGTCAACAGACGACATGATAGCACCAACATGTCTTTGAAGAAGCTCCCCGCCCCCCGAATTTGCTGATTTTACAAGTGAAATCTTCTATGTCAAGACAGAGTTCATAAAAAAAGCATCCAAAACTAGTTTCTCTTGTTTTAGCCCCCAAACATGCTTTTAGTATATCTTTTTATATGTTAACTTTGATTTCTATAAGAAAAACAGGTGCTCATGAGTTCCTAGCACGCAACAGGGTCATTTCTAGGACCCTAATGTTTCTCTTGATGTTTGATGTACTTTTTAACTTACGTAAAGTTTGTTTGCTTGTATGTGCCTTTGTGTGATCATGTTCACTGTGTATAGAAGGAGAGCAAGAGGGTAAATTCTAGGATTAATATTTTGAAGAGACAAAGCAGTCACAACTCGCAACAATTTAGAGAAAGCAAGTGCCCCTTGACCATGTTCTTTACCTATTCACTCTAATCATTTTATTTATATACATGTGTATATTTTTTGTAAACCCTAAGGACTATCTAGTTTACTTATAATTCCTTGTAGCTAGGTTTACACGTGGGTAGTTGTAAACTTGCTTAGCTACTTCAACCCTTTCTAATGATATGTGCTTATGATGGTAACTTGATTAATGGTTTATGCAACACTGTTTAATAAAATTAGGGCTTTTCATAACAACTTGTTGGAACCTAGAGGGCTGAGCATCAGTGTTCTTTTTAGAGATGCGCACATCTGCCCACTGTAAGGATCAATTCATGGGGCGCCTACCCGGAACATACAGTGCATCCACAATGCTCTAGTCTTACTATACTTATGATTCTCTAGATCGACACAGAAGCCTATCAAAAGGCACAAAAGGTGGGGTGCGAGGACCCTCCAATTGGCCCGCTCAACTTAAGTTGCTAGCCTACCACCTTTGGTCCACACTTAACCTAATCTAATATGTCGTTCCTTGGTAGCACCATCCATGTTCCATGCTAACCATTCTAGCAAGCCATAATCAAGTTACATAGGTACACATATAGCTCAGACACGTTCACTTAACATAAAACATAAGTTAAGTTAAGTCTTTATAGTACAAGTTCACCATACATCTTGCTTATATCCCTCTATATCATGTCCTTTATGGCACTGTTCGGCTTACCCCATATTCGATTTGTTTGGCTTCTTTTTTCAGCCGGAACAATGTTTCTCTCTCACAACAATTCAGCCGGAACAGTGTTTCTCTCTTACATTCTCGTTCCTTATTACTGTATGCTTTATCTTGCTTATATCCCTCTATATCTTGCTTATACGTCTTGAGTTGATTTATCATATCTTGATATCTATCTTGGTCATATCATGTCGGATTATATCTATGTTCTACAAATACTCATACTAACGCCGTGTTTAGTTCCACCGCAATTTCCAACAAGTTGCTACAGTACCTGTCACATCGAATATTTGCGGCCAATGCATGGAGCATTAAATGTAGACGAAAAGAAAAAATAATTGCATAGTTTGGTGGGAAATTACGAGACGAACGTTTTGAGCCTAATTAGTCCATGCTTGAACACTATTTGCCAAATAAAAACGAACATGCTACAGGAGCCCCAAAATCCAACTTTCTCCAACTAAACAAGGGCTAAGATGATGCCTAGATCATTGCATCTCTACCTGACGGTCCAGCGAGGCGATTGAAATAGCGCCTATTATCTCCCATTTTTATATCCGTTATTAGAAGAGCAGGCGAATTTGTGATCTTGGCACACCCATTTTTTTTAGTGATCCGTGATTTGTAAGTCGACGTCTCCCTGCCATGTACTCTCTCCGTCCACAAAAGAATGCAACTATGGTTTGCATGCTTGTCAAAATAGTTTAATTTTGACTGAGTTTATAGTATATAATATTGACATTTATGTCTCTAATTAAGTTTAATATGAAAATATATTTCATAATTAATTTAATGACTTTTTTACTTTACATGTTAGTATATTTTTTATATAATTTTGGTCAAACTTCAAGTTGTTTGACTTCTCCATAACGAGAATTGCATTTTTTTTCATAGACGGAGGGAGTAAACTGTTGATGAAAACTTTTAAGTGAAGGATTGAGGGAGCGACGACTTGACAGGATCATAAATCTTCGGGTTAATTAAGAGAGAAGACGACAGGACGCTTGAAGGATACTCCTTGCTACTGCTGGTACAGCATCCGGGTCATGCTCACGCACGAGCTGTCCTTCTCACCAGGCTGTCACGTTTGCCCGTTGGTGTCTCGCATAGTAATAGAGATGGAGAAGAGAATAGACAGGGTTAACTCCCTGATGGCTGTCCCATCATTAGTTGAGAAAAAAAGAGAGGATATGTTTCTTTTTACCCTCGTCAGTCGTCACACGGCAACAGCGTCGAGAAATTTTGTGACAGCTGTTGCCCCCATCGATGGCATCGTGATGATCAGTTTATTATCAGCTCACCTGCTGGGTTCACTGCCAGCTGTGCGTACGTAAGTGGAATTTGAATGAAGTAGCCAAAAAGAAGGTTTTATCGCTTTGACTATTTCTGAAGAGTCTTGGTGTTGGTACATGTGTGCTTGAGGTGGTAATCTCAAATGCACAAGCTGGTAAGAACACCAGATGGCTGATGCTCATCTGGAGGGCGGAGGAGGAGGAGGCGGCGGCGGCGGCGGCGGCGGCTGGCAACCGGGTCCGACCGAGAAAACGACTGCAAAAGGCGGCAATGGGAACGCACGGCGCCTACGCGGGACAGAAGGGACAGCACATGGCTGCAGCAGAGCCACAGGGTCCAGTCCAGCCGGCCAGCCATCCCGAGAGGCCAGAGCAGAGGCGCGCGCGCTCGACGGCATGATGGTTTCACGTTCCTGTCGGCGTGTCGCATGGACCCACTACAGGGGCAGTAAACCGTTTGTTACACGCTTCAGCTCCCCCTCGTCCGTCCCATACTCATCACGACACGAGCTGCCAAAGCATGACTGTTTTTGTTGTTAAAAAAAAAAGCACGACTGTTTTCTTGTCTATCGATAGAGTACAAGAAAGAGTATGGTGTTTGTAGGATTAGCAGCAGTGCCTAGCACTGTTGATGCTGAATAGTTTTGGCCATTGAGAAATGAAAAGAGGAGGGCAGGAAAGGTCTGGGTCAAGCTGAACCAGACCGTCCAAAGGAGAGGTCAGTGCAGCAAAAAGAGAGAGGTGCGTGCCCCGTATGGCTCCATGCCTCAAACAGCGATCATGTGCTGCTCCTGCTCGCTCGTCAGGACACGCAGTCAAACATTGGTGTGCCCAACATTGCCTGAATCGTGGTGCCCAACGTTGCTCAGTTCAACCGGCGTTCCTAAAATTTATATCATATCGAATGTTTAGACACATACATGAAATATTAAATATAAACTAATTACAAAACTAATTATACAACTTGTGACTAATTTGCGAGACGAATCTTTTAAGTCTAATTAGTCCATGATTTGACAACGAGATGCTACAGTAAACATATGCTAATGACAGATTAATTAGGCTTAAAAAGACCGTCTCGCAAATTAACCTCCATCTATGTAATTGGTTTTATAATTAATCTATATCTAATGCTCTTTATTAGTATCTAAACATTCGATGTGGCATGAATTTTATGAGCGACTAAAGAATCAAACACCCCCTTACTAAGACAAGTTTAGTTACTCCTAAAGTTTACTCTATATCCCATTGAATATTGAACACATAGAGTATTAAATATAAACTAAAAAAATATCGACAATGTGATGGCTACAGTAACACATGTGCTAATGATAAATTAATTAGGTTTAATAAATTCATCTCGCATATTCCTAACGGATTCTGTAATTTATTTTTTTATTAGTATCTAACATCTTTTTTTATTAATATCCGAACATCCCATGCAACACATCTCTATGACATCCAATATGATACTCTAAAATTTTACACCTTAAATTTAAACCAAGCCAAAGAACCATGATTCATGAGTTTCTGTTTGCACAAATAAATTTTTTGCGACCCTCGAAAACAAGACGCCGAATCTTTGTCAACAGAGGAAGAGCATTAAACTACACACGCCCCAAGGTTCATTCTCCTGCATGAATCCTGATCATAAATAAACTAACCAGATCGAAACACCCCTGAGCAAGACACGCTAAGCTCAGTCAGTCAGTCTTTCAGATCGTCAATAATCAATTTAATTCCTGGCCACAAAAAAGACCTGCGTCGATGCAACGCGACGAGGATCGGAAGTATCAGTACTAGAATCAAACCTAACGCGTCACAGATCCCAACAGCGACGCGAAATTCGCAGCGATGGAGCGAACAACACACAGAACGCAGCAGAGTAGAATAACGATAAATGAACGCAGCAGAGTAGAATAACGATAAATCAAGCGCAGAGAAAGACTAGATTAGCGACAACGCACATCTCAAATGGGACGAATAATAAGAAATGATACTATATCAGTAGCAACCAGACAGAATCACCACTCACGATCACGGCGAGATAGCAGAGCATCTACAAGGGGATCAGATCACACAACCGACACACACCACGACACGGTAGAAACCCTCCATCCACCAAGGAGACCAGATCCGACCAAAATGCGACGACGACGACACGAGAGCAACGAAGAAATCTCCCTACTACTACTACTAGAACTACTGAATGACACTCCAATAAATAGATCTAGGCGGCGGCGGTGGTGGAAGTACTGCTAGGTAGGCAGGCATGAGGCATCATCAGGTCCCATCGGCTCAGTGGCTGACGGCGGCGAAGACGAAGGCGGCGGCGGCGGCGACGAGTGCCGCGGCGAAGGGCGCCGACGCGGCGCCGGCGGCGGAGACCGGGCTGGGCGCGGGTGCATCAGCCGCGTTGGCCACCGAGAGGGCGACGGCCGCCAGGACGGCGACCACGGCGAGGGCCTTCGATCCGACTCCGGCCATTGCTTGCTGCTTCGAGGTTCTAGAAGGAAGTGAGGCAGGCGATGTGTTGGTGCGGCGAGCACGAGACCTCGGCTGGTGGTGGGGAAAGGTGCGGAGGGGCCGGTATTTATTTATAGAGGGGCAACGCGGGTGGAGTCGCGGGCTAACGGGTCTCGCTTGGTGGTGACAGCTGGCACGGGTCTGTGTTGATTTGTTGGGTCGTTGCAAATTTGGTCTCTTCTGCTTCTGTTGAGAATAGATTTCCCGTTGAGTTGATATAGGAGTAGGTGATTTTGGAAAAATGAGAAAGGAATAAGAAAAAACGTTTCCATTTGTGTACTCAGTGAAGCTGTGGTTTCGAGAAATGTCTGAGGTATCAGGTTCGATGGCGCCAAATTCCCTGAAGATAGGGTATATATATGTTATTCCTAGAATTTCTTGTCTGTTTATTTATTTTCTGCAAGGTATTTTGTTTTGTTTTCCTTAGACATGTTTGGATCCATAGAACTAACAGCTAATTGACTAATTTTTAGTTTCTAAACGTCCAAACAAGTGAACTAATTGTTAGTCCACTGATCATGGACTAGTTATTAGTTCACGAGTCTATTTATAGGAGCTGATAGAACTAGTTGTTAGTTATAGTCCATCAAACATGTCCTTATTTTCTTATTAGGTTCCATTTGTATCCCAGTGGATTTTAAGGATGTGGATAAAAACGATATGATGTGTTTTATTCGTTTGGAATCTGAGTGGATTTTAGGATTCTAGATAAAAAAAATTATGTGTTTTATTGGATTCTGTGCATGTATGTTAAATTCATTGTATTCTAGCTTTAGATGTGATTCTAGAATTTTGAGATTTTTTTTATCTGGATTCTTGAATACATGGATGGAGGAGCTTTAGGTGGGAACGGTATATTTACAAATCCGCAACACGCTAGATAATAAGCCTCAAGCATCTCAACAGTGGTTTTGATTCCACCACTGTTTACGGAGTGATATCTACTGTAGGAGATACCATGGTTGTTTTTTGCACACAGTGGACAGGTAGTAAAGGCGCAACGGGTGAGGGGCTTTTTTTTTTTTTTTTGATGTGGCTAATGCACGGCCGGCTATAGTATAGTGCTTCCGCATGGCCTTACCGTTTTTTTTAAAGTGCAATTATTAGACACCTTTTTTGGCAAGATGCTAATTAACGCTCGCTTGTTGGCACGTCCAGAGGAAAAAATTTCCCGACCTCGCGGCTTGCGCGACCAGGCCCAGATGCGACGAAGGTTTTTTTTTTTTGGAAAAAAGGCCAATCAGTCCCAGACATATGCTATAATGTACTACATGTATATGTTCAAAAAGGACAATGTATTCATAAAAAACACATTTTGCATCTGCAGTTTTCTAGATCACAACACTATACATCTAGTCCCTTGGAAAAAACACACAGTTACACATCTTCTCTGTACATGGCCTGCATCTTGCTTCCCAGTATATGGCCTGCATCCTGCTTGTTAAAAAAAGGATAACATGTGTCATAATTTTGTTGCTGGATGGAGATAAATATGTTGCCTATTTGAGAAGACATTATTGTTCCTGGAGCCTATATTGGTGATGAGCAGGTTGCTGTAGGTAAATACTGTAGTGAATTGCATTTTCTTGGGCAATTTAAGTGTTACTCGTTAGGCAACGATGTCTTCCTAGATAGGCAATTTATGTATTCTGAAAAAGCAAGTATAGTGTTGGTGATCTAGAAGACTGGTTCGGCGGCCACCAGCGGGCGCCGCTCGTCGATGCGTGCTGGTTCGACGGGTAAGGCGCGGCAAGGCACGGGCGGCGTGGGCGGCCAGGCGTCCTGGCCCCGACTTGCGGAGAGGGCTAGAGCGGTGGAGGATGACGACGGTGTGCAGAGAGGACGACGGCAGAGCAGGAGCAGCGGAGGTCAGCGCAGATTCGAACCCCCGCGTTTCGAACCACACGGTACCCCTCCGGCTCGGCACCATCGCAAACCATCTAACTCGCGCGCGGGTACAAACCCTAGCAGCATGAGCATGAGCATCATCATCATCATCAGATGCAAGCGAGCACGGCACGCCAGGACCAATGGGGGGAGGGCGCTCACCTGCAGGATCCGATCGGGCGTGTGCGGAGGTGACCGGATCGGGGAGGCGGTGAATCTGCGATGGCTGTGAAATTGAGTGGGAGGTGTTGGGGTGGGGGAGAAATGGATGGGGAACGAAAGGATGAGGAGGGGATAAAAAAAAGAGTTTTATCTGTGTATTATTATAAAAATTTATAATTATTTATGAGCCATTAAATGTCACATGTGCCACTACTTCAAATTTATTCGCTCTCCATGCCATTCTGTCCATTTTGGTTGCTAACGGTGTGCTCCATAGATGGACGCGTGTGCCTGCGGTTGGCCAACCCACGGCCGGCCAAGAAGTCTTTACCTTTTTTTTTGTGGTCGTGGCGTGCACGTCGACGACTAAAGCACGGGAGTTGTGGTCGGTCGGCATCGAGGCTGATCGTGCGTGCCGCCCCCCCCAATTTGGGGCGGGCGGTGCACATGAGTAATGCGCGTCACGGATAGCTGTCAAACCTACCCTACTACTGACATACACGCCAACGGCAACGAAAGAAGGAAGGCAGGGTCCTCTTTCTCACGTCTCACGTACGCAATCATGCACACACCCGAAAGACAAAGTCAAGCTAATTACACCTCCCAATCATGCACCGGTGAACCGTCCCCTGCGTAGTAAGCTTTTCATTATTTATTTCAGTAGTACTATATATGTTGGGGACATGGACATATATCTGACCTTGGTGTTTCAAGCCATCGTTGCTGCTTTGATTTCACAGGAAGAATTCAAGATGTGCATGCATGTGTGAATGCACTTGCTAACAAAGTTTCTTGACAAATGTAAAAAAAGAAAACTAACCTAACCTACCCTAGTGCTCAAAAGTGGGCAGTGAAAGCAAAGCAAAGTATTGACGGTCAGCCTGTTCGCTTGCTCGTATACTATCGTCGATTATAAGCTGGAACAGTATTTTTCTCTCACACCAAACCAGTCAGCAGTAAATAATCCACGATCGTTTACGGCGTGCCGAACAGGCTGACATGTGTATGTGTTTGACGTGCTTGTCGGTTTTGATACTTAGTCGTCGTCATCAGAAATTACCGCCCACGTTACGCCGTCGTTAGTGGACCTTAGTACATGTTATCATTATAGTATATACACTAATAATACTGCCACCACTAGTTTCTCTATTACTGACTGTACTTTAGAATCGTGGGAAATTATACTTTCCAAATTAAACGCGACTTTCCAGCCAAAATAAATCTAATATTGAAGGTCTTGACAACAATCATGTGCGTCCAACTGAAAGGAGTGGCCACAGAAGCTTCTGCACATCCTTTCGGTTAAACTAGCCACAGGGTTATTATAGTAGGTTTTTTTTTTTGAGATTTATTACAGTAGTATGTTTTTTTTTCTTGAGGGGATATTATAGTAGTATATACTACCATACTATACTAAGTTGGGCCGTATCCTGTTGCTCACAAAAATTAGTCCTTACGCCTAATCGGCGGCGACCCAAATTAGTGCTTAAATAAATTATGTCTACTAGGATCATTCAAGACATCCGGATGTATATTTAGCATTTTCGCTCGTTGGTTTTAGCCGAGTCTTATCAGTCATGGTACATTATTTTTCTCTCACAATAAACCAGCACCAGTCGGGACTTATCAGCCCAGAAACAAAAAGCGAACATGCTGACTAATTCCGTGCGTGTCCGATCTTTTGTGCTCTAGAACAAGGTTCGGTCCCCAAAGATGCCATACCGCCAATCTCAATGGGGATTTCATGAAGTTTTATGGACGTTAAGGCCCCCTTTGGTGCAGCTCCGGGTGGCTCCAGCTCCCTCGGCTGCGCAATTGTTCACGTTATGTGCGGGCACTGTTCACCAGAGCTGATTTTCTCTCTCTTCGTTTCCTCTCTCACGGAGCCGTTCAAAGGGGGAGGAGTGGTTTTTTTCTCCTCCAGCTCTGGCTACAGTGCCGCTATAGTGCGGGAGCCCAGCCAAAGACGCCCTAAATATGCTGACATGACTTAGTATTGATGAAGAGAGAAGTAATACTGCACTGTTTTTAAAATCCGTGTGTATTAGAAACCGGTGTATTAGAAACTGGGACATAAAACACCTCTTGAGACTGGCCTTGCAACACCTGAGAACATGTCGCATTCTTGCGTACTTCACATTAGACGTACATCTGTATTTTCATGTTTGGTAGTTGGCACAGGTCACTCCACTCGATTTTGTAGCTTGTCTTTATTAGCAAAAAAAAAATATATATATAAAGTACCTTAAAACTCTCTCTCTCTCTCTCTCTTTGGTCTTCTCAACCAAGAATGTTTTAAGGTATACACATAACTTCAACTCTACCGGTTTTTGGAGCAAGAGATACTCAACTCTAAGAAATATTCAGATTTCATTCAATCAGGAATTGAGAACCCCCCACTGTTGATCTTTTGATGATACATATAGAAATATGTAAATATAAACCTTATAAATTTCAGGCATTTTTCTTATTTGATTGAAATTACGTCAAGAGTTCCCGACATTTCACTAAAGAATGGAGGTGGACACCCATCTCGGAGCCTGGACAATGCGGATCGTGATGCTGATGCAGTAGAGTGGAGTACTCTCTTCCTCGACCCAGTCGACGGGTCCCATGTGTCCCGGACAAGCTTCCTGATTTTCAGTTGTTTTCGTCTCGTTGGCGGCGGCGCAAACTCGTCTGCTAGCTACCCATCCAGATCCAGTGCTTCAATTCACTGCTGCCTACTACTTTGTTGATGAACAAAAGAGCAGCGGAATACAGACGGGACGGGAGGCTAGCTACCACTTTCATCGCATGATTGCACTGCATGTGCGAGCCAAAGAGAAGTAGATCAAAAAAGCTAGTGTCGCCACTACCACTATGGCCTACACAGAGCTGGTCCTGCTGCATTGCATGGTTTGCCCTGGCAGACCTTGCAAACCTGTGTGCTAGGCTGCTGATAGCCTCTGTTTGATAGCATGGCCGTTGGTACTTGCCAGTTGCCACGCAAACATATAGCCTAGCTGAAGTTGCCTTAACAAAAACAGGACTGCTGCTGTGCTATTGCTGGATTCCTAAATCTTTCTACGATCGACTCGTAGTGGATCGGAGTCGGACAAAATCCATTCGTACGTATCGAGTTTCCCTCTAATTCTGACATCGAGTAGTCCCCGTGGGTGGGCTGGACACAGGCTTGCAGTGGAGGGTGTGTTCCTTGCAAACATTCTGGTTGGTTCAGCAACTCTGTTGTTGGGGGCAGCCTGGCAATTGCAATTATGCCTGGAAGGAATCTAGTAGTATGTACAAAAAATCAGCACCAGTATTCAGACATGTAAGAGTTAGTTCAGAACTTCAGACATGTGGTAGTTTGGCCGCGGTGGTCTTTCACTCTTTCTTCTATAGAATTAAATTAACCTGCAAAGCCTTTGCATGTTTGCAAAAAATCATAGGATGGTATAACGATTAAGTGCACATAGATACGAGTAATACAACAACTAACGGCACCTATTTCTGTGAATACTACAGCCAGAAATTGCTCCCAGTCTTTTTACTTCTTTTTGTTTTTGATTTGCTTTGGATAAATACAGTCTCCGTTACTATGGCTTAAGCCGGAGGCTGTTGTTGCTGCTCGAGATACAGAATCGCGATCTGAGCAAATGGGCCTAGTAGGAGTACTCGGCCCAGGTTGGCCAGTGTACAGTATATCGAGCCACCGATGGAGTGGTGGTGTTTGTCCGGTGACTAAAATTTACGAGGTACGTCGATGTTCGGATACTAATAAAAAAATAAATTACATAATTTGTCAGTACTCCACGAGACGAATTTTTTAAGCCTAATTAACCCGTCATTAGACTGTCTCCAACGAGATAGCCATCACGGCACCCAAACCCAAATATAGGTCGTGAAAAACGACGGTCCAACCGAGTACCCAAACCAAAGACGCAGTTTGTGTCGGAGTCGAGTGGGTTCGCAAATATGTGGAAGCGGTGTCTCTCATCGACCCAGGCGCGGCAGTTCTGCTTTGCGCGCTGGCGGCCTTGGAGGATCGGATCCATCGGCAGGGCCGCCGGTGGAAGCGCCTTGGATGGCTAACTGAACGCGGGCGCCGCCATTGCTGCTGGCCGGCCTGTCGTCAGAAGAAGCGTGGAAGCGGGCTGCCCTCGGCTGTCCGGCGCTGGCCTCGGCTCCGCCTCGGCCGCGGCGGCGGAAGAGCAGCAGCACGGTCTCTCGCGCTTTCCTCTTCCGCGCCGCTGTGACCGGAAGGAGGAGAGGCTGATGATCCGTCGGGTGTGATTTGGGTCGTCTGTTGGAGAATCTAAATTTTAGGTGGGGATCTTTTTTTACTGTGCATTCCCCAAATCAAAGAATGGGTGTTGTGTTTAGGTTGTCATGGTTGGAGATAGTCTTAGCACATGTTTACTGTAGTACCGCATTGTCAAATCATAGATTAATTAGTCTTAAAAGATTCGTCTCGCAAATTAGTCGTAACTATGCAATTAGTTTTGTAATTAGTCTATATTTAATACTCCATGTATGTATCCAAACATTCGATGAGACAACGACTAAAATTTAGGAGTGGCAACCAAACACCACCTAAGTGTGGCGGTGCATGTTGAGATTTGGCGAGGATAAATAGGAGGGAGGAAGTAGTACAGTACATCACAGAAGGCTTAAACATTGTACAGTATAAGACAATTCTGAATGAATGAAGTCAATCCTCCGTAGTTCCTAAACCTCTTGCTAGCCTTCCCTGCTCTTGCTTCCTTCCCTAATTCCTCTCCAGTTCCAATTCCGGCAGCAAACACAGTCCCAGCATGCTTCGGGGCGGAAGGGGGAACAATTTGCAACTGAACAATGACTACTGGCTGGGATTCTCACTGATGCAACTGCCCAGTGTCGCGAAGTGGAGTTACGTCGCCCTTTTCGCGAAGTAGTGGTCCGTCGTTTTTTCGCTCTCCCTGAGAATTTCACCATGGGATCTTTGGACCAGTCCGCTTCGTCTTCGTTTTTGCCTGCCTGTGTGTTCCTACTGAAACGCGAACACGTGGAGGAAGAAAGAGCTTATGTTTATATTTATGTTAGATATTGTGGGTGTGATTTGGGTAAGTGAGCATCTGTTTGGAGAATCTAAATTTTAGGTGGGGATCTTTTTTGGAGCTATGCATTCCCCAAATCAAAGAATGGCAAGGTGTTGTGTTTCCAACCGTTATGCAAAATTGTCATGGTTGGAGATAGTCTTAGCACATCCGCGCCAAACAACGCCCATTCCCCGCCGCCAAACATCGTCGAAGGAGGTCGCATTGTCAAATCATAGATTAATTAGTCTTAAAAGATTCAACACCATCGCCAAATTAGTCCGGAGAATGGAACTATGCAATTAGTATTTGTAATTAGTTCCATATTTAATACTCCAATATTATGTATCCAAACATCGCCGAAACCAATTGCTTGACGATTCTTGAGACAACGAGACTAAAATTTGCTTGAGTGCGGCAACCAAACACCACCTAAGATGTATGTGGGCGAATGCATGTTGAGATTTGGACATTACACTAATTCATAGAGGATAAATAGGAGGGATGAGAAGTAGTACAGTACATCACAGAAGGCTTAAACATTGTACAGTATAAGACAATTCTGAATGAATGAAGTCAATCCTCCGTAGTTCCTAAACCTCTTGCTAGCCTTCCCTGCTCTTGCTTCCTTCCCTAATTCCTCTCCAGTTCCAATTCCGGCAGCAAACACAGTCCCAGCATGCTTTGGCGATCAATGAGAAAAGGGCGGAAGGGGAACAATTTGCAACTGAACAATGACTACTGGCTGGGATTCTCACTGATGCAACTGCCCAGTGTCGCGAAGTGGAGTTACGTCGCCCTTTTCGCGAAGTAGTGGTCCGTCGTTTTTTCGCTCTCCCTGAGAATTTCACCATGGGATCTTTGGACCAGTCCGTGTGCCGTCGTCGTGGCTTTGCGTGCCGGTCTGCAACCTTCTGAGGTGAAGTTGTACCGCGAAGAGTCCGTGGCTTTCGTTTGTTTATGCTGAAATTTAGCTTATGTTTATATTTATTATACCCCATGGAAAATATCATGATGAGTAATCAAAATATTATTTGCCATAGTTTTTAATTCAAGTGTAATAAAATTTTATTAGTGTTTTTAAAGTGAAGTGAGCATGATGAATTATTAGATGTTGTGGAAGGATAGTTTAGACTAAATCTCAATCATCAATGATGAGGCGCAAATAATTAGTGTTGGCTTTATCATCAACAACCAAATAATTTAAAGAGAACTAAGGAGAGAAAAGAGGGAAGCAAGCGAGGAAGGTGGCAAGCATTATGTCTTTCTCCTCCTTCATTAGGGAGAAAGTTTTCTCTTCAATGCTTTTTGTAGTAGGTGTTGTATCTTGTTCAACAATAAAATATCACTAAAGACTATAAATGGTTCTCGAATATGATTTTGTGAGTCCTAGGCTATGTAATTAGGCACTTAATATAATAATAGGTCCCCAACATATATTACACCACACCAATGGCGGATCCAGGATAAAAGTTTAGGCGGGGCTCCTGTCATCGTCTTCAACCTCAAGCACCCCTAACCTTCTCTCATGGCTAAAATTTCAAGGGGCTTAGACCTATGTGGATTTTTCCGAGCACTACCACCTACTTGGTTGGATCCACTAGGGAAACATCTTCTTGAGATTCATGAGGCATAAGATCCGCCCCTTAGGAAGCACAACAACGTACTAGTTCATCCATTTACGAACACAAAATAGGATAAAATACATAGTAGTAGTAGACATACTACAACACTTCATCATGATCACAATTTTGAAAGTTCTAGATCAAAACCAGACAGCATCAAGTCAAGACTAGTATCGCCAGCTATGGCATGTGCATGAGCCACGATTGAATGCAAGAGCCCGAGCTATGCCTATGTTGTGCAAAGGTCTGTGCCTTTTTTTGTGGGGAGGAGGAATGGCTGAGGTGAGAGTAGCCCAAGAACTCATGATCCAATCCCCAAGCCGCGCCAACAAGATCTCAACCCCAAGCCGAGGCCCCATATTGCGTTGAGATGAAGTACACGACCGCGCCGCCCTATCGCCGGCGAAGGAGGGTGGACGACGACCGAGGAGTACGCGATCCTTAATGAGAAGATGGTCACCATCTTGAGTTTGGTGATGGCTGGATGCTATTTGGTGACTTTGCATATATATAAGTTTTCCTCCAAATGCATACCTATGTAAAATGCAAAGTCCAAATGCATAACGATTGAGGGGTTTTTTGAGTTTTATGCATTTTGGTAAATGCCAAGCCCAAATGCTAGCAAGCGAGGGAAGGTGGGAGAGAAAGTTTTCTTTATGCTTTTTGTAGGGTTTGTATTTACAAAAATATCACTAAAGACTATAAAGAATATGAAGGGTAATTAGGCACTTAAACATAATGAAGCAGGATATATGTAGCCGTCTTCAACCTCAAGCACCCCTAACCTTCCTCAGAGGCGTGTAAGCAGATCCGCCCCCAACAACGACTAGTTCATCCTTTACACAATACATAGTAGTCGGGTCCCACCACAGATCCATCTTCTATGGCCTCTCCGTCGCTTTGGCAAGTACTACATCAAGCATCTGCGCTATGCTGCTCTGGTCGCGCTCACTCACTACAGCGCCCGCTTCGTGGTCGAGAAGATGGCACTAGAGATGCCGAACATAATGAAGCTATATGTAGGGTGATCCATCTTCTATGGGGTTTGGATGCTCTCGGTCGCTCACTCACTCAGGCTCCGCCGTGGCGGCACTAGAGGCAACCCAAGAGGCGGGGTTTGTGGGTTCGAGGACCCAAATTGTGTCGTGCCGATGTTAAGGTTTTGCCAATCGACAAAACATATACTCCTGAGATCGTTGTGTAATGCTGTTGCTCGCCCTTAGTCTATAAAAGTTGTTTCTATACTTTGAATTGTAGCCAATTCAAAGCTCAACAATGTGTAGGACCGTAGCAGAGCGTCAATCCTACAAAGTGATTCTTACTTTTATTTTTTTAGTTTCATTTTTACGTGAAAGGCATTCAGGAAGCATTTTGCTTATTCCATGTGGATTATATTATATCCGCAATAAAAGAACAAAGCCCAGATGTATAAAGTAATATATTTCTTATGTGCAAGTACAATGAACTTTATGGGTTGTTGGCAATTCGTCTCACTGACCTGACAGCCACAGCACAATTTAAGCAAAGGAACAGTATTTTTCTCTCACAATAAATCAGCATGAGCAATAGCATCAGTCAAATTTCAGCAAAACGAACAGGGCCCTATCTATTTGCTAATTTCAGGGAAACCGTATTCCATTGTTACTGTGTAGCGGAAATAGTGGGTCCATAGCAACAGACCATGCACAACCCTCGGCCCCTGCCGTTTTGGTGCCGGCGCCGAGCCTCGGAGCTGGCACCGCTTAGCCGTAGCCTTTTTTTTTCTCGTCGACGTTGCGCGTCACGCGAAAATTCTCTGGCCCGGAGCCACAGCCGTTCACAAATTAAACCACAACAACAACCAACCAAGACCTCATTTTGCCCAGCGCGCGAGACACTCACGAGGACCTTCCTACTCCTACTTGCGCTCACGAACGAGGAGACACAGATACACACGCATGTGGTGGCCACTACACGCCTGCCCGCCCGCGCTGACGTCGTGACCTCGTAGCAGAGCGCTCGGCCATGTCGCGCGCGCACACCCTCGTCACCGACCCACCCCAGCGTGCCCATCGATCGTGCGTGACCTAAAATCCTCGCTTGCTAAATCGCTCTGGTGGAGCGATAACGAAATCCGGTCAAGCGAAGGATGGCCGCGGTGGCTGCGGTGCCGGCGCCATGTCCTGGCCCATGTCGTTGCTTGCAGTACTGCTCTCGCCGTCATCGAGTTTATTCGTGGACCCCAGCACTCGGCTGCAGTGGAGGACACGCGGCTGTTGCTGCTGGGACGCTTGTTGCTGTCGCTGCTCCTCCCTCGGCTGCTGGTTCTGCGCGCCTAAGAGGACGTCGTCGCGCTCTTCTTGTTGCTATCCCACCTCTCGCGTGACGACGTGCGCCCGGGACCTGCTGCTGTTGCCGTCCATGGGCGGACGTTGGCCACCTGACGCCGACGCCTCCACTGGGCTGTCACTAGTGCCGCCTGGTTTGATCTTGTGCGCGTCCCACGTCTCGACGTCGTCAGCGCGGCTGGGCTTGTGAGGAGAACTGGGAAGGATGACGGCGCACGGCGGCGCCGGGAGCAGCGACCGGATCATCGTGCACTTGGGCGTGGTGGGATGCAGCCCGGGAACAGCTGCGTGCGCCTTGTCAAGGTGCACGCGCGCAACGGGTATCGCCATTGATCGAACGAAGGAGACACACACCGTACCAGAGGAGACGAATAAAGAAGCGGTGCGATGAGATCCGGAGATTATGAGAAAGCTACTGGCGTCGAGGTTGGATCGTCGTCCGCCAGTCCGATCGTCGATTGACATCGAACAACAGGCCATGACAATCACTGTATCCGACTGCAGTGAATGACTTGGCGTTTGTCTGACTCTGATCGTTTACACGTATATACTTGTATCTTCCCCTATATATAATCGCACGGACGTGCCTCATCCTGAATCTTGCGGTTCCTTCAAATTTGTTGGAAATCATTTACTTTGCCGAATCTGATATGCTACTAGGAAACTGGATATCCTCGAGTTGTTACGGTACACTAGGACAGTGTCAACAGTGGACAGAGCATCAACCGAGAAAGCCCTGAATCTGACTGTCAAAATGGTTGGAACGTGATGCCCACTCAGGCTCATGGCTTCGTGTTAATATAGCCAGAAAGAGTCCCTGACGTGGCGGTATAACTTGTACAACAAGAAGAAGCTAACTACTTTGATAACTCAAGATTACATAATCAGAAGATATCTATCCTGTCTAACCAAAGCCATGATACTTGCCTTCATCCGCAATTCAAGCCTGAGCGCACAACAAATCTTCAGGAGATATCAATCAACTAGATATTGCGGTCACGTGATCCTATTGGATATTCTTAACATCCTCCCTCAATCACAACTTATCAGCGAGGTTGAGATTGTCTCTGAACATGATCATTTGCTTCTCTGGAAGAGGCTTAGTGAAGCCATCGGTGATCTGATCCGTAGTGCTAATGAATCTGATGTCCAGGCGCTTTGCTGCAACTTGTTCGCGTACAAAATGAAAATCAATCTCTATATGCTTGGTGCGTGCATGAAATACAGGGTTAGCCGATAGGTACTTTGCGCCAAGATTATCACACCATAAACATGCTGCCAAAGGATGTGGAATACCTAACTCATCAAGTAATTTTTGTACCCACATTACCTCTGCAGTAGCGTTGGCCAAATATTTGTATTCAGCTTCTGTACTTGATCTCGAAACCGTATGATGTTTTCTTGCGCACCATGGCATTAGGTTGCAACCTAGGAATACAGCAAAGCCGCTTGAAAATCGTCTGGCATCAGGGCAACCGGCCCAATCAGCATCTGAAAAAGCACTTACAAGCATAGAGTTAGATTTTCTAATTTTTAACCCTAGGCCGATTGTTCCTTGTACATATCTCAATATTCTCTTCACAGCTTCCTAATGAACGGTCGTCGGCGAGTGAAGGAATTGACAAACTTTGTTGACCGAAAAAGACAGATCTGGTCGTGTGAGGGTGAGATATTAGAGAGCTCCAACAATCCTCCTGTATCTGGTTGAGTCCTCCACTCCTAACCGAGTACCACTAGTGACTGAAAGCTTTTCGGTAATATTAAAGGATGTTTTGACGGGTTTACACAACTGCATATTAACTCTCTTAAGGATATCAGAAGCAAACCGTTCCTGTGTCAAAAGCAATTCACCGTTCTTTCTTTGAACCTGTATGTCAAGAAAATAGTGAAGGTTCCCGAGATCTTTGATTGCAAAGTGAAAGTGCATCTAGCCCTTTAGTGGGTTTTGGATGATTGAATGACAACGTGATTAAAGGTCTAACCCGTTTGCTAAGTGTGGACAGGTGATAAGTTATCTCACAGGTACTTAATGAAAGACAAAATGATGTGTTGTTGTATAAACAATCTAGTTCAAGCACAAGACAACAATACAAATGGAATTCATGCAAAGGCCCTTTATATGTTAGAATGTGCATTTGTGTGACATAGGAGAGATGTTTTTCAAAAACCCCTAACTAGTATAAGTAGGAAGTGTGAATTTGAAAAACTATTTGAATCTTGGTCTTTGTGACCTAGCCTTGTTATGTGATGATTATAGCTCTCCTTGATTGTTTGATCGGCTAATCACACATGACATGGCTCTCTTAAGTCCACAATCTACGTTGTCTCACTCTATCTCTCTCAAGCAAGCACAATCTTGTTTATGCCAAATACTTGAAAAAGAGAAAATCAATTTATGGCATTAGATAAGAAAAGTGATGATACTCGGTTTGGATCAAGATCATATACCTTTTTGGACTGAGTAACAACGGAGAAATGGATTGGAAGAGAGTAAACACCCTTTGGAATAAGTTGGGCCAGCCTGCGTATACCGGACGTGTCCGATATGCCTACCAGACATGTCCGGTATAAGCGGGACTATAAAAACAGAAGTACCCCTTCGGCCCAGACCAGTCTATCTCCTTCCAAACAGCCAGCCGACGCCCTTCTTCCCACCTAGGGCGACCATCGAATTTCAACAAGAAAAGAGAGAGAGGGAGATCGCATTGGAGAAGGCTTGCATCAAGATTGAAGGCCCGGGGATCTGATTTCACATCGCCTTCTCATCTCTTCTCCAAAGGACAACAGCTATGAGTGGGAGACAGGAGCCCAGATCCAAGCACAGGCATGATCCAGCACTAGAGAAGCACAAGAAGGCAAGACAGGAGATGCATCCTGGATTCCAGCCGAGCAGCAGGAGGCCTACCAGAGCTGCCTCTAGTGCAGCACCTCAGTATGCAGATGGATCAGGGAGCTCTTCCTCTGACACTGACACTGATGAATTCAGAGTGGGGTCCAAAGAAGAAAGAAAGAAAAAGAGCACTCATAGAGGATCAGATGATGACAGCTCAGATGAGGAGCAGGAGATTGAGGAGGAGGAGCCAGTTCCTCTAGTTCAGCACCAGCCTGGTCAGGGGATGCATTATGGTCTCCTTGAGACACGTTTGCCCAATGTGCCCTCTTATGTTCCTAGAGTTGACTTCAGGGGAAAGGGTATGACTAGGAGAGCTAGAGATGAGCGAAGGGTTGATCCGAGGGGCTTACCTAAGGTTCAGTACGATCACCGCTTCCAGACAGCCTTTCACCTAGACTTCTACTCCAGTGTGATTCTCACCAGGAACCCTGTGATTGCCAGGTCTCAGTGGATTGATTGGCAGTACGTCAGAGAGTTGCAGAAGGCCTCAGTTGATCATGCCATTGCTATTTGCCAGCGCACTGGGGTTTATGAGATCATGGAGTTCCAGCATGACTAGAATACCGAGGTAGTAGCTCAGTTTTATGCTACCCTGTTCGTTGAGGAGGATGACAGGTGGATGCACTGGATGCTCGAGGGCTAGTGGTACAGTATGGACTATGATGTGTTTGCTGCTCACCTTGGCTTCTCAGAGGATGACCTACAGAGGGACAGGATCCACACCGAGCAGGTGTTACCCCCTGAGCAGCTTGCCTATATGTATCCACCAGGAGGTGAGAGGGGAGCAGTGGGGAAGGTTCAGGGTCTTCACCCTACTTACAGATACCTGGACAGGATGTTCAGGAAGACTATTGACTGCAAGAGTGGAGACAAGGGCAACATTGCAGATTACTCCAGGAACCTGCTCCATAGGATGGCACCTGATGCTCGTCTCTTCAGCGTGTTTGACTTCATATGGTCAAAGATCAGGAGTGTGGGAGAGAGGCCCCTCAAGGGCTGTGGATTTGCTCCCTATATCATGTATATGATTGAGCAGGTGACAGGGCACACATTTGAGTTTGACAAGACTCACAAGGCCCTAAAGATTGTTGTAGATCTGCCTGAGACAGGGTTACCTCCAGCAGGACCAGGAGGAGCAGCAGCACCACCAGAGGCAGATGCACCTGGGAGTGGTGCACCAGCAGGAGCTTCACCTTCACCACGTGCTCCTTCACATTCTACTTCACGCCGTGGCAGTCCTTCCTCACCTATCCACAGGCTTTTCAGCTCCATATTTGGGATGTGCAGAGACATCCAGACCAGGCAGCAGAAGGAGAGAGAGGCTAGGAGGAAGGACACTCAGACTTTGAAGCAAATTGCTTCTAATCTTGAGCTTGATCCTCCTAGATCTCCTCTATCAGATGAGGCAGCTAGTGAGCCTGAGACTGAGAAGCAGCAGCAGGCCAGATATGATAGAGAGTATGTTGAGTTCATTCAGCGATAGCAGCAGCAGCAGGCACCAGAGCACCCTGATACTCTTCCACTTCAGGCTTGTGTGCCTACTCACTCTTAGCCACGTCCTAGTACTGCAGACGAGTATGCTACAGATTGGTGGAGTGACCTCACAGGTGGGGGCGGCTTCTATGGGTCTAGTGGCTATGACCCGTCCAGCGCAGGTGGTTCTCGTCCAGCTGGTGTTACACGTTTAGATGACGAAGATGCTGGGAGAGATGATGATGATGCTGCTGAGTGATGCCAGAGATCAGATACAGCTTGCAGCCCCTTTTGTCCTTAGTTTGTCATTGTTGGACCTTTGTAGTGATAGATGACAAAGGGGGAGAGAGACTGATTAAAGCTTCGGGATTTTTGTTTCATTTGCTTATCTTTGTACCTGAAGATATGTACTGCAGGCTATAGTTTTTGTTCATGAGCTTCATTGATGTATCTTGAGTTTGAGATTGCATTGTATCATGTGAGAGATGAGACTCACTTATGCTTTATCTATGGATCTATTGAGATATGATCTTTATTATCTGTGGCTTGTGGACTTGAGAAAATGTGCAATGAGTGCTATGTGTGCAATACATGTGTTGTGTTTATTTTTCATAAGGTCTATACATGATAGAATGAAAATATTTGATGTGATGTCTTTATATTTATTCTTGTGTGATATATCCTGTCATATGCATCACAATTCTATTTTGTCACACACACATGCACCCCACGGATGCAATGATTTAGGGGGAGTCTCCTATATGTTTTAGTATGTGCAATTGATAAGTTGAGGTCGTTTTGTGAATTCCAATCACAAGCACATATTAAGGGGGAGCCTCTTATAAATCATTGAACCCAAAAGCTTAAATGTTTATATTCTTTTTAAGCTTTAATCAAGTTGTCATCAATCACCAAAAAGGGGGAGATTGAAAGTGTATCTAGCCCTTTAGTGGGTTTTGGATGATTGAATGACAACGTGATTAAAGGTCTAACCCGTTTGCTAAGTGTGGACAGGTGATAGGTTATCTCACACGTACTTAATGAAAGCTAAAATGATGTGTTGTTGTATAAACAATCTAGTTCAAGCACAAGACAACAATGCAAATGGAATTCATGCAAAGGCTTGTTTATTGTGGGATTTTCATGTACTATGTAAAAGCAAGCTTGTGAGAATTAATTAATGAGACATAAGGGTTTGCATATGGAATGGTCTCAAATTTGAAGCTTGCTAAAATTGAAATGAAAAAGATAACAATACATGAATGAATGATTCAACACAAGATGTGACTTGATGGCTTGAGATGGTGAAGATAGCAAGAAAAGGCTTTGAGGTACTAAGCAAGGGTGAAGGGCAAGCGACGGCTTGGCAACCGAAGAACCTAGCTAGGGTGAAGAAGAAAGTACTTGCATTTAGTTGAGGTACTAATCAAGCTATGATGGCCACGTTTATGTAAAGGATCAAATCACTATTGGAGTGTTTGAAGGAAGTGACTTGATACATTTGGGATTATTCAAATATGATGAATGGAATCAAGTCACGTGCTCAAAATGGCTATGCTCTAGTGAAAAAGATCAATATCAACATGTTGGCGCCCTCACTTGATGAAGATTGGAATACACGGCTTCGGTTCAAAAAGAGCAACTCAAAAGGTTTAAATTCGTTATACTTTTAAATTTGAGTAAATAGGAATGCCGTACTATTAAGAGGGATGCATCATGTTGATAGATAATGTTTCATAAGTGCTCAAGCCAACCCATGTGAGATTTGAGTGTTTGAGAGTCAAAAGAGCTAACTGACTTGTTGCTGGTCTGTCCATACCGGACGTGTCCGGTATTTGCCCAGTAACTGTAAAAGTGTTGTTCTCGGGTTGGTTCGTCGGGAGTTCCGACGTATGTCGGGAGTTCCGACGGTCGGAAGTTCCGGCAATGGTCGGGAGTTCCGATGACTCGCAATTTAAATAATTTGGAGAGTTCTCTGTGGTGGTCATACCGGACGTGTCCGGTATGGATGACCAAAGGCCAACAACAGTTTTTAAATGTACTGAGTGTCGGGAGTTCCGACGTAAGTCGGAAGTTCCGACGGTCGGGAGTTCCGACATGTATCGGGAGTTCCGACACCTCAAATATTCTAACTCGGTTGCAATGGTTTTCAAATATGCTGAGGGTCGGGAGTTCCGACGGTCGGAAGTTCTGACATTCATCGGGAGTTCCGACGCCTCACAAATTGACTGTAACTTAGTTACCGTTGGCGCAGTGTAAGTCATACTGCATACCGGACGTGTCCGGTATTGCAACGGCTATAAAACGGCTAGTTTTTCAAGGGGGCTATAAATACCCCCAAGCCTCCACCTTTGGAGGCAGCTAATTCTGCTGAGATAGACACACGTTTTTGAGCCTTGCCAACTCTCCTAAACCCTCTCTTAGTGAGTGTGTGATCCAAATTGCAAAATCAATTTATGGGTTAAGAGAGAATTCAAAAAAGAGAGCAAGCCACCACTTGAGCACTTGTGCATATTGTCAATCTCGTGATTCGCATTTGTTACTCTTGGACTCTTTGGTCCTAGATGGCTAGGCGTCGCCGGAGAGCAACCGAGAGATTATGGTTGCTTCAGAAAGTTTGTAATGGTCGATTCTGCTGCCTCGTAATCATTTAGTGGAAGGAGGAAAAGGAGTTGGAAAAGACTTCGGCTAGAGTGACCTTCGTGGTACCCTCTAGGGCTGACCTTCGTTGGGTCGCCCGCAGCCCCCTCAATGGAGAGTAGGACTCGAACGAGTCCGAACTTCGGTAAAACAAATATCGTGTCTCAATTCGCATTTTATTTGATATTTGTGTTGCTCTAGCTATTCTGCAGGTTCTCTGTGTATATTACTATCTATAATAGTTTCCTGCAGTTTGGATTGAAGATAGAAATCAAAAGGAGCAAGTTCGGGGCTGTTCCACTGAAGTCGTGAATACCGGACACGTCCGGTATTAGCCCCTGCGCCAAACTGAATTGTATTGTGGTCTAACTCTTTGTTTGCAGGCGTTTGGCTCCTAGATTTATTTAGTATCTTTTATATACTCTGTGCCTAACTTGTGAGGGGTGTTACTACTCTTTATCTGGAGTTTCCATTTTGGAAACTCTCTTTACTAATCGTTTCCGCATTTAAAGGTGTTAATTTTCAGAAACGCCTATTCACCCTCCCTCTAGGCGTCATCCTAGGTCCTTTCACAAAGTCCTTCTCTAAATCTCGGAGAAGAGCATCCACTGCTTCCTCTGATGAACTGGCCACAATTATATCATCAACATACAAGCATAAAGATGACATGATTTCCTTTCCGATAAAAGAATAATGATGTGTCAGCTTTAAAGGGAACAAAGCCTAGACTCTGAAGTTTACCACACAACCTAGAATACTAGGCCCGTGGTGCTTGTTTTAAACCATATAGGGATCTATCAAGTTTGCATAAGTGATGTGGTTTGGTCTTATCTTCATAACCTGGCAGTTATTTCATGTATACCTCTTCTTCAAGAAAACCATGCAAGAAAGCATTCTAAACATCGAGTTGCCTCAAACACCAATCCTTAGATATAGCTAAAGAGAGCACAAGACGAATTATGGCTGCTTTCACAACAGGACTAAAAATATCCTCATAATCAATGTCATATCGTTGTTTGAACTCCTTTGCTACTAGGCGTGCCTTATATATGTCAAATTTCTCATCTGATCTTCTTTTGATTTTATAGACCCACTTGCAATCTATCACATTTTTACCTTTTTAAGGTGGAACTAGATGCCAAGTTTTATTCCTAATCAATGCATCACATTCAACATCCATAGCACGCTTCCAATTATTATCGACTAAGGCATGTTGCAAATCAATAGGACCTTCAGTGGTGGCTGCTAACTGACCATATCGAATAGTTCCATCAGTGTAAATTTTTAGTTTGCGTATACCTTGTTGTAGACGTGTGGTGGGTCGCTGGAGAGCCGGTGCTGCAGGCGATGTAGAAGATCCTGTGGGTTGATCTGTGGCTGGCGCAGAAGATCCGGCGAGAGACGGACCCAAGGGAGATTCTCCACCACCGGTCGAAATATCCTGTCCCTCCGTCCGCGGAGCCAGGCGAGGTGAGTTCGAGACAAGTGGCGCACGTGGAGAGGATGCCGGTGGAGCTGACATGTTCGTCACGAGTGCAGGAGCTGACGCCGCCGGATCCAAGACCGATCCTGTTGGCTCCGCAGTGGAAGGTGCAGGTGAATCAGCCTGGGGATCGTCGACTATTCCCGCCAAAACGGGAAATTGCTCAGGGAGCATGAAATGACGCCCGTTTCCAGCCAGATTTAGTTCATTTGACGTTGAATTTTTTTCATGTGCTGCACGCTTAGACATAGGGTTAGTATGCAGGGAATCATTATCAAAATGATCTGAAGAATTGTCATCCCCAAAATCATGTGAAGGATTTGTCAAAGTTGGAGGAAGGAGGAGAATTTCATATCGTAATCGAGCACCGGCGTTTGGGTGGAGTTCGGCGAAGGGGAAGACGTGTTCATCGAAGACCACGTCTCGGGAAATATAGACACGGCCTTCATTGACATCCAGACACTTGAACCCCTTGTGTATGTTACTGTATCCTAGGAAGACACAGCGTTTGGAGTGAAATTGCAACTTGCGAGCGTTATAAGGTCGTAGATTCGGCCAGCATGCACAGCCAAAAGTACGAAGAGAGGAGTAGTCTGGTGTTTGATGAAATAGGTGTTCAAAAGGAGTTTGGTTATTGATAATTTTACTAAGGAGGTGATTAATAAGATAGGTGGCAATGATGAAAGCTTCATCCCAAAATTTTAAGGGCATAGAAGCATGGGCTAAAAACGAGAGACCTACTTCAACAATATGACGATGTTTGCGTTCAGCGGAGCCATTTTGTTGATGTGCATAAGGGCATGAGACATGATGCGAGATGCCAATGCGCTGAAAGAAGGCATCCAGCTTTTGATATTCCCCTCCCCAATCAGTTTGCATAGAGAGAATTTTTCTATCAAATTGGCATTCAACCATAGCTTGGAATTTATGAAATTTTTGAAAAACTTAAGATTTATGACGAAGCAAATAAATCCATGTAAACTTGCTGAAATCATCAATGAAGCTAACGTAATAACTGTTTTTGCCAACAGAAGTGGGCGCGGGACCCCATACATCAGAAAACACAAGTTCTAAGGGATTCAATGAGATACTCGTGGATCTAGAATAGGGTAGCTGATGACTTTTGCCCTTTTGGCAAGCATTGCAAACAGTTTCTTTATTCAAATTGGCAACAAAGGGAATACTATTTTTGCTAAGGACTTGTTGAATGACTGCAAAAGAAGGGTGACCGAGACGACTATGCCACCTGGACAAAGGAGACTTGACAGCACTAAACGCCCCTTTATTCGATGACGGCCTAGACTTTAACGGGTAGAGGCCGCCTTCACATTCCCCTCTAAGGATGGTTTTCTTCGTCGTCTGGTCCTTAATCAAAAAATAGTTGGGATAATATTCAATAAAAGCATGGTTATCGGATGTAAGACGATGAACAAATGCAAGGCTTTTGTTAGCTTCAGGAACATAAAGAACATTGTTTAGGACGAGATTTTGATTTGGGGTACGAACAAAACTTCGACCAATTTGATTGATTCTCATACCTGCACCATTAGCAGCATGAACCTTGCCGTTTCCATGGTACTTGTCCCTCACGGTGAGCTTCTCCAGCTCTCCCGTGATGTGGTCGGTAGCACCAGTGTCGGTGTACCAGTTGGTGTCGATCCCATATGACGCAGAGGAGGCAGATCGGGATTGCTCTGGTGTGCCGGTGAAGGAAGCGTCAAAACACTTGAAGCAGCGGAGTCCGGTGTGGCCCTCCTTGCCGCAGAGCTGGCAGATGGGTTTATCGCCGTTGTAGTTCTGCCGGGGACGCCCGCTGTTGTTGTTGTTGCCACGGTTGCGGCCGTGCCCGCATCCTCGGCCACCACCGCCACGGCTGAAACCGCCACGGCCTCCACGTGTAGCCGTGTTAGCAGATGAATCGGATCCACCGTGCAGGAGATCCATCCGCTGTTCCCAGTGAGCTGGGTGTAGATCTCGCCCAAAGATAGCGGCTTCGTGCGCGCCGCGACAACCGAGACAATCGAATTAAAATCCATGTCAAGTCCGGCTAGTACATAGGAGATGATCTCTTCATCTTCAAGACGTTTGCCGGCGACCGCCATGTCGTCAGCAAGAGATTTCATCTTGTTGAAGTAGTCGGCGATTGTAGACGAGCCCTTCTGCGCTGTGGCCAACGCCACGCGCGTGTTGATGATACGGCCCCGAGACTAGGAAGCCGTCATCTCTGAGATCACTTTCCAGATCTCGGCCGATGTGACGCAATTGAAGACTTGCATCTGGATCTCATTGGAGATATTGGAGAGCAGATAGTTAACGATCTGCTGGTCCTTCGCAACCTAAGTTTCATACTCAGGGTTGGGGATGAGCTCAGTCGGCTTGTCGACCGCCTTGGGGATCTGCTTCGCCGGCACCGCAATGTCGGGCTCGAGATAGTGCGCTATCTGCACACCGCGAAGAGCAGACATCACCTGGGCGCTCCATAGGGGAAAATTCATATTGCCTAGCTTCTCGGTGACGGGACAACCGATTAGAGAGAACGATTGTTGAAGCGCGGAAGAGGAAGCCATCGAGAATATTGTGGACTAACCTAGCTCTGATTACCATGTGAAAATGGTTGGAACGTGATGCTCTCTCAGATTCACGGCTTCGTGTTAATATAGTCAGGAAGAGCTCCTGGCATGGCGATACAACTTGTACAATAAGAAGAAGCTAACTACTTTGGTAACTTTAGATTACATCACAAGATTACGTCAATCAGAAGATACCTATTCTATCTAACCGAAACCATGATATTTGCCTTCACCCGTAATCTAAATCTGAGCGCACAACCAATTTTTAGGAGATATCAATCGGTCACGTGAATATTCTTAACACCGACTGGAGAGAAATGGCCAGCGTGGCGCCCACGCGTCTCGTCGCTGTATGAATTCGGACTCCCACTCCGATTCAACCTGACGAACGACAATTGAGGATTCGACCGATGAATTGCCAGGCGTCCCTGGGGCATATATATTTCTATCTGCTGCTGCTACCGGAAATCATCTCACCGATCGTCGTCTCTCTGTTGCATCCATCTCCTCGGTTCACTTGGCGGCGCTTCTGCCTTCTGGTGTGCGCGTCTCCGTCTTCGATCGATGGCGATCCCAGTTGCCCGCGTGCACCTTGCCATGGCACAGGCGGCTCTCCCCGCGCTGCTCCCGACCCCGCCCAAGTGGAAGATGATGCCGCTGCTCCCGACACCGTGCGTTGCCACCATCCTCGGCCTCCCAAAGCCGCTCGGCAAGCCGAGCCGCGCCGACTCCGACGAGAGGTGGGACACGCGCAAGACCAAGCCGGCCAGGATAGAATCCTCAGCCGCGTCAAGCCCTCGTTCCGCCGATGACAGCGTCAGGAGCAGCGCCGGCCGCGGATCCTCGCGCAAGAACGCGACCTCGCCGCCGCCCAAGCCCGGCCGGGCAGACTCCGTGGAGAGGTGGGACGCGCACAAGAAGGCAGCGAGCCCAGCTTCGTCGTCGTCGTCAGGCACGTCTCCCCTCATAAGCAGCACGTGCACAATCAGCCGCGCGTCATCCGCCGAGCGCTGGGACGTGCACAAGCACAAGAAGCGTCGCCCACCGTGGGCCAAGGCACTCGACGACGGCGAGAGCAGCAGTAGTGCAGTACTGGCAGCAACGACATGGACACGGAGGAGGAGATACTATGGAAGCCGCGGGCCATGTACGCAGGACCGGGCTTCGTCGTCGCCGCGCCAGAATCCAGCATGCTTCCCATGCCAACACCGTTCTTGGTTCGCGTTGCATAGCTGCACTGCACGAATTCATCTCGGCTGGTTTCTTCAGCTTCCGAAAGCAAGTGTGATCTGATCATGTAGGGGTGCTACTGCGACTAACGATGCTGTTTTAGATAATGGAGAAGTACACAGCTTAATTATGGTGTCATTAGAATTTGAATGTTTTGCATGTTTCTGTAGGTCTTAGATTGTTTCATCTGAATTTGGTGCCTTTTGCAAGCCTAAACTGTATATGGATGCATACATCTGCAAGTATCGTCTTGATTGATTGATTCTATTTTATTTTCAACACTCCAATACTTGTGCCGTGTCCAATGAATTAGTCGCGCCTTTGCCTACTCATCAAAGAGAAACATTGTCACAAGTACTGAACAATTGGCTCAAAGGGGAACATAGGCATCACAAGTTATAAGCATATGTCCAATGGGCTGGGCTTATAAAGCCACGGAATGAGCTGCTACCACCACCTAATGAACATAAATTTTCCTCAAAAAAAAAAAAACTAATGAACATAAATAAACCCTAGTCCAAATATTTCTAGCAAAATATCACATACTCACAGGGGAAAAGTTCCTTTTACAACTATAGTTCACCAATGGATTCGGCCCATGTAAGCGTGGCCGTGTATGTTGGGATTTGGCGAGGATAAATAGGAGGGAAGTAGTACTGTACATCACAGAAGGCTTAAACATTGTACAGTATAAGACAATTCTGAATGAATGAAGTCAATCCTTCGTACTCTTGCTAGCCTTCCCTGCTCTTGCTTCCTTCCCAAATTCCTCTCCAATTCCAAATCCGGCATGCTTTGGGGGTGAAAGGGTGAACAATTTGCAACTGAACAGTGACTACTGGGATTCTCATTGATGGAATTCTTTATTTCTTTCCATGGGTAACTACTGCAGGTATATAGTGCAAAACAATGTGACAGAGAACAAAACAAATGAAACTGCCCATACTTGTTTGGCATCATAGTGGAACAGATGTCACCAGCCACAAGCCTACAACTGAAAATAAACCGAACCTCACATGGAAATGAACAAATGATTCATTTTGAATAAAGGATCACTCAGGGATGGATTCCATGCAAGCATTCCACCATGGATAGTCCATTTTCCAACAAGAATGAGGTAAAGTTTCACATGAACATCAGTCGGCTATACAGAATAGCAGCAATGCGTTCTTCATTTATGGAATTACAAACTACACATCTGCTAACAAACTATAGGGAATATATACACCAACGACCATACAATCGCCAAATAACATTCCGACTATGTATGTACACCGGAAATTGGGCATAGCTACGTAATCTGGTACGGTGTTAACAGCTATAATAATGGTATAAGTCTGCTTCACCTATGGTTGAAGAACTAAGACCCCATGAGTACCGTGATGTAATGGAGTTCGGTGTGGTGGAGCGGCTGTAATATTACGCCTCACCTATGGTTCTTAGGCGCTAAAACCCTTGTGGATAGAGCTCCAGGGGTTGGAAGGAATGCTGGTGCAAGCCTGAGCGGCGACCTTCGACACTGCTTCAGGAAGGATGCCAGCGTTGCAGATGTTTGCGAAGGATCGCATGTGCTTCATCCCATACTGTGCCAACGACCCACATTGTGCCTCAAAAGTACGAACCTGAAGCAAATGCAGAGGTAGGTTAGGCATGCAAAAATGCAAGCAGTGCAAGAGTTTTTTCATGCTTTATCTGCACGCATAGTCAATAGAGGCTTACCATGGACTTGAGACAACTCCAATCATCAACCAGAGGTTCACCAGCTGCACGGACGGCTTTCAGAACCCTTGGACCGTCCTCAGAGCCAAAGAGAAGGCTTCCAATGAGCTCAACACTGCTGTCAACATGAGACCGGTGGGCCATCACTTCAAGCAATTCCTTCCGAGCTTCATTTTTCTCAGATGCGCCATCAGCCAATTTCCGGTACTTCATGAGAGATAAAGAAGTCAATCAGTTGGTTTGTTCATCGAAATGAATGCATAAATTGTTGAAAAGAAATTAATGAAGTAAAGAGATTTTCTGAGAACAATCAAGATAACTAGCTTTCTCATGATTTACAAACCTTCTGCCAGAAGTAGACAAGATCAGCATCACGCTGATTAACAGCTTTTGAAAATGATGGCAATGAGTTATCTTCTACAAACGTGTTGCCATCGTTAGCAGGGTTTGTGCCAATGTACGAAAACAATTTCTGAACATTCAACTCCAATGAGCCATATTGCATCACATGGGAACCATAGCTGAATGTATCCTGACCCGCTGTCCTATCCTTGACCTGATCAACCAATAAATTGCGTTGATTAGGCATAGTGAAGCGTCGCTGGAAGGTAATGCTTAATAAATTCAAGTTCAAAACACTCACCAACTTGTACTGCTGCTTGAGAGATTCAGTTCGCAGATTGTGGAAATCACTGTCAACATTGAGAAATTTCAAATAAGCACTAAATGAGGAAAGTGGTATCTTTCAAGTTTAAACACATGAACCAAGAAATAAGATTATATGCACAGCTGACCTACCCCAATATTTAGATCATTAGACGTATGACAAAAAAACAGAGCACTACAAAAGGATTAATGAGTCTAGTTCTATGGTTATTATATTTGCAGCCTACACAAGGGCTAGAGGCTAACTAGTTACATGCATAGTTCGAGTTGAGCTGCACTGCTGCAGCAACAGAACGTGGTCTGCTGTAACATCGGGCCATCTCATAGTGTATAGTGTGAAACAGAACGTGGTCTCCTGTAACAATATTTCACAGTATCGAAATGCAATGAAAAAGACACGAAAAATCAAGTACCTGTCTTCCATCCAAGAAACACTATATAGGTCTCCCAAGCAAGTGTCATACTCCGGCGGAGGGCTCGGGAACTCGCCAGGACAGTACGTCCCCCAGCTGCTCTCCTCTGCATTTGACGCGGTGGTCGCATACACATTGATGTCATCCGGCAGGAGGCCCTCAAAGATGCTCCCAGATTCGCATGCTTCAAGGTAAAAGACCTACAAAAGGTGAAAGAATACGCATATACCTCAAGCCATTGCTTCACATATCACAACTCTGCAGAGCAGAACTGAACAAACAACTAATGATACCAGGCTTTTGTAGGTCCCAGCAGCATGCTTCTTCTTCAGGACATCTACGAGGTCATCACCGTAGAGATATGGATACGTAGGCATTCCTGAATTTTTTTTACAGAGTAAATAACTGTGCCTATTTTGGTTCTACATGCATGTACGCACTGAAATTTTATCTTATGAAACATCTAATCTGAATTAAATCAATTATGATTAGTTGTGCGTACTGACCAAGGACACCAGGACCTCCATGGTCACTGTAGAAAACAAAGATATGATCATTGGGGCCACTGTCCACAACCTTGCCGCTCCCACCTGTCAGAGCAGTTTTGTTGCCAAGCAGAACAGCGAAGAAATTGTTGACGCTGACCTCTCGCCCAGTGTAATCCTGCAGTGGGGGACAGATTAATTTAAGCCAAATGGATGGAAATTGGAAGATTGAGACTAAGGGTGCGTAACTATCAGTATTATAAATATGTTTTGACATTAGTATGTGCAAATTTCAATTGTAATTAGGTTCTCCAAGCTTTTTTCGTCACAAAATTGCGGTGGACTATACCAGTTTTGTCGTTCACAACAAATAGGCCAAAGACGTCAGGCCGATGGGAATTTAGGCACTCTGTCATTTTCACTATAGTACTTGGTGCTATTGATATTTTCGGGGTTAAATACATTAATTATAATACTGTCACGATGTAACTTTTCTTTTTCACAACTACTCCACTTAGTAGTAATAAGTTAATATTGGAACATGTCTAACTAGTGTAAACTTTACTCAAGGTATAAAAATATGGATTACCTTTGGAACCCCAGCATAGACATCGCCACCCTGGGGATGGTTGATGATGACACCGGGCCTCGGATTCTCCGTGCTATGCGCAATGTCATTGTACATGAAGACAATGATGTTCTCGTCCTTGAGTCCTCCCTTCTTCATGATCTGGTACGCATGGCAGATGTCCGCCTGCAAGTTCCAATCCCAAAAAGAGCTTGTATTAGCTTCCAACAAAAGATACTGCTATATTAGTAGTTAACCTTTCTTTGTCAATAAAAACATAGGACTGATTATGGTTCATGCCTGATTCCTCTAACCATAATGTTCGAGGTAATATAAAAAAGGACGTACCCAGTGCAGAGAGCTCCCGCTCTGTGCGGGATCTGGGGAAGGGTGTCAGTGGCAAGTCTTACCCTCACCTGTGCAATGCAAGGAGACCGCGACTCGAATCCGAGACCTTCCGGTCACAGGCGGTAAGACTCTACCGTTTGCACCAGGCCCGCCCTTCGTTCGAGGTAATATAGAAGGGGAAAAATCATGCTAGGTAATATAGAAGGGGAAAAATCATGCTAGGTAATATAGAAGGGGAAAAATCATGCTGTATGCTAGTAGTAGTAACTTGGAACACAAGCATAAGCCAGATGAATGATGCTCATACAATCAGACATCCAGTACATAGTAAGAACAGTATTTTGCTTCCATTTAATATGAATAATTAAACTGTCATGTTTCTAGGCAGGTACTATAAAATATCAGCATTATATATTTGGCCTTATCAGTGGTTGCTGATCCCCGGCGGCTGGCCGGCTCCCCGCTACACTGATGGTGACATGTAGGCCCCAAAAAGTCAGAAGTTTCATCACCTACCTGTCCTTTCAATTTCCCATCTCGAGAAAATGGTAAGCCAGAACAAGAGAACCGAATCCAGTTCATACGGCCGGCGAATGAGGTGGACCGAAACGGAAAAAATCTTCCTAGTATATTACTATTATCGGGCGGTGCAGGTGGAATGGACAAAACTTAAAGTTTTGCTTTCTTAAACCGAATGGGCAGCGAAAAATAATCTCTGTAGCTTTAATTGTGGATGATCAGCTGTCATATCAAATATTAAAATCGTACTCCTGCCCCGAATCAGGTTCGTTCTACAGGTTGCCCGCATAGATGATTTCGAAAGGCAAAATCATCACATCACGAAGGAAATCAAAGTACGCGAACGGGAGGGAATCGAGTAAGCAGCCAAGCCGCCGATGATGCAGCATGTGCGGTGCGAGGACCTATTTCGATTTACGGGGCGGAGCGGAGAGGAACGGAACGGAGCGCGTATGTACCTGGTGGCGGTAGTTGTAGTAGCCGCTGGAGCCGGCGACGAGCACGGCCCAGCGGGTCCCGACGGCGTCGTCCGTTTCGTCGTCGGCCGCCGCCGCCGCCGCCGCCGCGCGCTCCGACGGCAGGCGGATGGTCGGCTCGAGGCGTGGGCGCGCCCACGCGGAGCAGAGGCACACGGAGAGTAGTAGCAGCGCGATGCGGAGGCGAGCGGCCACCATTGCGTGGGACGGAAGAAGGCGAGACGCGAGAGTGGAATTGGGAGTCGGTTGGGAAGAAGGGGGGTTTTGGTTGGGGTCCGGGATGAAAGCCTCCAACGTCTCCTTTTATCGTGCGCCGTAGAGTTCGCCCTGGTGCCTGGGCCCACGAAGTGGGGCCCGGCGGGAGGTGACATTTCGTATTTGTTACGGAACTACAAATGCACCCCTTGTCTTAGGGCGTTTAGATGCAAAATATTTTGGGTCTGACTGCTATAACATTTTTGTTTGTATTTGGCAATTAGTATCTAATTATGGACTAATTAGGTTCAAAAGTTTTGTCTCGCGATTTTTTATCCAACTATGCAATTAGTTTTTTTTTCGTCTACATTTAGTACTCTATGCATGTGCCGCAAGATTCGATATGATGAGTACTATGCAAAATTTTTTGGGAACTAAATAGGCCCTTAGGTGCTCTAGGAATTCCAACCCAAACATTTTTTGAGGATATATGTGGTCATGGCCATCGTACATCGGTTGGGCTAGAGCCCGGACATCTTGATGCTAGCCCTGTTCGGACACAGCTACATCGTTTACACACGCGGCGCATCGGACGTCTCCACGCTCGCGATGTCGGCGTGAAAACGTGGTTGCCGCGTCGGGTGGATACACACTAACAGCCTATTCGTTTAGTTGTAGCTTGTCGTAAATGATTGTAAATTTTCAGCTGGAATAGTATTTTTCTCTCACATAAATCAGCCAGCAGTACTTCTTCATGAACCAGCAACGATACGAACCAGCCAACCGAACAGACTGTAAGTTGAAACGATCTCGAGATCTGTTTGGCTTCAACGCAGGACCAGTCGATTCTGCGAATTTGTAAGGACGTGTCAGTCAATTTGACCTGCAATTGACAAGAAAAGAAAGTTTATCGATAATTTAGGATGGAACATGCTGGTTTGCTCAGACAGTTCTAAGTGTGTCACTTCAGGAGTAGACAGACGAGAAAATCGACTAAATAGCCGATACGAGAAGAAATCAACTGTTAAAGACTGTAACGCTCGCGGGTCATGATTAATTTTATAGTAACAAATATAATGCACCTAGTTTTAATGATCCTTTCCCTTAAACTATTAGCCCCGTTCGCGTGCCCTTAAATCCGTTTGATCCGCTTCTTTTTTCATCCGGAACAGTGTTTTCTTCTCACAAATTTCTTCAGATTCATTCAGATTCTTGCAGATCCCTCCAAGCGAATGGGGCCATTAACATGTATGCGTCAAAGATACATCACTGGCTAAATCAGATTTGATCAATACATGGTGTAGGGCCAATAAATCCGGTGAAAAATGATATGTCACGCAAACAATCGACTGTTTGATATAGACAGATCTACGAACTGTCTAGATCTAATCTATTATCGTCAACAGTGAGGTTCGACCGGATCGATGCAGCTATGATAATGATGATAGTCTAGAATAAAAAAATATATAGAACCGACCATACTTCAACAGGTTCATAAAAAGCGTGCCATATCTGTGAAAGCACAGGCAAATTAGCTAAAATAGCCGATTCAGGTAGAAAAGAGACTACAACATGTGAATAATTGACTATTTAATATGGACATATCTATAAACTCATCAAATCTAACATGTTATCCTTAACAGTGGGGTTCGACCGGATCGATGGCAGCCATGATAAAAATAACAGATCAAACATTTAAAATAAACAGATGTATTCACATTTAACAGAATTATGAAGACATATAAGCGTTAAAGTACGGGTAATCGGCTATTTAGCCGATGCAGGCATAGCACGCCTAGTCAAAAGCAAATCTATCAACTAACATACTCCGATTTAAAGTGCTAACAGTGAGGATCGACTGGATCGTTACATCCATAATAGCGAGATATAGATCGGATTCAACTAGCTAGTAAACCTTCTCAAGATCACACATGCCTTAACCGCGTACTATGCACGATCAAGATCGAAGTAGAACGACCTATAAAATATGATCCGTCGTTTAAAGTAAGAATCATTGCAATGTGACAAAATAAACGATGGACTAAAAGGATATGAGGCCGATCTAGATCGATCTTGATCCGGCAGGTTGATATGGCTGAAACTAATGACAACAAAAACATCAGCAAGATCGGTAACTTAATGAATCTACCCGAAAGATGCCACCTTAGGTAGAGCTAATAACTTGATCTTAATCTAATTTGAGCAGTGAATGTCGAACTTAACCGATGCAGCCATACTTAAACTAGATAAGGATCGATAACTAACTTATACTAGAGCTCGTAAGAGGTCGGCCAGACCGATGCAGCCTTACAAACAAAAGTACAAGCCATGACGGTACTTATAGACAAGCCGGATGTCGACCGGATCGATGTAACCCTGCTTGTTGAAGAACTCGTCGAGATCTATAATACTCCTACTCCTAAGGGTTGGCGTGAAGCCAAAAAAAGTAATTGGAATTGATTGATTGAATGTATCTTATAATAGCCGGGGTCCAATATTTATTTCCGAAACTTAAACATGAATCATACTCAAACACGACTTATTATAATCTTTGAAATAAAAGAAAATATTCCTAATTTAAGATAACTTGGACCTTAATCCTTTCCTTTTTGTAGAGTCCGACATATTTTCCTCCCCCGACGCCATCTGTACGTAATCCGTTGATGTTATCTACTGACGTCATCTATAAAATAGTCGATTTCCAATACTGCATCAAAACCGGCTGATATCGATTCACATCTAATCGATCCCTTGATGATACAATCTTAGAAGCTTCGAGTTCCCACGTTCTTCTCTTCCCAAATTTTGGTGTAAACACACAGATCCCGCGCCTACGATCATGTCTGGCAGCCCACAACCCATCTCGCGCCAGCGACTGCGTCTGGCCACACGCGACCCATCCTCGCGCCTCAAACCCATCCCGACTGCGCCCCTGAGTCAAGACCGCCGCGCTCCATTCTCACCGCGCCGCGCTCCTCCCCACGCTGCGGCGCCATCCCCCATCGCGCCCCGTCCTCCGCTGCACTCTGTCTCGGCCACGCCCCTTCCCATCCTAATGTCTCATCTCCTCAACAACATCCGTCCGAACGTTTTTTAGGGAACATCGGTCCGAACGTTGCAACATATGCAGTATACTCTTGAAATATACCTGTACAGTCATTACAACATCCAGCTAAAACGCTTGCTACATGCCTCTGAAACAACTGAAACATTTAGAATATACATTTGCAACATACGTTTGAAAACAACTAAAACATGTGGAACATACACTTGAAACATACATGTGTAGCTATGGCAAATATGCAACACCAGATCCTTTTGTAACATCTAGATGAAACATAAAGATGAAACACATAAAATATACATCTAAAACACATGAAACATATGATTGCAAAAGGCTCGGCGGCGCGGAGCTCGATGCCGGCGTGGAGTTTGATGCCACATAGTGACGCAGAGATGGCACTGGTCCGGGCGCGAGGCACGGGCCTCGGTAGTGGTTGCAGCAGGCGAATGACGCGCACGGCCGCACGTCGCTAGTCCGCGCGGTGGAGGCAGCGAATTCGTGTCGGCGGGGTGCATGACGAGTGGAGCGAACGACGGGAGGAAGCGCGCGTCACGTGCGAGGCACGGTTGCGGATGTGAGCGAACGGTGGCGAGGCGGACTGAGCCGTGCGGCGTCCAAATGGCCGAACGCCCACATTCGAGCATTATCGATCGTAGATCCGACTCCATGTATGTATAACTGGTATCTCATCACCAATATTAATGGCAGCCATAGCTATTACGTACTGTGTCTCGTTGCCGGTAGCCATAACTCATTGTAGCCATCTTCGTTATAACCATTTTTTAATCTCCAATAAGAAAGTCACTGCTCTGTTCTGTTGTATTACTTCAGCAGTACTTTTCAGCGAACGAACAGTATTTTTCTCTCACAGCAAATCAGCATAAGCCAAATTTCAGCGAAAAGAACAACAGCATAGTGGTTGGAGGCTATTAGCTGTTCTAGGCCTGATGATGCAAAGCTGAGATGGAAATCGAATTAGAAAAAGATTTTTGTATCGATGATTAATCTAGCTCGGCCATTTAAAGGTAGGAATATTCTCCTCCTCCGAGTCGAGGCCCTGGCAAGATGAGAAAAGGAAGCAAGAAGAAGAAGAGCCGGTACAGGACGTACTCCTACCAAACCAAAGTCCCCTGAATGATGATGGTGGAGGGACTAGGGAGGGCCAGGGAGGATGACAGGTGAGCTGTGTGGCCTCTGTTCTGATTGCCCAACTACTGGTACTTGGTTTCGTTTGTTCATCCTAGATTTGTTGTCCGTCTCCGTTGTTGGTTCCACCATTCCACGGCCGGCCGTGTGTTGTCACTGGTGTGCCTCTGGACGGCCGGTGGCCGCCGCTGCTCAACACGTACGGATCATTGGCGGCCCCCTAGACACCAGCTGGAGCTCGACATTTCCGCTCGCAACAGCTGTCTCTCTTTCGTGTCCACCAACGATTTTTTTGGCCACCATATGGACTGCCGTTGGGTTTTTGAACTCTTTCTTGCGCGCCTACCCTCTTGGATTCGATGGAAGGCGGAGCTCTCTTGGTTTCTTATGGACGTATCATGAACACGTCGTGGACACGGTAAAATCATTTCATCGTAGTGGATCAATCGGCAGTGGCCGTCTATGATCTGACCTTTTAATTACCTATCTCATTTAATATTTATATGAGTCATCCATGTATAGTACACTACTGTAGCATTTTAATGCAAATGGGATTAGTTTAGAGAAATATAGATTGGAGAGTTAAGGACGTTTCGTGTGTGCATACGTGCACGCTTTCTGGATACTCACCGATAAAAGAATCGGAAAGATACACCATCGTACTTCACTGATTAATAAAGAGTAGATTCGTCACACGAAATACGCTAGCTTAGAAAAATGTCATCGCACACTGTACTTTTTAAGAACCAACCTTGGAGAAATATAATACGCTTCTTTTTTGTTTGGCACTCTACACCGTGAATTCACTCTTTTCGGAATGAACTTTGCAATACTACACTTCCACTATCATATTAGGGCCGTTCCGCCGGTCTGAAACTTAGCTTGTTCGGCTTCTTTTTTCAGCCAGAACAGTGTTTTTCTCTCTCAACATTTCAGCCAAAACAGTGTTTTCAGCTAAGTTTCAGATCAACGAACGGGGCCACCGTTTCATATATCACAAAAACACACTTTTAAAAACACACACACACACTATATATATATATAGTCAATCTTGCAAAGAGAAAATGGCACAAATGCCATGTGGGACTCATTACTCATATACTCCCTCCATGACCATCAAGCATGAACTACTCCCTCCATTCCAAATGCGGCCATGTTTGAAATGTGGGAATTTTTTTATTCCAGTGTTTTTCTATAAAATTAAACTGATTGTTGTGCTTTAAAAAAACACTACGTTCCAACACAGATTGTAGCTTAAGTGTTTTGGTTTTGTGCTTAGTTAAGCTTATTGTACTTTAATGAGAATAATAGGAAATATATTACTACCAATACATATTTTTCAAGGTGTGTTTCACTAGTACAAAAAAGTATCTTTACTGACGATATTTTTCATATTTCTATTGACGTTTTTATCTACCGCTAGTGTTGAAGTGTGAGAGGCAAGTAAAAATCAATAAGCATTTATTGACATTTTTACAGTGTGATAAACCAGGAACCGTCACTATAAATATTTTACATTGGCAGTTTTCTTAAGAAAAACGCTACTATAACATTTCACGAGAAATGCCCGCATATGCAGAACCTTAGGCCTCGCGTGTCACACCTCTTATCGTTGCACCCTAAAGTAACATATAACTTAACAGCATAAATATTTCTAACAGATTTTAAAATGGAGATTTGGAGCTCTAAACAGAGTCAAGGACGTTTCGTGTGTGCATACGTGCACGCTTTCTGGATACTGGCTGATAAAAGAATCGGAAAGGTACACCATCGTACTTCACTGATTAATAAAGAAGTAGATTCGTAAAACTATGCTAGTAGCTTAGAAAAACGTCATCGCACACTATACCTTTTAAGAACCAATCTTGGAGAAATACACTTCTTTTTTGTTGGCACTCTACACCGTGAATTCACTCTTTTCTAAATGAACTTAGCAATACTATACTTCGCAAATGGCATAAATGCCATGTGGGACTCATTACTCATGTACTCCCTCCATGACCATCAAACACGAATTACTCGCTCCATTCCAAAAGCAAGGCCATGTTTGAAACGTGGGAATTTTTCTTTATTCCTGTGTTTTTCTATAAAATAAAACTGATTTAAAAAAAACAACTGCGTCCAAAACAGATGGCAGCTTAAGTGTTTCGGTTTTGTGCTTAATTAAGCTTCTTGTACTTTAATCAGAATAATAAAAAAAATATTACTATCAGTACATATTTTTCAAGGCATGTTTCACTAGTACAAAAAATATATTTACCGGTGGTATCTTTTATATTTCTACTAGTGCTTTTACCTACCGCCAATGTGAAAGGCAAGTAAAAATCAACAAACTTCTACTAGCGGTTTTCTTAAGGAAAATGTCACTTTAACGTTTTCACAAAAAATACGTGCATATGCAGTTCTCTGGAATCGAACTCGGAACCTTAGGCCTCACATGTCACACCTATTATAATTGCACCTTAAAGTCACTTATGCCTTAGCGACATAAATATTCCCTTATTATTCACTCTATCTGATTTTAAAATGAAGATTTGAAGCCCTAAATAGATTTAAACGAAAAAAAGTTTTACCACAAAATTTTAGATCTTGTCGAGATCTACATAACTTCCGAGCCCTAAATGATTTCAAATTAAAAAATAGTCAATTATAACATTGTAGATTTTTTCAAATACTACAACTTTTCTTTAGACCATTTCTCCATCCGAGAGCTTTTTTGAAAAAATTAAAAAAATGAAAATTGTTTGTAGTAGCGCTAGGTTAGGAAAACACCAGCTAACGATAGACTTAAGAAAGCGGCTAGTAAAAATGAATTTACGGTAGCGGTTCATTGCCATGTGCCTATAATTACATTTCTATTGGAGTCTATGAACCTTTAGTGAAAAAATCGCAAGGTTCAACAAAAATCAATTTTTGTACCGGTGTTCGTAAAACTAATTTTATGTTGTAAATCATCTTTCAATCCTAGGTGTGGCGAACTTACAGCCTACTAGCTACACAATGCAATCGTGTCTTTAATGTGTGCCACACAAGAGTACAATGTGTTTATTTTTCATTGTGCAGTATATATATAGTAGTACGTATACAGTAACAGCTTTATGCCATCTCAAAAAAAAAAAAAAGCTTTACGCATGGACTAGTTGACTAGTTCGGTGGGAAGGAACAAGCAAACTTGTTTGCTCATAATACATCACCGCAAGGCCCCCTCTTGTATGAACTATAGATGTGTGTGAAACTTCCGAAAAGCTGACAGGTCTCTATAGTGCATATCAGAACAGCAAACTATTAGAGAGCCTACTTTCAAATGTCGGTGTCGAATGAAGAAAGCTCAAATTTCTCTACGAGACAAAGCATCCAAAAGTGAGCCAATGCAAATAATATATAATGCACGTCCATCACCGCAGTTTCATGAGAGGAGCTGATCACAGACCTATGCTTTCGATGTGGGGCAGACGAGGGAGTTTTTTTCCTCCCTGATTATTGCGGCCGAAGCCACAAATAAAGAGTAAGTCTCTTGAGACTCGAACTCTAGCCACTCCAAGGGAGGCACTGAGCTGGATTTTGCATCTTTACAGAACACAAAAGGGAAGGTTCATGCAACCTCTCCTAGAAAGCAATTAACCCACATGCATTCCTCGCAAAATAAATAAATAACCCACATGCAAGCGCTTCAACTAATCTTGAACAAATAGAAAAGACGATGTACTTTTGCATAGTACACTAACTATTCTTGCGAAGTGCAGGGAAGCAACGGGCACCAGGGTTCAAATTCCGGTGAAACTTTCGCTGAAATTTGCGAATTTCAGTAACTTCAGTGGTGGCTAAAAGAAAAATCTAAAATTTTGTAATACACTAGTACATGTGCTATATAACTTTAGACTCATATTTTCTATTGTTTATGTTGCATATTCTTCTACTCAATAGATGCGTAGTTATAAATCATGCTAATTTGATCTTAATTTTTTTTAGAAAAAGCATACTTCATGTGCAAGTCTCTAAAAAAATCAGTGAAATTTCGGCCAAATTCTGGTAATTTTGGGGGTGGCCGAAAAATTGTTAATAATAAAATCGAAAACCTTGAGCTAGGTTGAGGCCACAGCTCATGTCGGCCTAGATCTATACTTGGGGAGAGTAGGTCGATGCATTTATACAAGGATTGTCCTTTTACAAATGAGGTCTGGTCCATCATCAGGGTTTGGTTCATCCTTTATCAAATCTAGAAAATAATACAAGATGGATCGATATGTCGTTATTGGCGTAAATATAAAGCATGTTTCGACAAAACATCATAAGAAAGATTTTGATGGTTTAATGATCTATTTTTGGTGGAATGTATGGAAAGAGCAAAACCGGAGAACATTCCAACAACAGGAATTGCAAGCAAGACAACTTTGATCAAAGGTGCCATCCAACATAAACTTTCACGTTATCACAGGATGGCTGCCCGTAATACTCTTAGGAGATAGCCGTGGTTTTATGGGTGTAGTGTTTGTTGGGTTGTGTTTTGGCATCATCCAACCATTTAGCTACGTCCCAATTCTCCTTTGTTATCTTTGTACAAATGGTTACTCTAGAAGAGTTAGATGGTTCCTTTGTTCTTGTGTTTTTATTTCCCTTGTCTAATAAAAATTGGAGTAGCCAGCTTAGAAGGGAACTCTAAATGGATGTAAGAAGTTGCTGGATGGTTTACTCCAATGAAGAGGTACACCTAGGTAGGAGGGAGGGAGCTTTCCCACTTTGCAGTCGAGTAGTTCTGCCGCTCCGCGTTGGATAGGAAAGGGGTGGAGAAGGTTCATTTATCAGGAATCTAATTGTTGCATGGGTGTTTTGTATTGTATCGAACCTCCCCACATGGTAGCAATCCAACTAAAGATTTTGATTCCAGTGGGAGCTCAAAAGCCGATTGCAAAATATACATTTTGATCATCTTTAAACCGCACATAACAAAAATTATGAATGAATCACCTTACAACAACATACGAGTGACTGCTTTTGATTTTTTTTCGAACAACAAGGAACTTTGGATGAATTAATGTGAATGGGTGTAAGCCTCGCAGCTCGAAAACACCCAGTGCTGACCACACTGAGAGACACGAAAGCGCAGGTAATGCCAGTTGGCAAAGTGGCGTTAAGCATCCCTAGCGGTACGTAAAGAGAGGTCGTGGGGGGCTCGAGGGAACCTTTCTTTTGACTGAGCTATTTTTTGAATTATTTATCTAAGTTTTTTAATTTCATTCATCCCATAACAAAACCTGCATAAGCAAGTCATACGATATGGAGCCAGCGTCGTTTCGTTATCGCAGGATAGGATCCGAATACGGGATCCGTCCAGCAGGTCGTTTGCCCCCCAACACTGGTGCGTTTTCTACAGTTAGTGCCTTCTTGTCTGAGTGATGCGAGATGCCCCCCCCTCTTTTCCGTCCCCTTGCTAAAAGTAGGGCGGTTTCCATAGATAGATTGGGTCATTCATAACCTGAGCAATAACCGATGCTACAGCAAAAGCTTCCTTAGTCAATCAGCACGCTCTTGTTGTCCTTTGGTAAAAAATGTTGATTACGGGCTGCGATGTATCTACTTGATGACTCTGTCATCCGGGTAAGGAGTTGCTTCAGTTGTTGCTTTGTTATTGCTCGACCCTTCAAGGTTATTATTGATTCATCGTATCGTATTCTTCAATTTGAAGTTTTTTCTTTTTAATATATATAGCCGGCAGCTCTCCAATCCAATTCGTCTAAAAAACAAGGACCGAGGTAAGTTGTCTACGGTAACAATAACTCATATAATGGTGAATAAGTTATCTCATAGTTCTAATTTTCACCTCACCCTCATCCCTATCATAAAAGAATACCATACGACTTTGTATGAGACAGGCTAGATCATTGTCGTATAGTAATGTAATTGCTCTTAGTCAATTCAATTGGCCTTGGCACTCTCTCTCGCTCCATATATATGGATCATGTTCTTACGCACGTCTAGATATTCACTGATCAAGTAGCTAGGTACCTCGTTCCAAATTATAAGTTATTTTAACTTTTTTGTAGTGTCGTATCTTAAGTTTGATCAAAATTATAAAAAAATATTACAAAGATATATAACATCGATCAAATAGGTGTACCATAAAAATATAATTAATAAAGAATCTAATAATACTTATTTGGATCCATAAATGTTATTATTTTATTATATAAATTTGGTCAAACTTAGATATTTTTACTCTCAAGAAAGTTGAAATGACTTATAATTTAGAACGGAGGGAGTATGTAGCTAGCGCAAGAAATTTCTTTGTGCATTTTACGCATTAGGTACATTGTATTTGATCCGAGAAAAATAGTATAGAGCAAAGAGAGATAAGCCGTCGTAATATATCTATTAGTTCATACTATCTCCGTTCCTAAAAGAATGTAATTCTATCACAGTGTCACATTTTAGTACCTTAAGTTTGATTAGTTATAGATAAAAAAGTATCCATGTTTATGATACTAAATCAATATCATCAGATTAATTACGAAATGTATTTTAATAATAAATTAATTTAAAAATATAACTGTGAATATTATTCACTAAAAACTTGGTTAAATGTAAACTATTTTTCATAACACGCAATCGATAATTGTATTCTTTTTAGGACGAAGGTAAGGTAGTACTTATATACTATAGTATAGCCGCTGGTTTGATTTGAGTAATGGTCCTTGTCAAGTCCAAACACACAGATCGTGATCATTTTGCCAACATCGTTGGTTGCACCTTGCACTGCACACTCCTACTCTTGTTTGAAGCGACGGTTCAGGTGCATGGCACACAGGAGACAGGACACAGCCTTTGGCAGAGAGAGAAGGGGACCATGGAATATCTAGGCGCTAATAGCCACTGCCACTTGGCTCAAGGAGGGCCGCTAGTAGTGCTACCTCCGTTTTCGTTACTTGTCACGAATTTTTATTGTAATAATTTTGACCATATGTTTTTTTACAAAAGATTTTTAGATACATCAAATTTTTATATATATAATTTTTTATTGAACATACTTCATTAGTATTATATATATTGAAGTATCTAAGATTTTTTTAAAGAAATAACAGATAGTCAAATTTGCTACGGTAAAAAATAAGTAAACATAAACGGAGAAAGTAGTATTTTCTCACCACTCAGCGGGCCAGGGCCCAGGGGCCATGCTAATAGGAGCAAGTGTGTGACAGAACCACCCGAAATAGCGTACTTACGAAGGCGCTTGTCTTCCATCAGACACAAAGCACCTCGAAAGTAACTACAGCGAGCGGTGTCCGTCGAGCACACCCCAAGAGAGAACCCGAAAGATCCACATTTTTCTCAAGGATCCAATAATGAAAACGAGTTACAACACAAGTCTATCTCATACATTAGAGTTTCTTGAAAAGTATATTATTACAATACTAAATATAGAGTGCAGAATGATAAACAGCGGAATATTAAAAGATAACATCTAGCGATAAGATAACGAGGATTCCGTCTGAGCCCACCAGATGGATCCTCCACACAAGGAACTCCTCAAGCGTCACCTGCAACAGGGGTAAATAAACCCTGAGTACACAATGTACTCGTAAGACTTATCCGACAGTGGGAATACTTCCCCGACTCCAAGGAATATGCTAGGCTTTATGGTTTGCTGGTTCTCTTTTAGCAAAAAGCAATACTAATAGTGAGTCCTTATTGATACATTATTATCATCAGCCGTATTAAGTTTTCATCTAGTCAATCTATATAAGCCTGTTCTACTTTCAAGCAAGAGTTGAGCAATCAGTTCCATTTCTTCTCCTTTCAACTTTCAGTTCTTACTACGGTGCTAAACCGTAGACAAGCCGTACCGGATAACCCGGCGATTCGCGAATCAATGTGCCCAGCTGGGTGCCCCAAAGACACACGCCCCGCTTGTACCCCTGTGCACAAGCGGGACTAACCCACCACTCTCTGTGTCCGGGTGTCTAGGTCCCCGCCCAAACTTTGGACTCAAGCCCCACATCCCGAGTCCTGGACTCGGTGCGGTGCAAGGACCTCCACCACCTCCTCTTCCCATCGGTCGGTCCGGAAAAGAGCGGATCCGCGACAAGAGAGCAACAAGCCTTCCCTCGCGCCCATACCCAAGTATGTGCTCGGGACAATAATCTGTGACTTGCCTAGAGTCATATGCAACGACCGGTCCTTAATCGACAGGCGGGGAAAAAGTGTAACGGGCTATGCCCTGCTGGCCGCAGGACACAACCCCTCACACCCACCAGTACCAAATCCACATCCCCTGTCCGGTCATAATTTTCCTTTCCATTATTTCATCATGATATCACAGTTTAAACACCTATTTGCGAGTAACGACAAAGTTACTCACGCCACCTGACATCCTGAGCATATGACTACTCGACCTATACTAGTAGGACTCATGGTGGATATATTTATGCATGAAGCTTCCATAAAATGCCCGTAACGTAAATGCATATCATATAAATATATTTAGATCATTTAAAAAATAGGGTTATGCAAGGGCTTGCCTTTGGCGGTAGCGGTGTAAAGAAAGTCGATGACGGTGGCTCTCGAACGTCCTCCCGCACGAGGATCTCCTCGTACTCTTCGATGACTTCGTCGTACTCTCTTTCGCCGAATGTCACAATCTCCGATGGCTCGTCCTCTATATATATGCATGCAGTGATGATGATGCAATAATTAATATATAGGCAACCACAACTCTTAAAATAAGAATACATCTATCAAGCTACTAAGCTAACTCTAATGACTAATACGCAAAGTTACCTATTATTCCCACTAAACAAGTATGAAACATTTCATGTATTATCTTAGCAACTAAAGGCATCCTTATTGTTAATATCAATTTACTATATATATAATAAAACAAGGTGCACTAGCTACCATGCATCATAAAAAATTCATTCTCTAAATAACCATAATAAGCATTTCAAAATAATAAAGTAACCCTAAAGGTATCACTGAACTATACGAACTAATTACACTAACAGATAGATCATGAATTTAGGAATCTAACAAAATTTATTTCACAATCAATAAATAAATTCAAATGAGCTCTAGAGATGAAGAAAACGATATTATTGGAAGAGGCCAATTAGCTTGATTAACCAACTGATCTATTCGCACCTTTGCGTGTTCTTGGAAAAGGTAGAACATGAAGCGGTGAATCGGATGTGAGATGCTGGTTACTTGATTTGAGAAAAGTGAATGATCGATTGGAGCGAAACATTTCGATGGTCGGCATGTCCTTATAAAGGCAAAAGACGGGGGAGGAGAAGCTGGCTCGTTGCACGCTTGGTCACGGTCGATCATGCTCGTATACGCTACCGTCGCGACAATGAATGCGTGTGGAAATGTGAACAGTGTTTCGTCACCTAACAAGTCAAAGCGAGCCGGTGCCTTCAAAGCTTCGACAAACGTGTGACACGGTTCAGCTATGGTGTACGAGTATAGTCTAAGTCTTTGGATCAAGACTAGGGAATGGGCCCGAGAGTGAGTTTCGAGTAGATGAGCCATGTCTCCAAGCCGAGATGAGAGAGCCTTTGCTGCAATGCCGTGCTATGTAGGTTCCTTCAAGTCAGTGATTATCTTTCTCCTGCAGTGGAAAAGAGAGTCTAGTGTCCTAGTCCTTGTCTCCTTGACTAACTGAAGACTTGACTTGCTTTATGACTAGTAGAACTATCCTGATCTTTTCAGAACATGAACGGCATTACTCGATCCAATGATTTCAACCATTCACAGGTATGATGTGGATCCGATCACAATATCAGGGCTCATATGTCATCTATGATCATTTAACTAGGAAACTGGTGCATGTGCTTACACTCCTGTACTAAAATAGCGATTCTTAGTGATTCTTCGTGCTACAGCGATTTGATCGAAACAGCAGGAACCGTGTTGTCTATGGGTGAACAGTGTTCCGCGGGGTGAACAGTGCTCCCGTCCCTGCTACAGTGCTGCATGTAGAAAGGATCAAAATATCAGGAACCGTGTTTTCTACTATGAACAGTGTTCCTATGCTGCTACAGTGTCGACTTGTGTGAGTAACCTGTCGTTCATTTGCAAAACAGCTGAGCAGTGAGCGAGCGGAGTGCTCAGCGGGCTGAGCTTGTGAGTGATATAAATGCGTAGCGTGTGCGACACACTATGGCAGCGACAGCACGACGTGCGCTGATAATTTTGCAAGGCGATTAGCAAGCGAAGTAAATGCGGGATAATTAGAACAACGAGAGATGACAGAGGCGCGTCGCGAGATTGATGGAGATATAAATCTTGCCAAGTGGTATGCTAATAATTAGTGAATGACAATAATTTATCATTTGACTTTGTGGCTAAGGAGCTCTCACGTGGAGAGAGATGATGTGCTGGAAGGACAACTTGGACAGGGAATAAATTAGAGCTTAATTTGAGAATTAGTGCAATAAAATTTAATTTCTCATTTACCACATGCAATAATACATAAACATGATGCTCATGACATGGTTTAATATTTTGATTGAGGCATAACACCGAGGGTGTTATAAATCTACCCCCCTAAAACAAAATCTCGACCTGAGATTTTATGTGCCTAGTGTGAGAACAAGGTAGGAAATACATTTCGACGTAGCAACTAACTATCAGAACCATTGAGGAGATGGGGGTAATGCTTCAATAGGTAACTCTCTTGTTCCCACGTGGCTTGAGCCTCAGAATGATTTTGTCATTGTACCTTGTAAAACTTTATCACCCTGTTCCTGGTCATTCTCTCCTTCTCATCCAAAATTTTTATAGGATGCTCCACATAAGACAGATCAGGTTGGAGCGGAAGTCCTTCTATTTCTACAGATTCTTCAGGAACTCGTAGGCATTTCTTCAGTTGTGAGACGTGAAATACATTGTGAACTGCCGAGAGAATTTCAGGGAGTTGGAGACGATAAGCAACGGAACCACACTGCTGCAACACCTTGTATGGACCCACATACCGAGGGGCTAAGTTGCCATGGACACCAAACCGATGTACCCCTCTCAAAGGAGATACCTTGAGATACACATAATCTCCAGCTGCAAATTCCAAAGGTCTTCTTCGTTTGTCTGCGTAAGCCTTCTGTCGACTCTGAGCTGACTTCAAGTGTTCACGAATTATATTTACTTTCTCTCAAGCCTCCTTTATGAAATCTGGCCTGAAGTACCCACGGTCTCCTACCTCAACCCAGTTTAGTGGCGTCCTACACTTCTGTCCATATAAAGCTTCAAATGGTGCCATACGGATACTCTCATGATAGCTATTATTATAAGAAAATTCGGCTAGCTTCAAACACTGATCCCACTTCCCAGGAAAAGAGATGGTACAAGCCCGCAACATATCCTCGAGCACCTGGTTCACCCTTTCAGTTTGACCATCAGTCTGGGGATGGTATGCCGAGCTTCTGAGAAGACGAGTACCCAAACACTCCTGGAGTTTTGTAGGACACGTGGACGCCTAAGAGGGGGGGGGGGTGAATTAGGCAACTTAAAAAACTAACTCTAAACTATGGCCTCTTTTTCTAACCCTAGCAAAACATATGTAATAGACAAGCTATCTAGATGTGCAACTATGGTTTTGCTAGTGTGTTGCTATCTCTACCGCAAACGTAGTAAAGTAATCAATGTAAATGCGGAAGCTAAAGAGCAAGGTAGAGATATGCAAACTCCCATCGACGACTCCGGTATTTTTACCGAGGTATCGAGAAGCGCGCAAGCTTCCCCCTAGTCCTCGTTGGAGCCCCTCGCAAGGAATCCCTCGCAAGGGCCAAGCTCCCGGTCGGGTAACTCCGTGGATAGCCTCGGGTCTTCCCCACGCGCAAGTGGGTCTCCGATGTGCCTCTCGACAAGCCTCTCCCGGATGCTCCCCGCCGTCTTCACTATCAAGCTTCCGGCCGAAACGCCGCGGGCCTTGTTCCCTCCGGTACACGGTGACGGCCACACCACAAACGCGGTTGGTGTGATCTCGCAAGAATCCAAGCCCCTCCAATGTACAACACTTGTGCTCACAAGCACGGGGTGGCAAGAGTATGCAAACCTCACTTAAACACTAGGCAAACACCTAGAGCAAGCGCATAAGCGGTGGTCTAATCAACCTAAGCACTTCGCAAAGCACTTATGCTAATCACCTAATAAAACACTAAGCACTATGCATGTGGAGATCACTCAAATGGTGTATCAACACTCTTGATATGTTTCCTCAGCTCCACTACACTCAAATGGCCGGTTGGGGGTTGTATTTATAAGCTCCACTGAGAAAGTAGCCGTTGGGGTCGAACTCCCGCAATTCTGCTACTGACCGGACGCTGAATCGTCCTGACCGGACGCGTCCGGTCGTCCCGACCATTGCAACCGTGAACTACCGATCGGACGCTGCCAGCGTCCGGTCGCCTGCCACCGGACGCGTCCGGTCGCAGTTTCGCGCGCCTGGAACCTCTCTGTACTCGATCGGACGCTGCGTTCCTGCGTCCGGTCGGTTGCCGCCAGCGTCCGGTCCTTGCGTCCGGTCGCCTGTCTGCCGAGCCACCGGTCCAGCATCCGGTCGCGCTTCCAGCGTCCGGTCCAGTGTCCGGTCGCCTCTGCGAGCTCGTTTCTTTGCGATCTTGTGCACGGCTTGGTTCCTATCTTCATGCTTGGAATTTGCTTGACATCTTGGGTCTTTTCTTGTGCTTCTAAGGTCTTGCTTGAGGTGTTGATTATCAGATCATCATGTCGCCTTCGTCCAAGTCATGTCTTGCACCCTATTAGACTACAAAACAAACACTTGTAAATTCATTAGTCCAATTTGGTTGTGTTGGTCATCAAACACCAAAATCCAAAGTAAATGGGTCAAGGGTCCATTTTCCTTACAATCTCCCCCTTTTTTGTGATTGATGACAACATGACCAAAGCAAGCAAATGATAAAAATTTTAAATTTAAAAATTATCTACTTGCTAGGATGCAATGCAAAGGGCAAGGTTATATGATACTAATTGATAGATACCAATTAAAACTTTACTCAAAAGCATGTCTTGCCCTTGCAAATGTCCCCATGTGATATTATGGATTAAAGCTTATCTTTCTAAAAAAAATTCTCCCATTACATAGACTAATCCATAATTCACTTTCCTCCCTTTCTCGGACCATTACCACTTGAAGACATCAACTTGATGCTTGCTTTTGGTCCTTCAAATTCTCCCCCTTTGGCATCAAACACTAAAAAGGAAGACATTAGTAGCACAAGGGAGGGTCAAATTTTATGATCCTTTGTGTATAGAGAGAAATGGATCACAAAATTTGACTCTCGCATTATATAGACTAAGCTCCCCCTAAATATATGCATACATATGGTAGAAAGCAAAGCATATTCATAATTAGCAATTTGTTGCACAAGAGAGTTTAATCTATATAATGTATGGAGAAAGCATATAAATATGAAATGAAATCAACATGATGATGCCAATTGAAGAACGATGCTTCTCTTCGGGGACTCCATTTTCCTTGCAATGAGACTACTACACACATGATAAACTTGAAAAAGGTGTTAGTCTCAAAGCGTCCATCTTGTAGATGATCCTCCCCCTAAATTTGTGCATGGAGACATGGAATACTTGTAGTACTCATGCACAATTGATTTTGGAGTCAAAATACCACTTGAAAGATGATATTTGGGAGAAAATTATCTACAATTTGGACTTTGGCACATATTAGATAAACAATAGTAAGACAAGCTATGTGCCGTGCTCCTAAGCAATTTTAAACCATGTAGGTTTGCTCCAAGGGTTACAAATGAGACCGAGCAAGCCTACCATATGAAATACCTAGTGTATGCATGACAAAAGATATAAGCATGCAAATGCAACCCTAGGCATGAGGAGTAACTAGATGCTTAAAGATACCAATTGTAGGAAAATCTAATTGCAAGATGTACCAATTAAAAAGTAATAACATCTAGTTACCTAACATGGGAAGGGGAATTTAGGTCCATAGTATCCACTAACCCACTTGGCAATGACTTTGTCCAACATGATGCACCCCATGAAATGCACCCATACTTTGCCAAGACTCCAAATTCCCCGAGGACCGACGGACTTCTTACTTCCCTTTCGGGATCCAAACCTTCTTGGTGCTCTTCATGTTGGAAATGATTTTCTTTGGCACCCAAAAGCGTTTGACCCCATTGTTTGCTTGCTTGTTCACCTTGATGGCCACCACCTTGTCATTTTTCTTCTTCTTCAAGAGATAAGGTGTGGAGGCCTTTTTGTCCACCTTGTTGGTGTAGGTGTTGGAGAGCTTGCTTGTTTGCTTTTTCTCCTTCTTCTTTGCTCCTCCCCCATTCTTCACCTTGCACTCATAGGACTTGTGGCCTTCTTTGTGGCACACATAGCAAACCACGGTTTGTCCTTCATCAAGCTTCTTCACTCCCTTGACGGCGTTATCTTGATGAAGTTGGGTTTGCTTTGCCTTGCCTTTCATTTGAGTCAAGTCCTTGGTGAGGCAAGCTACTTCTTGCTTGAGTTGCTCATTCTCTTTTGCAACCTCTTGTGTACATGTATCTACAATCACTTTCTTAACACAAGCTTGGTTGCACAAAGGTGAGTCTAAACATAAATCATTGCAAGAGGTAGATGCATCCTTTTTAATTATGTCATTTCTTTTAGATGCCTTGGTGGGGGTATTTTTTACGGCCTCAAGATTAGCAACTTGATTTGTTAGCTCATCACAATGTTTGCACGTGATTTCCATTTTAGCAAGCAAACTTTGATAATCATTTTGTGAGCTAGCTAACTTTTCTTTTAATTTTTCATTTTTCTTTTCAAGTTGCTTATCATTAATTGTGCATGCACTTGTTGTTGCACTAGCCTCAAGTTGCTCAATTTTAGTAGATAGTTCAACATTGAGATTTGCAAAGTTTTCATATTGTTCAAGCAAATTCTTGTATGCTTCTTGTGAACTACCTAGCTCTTCTTTTAAAGTTTTGAGCTTCTTTTGTTGACTAGTGTAAACTTTAGCATATTTAAGATTTTGTTGCACAATTGTATTGTAAGAAGGCAAATCATCATCACTATCACTCTCACTAGAGGATGAGCTTTTGTTACCTCGTGCCATAAGGCACACACGAGAAGAGCTTGATGATGAGTGCTTGTGACCTCGCCTCTTGTGATGGTTTTCTTCTTCACTTGAAGAATCATCCCATGACCTTATTGTTGTGAGGGCTTTGTTTTTGCACGCCTTCTTCTTTGTCTTTGGTGTGGGTTTGTTTGGACAAACTTCCACAAAGTGCCCTATCTCGCCGCATCCGTAGCATCCTCTCTTTCTTTGCTCATTTATTTGATTGGTGAAAATGAGATCTTGAATTTGGATGGGCACACCCTTGACATTGAGCCTTTGGATCATCTTCTCCACCTTGTTGATTAATTTGATTGATTCTTCATCAAGGTCGGAGGTGGAGGAGGAAGATTGATCATCATCACTTGATTCTTGTTCATCATCATCATCATCCTCATCTTCTTCTTCTTCTTCACTTGAGGAGCTTGAGCTTGAGCTTGACTCAACTTTCTTGCCCTTCATCTTTTTCTTTTCGCTACAAGCGAGAGCTTTGCCTTTGCTTGATGAAGATGCTTCTCCTTGACCCATCTTACGTGACATTTCAAATGCCACTAGCTTGCCAATGACAATGCCCGGGGTCATGGTGCTCAAGTTCTCCATGTTGTGAAGGATGGTGATGATACTTGCATATTTCTTTTGTGGTAGAACGGAGATGATCTTCCTCACGATGTCCGCATCATCTAGCTTTAATAATCCTATTGAATGGAGCTCATTGATAATTAGATTCAATCGAGAATACATATCACGAACAAGCTCATCATCATTCATAGCAAAGGAATCATAATTTTGCTTAGCTAGACAATGTTTTTGCTCACGGACATTACTTGTACCGTCATGGAGCTCTTGAAGTTTTAACCAAATTTCATGTGCTGTATTTAAGGTGAACACTTGGTTAAACACATCCATGCTAAATGATTCAAACAAGCAATTCTTAGCTCTAGCATTAAAATGCATTTCTTTTTCATCACTCTTTGTGGGTTTTTCGGGATTCTTGATGGGTTTCATCCCGTCACGAGTGACTCTCCATACACCCAAATCAACCGCCTCAAGGTGGCAAGCCATTCTAGCTTTATAGTATGGAAAGTTAGTGCCGTCAAATTGTGGAGGCCTAGCGGTATCCATCCCAACCACTCTACAATAGCGTCGGCTCAACGGCGATTTAGCCAAAGGTCCAAATATGAGCCAACCGGCTCTGATACCACTTGTAGGACACGTGGACGCCTAAGAGGGGGGGGGGTGAATTAGGCAACTTAAAAAACTAACTCTAAACTATGGCCTCTTTTTCTAACCCTAGCAAAACCTATGTAATAGACAAGCTATCTAGATGTGCAACTATGGTTTTGCTAGTGTGTTGCTATCTCTACCGCAAACGTAGTAAAGTAATCAATGTAAATGCGGAAGCTAAAGAGCAAGGTAGAGATATGCAAACTCCCATCGACGACTCCGATATTTTTACCGAGGTATCGAGAAGCGCGCAAGCTTCCCCCTAGTCCTCGTTGGAGCCCCTCGCAAGGAATCCCTCGCAAGGGCCAAGCTCCCGGTCGGGTAACTCCGTGGATAGCCTCGGGTCTTCCCCACGCGCAAGTGGGTCTCTGATGTGCCTCTCGACAAGCCTCTCCCGGATGCTCCCCGCCGTCTTCACTATCAAGCTTCCGGCCGAAACGCCGCGGGCCTTGTTCCCTCCGGTACACGGTGGCGGCCACACCACAAACGCGGTTGGTGTGATCTCGCAAGACTCCAAGCCCCTCCGATGTACAACACTTGTGCTCACAAGCACGGGGTGGCAAGAGGTATGCAAACCTCACTTAAACACTAGGCAAACACCTAGAGCAAGCGCATAAGCGGTGGTCTAATCAACCTAAGCACTTCGCAAAGCACTTATGCTAATCACCTAATAAAACACTAAGCACTATGCATGTGGAGATCACTCAAATGGTGTATCAACACTCTTGATATGTTTCCTCAGCTCCACTACACTCAAATGGCCGGTTGGAGGTTGTATTTATAAGCCCCACTGAGAAAGTAGCCGTTGGGGTCGAACTCCCGCAATTCTGCTACTGACCGGACGCTGAATCGTCCTGACCGGACGCGTCCGGTCATCCCGACCGTTGCAACCGCGAACTACCGATCAGACGCTTCCAGCGTCCAGTCGCCTGCCACCGGATGCGTCCGGTCGCAGTTTCGCGCGCCTGGAACCTCTCTGTACTCGATCGGACGCTGCGTTCCTGCGTCCGATCGGTTGCCGCCAGCGTCCGGTCCTTGTGTCCGGTTGCCTGTCTGCCGAGCCACCGGTCCTGCGTCCAGTCGCGCTTCCAGCGTCCGGTCCAGCGTTCGGTCGCCTCTGCGAGCTCGTTTCTTTGCGATCTTGTGCACGGCTTGGTTCCTATCTTCATGCTTGGACTTTGCTTGACATCTTGGGTCTTTTCTTGTGCTTCTAAGGTCTTGCTTGAGGTGTTGATTATCAGATCATCATGTCGCCTTCGTCCAAGTCATGTCTTGCACCCTATTAGACTACAAAACAAACACTTGCAAATTCATTAGTCCAATTTGGTTGTGTTGGTCATCAAACACCAAAATCCAAAGTAAATGGGTCAAGGGTCCATTTTCCTTACAAGTTTCTCCTAGAAATGAGAGACAAAAACTGACCCTCTATCAGAGATGATGGTGCGAGGAACTCCATGTAGGGTCACAATCCGATCAAAGTATAACTCCGCATACTTCTTGGCATTATATCTAGTGTCCACCGGAAGAAAGTGGGCAGACTTGGTGAGACGGTCCACAATGACCCAAATAGAATCAAAGCCCGAGGAGGTGCGGGGTAAACCCACGATGAAATCCAAGGAAATATCCTCCCATTTCCAAACAGGAATGGGCAAGGGCTGCAGATATCCAGGAGTACGCATATGATCTGCCTTGACTCTACCACAAGTGTCACACTCCGCAATGAACTGGGTGATATCTTGCTTCATGTAAGACCACCAGTACAGTTGGCGTAGATCATGGTACATCTTGTTGCTACCAGGGTGGATAGACAGCTTGGAATGATGAGCTTCTTTTAAAATCTTTCTTTTCAGCTCTTCATTGGATGGAACCACCACCTATCCTTGTATCTCACGACTCCTAGCTCATCAATGCTAAAATGAGGTCCACGTCCTTCAGCTAGCAACTTCTTGATGTGAGGAATCTCTTCGAGGTCTTCCTTTTGTTCCCGAATAATTTGCTCCAGCAGCTCTGAGGTCAAAGCAATCTGAGCTAGCACCTCTGTGTGGTGAAGTGACAAGGGTATATCCTCAACCTGATGCGACTTACGACTTAAGGCATCAGCTACCACATTGGCTTTTCCTGGATGATAGTGGACTTCCAAATTATAATCCTTGATCAACTCTAACCACCTCCTTTGCCTCATGTTCAACTCAGACTGAGTGAAAATATACTTAAGGCTCTTGTGGTCAGTGAAGATATGCACTTTGTTGCCCAACAAATAATGCCTCCAAATCTTCAGAGAGTGAACTACAGCAGCTAGCTCTAAATCATGGGTAGGGTAGTTCACCTCGTGCTTCTTCAGTTGGCGCGAAGCATAAGCTATCACACGCCCCTCTTGCATAAGCACACACCCCAATCCCATCTTTGAGGCATCGCAGTAAACATCAAAGGGCCTCTCAATATCAGGTTGAGCCAATATAGGAGCAGTGGTCAGAAAAGTCTTTAGGGACTGAAAAGCTTCTTCACAAGCTGGACCCCAAACAAACTTAGCTTCTTTCTGGAGCAGCTTAGTCATGGGCTGGGCTATCTTGGAGAAATCGGGGATGAAACGTCGATAGTATCCAGCTAGCCTAAGGAACTGACGGATCTGGTGCACAGACCTAGGAGACTTCCAATCTAACACATCTTGCACCTTGCTGGGATCTACAGAAACGCCCTCAGGTGTCAACACATGTCCCAAAAACTGCACTCGATCTAACAAAAACTCGCACTTGCTGAATTTAGCATACAGCTGGTGCTCTCTGAGTCGAGTCAGGACTATCCGGAGGTGACAGGTATGCTCTTCATCATTCTTGGATTAGATCAAAATGTCATCAATGAATACTACCACAAACTTATCCAACTCCGGCATGAAGACTGAGTTCATTAGGTACATGAAGAAAGCTAGGGCATTGGTGAGACCGAAAGACATCACTAGGTACTCATACAACCCATACCTAGTAGAGAAAGCTGTCCTTGGTATATCCTGTGGCCTGATCTTGATCTGATGGTAGCCCGATCGGAGATCTATCTTCGAGAACACCTTGGCACCAGCTAACTGATCAAACAAAGTATCTATGCGGGGCAAAGGATACTTGTTCTTAACTGTTACCGCATTGAGGGGGCGGTAATCCACACACATCCACAGAGTACCATCCTTCTTCTTCACGAAAATCGCTGGACAACCCCATGGTGAAGAACTTGGGCGGATGAAACCCTTGCCCATCAACTCCTCCAGTTGCTTCTTCATTTCTGCCAGTTCTCTCGGAGCCATACGGTACGGACGCCTGGAGATAGGAGCAGTACCAGGCTCAAGCTCAATGGAGAATTCTACCTCACGGTCCGGTGGGAATCCAGGAAGATCTTCAGGGAAAACATCTGGAAACTCACGTACTACTGGAATGGAGGTAAGATCAGGAACGGCTTCAGCATGGGCAGCAACAGGTAAGACCGGTTCTGAGGGTATGATGAGAGACATCCTATCCTCAGAAAATGGAAGCCGTAACTCTACACTTCTTCTCTTCATATCCAATACTACCCCATACAACCGCAACCAGTTCATTCCAAGAATAGCATCAATGCCTTGCCGGGCATTATCATGAGCTATGAGACGGTAAGTGTGGGTGGCTAATACCTAAACTTCTTCATCATCCGTGCGGGTATTGATGAACATCTGAGAACCCACAGTACGGATCTTATAGGCATACGGTATAGCCAATAGTGATAAGTTGTGCCGCTCTACAAACCCCATGCTCATAAAGGAATGCGATGCACCAGAATCAAACAACACCAAAGTTGGATGGGATTCGATGGTAAACATACCAGCCATAACTGTCTCCTGCTGCATAGCTTGTTGAGCATCCATGAAGTGCACCTGACCAGATCTGCTGGGCACCTTCCTCTTGATGAAAGTCCTCTTAATCAGCCTGGAATTTGTAGACGGCTGAGACGGCTGAGCTATCTGCTGCTGAGGACACTCCCTGGCATAGTGGCCATCCTTGCCACACTTGAAACAAGCACCAGGCTTGTTCCCGAATCCCTGACGAGGTGGAACCGGTGTCCCCTCGAGTCTCTTTGGGGCTGCACTGCTCTCGAGGTGCCTTGTACCGAGTATGTGAAGTCTGTGATGTCTGCTGGGGTGACCGGTACGGAGGCCCGCCGGATGGTTGATAGGGCCCCCGCCTAACAATCTGCACCTTCTGAGTATGGGGATGGCTGGAGGATCTAGCTGCCACCCGCTTCCGCTTCCAATCCGCCTGGGATGCCCGCTGGAAACCCTCAAGAGCAATGGCGGCGTTCATCAGAGCCCCAAAGGTCTGATAGTTCCCAGTACGCTTTTCTCTGAAGAGCAGGAGTGAGACCGCGAAGAAGCGATCCCTCTTCTTGTCATCCGTGTCCACCGACTACCAAAGATATTGAGCCAAGTGGTTAAACCGGGTCACATACTCCATTCCGCCCTGCTCCCCGACGTAGCTCCATGAACTTCGGTCACCTTTCGGTGGATAACACCAGCAGGTATGAAGAACTTCATGAAGGCGGTGGAGAACTCCCGCCACGTCGCCGGGTGATCCGGCAGCCGCTGCCTAGAAAGTCTCCCACCGTGCACTGCGGACCCCAAAAAGCGCTTGGGACGCAAAGTGCATCTTTGCTCGTTACATACCCGAGAAGCGGCGAAACTCTGCTCCAATGTGCGAAGCGATTGCTCGCCCAACAGATTGTCCGACGGTGTGAATGTGGGTGGGTGGGTTTTGAGGAAGTCTGGTAAGAGGACTGTCCCTCGTGACGATGAGCACCACCCCATTCCCACCGCTGTGCCTCGGGGCCTCCACAGGCGAGACCAGCAGGGTCTGTGCCATAATCTCCATGGCACGAGCTGTCTCTGACGAAAGCAATGGCCGACTCATGGCGAGACCAACAACTCCACCATGACCTCCATGGCGGACAAGCGGCGGAGGCGGTGGTGAAAAGGCCGAGGAACCAAGGGTGGAACCTCCCGAGCTCCCTCGTTGCCACGCTCAAAGGCTCGAAAGCACTTGTCACCATGGCCCTCGTTGGCGCTCCCAAACCTGGTGCTCCCACGTGGGACCTCAGATTCATCTATAAGAGAGACGAACCATCCATTAGAACACCTTCCCGATCGGGATCCGAGGATTAAAGAAATGCAAAGCACATTTTTTAAGGCATTCATTAAGTTAATCCTACCAATTTACTACTTTCATTATACGTGAAGGGGATTCCTAGTTCAAGTAAGATGCTATTATATGATGCATGCTTCGACCTATCGTTCACTCAAGCCGGAATATAGCGGCGTTAAGTAAATTTTTCGGCACATCGCACGCTCACTTTCCGTATACTAAGCGATTTCTTACGTCATGTAAGTCGATGGTACTACAGTAAACCGATTAGATAAAACTAGTGCCGCTATCCTAGATATACCATATAACTAGGGCTTATACTTAACTTAATCGCATCCTACTTTTCGCAAAACTTTTGTTGGTCCACTTTTAGTTTTGTAAAAGAGTGAGGAACTCGTGACCATTATTGGCTCTGGTACCAACCTGTGGCGGAACCACCCGAAATAGCGTACTTACGAAGGCGCTTGTCTTCCATCAGACACAAAGCACCTCGAAAGTAACTACAGCGAGAGGTGTCCGTCGAGCACACCCCAAGGGAGAACCCGAAAGATCCACATTTTTCCCAAGGATCCAATAATGAAAACGAGTTACAACACAAGTCTATCTCATACATTAGAGTTTCTTGAAAAGTACATTATTACAATACCAAATATAGAGTGCGGAATGATAAGCAAATGGAATATTAAAAGATAACATCTAGCGATAAGATAACGAGGATTCCGTCTGAGCCCACCAGATGGATCCTCCACACAAGGAACTCCTCAAGCGTCACCTGCAACAGGGGTAAATAAACCCTGAGTACACAATGTACTCGCAAGACTTATCCGACAGTGGGAATACTTTCTCGACTCCAAGGAATATGCTAGGCTTTATGGTTTGCTGGTTCTCTTTTAGCAAAAAGCAATACTAATAGTGAGTCCTTATTGATATATTATTATCATCGGCCGTATTAAGTTTTCATCTAGTCAATCTATATAAGCCTGTTCTACTTTCAAGCAAGAGTTGAGCAATCAGTTCCATTTCTTCTCCTTTCAACTTTCAGTTCTTACTACGGTGCTAAACCGCAGACAAGCCATACCGGATAACCCGGTGATTCGCAAATCAATGTGCCCAGCTGGGTGCCCCGAAGACACACGCCCCACTTGTACCCCAGACACAAGCAGGACTAACCCACCACTCTCCTGTCCCGGGTGTCCAGGTCCCCGTCCAAACTTGGACTCCAAGCCCCCATATCCTGAGTCCCAGACTTAGTGTGGTGCAAGGACCTCCACCACCTCCTCTTCCCATCAGTCGGTCCGGAAAGAGCCGGATCCGCAACAAGAGAGCAGCAAGCCTTCCCTGCGCCCATACCCAAGTATGTGCTCGGGACAATAATCTGTGACTTGCCTATAGTCATATGCAACGACCGGTCCTTAATCGACACAGGCAGGGAAAAAGTGTAACCGGGCTATGCCCTGTTGGCCGCAGGACACAACCCCTCACACCCACCAGTACCAAATCCACATCCCTGTCCGGTCACCATTTTCCTTTCCATTATTTCATCATGATATCACAGTTTAAACACCTATTTGCGAGTAACGACAGGTTACTCACGCTACCGACATCCTGAGCATAGCAGCTACTCGACCTATACTAGTAGGACTCATGGTGGATATATTTATGCATGAAGCTTTCATAAAATGCCTGTAACGTAAATGCATATCATATAAATATATTTAGATCATTTAAAAATAGGGGTTATGCACCGGGGCTTGCCTTGGGCAGGCGCGGTGTCAGCAAAGTCAGTGACGGGTGGCTCCGGAACGTCCTCCTGCACGAGGATCTCCTCGTACTCTTCGATGACTTCGTCGTACTCCTGCTCGCCGAATGTCACGATCTCCAGTGGCTCGTCCTCTATATGCATGCAGTGATGATGATGCAATAATTAATATATAGGCAACCGCAACTCTTAAAATAAGAATACATCTACCAAGCTACTAAGCTAACTCTAATGACTAATACGCAAAGTTACCTATTATTCCCACTAAACAAGTATGAAACATTTCATGTATTATCTTAGCAACTAAAGACATCCTTATTGTTAATATCAATTTACTATATATATAATAAAACAAGGTGCACTAGCTACCATGCATCATAAAAAAAATCATTCTCTAAATAACCATAATAAGCATTTCAAAATAATAAAGTAACCCTAAAGGTATCACTGAACTATACGAACTAATTACACTAACAGATAGATCATGAATTTAGGAATCTAACAAAATTTATTTCACAATCAATAAATAAATTCAAATGAGCTCTAGAGATGAAGAAAACGATATTATTGGAAGAGGCCAATTAGCTTGATTAACCAACTGATCTATTCGCACCTTTGCGTGTTCTTGGAAAAGGTAGAACATGAAGCGGTGAATCGGATGTGAGATGCTGGTTACTTGATTTGAGAAAAGTGAATGATCAGTGGAGCGAAACAGCTCGATGGCTCGGCATGTCCTTATAAAGGCAAAAGACGCGGTGAGGGAGAAGCTGGCTCGTTGCACGCGGTCACGGTCAGTCATGCTCGTACCTCTACCGTGCTGACAATGGATGCGTGTGGAAATGTGAACAGTGTTTCGTCACCTAACAAGTCAAAGCGAGCCCGGTGCCTTCAAAGCCTCGACAAAGCGTGTGACACGGTTCAGCTATGGTGTACGAGTATAGTCTAAGTCTTTGGATCAAGACTAGGGAATGGGCCACGAGAGTGAAGCTGAGTAGATGAGCCATGTCTCCAAGCCAGGACAGAGCCTTTGCTGCAATGCCGTGCTGTGCAGGTTCCTTCAAGTCAGTGATTATCTTTCTCCTGCAGTAGAAAAGAGAGTCTAGTGTCCTAGTCCTTGTCTCCTTGCTAACTGAAGACTTGACTTGCTTTATGACTAGTAGAACTATCCTGATCTTTTCAGAACATGAACGGCTTTACTCGATCCAATGATTTCAACCATTCACAGGTATGATGTGGATCCGATCACAATATCAGGGCTCATATGTCATCTATGATCATTTAACTAGTAAACTGGTGCATGTGCTTACACTCCTGTACCAAAACAGCGATTCTTAGTGATTCTTCGTGCTACAGCGATTTGATCGAAACAGCAGGAACCGTGTTGTCTATGGGTGAACAGTGTTCCACGGGTGAACAGTGCTCCGTCACTGCTACAGTGCTGCGTGTAGAAAGGATCAAAATATCAGGAACCGTGTTTTCTACTATGAACAGTGTTCCTATGCTGCTACAGTGTCGCCGTGTGGAAAAAGTGCCTGTCCTTCATTTGCAAAACAGCTGAGCAGTGAGCGAGCGGAGTGCTCAGCGGGCTGAGCTTGTGAGTGATATAAATGCGTAGCGTGTGCGACACACTATGGCAGCGACAGCACGACGTGCGCTGATAATTTTGCAAGGCGATTAGCAAGCGAAGTAAAGGCGGGATAATTAGAACAACGAGAGATGACAGAGGCGCGTCGCGAGATTGATGGAGATATAAATCTTGCCAAGTGGTATGCTAATAATTAGTGAATGACAATAATTTATCATTTGACTTTGTGGCTAAGGAGCTCTCACGTGGAGAGAGATGACGTGCTGGAAAGACAACTTGGACAAGGAATAAATTAGAGCTTAATTTGAGAATTAGTGCAATAAAATTTAATTTCTCATTTACCACATGCAATAATACATAAACATAATGCTCATGACATAGTTTAATAGTTTGATTAAGGCGTAACACCGAGGGTGTTACAGAGTGCAATAAGAGTGTCAGGTATTTAGCTATAAGACAAAACATGTCATCTACGTAATAGACAAGTCAAGTTATATAATAATAGTCTTTTCACTTGTCTCTACAGTTATTTCATATTCCCTATAAAATCTATTTTTATAGTGATGAACTTCTATCGTCCAGTTATTTTGCACCACCTCATCTACTACCCCACTGTAAAGCTGCTTCCTTTCTTGGAACAAGTGACGAGCTGATCGACGCATCTAGCGCCAAGGGCCATTCTCTCACGTCCTCTCCTCTCCCTTCCAGCTCATGCGCGCTGCTGACCTGTCGGGCGATACGCCCATTGTTGGGCTTGCTCTAAGCGACGATTCCAGCAGTTCTGTGCGCAGCAGCTGGCCGGTGGGCCCAGATCCGCACCTGCCGGTGGCAGCGGCCGTCGCAAGGCACCCCACGCCCTACAGGCTACAGCTACAGCCTACAGGCATAGCCACGGGCGTCGGAATCGCGGTCGGGAGAGGAGTCGCCTTTGGCTTTCCACGTGGGGTTAGTGCGAAATTACACATATGCCCCTATAAAGATGGTAATACTTGCATCTTGAAAGAGATAAAGTAGAAAAAGACAAGTAAAGTTAATTTGTCTTATACGTAGAGGTGTACTTATTTTGAAAAAAAAATTAAACTCTAGAAGCGCACTTATTATGTAACGGAGGGAGTAGCTAACTATTTAATATTAGTGGATTCAAATAAGCGTCCTGTTCGCTTGGCTTATAAGCCGTATTTTTTCAGACAACGAACAGTATTTTTCTCTCGCAACAAATCAGCCAACAATATTTTCAGCCATGTCTTATCAGCCAAGCGAACAGAGCAAAGGTCTAAGCTGTTCTTTCATGGGCGCATACCAAGATAAGACTCTTTAAGAAGGGTCATCCCCAAACAAACAAGGGGCAAGAAAAAGAAGAGTGTTAACGCCCTCCGGCGACTTCGAAATGTTTGTCCTAAAATATAACATCATGCATGGGAATCCTTCTATTCTTGACGTTAACACTCCCGTGCTGACTATAGGTTCTAGGTCGAAGGCATCCCGAAGGTAGTTGCTCGATGATGGCTGGAATGTTCCTCTTCTAAAATCGGAGTTATTTGTCTGTAAATTTGTTGGCCTTAAAAAGCTTTGTGAGGACAGGTTGGATCGATAGCGGTGACGGTCATGAAGGTGGTCGTTCCGCCATTGGACAAGAGGCGACGAATGGAGACTATTTGGATAGAGACGATGATGTAGAGAGGTGGCAGTGGAAGATGTAGGGAGATGGCTGCCACGAGCGCGACAGGGTTGTGTCTAAGCTCGATGGCGCCAGCACCCGTGTGAAGCTCCAGCACGACCCTACCGCATTAGCGCTACCGCGTTAGCGCTAGAACAATGGTCGTCTAGGGCAAGCAGGAGCTTGGGGGCACGTAGACGGGAAGAAGACGATACAAAGCCTTTGGATGGTGATTCAAAGGGTGAAAAAGGAAATCAGGTGACAGCGAACTCTTTTACCCTAGTGAGTGGACTCCCTTCTTATTGGTGGGCTCATGTTAATGTTCATTAATCTAGCATACGATTGTCATCTGCATATGCATGTCCCTCTCGTGCAATAGCAGGGGAAAGACCAAGATGATATTTCTATGCAAGAATCTTGAGAAGGCAAGTTGATGGCACGTATCGACATGTCATTGAGATTTCAAGCGCCGTATTCTCGGTCAATTGCGTGCTTGTAGCCCCAACTCGCCATTTGGTGGGCTCGGAGGCTGCATAAGCATGTCCTTGCAGCGTGATAGCTGCACGGCTCACCTTTCAGCATTGCGTGTTGTGCGGTGCATCGCAATAAACTTCTAGTGAGACAACTGCTCAGGACCTGATTAAGGTAGAAGCGAACACGTCTACAACGGGCCCTACATGCCAGCCACAGACACAGACACAGGAAGATGATTCCACCCAGAGGCGGATCCAAAGGGGGGCTGCCGGGCTACAGCCTCCCCTGATTTCTTCATTAGATGACAGTTATTTAGCCTCAAATCATCGTTAATCTCTAGTCTTAGCCATAAATCTTTATTATTTAACCCCCTTTGTTCCCGTCCTGCATCTGCCACTGATTCCACCAGTGTGTGTGGCTGGCGACCATTTCCTCCTCGCGGACGGGATTGCTTGCGAGATTCCTCCACTTGACTGCCGAGACTGGCCAGCGATCTCCAATCCACCAAATGACGGCAACTGACAACGACACGGTTTGAAGAAAGAGCGAAAGAAACTTGGATGGTAACGCCGCTTACTGATAGTTGATGAAATGAGAGCCGTCATTCGGGAGAAAAGAAAAATACGTTGTGCCAAAATAAAGTCGACGAGCTGTCACGGCGCCTAATTTTCTTTTTGGTGATTTGTACGCTCTGACAACGATGCCTTCGCTCTAGTTTATCTTTATCAGGGGCACACGAGTCACCAAATGTCCACTGGCTGATTAAATACGTAGCAGAGTAAACTTCTGGTTATCAGTGGGTTGAGTGAAGAAGGGTGCCAAGTAGTAAAGGTGGATGTGGAAGGCACCATCAGCCCAACAAATGGGGAAAACAAATTGTCAACAAGGGACTCAAACATGATCTGCTCCAGAATTTCGAAAGGTGGTTTCCTCAAACCATTATCACAAGAATTCCACTGAATTTCAGCCCCGTTGCCTCCATGTTTATAAATTTCAATGCCTCCAGGTTTATTCTTTCCTTCCATTTTGTTCCTGAGGTCGTCAGGGGCTGGGTCTCTCAGAGTTAAATTTAACTGCACAGACCAAACAATAGCAAAAAAGAATTTGACATGCACCATATAATTTCAGGGGAAAAAATGTTGCTCCTCTAAATTTTGTTAGCTTGATTTTCTTATCGTGCACCTCATATGTGCTGCTTGATTTTTTTTTGGAACAGAATGACTACAGCATAGGAAAATTGATAGGAACCCATTATGATATGCTTTGGTACCTGAAAGTCTTGTCGCCTGGAACAAGGGAAAACATGTCCAACTCAATGAATATAGCCGAGTATGACAACTTTCTGCACTGCAAAAATGTCTGGATGCAATGAACCCCCTTCGGTACTACATGCGACGAAGAGGACCGCATGCTACCAGGTTTCATCAACAATTCAAGGAGATAAAAGGACAAATAGATGGGCACATAATTATGAAGGCTAGACATGCAACAAGATTCTGCAAAACTGGTCAAAACTGTACGCGAAGGAATCTTATGTGTTCGAATATATGTGGACTCAAAACTTATTGGACGATATTTATTGAAAAGATCCTGCGGCTGGTGGTGGTTAGTGTAAGTTCAATCATAGAGTCCCCACCATTCAGCTAAGCTCAAACCAAATATCTCAAAGACAAAACTGACGCCTAGCATAAGAAAAATACTCAGGCTCTCTGCCTCAAAGCTAAAATATTGTACAGCAGCTATCTGTTCATGTCACTGTTTATCAGTCCGTACCATAGACGCAACTCTAAAAAGGACATCCTATATAACCATCAGCAAATAATTTTTGTCAGACTAAAGCACGATTCTTTCTCCAAGTTCACCTCAACACTGGCACCAATTTAGTAAAAAAGGGCAGACCCAGTGCCGGAGGCTCCCACATGAGTGGGGTCTGGGGAAGGGAAAAACCGAGGCAAGCCTCCCCCCGCAAAATATGCGGAGAGACTGCTTCGAACCCGCGACCTGGTGACTCAGTGAGACAACTCTCACCACTGGCACCAATTTAGTGATGAAGACAAATAACTTCAAGCCTTTCAATAGAGATAACAGATAAACATTGAATGTCTCAGCATGGCTATAATTTACCTGGGCTGCAAAAGAAAAGGAGTTTCAGAGGCTAGTTCGTAGTTTCACATGATAATTCTGCAATAACAGGGCTGTAATAACAATTCATCCTCTAAAAAGGATACAAAACTGTTCCAAATTTTGTTGCATAAAGGCATAATAGTATGTTATCCAGTTTTCCTAAAAAGAAAACAGGTTACAAACATATTTCCTCACTTTTTAGGACAAAAAACACACATGTCGATACCCTGCCCGTATGTACAAAATCAATCTTCAAAGCAACCTCTTTTCTTCAAACTAATTAAGTAATCCCTCTGTTTTTAAAATATACGACGTTTAGGACAAGCTAATTAGTTCATTTTTATATATTTGTAAACAGACAGAACACTAGTTTAATAATGGATCGCAGCTTGTGCTGCTTACAATCAGAATTTATAGTTCTGAAAAATATCGTGCAATTATTAACTATTTAATATTAGCTGACATAGCTTCCCGTGAGATGCAATCTATGCAGGAACTGGTCTTTTACTTCGCAAAAACACAGTGCATTGGATCGGTGCAGCACATGTTCCTATCTTTGGAATTTTGGATGGCCAAGATGTTTATTTTCTTCTATCCTTCATTTGTCTTTTGATTCTTATTATTCTTTTTTAGGAATATGTGTGTGCTTTTATCAACCTTTCATTGGGATATGATTGGCCAGTGTAACAAGGCAGCAAGCAGATGACAGGTCATGTTCAGAATAAAGTGTGTTTCAGAGTTTGATCAAAGCATGCTTATTTGGTTTCAGTTCAAAAAGTTTAGTGCTAGTATAGTAAAAGAAAAACAACTTTTCGCTGCATTGGAACGTCTGGTAACCCTTCTTACATTCATTGCTCAGGAAACTGTTAAGTGCAGTGCATGTTCAAGACGCACACAATAACTTGTACAATTGTCAACAAAATTAAATCTGTATGCTGCTGTCTAGGTACAGTGACCTAAACCAGGTTGAATGCCATATGCAAAATCCTCCAAAATCAAATCAAATTGTCTCTGACTTAGCTGTATGGAAATGTATTGAAAACTTACTGTAAGCCTCCAGACAACACATAATCTAACACACATGTCATTGCAAGAATGGTGGTAATCCACTCCCAGCTGTACTGCTACTGGAAGAAGTATGTCTCCAGTGAAAGTTCCTGGCCACAACAGACATTACGTAAGTTTAGCCATGATATGTTAGAGAACTCAAGTGGATTCAACATATACCACATACCATAATCTGAAATCCTAATAAAAGTTGGTTTGCAGCCTAGGCATATCTGCACATGAGGGTGATAACTGATATCTTGTCTCTTACTGATACCTCAGAGCACAGTAAATTGATCCTCAAACAATCATGGCTTATCAAAGGAGGTACCTGGATGGATATGAACAGCTTATATATACAGAATCTTTCCTTTATCATTTTTTGTGTCTTTGGCCAATAGTCCTTGATGCTGTCTGCTGCTTAGAAAGGATTTCTGCTATAATTTGTTTTTGGCCAAAAAGTTGTGCATTCTTCAAAAGCAAGTTCCTTGATGACGAGTCTACAGAATAGCCTTGCCCAATCATCCAGTCCAAGAGGCACAGCAGCAGCTGCTTCTTATCAGGCTTCCGGATGTATCTCTTGATTGCTCCCAAAGATGTCCTGCAAATGCAATGGTTGTGTTCAGTGTTGGAGGGAAGTTTAAGTTAGCATGCTTGCTATAGCTGTTCATATGTGGGGAAAGGACAGGCCTGACAAAGCCTGGTACTGCCCAAGCCAATCCCGAAGTCCAAAAGCTTGACAGTATCAGGCCCAAATCAGGGACCAGGGGAATGACACCCAAAGCATGAACAAGGAAATTTTGCAGTGGACAAGACCAGCGATTCTGGGAGTAAGAAGATTATCACAAAATTATCATGAAAATGAGGCTTCAGGTATGAGCACATAACAAGATTTAGTGAAGAAATCAAATTCAACAAAATACAGAGTAATAGATCTATCAGAACAGTTCATATCAGACTGGTAGTAGAAATAAAATTGCACCATCATAAAAAATTTCCTCAAAAGCTAATCACTGCATTTCTACTGTCAGGAACGCATCGGAAAAGAAAGCCATCATCAATCTCTCTTGTCCAAAATTAAGATTGTTTATTCTATTGAAGAAATGAAACAAAATAAGTAGAGAATACACCATGCAAAGTCTAAACCAGCCACACGTTTTTCTAGATCATATAAGAAATCAGAACAAGATGATTTTAGGCAGGAAGCAGCAAGCACAGGGAATGCCCATAAGGCCAGCAAACTTGTGGTCACAGGAAAAGAATTCAGTCCGAGCCACTAGATTGTGGTGGGCCTTCACAGCGTTTGACGATATCCTCTCTGGTCATCAATTTGGCCCGGTCATAAAGGAGCCAATGGCGGCCAAGAGAGCAGATAGGAGGATTCTTCCATCTAGATGATGAAATGCAGATTCAACTTTCGATATGGAATGTGGATCTGCCGATCTGGGAAATGACACTAAAATATGGCAGCTGCAACTAACTGTACCTTCACTAAAAGTTTCACTAACCTATTTAGTCTACTAGAATTAAATCCTCAGCTTCACCTGGAAACTTATACAGGTCACAAAACAAGTTTCCAACTGGTCCTGATGAACACAATTAGCCTGGGAGAAAAAGGTATAGGCCGGCTGTTGATCAACCAGTAAATGCAGGCTACCAGAAGAAAACCAAAAAAGAGAACATGTACTGAACATTGTGGTGAAGTCTATAGAAACAAATTCTTATGTATGATATTTTAGAAAGAGGTGGCAAGCAAATTCTTAGTCATCATTGTTTTCAGCCAAACCCAACGCGCGCCAGTTGTTCTCAAAACCACCTAGTTACTTGCAAGTGGCATGCTAATGTTTTTTAATCCTGGTTCTGAGATCTTATTACTCTGGTTTCTTAGACCCCCATTCGCAGCAACCTTATGAACATGTCAGTGCCAGAGCAACAATGATATCACTAAGCCTGATTAAGTTGAGAATATAGGAAGCCTTGTAGTTACTTTAGTTTCTGCAGTAGAAACTTGGGGATACTGCTCCATTCCCACAGATAAAGATCTGCTGAAAGCAGGTTGCAGAAACATGTAAAAACCACTTCAGCGCCAGAGTGACACCGTTTCATCATTTCTTACGTATATAGGCATTTTATTACAAACAAGGCACCCAAAAACAAGTTTTCTTTTAAAAAAAATGAAACTCAAATCCAATGGATACGGTCCAGTTATCGCTAATTGCCATGGAAGTGCCTTTGTCGCACTGAAAAAGTTTCATAAGTCTGATAAAAGTTAAAGGAAGATAGATTGTATGTAAACAAGAATCCTGAGTTCCGACATATGAGTTAGAAATAAATATTGGAGTCCACATATGTTTGTGCAGGCGCTCACTACTCAGAAGTCATGACTGGAAATGTGCAAGGTTTAACCATTACATTTATCAATCCATGAACATCAGAAGATATAGTACCATGGTAATTACACGCTTGACATGTACTCCCTCCATCCACAAAAGAATGCAATTATGGGAAACGTGCCGGTCAAACTAGCTTAAGTTTGACCAAGTTTAGAGTAAATAGTATTAGCATTTATGTCTCCAAATAAATTTATTATGAAAATATATTCTATAATAATAACTAATCTAATGGTACTTATTTTGTTTCACGAGTGATAGTACATTTTTATATAATTCCAGTCAAAGTTTAGATTGTTTGACTCCTCGAAATGCGAGAATTGCATCCTTTTGTGGATGGAAGGAGTAATTGTGATTTCAGAGTATCCGATGGCATAAGCCTCTAGTTAACTTAATTTTTTTGTTTTTTAGTATAGTTCAGAGTTTCAGAACAAACCATCTAGTATTACACCATTTTGAAATCTGCATTAAATTTAAAACAGGTATCAAAGGACACTACAGGTACAGAACCATCACCTGGCTGATACGCCACCCGGAGCGGTTTAGGGCTTTCATGACATCATTAATTAGATTTATATTGCCTAATACCATGAAAGATTTAGCAAACTTCTCCAAAGAAGAAGGAGATATCAGATCAGCATTGTCCTGTCAATTTGATTTGCTTAGTGGGGACACAGAAAACAAACAAAAGAGATTGCAGTAGCAAATGCAAAAGCAGTAGAATTTTATTACCTTAACAACTATATAAGCTTCCTTGAGAAGTTCTGCTGCAACTAAGATGCCTAAGGCCTTCTCATGCAGAGATTTGTGTACTGTTCTTTTACTGTATGTCAACATATTATACACAGAAAATGCTTCAGAAGGAAAACCTGTCTTTCCTAACTGAACCATTACATGAGAACAAAGCTCCTGGAAAAGATATACAGATTTTTTTTTTATCAACTACATATAGGTTTTCTGCAATAAAAGGTTGAGTTAAAGTATATTATAGGAGGTTGTGCAATCATCACCCTCTTCTAAAAGGGTGTCATAACTCACAACAAGAGGCATACTCATTCTGATTCAATGGTTCAGTCAGCAATGGTAAATGGTCAAACATACGATAACATGGAACTATTCGACCAAGCTCAAGCTATACTATGATGACAACAGAATTAACCAATCAAACTACAAAAACCATATAAACCTATCATTTTGTTGCATTCCCACTTAATCTGCCCAATAAAATCGGAACTATAACCCCATGTGGAATACAATATGAGCAAATGGAATAATGCAAAGAAAATAAACAAAGTTATGATTCTAATCAAGAATGGACAGAGTAACAAGGATGTGATAGCTGAGGTTTGATCCATGATAGAACTCACAAATGATTTGCGAGAACCAAATACCTCATTTAATTGATGACCCTTTGTATGCATATCTTCAGCTGTTTTGTATGCTAGGTGATAAACCTTTGAATTGAAGAAGTACCTTATCAAGGTATTAAATGTAATATTATCAGGTGATATGTTCAATTCATCCATTTTCTTTAGCATCCTCATTACACTCTCCATATCATTTGTGTTGCAGTAAGTCCGCAGTGATGTATTAAGCATAACCAGATCATATGATGCATTCTCAGACTCAAATTCTTTTGCAAGCTGTTTTGATTCTTCGTGATGACCACCTCTGTGTAATGCTGAAATCATGATACTAAATGCATAACCATCTGCAGAAACAAGAAGATAAGGGCCACTGAGAATGTCAACAAGACACAAATACTCCATCCGTTCCAAATTATAAGTCGCTTTGACTTTTTGGTTCATCCATTTTGATATGTGTCGGGGACCGGGGTACCTAATGAGGTGGAACTAATGACCACCGAACGTTGACACTTCCGATCAGACGAGAACGCTACTGCGCTTCTTGTCCAAACGACGGAAGACTGGTTCCGCCTCGCCCGACGTCTGAGGGCAGGCTCCGCCTCGCCCGACGGCCGAGGGCGGGCTCCGCCTCGAACAACGGCTAAGGGCTGGTTCCGCCTCGCCCGACCCCCGAGGGCTGGCTCCTCGCCCGACGATTACACCCTGCTCCTTCATTATGACGAGCACAGGGTACGACAGGACATTCGAGTCAACCGCAGTATCGAGGGCCATGCCCTGCGCGCCTGCAGGAAGGCACCGACAGGATACGATGGGACGGGCGCTTTAAGCCCTTTCCGACATAACAGTGTCCGAATAGTGTTGTAGGCGTCGACTTTTGTCCCACAGTACAGTAGGCGCCGCCTTCAGCCCTCGGGCGCGGATACTAACACAGGCATACGACAACCGCTACAATCCAAGGAAGAACTCATCACCTACAGTGACCAACGTATGGTCATTTCCTCGCCTATTCTCCAAATGGTCAAGGCTCGGCTCTCTGGCACGCTGCACCGCCCGCCGGTGTAGGATGGGACGCACCCATTTGCTGAGAGAGGCCAGGGCATGGCCCCATAAAGATCGACGAACATGCCATTCCTGACACGGTCTGCCATGTTAGCAGGACAGGCGCATGGAGAAGAAAGGCCCGGTCCCCTCGAAGGACTTTCTCCACCTTTGGTTTTTTCCTCTTTCTCCCGCCTGTAACCCCTGTTTCCCCCTTGGTCTATAAAAGGGAGGGCAGGGCACCCCGCTAAGGGGACAGACTTTTTGAGAGATCAGTTCAACAGATACAACACATCACGCATACAACCAAGCAGCAATCAAGCTCTTGGCATCCCTTCGACCACCCCATCAGAGACTTGGGACCTTTCCCTCTCTCGACCGTTTGTACCCCCTACTACGAACCTTTTTCGGTACTAATAACACGAGCAGTAGCAGACTGGACGTAGGGACATTCAGCCCGAACCAGTATAAACCTTGTGTCATTCAGTGCCTAACGCGCAATAATTATAAATTTACTAGCCGGTGTTTGTTCGAAACACCGACAGTTGGCGTGCCAGGTAGGGGTCTTTGGGCGTTCCAAATCAGGCCTCGGATGGCTAACCACGCAATCTGCTGAGTCCCAGGCGCACATGTGCATTTCGGTGACCTGGACTTCATCGTCACGGTGGGAGGAGAGTTGGCGTTGGCCTATCTCACCATCCAATCTCTCCCCTCCATCGGCTTCGGTTACCGGAGGCTTGAGTACCAGCCCAGCGTCTCCCTTGGACCCCAGCCGTCCAGGGAGGCCCCACGCCGCCTCACCCTCTCTCCGGAACGCTCCGCACGGAGCGTCTCGACGGCGTTTCCATTCGGTCTCCGCAACGCCGCGGCGACCGTAAGCCACCTTGTGGCCCAGCGCGCGATCCCGTCCCCCACGAACAACGAGTTCGTAGGGATGATCGAAAGCGTCATAGAATCCCTCCACGGCCTCCTCGCGGAGGGTCCAGAGTCGGACTCTGGCTCTGACTCCGGCAGGGGGAGCCATCATCCCTCCCGGGAATGCTTCATGGCGGAAACCTCCGAGGGACACGTTGAAAGCGCCTCCGAGGAGGTCAGCCCGGCAGGCAACCCCGGCGGCGCAGCCGAAAGGGGGACAGCAGCCCCACCTCACGTAGGGTGGAGCAGCTGAGAGCCCGAAAGCAAGAAATAGACGAAGCCGGACAACAGCTTGTTCGGGAGTACAGGAAGGTCGATGAGGAAATCAAACGCCGTGGAGACGGTGGGCACGCACGTGCCGTAGCCCGCGACGTGAGCCGAAGGATCATCGCCGACGGTGATACCCTTCCTCACTTCGCTCAGGCAAGCCAGAACATCGCCGCCGCAACGGCCTTACTTCATGGCCTCACAGAGGCCGCAACACCCGAGGATCGTCGGGTCCACCGCGAAATTCGCACGCTACTTGAGCGTGCGGCGGCGCAGCAGGCGGAGAGCTCGCTGTCTCGGCGACGCGAGCTCGACACTAGCCAGCGTACGCCCTCGGTGCGCCCCGCTAGGGACGCGTCAGTCCACCAAGCACCGCAAGACGGCGGGCAGCGCACCGTGACCCCGGTGCATCTACGTCTCGGCCACAACCGCGACGCACGCAGGCGCACCTACGGCGACCCAAGGGAAGGAGCCCGAAAGGGAAGAAGGTAAGATCAAACAAACGAAACGAAATTGCGAAACAAAGTCACGAATCTGTTTTCAGACACGAAAGTACTGACACTTGTTCACATATTACAGGTAAATGTTTTCAAACTTATTCAACTAACTACTTCCGCGAAGGGAGAACCATTCCTTTCAGAACGTTCGCCAGGTTCAGCGCAAGGGGAGTCACCGCCTTCTCAATCTCGTCCAGCTCGGGGTCTTCATAACCAAGCGTGAAGCCTTGGCTCATTACCTCCAGGTTGATCTCCCGATCATAATGAGAGCGGGCGACAGTGAAGGCTTGGGTGATCCCGGCGTGGAAGGCGTCCTCCTTAAGTTGGCCCACCCGCGCCGTGATACCCGCGGCACGAGCCGCGAGCGAGCTGGTTCCCTCCCGCTGCGCCACCCTCATGTCGTCGAAGACCACCCCGACGGTGGCGCGCAAAAGATCGTGCTCGTCACTCTCGGCTTGAAAGATCCCCCGCACTTCGGCAAGCTCCTTGCCCAGTCTGGCAGAGATGCTCTCGGCTTCCAACCTTCGGGTCACCGCGGCTCCAAGGTCCGCCCGGAGGGAGTTGACCACCTGATACGCCTCATCGTGCTCTCGAATGGCCCGGTTGCGCTCCTCACGGAACGTGCCGCGCTCCGAGCGAAGCCTTTCTGCAGTCTGGAGCAGCTCCTCTTGCTTCCTGTGCAGCCGGGCAATCTCCTCGGCATCCTGATCCACCCTCCGCTACAGCACCACGGACCTGTCCTCGGCCTTCAGCTTGAGGTCCTGCTCCGTCTCCAGCTCCGCCAGGAGCTCGGCAGCCCGCTGGCTGGCATCGGCGTCCTTCTGGAGCAGCTCGTCCCACTCCTTTTGGACCCTGGCGGCCGCCTCCTCGTCCTGCTTCACCCTCGCCGACAGGTCCTCGAACATCCCATGGATCTCATCCGCGTCCCGACGCGCCTCGGCCTCCCGCTGCTGGGCGGCAGCAAGCTACGCGCCCACATCTCCTCGCAGCCGAGCCTCCTCGGTAAGGCGGTCCCATTCCGCCTTTTGCTCGCGGAGAAACCGGGATTTTTTTCGGCTACGAGCAACGAGACACTGAAAACAAGACCGGTATCAAAAATACAAAAACACAAAAATACGTGAAGAAAGAAGAAAGCGAGGGAGAAGATTAAGCGGATACCCGACCAGTAGGAACGATGATTTCGCGCAGGACGCCCCTGGCCTGGCTCAAGGCATCCATCATAGCCGAGAACCCGATGTCAAGATTCTCCCGCTCCATGCTCTCGGCAGCATCGTCAAGCGAGAAGAGAGCCGACGTCGGGTCCTGAGCAGCCATCCACCGGAGCGGCTGCCCCTCGACATCAGGGCCGAGGGAGACCCCCGCTGGTGCTCTCCACCACCGCCACGGCGCCCGAGGACACTCCGTCCGGCCCACCTCGGGCTCCGTCGCCTGGGCCGCCGGAGGCACGAATTGCGCCGCCCCCTCGGACGCCACCGTGGCTGTGTCCGGCTGCTCCTGACCTGGCGCGGTCGCAGCCGCCTCCGCTAGCGACGCCGGGGGCTCGACTTGCGGCGTCGCGCCCACCGCAGAGGGCGCCACAAGCGCGGGCGGCAGCCCCGTCCGCTCCAATGTGGGTAGCGTCGTCACCTCCGCCGTCATCTCCTCGGCGAACCCCGAGGGCGTTTCTTCAGCCCCGGCGCCTGCTTGACCCGCCGAGGGCGGGGCGTCGCCACAGGCGGCACCTGACCGACCAACGAGGCCGCAACATCGGCACTGCTCCTGCCCGAAACAGGAGCGATGTCGGGCAACGGTGTCCGTCCCGCCTGAAGGGCAAGGCTCTTCTTGGGCGCCAACCCCAGAGAGCGACCCCGTCGCAAGAATCTGCAAGGGGTAAAAGGCACAAGGTCAAAACGGAAAAATAAAAAGGGAGGAAAAACAAGGGAATCAGTGGCCTACTCTGGCGCCTTTGGGCAGCGGGTACGTTTTGGGGACGAACCCCCGGACCCCTGCTCCAACGTGTCTAGGCGCGACCGTTTCGAGCCTGCCCCCTGCTCCCGGGCAGGGGGGCTCGTCTCCCTTGTCTCCGAGGGCGCGGCGACAGCGCCAGCCCCCTCCATCAGCTTGTGGGACGCGGCATCGAAGCCGCCCCCTCCATCAGCACCTCGGGGGCGGCGGCAGCTCCGCCTCCTCCCATCCACCGATCCTCCGCCGGCACCCCGAGTGTGGCGGCGGATCCACCGGCTCCCACCGGACCCAAAGACGGGCCCGGCTCCGCCGGCCTCACGGACTCACTTCCCCCGCGTGGAACGGGAAGGGTCCCTGCGTGGACATTTGGGTGCCTGACAGCGAATCCTCGCCCTCCAGGACACCCCAATCCACGTCGGCTGCTGCCTCGTCAAACTCGTCGTCGTCGTCATCATCGTCGTCGTCGTCACCGCCTGTCTCCTCTCCTCGATCTCGTGTTTGCTGCTTCCATATCATCTCCTTCTTCCTGAGCTCCCTCGTCTTGTCCCACTCGGCCGCGATGCGGTTCGCTTTCGCCAGGGTCCGATCCTTCGACAACGGAGCCGGGCTTTCCTTGAAGAATAGTGGCCTCGGCTGGTCCCGCCATCCCAGGGTCAGCGTCAAGGGGTCGGAAAGTCAAGTAAAAAAGGAGTACGGGGAAAGAAAACTTACAAAGTCAATAAACCCCGGTTCCGGCCGCATTGAAGGATGCCCCAGCACCGGAAACACAAAATCAAGGACGACGCCAGCGGTGTCCTTCGAAGGCTCCATCGCCTCCTTGATGCGCTGCGCCACTTCGGAGGGAGGGAGCGCCTCATCGACAAGCACCGTCCCTTCGAACGACGCTCCGGGCGCCATCTGGTGCAGGGGAAGCACGCGCGCCATCAGCGGCGCCACCCTCCTCGCATGGTAGGCGCCAATGATCCCCGATCCCTTCATGCCCCTGTCCTTCAAAAATTGGAGGGCAGCGAGGAGGTCGTTGATGTTCTTCTTCTCCTTGACCGGGACGCCCCACCTCCATGGCCCCGGGGCCTCCTGGATGACGCGCCCGGAGAAGACTGGCAAGGGGGCGACGGCGTCATCCTTGACATAGAACCATTGCGAATGTCACCCCTTGTTGGAGGTCGACAGACGCATTAACGGGTACGCTTCTGCCCGGTTGTTGCGGAGGTGAATGCCGGCGCATCCCACCGGCGCGTGCAGCTCTTGCTTCCCGACCCGCCTCTTCAGAAGATTGACGGCGAAGATATGCCGCCACAGGTCGAAGTGGGGATCAATCCCCAAGTACCCCTCGCACAGGGCGACGAACGCCGCAATGTGCTAGATCCTGTTGGGGGTAAGGTGCTGCAGCTCCACCTGGTAGTAATCCAACAGCCCCCGAAGGAACGGGTGAGCAGGTATGGCGAATCCCCGCTCATGGAAGTGAGCGAATGACACGACATACCCTTCGGGCGGCAACGGCTCGTCCTCATCACCGGGCAGCCGCCACTCCTCGGCGAAGGAGGCCATCCTCTCTCACAAAGCAAAAAAAGAAATCATCCTATTATTTGAAATGAAAATCCATAATGGGGGATTCGCAATGCTAGAGCTAAAACCTTCCCTGCGGTGTAGCCCCTCTAAAATCATCAATTTTTAATACAAATATGAACATCAGTAGAAGTAGGGGAATGTTTCAAACAGCTGTGGTGCCTATTGACATCACAGCTGGTATATACACCCGCCACAAAGCGAAAGGGATGCACAAGTAGTCACTGAGGTTAAAAATTCATGTTAATACTTAATACACCATGTAACAAGGTGCCTCCTCAACTCTGCCACTAAAAAAGGAGAAATGGCCTGAACCTGTTCCACATATAGCTACAAGGCCTTAAAGTTATACATGTAACTTCTCAATGTGCTGATATTTTGCATCGACTCCAGCAGCACATGGTCCACATAAAGGCTCAATGCACCAGCCCTGCACAGTAGCACATATATACAAGAAAATCTATGTTAACTACTATTCATGAGTAGTTGCTGAAAGAAGATTTAAGAGAGATTCAAGTCCATCTTACATCAAAGGGCCGAGTGGGAGCCATGCAACATCCCATCGAATTCTTGGCAACCTACAACACCAATACCAACAGTCAGAAGAAGACAATACCTAGAATTTCTTGCTGTGTGTTAATGTAGCTGCAACAGCTAGAATAGTACTGTCATGATAGACATTGGTCGAGATGCTAACATTTTAGCAAAGCATTTGATTGACTCAGGGAGGACAAAAGAGATGAATAGTTGATTGAGATGATATACCTTAATATGTAGTATGTCCAAAAGATGGCTACCAAAATGCCAATATAGCACGAATACCACATCCACTTCTTTGATGGGCCTGAATTCTGTAGTAACCCTTTAACAGCAAATAGGCATGCTAGAGCAGCTATCCAATCTGCAATTTATTTTAACATATATGTATCTTCAGATCAAAGTGTTGGGAGAACTATTTTGAGTTAGGTAATATATATGCCTTTGTGCCTATCAGGCTATGAGCACTGTGTTCTCCATTTTATATGGGGATCCTAGGACAAAACGGGAATCCAAATGGAATAAGTTACTAACAACCAGGTACTGGTAAGGCACCAGTACCATTCTTTCCCTAGGCTCTTTCAGACTCCTAAGTTACAACTATCTACTGGTAGCCATTAGCATACAAATAAAATCGTAATCATGAAACTTGCTGAGTCTAAACAGCCTTTTGATGCAAATGATCAGGGAAGCCCTGGCAGAACTAAGGTAAGAAATATAAGCATTGTGAATAATATGGTGCATGCACACACAACTATGCAAAGTAGACCCCTATATGATCATCAATATTGTACAGTATAATGATTAATGAATATGTGTGGTCTATAAATCATAAATACATCTTCTGATAACATGGAGAAGCTCACAATTGTTTTAGGTGGCAAATCAAGTTGTAAGTAAGCACCCTAGTCAACTTTGACTAAATAACAACATGATCCAAAATAATTCAGTTAGAAGCATCAACACATTGTTTGTTTAGAACTTGTCAAGCTAAAACTAAATAGTTGAAGGAGATACCAAACCTGCAATTATGACCATTGGTGCAGGCAAATCTTCCATGAAGTAAGCATGGTACCACTGTTAACTTGAGAAGCACAGTTTAAGGCAAATAGATAACTACACCAATGAGCAAAACTTGATTCTTCCAATAATAATGATTCTTCGTAGTGCCAAGCATACATCTGTGACTAATTATTTATTGCAAGCATTTCAGTTATCAGGAAGCAAGAAGGCGTAAGAAGTACAGAACAAAATAACATGATTTTGATATTTATGATCCTAATCCAACATAAAAGGAACTCGTTGTGCAGTGTCTGAATTATCTTGGGGCCCCAAATGATGGCAGGTGTACATCAACAATTGGGCATAAACGATCACTAAACATCATAAACGGAAGAATAGTTGATAGGAGTAAGCAACCAACCAGCTCCCAGGGAGACCAAGCATGGTGGAAACTGGAGTAGACAAGGAAGGCCGCGTAACCTAGGAGGAACCCCGCGAAGACGCGCTGCGCAAAACAGCAGGTGATGTGAGCACGAAATCGTCAAATCTAGACACAAACCAGAGCCCTGCGCCCACGGAAGGTCTCTCCTCCCATAACGCCAGGTCGAAGGAATCGGGAATCTGAAACGCACCCTCCAACGGCGGCTCTGCTGCGCCTGCTTCGCCTCCAGCGACCGGACCAGCTCCTCTTGCTCTGCAAAACGCATCGCCGCAGCAACAATTATTCGATTTCGTGGCGTCAGCAGCGTCTAAAACACCAAGGGCGGGGTAACGGGGAGGTGAGCGCGCGTGAAATTGAATGGGTACCCAAATTGAATCGTACCTTGGGTGTCCATGGGGACGAGGTCGTCGGGGTCATCGTCGCCGCCGTCGTGCCGCCTCCACCACCGCCTAGTCGCAGTCGTCGCCATCCTCGCTACTGAATTTCTGATCTCAGGAGGTCGGGCACGAGGGCTCCGTGCGGAAGAGACGACGCTTCGACCTTTCTTGCGCTCGCAGTTCCGGTGGGGGACTTGGGGTTGCGAAATGGAAATATACAATTATATTAGTATAGTAATTATTATTACTCTGCTAATTTTCAGCCGCTAAATTTGTAGCGGGGAAATTTGGAAATTTGTCACGAGGATCTGAAATCGCCTGAATTTATGAGAGAATGAACTGAAGTCAAGGGACAGCGCTGAAAGCGAGATTTTAAAAGATTTGTCCAAATTTTGGTCGTAAAAAAAACATAACTATAAGATCTGTGCCAATCAAACTTGTTTAAGTTTAACCAATTTTTTAATGTGGTATTAGCATTTATATCTTCATGTAGATCTACTAGGAAATTATATTACATAATTAACTTAATAATGCTTATTTGTATCATAAATGTTTATGTTCTTATATATAACTTTTATCAAACTTCAAATTGTTTGACTAATCGAGAAGTGAGAATTATATTATTTTAAGGAGACAGGGGAGTATATAACACAATTAAATTTAATAAAAACAAACACAAAAAGAACTTATGTTTCAATTAGGTAAACAAAAGTTGAATCTCAAATATTGCGACACAAATTCTTTACAGAAGCTTCATATACAAATTACTAGCTACACCTATTTCTTTTCCAAAATAAATAAAAGCCTAGTTCACGCAAGAATTTCGAAGTGCCATAAGAATCCAAGTAGTACTATTAGATCACTTTGTTTGGAGCTCAGAACCTCGGATCTTTTATCTGTTTTGTATTCTTTGGACATTCCTTTGTTCCATTCCAAAGAGGCCCTTAGGTGTTGAAACCTTAGATTGAGCATTGCTATACTTGGTTTTATTTCCTGTGACTACGTATTACGTAAAGCATACTCAGGATGGATAAGGGCTAGCAACTTAAAATGCATGTCATTGGCATTTTTACCCCAGCAAGGCCAGAGCCAACACTAAACCTAACGACGATTCTACAGTGCTAGACTGCTAGTAAATGCAAAGCCGCACTATTCTTTCTTCCTCAATATAGTGTGGTGAAAAAAAATACATTATACACCCAAAACTTGTATAACCACGATTTCCATTGACCACTGAATTCAGGCCCAACACTGGTTTCACTGAAAGCAACAAAATCTCTATCGCTGCAAGATCACGGGGATGATGTTTAGGGGAAAAATAGCTACACTGCAGTGGTAGTTCATTAGTTCATACTCGTGCTCTTGCAATTATGTGCCATTCCTTTGGGCCTCACAACTCGTGACGAGGCATAACCTTTGAAATGCTTCAACTTTGTGGTTCTCCTTCGTGTATCTCTCCCTCTTCAAACAGATCGTCATAAGCAACAGGAGCACGAATTCTGTCCGCCAGTGGTTTGCGTTGAGCTTTGTTATCTGATGCAGGTGGCTCCTCCACATCATCCAACTGCTCAGGATCATTCAACATTTCCTTTTGCTCTTGTGCTTCACTTTCATCATCGATTAATGCACTGCCCTGTGAACTTGCATCTTCATTTCTGCTAATCTGTGGTCGTCTTGTATACCTAAACTGCTTCTGCAAGGAGGAAATAGGTATACGAGTTAATTCCATACAACAGATGCCAAAAAAGACCAGTGAATTAATAAAAGGATCACCAAAACATGTATTTACTGACAAAGAAAAATATCAATGCGATAGTAGAATGCTCAAGATAGTGTCTTGGGAAGAAAAGAAAACAAAGGGAAAGGAACAGTAATTTACTCTCAGTTCTTCACGTCGACAAATTGGGGGGTGTGGCAAACTCACAATGATTCCTTCAATTATTTTCATTACAGAGGCAGCAATCTAATACCGAACTGAATTCTAGTCCACACAGGCAGTGATACCTCAAAGAAGAAATCAATACCCAAAGTTTCTATGATAATGATGGGCATGCACAGTGACTCCAAAGTTGTTTTGAAATGGTAGAAGAAAGTTGAGGAAAACGACAAATTACTTAATAAAGACAAGTTACTACATTTATCTCCTGTATATAATTGCTAAAGCATATCTAGGTTATTTCTTTTTCCACTTTTGTGGGTCTTGTCAGGTTTCATCTATAGCCTACACCAGCTTGCTTGGGACTAAATGACTTTGTACCTGTTTTTGTTGTTATTTTCGTAGTATAGGCATCATACACATAACTAATCCCTTCATAATAATAAAAAAGTGTACCTCAAGTTCCTTCCCCTTGGCCATTATTTCCTTGTAAGCCTTGGGTTCCCGTGACTTTAAGATGTTCCAGAGAATTCCACCGCCAGTGCGGAAACGGCTTCCATCAGCAATAGTCTGCCCACCACACTTCTGAATAGCCTCCACCTGGAATCAAATATATTTAGGATAACTACGGCGGAATAAACATATAAGTATCACAAACTACACATCTACAAACCAAACACCAGTTTTAACACAACAATTGATATACTAACTCCTAAAATTGAATGTTAATGACATTTGCTTTTACATAATACAGAGTATGATATATATATATATATATATGTATATGTTAACGCTAAGGAGTTCATAACATGGTAGCAATGAAATAGAAACTTAACTGCAAATTGATTTGTCACCAAAACAAGTATGTAGATGGAAATATTTTTCAGAGATTCTCCTGAAATAACTCCAAATCTCTCAAGTACACAAAACAAACAAATCCAAGGAACTGCAAAAATAACCGAGGCAGTGATGCTTGTAAGAGCAGTGGGCAACAGATCTCCAATGAAGGATAGGAATACTGCTATACTGGTCTACCATTGAAGTGCCAGGCAAAACAAAAGGTCAACAAAAGCTTAAAATACAAATATTCAATGGCATTTATACTGCTTTAGTAGAAAAGAAATAAGCCACTTATTAGTTAAACTATTTCTTCTAATAAATTTTCAGCAGTAGTGCAGCGCTGTTCAACATAAGCATTGCATACCTCTCTAACAAGATCAGTGACAGCAGTGACACCAAGGCAGCCAACAGCATTCCAGACAAGGTATGACTTCTTCTCCTTCAAGCGCTTGCAAGTGTCAAGGACAAATCTGCATCGGGGATAAAAGGAGTTTGTGAAATTCAGCAGCCTAACATATACTGGATGCAAAAGGAGAACAGACTTTCCTGGGCCAAATCAGTGGTAATGGAAAGCAGATTTTGAATATCAATAAAAAAAGGGCGTACCCAGTGCAGAGAGCTCCCGCTCTGTGCAGGGTCTGGGGAAGGGTGTTAGTGGCAAGCCTTACCCTCGCCTGTGCAATGCGAGGAGACCGCGACTCGAACCTAGGACCTTCCGGTCACAGGCGGTGAGACTCTACCGCTTGCACTAGGCCCGCCCTTCATTTTGAATATCAATACATGATAAAAAAATCGATCACGATTCAAATAACTACAAGTTGTTTATCAAACAAAACAGTTTGCCAAGAAGACATCTCAAAAGCTAAACTCTACCTCTTCAGATCAAAAGAAGTGTTGCCATGTAACATAAGGCACAACAACCTACAGCATATTCTTTTTATTTTTTCTCGAACATACAGGAGAGCTGCATATAATGCTGTGGAACTTGATGCCTAAATTAGGATAGACACATTTTTGGAAGGTTCTATTGTGTGTCTTTCTTTTCATTTTTGGCATGTTTTATGCAAAAGAAGTGCCCCTTGTGATGGAGTACCTGCATATGCTTGGAGTGGTCTACAGAGACCTAAAGCCAGAAGACAACCATGTCATGCTCATCCTCGTGAGGGAAGATGGCCACATCATGCTCTCTGACATTGTGTGCAGAAAGATATCATCCATTCATACTTGTTATTTGCAGAGAGAAGATTGGGTAGTGAGAGGTTGAGTTTTCTGTGAGCGATAGTGATATCGATCTTGTTGTGTACACAGAGCAGCTGCATTTGGATATTCCATATTTCCAATCATCCAAACAACATTTGCAATTGATTCTTAGAAAAGGATTCCATGTACATCCAAACAAGAAAATTGAATTGAATAAATATCTGAGTAATTCTAAATTCTTTTCTTGTTGAGTCTAATCTAATACCTAGAATCTAATTCCAAGAATGGGTTTCGAATCTAGGGATCCAAACAGGCCTTAACAGTTTTTATTTCGAAATGTCCAAGGCATGAACAAATTCTTCCAGTGCTATATGAACCCCGATAGCCATAAACAAAATACTACCAGTCGGTATCCAACCAAAGTTTGCATCCTCAATTCGTACATAGCCCAAAACACAAAACCCTAGGTGAGTAGTACAAGGGTTTTTACCGATTAATGTCAGCGATGGTGGTTGGAGCCCCATCCTGCCTCCCTTTGTTCTTCTTCCCTTTGTTCCTCTTCTTCTTCCTCTTCTTCTTTCCCTCCTGTCCGTCCTTCTCCGCGTGCCCGCCACCACCGGCGGCTCCTCCAGTTGCAGCGGAGACCTCAGCTGCTAGGGCTTCCTCCGTGTCCGAGTCCGCGTCGGCCATCTCGACGTCATCGCCGTCGTAGTTTAGGGTTTCCTCGCCTATAGCGGCGTCTCCCAGGGCGCATTCGCCTCCCCCCATACCGAGCCCCACCCCTGGATGCGGTCGAGCCTCTCGCTCTCGCCTCTCCCCTCTTCCGCAGGATGTGAGGAAAGAATGGAAAGCAGCGCAAGAGGCGGCGAGCAGAGAGAGGACAAAGGGGCCCGGAAGCGAGGGGGCGGGGGAGGGTGAGGGGGTCGGTGCGAGGGGGCGGTAGGCAGCGCGAGGCGGCGGAGGCCGGAGGGTGGAGCGAGGAGCGGCGCGAGTGAGGCGGCCGGGGCCGATGCGGGGCGCTGCGGAAAAGCTCCCTCGCACGGGCTTTTTGGCTTCTCGGAGTAGGCCGCGAGAAGCTTTCCGTTTGGCCCACTAAGCAGGCGCTAGGAGGAGGAAGGAGAGAGAGTGATTGACATGTGGGACCAATGGCCAGCATGGAAGGTACCTCGTAGTGCCACGTCGACGTCGACGTCGACTGGAACTGTCTTAAAAGGCACCAAAGGGCATGTTTGGAAGGCCGGTAATATACTCAAAACCCCTGTAAATTACAGGCCACAGTTCTTTTCCGGCTCAAGATGGAAATCGCTGTTTGGATGGCCGGTGAACCTACTAAAAATTACACTGGTTTTGGGCTAAAACCACCGGAAAAAAATAAATACCTGTGAAGGCCCGGAAATAAAAACAAGAAACATCGGGCTCCTCGAGCGCCTCTCGCACGTCCTGTGGCGGCGGCGGTCGCAACCCCAATTACCCGAGTGCCGTCTCGACGATGACACCCGGCTCCGTGGCCTTCTGCATCTGCGCTGTCCCTCCCCATCTCTCCTTTCCCGTCACTCAGTCGCTGTCCCTCGATCCCTCCCTCCCCAGCTCCCTCTCCCATGGGCCATGGCTACGCAGCGTCGATTCCGTGCAGCAGCGAGGCTGCGAGGACGAGGGCGAGGCCGTGCAGGATTGGAGAACCAGCACGGCAGCGGCGAGTGACGTTGGGTGGCAAAGCCACGCCAGCTAATCGAGTCCGTGGACTCAGATACGGCGTACTCAAATCACCGACAGACAGTTATGTGACCATCGCCTCCCAATTGATGGTTCCATCTGATTTTTCTGGAGCTCCTGTACGAACTCTTGATCTGAAATTTGTTCAGTTCAATGGTCCAATTGATACTTCGATTGGAAATTTGGTGCTCTGATGTGAGAAAATTGCAATTATAGAACACCAAAATACGCACTTCATAATTATAGGACTTCAATCGTCGACTTCGTTAAAATGACCCTTCAAACGTTGGCTTCTTATTTTAGATGATATTTGGCGTATTTCTTTACTTTGTTAATCAAAATACATGTATTTTAGCCCTCTTGCTGCCTCGGTGTTGCGCGCGGCCCGTCGCGCTGACCTGCATGACGGGGCTGGAGATGGCCTCCACTGATGGGTGTGGGCTACGAGGCTGTTCGTTTGGAGAAATCTGGATAAATCTAAAAAAATTTATAAGAACGTAAACAATGTTTTTTATCCAGAAACAATAAAATTTAATAAAATTCGGCTGGTTTTTATACTAGCCGAACGCATACATGGGGAGCAGCGGGGCCCAGCTGCCCCCTGCAGCTTTTGCATGGCCTGATGGCCACGATGGCTGCATGCTCACGTCAAATTTTGTAGAGTGCCGCCTTTTAAATTTGCTAATTTTATCTCTCTTTCATCTGGTCTCCAATATACATGAACAATATATCGATTTCGACCGTCTCGACGAACTCTTATCAATGTGTGCTTTAAATCTTTGTTTGAGACTATTTTGCTATGAAACAAAATTCGAATGTCTTTCGATTTTCACCAAGTTGTATGTGTACTATTTAATATCCTTTTAACGCGATTTCGAGTATATCATGCAAAACAATTCAAAGCCACCAAAACTGGTAGAACTCGTTAGACAAAATATATCTTACTTAGTGTGGGGGTATTAACCCCTATACCCTTACGGCTAAGCTTGGGTTGGCCTGGATCGATAGGTTCAGTCCACCTGAAAGATGACGTGCGGCCCAGTTAACCTGATCGGAGTCCCGCACAAGGAATCAAGACGGATTTGGCGACCAAGCAGGATCCTGGTCGATTAGAATAGGAATCCTTATCCGGCCACATATGGCAATTGTAACCGACTAGGATTAGTTTCCAGATCTGTAACCCTGCCCCCCGGACTATATAAGGCGGGCAGGGGACCCCTCTAAAAATGATCTCTCATTGACATACAACAATACAAATCAGACGCAGGACGTAGGTATTACGCCTTCTTGGCGGCCGAACCTGGATAAAACCTCGTGTCTGTCTTGCGTCACCGTCTTGTTTGGGACTTGCGCACCTGTCTGCCGATAATCTACTACCTTGGGCATACCCCTAGGTAGACTGCCGACCATATTTCGTCGACACTTAGGATGTAGCATGGAAAGTTGTTATTTTAGATTAACTTGGCGGTCAAAATATGCGAGTTAAAGACCGCCAACACCGGTGTAGCCATGTGGCCAGAATTGCATGGTCCCCGACAAGGGATTGCGAGGGGCGGTATGGGGCTTGGGCCGCCGCCGGGACAAGGACCACCGGTTTCAGTGGGCGCCATGGGCGTGATCGATGGCCTGGGGTGGGCGAGGCGCGCAAAGGAGCTACAAGGGATCGTGGCCGGGGCATAAGTGCGGGAAGGAAGCCACGGTTGCGTGTAAGGATGAAAGCGGTATGGATATATCCCGTACCGAGCCACATCATTTTCTATATTTGATCTGATCGGATTCATATTTTTGAATAAATTCAAATTTAGTTTGAAATACAGAACACAAAATTTGAAATCAGAACGAAAACAGTTAAGGCATTTTCTAACGAATATCCCGAATTCCCAATAGGCCCAGCCCAATGGAGATTGGAGGCAGGCAAAGCAAGGAGCTGGCTGTGAGGGTGCGCCTAGGCTGTTGGGTCCCTAGCGGCTAGCGCCCATCTCTCTAAGCGAGGTGGGACTAAATTGAGAAGAGAACGCCTGGTGCTTGCTGCAGCTTGCGTGCGAGAGGGTGCTGGTGCCATCCGACCATGCTGAGTGGCCCATCGGGCAAGTAGCTGTTGTGTGGGGAGAGGATGGAGGAGAAAGTAGCTCAAATAGATTTTGTATTTTTGCTGACAACTTTTGTAATTCCCAAAAAAATCAAGGAGGGGGATTTGAAGTGATTTAATTTGAATTCTAGGAAGGGGTTTGGGTTGGAGATTCAAGGCAAATATTTTTGGTGCCACAAATAAATTCCATAAAGCACGTCAACACACCAAAATGCATATGGTGAATTTTAATGCAAGGTTTAAAATAGTTTTTGTAGAAAATAAGTTTTATTTTGTTGTAAAATTTTAAAAATTTCATTTTTTAGTGAATTTTAGCATGAGGAAAAACATAGGGGGTTGATCTTACGGGTCGATATTCCGTATTGATTTTTCGTATACCAACCGTATTTGACATAATTCCGCTCGATCTGGTTCGTTTTCGAAATTCTCGATATTCCGTAAGTTCGCATTCGTTTTTGCATTTGGCTTTACTGCTTTTACTTTCGTTTTCGTATCCAAATGTAGAAGTAGAAAACGGTTGAGGGATTTTCAAATCGTTTATGACCGTTTTCATCCCTAGTTGCGCGTAGGCGGGGTGGAGGAGGCGAGCGAGCGGCCGAGCGGGTGGGTTGGATAACGCGCGACCGAGTGGATGAAGCGCGCGTGGATGCAGGATCACGCGAGGAGGCGAGCGAGCGGCCGAGCGGGTGGAGCATGTGTGGGAAGGATCGCGCGCGGACCAGCGGGGCAGGCGAGCGGTGGAGCACATGTATGATCACACAGACTAGGCGCGTGCGCGACTGAGTGGTGGAAGGGGAGAGGTTGCAAGAGGATGCTCGTGCTCAGTGAAAGGTCCTTGTTTGGTTTTGATAATTGAGTAACAACCTAGGTGGACTAATGTGTTTAAATATAAGATACACAGGTAATTAATCCACAGGTACACTTGTGTGAGAAACTCATGCCATGACGGTAAAGATGGCTTAGATTTGTTGCAAGGCTCACACATGTGATGAAGAAGCTCATTGCATATGAGACATGACATTGAGTCATGTGACTAAGGTGGAGAAGATCAAGACAAGACTTGGCTTGATGGACCGGTTGCAAGCGTGAAGGGCAAGTTAGAGGCTTTGAAGCGATGGACCGCGTGGCGATGAAGCTTGAGCAAGACTTGGCGCCGATGGACTAAGGCAACAGTGAAGAGCAAGTGAAGTCAAGATCGATGAACCAATACAGTCACGTGATGATATGAAGTGGATCAAATCATTTATGATTGATAGGTGCATGTGTTGTATCAACATTAGAGGAGATGGAATGGAATACGTAAGGCAAAGGTATATTTGTAGGGTATTTCATTTCACCGGTCATAAGTGTGTAGAGAAGTTTATGACCGGGTTTAGGATAGATAGCCGTACTATCAAGAGGGGTAAACTTGTTTGCATATCGGTCATCTAGTGCCACTTGAGCGATCTAACTTTACATACATGTTAGGATCGAATGGCGTGATGAAAGGAGTGAAAATCCTTTGGAAAAATGTTTGTGAAAAGCTAACACACGTGCACAAAGTGGTGTATCACTTGGTAGTGTTAGCACATTTACAAAGGAGAAAAAGTTGGAATCAAGGAGGAGGTCGTAGGGAGCTTAGGTTGCTTTCTAGATAACGACGCACTGTCTTCCCTTTGGTGGTGAACTGTCCTCGGTCCTCGGACACTGACGTTTAGAGAGCATTAGACGCAACGCTTGCACTGTTCACGGGCTGACAGGTGAATGGCGGACTATCCGGGCCCTGGGGGCGGACTATTCGCTGGCTAATTTTTGAGAAATAGAGGTTCTGGATAGGTTCTAGACCTGTTGTCGAGATTGAACGACGGATTGTCTGCTTATAATTCCAGACTGTCCGTCACTATCGTTTGAACTCTAACGGCTAGTTTCAGGTGAATGGCGGACTGTCCAGGCCCTAAGAGGCAGACTATCCAGGGTGACCGTTGCTGCACCTAACGGCTAGTTTCAGCATAAGGGCGGACTGTCCGCGGTACACTTTTCAGCACGCATCCAAACGACTAGTTTGAGGCCTCCCTCGATAAATAGAGGTGGTGGCCGGCCATTTGAGGTGCTTGGCACCTTGGGGACTTCGTGTCCTTGTGTGAAAGTGCTTGGGAGCTCTCCAACTCACTTGTGATTAGTGCTAATCATATCCGCTAAGTGAGAGAGCGATTTTAGTGCGGTGCATGAGAGATTGCAAGTGTTGGCACTAGGTGATCGAGTTGCAAGCCGGTGGTGCTTGTTACTCTTGGAGGTTGCCACCTCCTAGTTGGCTTGGTGGTACTCTCCGTTGAAGCAAGCCAAGAAGATTGTGCGGTGCTCCGGAGAAGAGATTGTGAGGTGTATTGTGCTCATCCCGCGGGAGCCACGAAGAGCAACTCTAATAGAGCGAGACACGAAGGGCGACAAGTGGTCCGGCCGGGTTAAGTGCTAGAGCTTGTGGTGAGCACTCCACGTGGGAGAGTATGACTTGTGGGTCACCACTAGCAAGAGGACCGACGACAACCTTGGAGCTTGTCTTAATGGGGACTAGCTTGGTGGCAACCAAGTGAACCTCAGGATAAAAATCACCGTGTCATCATCTTCCTGTTGGTTTGTGATCCCTTTACACAAGCTTGCATTTACTCTCATATACATTGTGCTTGTGTAGTTGCTCTTATAATTAGTTGGCTTGTGTAGCTTGCTAGTTACCTTCTTGCTTGTGTAGCATAGAAGTAGCTTCCTTGTGTAACTAGTTTACTTTTGTAGTAAATTAGTTGCCTTGCTTAGTTTGTATAGCTAAGTAAATTGAGCTCTCTAATTTGGCTTGTGTAGCCTTGTTATTGAGCATTGCTAGTGAGCTTAGGAGCTTTGTGCTTTTGCTACTAGCATGTGTTGGAGCTCCCTGGTGCTTGAAATACTAGTTGCATAGGTTTGTGTGACCTTGCTATTAGAATTGATTAGGTGATCTTTAGCTAGCCCGCCACCTTTGTTACCTAATTAGGATCTTCATAAGGTGCTTATGAACTTAGATAGAGGGGTGTAGTCTTGGCTAGACCAATAGTTTTCACTCCACATTTGTTTCGGTTAGCCGACATGATTAATTTTAGAAAGAACTATTCACCCCCTCTAGTTCGTCATCTCGACCCTACACGTGGTATTGGAGCTAGGTCTCTCATTTGTGGTCTTCATCGACCTAAGAGGATGGCGGCTTATGGGCTAGATGTTGAGTGTCCATACACTTTTGATGGCACACACTTTGCATGGTGGAAAAATTAGATGACATGCAATTTTAAGTTTATTTCCCCTCAAATGTGGTGGATTGTAGATGTGGGCTTTTCTCGTGCGTTGGATGAAAAGAATGCAACTCAAGCGCAAAAGAAATGCCTACATCTCAATTGCCAAGCTACTAACATATTTTTATCAATCTTTGAGTGATAAGATATTTGGGGAGATCATGTACATGAAGACCGCCCATGATATTTGATTGTACCTTAATTTGATATATAGGAGGGTCTCCAATGATGAGGCACCCAAGAAGGAGGCACATGAGTGTGTTGAGCATAACCACGACTTGGTGATTGTGGAAGATTGCTCCACCTCATGGTCAAGTGATGATGATGATGATTCTACCACAAGATCACTTAACAAGGTAGATGATGATGTCTCATGTGATGCACATGATGATTCTACTCTATGCACACTTGATGATGATGGTGGCTCATGCTCGGGCTATGAGAGTGATATATCTATAAGCTCTCCATCTTCACCACATTGTTTCATGTCACAAGGTGACACAAAGGTATAAAATGCTAATTTGGTTGATCATGTTGGTTCATATGATGAGCTTACAAATAGACTTGCTAGCATGACCACGTCTTTGGAAAATGAGAAAGCTAAAACAATAAAATTAGAAAATGAAAACTCTTTTCTAAAGAATTCATGTGAAGAATATAAGCACTTACTTAATGTTTTTAGAGCTTCACATGATGAGCTAAAATTAACTCATGAGGGACTTCTTGTGTCTCATGAAGATTTATTTGAACAACATGCTTCTCTCATTAAAGTGTTTTCTAAGAAACTTGAAAATGATGAGAGCTCATCACCTGAGTCAAGTGATCAAGCACAACATATGACTAACTCTTGTGATGTAGGGGAGAAGCATATATCCACCTCTTGTGATGATTTATTAGATATGCCATGTTCTTCACAAATAGATGCTGTTCTACTTCTATATCTTATGATACTAACCTTTTGAAGGAGAACAATGAGCTCAAAAATGAAGTGAAGAGTTTGAGCAACAAGCTAGGGAGGTGCTAATCACCTTTGAGCATATGTTGAACAACAAAAGAAGCTACGGTGATATGAGTGGCATTGGATTCAACAAGAGCATGACAAAGGGGAAAGAAAGAGAGAAAGAAAGATGAAGAAGCAAGAGAAAGAGAAGCTATCTCATTTCATGTGCTTCAAATGCCATGAAGTGGGTCATCTTGCTAATGGTTGTCCCAATGAAAAAAGCTCAAGTTAAAGAAAGAAGTAGAGAGGCTAAAACATGTCAAATGCTTCAAGTGCCGCACATGGGGTCATCTCATCTCTATGTGCCCAACCAAGCAAGTGGTGAAGCAACAAGTGAAGCCTCAACCAAAGCCACAAGTTTAGCATGAAAAGACATCCAAGAGCAAATCAAGATCAACCATGAAGATGGTGGTGACTTGATGATGAAGAAGAAGAAAACAAGAAGGGGTGGAAGAGCAAGGCATCCAATGCAAAATCAAGATGCCAAGATAGTGAGCAAGAATCAAGAAGAAAAGAAAGTCTATGCTCACATCAAGTGCTTTAAATATGAAGATATGGGACACTTTGCCTCGAAGTGTCCTACCAAGCTTGAGAAGAAGGTTCAAGCAACTCACGAGAGGCAAGACAATGTGAAGCAATACAAGGGCAAGGAAGAGAAGACTCTAACCAAGAGAAATTGCTACTCATGCCGAGAAAGGGGACACATGGCTAATTCATGTCCCCTAGGTAACACTTCTAAGCCCATTTCAATTGATGATAATATTATGCTTAGAAAGGATGGTGATGGTACTGCAATGGTTGCTATTGCAAAACATTCCGCTATTCATACTAAGGCTATGCCTAAGTATGTTGCTCCTAACTTGAGAGGACCTAAACTAGTTTGGGTATCATCAAAAAGTGGATGAATGTGTGTAGGTACCATGGCATTGGAGGCTTGATTCAATGGGTTTCTTATTGTTCATCATGTGTTGAATCAAGTTATGAAGCTTAGTGCACATCCAAACCCAATGCCAAGTCAATAAAGTGAAGTCCAAGTGCTACAACATACAAGTGCAAACTTTTAAGTTGTGGATGATTTATTGGCTATAATTGGTGGCTTATAATTATTTGAGTTGAAGCTTTGCTATTGGATGATCATGAGCTAACCAAGATATATTCTTTATTGATCTAATTCATTTGGGTGTGTATAAGATGTTTGAATTTGATATACACATATTGCTTGCTATGAGATGATTGAATGGATCAATTGATTAGTAATCAAGTTTGGATTGATTTGAGTTGGATACGTTCATAAGATGACTTTTAGTAAGTGGATTGAATGGATTTATATCTTGTGAAAGTATCCAAACAAGTTAGTTTCAAGTTTAATTCACTTTTGGAGAAGAATAGCTCAAGTATTGAAATATGTCCTTTGTTGAAAAACTGAGCTAGCTGAGATCAAGTTTGAGTTTGAGTGATCAAATTTATTTAGATTGACTTGAAAATTGGTATGCATGCTCTAGACATATGGTATTAGTTGTTGTATGAATTTCATGAGAATTGGATAAGAGATGCTTCGGGTTTTGGAGTGGATCTTGTCAACCTTAGTGCAACAGTTTTTAACATGTAGTAGTGTGAGAAGATGTGAAATCTGGTAGCAATATAGAAGTCAAATAAAGCTCAAATTTTTACACCTGTTAAATGACTTAGTGAAGCACATCTCCATCAAATGTCGTGGTATTTGGATCTGTACATTGAGAGTTATGGATTTATATTTGAAGGGTATAAAATCTGCTAGAAAAGTGACAATCATTGGATTGATCAAGAGTCACTTTGATTGAAAGGTCATCAAGTTGGAAACATGTTTAGAAGAGATTGAGGCACCTAAGTTTGGTTTTGAATTGAGCTACAAGCATGACAAGTGATGAGGACATGACCTCCATACATATGACCATGCTTGAAGAACCATATGGAGACCAAGGAGATCAGCGAGGGTGTCCTAAGTGAGAAGGAGGCCCGAAGCTCATCCGGTTCGAGTCACCAAGGTGGAGGCCCAAATCAAGTTCGAGTTCATCTTGGCCTCCAGGACTAGTCTGCCATAAACTGGTCACCCAGGACGTATCCGGACTCTGTTTTCGATGATCCACATATGGATGGAAATCTAATTTGATAAGGAAGCCAATCCAAGTGGTCTCACGTCAAAAGCTATTCGAAATCAATGGGAATCATCAAAACAAGTCAGTATCCAGAATCTGCCAAGGTGCTGCGACACCGTATTTTGGTCTGTTGGACCATGTATCGTGTTTGAGCCCATTAGGGGGCACGTCCAGGGGGGTGACGCCCAAGACTCTATATTTATCAGCCGTCGCTCTCCTTAGGGTTTGGGTTTTGTTTAGTTCTTGATTTCCTCGTGAAACAGACATTGTTTTGCTGCAATTGTCGCCGCCAAGGCCGCTTGCTGTGAACCAGGGCCCCAGTTCTTGATCTTGTTCGCTTGTGGCGATTAGTCCTTTCGAATAAAGACTTAAACTCTTTATTGTTTTCATAAGCCTCATATTTATTTGCAATTTTAGATTGCGTTCATCCCGTTCTTGCTTGTGTTCTCGATTCGCTTGCAGGAAAGCCTTCTCGGCGAGGTCAATCATGTTCGCATGGTTGATAACCAACGGAGTAGTGGTGTAACGGTTGCCGGGGTCCAAATCAGTCTTGGTTCGAAGCCTAGATCGTGAACGTCGAGTCTCCACCAATCGACGCTATCATACCTTTTGGAAGATCGGGCCTAATCTACATCAAGTGGTATCAGAGACCTTGTTGCCCGTTAGGTATAACTTTGTTTTCCCTTAAGATTATTACTGTTTTTGCATTACCTATAGTCCACAAAAAGCCAAAAAAAAATACCGCCACATATTCCCTGTCCTATAACCTCATTGTGCCGTGCAATTTCGCTTCTGTTTCGCGTTGTTGAGTTTGTATCCTAGGTCTAGTTCTGGTTGCTGGTTTTAGATCGTTTTTGAGTCCAGTTTGTGTCTTTCTCTTTGTTTTTCATCATAATCCGTAAACACTTTCAGGTCTTGCTGTGTTTCCTTTGTATCCATCAAACCCTAGTTCACGCCATCTAATTTGTTACTCTTTCTTCACTGTTTCCATCAAATCCTTGCTGCCTTTACAACTTTTGCGCGCATTGTTCCCGTTTTGTCCTCTAATTCGGAGTCGATTCGTAAAACTGGTCTAGTTTTCGCATACGAACTCCATTTTCGACGTTCCATATATCAAAATCGATCAGAAAAAAATTTCGGATCCGTCCATCCCCGGCGTTGCCGGGGTTCAAAAATTTTAGATTGGTCAAAAAGTGGTCACAAGATCATCTTTTCGTGGTCACAAGGTTTTTGTCGATTTTGAGCAAGTTTTCTGAAAATTCCACAGGTCACGTCTTTCACTTGTTTAAGCTCATATTTTCTGTGGTTACTTCTTTTGTGCTCCTAAGTAAAGGAAAATATCAAAAAAATAAAAAGAAAAAGTTGAAATTTCTCCAAAAAACAATGACAGCCCAAAAAAATAGAAAAAAGAGAGGGCCAAAAGAGGAACAATATCTAGAGGAGCCCATAGAGAGCACCATTTGAGCTGTGTGTGCGTGTGCTGATTTCTACCTTGTTCCTAATCATATTCTTGCTGTTCATATCACTTGATACATCTGGTACTTAGAACGTGAGTAGGCCAGCAACTAAGACAAGTACTTGGGATACTTATTCAACTTTGCTATTCAGTTGCGAATTATTGCTATTCCTTGCTACTATATTGTGCTTGTCCAAGCTCTACTTTCTTCTAACCAAGTACAGGTTCGTCTTGCAACTGTTGCACTCGAGCTACAACTTTATCACAGTCACCGACCGATTGCACCGCCTGTTGCTTTGGTAAGAACACTTGTAAGACCGTGGTAAGACGCTTGAGAGTTGAGTGTCTTGTTTTTCCTTGTCCACAACCTAAGTAGTTGATAGGGATAATACTTTTGTGTTGTCTTTTTGCTGTCTTCTAACAATGACAGGTTGTTCGTATCCACCGACCTATGATGGTATAGGTGCTGATGAGTACATGAAATGGGAAATTGCCATCGATAACATATTTGCTACTCGCTTTATGTGTCTAAGGAGGAAGGTAAAAAATGCAGCTAGTGTTTTGCGACATTCTGCTTTATCTTGGTGGGAGTCTTTAGATCCTTCTGATAAACCTCAAACTTGGAATGATATGAAACATCTTATGAGAGAAAATTTTGTTAATCCATCTCTTGTAATTAATTCAAATGATGAGGTGCATAAACTAGATCAATCTCTTGTTATTCCTCCTGCTATGTCTAACCTTTTGTAGAACAATGTACAAAAGAGCGAAGATGACGTGATAGAAAAGGATATGCTCACAGTCTCATGTGAAAATTCAGAACCATCAACTATTACTCCTGCTAAACATGAGAGCAAAGGTAATGCCAACAATGCTAAACTCACGGAAGGTGAGAGTTCTCTTGATGTGCTGAATTTTTCCACCAATCATGCTATGATAAAGCAAATTTTAGTGGAGCCTTCACTTGATTTACCTTTGCCACAAGATGATTTGCTTGATGTTCCTTGTGACGAAGATGACTTGCATGATGACATTTATGTTATACCCATACAATCATTGAAGAATGATCATGCTATATGTGCGTTGAAATCGAACACTTGTGCTGAAAATAGACTTGTTATTCATAATGCTAGTGAAGTTGATGAGCTAAAATTGTTGTCTTCTTTAAATACTTTGGGCTACATTGAATTTGATGTTCCGTGTAATCTTAGTTCTTTAGAGGAGAAACTTTATGCATATGCTGATTTACCATGGTTCTCTAGACATACATATCATGCTTTTGGCAAATATAACAACCAACGACAATATTTGATATAACGAGTTTACATTTGTACAAATCCGAATTCTCCTTTTGTTGTGCAAAGTAATGATCAACTAGAGGACAGTAAAATCAACATTGTTGTTATGCCATATTCCTCTAGTTTTGCTTTTCGAACACAAGTGAAATCCAAAGAAAGGGAGCATATGTTTCTTGTTAGTACTAATCTTTTGCAGGATAGTATTGGCAAAGATCGTGTGTATTTCAATCGAGCAAACTACATGTTTGTAGGACAAGACAAGCTACAAACCTGGACATGTGGTCATATTCTTTCTCACAACATTGCCCATTCCCATTATTTTGAAAACCTCGTTTGTCCTCATGTTGTGCAGGATCGACTTCAAACAAAATTGACACCGAGGACGGCTTTTTATCAAGAAAGGGAGGATGATGAGGACATGACCTCCATACATATGACCATGCTTGAAGAACCATATGGAGACCAAGGAGATCAGCAAGGGTGTCCTAAGTGAGAAGGAGGCCCGAAGCTCATCCGGTTCGAGTCACCAAGGTGGAGGCCCAAATCAAGTTCGAGTCCATCTTGGCCTTCAGGATCAGTCTGCCTTAAACTAGTCACCCAGGATGCATCCGGACTCCGTTTTCGACGATCCACATATGGATGGAAAGCTAATTTGATAAGGAAGCCAATCCAAGTGGTCTCACATCAAAATCTATTCGTAATCAACAGGAATCGTCGAAACAAGTCAGCATCCAGAATCTGCCAGGGTGCTGCGACACCGTATTTTGGTATGTTGGACCATGTATCGTGTTTGGGCCCATTAGGGGGCGTGTCCAGGGGCGGTGATGCCCAAGTCTCTATATTTATCAGCCGTCACTCTTCTTAGGGTTTGGGTTTTGTTTAGTTTTTGATTTTCTCATGAAACAGACATCATTTTGCTACAACTGTCGCCGCCAAGGCCGCTTGCTGTGAACCAGGGCCTTAGTTCTTGATCTTGTTTGCCTATGGCGATTAGTCCTTTCAAATGAAGACTTGAACTCCTTATTGTTTTCATAAGCCTCATATTTATTTGCAATTTCAGATTGCGTTCATCCCATTCTTGCTTGTGTTCTCGATTCGCTTGCAGGAAAGCCTTCTCGGCGAGGTCAATCGCGTTCGCGTGGTTGATAACCAATGGAGCAGTGGTGTAACGGTTGCGAGGGTCTGAATCAGTCTTGGTTCGAAGCCTAGATCATGAACATCGAGTCTCCACCAATCGACGCTATCATACCTTTCGAAAGATCGGGCCTAGTCTTCATCAACAAGTAATGAGTACAAGGCTATTTGATTGTGGAGTGTACTTGGAACACATTTGGTACTCAAATTAGAAGATCAAAATCAAACTCATGATGAAGATGAGGTTTAAGTTCTAGTGACAATTGGAAATCATTTGGTAGAGAGAAAAGGACTTAAATAAGGATTCCTGGTTACTCATCTAATTAAGTCAATCACTTGGATCAATCAATCAAGTTATTTCAAGTGAGTATCAAGAATGGTTTTTTGGAGAGAGGTCACTTCTCCCTAGTGTAGGGACTTGCCGCCTTTTGTAGGTAAACCAAGTGTGGTGCTTGAAAGGCTAAAATGGAAGTGGTGATCTAAGGAACATTTGAGATGCTTAGTGTGACAACCTAAGTTACCATACACCATAAACTCCCATTTTGGTCGCCTAAGCTCCTATTAACTGGAATTCCCTAACGATCTCAAGTAGGTTACCCTAAGCCTTAAATTGGATTCAAGAGCTATGAGATTAGGTTTCTAAGCTTGGTTAAGCAAATCTAGAGACTACCGAACAATCCATCACATGTATCGGATCATCCGATAAGGATGTAGAGACAGCAGATGGAATGGGAAGTGAGTTGTTATTCATTATGGGGCATGGCCCACAAGTCAGCACGAGTGGGGGATATTTCCCAACCCTAGATCCTCAGCTTCACTCATCCCCTCCTCATTTCTCTCATACACTCTCTCTAGAAGGAAGAACAAGGAGAAGGAAAGGATGAACTAGAAAGAGAAAGAGAAGAAGGAAGAGAAGAAGAAGAAGAAGATGGAGAAGAGAATCAAGATGCTAGAAGGCAACAAGATCAGCCCTAGGTCAAGCACTTGAGCTTCAACAACCTCTCGTCTCATGGTTAGCTCAAGAGCTCTCTCCTCTCCTTATCTTGAGATCAATCCTCCAACCCTAATCTAAGTGTTCTCTCTTGCATGGATGGATCATGAGGATGGCTTGATGGAAAAGTACCCCAAGAGTAAGGATCAAGTATGCTATCCCTCAATCTCTCTTTATCTCTAGGATTTCTCTTGGTCAAGGAATCACTAGTTACACTTGTTAACCAAAGCCAAGCCTAGCTACCTTGAGCCTAGCTAAGTCACCTAAGTTACCATAGAATACCCAACACGTGCATGGATGCCTTTACCCGGGATCTAGATATGAATCCCCAAGCCCTCACCCAAGAACCCAAGAGCATAGGTTCTATTGCCCAATTGACGGAGTGTCCGTCGATAGGATGGAGTGTTCGCCAAACCTAAAGTATAGTCACCAACAGTCTAAGTCTCTCGCTAAGTGAGAATATCGGAGCGTCCATCACCTCGGCGGAGTGTCCGATGAATTATACCAAAACAATAACCTGAAAACCCGAGAGCACCTAGTTCCCATCGGAGTCTCCATGATTCCCGCAAAGCGTCCACAAATCTATACAGAGCCTAACCAAAGATAACCCACCTTGGCACCCGGTACACCGGAGTGTCCGTCAGTAGGACGGAGTGTCCGACTATCATAGAGAGGGTGAGGTTAGATAATAAGTTCACTCAAAGGGTCGCCACCATTAGTTCACACCCATAGCTTGCAAAGCAGCAATAGGGTCACATCATAGTAGATACCTCTCTCTAAATCCTAAGTAGAATTCCTAGTTTCCTTATCTATCGCACGATCATCTCCAATCCTTTGAATCTCTCCTTTCAGGCTCGAATGTCTTGTTTCATGAGGATCGTGTGCGAGTCGTCAGGATCGGCATCATTATCAGGTAGGCACCCCACTATTATAAACCCTACTTTGGATACTTATCAAGTTGCATTATGAGTCATGCATCCCATGTAGTCTTGGATAATGATCACTCTTATACTACACCTAGAGTAGCTTAATAATATGTAGAAGCCTCTCATCTAAACAACAGGAATGGGAACGCTTAATGCTTAATGCTTAGTTGCTTGGGCAACGGTAGAAGTCGAGCATGAGAAGGGAACTCATACTCGCGCATGTAGGATGCTACACTTGGATAATTAACTACTAAAATCAATGAGGGTACAACTTGAGTTACCTAACTAATCTGGCTAAGGACTAATATCTCTAATATGGTAATCTTGATGATAACCTGGATAGCTTGCTCATGCGAGGGATAGGTCATCGTGAGTGTGGGATCTCAGATGATGTAGCTCATGGAGCAGTAAGGACCGTGTATTGGGATATGTATGTCTGAGTAACTACCCGTACAGACCACATGTCATGGATGGGGTCGACAAGCCAAGTAACTAGTTGTGACATGTTTATTCGTGAAGCTGGCAAGGGGGTTGGCGTCGGTCGGGAATGTCTGGGACATTGACTGGGCAACTGCTCGAACCTTTCACGTGACACTTGGGCTGAATTAGAGAAAGGTTGGAAGGCGTGAGGCAACCCTTACCCAGGCATGGGTATGGTGGCTAGTCCTAGATTCCATGTGGGTAAAGTTGTACACCTCTGCAGAGTCCTAAAAGTCTAGAGTCCTTCAGGACAGAACTATTCGGTTGTTCTTTCTTTCTATACCCATGGTAGCATGAACATGGACTATGAGCACTTTGTTAAAATGATGAATACCTTTACTTATATGTCGAGCAAAGCATGTCATACTTCTTAATGAACATCATTGCTTTCCGCAACCATACAAACGTCTGATAATCACCTTATGCATCCACCAAATACTATATGTTGGAATTAAGTCCTGCGAGTATGCAATGTACTCACGGTGCAACTATTAAGTTGTTTTGCAGGTACGTCATAGACTGTGTTGAGCAATAGCTCGACTGCCACTACATAGTTGCACTTGGAATGGGCGTGACTCCAAGCGTGCTACAAGTTAACTCCAGATTCCTTGATGGAGCGACTATGAGAGTGAACCCTAGTGGAGTAGAGACCACGCCCACTGGATGGAGTAGGATGTAAAACTTGTAATAGGAAGTCTGGTTTACTTGTATATATTTGTATTAATTGAGTTCCATCTACTAGTTCGATGTTGGAATAATAATTGGAATAGTATGTGCCACTCAACCTGATCCTAAAGAGGAGTTGCTCAGTGCGCTCCTAGGGGCCTCAAAGTTGTTAATTCAACAACCTCATTGGCATTGATATCAGTTCCTAATAGGATGGATATCGAGGCACAACACTTAGTTGAAGAAAATCAAAAGGGTTGATCTAGAAAGCAAGCAACACCCAAAAGCGAGCAAATCATGAAAATTCAAGTGGTATTCTCAAATTGGTGCTCTCATGCAAGCATTGTTAAAAAATGAAGCAAGCCAACCACAACAAGATAGTGCTTGATCATTAATGGTTCATATTTTATATGGGCAAAGAATGGATTTCAAATATTGATATTGGTCTTCACCAAGCTTTAAATTGGACTTCACATTGCTATTGGAGAAATGAATTGGAATCTATGTGACTATCCTATTCTCCAACATAGCAAAGGTATCATTGTAATGTGCATGATCATTTTCATCCTTTACTAGTATGTGGTTAGTGCATATAGAACATGCTTATAGGATCATGCATAACAAATGAAATTTTAAAATTCATAGCCTACCACTATTGCTTGAATGATTAGTTGAATCTAGTGGTAGTATATGAGTTTGTTCATAAGCTAGTGAACCAAGTTCTTGATCTATTTCGGATTGCCAACAAGTGACAAGTACAACACTACTACACTCGCACCTTTCACAGCCACGTCGTAACCCACATCGCAGTCCAATTTTGGCCTCGGCGGTAAGCTGTCGACAGTGATGGTCATAGGCTTCACCGTCGGCATCTGGGACCGACTGCAGTGTACACTAACATTGCCGATTGCCTTATGATCCGTCCGTGATTAGGTCCTTACTTCCATCGCATTAGAGCACAACCCGACTGTGGATATACACTAACACCGCCGCATTGGCAAATGATCCGCCTGTGTCGAGGCTATCAAAACCATCATGTGGGCACATCAACCGCCTGTGTATTGGTCACCAGCATTGTCGCCTTGTACTTCACCCGACTGTCAGTGGTGTGGGTTCACTGTCAGTTCGATGGCCGAGGTCTGTGTAGATCAGCGTATGATCCACCAGTGCAAAGGTCATGGTCACCGTCGCCTTGCACCACGATCCGCCTTTGATGATCGTTTAGTCGGTGTCGGGTTACTAATTCGGCGGTGATATACTTTTGATCCCTGCCGCATCATACGTATAGCGACGGTGACAAAATTTTATTCAGTTTCACAATAGTTACTAATTCAGCTAGGCCCTTAATAGCTTCATGAACACAAAGCATACATATATATAATCATTATATCCATAAATCATATTCACAAACAAGAGTACTTTTTACAATAACAATGGATGCTACCATAACATCTTTCTCAATTGATGTCCTACCACAAGCGGTAAATAGAGCATACTATAGGTACTGATGTATACAAACTTATATAATGAAATGATGTAGCTGTGCTCCTTATATGTGGCACTCCTTCTTGCAAGGCAAAATGAATATAATTAGTGCATCCTTTAGATTTGTAGCTAATGCACCATGGAACCCCTCTTATTCATCTCTGATCCACAACCTGAACAAAGCAGCAGAATTAATAATATTGAACATACCATTCCTTTAGTTAATAAGCCAAAATTGGCCTATACATACATAGAATGAAAACAACTGCCTACCTAAACAAAGACCATCATGACGACAAAATGCAGGAAATACACCTTTACTGCTCTGCTAATGACTCCATGAACAAGGGAACATAAGGAAGATAGTAAGGCCTGTTCATATGGAAACATCCTCTTGATCTATAAAAGCGGATGACATGGGCATGGATGACATGAACCTTTCTACGGTCCATGTTATATGCAATCAATGTTCTATCCTTCCCAACAAGGAAAATGAAATTCTATTCTGGGTGAACTGTAGTCACTCTGTACTCCTCATCACAAAGCTCAGAACCAACTTTAATATTCATGAATCAAAACAGTTCCTCCATGTCCACAACATGCTTCAAACTCTAGTTATTAGTACCATAGTCTTCAAGTATCCACACTAAAAGCTAAGACCTACTGCAAAAATAAGCACAGCACACACAGAGGTGACCCTGAGCTTGATGGATGGACATTTCAGCACCACCTAGTTTACGAATTGTCCTCCATGTCTTTCCTTCCATATCTACCGCAACTATCACAGAGTACTCAAGCATGTGCATAAAACCATTAAGAAAAACACTTCTCGATTTTGAACGTAGAACAATACTACCCTCACCCCATTTAGATTCCTTAAAGATCCATGCTATAGTTTTAGATGAGTAGATCTCCACACCTACACACGCACCCTCCACCTCAACAAATTCAATCACATGGAAGTGCGAGGACGTTGGGTCAAAACCTAAGCGAGCCTGACCAACAGAACGGATGCTACGCGGCAGTACATGCCATTTGTCGGTTGCCGAATTACAGACAACATAGCGACGTAATCCATCAGGCCCAGCACACCAGCAAAGGACAAGGCCGTTGCAACAATATGAGACTTGGACTTTTTAAGGGGGAAGGGTGTCGACACGGAAATTTTGTCCCGTGCCAAGGACACACAAGCAAGCCGAAAGGGTCCGCTCGATGGAGCTGGAGATCCACCTAGCTTCAGCGCAGGGATGGTCGATCCTGCGCACTCCTCTCGAGACATGCCAGTCAATTTGACCCTACAATTGACAAGGAGAGAAAGCTTATTAGTAATTAAGGGTGGAACATGCCGGTGCTGCCAGACAGTCCGAATGTGCGGCTCTGAGAGCCGATATGAAATGAGATCGACTAAATAGTCGATTCCAGCATATTCGTAAGAATAAATCAGTTAAAGCTCATGGGGTTGTGTAAGAAGAATCGGTTATTATTCTGGATGAATATCATTATTTTAGACAAATATTGGTCACTGGCAAAAATATATCAACAGTAATTAGTTCATGCTAAGCCAATGACTGCAAGTAACCGAACCCCTTTTATGAAAGAAATAGCTCATCATCATTCAACCATTTAATAGAGATAAATCTAATGAACATATTAGATCTCATCTATCGCTATGACCAGTGGGGCATGAGGTAGAATCATGCAGGTCATAGAAACAACAATAGACTCAATGACCCTAACTTATTAGTAATATCAGTGGGGCATGAGGCAGAATTATGTAGGCTGTAATACAATAATAAAATCATGGGGCTAACATATCTTTCAACCTATCGCTACTTCAATGATCTCATGATGCGAACTATTCGTGAAAGCGCTCGATATCGGCTAAAACTGTCGATTCAGGCATAACGCACAATTAAGGTCATGCCCTCTCAGGAATAGATCTACCAAATAACGATCCCCACTCCACGGTGCTAACAGTAGGGTGTGAGGCAGAATCACACAGGCTATGATAATGGGCCATGGAACAGTTTTTGCTAGCCAATAGATCTACTCAAGATCAAACACGCCTTAACCGCACGCTATGCATGATCAAGATTGACATAAAACAGCCGATAAAACATAACTCATCGTTTAAAGTGCAAATTAGATCAATTTAAATTAACAAACGATAGGTTAGAAAAGGATATAAGGCCGATCTAGATCAATCCCAATCGGGCGAAGTGATATTGCTGTAATTAAATGAACAATGTAAGCAATAAGCAATATCGGTAACTTAATGAATCTATCCGAAGGAACGCCACCCTTAGATAGAGCCGATAACTTGACCTTAATCTAGTTCGAGCAGTGGAGGTCGACCGAATCGATGCAGCCGTACTTGAACTAGACAAGAGTCAATAACTAACTCATACCAGAGTCGCAGTGGAGGTCGACCGGATCGATGCAGCCATACAAACAGAGGTATAAGCCATGATGGTACTTATAGACAAGCAGTGGAGGTCAACCAGATCGATGCAGTAGTACTTGCTAAAAAACTCGCCGAGATCTACTCTACTCCTACTCCTAAGGGGTGGCCAGAGCCAAAAAAGTAAGTAACTTGTATTTGATTGATTGTGTCCTTTACAATAGCCGGGGTTTGGTATTTATACCTGGAGCCTAAAAACGAATCCTACTCGAGTGTGACTCAGTACAATCTTTGGTACAAAGAAAACATTCCTATTTTAAGGTAACTTGGAGTCTAATCTTTCCCCTTTTATAGAGTCCGATATGTATCTTCTCGGTGCCAATCATATCTCGTCATCGTTATCTGCTGACGTCATTCAGAGAGAACCGATTCCAGTGTCGCATTCAACCCGGCAGATATCAATTCTTACTCAATCAACTCCTTGATTGGCACAATCTTAGAAGCCTACGAGTTCCCGCGCTCTTCTCCCAAATTTTGGTGTAAACACATGCCCCCCAATTTTGTGATAAAATGATTTTATCCCAAAATTCTAGTTCATTGGCTTACCATGCCGCAACTGTACTATCCCGAGATATACGCATGACTCCTGACTTTTCTGCTCGAGTTTTATATAACATCCCAATAGTATCTTTTGCAACCCACTCGGCCTGTTCGCTTTCTCCTTCTTCCTCAGGCCAACTTTAACAGCCGACGCCGTCGTCTCCAAGGCCCCAGACCCTAGCAAACCATCTGTTCTAACAAGCCGTCATCCAAGCGATCCTCGCCAGATTTAAACCAATTTTCAACCATGATGGCGACCATCGACCACATCCCTGAGGTATGTTTCCAAGTTTCCATTCTCCAATTATCGTCCGCTACCTTATATTTCTTTTCTTCTCAAACTTATTTCATCCGATTTCTTAGGAAATGAGGAATGAAATCTTGATCCCATCAGCCGTTTCCCCCAATATCTATTTTCTTGGGCCTATGGGTGATCCCAATCCATCCGATTTCATTCACCAAGAAACCAACCAAATCCCCTTCAAACAATCTGCAATGGATTTGTCCTCTTGGAATACCAAAACTCTCTTCAGAAATTGGCCAAAGATGCCTAAGGGATGGAGAATTTGGTTCCGTAGGATGTCCGAGAAAAAGGGTGGAGATTGGGAACTTTATGATCTGAATCAATGCTTGACTCTTTCACTGTCCGGGATGGAGAGGAACAACTCACTTATGATTGCTGCATCTTATTTCTGGTCCAATGCCCTGAATGCTTTCATCTTTGGTCATGGCCCAATGACCATCACCCTGGCCGATGTTTACATGTTGACCGGCCTTAGAATAACTGGATCAATGCAGCCTTACGAGTACTTGAGTGCTGGCTCCAAGAAATTAGCCAAAATAGTAGACTGCACAGGATGGGCCGGTTACATTCTGAACCACGTTGAAGATGGATCTGCTGTCAGTGAAAGGGAATATGTGGCTTTTCTAAACATGTGGTTGGAAAAATTCATTTTTTGCGGGTCATCTTATGGTCCAACCTACAATCACAAACTCATGGTGGAGCACCTAGCATTAGGCAAGGACATCCCTCTTGGAAAATATCTGCTAGGAGCTGCTTATCATCTAATGTACCAGGTGTCTGCTCGATTATTGAAGAATGAACCAGTGCATACTATCAGTGGCCCTGGTGGCTAATACAACTGTGGCTTAACTTGTATATGCATAAGTTTGTGAGGCCTGATCTCAAAAGCCTAAGTTTCCCTTCTTCCAATTTTGATGAGGAATATAGAGGTGAAGAAGGAAGAACTTGGCAGTGCATGAGCTATGGTGAGGCTGCATCGGCCATAACAATTGATTTCGATATTGGCCATCTCTTCAAGAAGTTTTACAGAGGATTTGGTGTAGACTTCCTGACTTGGCTACCATATGATGATGAGAATGATGAGCTGGCCTTCCCATTCAAGTTTCGATTTGAGTCGAGTTGTTCGGACGATGTGGTGGCTGCAATCTTCAATTCTTTCGTCAAGCCCTGTGGTCTTCCAGCCGAGTTTCGTCATGGTCGTGGCAAAATGGCCACAGGCTCTTTTATCCCAGGCAATCTTCTAACGTATGAGTTTTACAACCCATCCTTTATAGCTCGTCAGTTTGGTTTTGGTCAATTGCCTCCTCAGCTATTCTTCAAGGACATACTGAAGCCTCGGGAAGACATAAGTGAAGTGCTGGAAGCTGGTAGAGTTTTTCAACTGGGATCAGATCTTCCTTCCCTCTGTTTGCATGATTGGATTAGAGTCAGCCTTTCTTCTACTCTCTTTGACTCTTGGTGGCAAGAATGGCGCTCTCATCTCTTCTGTGGATCGGTCCATCCTTTGTGTATATCCCTGGATGAAAAATTTACTTCTGACGGAGAGGTAATTTGCTATTTCTCTTCAAGAAAACTACTTGATGAATTCCTCTGTTAACCGTCCTAATCGACCTTTTTAGGATGTTGAATTCGATCCTCCGAGTTTGGATAGGAAGGGGCGTCCTATAGATTACCAGCCACCATGCTCGGTTTCAAGAATGGGATCGGCTGCGCCTTCACTGAAGAAATTGATGAAAACTCCTGCTGCCCCCATAATTGTGACATATCAATCTTCAAAGCGCAAGGTGGTCCAAGGGTCAACCCAGAAAACCACCACTAGGAAGAGACTTCGCAAAATGAGACCATCAGCTGCTCAGGTAAGCAATTCATCTCCTTCTCAAAATGATATTTACTTGCTGATTTTGTCTCTTCACAGCTATCGAGCATTGCATCCCAACCTACTCTGGGCGCAGTACTGCCATCCTAGGTGTTCGATTCAGCACCAACTGAACTCCCATCGGCTGTTCCACGAAAGGAGCCAATCTCGGTTGAAATAACCGATACTTTCACAACAACAGAAAATGTGAGTTTTATCTTCGATGTTTACCGGGGTATTTCCTTTAACTTCTTTTCATTTAGTCTTTTACCCTTCATCTGACTTCCTGCTACGCCAGATACTTCCTGACAAAACACTTGTGCAAGATCGGGAGCCTGATAGTCCGCTCAACGATCCTATCGACGTCGAAGGTGGTCTTGTTGCCGCCAACACTCAGACTGCTGATTCCCCAGTCTGGCAAACAACTGATGGTGAGAAAGTTATTTGCTCAATTTATCTTTCTGCAGTAAACTTGAACTAAAAATCTTCCGATGTTTGCAGATGCCGATGTTGAGATTTCCAAGCCGATTCAACCATACATTACTGGTGTATCATCAGTTGTTCCTCCCCCTCAAATAGAGGCTATCACAGAAAAGGTACTGTATCTCATTTTACTTGTTCATTCTATTATAATCCGATCTGGTCCTTCTGATCAAGTTTTCTCTTACACATAGGTACTCAATCCCCCAGCCTAGAGCTACTCTTTCAATCTTGAGGAATACTTTGATGAAGATGAGATCAGATCATCAACCACTTCCTTTAGCGAAGCTCTGCCGGAGGAGACCAGAAATCGGCTAAGAAATATATTGCCAATATTTGAGAGGAATATAGCTGATTTGGTCCTTGATACTGACTCAACGCAGAGAGTCTTCTTGGCTATTAAGGGTGATCCATCCCCAGCTCTCTCCAGAGTCTTGTCATCCTTGTCTATCTTTGAAGATCAGGCTTTGAAGGTGAGAAAGACTCAGAGAAATTTGTCCAATCGCAAAGCCCTACTGGCCAGGGGAACTCCAATAGGCAAGAGGCTAAAAAGCTGGCGCAGTTGATTGATAACTTGAAGAACTCCTCTCCCAAGACCGATCTAGAGTTGTCCCAATTGGAAATCAAACGTGCCGAACTTGAGAAGGAGCTGGAAAATGTGAAGGTTGCCATTGATCACCGTAGGTCCACTCTGGCCCAAATACCTGATGCCATCAAACAGAAGAAACAGGCACTGTTGGCCAAGGTGAAAGAAGGCAGAGCCATCCAAAGCAGCCTTGAGAGTACTCCTAGAACAACCAAAGAATACAAGCAAAAGATTGCAGATGCTGATGCTATCCAGCTGGAAGTACTAAAAGTCATCTAGGATGTCCTAAACCTATAATCTGTTTGTCAACACGTGTCTTATGTAGGATAAATGATACCAATATTTTTGTTGCCTCATTGTATTTCTCGTTTTGGCTAAAGAGCCGATTTGAAAACAGCCGACTTCATATTTCTAATCTCAAACCGATTAAGTTCGAAAACCTGGCTTTATTAAGAGAGCCCTTCAATTTTTCTGCCCTCAGTCACCCAACGCCGTATTCTCATTGGCATTAGCGAAGTGGCGCTTTGCCTTCTATTAATTGCGGTTGCCTTTTGTGCGCCCTGAGGCGTCCGCCTCTTCGCTTCATGTCTTCAAATACGAGCCGATGGCTTTGGCCTCAAACACATCTCCACTCGCAACTGTTCCTTTGCTCTTCTTCGCCTTCCGAAACCCTATAGTAGTTTTCTTTCTCCCTTTCATAGATCCAATCATCCTTCATGGCCCGTGAAGACAACCGAGGCAAGCACGCGATGGAGGAAATCTCGTAGCGGAACATGCCGATGAACCAGCGTCTCCGACGCATGAGGTGAGATTGACATTTCTTGTTTATGATGATGAACTGTTCTAACTCGCCTATAGGTTTGTTGTGAATGATAGTCTCCGTTCCCTTCCCAGGGCCGGCGGGCCCTCTAACGCTGCATCTTCCGCGCCGGCCTTGTCGTTGGACTCCTCTGATTCGTACAACGGCGACGACGCCCGGTGCTTTCTCTGAGAGTGGAGGGCGGCCTAGAACCGCTATTCCAAAGCGACTCAGGAAAATGGCCAGCTTGAGATCCGTCTCGGGGTCTCTCAGGTTGCCCTTCATGCCTTTGAAGAGGAGGCTAGTGCCGTTCGGGCATGGCTGGCTGAATCTGACGCCATGGTGGCAGGTAAGATGAACTCCATGAACGCTTTTACTCCAACTTCCACTATTTTTTATGTTGACATTCCTTCCATTTTCTGTGATCATCAGCCCTGACAGTGCAGTTGGAGTCTCTCCAACTAGCAGCGAACGCGGCCGTGGACGCCATCAATGCTCGGGGTCCCCTCATTGATGCTCGCCTCCATGATGTTCTAGCCCGCGTTCAGGAGATCGCCCTTCACGACGTTCGTCATGGTGCAGTGGTGGCGTTGACCGCGGCATAGGTCCAGATTGGGTATGAGCTCCACTCCATAGAGACTGGCTTCCCAATGGGCGACGGCCCTAAGGAACATGAAGACCTGCTCAAAGAATTCGTCATGGCAGCGGAGGCCATAGTGGATATCACATCTTCTCAGGATGTGGTGAACAAAGTCGTCAACTAGATTGTACTTAGGGGGAACCAATGAACAAAGACTCTCCTTTCATGAATGTGCCTCAGTGTAATGCCCTTGTGTATGACTGCTTTTGCTTTTTGTTTTTGCTCTATAGGCGATACATATTGTATCGGCTTTTATTGTCTTTGAAGATTTTCATTTTTTTAACTAAAGGCGATACCCTCCTGGTACCGGCTATTAGAGCTGAGAATGAATCAGCTATCAAGTGTTGATCAGACATTAGGATAACATTTCGCAGAACTTTTCATATCAAAGGTCAAACAATTAATCAACCTAGGTCAAGCATCCTTTAAGAAATCCATTAATTCTGATCCGTACTTAGGATTCCAATTTAGCATTCATACATCGGCCTAAACCCATCTCCTAGACTCAATGCTTTTTTTTCTTTTAATCCAATGGCTGACATGAAGCTGTGACTTTTACTAAAACAAACTCTCAGAGCTGATCACTTGCATCGGCTATTGGCTCTCATTGCTGATCTTAATGAAGCCTCCTTCCCATAACTTGCTACAAAAACATTCGAAGTCTTCTAGTTCCCAAAAGATTGGATCGGCTGTCGCGATGCTCATGGACTCATCAGCGCGAACTAGTTCGACATCATCTCCATGCCATTGAATCAAACACTGATATATGGTCGATGGTAAACAGCAGTTCACATGAATCCAATCATGACCGAGGAGCAAACTGTATGACCCTTTTCCATCGATGACGAAGAATGTGGTGAGCAGAGTCTTGCTCCCGATTGTTAGTTCGATGTTTATTGCCCCCCCGGGTCTTAGATGTATTCCCTCTGAAGTCCTTAAGCATCATGTTAGTCTCCATCAGATCTCTTGGTCCTTTGCCAAGCTTACGAAAAGTGGTGTAAGGCATAAGATTGATAGAAGCACCTCCGTCCACCATCTTGTTCATCGGCTTCCCATCAACAAGACCTTTCATATATAAAGCTTTTAAGTGCTGATGCTTGACTGGTTTATCAAATATTGCTTGCTGTACAACTGTTAACTTGGCAACTATCTCCTCATATTACGCTTCATCGAAATCCGAATACACTTCTTGATCTACCGGAGCTCTGAATTCTGATGGCAACAGAAAAGCCATTTGGATATTAGCCGATGGTTGCTTTCTATCGGCTGTTTGCTTAGTACGCCACACTTGAGGTTTACCGGATGCCTGAGCCTATTCCATTTCTTTATTCCTTAGGCGTTGCACCCTTCTCTTCTGGCTTCTTGTTAAACCTGCTAGACACCATTGGCCTTCCTGCCAAACCGATTTTCTTTCATTGCCTTCTTCTTCATAATCAGCCCAATCTTAGTCAACAACTCTTTTTCCCAGTTAATCCTGAATACTTTTATTTTTTAAGCGCTGATCCATGTTATTATGATGATGTGTATCTTGAGCATGGATAGACCGGCGGTTGGTTTGAGATTGCCTAAACTCCTAATATTGATTGCTGCATTTTGGACAGTCATGTCTGGTAGGCAACTTCAAACCTTCATTCTAGCAATGTCTGAAGAAAGGACAATTTCAATGTGATTTGGCTTGTTTCCTTTCATACCTCTCTCTTTCTAGTTGACGCTGGTATTCTTGATCCTTTAACCAATGCTGATAATCCTTTTCCTTCTGCCATTGCCACTTATTCAACAGAATCCGAGATGTAACTCATGGCTTTGTCGTCCCTGCTTTTGATGTCTCCGCCTGCTCGTATCGGCTCTTTTGCTCGGCGCGACGTCTTCTAATCTCTCTGTACTCGTCAGCCGATATTTGCATCTTGGGATCGACTGTTCTAGCTTCTTTTGATTTGGTTGATGTTAGGATCTTAGTCTTTCCTTTGAGTAGCCCAGCATCAACCATGTTTTGATCTCCTAGGAAAGGATTATCATCAACTTTCATTTTCCGAGGCATATCAAATTTGAGCCTCCCCTGCTGAATAGCCCTTTGTATAAGCTGCCAGAAAATTCTGCATTCATTGGTGGAATGAGAAGTAGCGTTATGGAACTTGCAGAACTTCTTATTCTTTAACTGATCAGGAGGCAACATGACATGACCATCGGGCAACTTGATCTGCCCTTTCTCAAGCAAGAAATTGAAGAGCTTATCTGATTTGGTGACATCAAAGTCATAGCTCTCCTCGACTCTTCTTCCCTAAGGATTTGGCATTGTTACTGTCTTCTTGCCCCAATTCCATTCAGCCACAGCAACATCTTCTTCTTCATCTTCATAGCCGTCATCGACTGAGTATGGATCATAAGCTTTAGCTACTGTGGTACTTTTCTGAAATCGGGTATATCTACGCATACTCTGGAATTGGCTATTGAGTGCTGCCACTCATTGAGCCAATTGACCCAAGTTGTCAAATTCTTGTTCCAGCAGCTTTTCTTTCCACATTGGCAGCATTCCCTGAACGGCTAAAACAGCTATTTGATCATCAGCCAAGTTTAAGGACAAGCACAAGTTCCTGGTTTCTTGGAACCTCTAAAGAAATTCAGTGCCCGATTCATTAGTCTTCTGTCTTATACTTGTAAGATCAGTAATCTTCTTTTCTCCAGTCCCAGTGTAAAAATATGTATGAAACTTCTTCTCTAGGTTAGCCCAATTGGCAATGGAATTGACTGGTAGTGATAAAAACCAAGTGAAGGCCGACCCTGATAGGGACAAGGAGAAGAAATGAACTCTATGGGCATCCTCAACTGATGCTTCATCCAATTGTGTAAGATACCGACTGACATATTCTATCGTGCTTATACTGTCTTGACTAGTGAACTTAGCAAACTCTGGGAGCCTGTAATTTATGGAAAGAGTGACCACATCATACCATTCTGGATATGGGCGTTTGTACAAAAAGGTCAGCCTTTTGGCTTCAGACCGAATTGATTTTTCATCATCTCGGTCACCCTCAGCAGCAACTCATCAGCATTGGAATTTGGATTTCTCTGTACTTGTTGACCCATCTGTGGATTGAAATCCCATGTGCCTTGATATCCTGAATTTGGCATCATGTGAAGGGTGTTATAATCTATGCCATAGCGATACCTTTGTAGAATCTCGATCTGCTGGGTTCTTTGCTGGCTTGATGCTTGAAGTCTCTATTTATGGACATAAGGATCTATATCTCTACGGATCCTTTGAATTGATGGTGCTATTTTTTTAGCCGACGACGGTATGTGGCCTAATGTGCCAAAATTGATCACTTGGTTCTAACTTTGCCCCGCCGGCTGTTTCACATGCTGTACTGACAGTCTAGGATTGTACTGTATCTGATTTGCAGTAGTTCCTTGAGTCTGTTCAGATGAACCCTGAACTGCCTGGACATCACCATTACCTACTGGTGCTGCTTCTTGATGGCTGGTACCGACTTGATTAGTCCCTTGGGTCGATGGATCTGGAATGTTGTAATAAGTCGGCCCACCTTGACCAACTGGAAACCCATGAATCACCTCTCTCATGGCGTTGTGGAATATGTCCAAGAAAGCTTTGTTATGGCATCACGAACAGATTTGTCTACAACTTCCTTAAAGAAACGTCTGTCTTCATCTTCAGTTGTATCTGTCTTCCCATATAGTAGAACTCTTAGTAGTGGAAATTTCTGAACAATTGTGTTGTCACGTGTTTTGGTGTAGGACAACAAACACTTGTTCTAAAACTCTTCTATAGCTTTGCTGACGATACCCTTATCTCCATCAGGTAGATCTTCATAATGTACCATAAGGATGTTGTCGTTGTTGTGAACTGCCATGACGATTGATGGGTCCCACCGGGCATGCCAGAAATGTGTGTCGACACGGAAATTTCATTCCGTGCCGAGGACACACAAGCAAGCCGGAAGGGTCCGCTCGATGGAGCTGGAGATCCGCCTAGCTTCAGCGCAGGGATGGTCGATCCTGCGCACTCCTCCCGAGATGTGCTAGTCAATTTGACCCTACAATTGATAAGGAGAGAAAGCTTATCAGTAATTATATTTGAACATGTCGGTGTTGCCAGACAGTCCCGAATCGACGGCTCTGAGAGCCGATATGAAAGGAGATCGACTAAATAGTCGATTCCAGCATATTTGGAAGAATAAATTGATTAAAGCTCATGGGGTTGTGTAAGAAGAATCAGTTATCATTCTGGATGAATATCATTATTTTAGACAAATATTGGTCACTGGCAAAAAGATATCAACAATAATTAGTTCATGCTAAGCCAATGACTGCAAGTAACTGAACCCCTTTTATGAAAGAAATAGCTCATCACCATTCAACCATTCAATAGAGATAAATCTAATGAACATGTTAGATATCATCTATCGCTATGACCAGTGGGGCATGAGGTAGAATCATGCAGGCCGTAGAAACAACAATAGACTCAATGACCCTAACTTATTAGTAATATTAGTGGGGCATGAGGCAGAATCATGTAGGCTGTAATACAATAATAAGATCATGGGGCTAACATATCTTTCAACCTATCGCTACTTCAACGATCTCGTGATGCGAACTGTTCATGAAAGCGCTCGATATCGGCTAAAATAGCCGATTCAGGCATAACGCACAGTTAAGGTCATGCCCTCTCAGAAATAGATCTACCAAATAACGATCCCCACACCATGGTGCTAATAGTGGGCTGTGAGGCAGAATCACATAGGCCATGATAACGGGCCATGGAACAGTTTTCGCTAGCCAATAGATCTACTCAAGATCAAACATGCCTTAACCGCACGCTATGCACAATCAAGATTGACATAAAACATCCGATAAAACATAACTCATCATTTAAAGTGCATATTAGATCAATTTAAATTAACAAACGATGGGTTAGAAAAGGATATAAGGCCAATCTAGATCAATCCTAATCGGGCGAAGTGATATTGCTGTAATTAAATGAACAATGGAAGCAATAAGCAATATCGGTAACTTAATGAATCTATCCGAAGGAACGCCACCCTTAGATAGAGCCGATAACTTGACCTTAATCTAGATCGAGCAGTGGAGGTCGACTGGATTGATGCAGCTGTACTTGAACTAGATAAGAGTCGATAACTAACTCATACCAGAGTCGCAGTGGAGGTCGATCGGATCGATGCAGCCATACGAACAGAGGTATAAGCCATGATGGTACTTACAGACAAGCAGTGGAGGTTGACCGGATCGATGTAGCTGTACTTGCTAAAGAACTCGCCAAGATCTACTCTACTCCTACTCCTAAGGGGTGTCCAGAGCCAAAAATGTAAGTAACTTATATTTGATTGATTGTGTCCTTTACAATAGCCAGGGTTTGGTATTTATACCCAGAGCCTAAAAATGAATCCTACTCGAGTACAACTCAGTACAATCTTTGGTACGAAGAAAACATTCCTATTTTAAGGTAACTTGTTCTCTAATCTTTCCCCTTTTGTAGAATCCGATATGTATCTTCTCGATGCCAATCATATCTCGTCATCGTTATCTACTGACGTCATTCAGAGAGAACCGATTCTAGTGTCGCATTTGACCCGACAGATATCAATTCTTACTCAATCGACTCCTTGATTGGCACAATCTTAGAAGCCTATGAGTTCCCGCACTCTTGTCCCAAATTTTGGTGTAAACAAAGGGCAAGAAGGACAAGGAGGGCCGTTCACCGGTGATTATGGTGAAGTGGTGATTGCCCTTCCACCATCTGCCATAGAAGAAGCCGACAATAGTCTATGAAAGCTTCTTACGTTGATAGGAGTCGGAGATGAGGTGCCTCTAGGAGCAACAGACACACTTGCAGCAGCACAAGGACCGGGCATGGAGGTAGCAGAAGGTGTCAGCAAGCACATCATCTGAGAGGCTATCCACTGTGTTCCTCATGTTGGGGGCCTCCTTCATCTAGAAGGACACCACCAGCCGAAGTGATGAGGCTGCCCTGCCGTGGAATTGCGTCAATGAACATCAGTAAGGAGATGAGTTTTGAGGAGAAGGGACGGCGATGCAAGTAAGGCCTTATTACACTTGGCTTTGGATCTGGTAGCAGTGAGTACGAGTGGCAACACTAGTGACAGCAGCAGCTCGTTCACCTGTGGATCTATGCGGGCAATCTGGCGATGTGCACCGATGTAGAGCAAGGGCTGAGCAGTGCTGATGAGTAGGAGTGGCGATGATGAATAGTAGAAATGAGGAAAAGAAAAGCTATGTGTGTGTGGGGGAGGGAGGGTGGTGGTAGGGTGGGGGGGGGTTAGGGGGGATGTTGGAGTAGGTTGCTTGCTCTTTGAATAACTTTTACGGCACGCGGGAATTGAACTTTCATCAGTTCTACGTGGGAGGGTTCAAACACGGGATTGGAAATTTTGCAACTTGGCGGTGGTGAATGCACAGTACCATCACCGGTGGCTAGGTCCTATTACCACCCGAAGACCTCTGTATGACACGGTGATGAACACTAAGGCACACAATCCCGCACTGAGACCTCTATATGAGTTCGATGCTGAATAATAAGGCACACAGATTTACATTGAGGCGAAGGCCAAAACACGCTCTTAGAAAATATAAGGAAAGCACAATGCTAGTACTCTTAGATTGAAAGGAATCCAACTTGAGTTCCATACATTCATACCGAATAAGTAGGTAGACACTACCAAGCTAACAAGCATGCCGAAAGCTAAAATGGAGATACTAATTAGGCCGACACTATGCAAAAGTTAAAAGGCCTTCATATTTACATCATTGGTTGCATAATTAATCATTCTCCATGCAGATCCTAGTCGACCTCCATGGGATCATTGTGAATCTCCATAATATTCTGTAGATCATTATTGACCTCCACAGGATCATTGTCAATCTCCATGTCATCCCAAACCTTGACCAGTACAACCCTGTCCACATTCATTGGTACATTTTCATTTAGCTCATCGACTTTGTTCACAAAGCACTGATTTGGTGAACCAATACTAAGGACAATAAGGCTCACAAGCTACACTCCAAGGATATACAAGGCCACAAACTCCGGAATGAGAAGATGCATTTTCATCTACAGATCTAACAAATTACTATAGCTAGGTTGGAGGTGAAGGAGCAGAGAGCACGAGAGAGCAATAGAAATGAATATAGAATTCGGTGAAGGAGCAGATCCAGTGCAGTTACCTTAGATCCGGATGGAGTAGAGAAGCAGGGACAGCGCACTGAAGATTTGTACATCGGCAATGTTGGAGATGAAGGAGCAGTGAGCATGTGAGAGGCTGCGTTTAATCTGACGCTAGCAGGGTGAAGCAAAGCAATGGAGTAGTGTGGGGAATGGATGGGAGGAAGTTGTGGTAGGACCATAGGAGTGTATATACAATTCAATAAATTAGTTGCCCCTATACCAGGGCCTAGTGTCCAGGGAAGTAGGATGCCTCCAACACATCAATTGATACTTGGATCTACTATCATTTGCAGTTTAATAAATTGAACACCTAGTTAATCACCTTACATTTAGTTCAATAATAGTTGTACAATAGTGATAGATTTCAGTCCGACACATCAATTGATACTTGGATGTACTAGCATTTACATTTCAATAAATTGAACACCTAGATAATAACCTTGCATTTAGTTTGATAATAGTTGTACAAAAGTAATAGATTTCAGTCCGATACATCATAAATTGATACTTGAATCTACTGCGGTGAACTAAGCAACTTGCCAATGAACATGCCAAGAACTATGGTAAGTACAAAATAGGAGAAAGAAGAACTAGAAGCACATAGGTACGAAATCTTCCATCATCTTCATTGGAACCCTAGCCATTTCTTCAATCTGTGGCATAATCTCTTCCTCCTCCTATAGATGTTCTTCATTTGTTGTAACATTGGCCACCTCCTTTAGCTCCCAAATCTTGTTACGTAAATCCAAAATCAAAGTCCTTAGAAATTTTCTATATGGGGGATCATGCCACTTAAAGAACCCGCAATCTAAGCCGGCCTATGAAAAAACCAAATTACCATAAGTATAGCAGGATTTTAGCTTTTGCATTGCGAAAACAGAATAAACAAGAAAGAAATCAAGTTACATTATTTTCCCTGTAACATCTTTTGTACCGACATCCTGGGTTTCCATCACTCCACGAAATCCACCGAGGCATCTTCAAGCCACAGTGACACAAAAGTGGTGGCTGGTATGCGTAGGGGTGGTTCTCGACACAACACGGGATGGGCGGTCCCCTGCTATTGTAGCCTCGTTCGCTAGAAGCTGGTGTTCTTCTTGCGACAGCGCCCTAGGATGGTGCCGACCACTGAGAGGAGTTGGAGCTTGATGCAGCCATGGAGCAGTCAGAGTTTAAAGTGTTGCACACTCTGAGTGAAGAGGTCAGCCCAGGTGTTTTGTCTACGCTTTTGCCTCTCGCCAAGGTGCCAAAGCTGTTGGTGTTTGATGATCGGCAACTCATCACGGGGGTACCTAGGACGGTGTTCGGAGGGCTTCGGCATATGTAGAACTTGACGGTAAACGTAAAGAGATGAATAATTTCTTCTGGTTTGGGCCCTCTTGTCGAGTAATAGCCTTTACGTCCAGTGGGCGTGTAGCCTTTTGCATTGGAGTGATTGCATGATTGTTAGGGTACAAGGGGGTGCACTGTACCTCTCTTTATATAGGGGAGAGGGTAAGGGCACGTATCTAGTCCTAGTCGGTTATAAGAGAAGAGTCCTAGTCCTATTACAGAATCTAGCTTTCATAGTAAGCCGACTAAGCTGATCTAGAATAGCTTGAAGTTCATGCCACCTCGTCTCACATCCTTTAATAGATCGTGGGACATCCTAGGGCCCATCCAAGTAGTACCCCTGTGGGGAACCCCTAGGACCCTGTTCTGTAAAAAATGTCCTTCAAAACCCTCGCATTACCGCCAAAATGAAATGCTATGTCACCGCTGGTTCAGGGTACTATCCGCCTATAGAAGAAGGCCTATTTTGGATCCTCTGTGCTTACATAGAGGTGTACACATGGACCACAATCAAGACCAACTAATTCAATTAACAATTCAACCGAAGTAATAGTTCAATGATTATGCAGTACTCATACATACTAATCCAGAGGTTTCATCAATACATATAAACTTCATTAACATAAAAGTTTCACAAATTATGACTTAATGTCAGATGGGTAGGCAGTTACTAAGGTACTCAATTGGTTGATGCGGTCCTAAAAGCCAGAGGTAGTGAACCATAGTGAAGATGACAACATCTGCGTCCACAGACATATTATATCTATAAAGTATGTCTACTTCCAGTCCAGTCCTGCAAAGCACAAAAATCTCTCCACAAATGGGGTCTTGAACGATTCTTGTCAAATTTTGTGGTCCAAGAAGGTGACAAACAGCGGCTTCAACAATCAACAGTCAGTCCGGGAGAATGCTCCATCCCCATGTAGCAAACAACATCATCTGGGGTCCTGGTGCCACCCCTAGCCACCAAAACGTAAGGTTTCTCGCATTGAAATGGCTTCTCCTGAAGTAAGACATCTATTGCAATGATGAAATTCCTAATATGAAAAAAACTAATACCGAACCCAAAACCAATTGGAACCAAATGCAAATAGGGGGGGTGACTGAATCCATCTAACCTTCATGGGGCGTTGTCCACAACGACAATGTAAGGTGCTCGAGGCAGGGCAAGTACAGGCAATGGGTCAAAATGAAGATGAAGCAACAGGTGGGGAGAATGAAGATGAAGCAACAACGGGTGGGAAGAACTAATCATTTTGTATTGGGGTTTTTAGTTGGTCGAACCACCGCCAAGCTGCCAACAGGACCCGAGGGGAGTTGGGAATGGGCCCGACACTTCTAGGTTTGTTGCCAAACGGATGGTCCAGATTGATCAGCAGCTAGAACGGATGACATGGGATAAGTTAAACAGTGTCCGTATTGCCGACCATTACCACGCTAATCCAACGCTATAATACGGCGATTGTCAGCGGTTAAGCTGCTTTTAGATTCTCCTAGAAACAACCACAACCATACATGACAATTTTTCCCTTTTCATTCATAAATATACAGAAAACTTAAAAAACATTCATCAAGAGATCAAATCCGTGCACTAGCATTTGGGAAGTAGTATTGGAAAGAACTTGCTTTGCATTTCATATAAAAAAGGTGGCATTAAAGAGTCAAATCTGCGCGAATAGAATTTTTTTCATTGATTGATTATATATATCTAACATATAGATACAATTTGGATGAGTATATATTATACTCGTCCGGAAGCATAATAACTAAGCTAAACTATTAAGACTACTTATACTAACTATTAACTACTTAATCTAAATATATAATCCTCTCGCAGAGAGGATCATGCTCGCCACGCTCTCTTGGGAGGAGGCGAGGCAAAGTCAGAGTCAGAGTCAGAGTCATTGAAGTCGTCATCAAAGTCATCGTCATCGTCTTTGGCGTTGGCGTTGGCGTCGTCTTCATCCTCCTCCTCTGGGTCCTCATTCTCGGAGCTCCATGGAGGGCTATAATCAGACATCCCATCATCGGAGGAGATGTTCTCCTCAGAGGAGTGGTTTGAAGGCAATTCATCCTCATTGGACGTCGGGCTGCTTGGAAACTTGATGGGGCTATCCGACATTTTCTTTGTAGATTGGAAGAGAAGGGGATGATGGATGAAGAAGAGGGGTGGTTTCAGAGGGCACCAGACTTAAAATATACGTATAGCAGTGGGTACGTGGCTCTTCGGCTTGGGGTGGCGGAAGTAATGGTGATTTGATGGCCTTGGAAGTTGAGGCAATTCAACACTCATGTTGAATTTACCTTTGGTTGACCAAACGCTACTTTAGGGCCGGTGGGCAAAATGCGTATCCCAATCGGCCTAGCTTTTCATTCGACAGAGGAAATGCAACCCCAATACCACTGTCGCATTGTTTACACCAAAATTAGGAAGAAAGAATTGTAGGAACTTGAAAGCTCCCAAAGTCATGTCATCAAGAAATCGATTGCATGAAGGTCGGTATCAGCTGATTTGAATGCAGCACTGGAATCGGCTCTCTTCTGATAGCGCCAGCAAATGACGACAAAAGCTACGATCGACGCCGGGAAGAACATGTTGGACTCTACAAAAAGGGAAAGATTAGAGTCTAAGTTATCTTAAATTGAGAATGTTTTCTCTTAGGACAAAAAATTATGATGAGTCGTGCTTAAGTAGGATTCATGCGTAGGTTCCGAGTATAAATATTGGACCCCGGCTATTGTAAAAAGACACACAATCAATCAAATACAAGTTACTTACTTTTTTCGGCTCCGGCCACCCCTTAGGAGTAGGAGTAGAGTAGATCTCGATGAGTTCTTCAGCAAGCAGGGCTGCATCGGTCTGGCCGACCTCCGACTTATCTGTAAGTACTGTCATGGCTTATACTTCCATTCGTACGGCTGCATCGATCCGGTCGACCTCCACTGCGACTCTGGTATAAGCTAGTTATCGACTCTTGTTTTATTCAAGTAAGGCTGCATCAATCCGGTCGACCTCCGCTGCTCGAACTAGATTAAGGTCAAGTTATCGGCTCTATCTAAGGGTGGTGTCATTCGGATAGATTCATTAAGTTACCGATATTGTTTATTGCTTTCATTATTTATTTAATTACAGCAATATCACTTCACCCGATTGGGATTGATCTAGATCGACCTTATATCCTATTTAACCCATCGTTTATTAAATCTAAACTAATCTAATCTGCACCTTAAATGATGAGTTTTGTTTTATCGGCTGTTTTATGTCAATCTTGATCATGCATAGTGTGCGGTTGAGGCATGTCTGGTCTTGAATAGATCTATTGACTAACAAAAACCGTTCCATAGCTTGTTATCACTACTTGTGTAATTCTGCCTCACACCTCACTGTTAGCACCGTGGAATAGGGATCATTATTTGGTAGATCTATTCCTGATAGGGCATGACCTTAATTGTGCGCTATGCCTGAATCGGCTGTTTTAGCCGATATCGAGTGTTTTCACATATGCAGTTCACGTCATGAGACCGTTGAAGTAAATATAGGTTGAAAGATGTGTTAGCCCCATGATCTTATTATTGTATTATGGCCTACATGATTCTACCTCATGCCCCACTGATATTAGTAATAAGTTAGGGTTGTCAAATCTATTGTTGTTTCTATGGCCTATATGATTCTGCCTCATGCCCCACTGGTCATAGCGATAGATGAGATCTAATATGTTCATTAGATTTATCTCTATTAAATAGTTAAATGATGATGAGCTGTTTCTTTTATATAAAAAGGGATTCGATTACTTGCGGTCATTGGCTTAGCATAGAACTGATTAGTGTTGACATCGTATTGCCATTGACTAATATTTGTCTGAATAACGATATTCATCTTGAATGATAACTGATTTTTTCTTCCATAATTCCATGAACTTTAACTAAATTATTCTTATGAGTATGCTGGAATCGGCTATTTAGTCGATCTCCTTCCAGATGGGCTCTCAGAGCCGCACATTCGGGACTGTCTAGCAACACCGGTATGTTCCGCCTTAAATTACTGATTAGCTTTCTCTCCTTGTCAATTATAGGGTCAAATTGACTGGCATGTCTCGGGAGGAGTACGTAGGATCGACCATCCCTGCGTTGAAGCCAGGCGGATCTACAGCTCCATCGAGCAGACCCTTCCGGCTTGCTCATGTGCCCCGGCATGGGACGAAATTTTCGTGCTGTCACATGTTCTGGCACGCTCAGTGGGACCCCACAATCGTCATGGTGGCTTACAATAACAACGACATCCTTATGGTACCTTATGAAGACCTACCTGATGGAGATAAAGATGTCATCAGCAAAGCTATAGAAGAATTTTAGAATAAGTGTTTGTTATCCTACACCAAAACATGTGACAATACAATTGTTCAGAAATATCCACTACCAACAGTTCTGTTGCATGGGCAGACAGATGCAGATGAGACTGAAGATAGGCGTTTCTTCATGGAAGCTATAAACAAATTTGTTCATGATGCCATATCAAACCATAATAAAATTTTCTTGAACACATTCCACAACACCATAAAGGAGGTGTTTCATGGGTTTCCAGTTGATCAGATTGGGCTAGCTTATTACAACATTCCACATCTGTCGACCTAGGGGACTAATCGAGTTGGTACCAGCCATCAAGAAGCAGCACCAGTTGTTAATGATGATGTCCAGGTAATTCAGAGTTCATCTGAGCAAGCTCAAGGTACTACTACGAATCAGATACAATATAATCCTAGATCGTCAGTGCAGCATGTGCAACAGCCGGCGGGGCAAGGTCAGAATCAGATGATTAATTTTGGCACATCAGGCCACATACCGTCGTCAACTCAGAAAATAGCACCATCAATTCAAAGGATCCGTAGAGATATAGATCCTCATGTCTATAACCAGAGACTTCAAGCAGCAAACCAGCAAAGGACCTTGCAGATAGAGATTCCACAGGGGTATCATTATAGCACAGATTATAACATCCTTCACATGATTTCAAATCCAAGGTATCAAGGCACACAGGATTTCAATCCACAGATGGGTCAGCAAGTGTAGAGAAATCCAAATTCACATGCTGATGAGTTGTTGCTAAAGGTGACCAAGATGATGAAAAATCAGTTCGGTCTAAAGCCAAAAGGACTGACCTTCTCATACAAACGCCCATATCCAGAATGGTATGATTTGGTCGCTCTTCCTACAAATCATAGGCTCCTAGAGTTTGCTAAGTTCACTGGCCAAGAAAGCACAAGCATAATAGAACATGTTAGTCAATATATTACACAGTTGGGCGAAGCATCCATTGATGAGGCCCATCAAGTTTGTTTCTTCTCCTTGTCCCTGTCAGGGCCATCCTTCACTTGGTTTTCATCACTGCTAGTCAACTCCTTTGCCAATTGGGCTGACCTAGAAATAAAATTTCATACATATTTTTATACTGGGACTGGAAAAAAGAAGATCACCGATTTGATAACTATAAGGCAGAAAACTAACGAATCGGGCATTGAGTTTCTTCAGAGGTTCTGAGAGACTAGGAATTTGTGTTTCTCACTAAACTTGGCTGATGATCAGCTGGCTGCTTTGGCCATTCAAGGGATGCTGCCAACATGGAAAGAAAAACTGCTGGGACAAGAATTTGACAATTTGGGTCAATTGGCTCAACGAGTGGCGCGCTCAATAGCCAATTCCAGTGTATGCATAGGGATACCTAATTCCAGAAGAGTACCATAATGGCCGAAGCTTATAATCCATATTCAGTCGATGACGACTATGAAGATGAAGAAGAAGAGGTTGTCGCGGCTGAATGGAATTGAGGCAAAAAGATAGTAATGGTGCCAAATCCTTGGGGAAGAGGAGTCGAGGAGAGCTATGACTTTGACGTCACAAAATCAGACAAGCTCTTCAATTTTTTGCTTGAGAAGGGATAGATCAAGTTGCCCGATAATCATGTTATGTTGCCCCCTGATCAGTTGAAGAATAAGAAGTTTTGCAAGTTCCATAACGCTACTTCTCATTCACTAATGAATGCAGAATTTTCCGGCAGCATGTACAGAAGGCTATTCAGCAAGGAAGACTCAAATTTGATACGCCTCGGAAAATAAAAGTTGATGATAATCCTTTCCCAGGAGATCAAAACATGGTTGATGCTAGGCTGCTCAAAGGAAAGACTAAGGTCCTGACATCAACCAAATCAAGAGAAGCTAGAACAGTCGATCCCGAGATGCAAATATCGGCTGATGAATATAGAGAAATTAGAAGACGTCGTGGCAAGCAAAAGAGCCGATATGAGCAGGGAGAAACGTCAAAAGATGGGGCAACAAAGCCGCGGGTTACATCTCGAATTCTGTTGAATAAATGGCAGCAGCATAAGGAAAATGATTATCAGCATTGGTTAGAAGAGCAAGAATACCAGCGTCAACAGGAAAAAGAGAGGTATGAAAGAAAGCAAGCTGAATCACATTGGAATTGTCCTTTCTTCAGACATTGCTAGAATGAAGGTTTGAAGTTGCCTACCAGGAATAACTATCCAGAGTGCAGCGATCAATATTGGGAGTTTAGGCAATCTCAAGCCAACCATCGGTCTATCCATGGTCAAGATGCATATGATCATAATAACATGGATCGGCGCTTAAAAAATGGAAGTGTTCATAATCGGCTTAGAAAAAGAGTTGTTGATCAAAACTGGGCTGATTATGAAGAATATGTTTGGCAGGAAGACCAATGGTGTCTAGGAGGTTTGACAAGAAGCCAAAAGAGAAGGGTACAATGCCTAAGGAATAAAGAGTTGGAACAGGCTCAAGCATCTAGTAAACCTCAAGTATGGCCTTACTAAGCAAATAGCCGATAGAAGGCAACCATTGGCTAATATTCAAATGGCTTTTCTGTTGCCATCAGAGTTCAAAGCTCTAGCAGATCAAGAAGTTTACTTAGATTATGATGAATCAGAGTATGAGGAGTTAGTTGCCAAGCTCATAGTTATACAACAGGCTATATTTGATAGCTGTCGCAGAACCGACCAATTTATAAGAGTACAAGTACAATGGCGTCCCGCAAGCGGTCGCACTATCATACTTGAACCCATATAAACCCGGTAGTTCGTCGAGTACCACGACGGGTCTCGATAAACGATTTACAACAACCAAGATCGTACATAATTCAACATACATGCCACATATTACATAAAGTTCACAGATACATTTTCATCATCAGAGTATGAAACCAGTTATTACAAACCGAGTTTGATAGATAAAAGCGGAAGCAAATTAAGTTTGAAAGTAAAGTTTCCAACATAGTTTAGTACAGTGCCAAAATACGATCACGGTCCACAAAAGCATGTAGAAGGATTAATAAGAAGCCTGCCCAAGGCTTACTCCTCATCCACAGCGGGATAGAAGCAACTCTTGCAACAACCATGATACACAGTGCCATCTGCAACAATGGGAAATAAAACCCTGAGTACGAGAAGGTACTCAGCTAGACTTACCCGTCATAAACCAGAAATAAAATGACTCCAAGGATTATGCAAGGCTGTATAAGTGGAGATAGCTTGACAACATTTTGCATAAAAGCGATTAACTTAGTTATACAATTATGGTTCCAATATCAGGTTAATTATAACTATCCATCTCTAGATTAGCAACTATCCTGTGCCAAACATGTGGTATATCCATTTAAAAGCATACAATAGTAACCATAGTAGGTATTGCAATTCCATATTCATCCAAACCATCATGTTCCATAACATAGTTACTACGATGTTGGGACTAGCCAAGTTTCTCACTATCCGGGAGAGACGGCGATTCGAATCGATTTCAACTAGCTAGGAATTTATTCCTAACACAAACCCAGGCATACCGCGCGAAGGCAGCCTTAGGTCACCTTTGGTACAACTTAGGTACACATTTCGCGGGTCCGTACCGCGCCGCACAATTTGGGACACCAGATGCCAGGACGTTCAAGCCTAGCCTGCCCTTGGTCTCAGTCTGATCGCCCCCCGCAAGGAGCACACAACAGAACGGGTCCCGGCCTGAGTTGAGCTACTCGGCTTCGCGGTCGAAACAAGTTATCCGGCCAGCTAAGTGATAGGCATGCGTTCAATCTTGTCAGAAGCACCAACAATGGTATGGTCCTTAATCAGCTCAGACGGAATCACATGAGTCATCCTACGCATAGACTCCGCCCGGCCTCAATTTACTTTTTAACCCATGGTTCTGTTCCACGATAGCAAATATAGCCAACCGTGCTCCGGTAACCACCTATATCTCGTAGGTGACAGGACATCACCTGACTTCTACCGGTCTAGGCATGGCTAAGCATATGTTCGATCCTGGACCTATACCGGTTAAAGGTGTAATATCTGGACAAGGAATTTATATGCATCAAGTGGTTCCATTCAACTCTTATAACCTAGTGCATCAATCATAAGTACTTAAGTAATCATTTGTAAAATACTGGGAGACTTAGAATGCTCCGGGGCTTGCCTTTCAGAAAAGAAGTAGGGCGGTGATCAGGACACTTCGGAAGCTCTTCAGGATTCTGCTCCTCGCCTTCGGGAGCTGCGACTTGAGGATTCTCCTGCTGGAACCCTTCCTCTACTTCGTTGAATTCCAGCAACGTTATTTCTTCCTCCGATCCTAGATGCATGAATATGGCATAAGGTATTGCGAATGCATACATGCGTACAAATAATGACACATGATGAATGCATTCATATAAGTATTCTTAACAGCATGGTGTTAACAAATGCATCATATTTTACCGAGTAGGTGCATATCTCTTCTTGATTACTTAATCAAACACATTTACAATTCATTCACTACACACAAAACAGCAGCTGCTTGTTTTACTTATAACTGAAGTTCTACTTATCCAAATGCTATGATCTTAGACTTTCTGGAAAGCTTATAAAATTTTCTACAACTCTTATTTAATCACCAAAAGCTAATTCACAATTTATCTTAACCAAAACAGACAATCAATCCAGCGCTGTCCAGAAATTCCAGAGAACAAGCAAATTCAGAAAGGCTAACATTAAACAGCTGTAACTCCTAAACCGTTTGACCTATGGTCCTAAAATTTTAACACAAGACATATGATGAAGTTATCTACCACTTTGTTATTAACTATTTTTACAGCAAACATCATTTTTATCATGCAACTCATCAAACTCCAGAATCTGTCTGGAATCCATCCAATTCGCATTACAAAGTAACAATACTTCTACTTCATGTAATCATTCAAAGTTTGACAACACAAAGTATACCAACAGTTTAAGCATACCAAATACATCCAAGAAAATATAATGGTGAAGCCCAAACTATTTCTTTATATGCCTTTATTATTTTATTTAGATACATAGGTTAAATAATAAACATATACCAAATGTGCATCATAAATTCTTAGAAAATTACAGTGGCTTACTAGTGCTACCAATAGACTACTGTAAAAGTTTCATGCCATTTTACCAAGTAAAACATCCTATACAAAAATAACAAGGCAGCAAGGCTTGAAATAGCATAAATAGAAAACCCTAGTGAAATGTGTCAAGCAACAGATTTTATATTTTTCTTAGCATACATATGGTACTAGGATATCCTCCAACAAATTTCATGAATATTGGATTCCTAAATAATTTATAAAAATTCATACAAGGATCTCCTAATTATAAAAGGAAAATCTATAACTACAAATCTATGCATGCGCTGATCCTCAAATTTTTACCAGAGCTCATACATGTCAAGAATAGCTTACCACAAAAATTTCATAATTTTTGGACCACAGGAACGCTAGACATAAAATAAACAAGTTTGCATGCATTCAAAAACACATTTCAAATCTCTATTTAAATCCCCCAAATTTTCTACTGAACTTGCTAATATCATATTTTTCCTAAATACTACACTTCCTGAGGAACACTACCAAATTTAGTTCACAAATTTATGATCTACACAGCTCCACTTATAAATTTTCAAAGTTGCACATAACACAGGAAACAAATGCACTATCTTTCTGCCCTATAGTCACTGGCAACTGGGGTCCACCGGTCAGTTGACCCCACGCGTCAGCGGAACAAAGCAGGGCAGCGGCGCTGGAACGATGCTGTTCGGCCACGGCTCGTCGCCGGCGAGCTTCATCGGTGACGGCACCTAGTCTACGGTGACCCTCTAGACCTTGCGCACACGCTAGGCTATCTAGGCAGGTGAATCACCGGCGCGAAGGACGTCGGTGTCGGCCATAGCAGCACGGCGGCGCTGCTCGACGTGTGCCGGCCATTTTTGGCCACGGCGAAGCCAAGCGACGTGCTCTACAGAACTACGACAACCCTACGACTGTGACTAAGCAACCTAGATGGCGGGAGCTGCTCCGAAGAAGCACGGCCACTGCAGCGGCCATGGCGGCACTCCGGCGAGGGCGTACCCACGACGGCGCAAAGCTAAACACGGCTCACCTAGGGCACAGATGGGGGTGTTGCAAGGTGGAAACGGTGGGGATGGTTGAGGCAGAGCTGTGAGCGCGACTGATTGGTGAATGGAGCGGTGGTGAGCGTAGGCCAGCTCGGCGGAGCGTCTACGACGACGATGGCGCGGTGGATGCTCGGCGGCTGCGCTGCGGTGGAGGAGAAAGCCAGAAAAGCGAAATGGGAAGTGCAAGGTAGTGCGGCGAGTGCGGGGCTTGATGTAGTGTGCTTCGGCCTAGCTCTGCCGCGCTAGGCAGGGCACCGGTGACGCGTGGCCATTTCCTCCTCCACACGGCGGCTCTGTCCTGGCGTCGGTCGGCCACCGAGTCAGCGATGCAGTTCATTCAGTTATGCGAGGCTCAGCCTGACAACGCGTTTACATGGAGCTGGATCTTTAAAACGTGAAGAATTAACGATAACGACCCAAACAAAAGTTGTAGCTCTATGTACCAGCTCCATTTGTTCAAACTTGGTCAAACATGTCACATTTAAATGATGGTATACATTCAAACTATGGCTTGGTGAGCAAATTGTCCATAACCATGAATACCAAAGTTGTTCATAATGATACTCTAAACATGTTTAAGCTAATTGCAAGGTCACACAATCATTTCATACATTAGTTGCACATAAAGCTATCCAGGTCAACACATGTAACATTACTTGAGTGCTTGATCATGAAAGGTGACATTCATGAACAATGTTCCATTTGCTAACCTAAGTGTTGCTAACATGTTTTTGTGACTCATATCAACCAATCACATGTATACACTCATAATCATATGCATATTCATATGAAAGCATGAAATACTAAGAAATGTTGCACATGTTTCAATTGAATGTTTCAAGTGTAAATGCATATATATGAATGCTTGATGATCATGCTCATGCTATGCAAGTCAAGTTATGCAAGGCTAACACCTAGGGTGTTACAGCACCTCCCCCTTATAAAAATCTCATCCCGAGATTTGCAAGACCTACCATTCTTGGAAAAAGGCGGGATAAACTTCTCGTAAATAATCTTCTTTCCCACATAGCATCTTGTTCACTATGATTGTTCCACACCACCTTATAGAACTTAATAATCTTACTCCGTGTTACTCTTTCCATCTCTTCTAATACTCGAATTGGCTTTTCCTCATAGGTCAAATCCGATTGAAGCTGCACGTTGGTGGGTGCAATAGCTTCTTTAGGTACTCGAAGACATTTCTTCAACTGAGAAACATGGAAAACATCAAATATTGCACTCATCTCTGGTGGAAGTTGTAACTTATAAGCAACATTCCCTTTCTGTTCCAAAATCTTGTATGGCCCCACATATCTAGGTGAAAGCTTCTTTTTCATCCCAAATCTCTTCACCCCTTTCATGGTTGATACTTTCAAGTACACATAGTCACCCACTTCAAAAGTCAGTGGTCTTCTTCTTTTATCAGCATAACTCTTTTGTCTCGATTGAGCTGCCTTCATATGTTGTTGGATCACACGTACTTGCTCTTCAGCTTCATTGACAAAGTCAATACCAAAGTATCTCCTTTCACCGGGCTCAATCCAATTCAACGGAGTTCTACATTTTTGGCCATACAAGGCTTCAAATGGAGCCATCTTGATACTTGCTTGATAACTGTTGTTATAGGAGAACTCAGCTAAAGGTAACCATTTCTCCCATGAACCTTTTGAAGATATAACACAAGCTCTAAGCAAATCCTCTAGGATTTGGTTTACTCGCTCTATCTGTCCTGAAGTTTGTGGATGATATGCAGAACTTCTGATTAGCTTGGTTCCCAAAGCCTGGTGTAAGTGCTCCCAAAAACGAGCTATGAACTGTGGCCCTCGATCTGAGATTATAGTCCTAGGTACTCCATGTAGTCTCATGATCTGGGAAACATATATCTCAGCGTATTTCCCAACTATATACCGTGTGTTCACGGGTATAAAATGTGCTGACTTGGTGAGACGATCAATAAGAACCCATATTGAATCGTGACCTTGTGGTGTCATTGGAAGGCCTGTGATAAAGTCCATACTGATTTCTTCCCATTTCCATCCTGGGATAGGCAATGGCTGAAGTAATCCGACAGATTTAATATGAACAGCTTTTACTCGACTGCATTTATCGCACCTAGCGACATAGGCTGCGATCTCCTTCTTCATCTTAGTCCACCAAAAACGGGTTTTCAAATCTTCGTACATCTTACTACTACCTGGATGAATAGACAATTTGGATGAGTGAGCTTCATCTAAAATTTGGTTCCTAAGCTCACGGTCTTTTGGTACCACAAGTCGGTCCTCAAACCATAACACACCTCTTTCGTCCAATCTAAAATGCTTGGTCTCTTGCTCTTGCATTTTTCTCTTGATGTGACTTATTCCTACATCTGTCTGCTGCAACTCTATGATTTTGCTCTCAAGTGAACAACGGATTGTGATATTGTGTAGTACAGCAGGGTGTAACAAGTTGAATCTATCTTCCAATAAGGCTTCCATAGTGTTGCAATGAGACTTTCAACTGAGTGCATCTGCTACTACATTAGCTTTTCCTAGATGGTAATGCACTTCTAAATTGTAGTCCTTAATTAGCTCTAATCATCTTCGTTGTCTCATATTCAACTCTGGTTGGGTAAAGATATACTTGAGACTTTTGTGGTCAGTATATATATGACATACATTGCCCAACAAGTAATGTCTCCATATCTTTAATGCGTGAACCACTGCTGCAAGTTCTAAATCATGAGTGGGGTAGTTGACTTCATGCTTTCTCAACTGCCGAGAAGCATATGCAATAACTCTTCCTTCTTGCATAAGCACACACCCCAAACCTATTCCCGATGCATCACAAAATACATCAAAAGGCTTTTCAATGTCTGGTTGTGCTAGCACAGGTGCTGTAGTCAACAGAGTTCTGAGGGTGTGAAAAGCTGCTTCACATTCTGGTGTCCATTTGTACTTCTCATCTTTCTGAAGTAGTCTGGTCATGGGCTTAGCTATCTTTGAGAAGTCTGGAATGAAACGACGATAATATCCTGCTAACCCTAGAAAACTCCGAACTTCATGAACCGAAGTTGGTGCTTTCCAATCCATGGCCTCTTGTACTTTTGATGGGTCTACAGAGATTCCATCCCTTGATAAGATGTGACCTAGGAAAGGTACCTTGCTCAACCAAAATTCACACTTACTAAACTTTGCATATAACTTATGCTCCCTCAATCTAGATAGGACAATCCTCAGATGCTCTTCATGATCTGACTCATTTTCCGAATAAATTAATATATCATCGATAAACACGACCACGAACTTGTCAAGCTCGGGCATGAATACCGAATTCATCAGGTACATGAAGTAGGCTGGAGCATTTGTTAGTCCGAAGGACATAACCAAATACTCATATAAGCCGTACCTAGTGGAAAAAGCAGTTTTAGGTATGTCCTCTGGCCTGATCTTTATTTGATGGTAGCCTAACCTCAAGTCAATTTTGGAGAATAACTTTGCCTTTGCTAGCTGATCGAACAAGATGTCGATGCGAGGCAACGCGTATTTGTTCTTGATGGTCACAGCATTGAGTGGTCTGTAATCTACACACATTCTCAATGACTTGTCCTTCTTTTTCACAAACAATGCTAGACATCCCCATGGAGATGAGCTAGGTTGGATAAGACCCTTGTCCAATAGATCTTGTAATTGAACCTTAAGTTCTACTAACTCATTGGGTGGCATTCTATAGGGCCTTCTTGATATGGGTGCCGTACCTGGCACTAACTCAATCTTAAATTCCACCTCCCTATCAGGTGGTAAGCCTGGTAAGTCCTCTAGAAATACATCAGGAAACTCACAAACCACTGGGATATCACAAAGTGTGGTGGTTTGGATAGCATCAGGCTAAATGTTGGAGTTCAAAATTGCGGGAGAGTGGTACTAGAAAAGCATTCCCTCCCGTGGGTTCTCTAAACATAATAGTACGGGTGCTGGTGTCAATGAGAACACCATGATCCTTCATCCAATTCATGCCTAAGATTACACTTATCAATAACCCAGGCAATATTATCAAATCTGTTGTATACTCCCTCCCTTGTATAGAGATGAGCACGTTTTTGACTATATTTTTGGTAGAAATAGTACCCCCTGCTGAACTTATATTAAAACCCCCTTTGCTTACTTCAATTATTTCCTGATCATGCCTAGATGCGAATGCTTGACTCATAAAGGAATGAGAAGCTCCCGAATCAAATAAAACAACAACGGGATGCTTGTTGACGAGAAACATACCAGCCGTGACAACTTCTCCAGCGGGCACTTCCTCCACAGCGGTATAATGCACATATCCAGGACGTGCCCTTATGTTTACCTGCCTCTAATTGTTCTGATTCAGATTGCCATTCTTCTTGGGGTGGGGGCATTCCTTGGCCCAATGACCCATTTGATTGCAGTTGAAACATGGCTAATTATTCCTAGGTCCTGTGGAGCTCCCCTGACTGCCAGTCCCTTTTGGTAAGGCAATAGTGAATGCCTTACGGAATGGTTTCTGTGGCCTGCTATTCTGAACTTTAGGTGGTGGAGGCCTAAACTTGGATGTAGGTGGACGGAATTGTGGCCTAGCTATGATAGGCGCTCTTGCATGTGAAGATCCGGAGGCACCTGCCTCGAATGCCCTCTTGCGACTCTTAGCAGCTGCATGCATATTATTGTGGTTTTCCTGGGTCAGAGCATCACTAAAAAACTCGTTGTATGTGGCACACCTAGAATTGGCCATGGTCTTCATCAGTTTGGTACCCAGACCCCGCTTGAAGCTCTCTATCTTTTTCTCCTCAGTATCCACAAAACCTGGAGCATATCTAGACATGTTGTTGAATGCGTACATGTATTCTGTGAGAGTCTTCGTTCCCTGAGTGAGCCTCATAAATTCAGCCGCTTTCATGCACATTAGGCCCAGGGGAATATGATGTCCCCTAAAAGCCAGCTTGAACTGTTCCCATGTCACTCGCGCATTAGCAGGTAGTGATGACAAGAAATGTGCCCACCAGATCCCTGCTGGTCCTTGTAGCTAATGAGAAGCATACTCAGCTTTCAGATGCTCGGTGACTCTTAGCAAGCGAAACTTTTGCTCAATGGTGTTGAGCCACTCGTCAGCCTATAGTGGTTCCTCAGCCACCTTGAAGATAGGAGGCTTTGTATCCAGAAATTCCTTGAATATACTGTGCTGATTTGGCTCAGCCCCTGGTTGCTGTGGGTGGCCATGAGCGGTGTTCTGTGCAATGAGGCGTAGAGCTTCTTCCATTGTCCTTTGGCTCCCCAAGAACTGAGCAAAGAACTCCTGAGCAGACGGCGGCGGCGATGGTGGTAAGTCATCACCATTGCCATCATGACTGCTACCAGCTCCTGCTCGGGTGCGCGTCATCTGCGAAGTTGCAACAATAAGTGATTATTGGTTGATGTCACAAGATTGCAGATGAATTTATAATCATGCCAAACTGAAATTACTGGAGAAAATTCTCAAATTTGTAATAAAAACAGAGGCATAACAATTCATTCTCGCAACATGACACCACCAACTTTATCACTTATCGGACTCGCACCATGTTATCATACTAGTCACTAGGTGACTCTAATCTTCATTAAGATCGCTGTTGAGGTCGGAGATAGGATCATCCTCATTCTCTGGCTCCACTTCTTTCTCGTCTCAGCCGTCATCTTATATTAACATTTTTGGATCTTCGTCTTCCTTACTAAGGATCGGGTGCAGTTGGTTGTTCAAATTATGCACCTCATGCTGAAAACCCATCACTACATGCTAGGCCCGGGCAAGTTGCTGGCTCAAGTCCCTTTATTCTAGTGATAGAGGGGCGGTTCATGGTACCCCACAAAGTGCAAAACTCTCACAACAGGGTAGGTGTTCCGAAAACCATCAAGAACTTCTCACTTCCAACTGGTGCTGCCATCGGTACTATCAACATGTACACTTTTGTGAGACAAGGCCATAATGGATAAGAGTTACATAACCGAGTAAGAAATTTATAAGGGGAGGAACAATGTAATTATTTGAATGATAATTATCATGATGCATGCTCGTTCCGTACGTCCTCACAAACTTAGGAAAATTATTTCTAGCGACATATACGGTGGCATACATACGTTCTCTCATATATAGCGTAACTAGTCGAGCTACACGTTTCATTGTTAGTGTACCTGCATAAGAATTTCATTTCAGCCCAAACCCATAATGAAATATGCAGAATGTAAATTTAAATACTTCCATATATGTATACCCATACATATACTTCCGTATCAAACTACCCGATAACAATTTAAACCCACAATTAAATACGCACCATATACACATGCAAGCATGCATACATAGCCGTACCAAAGCTAACTCTCCCCGACCGCATGCTCACATCTTGCGGTTGTGTCACTCATCATCTTACCTTGTCGTAGAGGCATTTGATCCATACATTACCATTCAAGTGAATGGCATCCATACAATAGCACGCCGTATGGACGACGAAGTAAAAACCCCCATGTTAGTACTTAAATAGCCACCTAATAGTCCTTAATTTGGGCATAAGGAAAGTGATCATTGGCACACTTTAGATTTCAAATACCTATTATATAGCTATCAGTTGCTAGAGAAGGGTTTTTGGAAAACAAAAACTTTTGTTTTAAATACACATGTGACAATTAACGTTGAATCTTGCTCTGATGCCAGCTGTCGCAGAACCGACCAATTTATAAGAGTACAAGTACAATGGCGTCCCGCAAGCGGTCGCACTGTCATACTTAAACCCATATAAACCCGGTAGTCCGTCGAGTACCATGACGAGTCTCGATAAACGATTTACAACAACCAAGATTGTACATGATTCAACATACATGCCACATATTACATAAAGTTCACAGATACATTTTCATCATCAGAGTATGAAACCAGTTATTACAAACCGAGTTTGATAGATAAAAGCGGAAGAAAATTAAGTTTGAAAGTAAACTTTCCAACATAGTTTAGTACAGTGCCAAAATACGATCACGGTCCACAAGCATGTAGAAGGATTAATAAGAAGCCTGCCCAAGGCTTACTCCTCATCCACAGCGGGATAGAAGCAACTTTTGCAATAACCATGATACACAGTGCCATCTGCAACAATGGGAAATAAAACCCTGAGTACGAGAAGGTACTCAGCTAGACTTACCCGTCATAAACCAGAAATAAAATGACTCCAAGGATTATGCAAGGCTGTATAAGTGGAGATAGCTTGACAATATTTTGCATAAAAGCGATTAACTTAGTTATACAATTATGGTTCCAATATTAGGTTAATTATAACTATCCATCTCTAGATTAGCAACTATCCTGTGCCAAACATGTGGTATATCCATTTAAAAGCATACAATAGTAACCATAGCAGGTATTACAATTCCATATTCATCTGGACCATCATGTTCCATAGCACAGTTACTACGATGTTGGGACTAGCCAAGTTTCTCACTATCCGGGAGAGATGGCGATTCGAATCGATTTCAACCAGCTGTGAATTTATTCCTAACACAAACCCAGGCATACCGTGTGAAGGCAGCCTTAGGTCACATTTGGTACAACTCAGGTACACATTTCATGGGTCCGTACCGTGCCGCACAATCTGGGACACCAGATGCCAGGACATTTAGGCCTAGCCTGGCCTTGGTCTTAGTCTGATCGCCCCCCGCAAGGAGTGCACAACAAAACGGGTCCCGGCCTGAGTTGAGCTACTCGGCTTCGCGGTCGGAACGAGTTATCCGGCCAGCTAAGTGATAGGCATGCATTCAATCTTATCAGAAGCACCAACAACGGTACGGTCCTTAATCGGCTCAGACGGAATCACATGAGTCATCCTAAGCATAGACTCCGCCCGGCCTCGATTTACTTTTTAACCCATGGTTCTGTTCCACGATAGCAAATATAGCCAACCGTGCTTCGGTATCCACCTATATCTCGCAGGTGACAGGACATCACCTGACTTCTACCGGTCTACGCATGGCTAAGCATATGTTCGATCCTGGACCTATACCGGTTAAAGGTGTAATATCTGGACAAGGAATTTATATGCATCAAGTGGTTCCATTCAACTCTTATAACCTAATGCATCAATCATAAGTACTTAAGTAATCATTTGTAAAATACTGGGAGACTTAGAATGCTCCGGGGCTTGCCTTTCAGAAAAGAAGTAGGGCAGTGATCAGGACACTCTGGAAGCTCTTCAGGATTCTGCTCCTCGCCTTCGGGAGCTACGACTTGAGGATTCTCCTGCTGGTCCCCTTCCTCTACTTCGTCGAATTCCAGCAACGTTATTTCTTCCTCCGATCCTAGATGCATGAATATGGCATAAGGTATTGCGAATGCATACATGCGTACAAGTATAAAATAAAAACACATGACGAATGCATTCGTATAAGTATTCTTAACAGCATGGTGTTAACAAATGCATCATATTTTACCGAGTAGGTGCATATCTCTTCTTGATTACTTAATCAAACACATTTACAATTCATTCACTACACACAAAACAGCAGCTGCTTGTTTTACTTATAACTGAAGTTCTACTTATCCAAATGCTATGATCTTAGACTTTCTGGAAAGCTTATAAAATTGTCTACAACTCTTATTTAATCACCAAAAGCTAATTCACACTTTATCTTAACCAAAACAGACAATCAATCCAGCGCTGTCCAGAAATTCCAGAGAACAAGCAAATTCGGAAAGGCTAACATTAAACAGCTGTAACTCCTAAACCATTTGACCTATGGTCCTGAAATTTTAACACAAGACAAATGATGAAGTTATCTACCACTTTGGTATTAACTATTTTTACAGCAAACATCATTTTTATCGTGCAACTCATCAAACTCCAGAATCTGTCTGGAATCCATCCAATTCGCATTACAAAGTAACAAAACTTCTACTTCATGTAATCATTCAAAGTTTGACAACACAAAGTCTACCAATAGTTTAAGCATACCAAATACATCCAAGAAAATATAATGGTGAAGCCCAAACTATTTCTTTATATGCCTTTATTATTTTATTTAGATACATAGGTTAAATAATAAACATATACCAAATGTGCATCATAAATTCTCAGAAAATTACAGTGGCTTACTAGTGCTACCAATAGACTACTATAAAAGTTTCATGCCATTTTACCAAGTAAAACATCCTATACAAAAATGATAAGGCAGCAAGGCTTGAAATAGCATAAATAGAAAACCCTAGTGAAATGTGTCAAGCAATAGATTTTATATTTTTCTTAGCATACATATGGTACTAGGATATCCTCCAACAAATTTCATGAATATTGGATTCCTAAATAATTCATAAAAATTCATACAAGGATCTCCTAATTATAAAAGGAAAATCTATAACTACAAATCTATGCATGCCCTGATCTTCAAATTTTTACCAGAGCTCATACATGTCAAGAATAGCTTGCCACAAAAATTTCATAATTTTTGGAGCATAGGAACTCTAGATATAAAATAAACAAGTTTGCATGCATTCAAAAACACATTTCAAATCTCCATTTAAATCCCCCAAAATTTCTACTGAACTTGCTAATATCATATTTTTCCTAAATACTAAACTTCCTGAGGAACACTACAAAATTTAGTTCACAAATTTATGATCTACACAGCTCCACTAATAAATTTTCAAAGTTGCACATAACACAGGAAACAAATAAACTATCTTTCTGCCCTATAGTCACTGGCAACTGGGGTCCACCGGTCAGTTGACCCCACGCGTCAGCGGAACTAAGCAGGGCAGCGGCGCTGGAACGATGCTGTTCGGCCACGGCTCGTCGCCGGCGAGCTTCACCGGCGACGACACCTAGTCTACGGTGACCCTCTAGACCTTGCACACACGCTAGGCTATATAGGCGGGCGAATCACCGACGCGAAGGATGACGGTGTCGGCCATGGCGGCACGGTGGCGCTGCTCGACGTGTGCCGGCCGTTTCCGGCCATGGTGAAGCCAAGCGATGTGCTCTACAGAACTACGGCAACCCTGCGACTGTGACTAAGCAACCTAGACGGCGGGAGCTGCTCCGAAGAAGCATGGCCACTGCAGCGGCCATGGCGGCACTCCGGCGAGGGTGTACCCGTGACGGCGCAAAGCTAAACACGGCTCACCTAGGGCACAGATGGGGCGTTGCAAGGTGGAAGCGGTGGGGATGGTTGAGGCGGAGCTGTGAGCGCGATTGATTGGCGAATGGAGTGGTGGTGAGCGTAGGCGAGCTCGGCGGAGCGTCTACAATGGCAATGGCGCGACAGACGCTCGGTGGCTACGCTGCGGTGAAGGAGAAAGCCAGAAAAGCGAAATGGGAAGCGCAGGGTAGTGCGGCGAGTGCGGGGCTTGATGTAGTGCGCTTTGGCCTGGCTCTGCCGCGTTGGGTAGGGTGCCGGTGATGTGCGGCCATTTCCTCCTCCTTGTGGCAGCTCTGTCCTGGCGCCGGTCGGCCACCGAGTCAGCGATGCAGTTCATTCAGTTATGCGAGGCTCAGCTTGACAGCGCGTTTACATGGAGCTGGATCTTCGAAACCGTGAAGAATTATCGCGAATGATCTAAACAAAAGTTGTAGCTCCATGTACCAGCTCCATTTGTTCTTAAAGGATCAAGTGCTAATTCGTAACAAAAACTGAGTAATATCATCCCAAAGGTCATCTGTCAGCACGGTTAGGGTACAAGACTTAGCAGAATTGGCTAAGTGTTGAAAATTATTGACTTGATGATTTTTGTGAGCTCAAAAAGAATAAGCTATGCACATTATTAGTTCATGACCCAAAGATAAAAGTTGTTCCTTATTTCAAATACTACAACTTTGCTTTAGTGACCACCTCCATGCAAGGTCTCTAGCACCTAGTTCAAACTTGGTCAAACTTGTCACATTTAAATGATGGTATACATTCAAACTATGGCTTGGTGAGCAAATTGTCCCTAACCATGAATACCAAAGTTGTTCATAATGATACTCTAAACATGTTTAAACAAGCTCCAAGGAGATTCAACCCGAACGTGCTTGATGATATAAAAAAGGAGACTGAAAGGTTACTGGAAGCAAAGTTTATCCGACCATGCCGATATGCAGATTGGATATCGAATGTTGTCCCTATGTATAAGAAGAATGGAAAATTAAGAGTTTACATCGATTTTAGGGATCTGAACAAAGTCACACCCATGGATGGTTATCCGATGTCGATAGCTGGTATGTTAGTAGATGCAGCAGCCGAGCACATAGTTATTAGCTTCATGGACGACAATGCAGGATATAACCAAATTTTCATGGCTGAGGAAGACATAGCAAAGACCGCTTTCAGGTGCCCCGATGCAATCGGTTTATTCGAGTGGGTTGTGATGACCTTTGGTCTAAAGAATACTGGTGCAACTTATCAAAGGGCAATGAATTATATTTTTCATAAGTTGATCGGTAGGATTGTTGAAATCTACATCAATGATGTGATGATAAAATCCAAAGGGTACAAGGAGCATCTAGTTGATTTGCGGGAGACTCTAGAATGCACAAGAAAACATGGTCTAAAGATGAATCCTAATAAGTGTGCTTTTGGAGTATTAGCTGGACAATTCTTGGGTTTCATGGTCCACGAGGGAGGAATCGAAGTTGGTCAAAAAAGCATAAAAACAATTCATGAGGTAGTTCCCCCGACTACTAAAACAGAGTTACAATCTTTGCTTGGTAAGATTAATTTCATCAGAAGATTCATTTTCAATTTGTCAAAAAGAGTTCTGCCGTTTTCTCCCTTGTTGAAGTTGAAAAATGATCAAGAATTTAAGTGGGGTGACATACAACAAAAGGCGTTTGAAGAGATAAAAGAATATATAAAATGTCCACATGTGTTGGTCCCTCCTCAGCAAGGTAAGCCTTTCAAGTTGTATATATTGGCTGATGATAAGACAATTGAATCGGCCTTGATGTAAGAGTTTTATAGCACCCGATTTTAAAGACAAAACCAGATACACACTATATGTGAGCCTAGGAAGTCAAATCTCACATATAGCCACAAAATAAGGGTAATATCAGAAGACAATACTTAAATACATAACGTATTAGTATAAGAAATATAACCTCAGAGTATAGACAGCAGAAAGGCAACTCCGATCTTCAGGCAAAGACTCCAAATCCATAGGGATGACTAACTGGTTGACCACAAGCCTAACTCCTTCAGACTGGCAATCTGGTACCCATCTAGGATTTTCATTGGATGTAAAGCAAGTGTAAGCTCACCATGCTTAGCAAGTATATCAAAGGGATATATGAGGCTCAAAAGGCTTGACACTGTTTGACTGCGGTTCGCAATTTTAGTTGATCGAATTTTAGCATCCTGAATCACTACTTTAATGAACAGTCCCAATTCCCAAGTGATATTAAAGTGTAGTCATGTTTATCTCAATTCTCAGCCATCCACCATCCACAATAACCACTAATCTTGAAGGATCCAGACCGCTCGTATCTGTGAGCATGGCTGTTATAACAGGTTAAATATTTCTGCAGAAATTGTACATCTTTACCCACAGAGCCATGATTCCCAATGCTGGGGTTTGCAAGGTCCACTACACCTCTTCCCAGGAAGTGTGGCAGGGTTTCACTATGAAACCCTTAGCTAGTTGCACTAACAAGTCGTAGCTACAAAGGAGTGGCACACGTGGGCATCACAGCACGGTACACACCCTAGCAAAAAAGGAAAGATACCCTCTTACCCTTATTGGAGCTATAGACAAGCTAGTACAATCTAGTTAACATGTTAAAGTCAGAGCCATATGACACTCAGGGTTGTACGGAACCTCCTAGGTTGCCGCTTTAGGATTAAGTCCTTATGGAGAGGCACTAGAGTACTCATCCCCGTACTCTAGCCCCCTATCTGTTGCTAAAAAGCTCCATTTTATCACATTGCATATAGCCTTTAATCATGTTTAACAATTATTTTATGTAAAGCGCTGCAGCATCTATCCAAAATGCCTACCCAAAAACCCTAGGTATCAAGGATATGTGGTACAAGAATTCATCTAGGTAAAGTCCTTAAAGGTATTTCAAATTAAACACATGCATGAATATGAATGGTAATAGTTCATAGGAAACAAGGGGACTTTGGTACACTTGCCTTAACTTGCTTTTCCCCCAAAGCAATACGCTCAAAAGCCTTTAGTATTCAACTTTCAATCTTCTGCTTCCAATTCTCAGCTTCTAGTCTTCGGAGAACAGCTTCTTAATCACCACGTAAACCTCACCGATTGACTGAACCATATATCACCACACAAACATCCATACATGGCGCACAAACAAGAATATATGAGAACAGTACACCAACCAATAAAATAAGCAAAACGACGTATCGCTACGAACACACAAACGCAAAAGACACGCTATATGCAATTCAACGAAAAAGTGACTATCGAAGGATTTTCGGTGCAACGGAAAATAAAACATATCCATTTAACTTATTTTACCTGTAGACACACATGTAAATATTTTCATTAATCAACTTGATTCATTGCTTAAGAAAGAGCATGGTATAAAACCTATATTGACTTTATATTCTGAAAACGATGCAAGTGATAGTATTAATACAATTAACTTTTTAACTACCAAAACACATTTGAGTAACATGAGAACCACTAATGCCACTGCGTAGAACACGCCGATAACGAAACTATCGTTAAGAAGAAACAACTACTGAAAATTTTTATATATATTACAAAAGAAACATTTACGAGCTTGATTCATGTTAATTAAGAAAAACTATGTGAGTAGTACCCACTCAGGTTACTCAGAACATATTCAATTTGAAAAGTTGAGTTAAAGCTAATTATATTTTATTTATAAAAATATCTCATATCATTTAAGTCATTTAAACATTTAACTGGAAATATTAAATGACATGTGACAAAAGCCATACAAAAGCATCATGTGTTGAGGTTGAACTAAGCATGCTATAAATTAAAAATGTATTAATGTCGATATTAATCATAATGATAGTGATTTATGAAAGACTGATGTATTCACCTAAGTTGCTTTTAATTATAAACCCAGTTGTATAACCATTAAACAAATTAACATTTAACTTATAATTTTTTGAGATATGAGACATGTTAAACGTCACTGCTGACACATAGCATTAGTCAAATTATATTTTAATTTAGAAACTGAGTTAGAGTAATCATGTTTTATTTATAAATGTTGCCAGGTAGATTAAGCAAGTTAAACTTAAACTTTGCAACAATAAAATGCATGTGAGAGCATCTATACAAGTTTATCATATATACAATGGGTTTAAACTAACCAAACTTATAATTGAAAAGAATATTAATATCAACAATTAATCATATTAATATTATACATGAATTGCCGAGATATGAAACATATATTACTTAATTATAAAACTATTTGCATGCATACTTAATCATTTTAATATTTAATTATAAAAGCATAATAAGGTAACATGGAACACATCGTCATGAACACGTATCACCTATTGCGATGAAACTCGCAATCGAATCGAAATTAAAAACCTAAATCGACTTTAATTAATCAGCGATTAATTAATTATAGACACAATTAACATTTTAATACAATAAATTCAGAAACATGTGGTATGAAAACTAATAGCGCTACTGCGTAGATCTCGACGACACAAATCTAACGCAACTTGAATGGAACAAAACAGATTTAAAACAGAGAAACGACGAAGATTACTAACCAGTGGCAGTTTCGTAATTAATTGCATCTTCAACCTTTGCGTACAGGGCACTTGCTGGCTGATTTGAAGAACGCAGCAGCCAGCAGGGAAGGGAAGGCCCTGGCCGGGCGGCTTCGGCCGGCGAGGGCTTCGGTTGGATGACCGACCAGTGGTGGTGCGGTGGCGATTGGTGGCGTGGTGCGGTGGGCGGCGGCGGTCGCTGGCTGCGACACGGGCTGCGAGCTAGGATGCACAGCGCACCAGGGGTCGGCGGCGTGGGGCCCTCCGGGTGGCGGCGCAAGCATAGGACGGCCGCGAGGCTGCGGTCAGGAAGCATAGACGTGGCTCGTGGTGACCGAAATCGAAGGAGAAGACCGCGTCCATGGCGAAGTTCGCCGGAAAACGTCAACGGAAAAGAAAAACAAAGGGGAAACGATCAAACGGGGATGTATTCGACAAAACAGATATACTACGGTGTAGAGAACGATGAGATCTACCTTGTGGCGGTGATGGTTAATGCCGGAACGCGACGGTTTGACCGAAAAAGCTCGCCGAAGAGTTCGCCGGAAACCTAGCTGTTCCAAACTTCGGCGTCCGATCTGCGGTGATAGGAGTGGCGGTTCGTGAAACGGGTTGTACTTTTGGAATCAGCGCGTCGAGGGCTACGCCGACATATATATATATATATATATATAGGGTTGGAAGATTTTGGAAAGTCGAGATATTTTAGCAATTATTGATTTTCGGAATTAAAATAATTACAGAAAATCGGGAATTACTATTTAGGCTTCGACAAAATATCTCTGAGCTCTGAAAAATTCTAGAAAAATTCCTAAGGATAAATGGAAGAATGAGGAACACAACCAAAGTGGTTTTAGCTCCCGAAAAAGACTTTTGGATTGATCGGGGAAAAAGACAAAGCTCCAAGAAATAGGAATTTAATCCCGAAAAAGGTCGGAAAGATTCCCGGAAAGAGAGGCATCGTTCTAACGTGTCTTAAAACATTTTCCAAGCCTTTGGATTTTGAAAACAAGGCATCTTATCTATTTTTTTTGTTTTTTTGCAAGTTTTCAAATTCTTTTTAAACCACTACTTGAAAGCAATATTTCAAAGATTGAGATTTGAATTTATTTTCCAAACCACTCATCACAAAAGCATCAATGCAACGACATGCATGCGCAAACATGTTGCTACCCTTATGTTGGATTTTAATTTGCTTTTACCTATGTTTTTATGAGCATAAAACAATTAACATAAATCATTTTACTCTTTTTAGAAAGTTTGAAGAAAAAGAGCGAGTTATTTTCTATCTGAGTAGAAGACTCTTGGATATAGAGACAAGATATTCTTCCACCGAAAAGTTATGCTTGTGCTTATATTTCTCTTGCACTAAGTTGCGACACTACTTAGTATCGGCCAAATTTACGGTTGTTTTCAAGGCTGATGTGATTAAGCACATGTTATCAATGCCAATACTGAATGGGAGAGTAGGAGAGTGGATTCTCGTGTTATTGGAATTTGACTTGAAGTACGAATCGGCTAAAGCGATCAAAGAACAAATAATGACCAATTTTGTCACCCAACATCATAAGCCAATCATTGATTATGTAGAGCCGGTACCTTAGACGTTATTCTTTGATGGATCATCATGCAAGCAAGGTGGTGGCACTGATATTGTTATTATTTCGCCTCGGGGGGGCAAGTTTTGAGTTTGCTCTTCCAACTGAACTAATGATTACCAATAACCAAGCGGAATATGAGGCTATTCTTAAAGGACTTTAGCTTCTTCATGAAGTAAAGGTCGAAGCAATTGAAATATTCAGAGATTCACAGTTAATTATTAATCAGTTGGTTGGCCTGTATGAATGCAAAGAAGATACTTTGAAAGGATACTATGATGAGTGCCAAAAGTTGCTCAAGGAATTTCTTCATGTCTCTTTCCAACATATTTCGAGAGCACAAAACCAAGAGGCTAATTGTCTAGCTCAAAGTGCATCAGGATATCGAGTGTTTCGAGAAGTCTTGAGTAGTGAAACCTCGAATGATGATTGGAGAGTCAAAATAGTCGATTACCTTAGAAATCCATCATAGAAAGTTGCCAGAAACCTAAGATACAAATTGACTAAGTATGTTTTACTAGATGATCAGCTGTATTATAAAACAGTCGATGGGGTATTGCTCAAATGCCTAAATCAAGAGGAAGCTAAGGTGTTGATGGGCGAGGTGCATGAAGGGATATGTGGAGATCATCAATCGGCTCATAAGATGAAATGGATTATTCGTAGAACTGGATATTTCTGGCCAACAATATTGGAAGACTATTTTGAATATTGCAAGGGGTGCCAGGACTGTCAATGTTTTGGTAATGTCTAGAAATCACCTGCATCGACCATGAATCCAATAATCAAGCCATGGTCGTTTCGAGGTTGGGGAATTGATTTAATTGGCCAGATTTTTTCGCCCTCAAGCAAAAGACATAAGTTCATATTGGTATTAATAGATTACTTCACTAAATGGGTTGAGGCAATTCCTTTGAAGACGGTAACCTCAAAGAACATGGCTGATTTTATCAAGGAGCACATTGTGTATCGTTTTGGGATTCCTTAAACTATAACTACCGATCAAGGGACATTGTTCACATTAGAAGAGTTCGGAGATTTTGCTGCCAATATGGGAATCATGCTACTAAATTCTTCTCTTTATTATGCTCAGGCTAATGGCTAGGTATAGGCGTCGAATCAGATTATGATTAAGCTGATCAAGAAAAAGATTGAGGAACAGCCAATGAAGTGACATTCAACGATTAATGAGGCACTATGGGCATATAGGATGGGCTATCATGGATCGATTAAAACGTCGCCTTATGAACTTGTGTATGGCCATAATGCAGTTCTTCCGGAAGTTCAGACTAGATCAAGGCGTGTTACATTGCAAAATGATTTGTCAGTCGAAGTCTACAAGAATCTTATGATAGATGACTTAGAGGACTTGAGTTGCTTTCGGCTGCGTGCTCTTGAAAATATCCAAGCCAATAAACTGAGGGTTGCAAAATATTACAATAAAAAGGTCAAGGTTAAGCAATTTTCTAAAGGTGACTTAGTTTGGAAAGTGAAATTGCCGATCGGGTCAAAGGACAGTAAGTTCGGCAAATGGTCAACTAATTGGGAAGAACCTTATCGGATCAAACGTTGTGTGCCTGGTAATGCTTATATTTTGGAAACACTAAGAGGAGATGAAGAATTTGGCAGAGCAATCAATGGGAAATATCTAAAGAAATATTACCCTAGCGTTTGGATTAATACTTGACAATTGATTTGTTCGATCATCGGCTCTAATAGCCGATACCAGAAAGGTATCACCTCTAGTGCAAAAATAAACCTGAAGGGGTAAAAGCTGGTACGATGTGTATCGTCTATAGGAGCAAAGCAAACATGGACAAAGTGAAGCATATAATATGAAGTACGAAGCAAAGGAAAATCACTCAAGACAGAGACATTGTTTGCTAAATATCACCTATTACAAACTACGGGCCAGAAAACACTTTGGTTACTATATCATCGGCCTGGGAAATAAAGGCTACAGAGTTGGCGGCGCTGAAGAAATTCTCAACCAGGCACTCATGATCCCCACGGTGCGCCGCTGCTAGAAAACAGTGGGGAAGAAACTGAAGTTCGTGGCCAGAACAGGCTTGCGCAGCAGCCAACGAAGCAGTGAGAACAGACTTGCCTCCTCGGATAGCAGGGAAGCTAGTGGCGAGCTATTGACGAAGAGAACCTCAAAGGCTGAACAGAGTCGGCCCTATGCCCCGAAGCAGTGAGAGCATCACGAGTTGCACCCTCCTGGTGATGAAGGCGCTGGCGTGATGATGCAACTCCATTGAGGGCCTCCTCAGCGGACCTCTTGCTATTCTCCATGATCTCAAACCTAGGGGAAAGTAGAAACCGCACTAAAAACATGAAAGGTTTGAGACGAAGAAGGATGTTTTTCGATCCACAGCTATGTCCCGTATATATAGCCCAGGAAGGTGAGAAGATAGATTTTGCTGGGGGTGTGGAATTGAAGTCAGATACAGAAACAGATCGACACTTCAGAAATTTAGGGGACGGATAACGAAAAGATAACAGATTCGGACTTATTGCTTCCCATAATTACAAAATATCATGGGACGAATATGAAATATTTACATTGACCAGCAATCGACCCACCGAGGCTTCTTTGGATTGAAGGGAGTCTGGATCCCCACAAGGCCGAAGGTCATCATGAACCGAGTCACATCGACCTATTGATAAAATTATGCCAGAGGATGGGAAAAGCCGCCTGCCTAACAGATGCCCAGCTGATTTCTCGGTGACTAGGAAACTGTGGGAAAGAAGCCTGTGGCTTTCCCGATGGGCATTTGATGGAGCAAACAAGGGAAATGTGTCCACACATTTTAGCCCTTGCAAACACTAGAACAGCTCTATGAGCATAGAGAGAAGACTCAGGTGATATCATAAGAATTCTTCTAACCGCAGTAGCTGATCCTCTTGCTCGATAAGGCGCTAAGATGAGCAACACCATCACCCTATGCACAAGAATTCTTCTAACCACTCAAGATCTTCATGGCAAAAAGATAGACCATGGAGGGTTAGGCGGAGTCAAAGGCACTCGAGGAAGCAGATAGAAGAGAAACATAGCTAAATTGTTGAATTGCTCTCGCTAGAGTCGGATAGACATTTATAGTCGGCCTGGAAAGATGAATCCAAGCGCCCGTGAAGCAATGATGCTCTCGTAAAAGTTTTGAAGCATGGGCTCATAAGCTGACATAGACGGCGACAACTAGTAGACTCCATATCAAGATTCTCTACCCGTGACTACAGACCTATCGGGGGGTACAGATGTGATAATTTTGGAATAAAATTACTTTTATCCCAAAATTGGGGGGGGGGCATGTGTTTACACCAAAATTTGGAAGAAAGAATTGTAGGAACTCGAAAGCTCCCAAGGTCATGTCATTAAGAAATCAATTGCATGAAGGTCAGTATCAGCTGATTCGAATGCAGCACTAGAATTGGCTCTGTTCAGATAGCGCCAGCAGATGACGACAAAAGCTACGATCAGCGCCGGAAAGAACATGTTGGACTCTACAAAAAGGAAAAGATTAGAGTCCAAGTTATCTTAAATTGGGAATGTTTTCTCTTAGTCTAAAAAATGGTGATGAGTTGTGCTTAAGTAGGATTCATGCGTAGGTTTCGGGTATAAATATTGGACCCCAACTATTGTAAAAAGACACACAATCAATCAAATATAAGTTACTTACTTTTTTGGCTCCGGCCACCCCTTAGGAGTAGGAGTAGAGTAGATCTCGGCGAGTTCTTCAGCAAGCAGGGCTGCATCAGTTCGGCCGACCTCCGGCTTGTCTGTAAGTACCGTCATGGCTTATACTTCTGTTCATACGGCTGCATCGATCCGGTCGACCTCCACTGTGACTCTGGTATAAGCTAGTTGTCGACTCTTGTTTAGTTCAAGTAAGGCTACATCGATTCGGTCGACCTCCACTGCTTGAACTAGATTAAGGTCAAGTTATCGGCTCTATCTAAGGGTGGCGTCCTTCAGATAGATTCATTAAGTTAGCGATATTGTTTATTGCTTTCATTATTTATTTAATTACAGCAATATCACTTCGCTCGATTGGGATTGATCTAGATCGGCCTTATATCCTATTTAACCCATCGTTTATTAAATCTAAACCGATCTAATCTACACCTTAAACGATGAGTTATGTTTTATCGGCTATTTTATGTCAATCTTGATCATGCATAGTGTGCGGTTAAGACATGTCTAGTCTTGAATAGATTTATTGGCTAACAAAAACCGTTCCATGGCCTATTATCACGGCCTGTGTAATTCTACCTCACATCCCACTGTTAGCACCGTGGAGTGGGGATCGTTATTTGGTAGATCTGTTCCTGATAGGGCATGACCTTAATTGTGCGCTATGCCTGAATCGGCTATTTTAGTTGATATCGAGTATTTTCACATATGCAGTTCACGTCACGAGACCGTTGAAGTAAAGATAGGTTGAAAGATATGTTAGCCCATGATCTTATTATTGTATTATGACCTGCATGATTCTGCCTCATGCCCCACTGATATTAGTAATAACTTAGGGTCATAAAATCTATTGTTGTTTCTACGGCCTGCATGATTCTGCCTCATGCCCCACTAGTCATAGAGATAGATGAGATCTAATATGTTCATTAGATTTATCTCTATTAAATGGTTAAATGATGATGAGCTGTTTCTTTTATATAAAAAGGGATTTGGTTACTTGCAGTCATTGGCTTAGCATAGAACTGATTAGTGTTGACATCCTATTGCCATTGACTAATATTTGTCTGAATAACGATATTCATCTTGAATGATAACCGATTTTTCCTTCCATAATTCCATAAGTTTTAACTGATTTATTCTTATGAGTATGCTGGAATCGGCTATTTAGTCGATCTCCTTTCACATGGGCTCTTAGAGCCGCACATTCGAGACTGTCTGGCAACACCGGCATGTTCCACCTTAAATTACTGATTAGGTTTCTCTCCTTGTCAATTGCAGGGTCAAATTAACTAGCATGTCTCGGGAGGAGTACGCAGGATCGACCACCCCTGCGTTGAAGCCAGGCGTATCTATAGCTCCATCGAGCAGACCCTTCTGGCTTGCTCGTGTGCCCTGGCATGGGATGAAATTTTTGTGCTAACATGCATCTATCGTTAAGCTGTCGGTGGTAGAAGTCTAAACTGCCGGTTGAGGCCTGGCTATCGTTCCAACTGACCATGCAAGTATCACACCGTCGCTTGTATCGATATGGCAGTGAATGTGGCAATAGTGATAGTGCATCATTGATAAGATAACCACTTAATATGTGTTTTGGCGGTCACTAACGATCAAATCTGACTGCTAATTAATATCCAAAATAGGAGAAACAAACAAACTTTTAACACATATACATATACTGTTGACCTAGTTCCACTTGTATTGGAAGAAACATGTTTTGTAGGACTACATTTGAATACAAGTGGAAGCTAAGCAAAAGGCACAACTCGAAAGGCGTAAAGCAGAAATACACAAAGGAAATAAATGAAGAAGCCCACCTACACGCCAAGATTGGGCCAGGCACCACTGAGGAAGCAACCCAGACCTAGCTAGCAGCCCACCAGAGGAAGGCGGTAGCCAGCGGGGCCAGCCAGGGTGTGCCTACACCCTAGTTGTGCCCGCACCCTGGCGTCGCCTCTCGGGCCCACCTTGCTATGGCGGTTGCATGGTGGCATGCATAGGCAGTCTCATATTTTATCTATGCCAAACCAACTTGAAGCATGTATAAATAGGGGGTAGTGCTCACCTTCAACACACACAACATTTGGAGCTACACACCTCACCTCTCTACTTGTAATCTTTAGTGCTTAGCAGTAGTTTGGAGCTAGTAAGAGCTATCAAGGAGGGCTTGGCTCCTTGAAAGAAAAGAGAGAAAGCTTGGTATGAATACAAAGAGAATTTCTTCCAAAGTCATGCTCTCATATCTTTAATATAGAAGTGCATATGAACTAGAGTATAGTTGTCGTGTTATTATCATGATATATGAACTATTATATAGTTTGTGTGTTATGATCTTAACATGTTCAACTTTATGCTTAACCATTCATATGACTTGTATGAGTAGAAGTAGAGCTAGGGATGAGGTGGTGGTTCATCGTTCCTTTGGTTTTGCCCATATTCTTGCTTGTTGGTCCGTAGGGTCAGAGTCCCGGGGGGATATGGGTAGTTTCATTTTACATGGGTGTGGTGCTCGGGTGCACGGGAACCTTCGGATATGATGGTGCCCCCTGATTGAGGGGTAGGCGGCAGGTGGTGACAACCCTATCCGTCCGTTGTAATCCCCACGTTCGGGTACTATGTAGGAGTCTTAAGGTCTCCCATGCGCTGACAGACCAGTTCCTAGAGATCTCCCCGTCCATCTTACACTTAGTTCTAACTCTAGTCATATAACTTGTATGATCATTAACTGTTCATTGCACGGCTATATTAGAACATGCCGGCTCCACATAGGAATATTCTTTTATTCTTTGTTTTCATTTTATCCTTGAGGTTGGCCCTGATGTGTGTCCACTATCCTTGAAATACCATTTTTATCCCTGTCATGAACTATTGGTTTACTAATGCAAGCATGTAATCTTGTTCATACTCATGCTAGACTCTTACACCTTGCCCTCCTTTCGAAAAATATAAATAATGATACCCTGAATACTTTCGGGTGAAATACTACAACGATAGATCCATGCGCTTGCAGATATTTTCTATAATTGTTAAGAACTGTCATAGTTGGTGTTTCTTGGCGGCGTCACTAAGGTTAACTCAATCTTAGTGATGGTGATGTTGCCGAGGATGGACTTAAAACCTCCACACTTAGTGATTGCGCTAAGAAATGCCAACAAGCATTTCTGGCGCCGTCGCCAGGGATGGACTTAAAACCTCCACACTTGGTGATTGCGCTAAGAAATGCCAACAAATATTTCTGGTGCTGTTGCCAAGGAGGGCATAGGTTAAAGAATCTAGTAGGATATGATCTTGATCACATGCATGTAATGGTAGCCATAGTTTATGCAGGCTAATTCTGCTTGTTTTCTTCCTGTTGTGGATGAAAATAGGATAGTGTATTAGTGGTTTTGACCTACCAGATAACTACATAGAAAACCTAGAGGCACTCCTAAGGAAGAGCCGGTCTCGTGCCGCTTCTTCTTCTGCCACTCCATCAGCAAGTGAACCAATCACCCCCGTACCATCCGCTACTACCGCTATGGCCAAGACACTCCGTGACTACTCCACCCTCGCTGTTGCCAACATGCCCATTGGGCCCACTATCAATACAGGAGCTAGAAACTTCGAGCTATGTATTGGCCTAATCACGATGGTGCAGGCAAACTAGTTCTATGGTTTGCCAAGTGAGGACACAAGTGAACACTTGCAACACTTCGTGGAGCTGTGCGACACTATCATGATCAAAGACGTCGCACTAGCTAGCATATGGCTCTGTTTGTTCCCCTTCTCCCTTGCAGGGAAGGCGAAACAGTGGTTCTACAAAGAGAAGGAAGCTATCAGTACGTGGGACAAATGTTCCGCGGCATTCCTCACGAAGTTTTTCCCCATGGGCAAAACGAATGCCCCGAGCGGGAAAATTTCAAACTTCCAGCAAACTTCACTAGAATCCATCCCCGAGGTGTGGAAAAGGCTGCAGGATTACATCTAGGCCTACCCGCACCATAGGATGGAAAATTAGCTCGTGCTCTAGAACTTCTATGAGGGGCTCATGCCCATGTCGAAGGGGCACGTGGATGCCACTGTTGGAGGAGTGTTCCTTTCCCGGACCATCGATGGAGCTATGTCTCTCATCAAGAAAATGGTGGCCAATCAAAGTTGGGGGGAGGAACGAAAACAACAAAAAGGCATGCATACCATGAAGGAAGCGAATATGCTTACCGCAAAAATAGATCTGTTATTGAAAAGACTTCACGAGCGTGCCACCGACAAGGAAGCAATGAAGGGCACCGTCAAGGCCATGGACTCGCAAATGACTTGTGAAGTCTATGGTGAGGTCAGACACTCGGGGAATGACTGCCCCGAGACCCGTGAAGACGCAGCCTACATCAACAATGGGTTCCAACAAGGTAACAATAACGGGTGGAACAATCAATTCCGCTCTCAAGGAGGTAATAATAATTACAATTCGAATTTCAATTCAAATCAACCCTCTTTGGAAGACCTAGTTTTAGGTCAAGCAAAAATAAATGAAAGCCTTACTAAAAAGCTAACTTATAATGACAAATTGCTTGAAAACATAAATACCAAGATAGAAGGTTTATCTTACTCTATCAAAAATCAGTTGAGCTTTAACAAGATGATAGAAGCAAAGATAGCTCAAGTTGTTGCTGCTCTACCTGTCTCTGATTCGGGAAAGATTTTGGGACAACCCAAAACTTCTCTCAAATATGTTAAAATAGTCTCAACGAGTTTCGGTAAGCCTCTATGTCGGGAAAGCTATGATTATTTCATAGACCCATCATTCGTCACTAAGAAAGAGGATCCTGGCTGCTAACAATCACATGCTTGATTGGCCCACATGTCTTCCACAATGCCTTCTGTGACCTTGGAGAAAGCATCAACGTCATGTCGAAGGTAATATATGATAAGATTTTGAGTGGACCTCTATGCACTGCACACTTTTGATAGCAGATAGCAGATCAATCTTCATGAAAACAAGAGGGACTTGCCAATGATATCTTGGTAAGAATTCGAGACACATACATCCTCACAGACTTCATCATCCTAGACATGGGTTATAGAGAGGAAGTCCCCCTCCTGCTAGGGAGACCATTCCTTAACACTACAAACGCTGTATTACACGTGGATCAGGGCATGTCAGTTTTCATGTTCAAGGACAAATAATGAGATGTCCATTCAATGGGTTTGACATGCATAAATATACTAAAAACAAATAGCCTAAGAAACAACCACGTAAAAAAATTAAACAGGTGTGGTAGGTGAAAAAGGAACAACCTACTTCTCTAGGCACGAATGTACCTTCATCATACAAGAATTGAAGGAGAAGAATCCTGCTCATTGGACTTTAAACAGTGAGCCCTTGCCAAAGGTAAATCGGTAGTTATCCTTTATATTTAGTCACCTAATTTAGAATTGTTAGATATTATTAATTCTGAATAAACACCTTCATTAAAATCTTGGTTTCTCCTTCAATATTCTATACAAAGCATGTTTTGGTTTGAAGCTTGGTTAGTGATCAATCATATCTTCATAGGCTTTTTAAATTAAGCATGGTGCTTAGGTTAATTAGCCTATCTTGATTAAATGCTAAATTTGATCATTGTACCAAAATTGCTAAGTATAGGCTTTGAATGATGAAACTAAGGCATAAATTCTTTACCATTAAATAAACCTTTGTTATCTTACCATATTCTATATATGTATGTTTTGGTTTGGGCATGGTTCTTACGCGATCATGTTTTCATAGGCTATTTAATTTAAGCATGGTGCTTAGATTACTTAGCCTACCTTGATCAAATTAAACATGATGTTTAGTTTGATCATTGAATCAAAACTACTAAGTATAGACTCTTGAATAAACCATAAAAAAATATAAAATAAATAATGTACCTTGGAGTCGTCACCAAGCCATCTCGGACCTTAGGCCTTGAGGTAGTTTGGGGGAGGACCTCGCAAAGGTACCTTGTATCTTTTTTATTTTTGCATTTATTTCTGCATTTATTTATTTATTAGCATCTAAAAAAATCTAAAAATTTGAAAATACCAAAAAAATAAAATATGATAAAAACAACAAAAATATGAATTCCACTCTCATATGTGTTTAAGGATTGTTTAGTTTCTCCTATGTTGAAATGATGAATAGTTGTTCTATCTATAATTCATCTATGCCTAGGTTATAACTTAGTATTCTCCAAGATTTAAGTTTGTTGGCTAAAAATATCTCATCCTAAAAACTTGAAAGCTTATGGGTTTGCAAACGCATGCTCATTTTCGAAGTTGTTGGATGTTATGATATGGTACAAATAGAATTTGTTATGACTTTGTTCTAAGAGAAACTTGACATTCATAGATTTTATTTTCAAAAATGCTAAAATTCAAAGTTCCTCAATGATTATGAATACCTACCAAGGCCATATGACATAATTCAAATTCAAACCCTAGTCATATGCTACTTGTTTGAGCATTGAGCTTTGTCAAATTGTTGTGACCCTTGTTTAGATTCTCGTCATGCACCCATGATCAAGATACACATACACCCACAAATAAAAATGCTGACTCTTACACTAAGAGTTACGCAAAAACATGCTTTTTCCATCCACCAAATAATTACTCCATTCACTGTATCATGTGTCTCTCTCTCAAAAAATTTCATGTGCTAAAAAATAGTATGGGCTATGCTAAAAAAATACCCATGCCAAAAGGCATGAGAGAAAAAAATGCATGCTAAAGAGCATGAAGAAAAGAAAGGAAAAAGAAAGAAAGAAATAAAGATAGCCCATACTTTCAAATAAAAGGCACTCATCTAAAAAGAGAGAGATTCATGATCCATAGCAGTACAAAAATATTTAGAATTCGGAAGTTATAAAAATTCCACACACTTGCATGTCTTGATCAAAGTGTATGACTTGCATCTCCTTGATGTTTGGTTTTTGACATAGCAAAATATGTGATGCAAGTATGCCCCACTTTTCATACCTGCCCAAAACTCCACTCAAAAGCCTTTAGTGGTAGGATATGAAAAAGGCAAAATACCAAATGTCATGGTGAGGTTTCATACACATTGAGTGATCGAGAGAATTATTTGAGGAAGTTACATTTCTTTGCAAAATTCATAAAACCTCCAGATAGATGGTTAATCAAGAAATGAATGATTGGTGCTTTTGTTATAACCGTTCTATCTTGCAATCACCCAAGAACTTGGAGAATCTATATGCCCCATAGGGATCAAGGTAAAGGATGGATAAAAATGCCAACTTATTTGAATTATGGAAGAATACTTTGTTATAGGCATGGAACTTATGAAATATATTCGACATAGTAGCAACTCATGATCAACAACCAAGTACTTAGCTATTTGCTTGGGATGAGTAAAGGTTAAGCTTGGGGGATTTGTTGGTGGTCACTAACGATCAAATCCGACTGCCAATTAATATCCAAAACAGGAGATACAAACAAACTTTTGACACCTATGCATATACTATTGACCTAGTTCCACTTGTATTGGAAGAAACATGTTTTGCAGGACTACATTTGAATACAAGTGAAAAACTAAGCAAAAGGCGCAACTCGAAAGGCGTAAAGCAGAAATGCACAAAGGAAATAAATGAAGAAGCCCACCTACGCACTAAGACTAGGCCAAACACCACTGAGGAAGCAACCTAGGCCCAACTAGCAGAGCACCAGAGGAAGGCGGTGGCCAGTGGGGCTAGCCAGGGTGCGCCCGCACCCCCAGCGCTGCCTCTCGGGCCCACCTTGCTTCGGTGGTTGCATGGTGGCATGCATAGGCGGTTTCAGGTGGTTTCCTATTTTATCTACGCCAAACTGACCTAAAGCATGTATAAATAGGGGGTAGTGCTCACCTTCAACACACACAACATTTGGAGCTACACACCTCACCTCTCTACTTGTAATCTTTAGTTCTTAGTAGTAGTTTTGAGCTAGCAAGAGCTATCAAGGAGGGCTTGTCTCCTTGGAAGAAAAGAAAGAAAGCTTTGTATGAATACAAAGAGAATTTCTTCCAAAGTCATGCTCTCATATCTTCAATATAGAAGTGCATATGAACTAGAGTATAGTTATCTTGTTATTATCATGATATATGAACTAGCATATAGTTTGTGTGTTATGATCTTAACATGTTCAACTTTATGCTTAACCATTCATATGACTTGTATGAGTAGAAGTAGAGCTAGGGATGAGGTGGTGGTTCATCATTCCTTCAGGTTTGCCCATATTCTTGCTTGTCATTCCATAGGGTCAGAGTCCCGGGGGGATATGGGTAGTTTCCTTGTACACGGGCGTGGTGCTCGGGTGCACGGGAACCTTCGGATATGATGGTGCCTCCTGGTTGAGGGGTAGGCGGCAGGTGGTGACAGCCCTGTCCATCCCTTGTAATCGTCCACGTTTAGGTACTGTGTAGGAGTCTTAATGTCTTCCATGCGCTGGCAGACCAGTTCCTGCAGATCTCCTTGTCCAACTTACACTTAGTTCTAACTCTAGTCGTATAACTTGTATGATCATTTATTGTTCTTTGCGCTTGCAGATATTTTCTGTAATCGTTAAGAACTATCATAGTTGGTGTTTCTTGGTAGCGTCACTAAGGTTAACTCAATCTTTGTGATGGTGCTAAGAAATACCAATAGGCATTTCTGGTGTTGTTGTCGAGGATGGACTTAAAACCTCCACACTTGGTGATTGCGCTAAGAAATGCCAACTGTGTGTGAACAAGCTTAGAGAGGGTTCAAATCGGACTTGGAAGCTTAGACAATTCAATTTAGTTCAAGTCAACATTAGAAGTTCATGATAGTGATAAGAGTACAAGAACAAGACAACCATGCAAATGGATATCTAGTTTGTTTAATTCAAGTGGTATTTAGACTCAAATGATTCTTCAAGTAGTATTTACAAGTGATGTCTAGATCAACTTACAAGTGATATCCTACAAGTGGTACTCATGAAGATAGCAAGTGTTCAAGAAATGGTCATAATTGACAAATCCTACAAGTGGTTCCATGCTAGTTCTTACACGTGGTATATCTAGATTTTCACATTGCTACAAAGGGTATTCATACTAGTGATATCTAGCACATCAAATGGTGGTTCCAAAAGTGATCCTCAACTTTAAAGTGATCATCCAGTGAAGCAAGTTCCCTCACCAACAAAAGCTCAAGCTTATCAATTGGATGACCCATGCCATGACATAGGGGGAGGTGCCCCACCATGTACCCCAAAGAAGCACACCTTTTATGGAAATTGATGACAAAGGGGGAGAAGTTAGACAAAGATATAAAAATGCATCATGGGGGAGAAGTAGAAGTTGGACATGGACATGGACAAAGAGGGAGCAACATTAAAGAATGGAGAAGGATCAAAATTTTTGGACAAGAGAAACACAAAAGTAGGGGGAGCAAGCTCATGAACTTGGTTGTTTGCATTTGAGATGTGAATATTCATGTGCTTGCTTGCATTGCATAAGTTTTAAATTTAATATGCATGATTGTGTGGTGTATGCTAGTAATAGAACTTGGGTGATTGTTGGTATTTATTAACGCACACAGATAAGATCTACAAGGGCATGGATACAATAGTAGCTTTCACCCGGAAGTATTCCAAGTATCGTATCCACAGGAAAACATGTGAGACTAACTATAGTCTAACTTAACAAGGGGTAGCAACAAGGTTAGGATAAATAGGATCGTAGAGAGGATAACAGAGGTTCTCTAATTCTAACTTGGGTAAGCTATGTCTTCTATAGTTCAACTGTGGACATTACTAGGGAAAGACACCAGTAGAGGATGCTTTCCTTCGTAACTAGGTCCTACATGGCCTACAAACGGGAGGTGGACTACAAAGGATCAATGATGCTATATAGTACTCAACGAGGGTATATAGTACTGATGTTACACACATGATCTACCACCAATCTAGAATGCAGGGTGCATCCATGATTAACCTAAGTCTAAGCACCACGCTTACACTCACGATTAATACTTTACTCCCTCTGGAGCAGAAATAAAGCACTCAAAAGAGTCGTGAACCTGATGAACAATATAAACACAATGCTTACTTGAATAAGAAGTTAATTACCAGAGAAATCTCAAAGGCAAGCTCAAGTCGAACTTGGATCCACTAAGGTACAAGACATAGAGAGAGCACCGACAGGCCGGCACCTCCTCCAAACTCTTCCCTCACTCTCCATCTCACTATTTCTATTTATAATACTAGATTCTATGGAGGACTAATCTTCTCTTGATAGGTGTCTCTGATCCTGAAGATATGAATTAGGGTTTTAGGGATCTCCTGAGGGAGGGGGTAGGGGCTGATATATATAGGTCGGACTATCAATCCTAAGCCCTCGGATCAAACCAACTTGAATAAACGGTGAAGATTGGATCTCAATGGCGGTGGAGAACCAACATTCGAAGTGGAGACTGATGGGTGGGTCCCATGCGCTAGCCGACCTACAAGTGGGGCCAACCAGCCCCACATGTTAGCCCCTTGGGGTCTGCTTTGGTGGGTTGCCTTCTGGAGTGTTCTAGAGTCTTCCCGCGTCAGTTTTGTTGCAGATAAACATGGTTTGCTTTGATGAGTAGGTCCTCATTGACGGTTTTCTGATTAAACCCTACTGAAAATACAGATTCACCAAAACTCATGGAATTTATTAGTTTAAACCTCATTGATGGTAGTTAACAACCATTGTAAATCATCAATATAACATGTATAAGGGCATAAATATAATTACCAACAAAGGTCTAGGGGTTTAAACTAACAAATTCCATAAGTTTTGGTGAATCTATATTTTCTGTAGGGTTTATCCAGAAAACCATCAAGGTGGACATACATGTCAGATTTAATTGCGCTTAACCACAGTGAAATGGACACCAGAAGATTCTAGAAGACTCGAGAGGACTCCGCGTCGAGGCAGAGGCTACCAGGTGGGGCCGACCGACCCCACCTACAGGCCACCCAACCCCCTGGGCCCACATGTTAGCCACTCCTTCGAATGTCGATTCTCCACCGCCTCCTAGGATGCATCTATGTCGTCCTTTAAGTCGGTTTGATCCAAGGGCTCACGTTGGATGCTCTGGGCTATATATACCAACCCCTGCCACCCCCAGGCATAATAACTCTAGTCATCAAGTCATTTCAGAAGACAGAAACCCTAATCATCCTCAGAGCTCCACCATATTCTAGGGCATAGCTAGTTAGGCTAGGTCTAGAGGGAGGCAAGCTAGCTTCGCTTGGATTCCCGATTGTGTCAAGAGCGTGGTTTGGTATAATCTTTGTACCCCTCTCTTTTGTACCTCCATTATTTTTATATGCCAGATACAATTATTATGACAATATTAGTATTAATCTTATTCATGTTCTTCATTATAATGTTCATCGTCTACTTTTATTATATGCATAGTATAGTTAGATTATCATCATGTTCATGCATAAGTTTGTATAGCACTCACTCTAAGGTACCATGGGTGAGTGGTCGACATTGTGTAACCATGGTGCATATACGTTGTTTAAATGCGGATACACCCTATATTCTGAGTCATGTGGTAGATCGTGAATGTGACACTCCCGTTGAGTCCTTTGTAGTCCACTCCCCAAATATAGGCGCACGTAGGGTCTGGTTACGAAGGAAGAACAAGCTATGTTCTTAATTTTCCTTAGTAATATCCCTTATGTGTAGATATGAAGATGATCTTAGCAATGACTACTAGGTATAATTGCATGAATCAATGTATGCTTTGACTTATAATTAAGAATGCCTTAGGGATTATTCCTCTAATATTCTACCTGACCATGCTAATGCCATAGAAAGGAGTACTCTAAGTGATTTATCATTATCATTGATCAATACTTATCATATATATATCTTATCCTATGACTTACCCCTGCTATGAGTAGAACATTGGTTATGGTTTATTTCTCCATCAATAGTATAAGTTATCAATACATGTCCATGCTAGACCTTCCCTGCGATAAAAATATAAATAACGATACCTGGAAACTCCGGGTGAAGTCCTACATTGGAATAATTATCTGTGCGCTTGTAGATTCCTTTAATATATATATTCATATCTATTCTTCCTAGTCACATAAATTAATAAAGAACTGCTTAGTATTACTCTAGTAGTAATGCTATGCAGTACCAACAAGCATCTTTGGCATCATCACTAGGTATGACAACCTAGTAAAGTAATGTTAGGAGATATAGGTTTATAATAGGTGGCTATTAAAACAAGTGACAAGTTAATAAATACCAACAAGTATTTTTGGCACTGTCGCTAGGGACTAGATTTAAAACTCTATTCTTAGTAGCAACGTTAAGAAATGTCAACAAGCATTTCTGGCGCCGTTGCTAGGGAAGGTAGCTAGGAAAATGAAGTATTGATAAACTTATACTTATTGATGTGATTGAGATAACCATTGACCTCTGCTCTAGCAGGCATACCCTTGTCTGTCTACTTTTATATCTTATGTAGGGTAATATATGATTGGTTTTGACCTTTCGACAAACTACATTGAAAATCCAGAAGCACTACTTAGGAGGACTAGAGCTAAACTCAAGAAAGTCCCAGCTTTTGAATCGGAAGACAACCAGATAAGGCAAAACTTAACACTTGAATTTGAAGCTATGGCTAACAGGACTCTCCGTGAATTCTTTGCTCTAACTACGTCCAACATCTGTACTAGACCGACAGTCAATGTCAGAGATAATGGATTCGAGCTCAAGCTAGCCCTCATCAACATGGTGCAAGCAAGCCAGTTTTTTGGAAAGGCACATGAAGATGTGAGTGCACATTTCTAACACTTCCTGAGGATTTGTAGCACTTTCACCATCAAAGGAGTAACCCAATATTCCATATTACTTCGCCTCTTCCCATTCTCACTCTTGGGGAAGGCGAAGCAATGGTTCTACGCCAACAAAGATAGAAATACTACATGGGAAAGCTGCTCCACCACCTTTCTAGCAAAGTTCTTTCCCACAGGCAAGACCAATGGTCTACGTGGGAGAATCTCAAACTTTCAGCAACAACATGATGAATCTATCCCTGAGGTATGGGAACGCTTTCACAATTACATATCAGAATGTCCTCATCATGGGATGGAGAATTGGCTACTCATGCAAACTTTCTACCACCAGTTGACCAATAGTACCCGTGAGACTTTGGATGCTGCTGCTGGAGATGCATTCCTATCACTCACAATTCCAGCTACAACAACTCTTGTGGAGAAGATGGCCTCCAACCAAGGTTGGAATGAAGAATGTCTTCAGACCCGCAAGAGAGGTGGAGGTATGCATCAACTCAAGGAGGTAGACATGCTATCTACCAAGATGGATCTGCTGATGAAGAAGATTGAAGATCGAGCCAATGAGAATCAAGAAGTCATGCACATTCATGATTCTCGCATGGCATTTGAAGCATGTGGAAACACTAGGCATTTTGGGAGCAACTGTCTTGAAACCCATGAGGATGTGAGCTTTGTCAACAACAACTGCTTTCATCCCTAGTAGAATCAAGGATGGAATCTGCAACAGAGACCAAACTACCATGGTAACTATCAAAGTAATAATTTTAATAATTTCAATCAACCACCCTTGAGAGAATTAATTGCTAGCCAATCCAAACTTATGGAGGGATTATCTAGAAAAGTAGCTACCAATGATAAAATTCTAGAGAAGATAAATAATAGAATGGATAGCTTTGCTTCTGCCATTGAGAACCAGCATAGCTTTAATAAAATGGTAGAATCACAAATAGCTCAGCTGGCTGCTACTGTTCCTCCGTCTAATAAATGTAAGATTTTGGGGCATCCGGAAGATCTATAAACTACAAATCTTGTTGATATTCACAATGCAACATATTATTATATACAACCATCGACGGGAAGGTGGATAGATTATACCTTGCTAGAAAAGAAGAGCGATCCAGGGAGATACTTTCAAGAAGCTGTCTATGACTTCAGAGCAAGTGTCAACATCATGCCTAAGGTAATTTATGATCAAATTAATGGAGATACTTTGTTGTACACAAAAATACATTTGTAGCTTGCAAATCAGTCACTCTGCTTCTGTTGACGGTAGTTATCATCCATCATAAACTGTCAACTTAGCTTGAAAAAATGTATAAATAGGATCACCAACATAGATTTAGGGGTTTAAACTGACAATTTCCAAAAGTTTTGGTGAATCTATGTTTTAAGCAGGGTTTATCTAGAAAACTATCAAGAGGGATCAAATCATCAAATAAAAACACGCTTATCCACAACGAAAACTACCCCAGAAGGTTCCAGAAGACTCGAGAAGACACCACACGGAAGCAAAGGCCGAGGTGCTGACATGTGGGCCTAGCTAGCCCCACTGGTAAGTCGGCTAGACCCCTATCCCCACCTAGAAGTCCCTCCTTTGTACGTCGGTTCTCCACCGCCTTAAGGATTGCATCTACGCCATTCTTTTAAGTCGATTTGATGCGAGGGCTCAGGATTGATGCTTCGGCCGATATAACCAGCCCCTGCTCCCTCTAGAGCGTGCTGCCATAAGTCATGATCAGACCAAAAATTAGGGTTTCTAGAGAGAAGAGAATAGAGCTCCACTTCTTCAAGTTTCTAGTATAGGCTAGCTAGCAAGATTCAAGTAGAGTGTGGGCTATTGCTCAGGATTCTGGATCTACCGTCTGGAGAATGGTATAGCCATTGTATCTCTAAATTTATAACTTTGTGCTACTTCAATATTATGTTGCTATTTATTATGTTCCTAGTTTGCTCTAGTTATATGCTTGATATTGTTATGATTGATGATGAATTTATGCATATGTTCACAAAGCTCTTAGCTCATTACTTGAGTGAGTTAAGTGGTCAACACTATGTAAGCATGGTGCTTAGATATTGTTTGCCTGTGGATGCATTCTGCACTCTGGGTCATGTGGTAGATCACGGATGTGACACTCCCGTTGAGTCCCTTGTAGTCCACTCCCCATTTGTAGAGCAAGAAGAATGCGGTTACGAAGGGAGACAAGCTCTATTCTTGATCTTCCTTAGTAATGTTTCTTATGCTAGGGATGACAACTTAGTAAAGAGTGATGCTAAGAAATGTCAACAAGCATTTCTGGCGCCGTTGCCGAGGAGGGGCACATGGCTAAGAAAATTGACCAAATAAATACTTATTGATAAAATCATAACACCTCTACTTTAGCAGGCATACCCTTGTTTGTCTTTGCTCATATCTTATACAGGGTATTGCAGGATTGATTGTGATTTACCAATAATTTCCATCAATCAGAATCAACCAAATCAAGAGGAAGCTCAACACCAGTTTCTGAAGCTATGACTAACAAGACCCTGCGTGAGTTTTCTGCTCCAAACACTGAGAACATTCGCACTGAACTAACACTCAGAACTACCAACCTCGAGTTTGGGCTCAAGCCAAACATCATCAACATGGTGCAAGCTACCTCATTCAGTGGAAATGCACATAAAGATGCTAGTGCTCATCTTTAGAATTTTCTGGAGATATGTAGCACGGTTGTCATCAAGGACGTTGCTCAAGACATCATACTACTTCGCTTATTTCCATTCTCACTTGTGGGACAAGCGAAGCATTGGTTCTACACCAACAAAGATCACATCAACACATGGGCAAAGTGTTCAAAGGCCTTCCTAGAAAAGTTCTTCTCTGTAGGCAAGACAAATGCCTTAAGAGGAAAGATTTCTAATTTCCAACAGCAGAAAGGAGAAACCACTCCAGAAGCATGGGAACAATTCCGAGAATACATTTTAGAATGTCCTCATCATGGAATAAAAGATTGGTTGCTCATGCAAAACTTTTATCATGGATTAACTCAGAAAGCTCTGAACAACTGGATGCAACTGATGGAGGATCATTTATGTCACTCACCCTTGGAAAAGCTAAAACTCTTATGGAAAAGATAACCTCTAATCAAGACTGGTCTCAATATAATATTTAATCATGCAATAAGAGCGAAGAAGTACCAAAAGTGGTGTGTGCACTGTCAACCAAGATGGATGTCTTGTTGAATTGGCTTGAATAGCGAGCCAATTACAAGAAAGATCATCAGGTTATTCAAGATGCATTCAATGCTCAAAACACCAGTGGAGAATATTTGGGTGTTGAATTCCCTAAATATTAGGAGGATGCAAATATCGTCATCAACAATTCTGCTCCACAACAACAGAGACAAGGATGGAATCAACAGCAACGGTTAAATTACCAAGGTAAGTACCTAGGTAATTACTATAATTCTTCTAATTCTAAACAACCATCCTTGAGAGACTTGATCTTAGAACAAGCTAGGATTAATGAAAATATTTCTAAGAAGCTTGGTTTTAATGATAAGGTCCTAGAAAACATAAATACTAAAATGGATAGTTTTTCTTCCTCCATAAAAGGCCAACTTAGCTATAATAAAAAGATATAATCACAATTAGCCTAGTTGGCTTTTGCTCTGCCTTTTGCCGCTAACCTTGAGAAGGTAAACACCATAACCACAAGAGGTGGAAAGTCTACTCGTGATCCACCATATCCGACAAGTACAGGTAAGACACCAGTGGTAGTGCAGAAAGAGGAGAAGAGAAACGATGAAGTTGAAGAAGTTAGGCCACAAGAGCGAGAGTTACAACAAAATTATCATGACATGACCCTCCTACCGTTTCCACGTAGAAATCAGAAAGCAAAAATGGATGAGCAATTTGGTAAGTTCGTAGAGGTAATTCAAAAGTTATATATCAATATTCCGTTGCTAGATGCCATACAGGTACCTACCTACACAAAGTATCTCAGAGATATACTCAACAACAAAAGACCACTGCCTTCCACTGAGGTAATCAAGTTAATGGAGGAGTGTAGTGCGGCCATCCTAAACACTTCACCTATCAAGAAGAAGGATCTAGGATGTCCCACTATCGATTGTTCGATCAGGAGCCAGAACTTTGAGAATGCGTTATGCGATCTTGGAGAAAGTGTCAGTGTCATGCCCAAAAAGGTCTTTGACAAGGTCAACTATTCAACACTCACACCAACATCGATGTGTTTGCAATTGGCTGACCAATCGGTCCGCTACCCTACAGGAATCGCTGAGAATATTCCAGTAAAAATACAAAATTTCTTTGTTCCTGTAGATTTTGTAGTACTTGACATGAAGGAGGACATGAAGACACCCCTCATACTTGGGAGACCCTTTTGAGTACTACAAATTCTCACATTGATGTCGGAGCTAGAGAAATTAAATTCCATATTAATGGAAAGGAAGAGCGGTTCGCTTTCAAGCCAAGACCAGAACAATGCTCTAATCTGGAGTGGCATGAGAAGCGAGTATCAAGGTCTCCATCTTAGGGACCTACTGACGCACTTGAAGAATAAACCCGAACGAAGAAGTCTGGTTTGGTGGACTTAAAATACCGAACCCTTGCCGGAAAGTAACTCGGTAGTTATCTATAATTATTTTTGGCATTATATTGGCATATTTACTTTTCAACACCGGCATTAAAAAAAATAAAAATTCGCATCATGGCATCATAAAAATTCAAGCCCCATGTAAATAATTTTTACAGGAGCGTAAAAACTCCGTAAAAAAATATTTATCATGGAGGCATAAAAATTAAAAATACCATCATTCATCTTCTTATATTTCATAGTATCATAAAATATTTTTGCATTGCATTTTTATACATATATACGGTAGAAATACGGGCACCGGGACCCACAGACACTTGGGACCCACCCCATCACCTCCATCTCCACTCAACCTCCACCATGACCTCCATGTCTTCACCATTCTCCACTTATCTTCATTCTGCACTGTCCAGAGCAAATATCCACTGAAAGGAGCACTCCATTTACTTAACCACGAAGCAAAGATCCACAAATGGAGAGGCCATTTGGCCATGGTGTGGGGCTAGCCGGCCCCACCATTAGGCCTACCGACCTGCTACCTCCCCCTCTATAAATACCACTCCTTCCTGGTTGCTCTCGGCCTCAAGCACAACACAAAACAGCCTTCCAAGTTTGAAATTCCAGTTCAAAATCTCGTAGTTGAAATTTCCTTGGTAGAAGTAGTGTTGGAGTAAGAAAGAGTGTGAGGAAGTTTGTGTGTGAAAGTAGTGCTAAAATCTTGAGAAAGAGAGAGAGAGGTGTTGCTGAAATTTGAGCAAGAAAAATAGAGTTTAAGAGTGGTAGTGTTGTCCAAATCAAGAGAGGAAATTAAAAATTATTAGGACGGAAGTCATGCCACAATCTTGATTAGAATATTCACTAAACAATCTCAGACGACTAACCTCTGGACGATTGACTTTTGGACAGCTAACCACTAACATTTTTATTTTTCATAATCTCGTTCCACGAGTTATGTTGTTTTTGTATATTTTGCAAGAAAGTGGGCAAGATTGCTGACAAGCTCAAGCGGGCGATATCGTTCCGTTCAACAAGAAGTTCTTCATCCCGAGCAAGCACCGACATGGAGGTCGATCCTCCGTTTCCCACTATTGGAGCGCCATCCCGATCAGCCCCACAGAGAGGAACGTTCTTCTGCAAGAGAAGCAGCTCAAGCTCCGGAGAGATAGGGAGAAAACCATCTACAAGAAGCTAAAGACCCAAGATTTCGTCCTCACTCCTGCCTACGATCTAGCCCTACTACAAGCCATAGGTATGACCGCTGAATTCAAACTTATTTTTAAGACCGTAGGATGGGAGGATGCTTGGGAAATCAATGAGCCAGGGTGTAAGCTTTTGACTACTGAATTTTTGTGCACTCTGCAACCCACCGATTCGGAAGTCTCATTTAGACTTTTCAGGAAAGAATTTTCTATTCCGTGGAAAAATTTTAGTGAACTTCTTGGATTTCACTCTCAGTGCATAATTGATGTAGACTCCGCCATACAAGACTTTGATAGGAATAAATTTTGGAGGGAGATTTCAAAAGAAATTGTTTTCTACCGCCCTCACACCAATGAAATTCACCATCCTACTTTGCGATTTATACACAAATGGCTAGGATTTTCTCTTTTTCCTAGAAGTGATTTCCGCACAGTTAGGAATGATGAACTAAAACTGCTTTATGCCATGATCAAAAGAAAGAAGGTCTCACCCATAAAATTCATGATGATAGAATGGTTATAAATTCCTGGTCTTAAGGGATATGTTGGGTGCACTTCTTTGGTCATCGGCATAGCTCAAAATTTGGGTCTGCTAGAAAATGCTTCTGTTATTTACATTGACGTTCCCCGCTGGCTTATTTATTATGATTATTTTAATCATCCACATATGTTAAAAAAGGGTAAGGACGGGAAACTTGTCATGATGTATGTGGATTATACAACCGAGTTCCTGTTACCAGACCGGAACCTCGGTCTGTATGTAGTGGATTCGTTTGTCTTTGATTTGTAGAGAAAGGAGGAAGCACCTCGCAGGAGTGCCTCTGCGAGGATTACTCGCAACCCATAGCCTCGATACCGTAGAGATGACCGCATCCTAGAGGGCCCTGCCTTCACCGGCTACATAGGATTTGATCAAGCAGGACCTTCCTAGGTGCACCACCCTATGTATGCAGGCTGGGACCAGCTAGGATCTTCCCGTATGCAACAACCTAAACATGTTGGGTGGGAGCAGCCTTCTTCGCATCATTCAGAGAGTTCCTGGCATCAAGGCTCAAGTGCACAATGGCAGGATGGCAACTTCAATTACTATCAGCAGCAGCCATATGAGGAGGTCTCTAGTGGTTACCAGGGAGGACATATGTCCTTCTCTGCTCATGGCTTCCATGACCACCCCACAGGCTATCATAATCAAGACATGGGCCACCATCCGCCACCCATGGGGTACCATGAGCAGTAGATGGAACACGCTCGCTTCGATACCAGGCTCACTACAATCAAGGAGAGCTAGCAGGAGATCTAGAACACCCTGCACCAACATTCCTAGTGGCAAGAAGAAGTAGGATAACGCCTTGCCGCCATCTAGCAGCTCCAGGAGTAGGAGAATGACAATTGGCGATACTTGTTCTATGGTCTCAACATTGACTCGCCCTTCTGCGAGACCGTAGCAATACCCAGCTTAGGGGAGGAGCCCCCATTACTTCAGGTAAGTTTTTCTTTCTGGCATTTTATTATTTTCTTTAGTTTATTTAATTTTCAAATTTTTATTACTGTAAAAAATGCAAAACTAAGAAAACAAAAAATAAAAATTTGTCTTTATCTTCTATATATATTAGGGAGTACAAAGTTTGATTTAAGTTTAATTTTCTTAAGGTATGCCTTAGTTTCTTGTCTTTAAGAGTCAAATAAATGAATAGAACTTGAAGATCTCACATTGTTGCTCTGTTGTAATTCCTTTCAAGTACCTAGTTTTTAGCCTATAATTCTTTCGTGTTTTGGATGAAATTGATTTGACATGAAAATTTGCTCTGAACTTAAAACTCATGGGTAGCAAATGCTTGATCTAAATCTAGGTAATTGACGGATATGATATGAGAAGGTCTGAGCTACTATTTATCTTGTTCTAAGTGATACTAAATTCTGGAGATTTCTTTTGAAAACCTAAAAAGGCAACATGATGAGTTCCTATATGACAAAGCTTGAATTCCTACCAGAGCCAAACATGATATCTAGGCTAGGAAAAACTTCTACTTATATGCTACTTGTTTTGAATTGAGTTTAGTCAAGGTTTGTTGATGCCTTATGAGAGGTTTGTCACGCTCTTAAAATCAAGATCACGTACACACCACCCACATATGCACTACTCCTATACTGGGGGTAGGCGCTAAAACATGCTTTCCATCTAGATCCACCCAAAAATGGTGTACTCCTACACTAGGAGAAAACACCAAAAATATGCTTTATAGGTTTCCACCATATAAAATGCTCCAAGTTCTGTTGTTATCTCTCAAATATTTTATTACAGAAAGAGGCATGGGCTATGCAAAAATTATTCATAAAAAAAGAGAGAAAATAAAAGTATAGGAAAAAATGGACAAGTGTCCGAAGTATTGAAACAATGGGTACTTAGATGCCCGCCTAAAAAAATGAGATGAATAAGATAGCCCATGTTTTCTTGCAAAGATGATTCCAAGTTCAAATGAGAGATATGTTTCCAAGGAGCATAGTAGAATTAGGCTAGCCACCATATTTATATCCACCATACTCCACACACATGCACATCTTGATTTGATTGTATGACTCAACTCTCTTTGGATCCATTGTTTGACTTTACAATACATGTATTGCAAGTTTGCTCTTTCATGCAATTTCTATTTCTATGAGGTCCACATAAGCCTTAGTTGTAGGAAAAGGACATAACATCATTTATTGCCTTGGTAAGGATCCACAAAAACCACATATTTAAGAGACTTGAGAGTGTCATACAATGGAATGTCTGAGTTTTATTTTGAAAACTTACAAAAACTCTAGAATAATGGTTGAACAAAGAACTTGAGACATGGTGCTTGACTTGATTGTTCTGTCTTTCAATTGCTCAAGATCCAAGTAAAGGCTTAAAAGCCCCATGGTTAAAGGTAATATGGGTAAGTTTGAAAGTCATACCGATGAATTTTAATCCGAAGGAGAATTCTTGATTGAATGTATGTGTACTTTTGAGGAGTAAAAACATTGATGCAACTCCTGATCCATTGATAAGATTAGCTTTACTTAGGAACGAGCAAAGGTTTAGCTTGGGAGAGTTTGTTGACGGTAGTATCATCCATCATAAACCGCCAACTTAGCTTGAATAAATGTATAAACATGATCACCAACATAGATTTAGGGGTTTAAACTGACAATTTCCACAAGTTTTGATGAATCTGTACTTTCAGTAGGGTTTATCCAGAAAACTATCAAGAGGGATCAAATCGTCAAATAAAAACACTCTTATCCGCAACAAAAACTACCCCAGAAGCACTACTACATAAACTTTACTGGAGGTGGGTGATTTGGGTTTCCCGCGGCGGGCAAAGCCGTCTGCCTCGGCCTAGAGGCCACGGTAAATTGTGGCTTAACCGCTGCGGGCGGCTTTGCCCGCTGCGGTTAACCGATTTATCGCGGCGGGCGGTGTAACGTGCCCGCTGCGGTAAATATACTTTTACCACGGCGGGCACGTTACACCAACCACCACGGTAAATTGTTTTACGGCGGCGGACACCTTTTGTGGACCGCCGTGTTTATGTTGATTAGCCGTGGCGGGCTTTATTATTTGCCCGCCTCGGTAAATTATTTCCTGAATTAAAAAATACAGCAGGCATATAAATTCAAATAAAATACAGCAGGCATATAAATTCAAATTCAAATTCAAATCACATCTAGATTTCACATATTAAACTTCAAATATATATACATTCACTTAGTCATTCTTGTCATCGTTAATTCATTACATTTACATATTAAAGTCATTATACATGCGTTAAGGTGTAATCCTGCAGACGCATCATCGTGGGCCATTTCCTCAGCCTCTCGTACTCCGGTAACATCGCTAGCAGGCTATTCTCATGGAAGAACTTACATATGTCCGCCTTTGTCTGCTTGAAGCTGTGTTGGATGCTCTGCATGTCTCTCGACCAGTTCAATCCATTCTTGAGCACCCTCCAACTGCTGCTGTACTGCTTGCACACCCTCAGGAACTCACAGGCGTAGAAGCCATAGGTTTGTGATCCTACCGGTTGTTTGGCACACTGCATGATCGATACGCAAGCATTACAACACAGGCATTAGAACGCATATGAACGAAAAGCACAATTAAACCTTTCAAATACTTACCGGAAAGTTGCGTCTGATTTTGATGCGGTTCTTATGCTTAGCCTTAAAATTCTCTGTTCTTCAATCATAGCATTCAGGATCCTTCACGTACTCCTTATAAGCGCTATATACGAAATGTACTAGTATTAGATAGGGCATTAGAACGCATATGAGAAGACAGTTCAGTCACTTACACTTTGAGGCAATCTTCAAAGGCCTTGTACCCTTTTAAGTTTGGCAGTGTCAACAAATCAAATACGCAGGCCCTGCCATCCTGAGGGTAGATGATAAATGCAACCCAGTGACCCTCGAGGCCTTGGCTGCGCCATTGAAACAAAATACAGGTTACGACGAGAAATAATAATTCTAGCTAGCTACCCACTTATCTCTATAGGCATGTCTTCGACTTACCCAAAGTGGTAGGCAGCTAGGATACACCCATGTCCCCTGATCTTCTTCATTGCCCCTAGTATGTACCTTGAAATGTTCAACTTCTCATTGTCCATCAGTTTCTTCCTGTGCGCCTCTCTCTGTCGCTTGGTCAAGTCTTTCATGGTTGGATGATTGTCATCTAGGTGGTAACCAATGATGATTCTTTGAACAATATGCATTGGAGATAGATAGATAACATCAAGTTTTAGTTCCTTGGATATATAGGCCATCAACCTGCAAGGACAAGCCATCGTGGTATATATAAGTAGTCTTGACCGATTCAAAGGCAGGTGATATGTAAAACTCACAATTCATCACTTACATAGAGAACAAGGTGACTTGGGTGATGTCAAGGTCTTGTTCCTGCAGTAGTCTGTACATGTCGTGGAAGTCCATGGGGAGTTCTACATCGTTGCTGGGCAAGTGGAAGTACTCCACCACAACCTTGACTAGAAAACCATGCAGGCCAGCTTTTGCTGCTTCCATGTACCAGAGATGAAACCTCCTTGTCTCCCACCTTTCCTCGTCGATGAGTTGGGCCTTGGTTATCATGAACTTCCCATGCTCGTAATGGCCAGGGCAGTCATCCGATTTAGGAAATAGATGGAAAGGTGATCTCGGCCTGGGATAGAAATGTTAGTACCATATTATGGCAAAGAAAAGTTATTAGCAAATTATGCTCGCCGCTACCATACCTTTCGAACTCAAGTGAGTATGTGAGCTGCCCTTGGTCGCCTTTAGTCTTCACCGGCGGTGGAGGACAGTGGCTTGTGCTCGCAACGGCAGTAGGCAGTGTCTTTGCCCCTAGTTCCTCCGTGCCTCTCGGTCCTTTGCTCGTGCCCTTAGACGGATTGCCGGGAGGTGGAGGTGGACTTGTTGTTGGAGGAAGAGAACGAGGGTGAGGGCTTGTGCCTCCCGGTGCTTTGCTCGTGCCCTTAGACGGACTGCCGGGAGGTGGAGGTGGACTTGTTGGAGGAGGAGAACGAGGGTGAGGGCTTGTGCCTCGGGGTGAGTTCCTTCCCTTGTCATCCCTGCCATTGCCTTCGTCATCGCCATTGCCGTGATCCGGATCATTAGGGGGACAAGATCCGGCAACGAATGGTTGTGATGCTGGTGTCGCCGTCAGCGTAGAAGTCGGCGTCGAGAGAATGATCTCTATGTCGATCATCATCATCGCTGCCTCAGCATAAAAGGGTTCACATCATTGCATATGCCACTGCCTCAGCTTAGAAGTGTGAAAAGAATCATCATTGCAAATACCAAACAAAAGCCATCAAGTGTAGCCAAAATCAAATAGTAGAGTGTAGTAGCAGATAGAGTATAGTAGTAGCAGTAGGGTGTAGTAGTAGAGTATAGTAGCAGCTAGTAGTAGCAGCTAGCAGTATAGAAAATAGTAGTAGTAGCAGATAGTAGTAGTAGTAGTAGTAGTAGTCATATATAGGTACAGAGAGTAGAGATAGTGGTAGTGTAGTTGTACTAGTTGTAGTAGTGGTAGAGAGTAGAGAGTAGAGATAGTTAGTAGAGAAGTGTAGTAGTTGTAGAGTAGTGGAGCAGCCAGCGATTGTGTACTGACATGAGTAGAGTAGTGTAGTAGTAGTTGTAGAGTAGTAGAGCCCACAATAGGAGACACCAAACAAAGCATATGTGCCACAAAAAATCAAAATAGGACATGGGAGTACAACAATGGTAGAGAGTGTAGTACAAAGAGTAGATAGTAGTAGTATAGTAGTGGAGCATCCAAAGCAAGTACAACTAGTATAGTAGTAGCGAGATAGTAGTAGAGTATAGTAGTACAAATTAAAAGGAGCAGATCCAAAGAAAAAGGACATGGGTGTGCACATGTATGCACGATAATTTAGTACTCACAAATAGGCGATGGCATCATATATATCTAGTGCTCAGTTAACAAGAATCGCATCATAGGCAGCATTTAGTATTTTTTCTTCCAAATTCATCTCAACATGTGCCATCATAGGCAGTGGCATCAAGTGCTCAATAAACAGAATTGCATCATAGGCAGCAATAGTTGGCATTGCTCAAGAAAACTCAAATCGGAGAAGAACATCCATAGTTGGCATTGCTCCATAGGAGGGATTAGGGGAGCAATTGGCACATTACCGGGGCAGTCTCCTTGGGGCTCGGCTGCGGCGCTGGCGACATTAGGGTTAGGCCGCCGTAGAGGATGGCATGGGGCCGCGGATGACTACGGGGACAGAGAGGCGGATGGAGACGGGGACGGGAGACGGGGGAGGATAGCACACCGGCATGGGGACGTGGACGGAGGTACACGTTGCCCACGCGGAGAGCACACCATCCCCGAAGGAGGAGGACCGCGACGGATGCAGCGAACGGCGATGGCGGTTGCGGAGGTTGGGCCTAGGGTTCCGGTCTGTGTTCCCATTGACGTCCAAAGGCACCACGGCGCGGGTGCGTGTGCACGGAAGGAGGACGAGGGCACCACGGCGTGGAGGGCAGGGGCGACGATGGAGGTGCACGGCGGCGGCAATGGCGCGGCGGCGTGGTGGTTTTTGGGCAGCCCTTCGGGGTCGTTTTTGAACCGACGAAGGACTTAGCCGATTTGGGGGAGGTGGTGGTGTTTATATAGGGCATCATTAACCGCGGCAGGCCTCTTAGTACGCCCATCACGGTTAATATTTACCGCGGCGGGCTTCTTCGGACGCCCGTCATGGTTAATATGTACCGTGGTGGGCTTCTTAGAGCACCCGTCATGGTTAATATTTTTCAATCTGAAATCTTATTTTCCCCTATTTCAATCTGGAATCTTATTTTTCCCTTAGGTAGAGCAGTATATATACTAGATAGTTAGCTATAGAGGAGTATGTATAGTAGTAGTAGATAGTAGTATAGTTTGGAGTAGTAGTAGTAGAGTAGTACATAATTGGAGTAGTAGAGTAGTAGTTGGAGGAGTAGAGTAGTAGTAGAGTCGTAGTTGGAGGAGTAGTTAGCTATAGAGGAGTATATATATATACAAGCTTGTTTCATTTGTTTGAACATAGATCACATAATATGAAAAAGAAAAAAAACAACACAACAAAATATATGATGCATACATATGGTTCCATGATATTAATAATAAGTTACAAAACTTGTCTTCAATAGATCGAGCTATATTATTACATATATGTTTCTGGGATACATATATCATTTTGGTGCAGGTGCTTTCATCGTCCCCTTCTCACCGTCGGGGCGGGCCCACGGCATCATCCTGGACTTGTTGAATCGGTCCTCGACGGCCTTGATCTTCTTTGGATGATCGGTAAAAAGCTCGAGCTCTGCGTAGTTGTTGTATTGTTCGGGACTCTGCACCCCATCAGCTCCCACAATCCACTGCTTTCTGGACACAACCACATGCCTTTTTGGGTCCTCTACATATATATAGTAGGCCACTTGCGCGACATTGGTTGCTAGTACCCACGGGTCATCTTTGTAGCTGATACTTTTGAGGTCCATGGTGGTTAGCCCATAACTGTCCACTGCAACCGCATTCGGTTTGACCCACTGGCAACGGAAGACGGTTATGCGTAGGTTTTGGCCATAGTCAAGTTCCCATATTTCTTCGACTTGTCCATAGTATTGCCTCCTCTGGCCTATGGACTCTTCTTCGCCCTCGTATTGAACACCGTAGTTCTGTGCCGAGCTCTTCTTGTCCTTGTCTTTCGTGTGGAACCTATAGCCCTGGATGTCATACCCTTGCCACGTGGTGATTTGGCTGGATGGGCCTAACACAAGCCTCTTAACGGTTTCCGTATCTTCATCAGGGCATCCTTCAAGGGGTATGTGTTGCTCTTTGAGCCACTCTATGAAATTGCTCTTGTGATGGTTCTGGACCCATGCCTCCGTGCGCTGCCCATCATTAGCGGCGCGGATCTCTTCCAGGTGCTTTTCAATGTATTTCTCCATACTCACTAACTGATGAAGGATGTTGTAATGAGCTTCTTGCACCGTTCGGTTTGCCACATCGGTGCGTACTTTTCGGCCTATGCACCCTATCCCTGAGGTTTTGCCTTCGTGGTGATGGACAGGCAGCCCAATCACCCTCCCATCTCTTATGTACCTCATACACTAGTTCACGGCCTCCTCCATTGTGTATGCCTCGATCATAGAGCCCTCCGGGTAAGCGCGATTATGGACGTATCTGTTGAGGGTGGACATGAACCGCTCGTACGTCCACATCTGCTGTAGGTACATGGGGCCCAGTTGATGGATCTGATCGACCATATGCATCATTAGGTGTGGCATAATATCAAAGTAAGATGGTGGAAAGCACATCTCGAGCTGGCAAAGGGTCTCCGCGATGAACTCCTTCAAGGCAGGCAGCTCAGCCTTATCAATGACCTTCTGGGTGATGCGGTTAAAGAAGAATGACATCCGTGTGATGACCATCTTCATGTACTCTGGACGGATAGCCCTAATCGCAATTGGTAGGAACACCGTCAGCATGACATGGCAGTCGTGTGAGTTGTAGCCGGTCATTATGAGGTCTTTCATGGAGACCATGCTCTTAATGTTGGAAGAGAAACCAGTCGGCACCTTGATACCCCTAAGCAACTTAAGAAAGGCCATCCTCTCGTCTTGTGTTAGGTTGCAGGCCGCACCCGGGATATCAACTTTACCATTCTGAGGCGGTCCCGGGTGAAGGTCTGGCCTGATGCCCAGATTGACAAGATCCGTCCGTGACTTGATACCATCCTTTGTCTTGCCCTTGATGTCCAGCAGGACACCGATAGTGCTTTCAAAGACATTTTTCTCCAGGTGCATGCAGTCGATGGCATGGGGTGTATTCAGTGTTTTCTAATACAACAGGTACTTGAAGAAAATTTACTTCTTCTTGAAAGGAACGGCGGCGGGGACTTCCTCCGTCTGGTCCCGCTTTCGCTTCCTTGTTTGCTTGGGCCCCTCTTCAGGCGGCTTCTTCTTCTTTCCAAACTCCACCTGATCCATGTCCTTGACCATCTCATACACCTTTGTCCCCCAACTAGTCTGCGTCGTTTGATCACGCTGCGGCTCATCCTGATTGTCAAAGTATTTGTTCATAATACTTCTTCTATACCTGTGATTTTTGGCGAGGAACCGTCTGTGCCTCGTGTACACCATCTTATTGGATCCCTTAAGGTAAGTGTAGCAGGTCTCGTCGATGCAAATTACGTAGCCGGTCTTCCCTTTGATCTGCCCCGATAGTGAGAAGAGACCGGGGTAATCGATGATGATGACAAAGATGATTGCTTTTAGTGTGAAATTCTCCTTGCGGGATGCATCCACCATCTAGACCCCAACATCAAATAGTATCTTCATTTCCTCCATGAATGGCTCCAGGAACACATCTATATCGTTGCCAGGCTTCTTCGGTCTGGAGATAAGCATGGTCAGCATAAGGTACCTACGCTTCTGACATAGATGGGGAGGTAGGTTGTACATGGTGAGCACGATGGGCCAAGTGCTGTGCGAGCTGCTAAGCTCACCGAACGGGTTCATCCCGTCGGTACTCAGCGCGAACCTAACATGCCTGGGCTCCTTGCCAAACTCCGGGTAGGCCTCATCGAAATCCTTCCACTGCTTGCCATCGGATGGGTGCCGTAGCTTGCCATCGTCTTTCAGGCGGTCAGCTGATGCATGCCAAGACATGAACTTGGCATCGTCCGGGTTCCCGAATATTGCACGCAGGCGATCGGTCACGGGCAGGTACCACACCGGCAGTGCTGGACTTTTTCTGTGCATGTAACCCACTTCTTCATCGTCCTGCTGAGCCGAGATATGTTTGGCCGCACTGCTCTTCTTTGCCCCCTTCTTGTTCTTCTTTCGACCACCCCACAAGCCTCCCTCGTCTTCTGCATCCACGCAACAACCAACATTTTTCTTGTACCGACTAAAGCCACAGTGCGGACAACTTGTCAAATTCTCATACTCATTGCCCCGATATAGGATGCAGTGGTTAGGGCATGCATCAAACTTTCTAAGCTTCATCGCCACTGGCCGGATCAGCTTCTTGGCCCGATAAGTATTGGTTGGCACCTTGTTAGCCATTGGGTACATGGTGGCAAGGTAGCTTAACAACTCATTGAAGCAAGTGTTAGACCAACCATGACGAGCCTTCAACATCAACATATGGAGGTTAAAACGGAGCGCCGTGCACTCCTTCGGACAATCGCCGCCGTCCTTATAGAGAGGATCAACTGCCGCCTGCTTCAACTCTCTAAAATTCTCCAACCACTTTGGGCAACCCAACACAACGTCATCTTCATCGAAGTGTTTTACTAGATCTTCAACAAGCTGCACATCCTCGGGTTGGCTCACAGTATCCTGACCATCCCCACCGTCGCCAGCTTTGTCGACCATGTCTTGCATTAGATCATCCACTGTGATGTAATCACGACAACTGTTGTCACTTACGGCTAGCGCAGCTGCTGCTGAAGATGATGAGGAGCCGGGTGCTCCTAAAGGATCATTATTCACCGGTGGTGCTGTCGTCATCGGCATCGAAGAGCTCACCACAGATGCACCGCCACTCGCACCAACTCTTTCGCTGTGAAATGTCCAGACTGTGTAGCCCTCGACGAAACCATACATGATCAAATGAGTTTGCACATCGCTGTCTCGGTGGGCTTTCAGGTTCTTACAATGAGAACATGGACATATGGTTGTCATCCGCTTCAGTCTCTCACGGTGAGCTTTACCAGCAGCAATAAACTTCCTTAATTCAAAGAGGTACCGTGGATCATTCACTCTATCGATCCGGTACATCCATTCCGACCTATCCATCATACCTACGAACATTATCCGTCACAATCAACATTAAATAAAGAAGAATTAGGAGAAATTGATGATTTTTACGTCCAAAATCATGAAAAAGAGAGGAAATGACGATGTGACAGATGAAGCATGCATCTATGATGAATCTAAAGTTAAAGAAATACATGACATCATTTTTTCCATTAAAATTGATCTAGATCTAGATCTAGATCTAGAGAGAACTCTAGGTGATGGAAATAGAGAGAGAGAGGATGGAAGGAGAGAGGGAGAGCCTTTGTGAACCTCTTATGATGTCCTCCTCCCTCAAATCCAAGCCCTTCAACTCAAATCAACAGTTTCCTCAAATTTTAGGGCAAAGCCTCCCCCCATGAGTTTAAGAGAGGAAGACCCGTGGAGAAGATGAAGGGGTGGTGCTGTGTATTTGTACAGGCTTTACCGCGGCGGGCAAGATAAAGCGCTCGCCTCGGTAAATCAACTCTTTACCACGGCGGGCAGTTTAAATAGCCTTCCATGGTAAATCGTATTAACCGCGGCGGGCGATTCATATCGCCCACCACGGTAAATAACAATTTCCTACGGCGGGCAAGTAAGGTGGCCCGCCGCGGTAAACCATTTTCCCGCAGCGGGCGCCTCGGTGGCCGGCCTCGGTGGCCGGCCACCAGTTAACCGTGGCGGGCAAAAGAGGTGCCCACCATGGAGCCCATTTTGGCCACGCTGCGCAAATTGATTCCTATAGTAGTGAAGGTTCTAGAAGACTCGGGAAGACACCACACCAAAGCCAAGGCCGAGGCACTGACATGTGGGGCCGGCCGGCTCCATCTGTAAGTTGGCCGGTCCCCTGTCCCCACCTGGCAGTCCCTCCTTCGTACGTTGGTTCTCCACCGCCTTAAGGATTGCATCTACGCCGTTCTTTTAAGTCGGTTTGATCCAAGGGCTCAGGATTGATGCTCTGCCCTATATAACCAACCCCTGCCCCCCTCCAGAGCACGCTGTCATAAGTGAAGATCAGACCAAAAATTAGGGTTTCCAGAGAGAAGAGAATAGAGCTCCACTTCTTCAAGTTTCTATTATAGGCTACCTAGCAAGGTTCAAGTAGAGTGTGGGCTATTGTTTAGGATTCTAGATCTGCCATCTAGAGACTGGTATAGCCATTGTATCTCTAAATTTATAACTTTGTGCTACTTCAATATTATTTTGCTATTTATTATGTTCCTAGTTTGTTCTAGTTATATGCTTGATATAGTTATGATTGATTATGAATTTATGCATATGTTCGCAAAGCTCTTAGCTCAGTACTCGAGTGAGTTAAGTGGTCAACACTATGTAAGCATGGTGCTTAGATATTGTTTGCCTATGGATGCATTCTGCACTCTATGTCATGTGGTAGATCGCGGATGTGACACTCCCGTTGAGTCCCTTGTAGTCCACTCCCCGTTTGTAGAGCAAGTAGAACGCGGTTACGAAGGGAGACAAGCTCTATTCTTGATCTTCCTTAGTAATGTTCCTTATGCATAGATCCAAAGTTAGTTATACTATAGATGAGAGTGTATATACTTGGGTGTATAAAAGACTTAGTAAATAAGGAATGACTTAGGAATCTTTTGCTCTTAACGAATCTCCTGCTTAGGCGTACTACATTTTATGAGTCTCTATTTCTATCTCTAGAATACCATTATTACCTTACACTTATTATTCATTTATCATTTGACTTACCCCTGCCATAGCATGAGAGTGATTTTATCATAAGTATATATATTTGTCAATATCTCTATGCCAACACAACTCCATATGTCCTCCCTATGGATAAAATATAAATAACGATACCTGGCATACTCTTAGGTAAAATGCTACAATAATATATTATCTGTGCGCTTGCGGATACTTTAATATATATAATTTTCCTCTAAGTTTTTAAGTGTCATTTATACTTACCAACAACGCATTTTCTGGCATCATGCTAGGGATGACAACTTAGTAAAGAGTGATGCTAAGAAATGTCAATAGGGAGTAATTCACTCTCGCACGTAAAGAGTGAATTACTAGTCTCTTATTCCAAATTCCCATTCAAGAAAATGGATTTCTTGATGAAGTCTATAGTCCTCACTGCAATACAGAGCCCTTCTTTCCCATTTGTCTACAATATTGCCGCAGACACCGCCTGTGCAAGGAAGATCGCCGCGCACCTGTGCTGAGCGACAACTGTCCCCACATTGTATTGTAGATCACCTTGATGGCCGGGCAGCGGCACAACACACAGCCCTTGTTGCTTAGCCACCTACTCATTGGTCCACCACCACCGCCCGCCGCCGCCGCCCGATGATCTCAATTTGCACGTCAGTAGGGAGCACCGTCAGTGACTTGATTGCTGGCGTGGATGGAGCTACGACATGTGGACAGTGGTGAGCCAGAGGGCTAGAGAGGTGGTGTGGCGTGACATGCATTGATTGAGGGGAGGCAGGGGAGGCGGCCGAGCGGGGGTTATAGTAGGAATACTCTAAATACCCTCTGCGAACTGGCGTGGGAACTCACAAAGAAGACACGGTTCAGATTGCTGGGTGGGCAAGCGACCGAGTGCATTGAGTGTACACTGTTTCCAATCCTAGGAGTCACTCAAAAAAAGGAGTCAAAACATGAAACGGGGGATGCCAACCAACTGCGAAACCTCCATCATCGCATCCTGTGGGAGAGCAACCGTACGGCTCTCCTCTTTAAAATGACCAGTAGGCTGTAGAGAGCACCACATACTGGGGTATTGTTGACATTTCTTAGCGTTGCTACTAAGAACAGAGTTTTAAATCTAGTCCCCAGCGCCAGCACCAGAAATGCTTGTTGGTATTTATTAACTTGTCACTTGTTTTAATAGCCACCTATTATAAACCTATATCTCCTAACATTACTTTACTAGGTTGTTATCCCTAGTGATGATGCCAGAGATGCTAGTTGGTACTACATAACATTACTACTAGAATAATACTGAGCAATTCTTTATTAATTTATGTGACCAGGAGGAAAAGATATGAATATATATATTAAAGGAATCTACAAGCACACAGATAATTATACTATTGTAGCACTTCACCCGGGAGTATTCCAGGTATCATTATTTATATTTTTACCGTAGGGAAGGTCTAGCATGGACATGTATTGATAACTTATACTATTGATTGAGAAATAAACCATAACTAATGTTCTACTCATAACAGGGGTAGGTTATAGGATAAGATATATATATGATAAGTATTGATCAATGATAATGATAAATCACTCAGAGTGCTCCTTTCTATGGCATTAGCATGGTCAGGTAGAATATTAGAGGAATAATTCCTAAGTCATTCTTAATTACAAGTCAAAGCATACATTGATTAGTGCAATTATACCTAGTAGTCATTACTAAGATCATCTTCATATCTACACATAAGGGATATTACTAAGGAAGATTAAGAACAGGGCTTGTTCTTCTTTCGTAACCGGACCCTACGTGTGCCTATATTCAGGGAGTGGACTACCAAGGACTCAACGGAAGTGTCACATCCGCATGACTGAGAATATAGGGTGTATTCGTAGGTAAACAATGTATAAGCACCATGCTTACACAATGTCGACCACTCACCCATGGTACCTTAGAGTGAGCGCTATACGAACTTATGCATGAACATGATGATAATCTAACTATACTAAGCATATAATCAAAGTAGACGATGAACATTATAACGAAGAACACGAATAAGATGAATACTAATATTGTCATAACAATTGTATGTAGCATATAAAACTAATTGAGGTACAAAAGAGAGGGGGTACAAAGATTATACCAAACCACGCTCTTGACATGATCGGGAATCCAAGCGAAGACTGCTTGCCTCCTTGTAGACCTAGCCTAACTAGCTATGCCCTAGAATATGGTGGAGCTCTAAGGATGATTAGGGTTTCTGTCTTCTCAAATGACTTGATAACTAGAGTTATTATGCCTGGGGTGGCAGGGGCTGGTATATATAGCCCGGAGTGCCCAATGTGAGCCCTTGGATCAAACCGACTTAAAGGATAGCGTAGATGCAACCTAGGAGGCAGTGGAGAACTAATATTCGAAGGAGGGGCTGACATGTGGGCCAGAGGGGCGGGTGGCCTACAGGTGGGGCTGACCAACCCCACCTGGCAGCCTCTGCCTCTCTACCTCAGCGTAGTGTCCTCTCGAGTCTTCTAGAGTCTTCTAGTGTCCATTTTATTGTGTATAAGCATGATTAAATCTGACATGTAGGTCCACCTTGATAGTTTTTGGATAAACCCTGCAGAAAATATAGATTCACCAAAACTTGTGGAATTTGTTAGTTTAAACCACAAGACCTTCGTTGGTGATTATATTTATGCCCTTATGCATGTTATATTGATGGTTTATAATAGTCGTTAACAACTGTCAACAAACTCCCCAAGCTTAACCTTTGCTAGTCCCTTAGAAAAGCTAAACTTAGTAAATGGATTAGAAGTTTAAAGATCGAGGCAACTCCTTAAAAGTACACATGCGTTCAAACAATAATTCTCCTCCAGATTAGAATGAACCAATCTGACTTTCAAACTTACCCATATTACCTTCAACCATGGGGCTTCTCAGCCTTCACTTGGGTCTTGAGCAATTGAAAGATAGAACGATTAAGTCAAGCACTGTCTCAAGTTCTTTGCTCAACCATTATTCCGGAGTTTGTATAGATTTTCAAAATAAAACTCAGAGCTTCCATTGTATGACACTCTCAAGTCTCTCAATATATGTGGTATTTGTGGATCCTCACCAAGGCAATAGTGGTGTTATGCTTTTCTTTCTTCCTACAACTAAAGCTTATGTGGAGCTCATAGGAGAGGAAAAAGCATGAAAGAGCATTCTTGCAATACATATATTGTAAAGTCAAACCTTAGATCCAAAGAGAGTTGAGTCATACAATCAAATCAAGATGTGCATGTGTGTGAATGTATGTGGTGGATATATATGGTGGCTAACCTATTTCTACTATGCTCCTTGAAAACATATCTCTCTTTTGAAACTTGAAAACAACTATGCATGAAAACATGGGCTATCTTTTTCATCTTTTCTTCTTTTCTTTTTTTAGGCAGGCATCTAAGTACCTATTGTTTTCAATATCTCGAACACTTGTCCATTTTTTTCTCATCTCTTTTTTTTTCTTTTTCTCTTTCTCTTTTTTTATGAATAACTTTTGCATAGCCACATGCTTCTTTTCTGCAACAAAACTTTTGAGAGATAGCAACAAGAACTTTGGAGCATTTATTTGGTGAATTTCCTATCAAGAATATTTTTGGTGTTTACTCCTAGTGTAGGAGTAAAATATTTTTAGGTGGATCTAGAAGGAATGGCATGTTGTTGCGCCTATCCCCAGTGTAGGAGTAGTGCATATTTGGGTGGTGTGTATGTGATATTGATTTTAAGAGCATGACAATCCTCTCATAAGGATCAACAAAGCTTGACTAAACTCAATGCAATGCAAGCATCATATATGTGGAAGTTTTTCTAATCTAAATATCATATATGGCTCTGGTAGGAATTCAAGCTTTGTCATATATGAGCTCATCATGTAACATTTTTATATTTTTCAAAACATAAGTCTCTAGAACTTTAGTGTTACTTGGAACAAGATAAACAATAGCTCAGACCTTCTCATATCATATCCATCAATTACCTAGACTTAGATCAAGCATATGCTACCCATGAGTTTCAAGTTCAGAGTAAATTCTTATATCAAAATAGTCGTATCCAAAACTCAGGAGAATTCAAGGCTAAAACTAGGTACTTGAAAGGAATTACGACAGAGTAACTATTCATCATTTCCATTGCAAGAGATTATTCTCAGAGTCCTTTTATTTAGCTCTTAAAAATCAAACTTAAAGAAAACTTAACACACCTTTTATTTTGTTTTCAAAGTTTAAGATCACACTTAAAATTATATATATGACTAATACAAATATAATTTTTTATTTTGCTTTTAGTTTGTTATGCATCTTTTTATTTCTTTAGCAAATATGAAGCAATCTTAAAAATAGCAAATGAAAAGAAATACTTAGCTAGATACATGGGGGATGATCCTCCCCCAAGCTAGATGTTATCGTGGTCTTTCTTAGAGTGAGTCTACTGGCAGAAGTCTTTCTCATCCATCTAGAAGTAGGGTTCCTTGTGCAGCGGGTGTAGCAACAGTTCGAGAAAATATACTTCGGATGGATGGCTTTACTCTTGATCATCCTGCAAAATACTCCAACAAGAACACCAAAACTTGTGGCATGGATTAGGATAAGAGGTTAGCGGTCAGTCATTCAGAGATTTGTTGTCCTTGGGGGTTTAGACAGATTTCCTAATTGGCAAAGTTCTAGTAGGATGTCTATTTAGTATTTTTGGATTTTCTTATTTATATTATGTAGATAGAAAATATGCATGCATGATATATATATTTTTATGCCAGCAAAGTGAATACTCCCTTGGGATTTTATACACTGAGAATTTTTTTTCACATGCGGCTTAGGCTTTATGATGCAATGATGTAATGCAGTCATGAAACTTTTTTTATCTTCCTTTTCTAAATGCTAATGCAGAGAAGTAAATATGCTAAAGTGAAAAGAATTCATGCAATGCTAGAAAGTAAATATGGATAACTACCGATGTTACCTCATGGCCAGGGTTCGGATTTTTTAGTCCTCCGGACAGGACTTGGCTGGAGTAAAATCCTTTACTCTTTGGGTGCATCATCCAGTCTTAGCGATGGAGACCCAGATGGCTGCACATCTTATGATGGTGTCTCTGATGGTCATATCACCTTCTCTTTCCATACTTGCTTGGTCTATGGACTTGACTTAGGCAGGGTAGGTTCATCTTTCATAGGTTCTTTAGGTTCCTCATCTTCCTCTCAACTTTTCTTTGGGGATTGATTCTTTTGGTTTTGGGATGATCGATGTCTCCTCCTGGAGCGGGACTTCTTCGGCTGCTCATAAGTGGTATAACTATTAAAATAATAGTGTACCTTCTCTCCAGGGAATTGGAAGTGGACTTGTCCAGATCCGACATAGATGATCACATTGGTAGTGTTGAGGAACGATCTTCCTAATATAATAGGTGTATCATCTTCTTCTTCACCCATGTCTAGAACCATGAAGTCCATAGGAGCAAACTGATCGTGTATTCTTACCATGACATCTTTTGCTATTCCTTCCAGAAATCGGATTGATTGGTCCGCCATCTGCAATTGCATATATGTAGGGAACAAAGGTTCATCATCGAATAAGTATTCATATGTTACCTTGGACATTATATCGACACCCGACCCAACGTCGCAGAAGGTCTTGTGGAATATTCTTTGTCCAATAGTACACTCAATTGTGGGTATGCCTGGATCATCCTTCTTAGCAAGGAATGGTAAAGCGAGGAGGTGGTCATACTCTGATTGAAGTGTGTAGATCATGTTAATTGATTCTTCTTGAGGCTGCCTGGTCTTGTTTTGACTCCTTCTCCTATTCTTATTCTTCTTGGTTACTGTTGTCTCTTTAGGCAGGTACATCGTTTGTGGATGTCTAGGAGATCGCAAGATGCGGTTTGTGATAGAACCAGCCAATTTATACAAGATCAAGTATGGTTGTATCCGTTTAACACATTGACGCGCGCATACTTTCACTTATATAAACCCGATAGTCCGCCGAGTGTCACAAAGGACCTTGATAAATCAACATCATAACCAAGATCGCATGAATAAGCAAATGCACATCACATACATAGAGTTGCAGCGGAAATAATATTACAAATGGGTTCACAAATAATAGTACAAGTTTGGGATTCGAAACCGATTTGTGAAAACAACATAGCTTTCAAATGATTACATTAATATAAGTTCCAAATAGATTGGTAGCATAAGTGACATTCTCTGATAAAGGCATATAGATGAGAAATAAATATAGAGTCACCGAGCCCACCGGCGGTTAGCCACTATCTTCAGCAGGCCAAGAACTTAACCTGCAACATGGTGGGATAAACCTTGAGTATTCAAATGTACTCAGCTAGACTTACCCGTCATAAACTAGAAATAAAGAGACACCAAAGAGTATGCAAGGCTTTATAGGTGGAGCTAGCTTGACAAAATTTTGCATAAAAGCCACTAGTTGAGCTCAGTGTTCGCCTAAACGGCCACTAAATGGTAAACGGTGGTAAATTGTTTTGTTTAGGGGATAAACGGAAATTAAACAGTTGACCGTTTAAACGGTAAAAAAGGAAAAACGGTCTAAACGGCCTAAACGGAACGGAGATAAACAATATTAAATGGGCTAAACAGCTGTTTAAACGGTTGTTTAGGCGAACACGAGGTAAATCTAGTTCAGTTTTGTTTGGATAAATTTGTATACTTAAGTTTATTATATTTATAAATGTGTACACTTGATATGTTACATGCATAAATATCTATATTTGGTTCTTTTCACATGCATAAATATATATACATACCAAAATAATTGATTTTTACTCAGATAAATATGTATAAATGCTAGAATACTTGATTTTTTATATGCACATATATAATTATATGTATTTTTTTAAAGTACAAAACCGTTTAGACCGTTTAACTTTGTTTAAACACCATGTAAACAGCCTAAACGCTAAACGAAGGACGACCGTGTAAAGACCGTTTACCGTTTAGGAAAACATTGGTTGAGCTATACATTTTACATTTCGGTAACCAAGTTAATTATAGCTATTCATCTCTAGATTAGCAACTAACTTGTGCCAAACATGTGGAATATTATTTAGTAACAGGCAATAGTAACCATAGCCGGTGTAGTAATGTGAGTATCATCATCATTTCCATCAAGTTTCCATTAAGTTACTCTATGTTGGCGCTGCTCAGTCAAGTTCTCACTATCCAGGAGAGACAGCAATTCGAATCGATTCCTACCCAGCTGGGGAATTTATTCCAAACACAAACCGAGGCACACCTATGCCAAGGTAGCCTCAAGTCACCTTTGGTATAATTCAGGACTAACTCATGGGTCCAATCAGCGCCGCACCCTCAAAGATTCTACCAATCTGCCAGGAAGATCGGGACCCGGTCCTACCCTTCAACTCACGCCATTAACTCTCCGCACATCCTTACTACCTCCAGTGTGCGCACTTTCACTTATTGGGGCCCGACCTGAATTGAGCTACTCGGCTTCGTGGTCGTATCATCGGATCCGGGTAGCTAAGTGCTAGGCATGCGTTCAACATGACATGAGGACGTACATCGAATCGGTCCTTAATCGACACAGAAGGGGATAGATAGGCACCCAAGACCTCCATGCCTTGTTGCTTCTCTATCATGATCCCACCCAGTCTCCTTTATTCATTGACACATGGTTATTTCCACGATAGCAAATATAGCTAACCGTGCTTTGGTATCCACCTATATCTCGCAGGTGACAGGAATCACCCGACTTCTACCTGTCTAAGCATTGCTAAGCATACATTCGATCCTGGACCTACATAGGGTTCAAGGTATATTTCTGGACAAGGTTGTTCTATGCATCAAGTGGTTTCAATTAACTCTTATAACCTAATGCATCAAACATAAGGGACTCAAGTGATATTTGTAAAAAACATAGGAGGCTTAGAATGCTCTGGGGCTTACCTGGGATCCAACACTAAGTTAGTGTTTGTTAGATGACACTCGCTTGGTGAGCATCTCCTGTTCAGGCATGTACTCTAGGGGTCCTTCCATCTTTGGGAATGGTCCACCAACACCATCTTCTGGTTCGCTTCCATCATCACGTCCTTCACGTGATGCATCTAGCGTACCTAGATGAGATGCAATAGTACAAGTGCATGAATATGAAGAATGATCACATCATATTGATTTAAGCACTAGATAGCAAGTCATTCAACTAAGTAACTAGGGCTACATAATTTAGAGCATGCACCAGCAACATCAAGAATGGAAAATCAACTTAAGTGCATACACGTAATTTGGACACAAAGATACAGCAGATCGCGTGTTTCAACCATAACTAGAGTTACAATCATTCAATAAAAGTGATATTGGACTTTCTGGAAATATAATGAAATTTTCTACAACTTTGTTATTCATTCCAAAAGCTAACTCATAGGTTAACATGATCAAATATACCAATATCTTAGGTTTGTACCGATAAGGAAAAAACTAACATTAACTTGAAATGTATAACTGGAGTTCTAATCATCCAACAAGCATGATACTTAACTTTATAGAAATATTATTAAGTTATCTATAACTTTATTATTATCATCTTTAGGTGATTCAACTGTTATTTGGCCTTAAACACACAAATGAACAATTCTATCCAAAACATGGATAGAATCGATATGCAACTTTTGCATGACAATAAGTTGAGTTCTAGATTTCACAACAAGGTGGTTATATACTTTTTAGAAATCTTAGCAAACCATGCACATCTTTGTTATAAACAGCGCAAGCTAATTCCAAAGTTAACCAGGTCAAACATCAGAAAGAAAACATCTGTATCCAGATTAGGACAGAATCTGTCACACCACTTCACAAGCTCATAACTGGAGATTTAAACCATCAAAAGGGGTGATCTTTAACAATTTGGAAATCTCATGAAAATCAATACACTTCTTCTATTATCTACAAAACATGATTCAAAGCTTAGCTAAGTCAAAGAACACAATCATTCAGATCTGTACAGAGAGCATGCAAAAACCTAACAACAAACTTCTAAAATCTATAACGCCTAAACCAACCTTCCTATGCTCTTGAAAATTTAACGCAATCTAGATTATGAAGTTACCTACAACTTTTGTATTCACCACATTTACATAAAACATCATTATTACCTCAAAAATGATTGCACCACAAAAGTATACATGCAGCCAAATTTCAGAAGGTAGCATGTTGGTGTTTTCACATGTTTCCCCCAACAGAGATTTCATACATATATCATTCAAAGGCTCAAATAAACATCCATATAGATCAACTATATTTCACAAAGTTAGTGTAATTAAAGTAGCATCTCATGGCTTAGGCATATGCCTATTTGTTATTAACTTTCATTAACTTCCATATATATATATATATATATATATATATATATATATATATATATTTTAGTGCCATATGAGAACAACTAGTTTGGGGCTGATATTTTTATGAGAGGAAGATGATGACCACACATGATTACTGTACAAATTTCACATGCTCAGGTTTTGTAATTTTAATTACTACAAAAAGGATAAATTGCAATCGCAAGAAATCATGTGAGAGCAAGATAAATATGAAATTCAATATTTTCTGCAAATGCATGGTCATATTATGTATCAACATGACACAACCACATCATACCAGGGTAATGGAACAACATTTTCCATTTTTACCTCATCATAAAAATTATAACTTATTTAAAACCATTTAAAGCTATTTATCCAACCCTAAAAAAGATAAATCAATAAATCCTTCATATTGAATCCAATGATCCTGAAATTTTTAACACAACACACAAATATCATAAGTAGTCTACCATAAAAATTTCACAGAAATTGGAGTAGCACAACTTGAGATATGAAAATGACAAACAAAACAAGCTAAAATTGCCTATTTAACAAGATTAAATCAAAACATGAGAAAAACAGTACACAACTAGCATGTTTAATATTTTTTGTAGCTATAGAGTGTCATCACAAGACTAACACAACTAGAATCACAATTTTTGGACTACTATAATTCAAGATATGCATCTAACCAATTTAAAAGGATTTCTAAAAGCACTATGCAAGAATAAATAAAAACATCAGAAACTTTCCACTAACACATATCATATTATGACTCTACTGTGTAGATCTACTCATAAGGATTCCAAAAAGTCCTCATTTGCTATTTTACAATTTTTCTACAATTTGTTATGATTTTCTAAAGTTTCAGCCATAAAAAAAACAACATTGCATCGGGGATCCTATACTTCTCATAAAATAAATTCCAGCAAAGAGCCCCCTACGGACACTATTCATATGAGTCACGACATCACAGATCGACCCTTCTCTTTTCTTGAATTCATGCGTGAGGTCCTCCATGCGAATGAAACAGAGGAGCACGTCGGGGCTCGCCGTTGCCGACCGGAGGAGGCTCGCCGGCGGCGGGGGAGTGGCGGTGGAGCAGCAGGGGACCAGCACATGTAGGGGATCGTTGTGATAGGGGCTTGCCCGTGGCAGCCCAGGCATGCGTGTGTGCGGCGCGCTGGGGCGCAGCTCCGGGGGCGGCGGCTGTGGGGTTGGCCGGCTTTCGCCAACAGGAGCCAACAGCGGCGGGGAGCACCTAGGGACCAGAGCGCACCTGCGGGGCTGCCTGGCTTGGCTTGAGGTAGGCCAGGATGGCCTGGCCATGGGGCACCAGTGGCACAGCTCCGGCGGCGGCGGCGGCCGCATGAGCGCGTGTGAGGAAGGGAGCGAGCAGAGGCGAGTGCGAGCGTGCGCGATAGATGGAGCACAACGAGGCGAAGGCGATGATGCACGTTGTAGGACGCGAGGGAGAGCGTAGCAGCGGTGCCACGAGCTTGCCTAGCCATCAATGGCGCCCGCCGCGGCAGTAGAGTGGAGGAGGGCGAGGGCATGCGTGAGGGAGAAGGAGGAGTGGGGAGGCTTGGGCGTCCGCTTTGGAGGGCGCCGAGGCATGGCAGGGAGGCAGGTGCACGTGGCAGGGACATGCGTGCGCGCTCAGGCATGGACGCCACATCCCGGACAAGCATTGTCCATTGAAGCAATTCCCCAAACACGTGGCGGGCGATGGTGTGCCACTATGGGACGCCGTTTTGGGCCGGCTACGGGCCGAATTGTACCTTGGGCCCAAAAGCAAAGTAGAAGCCCACCTAATGATCTACAAAACACATTAAGGGTGCCTAGCCATTAGAGCTCTCCATTAGCACCTAATTAAGCTCGAAGTTGATAGCGTCATCGACTAATCGAGGATTAAGCCTTTCTCTGCTTGAGCTCGAATTACTTGGTCAAAATGTGGTCAAATTGATTCCAACTTTTTATATGTTCTTCTCCCAAACATATATTCCAACTTTTATATTTGGCTCCACTGGAGTTGCTTAACAAGAATCTGAGAACACAAAATGCCAATGTCAATGACGATGAATTCTAGACTTAGAAAAATTTACCGGGAGCCTAAGACAGCAGCTGATTCAATCTTCAAGCCTCTGTTTGACTTAGTTCCAAGTTGATCTGGCTCTTGGTCCAAAAACAAAGTTTGATCTACTCCACTCAAAATTCAACTTTTATTTAAGGTACAACTCCATGGAAGCAATGTAAGCCATTGGTCAACACAGGTCAAAATAGCATCACAGTAAAGCTTAAATTAGAGTTTTAGACCGATTGAGGCATTTTCTTGACTTTTGCTCAACATGAACCCTTCATGACTTTTGTTGTAGAGTTCAATTAGAGTCATTTGGGCAAGGTAGCAAGGCTTGGTCGACATCTCATATTCCCATTTACTTAATAAAGGAATCCAAGAAAGATTATAACTTATCATTTCTTGTGACTTCTTGATTCCAAACTTCATGAAACTTTTCCACTGGTCAAGATGGTTGTATGTTGATGTAATGTACATGAAATAAGCATGTTTAACATTACTCTTGCATAATCTTAACAAGGGTACACATGTAAGTAAGGGTGTGTTGTTCAAATTTAAGTTGGAGCTCACTCTTGTAGATTTGATCTTGACACCTTCATCACCACTTAACATGTCATGTTTGAGCTCAAACCCATTGCTTAACTGGTGACAAACACCTGGGGTGTTATAGCCCTCCCCCCTTATGAGAATCTCACCCCGAGATTAGGTGCGAAAGACTTTTAAGAGAAGAGAAGCATGTCATCCATTTTCCAACATCAGTGATAGCCTTAGGCTACTTAACTTTGAAGTATCAGAGAGGCTAATTTGGTCAAGACACTTTCTGATACTTGCTCTTCGTAGTAAGATTTGTCTGAAGAATTTCCTTCGTTGGCTTCCATGAAGCATTGTTACTTTGGGAGGAATCCAAGACAACACAATACTTCATTCTCGGGATACGGAGAGTACTATGGAGCATAAACTAATTACCCACAATCTCTATTTCCCTAGTGAATATAGCATGGACCATGTGAACTTTGCATTAGACTACAAGCTTCGGAAAGCTACTCATTACAATGGTTCCATGTTCATTCACAAAGTTCAAAAAACAATCCTCTACCAAAGTAGCTTGAGTACAACCTTTCATACGGGATGAGATCACAGACGAGGTAAGCATCCTCCGAGGCTGTAAGAAACCGAGTGACCAACAGACAATATCTATGCTAGTCGTAACCGTTCAATCACTCAGATGCCAACCGATGGAAAACTACATAATGTTCCATGTGTGCAATTCTCCTTCTCTAATGATAACACTTTATTGACTGAGTCCATTGAGTGAGCAGTGAATGTGATAGCTGACTTTGTTGACTCAATGTTTTCGACGATCATTATTTGAGGGAATTCTCGTATCCAAGCGGCAATAGTTATCTGGGTTGAATCTGAGGCAACCTCTTGGGTAAAAACACATAGAATGTACCAAGCACAAGTCCTCCTTAGAAATCCTTGCTGAAGAAGGATGATAACTAGGCCTAGAGGTCAACAAAAATTGCAAGTATACACCAACTGGAAAAATAGTACACTACTAAGGAGGTTGACCACAATTTGCCTTCATGGTGCAGTAAGTTGGGTTGACTTGCCTTTGTCATAAAACTAGCTTTGTGGGACTACTTTTGACATTGAGGCTTCCTTTCTAATGTCAACCAACAACTCATAAGCAAAATCTAAAATCTATTGTTTGACACTTTTCAAATTGTTTTTGACTTGTAATGGCACAAATTGACTTGTAGAACACCTTGACTACTCACCATTGTTGATACGAGAGGACAAAAGCAAGGCACAAAGGGGTGCAAGGAGTCTTCTCTAGGGCATCTAAAGTATTAACAATCATCACATTGCCAACATGACCTGAACTACAACACAACCTACTAATATGAGGGATGCAAATAGTTAGTAGAGAAATCACAGATTTTGTACCTCTCGGTAATCAGTTCATATCCTGCAAAATACTTCTCCGTTGTGCACAAATTTTGGTAGGCACTACTGACCAAAATTCAGCTCAAATGGACACTGTTTGGCTATCCAAACAAATCATCTACCAAAACTGCTTTGTTCCAAAATTTTGTGACCGAACTATCAAAACATCTCTCAAATCCGATGCTTTACTCAACCAATCCTCAACCAACTTCAGACCTCGAAGTATCCTAAGCAAGGAATAAGCTCATCAAGTTTTGGGACAATCCAACCATGGTTGATCCTCTAATCACCGGCTTAAGGATAACCGGTTTATTGCCCTAAAATCTAGATAGTTTTCCGCTCTTCTTTTTTTTGCTTCACATGTTGTGGAGTGTGTTCTGCACTCTCTAATTCTTCTTATAGCAGCGGTAGCTTTCTCGCTGAGGATAGAGGCTAGGGTTTTCCTCACATGCCTCTTAGGAAACAACTTCAACTGTTGATTTAGGCACCAACTCAACAATACACAAGCATTAGACTGGTGGGCTGTTTTTGTAGGGCACAATGCATACTTCACGTGGAGAGGCAGTCCTACAAGATAAGGGACCGTTGCTAACTATCCTTCTGTAATTCCTCAAATAGAGTCCTGAACAAATCCTTTGATAGCACCATATACATAATGATGCTGACCAAGACTAGGGACGTGCCTTCTCTAGCTCTTTACTTAGCTGATATAGCATCTTGCACTACCCATGTGATTGTCCAAGATGGAATTGACTTGACAACACAGGGTCTAGAGAAGAAAGCAGTACTTGCATTGTTGACCGGCTTTGTTGTTTCTATGCTTAACATTGTTTGGTGAGACATAGCCTTCAGGGCTATCAAAGAGTCATTACCTATCTAGAAATTAACCTTACTATTGGTAACTAATTAGTTGTCTTCGAACATTTAAAAAGCTCCAAAACTTCCTTTTTGACATCAACAATTGTAGTGGATGCACAAACAAACAGTTACCATGGAAGTGAGCAGAAAAGGGGTGACACCGAAGAAGGTCGGTTTTTGTCTACATGATCCTTATGCACCTAAAGATTGCGAACTTGGATAGGAAGCTCATGAGTACCAGGTGACCTATTATAGCACATAATATCACCATCCATTGTCACTCGACTGACAACTTGTTCAACCTTAAGTGGGGTGCACCTTTCTGATCCAATGGGGATGACATAAGTTGCTAACTAGATGACCGACGTCATTACCGGGACAGTCAAGTAGAGTCACTTGTCTACCATCTCTTGTAGTCTGTTTATGTTCATGTCAGTGACCTATTCTTCAAAGGTTATCCTTTGGACGACTCCATAAGGAAGTCCTACTATATCTAGTTCGACGTACAGATCTTCAGACAAGATAAGGAGAGATAACCAAGGAAGAGCTCATGTAAAAATAATACATCGGTGTAGTTCTGCAATGGAGCATGACTAGGAACCTCAATACTAGCACATGCCGAGCAGCACAGCCTTGTGTGTGCACCCCCAGGGACTCTCGGTTTTGTCGCGGCACCGTAGATTGCTAATCGTGGCACCATTACTGAACATACAACCCACAAGAATTCTCACGTGGCACAAATTTGGTTGCATAGGAGCAAGCACCATGCGAAGGAGGAATAGCAAGCAAAGGTAGTCACAAGGTTAGGAGTCAACAAGGAGGTTATCCAAAGATCAAAACATAGCGCAAGAGAACATAGCTTAATTGCCGAAGACAACTGAGCAGGGGACTCTTGCCTAATTTCCATATATGCCTTGTGTTCACCAAAGTGATTACCAGATAAAGATTAACATGAGATTTGGTCTTGCCGAGCAGCAACATGAGATCAAGACTGATAAACGTCTAGAGACTTGAAAGAGTTGGAGATTAAACAAATGAGATTCGAGGGACAGAGCCAATGCACTGACTAGGGATTTAGTTGATAAAGCAGTGACATGATCTACGAGGAAAAGGTTCCAAAGCCTGGGTAGATAGCGATTAGCGTTGCACCAGATCATCTGTAGAAGGAGCAATGAGGTCCGACAAGGATTTTTGAGCAGGGTCCTCCCACACAGGAGCAAGACATCCATGACATATGCAAGCATTCAAGGAAACTAAGCTTGGGCTTAAGGTCAAGCAAAGGCATGGATATAGGTCTTCGTAGCCTAACGTTCAAGGGCTAACAACCACATGTACAGGCTCAGGCTCCTAAGAGAGAACTTAATTGGAGATGACAACCATGAGATTATCAAAACTTGGACGCTGTTCCAGGATAGCGCTCTTCAGCACTTGTATGCTTACCGAGGGCAAATGGGGTGACAACTACGGCACTACCTAGATAACGAGCATCCACACATACATCATGGTCTTAAGCAAGCAATTCAAAACACTCAACCCAATTAGCTTAAGAGACTATTACTAAGCACAAAGCTCGTACATAACAAGCAGTCACCTACAACAACACCACTACACGTATCATGCAAAACATGGTTGTAAGGTATTGTTATCTTTTATTTCCTTTTTACTAAGTAGGTGAATATCTCTTCCAAACAAGTTTTACTTATACTTAGCAAATTAGTTTTCAAAGAGGTGAAGTTTTTGCTAACTATTAACTTGTCATCTATTTCCTTTGGAAGTAAACATACAAGGCGAAGCTAATCACATACTATCTTCAAACATAGCTATTCAAGCGGCATGGAACATGGCATTTTGCCTAGCTTCACACAGGGAAGATAGTAACATCACATGGATCACAAGTTACTTAGTATTAGAACAAAGTGAGGGAAACATATTTATGCACAAACACAACCATGATGTAGGCTCGTCCTATTTGTCCTCACAAAATTGCCAGCCTAAGGCGGCAATTACGTTCTATGTTGGTGGCATAATACATACTCTCTCGATATATAGCTAGTCATCAGCTACATTCAATCTATGCATTCGTGGTTAGCGTACCTGCAAAAGGATTTTATTTCAGCCCAACCCACAATTATATATGCACAGAAATAAAAGTCTAGTCTCTAGGTCGAATGTTCAAGAGCAACAATATATCTGAAAGCAGTGAACTAAATACTTCCATATATATATATATACTTCTGTATCAAAACTACCCGATCATTAAATTTGCTACACATAATTAAATACACACCATACACACATGCAAGCATGCGTATATAGTCCTATCTAAGCTAGCTCCCCCTGACCGCACACTCACACTTGCGGTCATGCCACTCATCAACTTACCTTCTTACCTGGGCGTAGAGCTATAGTGATCCATACATTACCATTCAAGTGAACGGCATCCATAAAATAGCACGTCGTATGGACGACGAAAGTAAAAATTGCAATAAAGTACATCCCCCATAGTTAGTGTTAGTTTACTTATTGCCACCTAAAGGTCCTTAATTGGGCTTAACTGGAGGTTGTCGCTAGCATAATTTTGCAAATAAGTTTTTGACAAATTTGTCTATAGCTAAAGGTTTAGTTAAAATAGGCTTTTTAAAACCAAAACTTTATTTTTAAAACTATGTACATGATAGTATTATGCTTAATCTTGCTCTGATGCCAGCTGTGATAGAACTGCCCAATTTATACAAGATCAAGTACGGTTGTCCCTGTTTAACACGTTGACGCGCGTATACTTTCACTTATATAAACCCGGTAGTTCGTCGAGTGTCACGAAGGACCTCGGTAAATCAACATCATAATCAAGATCACATGAATAAGCAAATACACATCACATACACAGAGTTGCAGTGGAAATAATATTACAAATGGGTTCACAAATAATAGTACAAGTTTGGGATTCGAAACCGATTAGTGAAAACAACATAGCTTTCAAATGATTACATTAATATAAGTTCCAAATACATTGCTAACATAAGTGACATCCTCTGATAAAAGCATATAGATGAGAAATAAATATAGAGTCACCGAGCCCACCGGCGGTTAGCCACTATCTTCAGCAGGCCAAGAACTTAACCTGCAACATGGTGGGATAAACCTTGAGTATTCAAATGTACTCAGCTAGACTTACCCGTCATAAACTAGAAATAAAGAGACACCAAAGAGTATGCAAGGCTTTATAGGTGGAGCTAGCTTGACAAAATTTTGCATAAAAGCCACTAGTTGAGCTCAGTGTTCGCCTAAACGGCCACTAAATGGTAAACGGTGGTAAATTGTTTTGTTTAGGGATAAATGGAAATTAAGCAGTTGACCGTTTAAGCGGTAAAAAAAGAAAAAACGGTCTAAACGGCCTAAACGGAATGGAGATAAACAATATTAAATGGGCTAAACAATTTGTTTAAGCGGTTGTTTTTTAAGCGTAACACGAGGTAAATCTAGTTCAGTTTTGTTTGGATAAATTTGTATACTTAAGTTTATTATATTTATAAATGTGTACACTTGATATGTTACATGCATAAATATCTATATTTGGTTCTTTTCACATGCATAAATATATATACATACCAAAATAATTGATTTTTACTCAGATAAATATGTATAAATGCTAGAATACTTGATTTTTTATATGCACATATATAATTATATGTATTTTTTTTAAAGTACAAAACCGTTTAGACCGTTTAACTTTGTTTAAACACCATGTAAACAGCCTAAACGCTAAACGAAGGACGACCGTGTAAAGACCGTTTACCGTTTAGGAAAACATTGGTTGAGCTATACATTTTACATTTCGGTAACCAAGTTAATTATAGCTATTCATCTCTAGATTAGCAACTAACTTGTGCCAAACATGTGGAATATTATTTAGTAACAGGCAATAGTAACCATAGCCGGTGTAGTAATGTGAGTATCATCATCATTTCCATCAAGTTTCCATTAAGTTACTCTATGTTGGCGCTGCTCAGTCAAGTTCTCACTATCCAGGAGAGACAGCAATTCGAATCGATTCCTACCCAGCTGGGGAATTTATTCCAAACACAAACCGAGGCACACCTATGCCAAGGTAGCCTCAAGTCACCTTTGGTATAATTCAGGACTAACTCATGGGTCCAATCAGCGCCGCACCCTCAAAGATTCTACCAATCTCGCGGGAAGATCGGGACCCGGTCCTACCCTTCAACTCACGCCATTAACTCTCCGCACATCCTTACTACCTCCAGTGTGCGCACTTTCACTTATTGGGGCCCGACCTGAATTGAGCTACTCGGCTTCGTGGTCGTATCATCGGATCCGGGTAGCTAAGTGCTAGGCATGCGTTCAACATGACATGAGGACGTACATCGAATCGGTCCTTAATCGACACAGAAGGGGATAGATAGGCACCCAAGACCTCCATGCCTTGTTGCTTCTCTATCATGATCCCACCCAGTCTCCTTTATTCATTGACACATGGTTATTTCCACGATAGCAAATATAGCTAACCGTGCTTTGGTATCCACCTATATCTCGCAGGTGACAGGAATCACCCGACTTCTACCTGTCTAAGCATTGCTAAGCATACATTCGATCCTGGACCTACATAGGGTTCAAGGTATATTTCTGGACAAGGTTGTTCTATGCATCAAGTGGTTTCAATTAACTCTTATAACCTAATGCATCAAACATAAGGGACTCAAGTGATATTTGTAAAAAACATAGGAGGCTTAGAATGCTCTGGGGCTTACCTGGGATCCAACACTAAGTTAGTGTTTGTTAGATGACACTCGCTTGGTGAGCATCTCCTGTTCAGGCATGTACTCTAGGGGTCCTTCCATCTTCGGGAATGGTCCACCAACACCATCTTCTGGTTCGCTTCCATCATCACGTCCTTCACGTGATGCATCTAGCGTACCTAGATGAGATGCAATAGTACAAGTGCATGAATATGAAGAATGATCACATCATATTGATTTAAGCACTAGATAGCAAGTCATTCAACTAAGTAACTAGGGCTACATAATTTAGAGCATGCACCAGCAACATCAAGAATGGAAAATCAACTTAAGTGCATACACAGAATTTGGACAGCAGTACAGCAGTCGCGTGTTTCAACCATAACTAGAGTTACAATCATTCAATAAAAGTGATATTGGACTTTCTGGAAATATAATGAAATTTTCTACAACTTTGTTATTCATTCCAAAAGCTAACTCATAGGTTAACATGATCAAATATACCAATATCTTAGGTTTGTACCGATAAGGAAAAAAACTAACATTAACTTCAGAAATGTATAACTGGAGTTCTAATCATCCAACAAGCATGATACTTAACTTTATAGAAATATTATTAAGTTATCTATAACTTTATTATTATCATCTTTAGGTGATTCAACTGTTATTTGGCCTTAAACACACAAATGAACAATTCTATCCAAAACATGGATAGAATCTGATATGCAACTTCAGACAGCAATAAGTTGAGTTCTAGATTTCACAACAAGGTGGTTATATACTTTTTAGAAATCTTAGCAAACCATGCACATCTTTGTTATAAACAGCGCAAGCTAATTCCAAAGTTAACCAGGTCAAACATCAGAAAGAAAACATCAGTATCCAGATTAGGACAGAACAGAATCATCACACCACTTCACAAGCTCATAACTGGAGATTTAAACCATCAAAAGGGTGATCTTTAACAATTTGGAAATCTCATGAAAATCAATACACTTCTTCTATTATCTACAAAACATGATTCAAAGCTTAGCTAAGTCAAAGAACACAATCATTCAGATCTGTACAGAGAGCATGCAAAAACCTAACAACAAACTTCTAAAATCTATAACGCCTAAACCAACCTTCCTATGCTCTTGAAAATTTAACGCAATCTAGATTATGAAGTTACCTACAACTTTTGTATTCACCACATTTACATAAAACATCATTATTACCTCAAAATGATTGCACCACAAAAGTATACATGCAGCCAAATTTTAGGAAGGTAGCATGTTGGTGTTTTCACATGTTTCCCCCAACAGAGATTTCATACATATATCATTCAAAGGCTCAAATAAACATCCATATAGATCAACTATATTTCACAAAGTTAGTGTAATTAAAGTAGCATCTCATGGCTTAGGCATATGCCTATTTGTTATTAACTTTCATTAACTATATATATATATATATATATATATATATATATATATATATTATTTTTAGTGCCATATGAGAACAACTAGTTTGGGGCTGATATTTTTATGAGAGGAAGATGATGACCACACATGATTACTGTACAAATTTCACATGCTCAGGTTTTGTAATTTTAATTACTACAAAAAGGATAAATTGCAATCGCAAGAAATCATGTGAGAGCAAGATAAATATGAAATTCAATATTTTCTGCAAATGCATGGTCATATTATGTATCAACATGACACAACCACATCATACCAGGGTAATGGAACAACATTTTCCATTTTTACCTCATCATAAAAATTATAACTTATTTAAAACCATTTAAAGCTATTTATCCAACCCTAAAAAAGATAAATCAATAAATCCTTCATATTGAATCCAATGATCCTGAAATTTTTAACACAACACACAAATATCATAAGTAGTCTACCATAAAAATTTCACAGAAATTGGAGTAGCACAACTTGAGATATGAAAATGACAAACAAAACAAGCTAAAATTGCCTATTTAACAAGATTAAATCAAAACATGAGAAAAACAGTACACAACTAGCATGTTTAATATTTTTTGTAGCTATAGAGTGTCATCACAAGACTAACACAACTAGAATCACAATTTTTGGACTACTATAATTCAAGATATGCATCTAACCAATTTAAAAGGATTTCTAAAAGCACTATGCAAGAATAAATAAAAACATCAGAAACTTTCCACTAACACATATCATATTATGACTCTACTGTGTAGATCTACTCATAAGGATTCCAAAAAGTCCTCATTTGCTATTTTACAATTTTTCTACAATTTGTTATGATTTTCTAAAGTTTCAGCCATAAAAAAAACAACATTGCATCGGGGATCCTATACTTCTCATAAAATAAATTCCAGCAAAGAGCCCCCTACGGACACTATTCATATGAGTCACGACATCACAGATCGACCCTTCTCTTTTCTTGAATTCATGCGTGAGGTCCTCCATGCGAATGAAACAGAGGAGCACGTCGGGGCTCGCCGTTGCCGACCGGAGGAGGCTCGCCGGCGGCGGGGGAGTGGCGGTGGAGCAGCAGGGGACCAGCACATGTAGGGGATCGTTGTGATAGGGGCTTGCCCGTGGCAGCCCAGGCATGCGTGTGTGCGGCGCGCTGGGGCGCAGCTCCGGGGGCGGCGGCTGTGGGGTTAGCCGGCTTTCGCCAACAGGAGCCAACAGCGGCGGGGAGCACCTAGGGACCAGAGCGCACCTACGGGGCTGCCTGGCTTGGCTTGAGGTAGGCCAGGATGGCCTGGCCATGGGGCACCAGTGGCACAGCTCCGGCGGCGGCGGCGGCCGCATGAGCGCGTGTGAGGAAGGGAGCGAGCAGAGGCGAGTGCGAGCGTGCGCGATAGATGGAGCACAACGAGGCGAAGGCGATGATGCACGTTGTAGGACGCGAGGGAGAGCGTAGCAGCGGTGCCACGAGCTTGCCTAGCCATCAATGGCGCCCGCCGCGGCAGTAGAGTGGAGGAGGGCGAGGGCATGCGTGAGGGAGAAGGAGGAGTGGGGAGGCTTGGGCGTCCGCTTTGGAGGGCGCCGAGGCATGGCAGGGAGGCAGGTGCACGTGGCAGGGACATGCGTGCGCGCTCAGGCATGGACGCCACATCCCGGACAAGCATTGTCCATTGAAGCAATTCCCCAAACACGTGGCGGGCGATGGTGTGCCACTATGGGGACGCCGTTTTTGGGCGGCTACGGGCAATTGTACCTTGGGCCCAAAAGCAAAGTAGAAGCCCACCTAATGATCTACAAAACACATTAAGGGTGCCTAGCCATTAGAGCTCTCCATTAGCACCTAATTAAGCTCGAAGTTGATAGCGTCATCGACTAATCGAGGATTAAGCCTTTCTCTGCTTGAGCTCAATTACTTGGTCAAAATGTGGTCAAATTGATTCCAACTTTTTATATGTTCTTCTCCCAAACATATATTCCAACTTTTATATTTGGCTCCACTGGAGTTGCTTAACAAGAATCTGAGAACACAAAATGCCAATGTCAATGACGATGAATTCTAGACTTAGAAAAATTTACCGGGAGCCTAAGACAGCAGCTGATTCAATCTTCAAGCCTCTGTTTGACTTAGTTCCAAGTTGATCTGGCTCTTGGTCCAAAAACAAAGTTTGATCTACTCCACTCAAAATTCAACTTTTATTTAAGGTACAACTCCATGGAAGCAATGTAAGCCATTGGTCAACACAGGTCAAAATAGCATCACAGTAAAGCTTAAATTAGAGTTTTAGACCGATTGAGGCATTTTCTTGACTTTTGCTCAACATGAACCCTTCATGACTTTTGTTGTAGAGTTCAATTAGAGTCATTTGGGCAAGGTAGCAAGGCTTGGTCGACATCTCATATTCCCATTTACTTAATAAAGGAATCCAAGAAAGATTATAACTTATCATTTCTTGTGACTTCTTGATTCCAAACTTCATGAAACTTTTCCACTGGTCAAGATGGTTGTATGTTGATGTAATGTACATGAAATAAGCATGTTTAACATTACTCTTGCATAATCTTAACAAGGGTACACATGTAAGTAAGGGTGTGTTGTTCAAATTTAAGTTGGAGCTCACTCTTGTAGATTTGATCTTGACACCTTCATCACCACTTAACATGTCATGTTTGAGCTCAAACCCATTGCTTAACTGGTGACAAACACCTGGGGTGTTATAGCCCTCCCCCCTTATGAGAATCTCACCCCGAGATTAGGTGCGAAAGACTTTTAAGAGAAGAGAAGCATGTCATCCATTTTCCAACATCAGTGATAGCCTTAGGCTACTTAACTTTGAAGTATCAAGAGAGGCTAATTTGGTCAAGACACTTTCTGATACTTGCTCTTCGTAGTAAGATTTGTCTGAAGAATTTCCTTCGTTGGCTTCCATGAAGCATTGTTACTTTGGGAGGAATCCAAGACAACACAATACTTCATTCTCGGGATACGGAGAGTACTATGGAGCATAAACTAATTACCCACAATCTCTATTTCCCTAGTGAATATAGCATGGACCATGTGAACTTTGCATTAGACTACAAGCTTTGAAAGCTACTCATTACAATGGTTCCATGTTCATTCACAAAGTTCAAAAAACAATCCTCTACCAAAGTAGCTTGAGTACAACCTTTCATACGGGATGAGATCACAGACGAGGTAAGCATCCTCCGAGGCTGTAAGAAACCGAGTGACCAACAGACAATATCTATGCTAGTCGTAACCGTTCAATCACTCAGATGCCAACCGATGGAAAACTACATAATGTTCCATGTGTGCAATTCTCCTTCTCTAATGATAACACTTTATTGACTGAGTCCATTGAGTGAGCAGTGAATGTGATAGCTGACTTTGTTGACTCAATGTTTTCGACGATCATTATTTGAGGGAATTCTCGTATCCAAGCGGCAATAGTTATCTGGGTTGAATCTGAGGCAACCTCTTGGGTAAAAACACATAGAATGTACCAAGCACAAGTCCTCCTTAGAAATCCTTGCTGAAGAAGGATGATAACTAGGCCTAGAGGTCAACAAAAATTGCAAGTATACACCAACTGGAAAAATAGTACACTACTAAGGAGGTTGACCACAATTTGCCTTCATGGTGCAGTAAGTTGGGTTGACTTGCACTGTCGCAAAACTAGCTTTGTGGGACTACTTTTGACATTGAGGCTTCCTTTCTAATGTCAACCAACAACTCATAAGCAAAATCTAAAATCTATTGTTTGACACTTTTCAAATTGTTTTTGACTTGTAATGGCACAAATTGACTTGTAGAACACCTTGACTACTCACCATTGTTGATACGAGAGGACAAAAGCAAGGCACAAAGGGGTGCAAGGAGTCTTCTCTAGGGCATCTAAAGTATTAACAATCATCACATTGCCAACATGACCTGAACTACAACACAACCTACTAATATGAGGGATGCAAATAGTTAGTAGAGAAATCACAGATTTTGTACCTCTCGGTAATCAGTTCATATCCTGCAAAATACTTCTCCGTTGTGCACAAATTTTGGTAGGCACTACTGACCAAAATTCAGCTCAAATGGACACTGTTTGGCTATCCAAACAAATCATCTACCAAAACTGCTTTGTTCCAAAATTTTGTGACCGAACTATCAAAACATCTCTCAAATCCGATGCTTTACTCAACCAATCCTCAACCAACTTCAGACCTCGAAGTATCCTAAGCAAGGAATAAGCTCATCAAGTTTTGGGACAATCCAACCATGGTTGATCCTCTAATCACCGGCTTAAGGATAACCGGTTTATTGCCCTAAAATCTAGATAGTTTTCCGCTCTTCTTTTTTTTGCTTCACATGTTGTGGAGTGTGTTCTGCACTCTCTAATTCTTCTTATAGCAGCGGTAGCTTTCTCGCTGAGGATAGAGGCTAGGGTTTTCCTCACATGCCTCTTAGGAAACAACTTCAACTGTTGATTTAGGCACCAACTCAACAATACACAAGCATTAGACTGGTGGGCTGTTTTTGTAGGGCACAATGCATACTTCACGTGGAGAGGCAGTCCTACAAGATAAGGGACCGTTGCTAACTATCCTTCTGTAATTCCTCAAATAGAGTCCTGAACAAATCCTTTGATAGCACCATATACATAATGATGCTGACCAAGACTAGGGACGTGCCTTCTCTAGCTCTTTACTTAGCTGATATAGCATCTTGCACTACCCATGTGATTGTCCAAGATGGAATTGACTTGACAACACAGGGTCTAGAGAAGAAAGCAGTACTTGCATTGTTGACCGGCTTTGTTGTTTCTATGCTTAACATTGTTTGGTGAGACATAGCCTTCAGGGCTATCAAAGAGTCATTACCTATCTAGAAATTAACCTTACTATTGGTAACTAATTAGTTGTCTTCGAACATTTAAAAAGCTCCAAAACTTCCTTTTTGACATCAACAATTGTAGTGGATGCACAAACAAACAGTTACCATGGAAGTGAGCAGAAAAGGGGTGACACCGAAGAAGGTCGGTTTTTGTCTACATGATCCTTATGCACCTAAAGATTGCGAACTTGGATAGGAAGCTCATGAGTACCAGGTGACCTATTATAGCACATAATATCACCATCCATTGTCACTCGACTGACAACTTGTTCAACCTTAAGTGGGGTGCACCTTTCTGATCCAATGGGGATGACATAAGTTGCTAACTAGATGACCGACGTCATTACCGGGACAGTCAAGTAGAGTCACTTGTCTACCATCTCTTGTAGTCTGTTTATGTTCATGTCAGTGACCTATTCTTCAAAGGTTATCCTTTGGACGACTCCATAAGGAAGTCCTACTATATCTAGTTCGACGTACAGATCTTCAGACAAGATAAGGAGAGATAACCAAGGAAGAGCTCATGTAAAAATAATACATCGGTGTAGTTCTGCAATGGAGCATGACTAGGAACCTCAATACTAGCACATGCCGAAAAGACAACCTTTTGTGTGTGCACCCCAGTGGACTCTCGGTTTTGTCATGCACCGTAGATTGCTAATCGTGGCACCATTACTGAACATACAACCCACAAGAATTCTCACGTGGCACAAATTTGGTTGCATAGGAGCAAGCACCATGCGAAGGAGGAATAGCAAGCAAAGGTAGTCACAAGGTTAGGAGTCAACAAGGAGGTTATCCAAAGATCAAAACATAGCGCAAGAGAACATAGCTTAATTGCCGAAGACAACTGAGCAGGGGACTCTTGCCTAATTTCCATATATGCCTTGTGTTCACCAAAGTGATTACCAGATAAAGATTAACATGAGATTTGGTCTTGCCGAGCAGCAACATGAGATCAAGACTGATAAACGTCTAGAGACTTGAAAGAGTTGGAGATTAAACAAATGAGATTCGAGGGACTGAGCCAATGCACTGACTAGGGATTTAGTTGATAAAGCAGTGACATGATCTACGAGGAAAAGGTTCCAAAGCCTGGGTAGATAGCGATTAGCGTTGCACCAGATCATCTGTAGAAGGAGCAATGAGGTCCGACAAGGATTTTTGAGCAGGGTCCTCCCACACAGGAGCAAGACATCCATGACATATGCAAGCATTCAAGGAAACTAAGCTTGGGCTTAAGGTCAAGCAAAGGCATGGATATAGGTCTTCGTAGCCTAACGTTCAAGGGCTAACAACCACATGTACAGGCTCAGGCTCCTAAGAGAGAACTTAATTGGAGATGACAACCATGAGATTATCAAAACTTGGACGCTGTTCCAGGATAGCGCTCTTCAGCACTTGTATGCTTACCGAGGGCAAATGGGGTGACAACTACGGCACTACCTAGATAACGAGCATCCACACATACATCATGGTCTTAAGCAAGCAATTCAAAACACTCAACCCAATTAGCTTAAGAGACTATTACTAAGCACAAAGCTCGTACATAACAAGTAAATCACCTACAACAACACCACTACACGTATCATGCAAAACATGGTTGTAAGGTATTGTTATCTTTTATTTCCTTTTTACTAAGTAGGTGAATATCTCTTCCAAACAAGTTTTACTTATACTTAGCAAATTAGTTTTCAAAGAGGTGAAGTTTTTGCTAACTATTAACTTGTCATCTATTTCCTTTGGAAGTAAACATACAATGAAGCTAATCACATACTATCTTCAAACATAGCTATTCAAGCGGCATGGAACATGGCATTTTGCCTAGCTTCACACAGGGAAGATAGTAACATCACATGGATCACAAGTTACTTAGTATTAGAACAAAGTGAGGGAAACATATTTATGCACAAACACAACCATGATGTAGGCTCGTCCTATTTGTCCTCACAAAATTGCCAGCCTAAGGCGGCAATTACGTTCTATGTTGGTGGCATAATACATACTCTCTCGATATATAGCTAGTCATCAGCTACATTCAATCTATGCATTCGTGGTTAGCGTACCTGCAAAAGGATTTTATTTCAGCCCAACCCACAATTATATATGCACAGAAATAAAAGTCTAGTCTCTAGGTCGAATGTTCAAGAGCAACAATATATCTGAAAGCAGTGAACTAAATACTTCCATATATATATATATACTTCTGTATCAAAACTACCCGATCATTAAATTTGCTACACATAATTAAATACACACCATACACACATGCAAGCATGCGTATATAGTCCTATCTAAGCTAGCTCCCCCTGACCGCACACTCACACTTGCGGTCATGCCACTCATCAACTTACCTTCTTACCTGGGCGTAGAGCTATAGTGATCCATACATTACCATTCAAGTGAACGGCATCCATAAAATAGCACGTCGTATGGACGACGAAAGTAAAAATTGCAATAAAGTACATCCCCCATAGTTAGTGTTAGTTTACTTATTGCCACCTAAAGGTCCTTAATTGGGCTTAACTGGAGGTTGTCGCTAGCATAATTTTGCAAATAAGTTTTTGACAAATTTGTCTATAGCTAAAGGTTTAGTTAAAATAGGCTTTTTAAAACCAAAACTTTATTTTTAAAACTATGTACATGATAGTATTATGCTTAATCTTGCTCTGATGCCAGCTGTGATAGAACTGCCCAATTTATACAAGATCAAGTACGGTTGTCCCTGTTTAACACGTTGACGCGCGTATACTTTCACTTATATAAACCCGGTAGTTCGTCGAGTGTCACGAAGGACCTCGGTAAATCAACATCATAATCAAGATCACATGAATAAGCAAATACACATCACATACACAGAGTTGCAGTGGAAATAATATTACAAATGGGTTCACAAATAATAGTACAAGTTTGGGATTCGAAACCGATTAGTGAAAACAACATAGCTTTCAAATGATTACATTAATATAAGTTCCAAATACATTGCTAACATAAGTGACATCCTCTGATAAAAGCATATAGATGAGAAATAAATATAGAGTCACCGAGCCCACCGGCGGTTAGCCACTATCTTCAGCAGGCCAAGAACTTAACCTGCAACATGGTGGGATAAACCTTGAGTATTCAAATGTACTCAGCTAGACTTACCCGTCATAAACTAGAAATAAAGAGACACCAAAGAGTATGCAAGGCTTTATAGGTGGAGCTAGCTTGACAAAATTTTGCATAAAAGCCACTAGTTGAGCTCAGTGTTCGCCTAAACGGCCACTAAATGGTAAACGGTGGTAAATTGTTTTGTTTAGGGGATAAACGGAAATTAAACAGTTGACCGTTTAAACGGTAAAAAAGGAAAAACGGTCTAAACGGCCTAAACGGAATGGAGATAAACAATATTAAATGGGCTAAACAGCTGTTTAAACGGTTGTTTAGGCGAACACGAGGTAAATCTAGTTCAGTTTTGTTTGGATAAATTTGTATACTTAAGTTTATTATATTTATAAATGTGTACACTTGATATGTTACATGCATAAATATCTATATTTGGTTCTTTTCACATGCATAAATATATATACATACCAAAATAATTGATTTTTACTCAGATAAATATGTATAAATGCTAGAATACTTGATTTTTTATATGCACATATATAATTATATGTATTTTTTTAAAGTACAAAACCGTTTAGACCGTTTAACTTTGTTTAAACACCATGTAAACAGCCTAAACGCTAAACGAAGGACGACCGTGTAAAGACCGTTTACCGTTTAGGAAAACATTGGTTGAGCTATACATTTTACATTTCGGTAACCAAGTTAATTATAGCTATTCATCTCTAGATTAGCAACTAACTTGTGCCAAACATGTGGAATATTATTTAGTAACAGGCAATAGTAACCATAGCCGGTGTAGTAATGTGAGTATCATCATCATTTCCATCAAGTTTCCATTAAGTTACTCTATGTTGGCGCTGCTCAGTCAAGTTCTCACTATCCAGGAGAGACAGCAATTCGAATCGATTCCTACCCAGCTGGGGAATTTATTCCAAACACAAACCGAGGCACACCTATGCCAAGGTAGCCTCAAGTCACCTTTGGTATAATTCAGGACTAACTCGTGGGTCCAATCAGCGCCGCACCCTCAAAGATTCTACCAATCTGCCAGGAAGATCGGGACCCGGTCCTACCCTTCAACTCACGCCATTAACTCTCCGCACATCCTTACTACCTCCAGTGTGCGCACTTTCACTTATTGGGGCCCGACCTGAATTGAGCTACTCGGCTTCGTGGTCGTATCATCGGATCCGGGTAGCTAAGTGCTAGGCATGCGTTCAACATGACATGAGGACGTACATCGAATCGGTCCTTAATCGACATAGAAGGGGATAGATAGGCACCCAAGACCTCCATGCCTTGTTGCTTCTCTATCATGATCCCACCCAGTCTCCTTTATTCATTGACACATGGTTATTTCCACGATAGCAAATATAGCTAACCGTGCTTTGGTATCCACCTATATCTCGCAGGTGACAGGAATCACCCGACTTCTACCTGTCTAAGCATTGCTAAGCATACATTCGATCCTGGACCTACATAGGGTTCAAGGTATATTTCTGGACAAGGTTGTTCTATGCATCAAGTGGTTTCAATTAACTCTTATAACCTAATGCATCAAACATAAGGGACTCAAGTGATATTTGTAAAAAACATAGGAGGCTTAGAATGCTCTGGGGCTTACCTGGGATCCAACACTAAGTTAGTGTTTGTTAGATGACACTCGCTTGGTGAGCATCTCCTGTTCAGGCATGTACTCTAGGGGTCCTTCCATCTTCGGGAATGGTCCACCAACACCATCTTCTGGTTCGCTTCCATCATCACGTCCTTCACGTGATGCATCTAGCGTACCTAGATGAGATGCAATAGTACAAGTGCATGAATATGAAGAATGATCACATCATATTGATTTAAGCACTAGATAGCAAGTCATTCAACTAAGTAACTAGGGCTACATAATTTAGAGCATGCACCAGCAACATCAAGAATGGAAAATCAACTTAAGTGCATACACAGAATTTGGACAGCAGTACAGCAGTCGCGTGTTTCAACCATAACTAGAGTTACAATCATTCAATAAAAGTGATATTGGACTTTCTGGAAATATAATGAAATTTTCTACAACTTTGTTATTCATTCCAAAAGCTAACTCATAGGTTAACATGATCAAATATACCAATATCTTAGGTTTGTACCGATAAGGAAAAAAACTAACATTAACTTCAGAAATGTATAACTGGAGTTCTAATCATCCAACAAGCATGATACTTAACTTTATAGAAATATTATTAAGTTATCTATAACTTTATTATTATCATCTTTAGGTGATTCAACTGTTATTTGGCCTTAAACACACAAATGAACAATTCTATCCAAAACATGGATAGAATCTGATATGCAACTTCAGACAGCAATAAGTTGAGTTCTAGATTTCACAACAAGGTGGTTATATACTTTTTAGAAATCTTAGCAAACCATGCACATCTTTGTTATAAACAGCGCAAGCTAATTCCAAAGTTAACCAGGTCAAACATCAGAAAGAAAACATCTGTATCCAGATTAGGACAGAATCTGTCACACCACTTCACAAGCTCATAACTGGAGATTTAAACCATCAAAAGGGGTGATCTTTAACAATTTGGAAATCTCATGAAAATCAATACACTTCTTCTATTATCTACAAAACATGATTCAAAGCTTAGCTAAGTCAAAGAACACAATCATTCAGATCTGTACAGAGAGCATGCAAAAACCTAACAACAAACTTCTAAAATCTATAACGCCTAAACCAACCTTCCTATGCTCTTGAAAATTTAACGCAATCTAGATTATGAAGTTACCTACAACTTTTATTTTCACCACATTTACATAAAACATCATTATCACCTCAAAAATGATTGCACAACAAAAAGTATACATGCAGCCAAATTTCAGAAGGTAGCATGTTGGTGTTTTCACTTGTTTCCCCCAACAGAGATTTCATACATATATCATTCAAAGGCTCAAACAAACATCCATATAGCTCAACTACATTTCACAAAGTTAGTGTAATTAAAGTAGCATCTCATGGCTTAGGCATATGCCTATTTGTTATTAACTTTCATTAACTTCCATATATATATATAATTTTTAGTGCCATATGAGAACAACTAGTTTGGGGCTGATATTTTTATGATAGGAAGATGATGACCACACATGATTAATGTACAAATTTCACATGCTTAGGTTTTGTAATTTTAATTACTACAAAAAGGACAAATTGCAATTGCAAGAAATCATGTGAGAGCAAGATAAATATGAAATTCAATATTTTCTGCAAATGCATGGTCATATTATGTATCAACATGACACAACCACATCATACCAAGGCAATGGAACAACATTTTCCATTTTTACCTCATCATAAAAATTATAACTTATTTAAAACCATTTAAAGCTATTTATCCAACCCTAAACAAGATAAATCAATAACTCCTTCATACTACATTCAATGAGCCTAAAATTTTTACCACAACACGCACATAGCATAAAGTAGTCTACCATAAAAATTTCACAGCAATTGGAATACCAAACTTTAGATAAGAAAATGACAAGCAAAACAAGCTCAAATTGCCTATTTAACAAGATTAAATCAAAACATGATAAAAACAGTACACAACTAGCATGTTTAATATTTTTCTTAGCTATATAGTGTCATCACAAGACTAACACAACTAGAATCACAATTTTTGGACTTCTATAATTCAAGATATGCATCTAACCAACTTAAAAGGATTTCTAAAAGCACTTTGCAAGAATAAAGAAAAACATCAAAAACTTTCTACAAACACATATCATATTATGACTCTAATGTGTGGATCTACTCACAAGGATTCCAAAGAGTCCTCATTTGCTATTTTACGATTTCTCTACAATTTGTTATGATTTTCCAAATTTTCAGCCATAAAAGAAAAACAACATTGCACCGGGGACCCTATACTTCTCTTGAATTCATGCATGAGGTCCTCCATGTGAATGAAATAGAGGAGCACGCCGGGGCTCACCGTTGCCGGTCGAAGGAGGCTCGCCGGCGGTGGGGGAGTGGCGGCGGAGCAGCAGGGGACTAGCGTGCACCCATGTAGCGGCTCGTAGCGGCAGGGGCTTGCCTGTGGAGGCCTGGCCATGCGCGTGCGCGGCGCCCAGAGGCGCAACTCCAGCGGCGGCGGCTGCGGGGTTGGCTGACTTTCGCTAGTAGGAGCCAACAACGGCGGGGAGGACCTAGGGACCAGAGCGCACCTGCGGGCTGCCTGGCTCGGCTCGAGGTAGGCCAGGACGACCTGGCCATGCGGCACCAGTGGCACAGCTCCGGTGGTGGCGGCCGCACGAGCGTGTGTGAGGAAGGGAGCGAGCAGAGGCGAGTGCGAGCGTGCACGAGAGATGGAGCACAACGAGGAGAAGGCGGTGGTGCATGCGGTAGGATGCGAGGGAGAGCATAGCAGCGGTGCGACGAGCTTGCCCGGCCATCAATGGCGCCCGCCGCGGTAGTAGAGTGGAGGAGGGCGAGGGCGTGCGTGAGGGAGAAGGAGGAGTGGGGAGGCTTGGGTGTCCGCTTTGGAGGGCGCTGAGGCATGGCTGGGAGGCAGGCGCACATGGCAGGGACATGCGTGCTCGCTCAGGCATGGACGCCATATCCCGGACAAGCGTCGTCCGTTGAAGCAATTCCCTGAGCACGTGGCGGGCGATGGTGTGCCACTATGGGACGCCGTTTTGGGCTGGCTACGGGCCGAATTGTACCTTGGGCCCAAAAGCAAAGTAGAAGCCCGCCTAATGATCTACAAAACCCATTAAGGGTGCCTAGCCATTAGAGCTCTCCATTAGCACCTAATTAAGCTCAAAGTTGATAGCATCAGCGACTAATCGAGGATTAAGCCTTTCTCTGCTTGAGCTCGAATTACTTGGTCAAAATGTGGTCAAATTGATTCCAACTTTTTGTATGTCCTTCTCCCAAACATATATTCCAACTTTTATATTTGGCTCAACTTGAGTTGCTTAATAAAAATCCGAGAACGCGAAACACCAATGTCATTGACGATGAATTCCGGACTTAGAAAAATTTACCGGGAGCCTAAGACAGCAGCTGATTCAATCTTCAAGCCTCTATTTGATCTGGCTCTTGGTCAAAAAACAAAGTTTGTTCTACTCCACTTAAACTTCAACTTTTATTTAAGGTACAACTCCATGCAAGCACTATAAGTGATTGGTCAACATAGGTCAAAATAGCATCATGGTAAAGCTTAAATTAGAGTTTTAGACCGATTGAGGCATTTTCTTGACTTTTGCTCAACATGAACCCTTCATGACTTTTGTTGTAGAGTTCAATTAGAGTCATTTGGGTAAGGTAGCAAGGTTTGGTCAACATCTCATATTCCCATTTACTTAATAAAGGAATCCAAGAAAGATTATAACTTATCGAACCCATTGCTTAACTAGTGACAAACACCTAGGGTGTTACACGGTTCTTGAAAGAAAACTCTTCCTTCCTATGTTTGATTATGAAGTAGATCTTGGCACTGTCTGTGTAGATGATGGCTTTTGTGGTGCTTAGGAAAGGTCGGCCCAAAATAAAGGGTGCCCTTATATCTCCACCTGTTTCTAAAACCACAAAGTCTATGGGAACATATGATTGTCCCACTTGAACAATGGCATCTTCAAGAACTCCCTTAGGGTAGCAGAGTGACTGATCTATAGGCTGCAAACACATATTTGTGTACAACAAAGTATCTCCATTAATTTGATCATAAATTACCTTAGGCATGATGTTGACACTTGCTCTGAAGTGACAGATAGCTTCTTGAAAAATGTGAGGTCCAATGGAGATGGGGATGACAGGTCTCCCTAGATCACTCTTCTTTTCCAGCAAGGTATAATCTATCCATCTTCCCATTGATGGTTGTATATAATAATATGTTGCATTGTGAATATCAACAAGATTTGCAGTTTCTAGATCTTCCGGTTGCCCCTGAATCTTACCTTTGTCGGACGGAGGAACAACAACAACCTGCTAAGCTATTTGTGATTCTACCATTTTATTAAAGCTATGCTGGTTCTTAGTGGCAGAAGCAAAGCTATCCATTCTATTATTTATGTTCTCTAGAATTTTATCATTAGTAGATACCTTTCTAGATAATCCCTCCATAAGTTTGGATTGACTAGCAATTAATTCTCTCAAGGGTGGTTGATTCAAATTATTAAAATTATTACCTTTATAGTTACCTTGGTAGTTTGGTCTCTGTTGCTAATTCCATCCTTGATTCTACTGAGGATGAAAGTAGTGGTTGTTGTTGACAAAGCTCACATCGTCATGGGTTTCATGATAGTTTCTCCCAGAATGCCCAGTGTTTCCACACACTTCACATGTCATGCGAGAATCATGAATGTGCATGACTTCTTGCTTCTCATTGGCTCAATCTTCAAGCTTCTTCATTAGCAGGTCCATCTTAGCAGATAGCTTGTCTACCTACTTGAGTTGATGAATACCTCCACCTCTCTTGCGGGTCTAAAGATGTTCTTTATTCCTACCTTGGTTGGAGGCCATCTTCTCCACAAGAGCCATTGCAGCTGGTATGGTGTTACAAGAATGCACCTCCAGCAACAGCATCCATAGTCTCACGGGTACTATTGGTCAACCCATGGTAGAAAGTCTATATGAGTAGCCAATTCTCCATCCCATGATGAGGACATTCCGCAATGTAATCTTGAAAGCATTCCCAAGCCTCAGGGATAGATTCATCACGTTGTGGCTGAAAGCTTGAGATTGTCCCATGCAAAGCATTGGTCTTGCCTATGAGAAAGAACTTTGCTAGAAAGGCAGTGGAGCAATTATCCCATGTAGTATTTCTATCTTTGTTGGTGTAGAACCATTGCTTCACCTTCCCCAAGAGTGAGAATGGGAAGAAGCAACGTAATATGGCATCTTGGGTTACTCCTTTGATGGTGAAAGTGCTACAGATCTTCAGGAAGTGTTAGAAATGTGCACTCGCATCTTGATGTGCCTTTCCACAAAACTAGCTTGCTTGCACCATGTTGATGAGGGCTGGCTTGAGCTCGAATCCATTATCTCCGATATTGACTGTCAGTCTAGTACGGATGTTGGACGTAGTTAGAGCAGAGAATTCATGGAGAGTCATGTTAGCCATAGCTTCAAATTTAGGTGTTAAGCTTCGCCTTATATGGTTGTCTTCTGACTTTAAAGCTAGAACTTTCTTGAGTTTAGCTCTAGTCCTCCTGATTAATGTTTCTATATCTTCAACGTAGTTTGTCGAAAGGTCAAAATCGGTCATATATTACCCTACATAAGATACATAAGTAGACAAAACAAGGTTAAGCCTATTTGAGCAGAGGTCAATGGTTATCTTTGATCACATCAATAAGTATAACTTTATCAATACTTCCTTTGCCTAGCTACCTTCCCCAACAACAGCGCCAGAAATGCTTGTTGACATTTCTTAGCGTTGCTACTGAGAATAGAGTTTTAAATCTAGTCCCCAGCATCTAGTCCCCAGCGACAACGCTAGAAATGGTTGTTGGTATTTATCAACTTGCCATTTGTTTTAATAGCCACATATTATAAACCTATATCTCCTAACATTACTTTACTAGCTTGTCATTCCTAGTGATGATGCCAGAGATGCTTGTTGGTACTACATAGCATTACTACTAGAATAATACTGAGCAGTTCTTTATTAATTTATGTGACTAGGAAGAATAGATATGAATATATATATTAAAGGAATCTACAAGCGCATAGATAGTTATACCATTGTAGCACTTCACCCGGGAGTATTCTAGTTATCGTTATTTATATTTTTACCGCAGGGAAGGTCTAGCATGGACACGTATTGATTACTAATACTATTGATGGAGAAATAAATTGTAACCAATGTTCTACTCATAACAGGGGTAAGTTAGGATAAGATATATATATATATGATAAGTATTGATCAATGATAATGGTAAATCACTCAGAGTACTCCTTTTTATGGCATTAGCATGGTCAGGTAGAATATTAGAGGAATAATTCCTAAGTCATTCTTAATTACAAGTCAAAGCATACATTGATTAGTACAATTATACCTGGTAGTCATTGCTAAGATCATCTTCATATCTACACATAATGGATATTACTAAGGAAGATTAAGAATAGAGCTTGTTCTTCCTTTGTAACCGGACCCTACGTGTGCCTATATTCAGGGAGTGGACTATAAAGGACTCAATGGGAGTGTCATATCTGCGATCTACCCCATTGCCTAGAATATAGGGTGTATCCGTAGGTAAATAGCATATAAGCACCATGCTTACACAATGTTGACCACTCACCCATGGTACCTTGGAGTGAGCCCTATACAAACTTATGCATGAACATGATGATAATCTAACTATACTAAGCATATAATTAAAGTAGACAATGAACATTATAACGTTGAACATGAATAAGATGAATACTAATATTGTCATTTCAATTGTATCTAGCATATAAAAATAATGGAGGTACAAAAGATAGGGGGTACAAAGATTATACCAAACCACGCTCTTAACATGATCGGGAATCCAAGCGAAGACTGCTTGCCTCCCTATAGACCTAGCCTAACTAGCTATGCCCTAGAATATGGTGGAGCTTTGAGGATGATTAGGGTTTCTGTCTTCTCAAATAACTTGATAGCTGGAGTTATTATGCCTGGAGGGTGGCAGGGGTTAGTATATATAGCCCGGAGCATCCAACATGAGCCCTTGGATGAAACTGACTTAAAGGACGATGTAGATGCAACCTAGGAGGCGGTGGAGAACCGACATTCGAAGGAGGGCTGACATGTGGGCCTAGGGGGTCGGGCGACCTGTAGGTGGGGCCGGAGCCTCTGCCTCTCTGCCTCGGTGTGGAGTCCTCTTGAGTCTTCTAGAGTCTTCTAGTGTCCGTTTCACTATGGATAAGCACGATTAAATATGACATGTAGGTCCACCTTGATGGTTTCCTAGATAAACCCTGCAGAAAAATATAGATTCACCAAAACTTGTGGAATTCGTTAGTTTAAACCCCTAGACCTTCATTGGTGATTATATTTATGCCCTTATATATGTTATATTGATAGTTTATAATGGTTGTTAACTACCATCAACAAGTATTCTCTCGTACATATGTACCAGTACACATCACCTCCTCCGATCCCTACTCACCAGCCAATCCCTACTCATCGGTGGTGCATAGAGCGAGCAATGGGGCACTGGTCATCTAGCAAGTATTCCACCAACTACAAAGACAAAGATGGGAGGAGGTGAATCAATCGACGTCGAGCCCCGAGCGTGAGGAGGAGCCCGCCGAAGATGACAGGGAGCCTGCCAACAATGAGGAGGAGGAGGCGCCGCAGGCGGTAGAGGAGGAGGAGGAAAAGGAGGGGGAGGCGCTAGCTGAGGAGGTGGACAACATCACCGAGACTATTCCACCGGGGTTCGCCCCCATGCCACGCAACAAGAAGCGCAGGCTCAACGCTCCATCCCCCAACACGATCATGGAGGACGAGGATGACTCAGATGACGAGGAGTAGGATGATGAGGAGGGCGGCGACAATGATGATGGTGGGGGCAACGACGTCGATCAGTAGGTGTAGTTAATTAGTGTAGTAGAAGTAGGTCTAGTACTAACTAGTAGTAGTACAATGGCAGGTGCGTTGTAGTGCACTTTTGGTCTATTTCGAATGGCCTCATGTACCCATATAAATATTAGGAATTAGGAATCAATATAATGGTGGTTTTAACTATTTTTGAGTGTTTTTCATGTATTTTGGAATGTGCTTTTGATGAGGGTGCATAGGTAATGGCTTTCTTTGAACAGTGAACACCATTGCGACGAAATGAACAAACTGATATAAACACTGAATAAACAAGCGCACTACCAAATTATAGATTGAGATACATCAGCATTATTGACATCTAGATACATACCACAATTAACTAAGTTCAAACCATTGCCTAACTCATCTTGTTGCCCTCCCACTTCTGCACCCTTTTTTGCATGTCTAGCCTATGGCAAAACGAGGGGGCGAACTATCATTTGGTTGTTGATTTTGCATGTCCAAGATAAAAGAGCTGGACGGACACCTAATATATGGTCTAGCCTCGTCTAATACATGGCTGGACTGTGCTTTGGTGGCATAAAAGATTAGGCACCTATTCTTGGGCCTTGGTTGGTTTTGCAGAGCTAGGCATGGCTACATGCATAATAAGAGGAGAGCAGTGCTATTAGAAAGATAACATAACATCAAACCAGACTTCATATATATATGTGGAGTACATCAATGATACGAGTTCAGACTACATAACCATGCCTTCATCGACCATAATAAGAGGAGAAATGTGCCACACTACTCAAAGTCATACAACTACTACATAAACATACTAGTTCTAACTACAAATGATTAACATGACTTCATAGTAGTAATGAGCACCAGACAGCATACTCATCCTAACTACAAATGTTTACATGACTTGATACTACTAATTAATTCAATGAGTGGTGTCATCCCATAGCTCTAAGCAAGTCATGGAACAAGGGTACCAATAGGCATGATCAAAATCCAACACCTACAAGGTAAACCTACCTAGATTGAAACCAACAAACCTCTCCGCCACATCGAACCAAAGGATCACTTCACCCACTCCTACCATGGGTTGCCAAGAGCTGATTCGGCGAAGGCGAGCTGGATCACGATGGGACCACCTCTATAGATCCCTCAGACATGTCCTCAGTGGATGGCGAGCAGGACTACAACATTGCAGGAGACCCGCTCCCGCTGTGGGGTGCCTAGGGTGGATCCGGTGATGGTGAGCTCAACCACAACGGGGCCACCAATGATGGCGAGGTGGCCCATACCAAGAGCGGCGGTGGCAAACGAACCACCAGTGCCAGCGGCATCAATGTTGTTGTTGTGGGCGACAAGGAGACCAATGCCAACCTAGGGGATGATGTGCAGGACCATGATGGTGCCTGCGACGACAACAAGGTGGACTGCATCAGGAGCGGCAGTGGTGAGCCAACCACCGATGCTGGTAGCCTAGGAGATGGCTTGCAGCAGCACGATGGGTACCAGCAGTCTAGAAGGGTATGAAAAGGCATTGAAGCAGGGTGCGCCAGTGCAATGGAGGAAGCGTGGACCAGAGCCCAGCCATGGTTCCTCGAGGAGGACCTAGAGCGCTTCATGGGGATGGCCTTCGTGGGAACCTATGGAGAGGCAGAGGTAGGGACTTTGTGAGGTAGTGCAAGGCCAGGGCTTTTGCACAATGTAAGGGGGGGAGTGAAACAATGGGAGTGAGGCCAGGCTTTGTACACATAGGGACCCTAGGGCTGGAACAGGCTTCTGACGTGACTGCACGACATTCATCATTACTAGTACTATCTGAGTAGCGAATATTTTAGATGGTCAGACCTTCTGTCGTCCGGTGAAGTATATAGTGCAGTCCATTCCAAGCAGTCGTAGGCTCATGGTAGCCGAGGGGCAGCAGCTAGCTAGAGATGGCTACATGGTTTCATAGGTTCTGATCGTCTGCACACCTTTGGCTATGTTTGAAGCTGCCGCTTTAGGAATCCAATACCTTACTACTTCATGCATGCAGCCACAGACGGTGCAGCTCCTATTTGTAGCACAGTCGATCAGGCAAAAGTTCTACTCATAGCTGAGTACAAGAGTTACATGTCCGGCCTATTCAAATTTACGCTGCTCGGACTATCAAGTGAACATACGGTTTACAAGAAACAGGTAAATGTCATTTCGTCTAATATCATAGAAGGACGTAATCAGGGGAAAAGTTATGAGCGAGAAGGATGGGAAAATGCAAATGGGTGAGGAAAGGGGGGAGCCAGAAGGTAGGTGATTGATGCAATGCTATTGGATGAGGGAAGAGGGACGCTCCTTTCATATAGACCTTGCACGGCTGATGAGAGTGAAGCGAATGCGGCAGGAAAGCTGGACACAAGAAGTGAATCAAGAGAAAGAGCTTTTGACCACCAAGACATGCTTAACACCTGAATGCCTAGTGCGGTTGTGTTGTATTGTTTTGCTTTGGCAATATCCAGCAACATGATCACTTAGATAGAATCATATGGTAGCACACAAGACACAAAGTTTATACTGGTTCGAGGCACAGTGCGTGCTAATCCCTACTCCAGTGGTACGACTGCTCTTGTATTCGTATGCCCAATTATAGGGGTTGTTGCTCCTAGCTACGTGGTAGATGGAATAGGTGGCAGATTGGATCTTGAGCCCGAGGTCCCTACCCACCTTTATATAGGTAGGAGAGGTAGGGTTACAGAGAGGCCAATCAGGCTAACAGATTGTTTCCTAGTTTGTTACAACAGATTGATCCTTGCTATCATCCAGATATGCCCGCCAAGGTTTGCCTTGATCTCCACATTGGTTGATCGCATTAGCCTTTGTGGGCCTCCTCCTTGACAGCTGCTGGGCTGATAGCTTGGTAGTAGTCATATATATGGGCGGTGTAGGTGCCCCTGGCCCATATCTCTAAAAGTAGCCCCTATAGGACTTAATGATAAGCTAGCATGTAGCTTTAAGCCCTCAGGAAGCAGTCTCCTTTATAAGTTCTGCATACTATGAGTACACAGTGAGCATCTTTGGGTGTCGAAGCTTCGAGTAGTGCAATCAGATATTCCCAAGTATTGGGCAGCCAGTATGTTGCCGTTCGAGTACCAAGAGCATTTCTCGGGCAAGAATCTTCTTCAAGCATCGAGTGCGGTGACGGTACAGTGTACATCAAGGAACATTGTTCCCTGGTAGCTTTAAGTGCCTGGCTCAGGTGGTTCACCCCATATCGAGAAACATAGTTTCCTAGGTGTAGCCCTCAAGATGTTGTCAACACCGTGTTCGGGTGGCGTACCCGATAACCGAAAGCGTAGCGTCTAGGACATCGTGGATGCCAGGTTTAGGATAGAAATACCGCTGTACTCGAGAAGTTGGATCCTGACATATCCCGGCGTGTAAATAGTGGTTGTGCATCATTAAGTCCTAGTTGTAAAACAATAATGAGGATGGGGTAGGTGCACCTCCATCGCTCGTGTGCCACTAAGCCAGTTGATTTTTGGGGTGACCCTGAAACGACATGATTTCCGCGAAGGGAAATCCACAGAGTCGAAGTGTAATAAGACCCTTGTAGATCATATTACCCAAATTCCAGTCGAATATCACATCCATACAACGTAATATCATAGTACAAATAGTGTGGAATTACATAAATTATTACATCGCCGCATTGGCGGAATCAAAAGTAACATTCATTCAGAACAGCTTGAAGATAAGATCGCCAAACTCGAGTGTAGGAACGAACCCCTCAACCATCAAACTCCTCAGAGCTATACTCCTCAACAGAACCTGTGTGCCAAAATTTATCAGTACGATTTGTACTGGCCACTCCCACCCTATGAGCATTGCTTTGTGGAAATTGGATGCAAGTTGGATATAATCAAAAGGAACCTATAAGGCCGGGGTTTCCTATGTATTAGCATATCAAGTATATAATAACAGTTGGTCAAGTTTTAACACCATTCCCACACCCATTCCACCCCATTTCTATCCAGAACCAGGTTTCGATCCAGGGATAAATATACCACCATCTCCTCACCATCACCATACCATCGCTCAGTCGATAGGCCAACTCCCTCTCGGCACTGTCTCATGGCCTGTAGCCCCTGGCTACGATCGACACTCTCTCACGAGGGAAGAAGAGAAGGACTCATCTCACTATCTAGTTTAAGTGAAACCCAGGAAAGGTCCATAGCCGACAAGTCAGCATATGTATCGATCGATCAACCTTACACTCTGCAGAGGTTTTACATAACCACAAGATCCGCCTTCCTCGCTGACCGTCGTCAACTGGGCTGATTCTGGCCGCTTGCTAGCCTAGGATAATGCCACCCTACCATTCAGCCCTGGTACACCCCAAGTCTAGTCTGGGGTGGCTAAAACTGTGAGTCATGAGCCGGGTCCACAAGGTCTCCATGAAGTCTTAGAAGGGTGTGGGAAAATCCTCCGCGCCCCGTACCTCCTTGCACTGTCCGCTATCAACCTAGCAGTAGTGGCAATATCCTACCAAGTAGTCCGGCCATCCCGCACCATATAGGGCGAGTGGTACGTAAGGCTTCCCGGTGAATCTGAGTACTAGTAAGTCCTTAGGGATGACCAAGCCAGAATGTCTTCATCAAGGTTTCCATTTACCGTGCCACCACAGCACCTCCACCCCGGGCTCCTCCCATCATAGGTTCACACCTAGGGCCACCTCATATACCATTTACCCACCACAAGTATCCATTTCTAGGGGTGCCCAGGTAGCACCTCGCGGCAAGACTTGCCCCAGGCTCATCGTATATTCCAACTTGGTCGACACAACCCTCACCCTCCATGCACCCAAGTCACACATGCAGTACTCTCCCCATAGTCCAGATAACACCAGTTTCTACCACGCATCAATGTAGTACAAGCGTAGTAGAAGTAATAAGCAATGAAATATAGCAGCAAGCGTGTGTCTAGCCTAATAGCAGGGTAAGCAGGGGTAAGGTTGCGTCAAGGTAAAGGCCATCAAGTAAGCATACTACCATGCAAGTCCTATCATAGTGTGAATATAACAATAAAGTAAAGCAATAGCAGTTCTATATTAGCTATGCGTAATAGGTGCTATGAGGTTGTGTGGGATGTGGCACCTTCAGTGTAGTCGTCTCCGTACTCCTCAAGGTACTCTCGGTCCTCGTCCGTCTGGTTCTCCTCCGAGTCTGCAAACGATCGCATTATAGTCATGTTAGTGACGTCTATAGAATAGCACAAAGAAGCAATGAAAATTCAAAGGAGCCAAATGCGCACAAACAGGGGTCCATTGCGTAGAGCTCGATTTTAGATGAATTTTGGTTCTGGTTTCATATTTTTCTGGGTTTGTATGAATTAGTTATGAACTTCCGAAGTTTAAATCATTTCTGAAAATGGGAAAAGGCTGAATTAATATCGTGATGACACGTGTCACGCTCCTGTTGGTCCACGTGGCATGCATCTTGGTTCTGGTACTAACAGGTGGGGGGTCCCGCTGATGTCATCATGATGTCAGCATGACATCATCAACGTCATCAGTTCCGACAGATGGGACCGGGGGCTCTTGGGTCACAGTCATATGGGTCCGGTCAAAGTCAATCATCAAGTCAATGAGCGAGTCAACGGTCATTGGATCACAGTCACAGACAGGTGGGGCCAGAGCTGCTGACGTTAGCAGCTGACGTCACCGTGACATCATCATGACGTCACCTCGGCTATCTTTGTTACTGACAGGTGGGATCCACATGACGTCACCCACTGACAAGTGGGTCCATAGTCTCTGTGTCGCTGACATGTGGGCCCGGTCAATCGGTCAACGTTGACCGGTCAATGGTCAACACAGACCGGGCCTCGACTAGGCTGATTGGGCCGGATACGGGCTGGGCTTGGCCCACCACGTGGTGCTCACTAGTGAGGCCATGTCGCCCCTGTGGGCTTTTACTGGGTCTGGGTCCACGGAATTGGTTCATGGTGGACCACCCTTCTGCGGTTCATGAACCGCACACCGAGTCCATGGTGGACCCGGTCCATCCTCCTTTTCTCTCTCCTAGCGCACTATGCGCCGGGTGCACCGCACCCCCCTTTCTTCTCCTCTATTTCGATCAGACGGCGGCATGGTGCCCGTCGACGGCGAGCTCGCCTAATTGGGGGCTCCAGTGGCGCTAAGGTGCAATTAGCTTGGGCGAAATCATCCCCTCGCCTCAACGAACACGATGGTGTGGTGAGAGTGACGGTTAGGGCTTCCCAAAGGACTGGCCATGGCAACGGTGGCTTGGCTGCGGTGCGTCGATGACGGCCTGTCTATGCGATGGCTGGGAGCAGGCTTGGTGGGGTGCATGAGCTCCCTGTGGCTCCGGTGGGTGTGGCGGGTAGGTTGAAGGGGCGCTAGAGGCTCCCGATGGCTTCGGCCATGGTGGCGGCCATGAAGGACGCGGTGGTGCTCCGATGGGGTGCGGCGCGTGTTCTGTTGGTGCGCACGGTGTGTCCCGAGTTGTCGCGGAGCAAGGCAGGGTGCAAACGGCGTGGTTCTCACGGTGGTGTAGGCAAGGTGGCCTCACCATGGCTGTGCTCTGGCCATGGTGAGCGCATGCGTGCGTGCGATGCATATGCATGGCATGAGCAGAGCGCTTGGCGCTGGCATTCCTAAGCAGAGGGCTCGGCGTCACCCCCTTTCTTCCCTTTGCTTCACGTTTCCGTTTGGCTCAACAAGAGGGTCGTGGTGGTCCTTCTATGCTACCGGTTGGCTAAGCCAGAGCAAGAGCTCGTGCTCGGTGTGGTCCGTTCATGGCGTCCGAGAGGCTAGGAGTGGTCTCAGCGAAGTGTGCTCACCGTGGAGAGTTTGAAGGCGGTGGCGGTGCTGTGTAGTGGTGGCCATGCAGCTCTCGGGACGACGACGGTGGTGCTCCCTCCTTCTCCAGCTCCGGCAGCGGCAGGGCCCCGGTAGTAGCGGCAGCGTCCTTCTCCGCGCCTCTCCTTCTCCTCTCATCCCTCGGCTTAGTGTGTTGGTGCGAATCACACGGCGGCCGCGAGGCGTGGTGAGGCACTGGGGTTCTGGGCTCCTCCTTTTATAGGCGAAGCTCAACTGCTCACCAATGGTGGACGGGGGCGGACGGCAGGCGATGCACCGAGCGCATCGGACAGTCCTGGCGTGCGGGGTTGGTGGCGTAGGGGTTGCATGGGCACGGCTCCAAGGGAATAAGGTCATGCGATTTGCGTGACCCTAGGCCCGCGCCTGCTGCTTCGGTCGGGGCTCGATCGGGAGGAGAGGCTGGCGTGGGGAGGAAGAAGACCCTGTTGCTAGGGTGGCTGACGCGTGGGGTCCGGCTGGCAGCGGGTGCGGCTCAGGCACGTCGTGACGCGGTGAAGCGGTACGGGCTAGCAGGTGGGACCCGTCGGTCGGCGTCTGCGCGTGCGCTAGTGGGCCGGCTTTGTGGGCTGCGTGCGCGAGTGGGAGGGCAGGCGGGCTTGGCCGAGCTGGCTCGCAAGGCCGTGCAGGCCTGGGCTGCTGCTGCTCCCTCATCTTTTCTTTCTCTTTTTCTTATTCTTTTTCTATTTTGTTTTCCTTTCTCTTTTATTTGTTGCCAATTTGGTTAGGGTTTGATTTATTTAGTTTCATGTACATGTGTGCACCTTGATTAAGGGTGGAGCTTAGGGCTGGTTGGTGGGGCCCACATACTTAGGTGGTACTTAGGTGATCAATTCATTGCATAATAATTTAATTATAAGTGGTCACTTTTATTTGCACAACAAAAGATCAATAAAGGCAACTCACTTGTTTAGAATTAAAATGCATGCAAGAATGTATGTGTTAGGGATTTTAAACACACACATATACAACAAATGACATGCTATGCCTATGAGTTTGTTTAGTTGGATTACGACTAATGCAACACTTAGGGTTAGCTCCTACAAATGTCACTCATCATCATATGGGGTTTTAAAGAAAAAAATTTGTAGTTGGGGTTTTTGGTGTGTGGATTTTTGGGTTGTTACAGACCCGTTGAAGGTCGTTTTGTTATCGAGCACTGAGGATGTCATGTTTTTCTTTGAGACTCATTAAGCAATGTGGTATGAATTATCGTAAGCCTCACTTAGTGGAAGAATAAGGACATTGTCCTAGAGCCCTGAGGCCAATGTAATAGTGTCCTAGTACGGGCACTACTGTGGGCGAGTAACGAATGTGTGAGCAACTGTCGGTAGTTGCGTGTGTGTTACTCTTCGAGCTGATAGCGAGTAGAACGAGTGAGCGTCCACTTCACTAAAAGGAAGCGGCAGGACAAAGCCAGACCAGCGGGGGCACATCATAAAAATCTTTTTCTAGATTCCAGGAGCTCGTACTTTGGATACAGCCATGGGCCAACCAGTTTTCTAGTTTCCTCCAAAGGGGCACACATCCGCTGAAATAAGGTACTTTGAGCTCGTCTGGGTTTTAGGAGATTTACATGACACTGAGTGTTAGAGGTTTTAGAGCCAGACTGGTGGCCCTCCTTAATACCCCCTAACTATAGAGGGGCAGGGTTGATAGCAAATGAATCGCTATCGCTTACACCTGCTGAGGGGGTGAGCCAGGCCAAGTACCTAATCTAAGTGTCAAATCACTCGCCTGCACTAGCTCGAATGATGGTGCATCAGATTTCTGACCATTTGGTCCCACTACTTCCATGGTTATGTGGATGAGTTCCTTCTCTATGAAGCTGAGGTGTCAGTTTTGGTGGCTTGTCTCCCCACACATCTATCTCAGAGGTTGTGCCTCTAGAGATCATGGGGGCATAGCCGGACCTTAACCCCTACTTTTTCTTGTGGAGATTGCTAGGATTCCATCGACCATGCATGTCCCCTACCTTTAAAACAGAGGAATTGGGAAGGGGAGTTAGTACACCTATGTAGTAGCCTTTGCACGCTCACCTTCCCTTGCTCGTCACATCTTCTATAGTTGCCAGATCTTGCCTTCCATCCATGGCCAGAGAGAAGCACCGACGAGAGGAGTCATAGGAGGGGGGCCACCAAGAGAGGAGTGCCTCCCTCTACCCAGGCCTTCCGTCTAGGCTTGATGGGGTTTAGGTAAGGAAGGATCTGCTGTCAACTTTGTTGAGGATAAATCTGATGCGTTTCTTGATGTAGTGGTTTCTCATCGGCGCACTCGGTGCCATGTGTAAGGAAAATGGACCCTAGGCCCATTTACTTTGGATTTTGGTGTTTGATGACCAACACAACCAAATTGGACTAATGAATTTGCAAGTAATTGTTTTGTAGTTCAATAGGGTGCAAGACATGACTTGAACGAAGGTGACATGATGATCCCACGATCAACACCATAAGCAAGACCCTAGAAGGATAAGAGAAGACCCAAGATATCAAGCATAGTCCAAGCACAAAGATGGGAACCAAGCCGGACACAAGACCATGAAGAAATAAGCATGGCAGAGGTGACCAGACGTGCCCTTCGTAAGGACCGAACATGTATGATGGTAGTCCAAGACAGTAGCAAGCGTTAGCAGGTGACCAGACGCTGAAGAAGAAACATGACTAGACGCGATGATTGCACTGTTCATCATCTTGGCAACACCTTCAGCATGACCGGACATGGCAGATGGATGACCGGACGCACCAGGCAGTAGCGTCCGATCGGTTCTAGAAAGGTTCCAGAGAGGCGCAAACACGACCGGACGTGTCCGGTGGCATGTGACCAGACTCAGCTTCGAGTTCGATCAACGCGCTAGCTTCAACGGTCAGGACGACTGGATGTGTCTGGTCAGGACGGCAACAACGTCTGGTCAGTAGTAGAAAGTTGGGTTTCGCCCCCAACGGCTACTTTCTCGGTGGGGCTTATAAATAGACCCCCCGACCAGCCATTTGAGATGTGGAGAGCTGAGGAAACATACCAAGGGTGTTGATACACCATTTTAGTGATCTCCACTTGCATAGTGCTTAGTGATTCATTAGGTGATTAGCGTAGGTGCTTTGTGAAGTGCTTAGGTTGATTAGACCACCGTTTATGCGCTTGCTCTAGGTTTAAGCCTAGTGTTTAGTGAGGTTTGCATACCTCTTATCACTCGATGCTTGCGTGCACCATTGTTGTACATCAGAGGGGCTTGTAGTCTTACGAGATCACACCAACCGTGTTTATGGTGTGGCCGCCACAGTGTACCGGAGGGAACAAGGCCCGTGGCATTTTGGCTAGAAGCTTGATAGTGAAGATGGCGGGGAGTGGTCTGGGAGAGGCTATGCCACGAGTGGCTTAACCAGAGACCTGCTTGCACGTGGGGAAGGCCTAGAGCTATCCACAGAGTTACTCGACTAGGAGCTTGGCCCTTGCGAGGGATTCCTTGCGAGGGGCTCCAACGAGGACTAGGGGAAGCTTGTGCGCTTTTCGATACCTCAGAAAAAAATACCAGAGTCATCGACGGGAGTTTACATATATCTACCTTACTCTTTAGCTTCTGCATTTACATTGTTTGCATAACTCCTTTTGCGGTAGAGATAGCAACACACTAGCAAAACCATAGTTGCACATTTCGATAGTTTATCTTTTTGCATAGGTTTTGCTAAGGATAGAAAAAGAGGCCATAGTTTAGAGTTGGAGTTTTAAGTTGCCTAATTCACCCCCCCCCCTCTTAGGCGTCACGGTCCCTTTCACTGTGGCCCGCCGCTGTTCGAGAGGCCTTGGTGCCATCACATCCCCTGACAACATAGGCCATGCTGTTGTGGGCCTCGCCTTCCTCCTCTAATGTGGAGGAGGTTGAAGGAGACAAGCACGACATCCATACCGTGCGAGGGGAGCTGGCTGTGGCCGAGCAATCCCTCTACGATGCGTGTCAGGAGATGGAACGACTGAAGGAGTGCCTTGCAGCGGCTAAGATTGAGATCGGCGCTGTGGATGGGGAGGCAGCTGATGGGAGGGTGGCCATCACGACAACCCGCACCAAGCTCGTCGGTGAGTTGAATGTCTTTGCTTCCTTTGTAGAATTGCTTTTCGTCTTGATCTTGATCCTTTGCATTTCCTAGTGACATAGGAGTAGCTGGGCGCTGTCCTGGTTGAGGTGGCAGATCTTCGCTAGGCCAATGAGGAGTTGGCCGGCAAGCTAGTGGGGGTGACTCATCTGCGTGATGAGTTGGTGGACTAGGCGTGTGGCGGTGCTGCCATGGCGTGAATCCATAGTAACCGATGCGTGGCATTAGAGAAGGCGATGGAGGCTGCTGTCGAGCTAGTGTGGCCAGCGGGGTCAGGTCTTCACGAGTAGGCCCTTGGCCACCCGGCGTGGATCAGGGATGTAACGGTGCATGTCCTTTGCCCTAGGGCCATGGTGGCCCTTGCCACTGCTCACCTCCATTTTAAGCCAGAGGTGGACCTACATGCGATAGAACCTTGGTTCCCACCATGGGTGGAAGTGCCTAAGGAAGTTGACATTAAGTAGCTGATAGCCTAGTTTGGTGTTGCCGCCAACACCATTGCAGCGGTTATAAATGTAGAGCAAGTCATCAAGGACACTCCTCATTGAGGTCGGGTCCTGTTGGTTTGTTGTTGTGTAAAATATTATCTTGAATAAAATTTCACTTTGTAGACTAGTAGTTGTGTGATATTGCAGTAGTAGCCCTCGAGCACTTGGGCAGGTTATTATAACATGCCTGAGTGCTGAGCCCACTTATATCACCACGACTACTTTGGCGTTGCCATGTCGGCGTAATGCTCCCGAGTGTATCAGATCGAGTGTCCTCTGGCCAGTATGGCTTTATTCAGGAGGTGACATTGCGTAACACGTAGGATGTAGCCCCCAAGCCATTCTTTAGGAAAGTGTTTCCTTGGCAGTTTAAGGCATAAAATCCTTTCGTGCATAGCAACCACATTTTTTGTTGTTAAAAAAGAAAGAGGGGGGAACAACGGTTGGTGCGTATTAATAGCACTAGCAAGTTTTGCCCTCTTGTCTTCTTCCCTCCCCTACTTGGGGTTGACCTAAGGTTTAGTGAACCGTTGGTGCCCTAGGCCTCGGTTGCGGGGTCCTTCTTGTTGGCTTAATCGTTTGTCTCCTCTTCTGGCTTTGCTTCCTCGGGCAAACTGGGTGCCTCTGGAGGCACTGGTGTAGCCGACAAAGCGAAAACCATAGAGTCAGGAGGCAAGATGCTAGCTAGGGTTTCTAGCATGAGCCGATGCTTCGAGGATCGAAGTGACTGTTAGGGCATTCTCGAGCCAGCCTCTTGTTTGTCCTTGTCAGCATGTTTTGGCTCATCCAGAATCAGATCCTGTTGGGTCTATTCTATAGCCAGCCTCTCACACTCGTATGCATTTTGGAAGCTGCCGACGACGGTGTTAACACCATGGGGGCCTAGCATTTTGAGCTTGAGATAGGCATAACTGGGGATTGCCATGAATTTTGCGTAGCAGGGTCTCCCGAGGATGGCATGGTAAGGACCCTCAAAATCTACCACTTCAAAGGAGAGTGTCTCCTTGCGGTAGTGTACTTGGTCACCAAACATGATAGATAGAGTGATCGTGCTGAGGGGCATGACTGATGGGATGATCCCATGGAACAGAGAGTGCGATGGACATAGTTTGCTCATCTCAATGTTTAGCTTTTCTAATGCACCCTTGTAAAGGATGTTTATGCCACTCCCTCTGTCCATAAGGACTTTGGTCATTTTTATGCCTCCAACAACTGCGTTGACCACTAGAGGGAATTGACCGGCCTCAATAACATGATCGGGGTGGTCATCCTTATTGAAGGTGATCCGGTGCTCGGACCATCTTAGATAAACAGGAACTGCAGGTGCGGTGGCAAAGATGAGGCGTCGGGTTACCTTTTCACTACGGTGGTCCTCGTAGGCCTACAGGCCCCTGAAGATGATCATGATGCCATCAATGTTGGGGTAGCTGTATTTGTCCTCCTCGTTGTCACCATCTTTCCCTTCTTTGGGCGGTCACCCTTCGTCTTGTCCTTACCAGCATCAACGATCTCACATTTGTAAGTGTGACAGTCCCTGGCCAAGCAGTTCACCGGGAAGCCATGGGTTTGGCACATCTAGCTCATGATCGTGTTGAATTTTGCATGGCTCCCATAGCTCTGTTTGGATTTGTTGCCTTCCTATTTCTCAGTGTTGGCCACGAGCTCACCTCTATGCTTACGATCCTTCTTTGTCAATGAGGATAGGTCCGCGTCATCGGTGAGTCATGATTTGTATTTGCCATTACTGGCGTTAAAGCAATCTTCGCCATCGGCGTGCACGTGGGCTATGGCGAACATGTCTCGGAGGCTAGTGTTCTTCCTTCACCAATGTCCCAAATAAGGGGTTCGCTGTCAACACCGGCGGTGAAGGCAGTGATGATGCTTGCGTCGGGGACATCCTTGAGTTTATTCTTGCATTGAGTGAAGCGCTTTATGTAATCATGGATGCTCTCATGGGTCTTGCGTTTGCATCCTAGGAGGTCCCATGAGGTACCTGCCTTAGTGTAAGCCCCATCAAAGTGGTTACATAATTCCTTCTCAAGGTCTGCCCATCTCCTGATCGTGCCATCCGAAAGGTTGTTTAGCTAGTTTCTGGCGGAATTAGTGAGGTAGATCGAAAGATATTGAATCATGAAAAACGTGTCCAGTGCGGATGCCACTTTCATGGCGAGTTGGTAGTTTACCAGCCAAATCTTCGGGTCTGTCTCACCGTCGTATTTTTTGATGTTTGGAGCACAAAACCTATGGGCGTTGGGGCTGATAGGAATCGCCTTCGGTGACGCGTGGCGCCGGCTCGGGTTGATTCCTGGGGTTTCTCCCATCATGGCGGGTATCGCCCTCGCCGTCGAAGTAATAGCTGCTTCTCAAATCATGATTTGCCCCATCGTCTTCATAACTCCCTCCGCTGACGGAGTGCCCTCTGGTGCCACCTCCTCGCCCACCTCCTCCCTGTTTGCCACCATTGCCGCCCGATTGTGGGGTGGGGCCTTGGTGATGTCCGGGATTGTGACATGGGGATATGTTAGATCGGTGCGATGGTTGAGCTGTAGCACCCGGTTTTAAGGACAAAACTAGATACACACCATATATGATCCTAGGAACTCAAATCACACAGATGGCTACAAATAAGGGGTAATATCAAAATACAATGCTTTATTACATAACGTATTAGTACAAAGAGTATAACCTTAGGCACAAACAGCAGAAAGACAACTCTGATCTTTGGGTGAAGACTCCACTCCATAGGGATAACTCACTGTTTGATCATAAGCCTAACTGCTCTAGAATCTAGCAATCTGGTACCCATCCAGGATTTTTATCCAAAGTATTGAAAAGTAAAGCAAGCGTAAGTACATGTCGTACTCAACAAGAATAACATGGGGTTCATGAGGCTCAAAAGGTTAACACTGGTTTCACTGCGATTAGCTTTTAGTGAGTCATCTTTTAGCATTTGAGTAGCAATAAGTTTATCATAAGCCCATGTAAACACATGATCAGGTAAACATGAATAATGAATAGCATAAACAAAGTAACCATTTAATGATCATCTATTCCATAAGAATTCTAGGCCGCTCGTGACCATGAGCATGGCTGATATATCAGTTGTTCGTATTTATTAATGTACACAGATAAGATCTGCAAGCGCATGGATATCGCTGTAGCTTTCACCCGGAAGTATTCCAAGTATCATATGCACAGGGAAACGTGTGAGACTAACTATGGTCTAACTTAACAAAGGGTAGCAACAAGGTTTGGATAAACAGGAGCGTAGATAGGATAACTGAGGTTCTCTAATTCTAACTTGGGTAAGCTATGTCTTCTACTATTCAACAGGGGACATTACTATGCAATCGGGTCCTACTTGTCCTACAGATGGGAGGTGGACTACAAAGGATTCAATGAGGCTATAAGATTCACCCTCGTGAACTACCACCGATCCAGAATGCAAGGTGCATCCATGATTAACCTAAGTCTAAGCACCACGCTTACACTTATGATTAATACTTTACTCCCTCTAGAACAGGAATAAAGCACTCAAGAGTCGTGAACCTGAAGAACAATATAGACAAAATGCTTACTTGAATCAAAAGTTGATTACCAGAGATATCTAGAGGCAAGCTCAGATAGAACTTCGATCCGCCAAGGTACAAGCCGTAGAGAGAGTACCGACAGGCTGGCACCTCCTCCAAACTCTTCCCTCACTCTCCATCTCACTATTTCTATTTGTAAGACTAGATCCTATAGACGACTAATCTTCTCTTGATAGCTGGCTTTGATCCTAAAGATATGAATTAGGGTTTTAGGGATCTGCTAAGGGAGGGGTGTAGGGGCTGATATATATAGGATGGAGCATCAATTCTGAGCCCTCAGATCAAACCGATTTGAACAAACAGCAAAGATTGGATCTCAATGGTAGTGGGGAACTGACTTTCAAAGCGAAGGCTGACTGGTGGGACCCATAGGCTAGCCAGCCTGCATGTGGGGCCAGGCAGCCCCTCGGGGTTTGCTTCGGTGGAGAGCCTCCTAGAGTCTTCTAGAATCTTCCCACGCTGTTTACACGGTGGAATTCCATAATTTCCTTTGACGAATAGGTCCCCCTTGATGGTTTTCTGGATAAACCCTACTAAAAGTACAGATTCACCAAAACTCATGTAATTTATTAGTTTAAACCCCTATACCTATGTTTGGTGATGGAATTAAGTATAAATGCAGGTTATTTTGATGGTTTATAATTGGTGCTAGTGACCATCAACAAGCTCCCCCAAGCTTAACCTTTGTCGGTCCCTAAGCAAAGCTAAACTCAGCAATGGATCAAGAGTTGCTACAATGTTTTCACACCTCAAAAGTACACATGTGTTCAATCAAAAATTCTCCTCCGGATAAACTGATTTGACTTTCAAACTTACCCATATTACCTTCAACCATGGAACTTGTCAGCCTTCACTTGGGTCTTGAGCAATTGAAAGACAGAATGATCAAGTCAAGCACTAGGTCTTAAGTTCTTTGCTCAACCATTATTCTAGAGTTTTTTATAAGTTTTTAAAATAAAAATTAGAGATTCCATTGTATGACACTCTCAAGTCTCTCAATATATGTGGTATTTATGGATCCTCACCAAGGCAATGAAGATGTTTTGCCTTTTTCTCTTCCTACCACTAAGGCTTATGTGGAGTTCATAGGTAGGAAAAAAGCTAGAGCATACTTGTAAATGCATATATTGTAAAGTCAAACCTCGGATCCAAAGAGTGTTGAGTCATACAATTAAATCAAGATGTGCATGTGTGTGGATATATGGTGGATAACCTAATTCTACTATGCTCCTTGAAAACTTATCTCTCTTTTAAAACTTAGAAATATTTGCTAGAGAACAAGGGCTATCTTTTTTAGCTTTTCTTCTTCTTTTTTTCAGGCGGGCATCTAAGTACCTATTGTTTTAAATATCTCGAACACTTTTGTGTCAATTTTTTCTCATCATCATTTTTTTCTTTTCTCTTTTTTATGAATAACTTTTGCATAGCCCATGCCTCTTTTCAGCAATAAAACTTTGAGAGATAGCAACAAGAACTTAGAGCATTTATTTTGAGTTGAAACCTAACAAGCATGTTTTTGTGCTCACCCCCAGTGTAGGAGTAGAACATTTTTGGGTGGATCTAGATAGAAGGCATGTTTTTGTGCTTACCCCCAGTGTAGTAGTGCGTATGTGGGCGGTGTGTACATGATCTTGATTTTAAGAGCATGACAAATCTATCATAAGGGTCAACAAAGTTTGACAAAACTCAATGCAAAAGCAAGCAGCATATATATGAAAGTTTTCCTAGCCTAAATAATATGTATGGCTTTGGTGGGAATTCAAGCTTTGTCATACAGGAACTCATCATGTAGTATTTTTGTGTTTTTCGAAAGATAAATCTCCAGAACTTTAGTGTCACTTGGAACAAGATAAATAATAGCTTAGACCTTCTCCTATCATATCCATCAATTACCTAGACTTAGATCAAGCATATGCTACCCACGAGTTTCAAGTTCAGAGCAAATCCTTATATCAAAACAATCTTATCCAAAACTCAGAAGAATTCAAGGGTGAAAACTAGGTACTTGAAAGGAATTACAACAGAGAAACTATTTATCATTTTTATTTAAGAGATTATTCTAAGAATTCTTTATTTTATTCGGCTCTTAAAAACAAATTGAAGCAAACTAGACACACCTTTTTATTTTATTTTCAATTTTACTAGATCACACATTATTAATATAAATACATAGATAAATTTTTATTTTGTTTTTCATTCATCATTTTTTAACCAATTAAAAAGAAACTAAAATTAAAACAAAAGGGAAAGAATATTTACCTGGATACATAGGAGTGCTTCTCCTCCAAACTAGCTCTTTCGGTGAGGGTTTGGTGTTTTAAGTTCTTTGAACTGGACTTCTCCTTATGAAGTTCATTGATCAAATACCTCAGTTCGCTATGAAGATGAGGATTCTTATGATGACACCTCTAATGGTGATGTCACCTTCTTCTGCCAAATTCATCTTGGTTTTGTGTTTGACAGGCTCAGAACCTTCACTTGTGGAAATCGAGGAATCGACTTTCCCCACACTTTGCTTGAAGTGTGTCCTGCTTATAAGACAAGGTAGAGATCAAGTGCATGGGCTCTATTGGCAGAAAAAACTAACATAACCAAAACTTTACTTATTCTTCTCTAACCTTAGGTACATTGAACAAGATGAAGTTGATGTTATGTGCTGTGTTCATTTATATCATGGGTGAAAGGATTAGAAGATTGTGCATGAATGTAGCATTTAAGTACATTTGGCTAAAAGTGTTGAATTGCTTAACACATGGAAGGATTGTCTATCTGTGCATAATGTATCACTCTTTACATGATTATGACTATCATCTTCCAAAGATAATATGTGCACTTTTTAGCTTATTTGGTTAAGACTATGAGCTCAAGAAAGTGGTGCTAGGAACAAGTTTAAAGAACTAAACATGTTGAGTTAATCAGATTGAATTAAGTGAAATTGTAACTCAAACATGCTTGTTTCTTATTTATATTATATGCGTACCATAATCAGGGAAAAACTTTTTAAATGATGACCATTTACCTTAGAATGTTGTCTTTATCATTGGAGCGTGATGACACCATGTGACGAAGGGTAGATGACTCGTGATGGTCCTTCCTATTTGCTTGAAGTTTTCCTTGTTTGTCTAGCCTCGCAGTACGAGTTGTTTATGAGCTTCTTGTCTCCTAGATTGCACCCTTTCTTTCTTATCCATTTAACATGCCATCTTTCTACTATTCGATCTTTTGACACCTTGTTAGACCTTCCGCCTCACTCATTGTTTTATGCCTGCAAAGGATTAGTGGACAACACATACAAGAAGGAAAATACAATTTTGAAATATGGGTTGTTTGTCTAGAATTTTGTAATTTCCCTCTATGCTAATGAAAAGATAGTGTTAGAATTATTTAGCATGGCTTTTGTTTATCATGTTCTATACAAGCATGGCTTCAAGGCAAAGGTAACTTGCAGCTAAAGACAAAGTGAATGATCTATGATACTTATTGTTCTTTCATCCATAATGAATGAGCTGTGTCTTCTTTGTGCCATGTTATTGGAGTTCGATATGTGCCTTGCTTCATCTCCAATTTAACTTCATCTCGTGACTTACCCAAATTGAATTAAGAATTTCCCACAGGGGTTAGTCCAACAAAATATCCAGTATCTACTAAAGCAATTTGTAGTTCAATAACCAAACTGGACTCCATGTCTAATTTGATTAAGGAAGGTATTTTAAACTAAGCACCTCGCTTAATTTAAAAAACCTTTGAAAGTATGTCGAGTACTTTCAAACCAAAACTTACTATGGCAGACAAAGGTAACATGAAAGCACTATAGAGATTTACTCAAACGGAGTTGAAAGAACATGATTGTTATTTAGCAAATTGAGCATGTCTTGAAGATAGAGACAACCAAAATAATTTAGCAACATGGCAAGATATATTTTTAGAGAAGTCTACCCCCCAGCTTGAATTTTGCAGAACAAATCAAGTTTGGATGGATGTGATTCAATGTTGCATGATGATTGGTTGGACATACCTGGCGTTGTCATCCCTCATTCTTTTTACTTCAAACCTGGAATGGTTAGTGACAAAAATACCCGTAGGAATATTTTCACAATTATATTTCTATGCTCATTTCACAAAGGCATCACACCAAAAACGTGAATGTTCATGTTATCTCCCAAAAGTGTTTGTTTTAGGACAGAAGCTTGTCCTTGGAAAACCTTCGAATTGTGTTTCAAGTTGGTGAAGTGGTTTCCCCTCTAGTACCAACCTTTGTGTACCTATCTTAAGATTCATGCCAACGAGATTTGTAATATTTATGATAAACATATGCATCTACAACCACCCTTTCAAAGTTTTTATGAACAAGAAGTATGAGGGGGTTCAAGATCTCATGTGTGGCAATGTTGGAGAGACCTATTAATTCAGAAAATTTCTCATGTGAGCATGGATTTGATGAAGTGTTCATGAAATAACTTCGATGCTCATCAATGTAATCTTCCTTTTCAGACTCCAAGGTTGTTTCTTCATGAATGTCTATAGGTGGAAACATTGCCTCTATCATTCCATGCCTATGACATTCATTGGTCATTTTATTGTCTAGGATTTCCCATGGATCGGTGGCACTCAGGTTGATCTCGTCTAAGGCCTCCTCTATCCATTCAATGGCAATGGCACATAAGTTCTTAATATCCTCCAGCATTTGTTGTTGCTCTTCTTGGTCTTCCTTATAGCCTTCATGACTCCTATGCTTTGGGTGTTTTGGTGGATTTTGTAACATCCTAAAAATCAATTTCTAAATTTAGTAATTAATTTGGTGCTTTTATTTAATTTTTTGTGCATTTAACATAGGCCAAATAATATTTTTTTGTGTAATTAAAATTTAATATATGGGTTAGAAACTTATTTGTTACATTCATGCCGATGCATGGTGTTTTGTTTGAGTGTAGGGATAGGTTGTTTGGGGTTAAATTCAAATTTTGTTTGAATTTAATCAAAGTTCTCAGCTTTGGAAAAATAAAAAAGGGATTTTTTTCTTTTTATCTATCTTATTTTCTCACCTTTTGGCCCAGCATCTCGAAGCAGCCCAGCCCGGCCCTTTCCTCTTTTCCCTTCGCGTAGCCCAGCAGGTGGCCTGCTCTGCGCCGCACCCCTCGGCCCAACTCGTGGCCCAGCAGAGAGGCCCGGTTGCCTACGCTCTCTCTGCTCTCACTGCCACCGTGGCCCCGCTGTATATCTCACCGACGCATGGGGCCCGCTTAGCAGTCTCCCCTCGCCGAGTCATCTTCCTCGCGCCGCTTCTTCCGCGTCCGTTACGTCCGGGCATCGATGGCCGGTGTGATGAAGGCCATTACGGCTTTAATCAACGTCGCATCCGAGCCGGGAGTAACTCCCGTGACCTCTCCCATCCCTCCATAGGCCTATAAAGAGGCTACAGCTCCCAGCCGAGCCACCCTTTTTCTTCCCCTTTGCTGTTGCCGAGTTCGCCCACACCCCACTGCCTCGATTCGTCACTCAGAGCTCTCAATCCCCGTCAATTACTCATCCAGGAGCCCATCAATAACTCGTCCAGGAGCTTCTTCAGGTGATACCGCGGCCGTAGGTCCCCTTTACCTCTCGTTTTGATCTCTGTTTCCATGAATCCATGATCACCAGCGCCCTTCTCTCTCTCCAATCCGCCTCTGCTCGTCGTCGGCCGCTGTGGTGCCTTCCCCAACGTCGAGAACACCTCCATCATGTCCGCGGTAACCTCCGCTACATTCTCGTTCCCTTAATTTCGTTTCTAGTGCTCAAAGACGTCGTTTTGGCGAACTCTAGTTCGCTCCGGCCATGGTGCCACCGCGAGGAGGTGTTGCTCTAGCAAGGTCTCCGTCGCTACGCTCCTCGTAATCGAGTTCACGATGCCGCGGGCTTCATCTTTGTGTTTTCCTAGTAGAGAAAAGAGGTCGGGAGCGCCGATTTGCATTTTTGCGGCGAGCTCAGGCCGCCAGCGTTGATGGCGCCATCGTCGGGAGCCTCTTCCCCGGCGACCTGTTGGTCCCTTTCGCGCCTGTGCTATTCGTTCGTGGATGGACGGTTCGGATTAGACGTACCCCTTTGGGTACATAATCGGTCCACGATGACCCATGGACGCGGAGCACAGCGCCAGCTCACGCGGGTCCACGCACGCCTGGTGAACCAAGCCAACCAGAGCACGCCGCGTGGCATTGAGTCAGCGGCGACCCGATCAATCAGACCAGCCACGCACGTTTTTCAGAAAAGGCCTTCATCTTTCCAGAAATCAACCCTCAGTCTATGTCAGTTCAAAACAATTCCTTTTTAATCCTGTGTTTTCTCGTTTTAGCCCCTACAGTTTTCAGAAATAGTACCCATAGTCCAATCGGCATAGGAAAATCCAATTTTATTTGTTTTAATCAAAAAACAAGTTCAGTTTATTTACAAAAATGTCATTGCACCTTGTTTTTAACATAACTTCTACGTTTTAACTCTGTTTAAAGTGATTCTTGCTCTCACGTGTTGGTAGTAATACATAGAATAGCTTTATAAGCCTTTTATCTTATGTTTACATCGCATGGTGTACTGTTCTAATAGAATATTATTTGTTTGCATATAGTGTGTGGTTTGGATGCTTGTATGGTGTTGTTGATCACGATTAGAGTGTGAGCTGTTCGAAGTTGCCGAGGAGCAAGTGTTTGGAGATCAACACTAGCAGCAAGCTAAGGTTTTGAGAAAGACAAGTGTAACAAAGGAATCCTTATACCAATACACTATATATAATTCATTCATGCATGTGTCTAATATTGAAATGCCTATAAGGACTTTACCGAGAATATTTTGGACCACATATCCTTGTTACCCATGGGATGGTATGCATGTTATAGTTAGATGCTGCTACGCATATCCAAGACTAATTAATCAATGTGACTAGCAATATATGCAATATGATAAAATGATGCTTTTTAGCAACATGAACCAGGGGGCTACAGCATGGGGTTTTTAGTGCTCTAGATTCCTCTCCCTAAGGATTTAATCCTAAAGCGACAACCCAGGAGATATCGTACAACCATGAGAATCACATGGCTCTGATCTTAGCTGATTACTCAGATTAGTTCTAGCTCATCTGTAGCTTACCGAAAGGGTAAGAGGGGGTACCATGCTTCTTATGGGCCCGGTCCTACCAAGGTGAGTGCTGGACTACAATCAGGTGTGCCACTCTTGGAGGAAGGTGTCCATGACACTTAGGAGACTGAGACCTCAGCGGCTATGACTTGTTAGGGCATCTTTAGAAAGGCTTCGTAGTGTACCTTGTCGCACATCTTTGGAAGATGTGATATGTGTTTACACTAAAATTTGGGAAGAAGAACGCGGAAACTTGAAGCTTCCAGGATTATGTTATTAAGGAATCGATTAGATGTGAATCGGTATCAGCTGATTTAGATATGATGTCAGAATCGGTTATTTTATGGATGATGTCAGCAGACGGCGTCAATGGGCTATGCTTGAGTGGCGCTAGGATGATGTGTCGGACTCTACAAATAAGAAAAATTGGGATCCTGGTTATTATTAAGTTAGGGAGTTTTTCTTTTATTCCAAGAATTGTAATGAGTCGTATTTGAGTAGGATCCATGTTTAGGTTCCAGGTATAAATATTAGACCCTGGTTATTGTAAAAAAAATGAACACTCAATCAATACAATCTTTCTGGCTTTCGCCATCGCATTAGAAGTAGGAGTACTGTAGATCTCGACGAGTTCTTCAGCAAACAGGGCTGCATCGACTGATCGACCTCTAGCTTGCTTGTGAGTACCGTCACAACTTGTATTGTGCTTGTAAAGCTGCATCAGCTAATTGATCTTTTATGAGCCATAATATAAGTTAGTTATCGATCTGTATTGTAGTTTATAAGGTTGTATCAGCTGATTGATTGTCACAGAACCGACCAATTTATAAGAGCACAAGTACAAAAACAATCGTTGAAACGATCAAATTCTCGAACTTGAGCCCATATAAACCCGGTAGTCAACTGAAATCTCGAAGGATTTCAAACCAACTTACATACAACTAAGATTACAGTAATTCAACATAACATATCATACGTTACAACATTTCACAGATGTTCGCAAATAGATTACATCATCACAGAGTCATCGTTATTACAAACAAGTCTTGTAAAACATGCGGAAGCAAATAGTTTAACTTACACACCCGAGTTCAAATACACATACTGGTTCGCTGATCACAGCCCGCAAAAGCATTCAGATAAGAGAACAGAGATCATGCCCAGATCTAGTCTTCATCACCCGCCGGGTGGAGACAATACTTACAGAATCCCTGATATAGAAGGTCATCTGCAACAAGAGGGAATAAACCCTGAGTACGGGAATGTACTAAGCTAGACTTACTTGTCAAAAATCAAAATAAATGACACCAAGGATTATTCATAGCTTAATGTAGTGGATCTGGCTGACACTTTCTTTTTGCAGAAAAGCATAAGTAATAATGATCAACTCTTAGCCTGAACTAGCAGTGATTTTTTAGCCATTAACATGTCATCTATATTAGCACCTATACTAAGCAATCATTTTATTAGGGTGCAAACATTAATAACCATATCAGGTATTCATTGTGGCAACCTTATCATCATCATCCATTTAACCATATCGTTAAATTAATTGAATCTACGTTGCCGCTGCTCAGTCAAGTTCTCACTATCCGGGAGAGACGGCGATTCGAATCGATTCCTATCCAGCTGGAGGGGTATTCCTAAACACAAACCCTGCTTCCCCCGTTGGAGTCGTAAACAAGTCACCTTTGGTACGATTCAGGAGTCGCGAGTCCGATCAGATCGACATTCTTAGAGAACCACTCTGCCAAGGTTGTTCAGGACTCTAACCCGCCTTGGACTTATGCCAATGGCTCTCCGCACATCCTTACTACCTCCTGAATGCCGCCACTGCTCGCGTCCCCGGCCTGAGTCGAGCTACTAGGCTTCGCGGTCAGAACGACTTATCCGGCCAACTAAGTGTTAGGCTGCGTTCAACATGACATGAGGACGTACAGCGTATCGGTCCTTAAACGACTCAGACGGAGTCACTATGTTCAAACATACACAAGACCCCGCCCGGACTTAATTCATTATTCACATGGTTCTTTTCCACGATAGCAAATATAGCCAACCGTGATCCACCTCATCCTAAAGCTCGCAGGTGACAGGAAATCACCTGACTTCTACTACACTAAGCATGGCTAAGCATTTAACCCGTTCATGAACTTAAATAGGATTCCAGTGCGATATCTGGACAAGGAAGGATATATAATGCAGCAATTGGTTCCAACCAATTCCTATACTTAATGCATCATCAACAATAAAAGATACTCAATGTATTTGTAAAAACATGGGAGGCTTAATATGCTCCGGGGCTTGCCTTTTAGGAACGAGGAAGGCTGGTGGTCAGGGCACTCGGGCAATTCCTTCGCGGCGACTGCTTCGTCGGCTTCCTGCACCTCGGGTTCCTCCTCCTGGTTGGCTCCCTCGAACTCTAGCAATGTCACTCCCTCTGGCACACCTATTGCATGAATGCGCAAGATAAATATCATGGATGCACATGAACGAATGTCAGAGATGCTCGGGGAATGCACATGTTCGCTGTAGTTTGCATATTCCAACTTAAGCCCTATTCAAATCACTTTACTTACCAAGTTTATACAACCTAATTTATAATTGCTCATCTTCAGTTAATGACCTAGCACCTGCACCTAAGCATATTCTCAAGTTAGGCTAACCCCTAACAATCAACGAGAACATTGCAACAACATACACTCAAGCATTTGTATTTCAGCAAAATGAAGACTATGTAGCGGTACATTAAACTAGCCATAACTGGAGGTTTATAAATCCAAATGACTTGTAACAAGACAATCTAGAAAGCTTATGAAATTGTCTACAATTCATTTTTAGACCTCAAAGCATGATTCAACACTTTACCAAGTCGAATTCATAAATCAACAGAACTCTGTCCTCACAAGGCAGAGAGTAAGCAAAACTGGAACCTAACTTTAAACAGCTGTAGTTTCTAAACTACTTGGCCAAATGCCCTCAAATTTTGACAGGAGCTAGATACATAAATTATCTACAAATTTTGTATTCATCCTATTCACAGGAAATCAAAATATCATGGGGAACTTTCCAAAGTCCCCAGATCTATCCAGAAGGACTTAATGCAAACACATAATTATTAACTTATGATATAAACACTTAATTGGACAAAACCAACTTTACTCACATATCACACATATCACAAGAACACCAAAAAGTAGGGTGTTCATTCCCAAAACATTTCTTTTAATACCTTTCTTAATTTATTTAATTAATTAGAGGAAATAGTAAACATATATGAAAACTACACCATTAAATATACAAAAATTACAGTAGACACTACATGCCCTAAGTAGACTACCATAAAAATTTCACACCATTGGAGTAAGTATAACAACCTACACAAAAATGGTAAGCCAGAATGACTTAAAATGGCATAATTAGGAAACCTTAGTGAAAAGTGTCAAGCAACAGATTTCATATTTTTCCTAGCATCCTTAAGGTACTAAGATACTACCTACCAAGTTTCATGGCCATAGGATTCCTAGATAATTTACAAAAATTTACACAAGTATCAATCAATGATAAAAGGAAAAATCTATAACTCAAAAACCATACTAAGCAAGACTAGCTTACCCACAAAATGTCATAATTTTTGGATCACAGAAACTCAAGATATGATTTAAACAAGTTTGCATACATTCAAAAATACTTTTCAAGTTCCTATTTAATTCATCCAAATTTTCCACTACAAGTGTTCATGTCATATTTTTACTAAATACTAGACTTCACTATGAGTCTAAAAAAATTTGAATTATATCATTTGGATCTATACTTTAGGAATTACAAAATTCACAAACAGCATTCAAAATCTGCATAAATGAGCTATCCTATTGAATAAATAGCCACTGACGCGTGGGACTCGTGTGTCAGCCGACCCCACCCGTCAGCGAGACGAAACAGAGGAGGCGGCATTTGATGGCGTGGTAGTGGTCTTGCTCGCCAACGGCGATGACTCCGGTGAAACCGAAGGCACCGGCATGCTCGCCTTGACGAACCGCATCTAACCATGTCCTACCCGCAACCTCTACCGAGCTCGAACACCGACGGCGACGTGCAATGGCAGACGGCGGAGGAGTCCGGCGACGCTCCGGCAGCGTCCGGCCGAGTAGGGCGCGGCTAAGCTTGGTACGAGCTCCTCGGGCATGCGGGGAAACTCAAGGAAGCAATAAACGAGGATGAAATGGTTCCTAGCTACCCCAACCATGGCGGCCTCAGCTCCGGCGAGGTCGCGCTCATGGCGGTGACGGCGGAAGTGGCCAAAGTGCCCTTACCAAGACGCAATCAGCCCAGCTAAGAGGTGGAGGAGGTAGAGGAGGACACGACGGAGCTGTTTATGAGCAGTGGTTCGCGTTTTTGCGGCGGCGAGCGAGCTAGGCGACGACGAAGTTGGAGCGGCAATGGCGGAGCGGCTTGAGCTCGCTGGCCGCGCGCGGTGGAGGCGAAGAAATGAAAACTGGGCTGACGAGCTGGTCGGGCAGGGGCACGGTGGTGTGCACATCGTGGCCGGCCGTGCCAGGACGCCAGCGGCGCGTGGCAGCGCGCTCAGGCGACCGGCGATGGGTGGCGCCACGTGGCCGTTGTTCTCTGAAACCAGTCGCCACTGTAGCACGTCTGAAACGACAATTCAGTTAACCAATGGCGACTGACAGGTGAAGTTTGATAGTGATTAGCTCCTATACCGTGACGTATTAGAGGAAACAATGAACATGAAAGTTGTAGAGCTATAGTAGGGCTACAACTTTGATTTAGAAATCAATAGCTAACTCTCAACGGATCACGAGTTATATCAAGCCAAAGTTGAGGTCATGAAACTGAAACTCAGTTACAACACTTAGAAAATTTCAGAGTTTCTAAATATATCTCAAAACTAACTTGTGGGCCATTTTTGAGCATGTTCTGCACATTTTCATGAATTGACTTCTAAACAAAGTTTGTTCCTTATAAAATTTGCTACAACTTTGCTTTAGGTTTCTCAGACATGCAAACATTCTAAGCTACACTTTTTAAATAGTCAAACTCAGGAGCTCTAGGGGTCCAAATTGGTCAAACCATGACTTGGAAACCTAATTAGGCAAAATGATCAACATGAACATTGTTCCTAATGACATTCTAAGTATAACTAAGGTTCTTAGGAGAATAATTAGCCACACCACACATTGGTCACACAAGAATCAAGCAAGGTATGTACTGAAACAATGCAAAACACATGAATTGTTACAATTGTTTCATAGTCATGTTTCACATGTTTCATGATCTTGTTGCATAGTATTAACTAACTTTGTTTCACTTAAGTGAGTGGCACATGTTGCACTTAAGTGTTGCACACTTTACATTTCATAAAAGAAACAACACACATGAAATATACAACATGTTGCAATGTTTCGAAATCATGTTTCATGTGATATAAGTTCACGAATGGATGCATGATGCTCATGTTCATGAAATGCAGTGCAAATGTGGAAGCCAAACACCTGGGGTGTTACATTGATCTCTTATGAATCATAATATAGATCAAAGTCATCGATCTTGTGTTAAATAACCTGTTATTTAATACAATATCACCAGTTGTCGAATTTGCTAAGATTAGTAAGACTTTTCTTGCTGTTTTTGGTTGATTCACCAGTTATCGATCTTGCTATAATTAATGTTTTATTAATTATAACAAAATCACCCGATTGAGATAGAGATAAATCGGCATCATATCATCTTAATTGGTCGTCCTTTGATCTGGTCACGCTTCAAATCTTATAATTGATGGCTTAATTCTGCTAGATCGGCAGTTTATCTCTATTCCAGTCAAACATAGTATGCATCTAAAGACATGTTTCAATCTTGAATAAACTCACTAGTTAACGGGATCTAATCCAATGACACTGCTATAGCTACATCGATGCGGTCGAATCTCACTGGTAAAACTTTAGATTAGAAGTTATCGATTAGTGGTCTTGTTCATGATCAAGATATGTACTTTGTTTATTTGCTATGACTGCATCGGCAATTTTAGCCGATTTGCCTATACTCTCACGCATATAGCATGTTTTTCATGAATCTGTCCACATATAGATGGTTTTATAGATTCTTTGGCTTTAGTTTGTTATCATTATCATAGCTACATCAATTTGATCGAACCTCACTGCTGATGATAATAGATTAGTTTCAAACTGTTTGTAGATTCATTTATATTAGACAGTCGATTTGTTCGCATGTTATACTGTTTTCATCAAACTTATCGGCTTGATGCTCCGATGATGCTTTTTGATGTTCCATGAGCATCGACTATTTTTATTCGTATCATTATTGTTTAATATTAGTCGATAATCCTTGATTTAAAGTTCTTTATTTCATGGATACGCTGATATCGACTCTTTAGTCGATAGCCTCATTGAATAGGCTATCTAGCCGTACATTTGGAACTGTTTGGTGTAACACCGACATGTTCCACCTTAAATTACTAATAAGATTTTCTCTCCTTATCAATTGCAGGTCAAATTGACTGGCACATCGTTGGGTTTTCAGAATCGGCTGGTTCTGTATTGAAGCCAAGCAGATCTCTGATTTTGTTCCACTTAGATCTTTCGGCTTGCTGTGTGTTGATTACATCACCATATTTTTGTGTTAACAATATGGGAGTAATTAACCCTGGCAAATGGGAACCACGACTCATGGTGAAAGTGTACACACTCTACAGGGTTCGATCAAACTGATATATCAGCCATGCTCACGGACACGAGCGGCCTAAATCCTTTATGATTAGTGGTTACCTGGTTGGTTTTGGAATGATCTTAATATTGACTAATATTACTATTCACTTGGGCTTGTTTATCACTAAAGTAGTGACTCAAATATAATAAAATTTGACCAACTAAAATTGCTAACCATAGTACACCGAATCAGGCCTTTGAGCCTTCATAAACCCCTTTGTTATACTTGTTAAGCATGTCGCGCTTACGCTTGCTTTTACAATCCACAAAAATCCTAGATGGGTACCAGATGGTGGAGTTCATGAAGATGATCTTAAGGAGTTCTAGAAGCTTTAGGTTGAGGTTCACCAGTCGATGTCCCTATGGCTTATGGAGTTATATTGAAGATTAGTTTATCATTTCTGCTTTGTATTTGTTAAAAACTTGTAAGTCTTGATGTAATGAATGTTATATCAATATGTAATAAAGCACAATCTTTGGTATCGACCTTGTGTGATATTGACTTTCTGGGCACACATATGGTTGGCACCCGGTTTTATGCTTAAAATCAGTGTGACAGATTTTTAGGATCATCATGAATTTCAGGAGAAAGAGCATAAGAGGAATTATCAAGATCAAGGATGGGTTTAGAGATGTGTTTAGCTAAGACATCTAATATGGGCATAGAAGGGGAGAGAATAGGAATGGCTTCTAGATAGCTTGGCTCTCCTTCTATGGTTTCACTAGACATGCCACCCTTGTGTTCTTCCCAATGTCCTATATGGGAATAAGGACGCTTTCTAAGAGATCCCTTTTTGAGAGGATTTGAATTATATTCGCTCAAAGATCTCTTGTGGAACTGGAAGTTTAAGCTTTTCCCAAAATTAGCGTAAAAAAGATCATCCTCATAAGAAATTTTAAAAGGTTGAATTTCTTCTTCCCTTGGAGGATTTTGGGGTATTGATGGTTTAGGATTGACAGTTAAATCTTATAATTGGAGTGGTTGTGATTTGGCTGTCAAAACTTCCTCTTATTGTTCGGGAGATGATTTCTTCTCATCCTTGGGGAGCTCATCATGAATGCTAGTGTAGGGAATCTATCCACTAATTCTATCAACCATAGATCTTGCTTCGCTAACAGACAAATGAAAGAAAGCTCATCTAGAGGCTTGATCAAGGGTTTGCGTAGAATCCTCGCTAAGACCCATATAAAAATGTTGAAGGAGCATCGGGTCTAAAATAGTAAGGTCTGGGCCAGTGGTAATGAGGTCATTAATACGATCCCATGATGTGCCAAGAGATTCTTCTTCTAGTTGTCTAAAATTTAGAACCTCTTTTCAAAGACTAATCACTTTAGATATGGGAAAGAAATGTAAACAAAATTTAGAGCATAACGTTTCCCAATCTCCTTACATACTTCCTACGGTTTGACTATACTATTATTTAGCTCTTCCCATCAAAGAGAATGGAAACAACTTCCATCTTAAGGTCTCATCAGACATGCCAATGATACGCAAGCATGCATAGGTCTGTGCAAACTCTTATAGGTGTGAGTATGGGTTTTTGTTGCCTTCTCCCGAGAAGGATTGTTCCCGAATCAGTTTTATTTAACCCAGGCGCAACTCATAGCTAGGTGTTAAGATAGTCTCTGTAGATTTTGGTGGCTCTAGGTGCGCGCTCGTAGGTGCAGCATTTTGATAGATAGGAGTGGAATCCATAATAAAAAGGAAAAGAATAAAATAAAAGATAAAAGATTAAGCTAGGCTCATAGTTATCAGTAACCGTTTCCCTAGCAACGGCACCAGAAAGCTTGTTGGTATTTATTAACGCACACAGATAAGATTCGTAAGTGCACGAATACCGCTATAGCTTTCACCCGGAAGTATTCCAAGTATCATATCTATAGGGAAACATGTGAGACTAACTACGGTCTAACTTAACAAGGGGTAGCAACAAGGTTAGGATAAACAGGAGCGTAGAGAGGATAACTGAGATTCTCTAATTCTAACTTGGGTAAGCTATGTCTTTTACTATTCAACTAGGGATATTACTAGGGGAAGACACCAGCAGAGGATGCTTTCCTTCACAACCGGGTCCTACTTGTCCTACAAACGGGAGGTGGACTACAAAGGATTCAACGAGGCTATAAGAGTGACCCTCGTGAGCTACCACCGATCCAGAATGCAGGGTGCATCCATGATTAACCTAAGTCTAAGCACCACGCTTATACTTACGATTAATACTTTACTCCCTCTAGAACAGGAATAAAGCACTCAAGATAGTCGTGAACCTGAAGAACAATATTGACAAGATGCTTACTTAAATCAGAAGTTGGTTACTAGAGATATCTCAGAGGCAAGCTTAGATAGAACTTGGATCCACCAAGGTACAAGCCGTAGAGAGAGAGCATCGATAGGCTGACACCTCCTCCAAACTCTTCCCTCACTCTCCATCTCACTATTTCTATTTATAAGACTAGATCCTATGGAGGACTAATCTTCTCTTGATAGCTGGCTCTGATCCTAAAGATATGAATTAGAGTTTTAGGGATCTACTGAGGGAGGGGATTAGGGGTTGATATATATAGGCCAGAGCGTCAATCCTGAGTCCTCGGATCAAACCGACTTGAATAAACGGCGAAGATTGGATCTCAATGGCGGTGGGGAACCGACTTTCAAAGCGAAGGCTGACTGGTCGGACCCATAGGCCGGCCGACCTACAGGTGGGGCTGGCTGGCCCCACATGGCAGCCCCTCAGGGTCTGCTTCGGTGGAGAGCTTCCTGGGGTCTTCTAGAATCTTCGCACACTGTTTACGCCACAAAATTCTATAATTTCCTTTGACGAATAGGTCCACCCTGACGGTTTTCTGGATAAACCCTGCTAAAAACACAGATTCACTAGAACTCATGGAATTTATTAGTTTAAACCCCTATACCTATATTTGGTGATGGAATTAAGTATAAATGGAGGTTATGTTGACGGTTTATAATTGGTGCTAGTGACCGTCAACACTAGTTTTACACTCTACAGAGGTTGTACACTTTCACTGTGAGTCGTGATTACCCATATGCCCAGGTTTATAACTCCCAAAACAATTCCAAGGTGAGCAAGCACGGTTCACTATGAAGTCTTTTAGTTGTTCATCTAACAAGTTAGGGCCGCTAGGTTTCTGTAGCCTGCAGGTGTAGAGCCCCCTTCCAAATGGCACACTTCTCATAGACTATACACAAAAGGACAGAGGCCGCACTATACCCAACCCACAACACACGCCATTAGCGCCCTTTCGGTAACCTCTAACAAGCTAGAAAAGGTCCTCATACTTAACTAAAGCTAGAGCTATGTGGCCCTCATAGTTATACTATAATTCCTAGGTGACCACTTACAGATAAGTCCTTTGGAAGAGAAATCTAGAGCATCTAGAAAGTAGCCAGACACTCTAGCCCCTATTCCATGTTGCTAAAAGTCATCTTTTAAAGTTTATTGCATATACCATTAGTCAAGTTACCAGATCATGGTTTAATTGGAGCACTAGCTTCATACTACCCAATGCATTAACCCAAACGTGACAAGGTATAGGTTCAAAGCTAGGAAATCCTTATTGGTAACAAGGAAACACATGCAGTATGAATTTAAGTGATTTAGGTGAATAGGACAACAAGGATAATCCCATTCTATACTTGCCTTGCTCAGAGGGATCCTACTGATCTGAGTTGTCAACAAAGAAATCTTGGTCACCAACATATTGCTCACCATCTGTACTCGATCAACATAGCAACATACAAGCATCCAAAGACAATCATGCAAAGCAAATAAACCTATAATTAGAACAGTACACCAACAGTATAGAATCAAGATAAAAAGTTTGTAAAACGAATCTACGTCTCGCTATGAAGACACAGACGCGAAGATCACAAAAATCAGAGCTATAATGAAGAAGTTATGAATTAAACAAGATTTCTTTTAATAAATTAATCGATTAAAACTAATCTCGAATTTCAAGAGTTAAAAACATGTTTAACAGTAGCATGAACATGTAGATTACGCAATTACGAATCTAACACAAATTGAACGAATCAAAATGGAGTTAAAACAATAGGCAAAACAAAATCAGTGGCAAATCTGTAAATAGAGAAAACGTATTTTGAATCTAACAAAGGGAATCTATGCTTTTTGAAAGATAAAACGTATTCCAAGAGTACGCGATGGACTGTGGGTTCTATTTTGAAAAGACAGAGGGTCTCTTTTGTAAAAACAACAGGCGAAGGGGTACGGGCCAATCTGGACCATCAAATTTGAGTTGGATGGCTTAGATTAGAAACAGGAGGGGGAGGCGAGCTCGTCGGCCAAAAAAGAGAAGGATGCGGCGGTGGATGTTGATATTTCTTAGCATAACTCTTTACTAGGTTGTCATCCCTAGCATGTTGCCAGAAATACGTGGTTGGTAATTATTAATGACACTTGTAAACTTAGAGAAAATTATATATATTAAAGTAAGGTATCCGCAAGCGCACAGATAATATGCCATTGTAGCATTTCACCCGTGAGTATATCGAGTATCATTATTTATATTTTATCCACATGGAAGAGCTATGGGATTGTTGGCAAAGAGATATTAACAAATATATATACTTATGATAAAACCACTCTCATGCCATGGCAGGGGTAAGTCAAATGATAAATAAATGATAAGTATGAAGCATTGATAATAAATCCAGAGATAGAAATAGAGACTCATAAAATATAGTATGGCTAGGTAGGAGATTTGGTAAGAGCAAAAGATTCCTAAGTCATTCCTTATTTACTAAGTCTTTTATACACCCAAGTATATACACTCTCATCTATAGCATAATTAACTTTGGATCTATGCATAAGGAACATTACTAAGGAAGATCAAGAACAGAGCTTGTCTCCCTTGGCAACCGTGTTCTACTTGCTCTACAAATGGGGAGTGGACTACAAAGGACTCAATGGGAGTGTCACATCCGCAATCTACCACATGACTCAGAGTATAGAATGCATCTGCAGGTAAACAATATCTAAGCACCATGCTTACATAATGTCGAATTGTGCCTTGACCCTCCGACGGTAGTCTGCAAGCATTGTGAAATTCGATCAAACAAGAAAGTTGCTTCATCAGAAAGCTCGATCAGGGAGTACTCACCGTCTAGTTCTTCAGCCAGCTTGTTTGCTCGACCTGTCTCTTTCTCCTTTTCCTCTCGGAGTTGTCCAAGGGCATGGCGTAGTTGTCCGAGCTCCACATCTTGCTCTATGAGTATAACAATTGACACCAAAAGTAAGCATATCCAACTATGCAAAACGCTTGTGTCGATCATACATACCTTTCTTCTGTTCGGAGATTTTTTGCAGCTATTCCAACTGCTCGGAAGCATCTTTTAGCTGTGTAGAGGCAATGGCCAGCTGTTTGGATTGGCTCCACAGTTGTTCTTTCGCAGCTGCCAGCTGCTTGGACAGGACCCCTTTCTGGTACTCCAGGTCCCGCGCGTTGGATTCAGCGAGGTCCCGTTCACTCTGGGACCTTTGGGCGTTTTTCTCCAGGAGCTTCATCGCCTCCTTTAGTTTCTGGTTCTCTTCGGTGAGGGGTTCCATCCTCTTTATCAAGTGGTGCCGGTGCTCGGTAGTCCGAGTTATCCCCAGAAAGTTAACAAGGACAATGATGGCGCTCGTTCTCAAACTCCAAAGACGAATACTAATGATTCAACACTAACCTCGACCTGTTTTACAACTCTGGCAAGGGCGGATTTTAGCTGCTTCATCTCCTTAGGGGTGTCCTCCTCTTCGATGACTACCACCTCGTCACCGCGCTTACGTAAGATTCGGACGGATTGGGTTTGAGGTTCAGCACGGATGATCTCCTCCACCACGTCTTCCTCTTCCATACCAGCTGGTGGCACCACTAGGGGACTCTTTGGCTAGACTATAGGTATGACCGTGTCTTGCACCGCTTCAGGAGGTGCTGTTAGCTCCTCACGCGCCTTTGGTCCCGACGACCCGTGCTCTGGCGCAATACTAGCAGCTCCTATTTTAGATCCAGAGTGCCCGACAGTGTTTGTCATTGCTTCGCATGTTGTCGCCGACCCGTCCTTCGTCGACGTCGACCTCTCGCCATTTCTAGGTCCACCCGCAGTGGTCATTGATTCCTCCGTCGACTGCTAAGCACCCAGAGACCTCGACACGGGGCCTGCCGGCGTTACCTCCGCCTCGGGATCAGTTCGAGGATGGTTGTTAGTTTGGGCGGACAGGTTTGCACCCTCTATAGGCCTTGCGCTGCATTCAGATCATTTGGTTGAGCGCCAAAATCACAAAGATAAGATAGTAAATCAACTTTTGTACAAGGATATTCACCATTTTGTCTGCCGGTGCACCTTTTTGAATCGGTGATACCCGCTCAAGCCTCCAGGCACGGCTGTGGGGTCGTTTCTCATGCTCGGCAGTAGAGGTCTCGTCTCCTCCAAATTTGGCCTCTACTCTGCCTGCTGCTCTGGGTTTTCCTCCACCCGTCGCTCCAGATTTGCCTCCGTATGCTGCTCGGGGACGACTGTCGCCCGTTCAGCGGGATTTTCTGTTGTCTATTGCTCGAGGACTTTTCGGCGCCCCCGGTTGCTCCTCCATGCGTGTGTTGCGTGAAGACATTTGCACGCCCGGAAGAATGTCAACTGGATCTTCGTCGTTCGAGTGGCCTGGTCGCCACCAAGCGAGATGCCGCACGGTTTGGTGGGAGCGGAAGGCGCCGTCTTCCTCTTTTTCTGGGCCGGTTCATCTACCGCTGGCCTCTTCCCCCAGACTTTCTCCGATGCTGGGGGAGGACTCTCCACCCGATCAACGTCGGCACCTCCGGACTCCTAAGAAACGCCGATGGAACTATCCTCAAGGGGAGGTGGTGGTCAGGCATTCACCGCTGTCAGCCAATTAGCTCTTGGCATGCCTGAAAAGTACACTGCCCTATCCTACGAATGGATCTTTGCATAAGTAAGTCAGTTCCCTGCTCAGAAATCGACAATTGAGCAGAAGAAATTGAGATGGTTACCTAGGGAGGCGGGTTAGCATAGTTGAAGGCTTCCGTATTCTTTGGCCAGCTGAATGAGATATTGGAGGTGAATAGCTCCCTGGCTCGATCTGTTACTTCTTTCTTCATCAGTCGTTCTGTACACTCTCGGGTCCCGTAGTTGTCACCTCTAAAGTAAAAGCCTGGGTGGGCCCTCTCTTTGCAAGGCTGAATACGGCGCACTATGAAACTTGCTGCAACCAGTTCTCCTCTAAGCTCCAATCCTTTAATCAAGTCAAGAAGCTCCATCACTTGCTCCATGTCAGCGCTGTTGGGTCTCTCCGACCAGCTATTATGACTCTCTGGGATGTGGTGGACGTCGCATTGAATTATCGAGTGGCTCTATTTGATGTAGAACCATCTGGCGTTCCATCCTTTCAGAGAGGTATTCAGTGGTACATTAATGTACTCGCTGGCCATCCCATCCCTGAGCTGCAGGTACACGCCATCGACAACCTTGGAACCACTGCCACCTTTTTCCTTCAGATAGAATAGGTGCCTGAAGAGGTTGAAATGCGGAAGAATGCCAAGAAACGCCTCACAGAAATGGATAAAGATCGCGATGTGCAGTATGGTGTTGGGGTGCAGATCGCCCAAAACTCCAGCAGATCTCTAAGGAAAGGGTGAACAGGAAACCCCAACCCTCGCCAAAAGTAATCTTCGAATACCACAGCTTCATCAGTATTGGGGGTCGGATAGGGCTCACCGCGGGCTAGTCGCCATCCGGTGGTAACGCAGTCTAGAAGGATGCCCGCCATCACCATCCTATTGAGCTCCGCCTCCCCCATCTTCGAAGGCACCCATTCCTCATCGTGGCTAGCTCCGGTGGCTGCTTTCTTCGACTTCATAGCTCCTTTCTTCGGTGCCATCTCTCAGACTTGGTTAGGGTTTGGCGACGGAGGCTAATGTGGTTGTGGATTTGGAGATGCGAGAGTTGACGAGTTAGATGAAGTGGACAAGTGGGAATGGGGTATGCGGCGGTACTGTTATAAAGCACTTTCCCCATTTTTCATCATTCAAGGGTTTTTGGGAAACCGTTCCCGCAATCTGTGCCGCTCTGAATTCTCCGACGCGGTATGTGGGCCGTTACCTAGGCCTCTGCGCAACCGCAGCCCATGGTGCTGGTTTTACGCTGCCGTCAGTTGCTATTCACCGAATAATCACCGACTTCTTCACCAATTGTTGAGGCTCAGTAACTGTTACTGTACAACCGTTACTCTGTTTTTCTCTCGATGGTATGATTTTTCTGGTATTTTCGCCTGAAGCCCAGGGATTGGCTGCCTGCTCGGCTAGTTTTCTACTTTCTGACCCTGGCACCACATGACTATGTCATCTACTGTTAGGCTCGGGGACTAAGTGGGCACACTTCACCTTGCAGTGAATGCGCGTTTTTCTCATCTCGAGGCTGCGCCCGGGGACTGGCTGCCTGCTCGGCTGGTTTTTTACTTTCTGACCCTGGCACCACATGACTACGTCATCTACTGTCAGGCTCGGGGACTAAGTGGGCACACTTCACCTCGCGGTGAATGTGTTTGTTTTTTCTGGAAGACTCCGTGCCTTTTGAAACCAAGGAAGATTATCTCCTTTTCTCGTGGTCGGACTCTAAGTGGGCACACTTGGTTCACTGCGAAGAAATTTTCAATTCTGGACTTGAGTTCCTTACACCCTTATGGCAAGCTGTGCTTGGGACATGTTGCTCGGCGATTGTCCACGTTGCTCGGCAATGATGAACGCTGCTCTGCAACTGCTCACAACTGCTCGACGACTCATCAGGTTGGTCGGACCATGAGTTGGACTGCTCGGCTTTGGTTCGCACTTGCTCGGACAAGCTCAAGACAACGTTGCACAACGGGTACAAGGCACTCGGGGACTAGCTGTGGGGGGTACGACCCCGGATACCCACGGCAGACCACATGGGCTGCGCCTCTATGGGCGGCCCTGCCCACAAGATGAAGCCTTGCGGGGCATGATTCTGCTCGGCGCCTGCCGCAAGACATAAGGATGATATCCTAAAGATGCTATGAGATCTGTTAGGAAACGTACAATCCCATGATTCTTGTATTCTGTTATTACTTTTCGGTTATCTCTCAGATCTAAACGACTTGTAACCCTGTCCACCAGACTATATAAGGCGGGCAGGGACCCCCTACGAAATCACGGCATATCATACGATAGCTAATACAAACCAACAGACTATAGGAGTAGGGTATTACGTCATACTGACGGCCTAAACCTATCTAACTCGTGTGTCTTTGTTGCCTTCTTTTTCTTGATCTCACGCTCCTCTACCGATCAATTTACCTTCGTGGGATATCCCTCGGAGGACTGCCGATGATATTCTATTGACAGGTGCGTCTGGTCGGCCACACCGAACGCGTTTGGTTACAGTTGAGCAGGTCTGGGAGCTCTCTAGAATTGACCAGACGCAGTGACTGGATGCAGTGACCAGACACGTCTGGTGTGAACCTGCAAGACTCAGATTTTCAGCGCAATAATTGATCGGATGCTGGGAGCGTCTGGTCCTGTGTGACCCTACGCGTCCGGTCGGCCCAGAGCAGCTCTAGGAGCTCTCTAGACTCGACCTGACACTGCGTCTCCCACATCCGGTGCACACAACTGATGTGTCCGGTCGTCCCGTAGTCAGCCCAATAATTGAGCCAACGGCTCCATTGTTTGGGGTGTCTATAAATATCAATTGGTCGGCTCTAGCTCATTCTCTTGGCCATTTGCATTGATATAGCAACCTTGTGAGCTTAACCAAAGCTCTCCCACTCATCTCCATCATTGATTCAACATCTTTGTGAGATTGGGAGAGAATCTAAGTGCATTGCTTGAGTGATTGCATCTAGAGGCACTTGGTGTTCATGTTTCGCTGCCGGATTCGCTTGTTACTCTTGGTGGTTGCCACCACCTAGATGGCTTGGAGTAGCGGAGGAGGAGTGGCATGAGTTGGTGATTGTTCGTGGCCATCTCTCGGTGATTGTGAGGGGTCTTGTGCCTTGCCCGGCGGAGCGCTGAAAGGTAACTATAGTGGATTGCTTGTGTCATTGAGTTACCTCACTTGTGGGTAGGTTCTTGCGGTGTCCAATTGTGTGGACGAGGTTCGTGCAACACCTCTTAGCCACCAAACCACCAAGTGTTGGTTGACACAATGGGGACTAGCGTGCTGGCAAGCACGTGAACCTCGGGAGAAAAATTGATTGTCTCTTTCCCTTTGGTATTCTCCCGGTGATTGAATTGGTATTCTTCTTGTGATTGGTGCACTACTCTACGTGGTGGTATAATCACCCTACTCACTCATTTACATTCTCGCAAAATAGTTGTAGCAAGCTCTTTATTGTAGCTAGAATTGAGAGTTTGCTTGGTAGTTTAAGTTCATATAGTGGAGCTCTTTAGTGTAGCAAGTGTGAGAACTCTGAGTGAGTAGTGACTTAGCAAAATTGTGTGTATAGTGATCATAGTAACTAGAATTGTTGGATAGGTGGCTTGCAACCCTTGTAGAGCTAGAGCAAGTTTGCATTTTGCTATTTGTCATACTAATCAAATTGCTCTAGTTGGTTTGTAGTTTTTTTAAATAAGCTATTCACCCCCCCTCTAGCCATATTCGGACCTTTCAAGTGATATCAGAGCCATGGTCACCATTTGATTGAAGGCTTAACAACCTCGGTGTCAAATTATGGCTCAAGTTGTGTTCAACCATGTGGGGGGCAAACCACCGTTCTTTGATAGCACATGTTATGATTATTGGAAGAGAAAGATAAAGACGTATCTTGGTTCAATCAATGATCAAATGTGGGATATGACCGAGAGTGACTATGCCATCATTGATCCTGACAATCTCACGAAGCAAGACAAGGCCTACAAGCAATGCAATACAATGGCTCTCAACACCATATACAATGCCATTGATTCCAAGGTGTTTGAGCAAATCAAGGATTGTGATAGAGCTAATAAGGTGTGGAAGAGATTAGAGGAAACATATGAGGGTACACCGGTGGTGAAGAGTGCCAAGTTGTATATTCTCAAGGACAAGTTGACAAGCTTTAAGATGAAGGAAGATGAGAGCATTCTAGAGATGTTCCATCGATTACAAGTAATTGTCAATGATTTGAAGGCATTGGGAGAAAATATCAATGATGATGATGTCTCTCATCGGTTCTTGATGTGCCTACCTCCAAGATTTGAGATGTTGAGATTGCTTATCATAAGAGGAGGATTGAAGGAGATTATCTATAACCAAGTCTTGGTGATGTCATGACACAAGAGACATACCATGTGAAAAGGGAGGGGGTTGTCAAGGATGACAAGAAGGAAGATGAAGACAAGAAGAAGAAGAGTGTAGCATTCAAGGCTAGCTCATCATCCAAGAACAAGGGCAAGTCCAAGAAAGAATCAAGTGATGATGATGATCTTAGTGATATTGATGATGAAGCTATGGCTCTCTTTGTGCGCAAGATGGGCAAATTCATGAAGAAGGGCTATGGTGCAAGAAAGAGAAGAGATCACACCAAAAGCAAAGAATATGTGAGAAGATGCTACAATTGCAAGAGCCCCGATCACATTGTAGCGGATTGTCCCTACAATAGTGACAATGATGAGGATGAGAAGAAGAAGCACAAGAAGGAGAAGAGGATGACCTTCCAAAAGAAAAAGAAGGGTGGAGGCTATGTGGTCACATGGGATAGTGATGGCTCTTTGGATAGTGATGGCTCTAGCACTAGCAAGCATCGCCATCAACAACAAGCCCTCCATCTTCGACACTCCATCGACATGCCTCATGGCAAAGCCTACCAAGGTAAAATATGATGTGAGTGATGATGATGAATGTGAAAGTGATGCTTGTAGGAGTGATGATGAGGAGGAGGAGTACACCAAGGAGAAGCTCATGGACATGTTTGAGCAAGTGCACACTTGCTTTGAGATGAAGAGAAAGGAGTGCAAAGAATTGTGCAAGAAAGTCAAATTTCTTGAGCAATCCTTTGATGAGCTAAATGCCACTCATTAGAGGCTAATAGAAGCCCATGAGAAGCTTGGCAAAGCTCACTCTAAGATTGAAAAGGCTCACTCCTCTATCATCGAGCAAGTCAAAATGGAGAAAGCCAACAAGGAGCAAGTGATTGTGTCATGTGATGTGGGACTAACATGTGATATTATTGATGAATCTTTTTATAAGTCCATTGTTGTTGCTCCCACTAACCCTTCTTGTAGCACTACTACTTCTACTTCACCTTTGAGTGATGGTTTCACTTGTGATGCCTCATTAATGGTGGAAAATGAGACCCTCAAGAAGGAGGTGAATGAGCTCACTCGTGCCTTAGGCAATGCCTATGGTGGAGATGCCCGCTTGCTAAAGTGCTTGGGTAGCCAAAGATTTTCTCTCAACAAAGCGGGACTAGGCTATACCCCCAAGAAAGGCAAGGCGGCCTTTGTCACTCCCAAAGCTAGCTTTGTGAAGGGCAATGGTCGGTTTTACAATAGATGCAAGTAAGTTGGGCATATAAAGCAATATTGCAAGACTAACAAGAACAAGCAACCTAATGTATCCTCAATTAGATTTGATTCTTGTTACATGCTTGTTAAGGGTCCAATGGTGTGAAGGCTAAGTTAATTGGTACACCAATTGTGGGCCCAAAGAAGAAGGCCATTTGGGTGCCAAAGACCTTGGTAACTAACCTTCAAGGACCCAAGCAAGTTTGGGTACCTAAAAGGAATTGATCTTATTTTGTAGGTCAATTATAAAGCCGGAGGAAGGCATTGGGTGCTTGATAGTGGGTGCACACAACACATGATCAGTGATCAAAGAATGTTCAATTCAATCAATGAAAATAAGAGCAATGGGATTGATAGTATCATACTTGGTGACAATGGCAAAGGCAAGGTCAAAGGTCTTGGTAAGATTACAATATCCAATGACTTGAGCATTTCTAATGTGCTACTAGTAGAGAGCTTGAACTTTAACCTATTATCGGTAGCTCAATTGTGTGATCTTGGTTTCAAGTGCATATTTAGTGTGGATGGTGTAGAGATCATAAGTGTAGATAGCTCTAACTTGATTTTCAAAGGATTTAGATATGAGAATCTATACTTGGTTGATTTCAATGCTAGAGAAGCTCAATTGTCAACATGTTTGCTTACTAAGTCTAGCATGGGATGGTTATGGCATAGAAGGCTTGGTCATGTTGGAATAAAACAATTGAACAAGTTGATCAAGCATGACTTAGTTAGAGGCTTGAAAGATGTCACATTTGAGAAAGATAAGCTATGTAGTGCATGTCAAGCTAGAAAGCAAGTTGGTAACACACATCCTAAGAAAAGCATGATGAGCACATCTAAGGCATTTGAGTTGGTGCACATAGACTTGTTTGGACCAACCACATACACTAGCATTGGTGGAAACAAATACGGATTTATTATTGTGGATGATTTCACTAGATACACATGGGTGTTCTTTCTTGTTGACAAGAGTGATGTGTTTGCAATCTTCAAGACATTCATCAAGAAAATTCATAATGAGTTTGAAACAACCATCAAGAAAGTGAGAAGTAACAATGGAAGTGAGTTCAAGAACACAAGAGTGGATGATTTATGTGATGAGTTTGGAATTAGGCATCAATTTTCGGCCAAGTACACTCCACAATCAAATGGCCTAGTTGAAAGAAAGAATAGAACTTTGATTGACATGGCAAGATCAATGTTGAGTGAGTACAATGTGAGTCATTCATTTTTGGCCAAAGCAATCAACATGGCTTGCTACTATAGCAATTGACTCTATTGCCACCCCATGATGGAGAAGACACCTTATGAGCTATTGAATGAAAGAAAGTCCAACATAGCATACTTTCGGGTTTTTGGTTGTAAATGCTACATATTGAAGAAAGACACTAGATTTAGCAAGTTTGAAAAGAAATGTGATGAAGGTTTCTTGCTTGGTTACTCCACTACTAGCAAGGCTTATAGAGTTTGGAATTTGGCTAATGGTACTCTTGAGGAGGTTCAGATGTGGAATTTGATGAAACAAATGGTTTCTAAGAGGAAGATGAGAATCTAGATGATGTGAGAGGCACTCAATTAGTCAATGCAATGAAGAACATGGACATAGGTGATATAAGACCTAGAGAGATGATTGATGTTGAAGATGACAAGAATCAAGTGCTCTCTAACTCAAATGTACAAGCTAGTGGTTCTCAAGATCAAAGTCAAGCAAGTGCTAGTGTAAGATCAACAACAAGTGGGTAGATCATCATCCCAACCAAATGATCGATCAAATGCAAGCAATCTAGTGCAAGTGCTCCAACCAACCAATGTCGCAAGAGATCATCCTTTGGATTCTATAATTGGTGATATTTCTAGAGGTGTACAAACAAGATCTAGATTGGCATCATTTTATGAGCATTTCTCATTTGTGTCATCCATTGAACCTAAGAAGATAGATGAAGCTTTAATGGATGTTGATTGGGTCAATGCTATGCATGAAGAGCTAAACAACTTCAAGAGAAATCAAGTATGGGAGTTAGTTGAGAGGCCTATGGATCATAATGTAATTGGAACCAAGTGGGTCTTTCGGAACAAGCAAGATCAAGATGGGATAGTAATAAGGAACAAAGCAAGATTAGTGGCTCAAGGTTATACTCAAGTTGAAGGTCTTGACTTTGGAGAAATATATGCCCCGGTTGCAACATTGGAAGCAATTAGGATCTTGTTAGCCTATGCTTATGCCCACAACATCAAGTTATACCAAATGGATGTGAAGAGTGCATTTCTCAATGGGGACATCAATGAGCTTGTGTATGTTGACCAACCTCCTGGCTTTGAAGATGAAAAGAAACCAAACCATGTTTATAAGTTGAGAAAGGCTTTGTATGGATTGAAACAAGCACCAAGAGCATGGTATGAGAGATTGAGGGATTTCCTACTCTCTAAGGGATTCAAGATGGGAAAGGTTGACACCACTCTCTTCACCAAGAATCTTGGAAATGACTTGTTTGTATTGCAAATCTATGTTGATGATATCATATTTGGGTCAACCAATCAAGATTTTTGTGAGAAGTTTGGCAAGATGATGACAAGTGAATTTGAGATGTCCATGATTGGAGAGCTTAGTTACTTCCTTGGTCTTCAAATAAAGCAAATGAAGAATGGCACATTCGTGAGTCAAGGCAAGTACATCAAAGACATTCTCAAGAAGTTTGGAATGGATGATGTTAAAACTATTAGTACACCAATAGGAACAAATGGAAGCTTGGATAGTGGTGCTAGTGGCAACATGGTGGATCAAAAGATGTATCGGTCTATGATTGGAAGCCTACTCTATGTGACCGCATCAAGACCGGATGTGATGTTTAGTGTATGCATGTGTGCTAGATTTCAAGCCTTACTAAGAGAAAGTCATTTGAAGGCAATAAAGAGAATATTGAGGTACTTGAAGCATACACAAAATGTTGGATTGTGGTATCCCAAAGGAGCAAGATTTGAGTTGATTGGATACTCGGACTCTGATTATGCGGGATGCAAAGTTGAGAGAAAGAGCACATCGGGCACATGTCAACTATTGGGAAGATCACTTGTGTCTTGGTCATCGAAGAAGCAAAATAGTGTAGCACTTTCAACCACCGAAGCAGAGTACATTTCGGCTGGTAGTTGTTGTGCTCAATTACTTTGGATGAAGGCTACTTTGAGTGACTTTGGAATCAAATTCAAGCAAGTGCCATTGCTATGTGACAATGAGAGTGCTGTAAAGCTCACCAACAACCCGGTTCAACATTCAAGAACAAAGCATATAGATGTCTGCCATCATTTCATAAGAGATCACCAACAAAAGGGGATATTTGTATTAAGAGTGTTGGCACCGATGATCAATGTGCCGATATCTTCACCAAGCCACTTGATGAGAAGTGGTTTTGCAAGCTAAGGAATGAATTGAACATACTTGACTTCTCCAATATGTGTTGATGCACCCCCATTATATGACATGCCTCTCCTTCGAGCAAAGCAAGGTAAAGTTGATTGACATGTCATTCCTAAGGACTTGTTTAGTGCATCTAGTCATTCCTATTATGTCTTAGGATCATTCATGAAAATCAAATGAATTTGATGCTTGTATGATACCACTATTGCTTGTATGCTTAAAATGATCTAGTGGTAGCATATGACATGTTTGTGGGCTTGTAAACCTAGTGTTTAATCTAGAAAATGAGCTATAAGTGTTTAACTCAACATGGTGCATGGTAACCCTCTTTTGGAGGTGTGAAGAAGCTTGCCCTTGGATCAAACCGAGTTAAATATCTTTTGCAAGTGATCTAGATTGAACCAAATTGAGATAATGATCCTCACTTCACATGGTTTCACCCCAACCTATCTAAAATTTGAGCTCGCCTTTTGTGCTAATTGTTGACAAAGGGGGAGAGAAATTCACAAAGATAGTAAGATAGGGGGAGCAAGCTCATAAACTTGCATGTTGCATTTGAATGTGCATTTCATATATTTGCTTGCATGGCACAAGTTTTAAATTTCAATATCCATGCTTGTGTGGTGTATACTAGTTGTAGGTTTGAATGATGAAATGAAAAACTAGCATGCATAGGTTAAGTAACTAGACTTATGTTCATTTTATGGAAACTAGACCCTTGCTTTTAATGTTGATCTCATGGGGTATTCTAGTTTTTGTGTATGTTTAGTTACTAATGGTGCTAAGGATGGTATATTGGTGCACTTCGATTGGTATCACACTTCAAAGGTCCATCTCTTATACCTTAGCATCATTTGGTAGACATTGACTCCTACATTTCCTATCTAAACATATGTGCAAGATACAATCTAAACTTTTAGCACATATGTAGGGGGAGCAATTGCTACCATATGGGATTCATGAAACTTGTCCATATCCTTCTACACATAATAGATATGCTTGGGAAAGCAACATGGATTCAAATGAATTTCAATTCATATCTTTGTGAAAGGGTTGTCATCAATTACCAAAAAGGGGGAGATTGAAAGCTCTAGTTTGGTTTTGGTGAATAATTGAAATCCTAAGTGCTAACCTAGTTTATCAAAGTGATTATGAGATAGTGGCACATTCCAAGTGGTGAAGCAAATGAAGATCATGACATGATGATGGTGATGCCATGGTAATGATCAAGTTCATGGACTTGGAAAAGAAGAAAGAGAAAAACAAAAAGCTCAAGGCAAAGGTGAAATTTATAGGAGCTTTTCGATTTAGTGATTGAGACACTTAGAGAGTGTGATCACATTTAGGATCGATAGCCGTACTATTAAGTGGGGTGAAACTCGTATTGAAATGCAGTTATCAAAGTGCCACTAGATGCTCTAACTCATTGCATATGTATTTAGGATCTAGTGGAGTGCTAACACCCTTGAAAACATTTGTGAAAATATGATAACACATGTGCACAATGTGACACACTTGGTGGTTGGCACATTTGAGCAAGGGTAAAGAAGATAGAGTTGAAAAGGAGTTGAATGCGCTGGTCACGGGGTGACCAGACGCGTCCGATGTGAGGACTAGACACGTTCGGTATCTTCCCAATGTGACCGGACGCGTCCAATATCCATATCGGACGCGTCTGGTATTCTAGCCAGGCATGGCAGAGTTGATGAAGTGATCGGACTCTAGGTCATAGCAGTGACTGGACGCTAAGCAATCACTGTTTAGCGTTTGGTCAAGGTGACATGGGGCATAGGTGTTGGTCCAGAGAGGACCGGACGTAGGGGTGCATCCGGTCGGCCACACCGGATGTGTCCAGTCATAGTTGAGTGGCTCTGGGAGCTCTCTAGACTCGACCAGACGCAGTGACCGGATGCGTCTGGTGTGAACCTGCAAGACTCAGGTTTTCAGCGCAATAATTGATCGGACGCTGGGAGCATCTGGTCCGGTGTGACCGGATGCGTCCGGTCGGCCCAGAGCTGCTCTGGGAGCTTTCTGGACTCGATCGAACGCTGTGTCTCCCGCATCCGGTGCACATGACCGGTGCATCCGATCGTCCCGCAGTCAGCCTAATAATTGAGCCAATGACTCTATTGTTTGGGTGTCCATAAATATCATTTGGTCGGCTCTTGCTCACTCTCTTGGCCATTTGCATTGATATAGCAACCTTGCAAGCTTAGCCAAAGCCCACCCACTCATCTCCATCATTGATTGAACTTCTTTGTGAGATTGGGAGAGAATCCAAGTGCATTGCTTGAGTGATTGCATCTAGAGGCACTTGGTGTTCGTGTTTCACTGCTGGATTCACTTGTTACTCTTGGTGGTTGCCGCCACCTAGACGGCTTGGAGCAGCGGAGGAGTGGCATGAGTTGGTGATTGTTCATGGCCATCTCCTAGTGATTATGAGGGGTCTTGTGCCTTCCCCGGTGGAGCGCCGAAAGGTAACTCTAGTGGATTGCTCGTGTCATTGAGTTACCTCACTTGTGGGTAGGTTCTTGCGGTGTCCAATTGTGTGGACAAGGTTCGTGCAACACCTCTTAGTTGCTGTACCACCAAGTGTTGGTCGACACAACGGGGACTAGCATGCCGACAAGCACGTGAACCTCGGGAGAAAAATTGATTGTCTCTTTCCCTTTGGTATTCTCCCGGTGATTGAATTGGTATTCTTCTTGTGATTGGTTCACTACTCTACGCAGTGGTATAATCACCCTACTCACTCATTTACATTCTCGCAAACTAGTTGTAGCAAGCTCTTTAGTGTATCTAGAATTGAGAGCTTGCTTTATAGTTTAAGTTCATATAGTGGAGCTCTTTACTGTAGCAAGTGTGAGAGCTTTTAGTGAGTAGGAACTCTCCTAGAGAATAAGGAGAAACACCCTCGGATGACCATTGCCCTTTTAGAGAAGAAGATTGAAGATCTAAGTGATGTTATCTATTCCTTAGATCAGAGGATCGACGAAGAACACGTTTATCGCAAGAGTCCGCAACACAATTTAAACACTTTGAATCATTTTGTTGCTAAGATGAGGAAGTGAGAATTAGATAGTTGATAATAAGGCACACGTGGTTAGGTCAAGTGTTTAAAGATAGTATGTTTAGGTTACTCGTTTAGCTCAGATTGTTAGAGTGGTTAAAGTTTTTGTTTAGGTTAGTTTGTGTAATAAAGTGCCTTATGATATTAATGGTGTCTTATTATTATTATCTGCTCTCTATTTCTTTTGGATATGTGTTTTGTCTCCACATGTTGTGCATAAAGGTATATAGGAAAACAAGTCCGGGGGAGACACACCGTGACAAGATGTAATTTAATCACGAAAATCATGAGTTCGGAAAGCAATGGACCAAAAACCACGCTCGCCAAAGTTGGACCAAAACAGGCCCAAGAGTGGGCCGCTCGGCCTCCTACATGGGCTGGCCGACCTAGCCCAGTTCCGCCTCACCCCAAGCTTCGTCCACAGTCAGGTTTGAGCCCAATACACTCTATTTTCACATGTTATGCTTTTCGTTTCGAACCAAATTGAAAATCCTTTGATAAACAACTTAAAACCTGAGGAAAGATAATTTCAGTCATGACTTAAGGATAGACTCACATAACACTTTTCCTAGAAGTCATGCTACTATTGGGAAATTATTTTTAGGGACTTGATTCTTAAGTTGTTGTGGAATCAGATATAGTAGAATAATGAGAACTTGATTCTTGATGTCTTGTTATTGGAGAATTTTATTTCAAAAAGTAAAAAGAATAGCTTCACCTCTCCTTTGTCGTAAGCAATGTCCCACCAGAGCCAAACACGATATGATAGACTAGGAAACCTTCTACATATACTACTTGTTATTGTGTTGAGTTTGGTCAAACCTTATGACCCTTGTTGAGAAACTTATCATGCTCTCAAGATCAAGATCAAGATCATGTACACTCCACATATATCTGCTGCTCCTACACTAGGAGTACGCAACAACATGTTTTCTATCCACTAAAAAATGTTCTACTCCTATATTGGGAATAGAACCAAAATGAGTTTGTTAGGATAAATGCTCCAAGTTCTTGTAAATGTCTCTCTTGAAAAGTTTCAATTGCAGAAAAAAGGCATGGGCTATGCAAAAGTTATTCATAAAAGAAAGAAAAAGAAAAAGTATTGAAAAATGGACAAGTGTCCAAGATATCTAAAACAATGGGTACTCAGATGCTCGCCCAAAAAAAGGAAAGAGATGAATAATATAGCCCATGTTTTCTTGCAAAATATTTTCAAGTTTCAAACAAGAGAGATATGTTTCAAGGAGCATAGTAGAAATAGGTTAGACACTACATATATATTTATACACATGCACATCTTGATCTAAGAGTATGACATTTTTCTCCTTGGATCCTTTCTTTGACTTTACAATATATGCAATACAAGTATGTTTTCATATTCATCTCTACCTAAGCTCCACATAAGCTTTTAAAAGTAGGCAAAAAGAAGGCAAAGTCATCAATGCCTTGGTGAGGATCCAAAAATACTACATATACTGAGTGATTTGAGAGTACTATGAAAGGAGAAGGTAAGCTATGTTTTGTTTTCAAAAATCTTAAAATGTTTCTCCAATTGACTTGTCTGAAGGAAGATGGTGATCTATTTCAAGTTCCATTCTTCAACCGCCCAAAGTTTCATGGTTGACACTTTAAATCCTATAGTGCATGTATGACTGGGAATAGTTTTATGTTGATGACTTGTCCTAAGGTTATGTCTTGAGTAATCTATCCTTTTATCGAGGATGAGTAAAAGCCTAAGTGTGGAGGTGTTTGCTTACGGTAGTTAACATTCATCATAAACTATCAATCTACCTTGCATAAATGGCTAAAATGGATCACCAATGTAGACTTAGGGATTTAAACTTACAAATTCCATGAGTTTTGGTGAATCTGTGTTTCCAGCAAGATTTAATCAGAAAACCGCCAAGGAGGACCTATTCATCAAAGGAAATTACGGAATTCCACCGCATAAATAGCGTGGGAAGACTCTAGGAGGCTCTCTACCAAAGCAGAGCCCATGCCCCTAACATGTGGGGCTAGCCAGCCCCACTTGCAGGCCGACCGGCCTATGGGCTCCCCCATGTTAGCCTCCTACTGCTATGTCGGTTCTCCACCGCCTTAAGGATTGCATCTCCACCGTTTATTCAAGTCAGCTTGATCTGAGGGCTCAGGATCGACGCTCTGCCCTATATATACCTATCTACAGCCCCCTCTAGGGCATCCATGCATTTGATCTTGAGAGCCTAAGGGCCAGAAACCCTAATCCATATTTCCACCAGGATCAGAGCTAGCAATCAAGAGAAGATTAGTCCTCAATAGGATCCAGTCTTATATTAGAGATAGAGAGATAGAGTGAGAGGGAAGAGTTTTGGAGGAGTCCTGGCCTGTCGGTGCTCTCTCTATGGCTTGTACCCTAGCGAACTCAAGTTCTTCTTGAGCATGCTTCTGAGATTTCTCTAGTAATCGACTTCTAATTCAAGTAAGCATATTGTTCATATTGTTCTTTAGGTTTGCGACTCTCTTTTGAGTACTTTAATCCTTGTAGCTCCTGGGTTAAAGTAGTATTCGTAGTGTAAGCATGGTGCTTAGACTCGGTTACTCGTGGATGTACCCTATTTTCTAGATCAGTGGTAGCTCATGAGGGTGACTCTTATAGCCTCATTGAATCCTTTGTAGTCCACCTCCTGTTAGTAGGCCTAGCAGGACATTGTTGCTATAGGAAACATACTTTGCCTGTGTTTTCTCTAATAATATCCCCAGAATTGAACAATAGAAGGCAAAGCTTATGAAGTTAGAACTAGAAGACCTTTGTGATCTCCTCTATGCTCCTATTATCTAGCCTTGATTGTGAAGTTGGGTTAAGTTAGATTTGGTTATTCTCACACATGTTTCCTCGAGTTTGATATAAAATTGGGTACTCCCGGTGAAGTGCTACATCGATATAATATCCGTGCACTTGCGGATTATTTTATGTGCATTAATTTATACCAACAGCCCCCAACCCCCCTCTTTGGAGCCATCCCTGAAACCCTAATTCATATCTTTAGGATCGAGCCAGCAATCAAGATAAGATTAGTCCTCCATAGAATCTAGTCTTATAATTAGAAATAGTCAGATAGAGAGTGAGGGAAGAGTTTGGAGGAGATGGTGGCCTATTGGTGCTCTCTCTACGGCTTGTACCTTGGTGGATCCAAGTTCTATCTGAGCTTGCCTCTCAGATATCTCTGGTAATCAACTTCTAATTTAAGTAAGCATCATGTTTATATTGTTCTTCAGGTTCACGACTCTCTTGAGTGCTTTATTCTTGTTCTAGAGGGTGTAAAGTATTAATCATAAGTGTAAGCGTGGTGCTTAGACTTAGGTTAATCATGGATGCACCCTGCATTCCGGATCGATGGTAGCTCACGAGGGTGACTCTTATAGTCTCATTGAATCCTTTGTAGTCCACCTCCCGTCTGTAGGACAAGTAGGACCTAGTTACGAAGGAAAGCATCCTCTACTAGTGTCTTTCCCTAGTAATGTCCCTAGTTAAATAGTAGAAGACATAGCTTACCAAAGTTAGAACAAGAAAACCTTAGTTATTCTCTCTACGCTCCTGTTTATCCTAACCTTGTTGCTACCCTTAGTTAAGTTAGACCGTAGTTAGTCTCACACATTTCCCTATGGATATGATACTTGGAATACTTCCGAGTAAAAGCTACAGCAGTATCCATACGCTTGCAGATTTATCTGTGTGCATTAATAAATACCAACAAGCTTTCTGTCGCTGTTGCCGGAGAAACGGTTGCTGAATTAACTACGTGCCTAGCTTAACCTTTTATCTTTTATTCTTTCTTTTGTTTTAATTTTTCTTTTAGCATGGATTCCAGTCCTATCTATCAATATGCTAAACCTACGAGCGCACGCCTAAAGCCACCAGAATCTTCAGAGCCTATCATAACACCTGGTTATGAGTTGTGCCCGTATTTAATAAAATTAATTCGGAAACATTCCTTTTTGGGAGAAGGCAATGAAAACTCATACTCACACCTATGGGAGTTTGCACAAACTTGTGCATGCTTGCATATCGCTGGCATGTCTGACGAAACCTTAAGATGGAAGTTGTTTCCGTTCTCTTTGATGGGAAGAGCTAAACAATGGTATAGTCAAACCATAGGAAGTATGCAAGGAGGTTGGGAAACGTTATGCTCTAAATTTTGTTTACATTTCTTTCCCATCTCTAAAGTGGTTAGTCTTTGAAAAGAGATTCTAAATTTTAGACAACTAGAAGAAGAATCTCTTGGCACATCATGGGATCGTATTAATGACCTCATTACCACTGGCCCAGACCTTGCTATTTTAGACCCGATGCTCCTTCAACATTTTTATATGGGTCTTGGCGAGGATTCTGTGCAATCCCTTGCTCAAGCCTCAAGAGGGGCTTTCCTTCATTTGTCTGCTAGTGAAGCAAGGTCTATGCTTGATAGAATTAATAGAAAAACTCCCTGCACTAGCATTCATAATGAACTCCCTGAGGAAGAGAAGGAATCATCTCCCGATCAGGAAGAAGTTTTGATAGCCAAATCACAACCACTCCAATCCCAAGATTTAGCTATCAATCCTAAACCATAAATACCCCAAAATCCTCTAAGGGAAGAAGAAATTCAACCTTTTGAAATTTCTTGTGAGGATGATCTTTTTTATGCTGATTTTGGGAAAAGCTTAAACTTCCAATTTCATAAGAGACCTTCGAGCGAATATAATTCAAATCCTCTCAAGAAGGGATCTCTTATAAAGCGTCCTTATTCCCATGTAGGACATTGGAAAGAATTCAAGGATGGCATGTCTAGTGAACCCATAGAAGGAGAGCCAAGCCATTTAGAAGTTATTCCTATCCTCTCCCCTTTTATGCCCACATTAGTTGTCTCATTCAAACCCATCCTTGACTCCGATGGCTCCTGTTATGCTCTTTTTACTAAGACTCAAGATGATTCTAGAAATCCACCAAGGCACCCAAAGCATAGGAGTCATGAAAGCCACAAGGAAGACCAAGAAGAGCAACAACAATGGTTGTAGGATATTAAGAACTTATGTGTCATTACCATTGAATGAATGGACAAGGTCTTAGACAAGATCAACCTGAGAGTTATCAATCCATGGGAAATCTTGGACAATAAAGAGTCCAATAAATGTCATAGGCATAGAATGATGGAGACAATGTTTTTGCCTATGGACATTCATGAAGAATCAACCCTGGAGCTTGAAAAGAAATATTACATAGACGAGCATGGAAGTTATTTCATGAACACCTCATCAAATCCATGATCGCAAGAGAAACTCTTGAACCAATTGGTCTCTCCATTGCCACACACGAGATCTTCATCCCCCTCATACTCCATGTTCATAAAGACTTTGAAAGGGTGGTTGTAGATGCATATGTTTATCATAAATATTACAAATCTCATTGGCAGGAATCTTGAGATAGGCACCCAAAGGTTGGTGTTGGGGGAAAAACACTTCACCAATTAGAAACATAATTCGAAGGTTTCCCAAGGACGAGCTTCTGTCCTAAAATAAGAACTTTCAGGAGATATCATGAACTTTCACCTTTTGTTGTGATGCCTTTGTGAAGTGAGCATAGAAATATAATTGTGAATACTCCTTCTAGTATTTTTGTCACTAACCATTCTAGGTTTGAAGCAAAAAGAATAAAGGATGATGACGCAAGGTATGTCCAACCAATTATCATGCAACATTGAATCACATTCACACATGAGAGTTCTATCATCCAAACTTGATTGTGCCTTGCAAAATTCAAGCTAGGGGATAGACTTCTCTAAAAACATCTCTTGTCATGTTGCTAAATTATTTTGGTTGTCTCTACCTTTAAGTCATGCTCAATTTGCTAAATATCAATCACAGTTTTTCATCTCCATTTGAGTAAATCTTTATAATGCTTTCATACTACCTTTGTTTGCTATAGTATGCTTAAGGTTTGGAGTATGTTCATACACCTTTTAAATTAAGCATGGTGCTTAAGATAAAATGCCTTTCTAAATCAAATTAGACATGGTGTCTAGGTTGATTTTTGAGCCAAAAGTATGCTTTAGTAGATACTGGATATTTTGTTGGACTAACCCCTATTGGAAACTCTCAATTCAATTTAGGTAAGTCATGAGATGAATTTAAATCTGAGATGAAGCAATGCACATGATGAACTCCAATAACATTGTGCAAAGAAGACATGGCTCATTCAATATGGATGGAAGAACTCTATGGAACAAAGAGGAAGAAAACAAGTGTCATAAACACACAATCTGCAATCAAAGCACTCACTCATAGGAAGTGGATGAGCAAATCAATAGACCCAAAAGCCCTCATCAACAAGAGATCATTTATGGAAGCAAAATCAAGATCTGAGGCATAAAACAATGAATGGGTGAGGTAGAAGGTCCAACGGAACATCAAGGATCAAAGAGTAAAAAGATGGCATCATAAAAGAATGAGAAAGGAAGGGTGCAATCTAGAAAACAAGAAGCTCATGAACAGCTCAAACTACGAGGCTAGCCGAACAAGAAAAACTTCAAGCAAAAGGGAAGGACCATCACGAGTCATCTACCCTTTGTCACATGGTGTGATCACGCTCCAATGACAAAGGTAACATCCTAAGGTAAATGGTCATTATTTAAATAGTTTTCCTTGATTCGGGTAGGCACATAACTAAGAAACAAACATGTTTGACTTACAACTTACTTCGTCCAATCTATTTAACTCAACTTGTTTAGTTCTTTAAGCTTGTTCCTAGCACTACTTACTTGAGCCCATAGTCTTAACCAAATAAGCTAAAAGTGTACATCCTATCTCTGGAAGATGATAGTCATAATCATGTAAAGTTTGATACATTATGTAAAGATAGACAATCCTTCCATAGGTTAAGCAATTCAATCATTTTGACCAAATGTACTTAAATGCTGCATTCATATTCAATCTTCTGATCTTATCACCCATGATATAATTGAACAAAGCACTTAACATCAACTTTATCTTGTTCCATGTGCCTAAGGCTAGAGAAGAATGAATAAAGTTTTGGTTCTATTGGTGTTTTCCACCAATAGAGCCCATGCACTTGATCACTACCTTGTCTTATGAGCAGGACATATTTCAAGCAAAGTGTGGAAAGATAGTCGATTCCCTAGATTTCTACAAGTGAAGGTTCTGAACCTGTCAAACCAAAATCAAAACTCAAAATCGAGATGGGTTTGGCGGAAAAAGGTGACATCACCATCAGAGGCGTCATCACATGAATCCTCATCTTAAGAGCAAACCAAGATACTTGATCAATGAACTTCATAAGGAGAAGTCTGGTTCAAATGACTTACAACACCGAACCCTCACCGAAAGAGCTAGCCTGGGGGAGAAGTACTCTAGTGTATCCAGGTAAGTATTCTTCCCCTTTTATTTTTAGTTTCTTTTAATTAGTTAAAAAATGATGAATGAAAAACAAAACAAAAATTTATCTTTGCATTAGTCATTAATAGTAATAATATGTGACCTAGTAAAATTGAAAACAAAATAAAAAGTGTGTCTAGTTTGATTTATTTTGTTTTTAAGAGTTGTTAGCAAATAAAGATGACTCAGAATAATCTCTTAAATGGAAATGATGAATAGTTGCTCTGTTGTAATTCCTTTCAAGTACCTAGTTTTCAGCCTTGAATTCTCCTGAGTTTTGGAAAAAATTGTTTTGATATAAGGATTTACTCTGAACTTGAAACTCGTGGATAGCATATGCTTGATCTAAGTCTAGGTAATTGACGGATATGATATGGGAAGGTCTGAGGTACTATTTATCTTGTTTCAAGTGACACTAAAGTTCTAGAGATTTATCTTTTGAAAAATACAAAAATGCTACATGATGAGTTCCTGTATGACAAAGCTTGAATTCCCACCAGAGCCATACATATTATTTAGGCTAGGAAAACTTCCACTTATATGTTGCTTGTTTTGCATTGAGTTTTGTCAAGCTTTGTTGACCCTTATGAGAGATTTGTCATGCTCTTAAAATCAAGATCATGTACACACCACCCAAATATGCACTACTCCTACACTAGGGGTAGGCGTAAAAACATGCCTTCCATTTAGATCCATCCAAAAGTGTTTTACTCCTACACTGGGAGTGAACACAAAAACATGCTTGATAGGTTTTCCATCCACCAAATAAATGCTCTAAGTTCTTGTTGCTATCTCTCAATGTTTTATTGCAGAAAAGAGGCATGGGCTATGCAAAAGTTATTCATAAAAAAAGAGAAGAGAAAAAAATAGACACAAAAGTGTCCAAGATATTTACAACAATGGGTACTTAGATGCCTACCTGAAAAGAAAAAGAAGAAGAAGAGATGAATAAGATAGCCTCTGTTCTCTAGCAAATGTTTCCAAGTTTCAAAAGAGAGATAAGTTTTCAAGGAGCAAAGTAGAATTAGGTTAGCCACCATATCTTGATTTGATTGTATGACTCAGCTCTCTTTGGATCCGTTGTTTGACTTTACAATATATGCATTGCAAGTATGCTATAACTTTCTCCCTACCGATGAAGTCCACATAAACCTTAGTGGTAGAAAGAGAAAAAGGCATAACATCTTTATTGCCTTGGTGAGGATCCACAAACACCACATATATTGAGAGACTTGGAGTGTCATACAATGGAATCTCTGAGTTTTATTTTCAAAACTTATAAAAACTTTAGAACAATGGTGGAACAAAGAACTTGAGGCGTAATGCTTGACTTGATCATTATGTCTCTCAATTGCTCAAGACCCAAGTGAAGGCTAAGAAGCCCCATGGTTGAAGGTAATATGGGTAAGTTTGAAATTTAGATCTGTTTATTCTAATTTGGAGGAGAATTATTGAACACCTGTGTACTTTTGAGGCATGAAAGCATTGTAGCAACTCCTGATCCATTGCTGAGTTTAGCTTTGCTCAGGATCTGGCAAAGGTTAAGCTTGGGGGAGCTTGTTGACAGTCACTAACATCAATTATAAACCATCAACATATCCTGCATATAAACTTAATTCCATCACCAAACATAGGTATAGGGGTTTAAACTAACAAATTCCACAAGTTTTGGTGAATCTATATTTTTAGCAAGGTTTATCCAGAAAACTATCAAGGGGGACTTAATTGTCAGATTACATCACGTTTATTCGTGACGTAAACTACTTGGGAAGGATCTAGAACACACCAGAAGGCAACCCACCAAAGGAGACCCCGAGGGGCTGCGATGTGGGGCCGGCCGCCCCCACCTGCAGGTCGGCCAGCCTATGGGCCCCTCCCGTTAGTCTCCACTTTGAATGTCGGTTCTCCACCGCCTTCTAGATTGCATCTACGCCATCCTTTTAAGTCGGTTCACCCAACGGTGATCGAGGGAGTTGATGCGGATCGATGATGTGGCAATGCCTTGTCCCCTACTCCATCTCCCTTATATAAGGTGCCCCCTACCCCCTCCCTAGAGCCATCCCTAAAACCCTAATTCATATCTTCAGGATCAAGCCAGGACTCAAGAGAAGATTAGTCCTCCATAGGATATAGTCTTATAAATAGAAATAGTGAGACAGAGAGTAAGGGAAGAGTTTGGAGATGTCGGTCTGTCGGTGATCTCTCTCTATGGCTTGTACCTTGGTGGATCCAAGTTCTATCTAAGCTTGCCTCTGAGATATCTCTGGTAGTCAACTTCTAATTTAAGTAAGCATCTTGTTTATATTGTTCTTCAAGTTCACGACTCTCTTGAGTGTTTTTTTCCTGTTCTAGAGGGTGTAAAGTATTAATCGTAAGTATAAGCGTGGTGCTTAGACTTAGGTTAATCATGGATGCACCCTATATTCTAGATCGGTGGTAGCTCATAACAGTGACTCTTATAGTCTCGTTGAATCCTTTGTAGTCCACCTCCCGCCTGTAGGACCAGTAGGACCCGGTTATGAAGGAAAGCATCCTCTACTGGTGTCTTTCCCTAGTAATATCCCTAGTTGAATAGTAGAAGACATAGCTTACTGAAGTCAGAACAAGAGAACCTTAGTTATCCTCTCTACGCTCCTATTTATCCTAACCTTGTTGCTACCCTTAGTTAAGTTAGACCGTAGTTAGTCTCACACGTTTTCCCGTGGATACAATATTTGGAATACTTCCAAAGACTTTAGCTTCACTAACTAGAAGCGATAGTCCGGTCTTTGATCCGATTGTCATGGCTAAGGACGGGATCAAATAGAGCGGGCTAAGGGGAAAAGAAATAGTTCTGGTCTCTCTTAATCTGTATGCCATTGCAATTGATGGGAACCGAAGGGAGGGTGGAACGGGAGGAGAAAAGAGAGGAGCAGTGCTCTACTTCTTCCAATCCTCACGCCATGGTAAAAGATGGGGCACCAGAAAGGAGTGACACACAAGAGAACATGAACACCCAAACCACTCATAGACACCCCTAGGGTCTTAGCGGTGCGGTTGTCACCATGAAGACCTAGAGAGTGCTAAGGTCTAAAATAGATACAAGCATACAAGGGCTTGAGCACGAAAGAGCAAAAAGACAGGGGGATTCACCTTCCTTTGATCCACTCGCCATAGCAATCAACGGGAATCAAAGGAATAGAATCAAGAAAACAATAAATGAACACCAAAGGGACACAAACAAGCAAAAAAGGGACTTTGGTGCCACGGCGCTTTGATCCACATGCCATGGCAATAGACATGAACCAAAGAAATTAGAACAAGAAGATCAATCCACATCTTACTGGATTGATGAGGATTGAAAAAAGAGAACAAGAGAAGATAGAAGAATGGTCTCTGCATTCTCTCGACCAACACGTCATGGCAATGGACGATGATCAAAAGAAAAGAGACACAAGCCCCATGGTCTCTCGACCCATACCAACACATAGGGCACCATGACCTATGTGCAACTAGATCGGCACTTTGTTATTCCCAGAGTTTGTAGCGGTGCGGTTGTCACCATGAGAACTGAAGGAATGCTACGGTCAAGGTGGCACAAGCATACAAGATGGTTTGGAACAACGAAGGAGCATGGAGAACAAAAGAGCAAAAGCGGTAGTGCCCGGTGGTCATGGCGAGGCAACTCGCGGCCACTAGCTTTACCTACATGAGTTGGCTTCCATAGTATGGGGGGTACGACCCCGGATACCCATGGCAGACTACATGGGCTGCGCCCCCAGGGGCGGCCTAGCCCACAAGATGAAGCCTTGTGGGGCACGACTCTGCTAGATGCCTCCCGCAAGACACTGGGAATATATCCTAAAGATACTATGAGATCTGTTAGGATACGTATGTGTTTACACCAAAATTTAGAGAGAAGAACGTGGGAATTCGAAGGCTTCAAAAATCATCCCCATCAAGGAATCAATTGCATGAGGATCGATATCAGCTGATTCAGATATGACTCTGGGATCGGATCTCATTGGATGACGTCAGTAGATAGCAACGATGAACTACGATTGGCGCCAGGAAACTACATATCGAACTCTACAAAATGGAAAAAATTAGGGTCCAAGTTATCTTAAATTAGGAATGTTTTCTTCTATGCCGAAGATTGTAATGAGTCATGCTCGAGTAGGATTCATGTTTAGGCTCCGGGTATAAATATCAAACCCCGACTATTGTAAAGGACACACAATCAATCAAATACAAGTTACTTACTTTTTTCGGCTTCGGCCACCCCTTAGGAGTAGGAGTAGAGTAGATCTCGATGAGTTCTTCAGCAAGTACGGCTGCATCGATCTGGTCAACCTCCACTGCTTGTCTGTAAGTACCATCATGACTTATACTTCTGTTCGTACGGCTGCATCGATCCGGTCGACCCTCACTATGACTCTGGTATAAGTTAGTTATTGACTCTTGTCTAGTTCAATTAAGGTTGCATTGATCCTGTCGACCTCCACTGCTCGAACTAGATTAAGGTCAAGTTATCAGCTCTATCTAAGGGTGGTGTTCCTTCAGATAGATTCATTAAGTTACCGATATTGCTTATTGCTTCCATTATTTATTTGATTACAGCAATATAACTTTGCCTGATTGGGATTGATCTAGATCGGCCTTTATCATTTTTAACCCATAGTTTGTTAATCTAAATTTGATCTAATCCGCACTTTAAATGATGAGTTATGTTTTATCGGCCATTTTATGTCAATCTTGATCACGCATAGTGTGCGGTTAAGGCGTGTTTTGTCTTGAATAGATCTGTTGGCTAACGAAAACCGTTTCATGGCCTGTTATCACAACCTGTGTGATTCTGCCTCACACCCCACTGTTAGCACCATGGAGTGGGGATCATTATTTGGTAGATCTGTTCCTGATAGGGCATGACCTTAACTGTGCGCTATGCCTGAATCGGCTATTTTAGCCGATATCGAGTGCTTTCATGAATAGTTCACATCATGAGACCGTTGAAGTAAAGATAGGTTGAAAGATGTGTTAGCCCCATGATCTTATTATTGTATTACGGCCTGCATGATTCTGTCTCATGCCCCACTGATATTAGTAATAAGTTAGGGTCATCGAATCTATTGTTGTTTCTATGGCCTGCATGATTCTGCCTCATGCCCCACTGGTCATAGTGATAGATGAGATCTAATATGTTCATTAGATTTATCTTTATTAAATGGTTAAATGATGATGAGCTATTTCTTTTATATAAAAGGGATTCGGTTACTTGTGGTCACTGGCTTAGCATAAATTAATCATGGTTGACATCCTTTTGCCATTGACTAATGTTTGTCTAAATAACAAGATCTATCCTAAGTGATAACCGATTTACCTTCCATAATTCCATGAGCTTTAATTGATTTATTCTTATGAATATGTCAAAATTGACTATTCCATATCGGCACATTCGGGACTGTCTGGCAACACCGGCATGTTCCATCTTAAATTACTGATTAGCTTTCTCTCCTTGTCAATTACAGGGTCCAATTGACTGGCACGTCTCAGGAGGAGTGCGCAGGATCGACCATCCCTGCGCTAAAGCTAGGAGGATCTCTAGCTCCATCGAGTGGACCCTTCTGGCTTGCTCGTGTGCCCTCGGCACGGGACAAAATTTCATGCTGACACACGTTCTTGGCAGGCTCGGTGGGACACCACAATCATCATGGTGGTTCACAACAACAACGACATCCTTATGGTACATTATGAAGATCTACCTGATGGAGATAAAGATGTCATTGGCAAAACTATAGAAGAATTTCACAACAAGTATTTGTTGTCCTACACCAAAACATGTGACAACACAATTGTTCAGAAATATCCACTACCAAGAGTTCTATTACACGGGCAGACAGATATAGTTGAAGCTGAAGACAGGCGTTTCTTTATGGAAATTGTAAACAAATATGCTCGTGATGCCATATCAAGCCATAATGAAGCTTTCTTGGACACATTCCACAACGCCATGAAAGAGGCGATTCATGGGTTTTCAGTCGGTCAAGTTGGGCCAGCTTATTACAACATTCCACATTCATCGACCCAAGGGACTAATCAAGTCGGTACCAATCATCAAGAAGCAGCACGCTGGTAATGATGATGTCAAGGCAGTTCAGAGTTCAGATGAACAAGCTCAAGGTACTACTACAAATCAGACATAGTATAATCCTGGATCGTCAGTGCAGCATGTGCAACAGCCGGCAGGGCAAGGTTAGAATCAGGTGATTAATTTTGGCACATCAGGCCACATACCGTCGTTGGCTCAAAAAATAGCACCATCAATTCAAAGGATCCATAGAGATATAGATCCTCATGTCTACAATCAGAGACTTCAAGCAGCAAACCAGCAAAGGACCCAGCAGATAGAGATTCCACAAGGGTATCATTATGGCGTAGATTATAACACCCTTCACATGATTCTAAATCTAGGGTATCAAGGCACACGGGATTTCAATCCACAGATGGGTCAGTAGGTGTAGGGAAATCCAAATTCACATGCTGACGAGATGTTGCTAAAGGTGACCGAGATGATGAAGAATCAGTTCGGTTTGAAGCCAAAAAGGCTGACCTATTCGTACAAACGCTCATATCCAGAATGGTATGATTTGGTCGCTCTTCCTACAAATTATAGGCTTCCAGAGTTTGCTAAGTTCACTGGCCAAGATAGCACAAGCACAATAGAACATATCAGTCGGTATCTTACACAGTTGGGCGAAGCATCCGTTGAAGAGGCCCATCGAGTTCGTTTCTTCTCTCTGTTACTTTCAGGGCCAGCCTTCACTTGATTTTCATCACTACCAGTCAACTCCATTGCCAACTGGGCTAACCTTGAGAAGAAATTTCATACATATTTTTATACTGGGACTGGAGAAAAGAAGATTACCGATCTAACGACTATGTTGGGAGGAATAGGCGTGACCAAGGAACCGTAGCCCATAGTCCATAATGTCGAGCACGGAGCCCGTGCACGTGTAGGAGGAATAGGCGTGACCAAGGAACCGTAGCCGACCACCCATAACGCAGAGCGCGGAGCCCATGTCACGTGTAGGGAGAGATCGGAGACTGTATCTTCTCCACAGAGAACAGAGCGGAACATGTGCTGCTCGGCGATTGTCGAAATAACTTGGAGATATACGTAGTATAAGTGGCATCCGAGCCGTTAGTTCTGTACTGAGCTCTCGGCCTTGGCTAGCCCATAGTCCATAACATCGAGCGCAGAGCCCGTGGACGTGTAGGAGGAACAAGCGTGACCAAGGAACCATAGCCGACCACCTAACGCAGAACACAGAGCCCGTGGCACGTGTAGGGAGAGATCAGAAACTGGGTCGTCTCTGAAGAGAACAAAATAGAACGTACGCTGCTCGCTGATTGGCGAAACATCTTCGAGATTTAGAGCAAAGTGTTCGGCGATTTGGAGAAAACGTGTGGCGAAATACGTTGGCGACTTTTGAGAAAACGTGTGGCGAAATACCTTGGCGATTTGGAGAAAAAGTGTTCGGCGAAATACGTTGGCTATTTGGAGAAAACGTGTGGCAAAATACGTTGGCGATTTTGGAGAAAACATGTGGCAAAATACGTTGATGATTTGGAGAAAAAGTGTTCAGTGAAATACGTTGGCGATTTGGAGAAAACGTGTGGCGAAATACGTTGGTGATTTGGAGAAAAAGTGTTCGGTGAAATACATTGGCGATTTGGAGAAAACGTGTGGCAAAATACGTTGGCGATTTGGAGAAAAAGTGTTCGGCGAAATACGTTGGCAATTTGGAGAAAAAGTGTTCGGCGAAATATGTTGGTTATTTGGAGAAAACGTGTGGTGAAATACGTTGGCGATTTGGAGAAAAAGTGTTCGGCGAAATACATTCGTGATTTGGAGAAAAAGTGTTCGGCGAAATACGTTGGCGATTTGGAGAAAACGTGTTCGGCGAAATACGTTGGCGATTTGGAGAAAACGTGTTCAGCGATTTGGAGAAACTCGTTCGGCAAAAACATTGGAGATTTGGAGAAACATGGTCGACGCAGTTATGGCGATTTCATATTGGAGTTCGTTATGGAGTAGCTGAAAGCTCGGTGACTGTAAGTGGAGATTAAACCATAATGGAGAAATAATGGAGACAAATTGCGGATACCAAAACTTTATTCATCATAAAGTGGAGAGTACATATCTGGGGTGTTTCAAGGATAGAAACGTATAAGGTGTTCGATGTGCCTTGAGTTGGGGACATCGATTCCGTCTAAGTCATATAGGCGATAAGACCCTGGTCGGGTAACCTCTTTGACGACGTAAGGCCCTTCCTAGGGGGAGGAGAGCTTGTGCATCCCTTCGGTTTTTTGTTTTTTACGGATAACGAGGTCGCCGATAGCAAATGAATGACCTTTCATGCTACGGTTGTAGTACCTCCGCAAGCCTTCTAGATATTTGGCTATGCGGACGCAGGTGATTAGACGTTCTTCCTTGGTCCTATCAACATCCTCTGTCCGAATAGCTGCGGCTTGCTCTTCATCATAATTTTCCTCCCTAGGTGCTCGGAAGGCATTGTTCGCTGGTAGTATGGCTTCTGAGCCCTAGACCAAGAAATATGGAGACACACTAGTGTTGCGACTAGCTTGAGTGCGCAATCCCTAGACTACAGCTGGTAGCTCCTTGAGCCATCTGAGTGGATGCTTTTCTTCTTTCTGATATAGCCTCTTTTTGAGGGCATCAAGGATCATGCCGTTCGCCTGTTCAACTTGGCCGTTGGCTCGAGGATGGGCAACGGAGACGTACTTGACGGAGATACATCGGTCTTCGCAGAAGTCCCAAAAGTGATGGCCAGTAAATGTAGTTTTGAGGTCGGTGATGATGCTGTTCGGGAGACCAAATCTATGGATGGTGTCTTCGAAGTGCTCGACTGCCTTCTTTGCAGTAGCCGAGACGAGCGGTTTATACTCGATCCACTTGGAGAACTTATCAATGGCGACATATACGTACCAGAAGCCACCCGGCGCTAGCTTGAAAGGACCAATCATGTCCAGTCCCCAACATGCGAAGGGCCAGGAAGCTGGGATGGTCTATAGCTCTTGTGCCGACATGTGTATTTGCTTGGTGAAAAATTGGCATCCTTCACAATGTCGGACAAGGTCTTCTGCATCGGAGATGGCAGTGGGCCAGTAAAAACTAGCTTGAAAAGCTTTGCCGACCAATGTTCTCGAGGCCACGTGGTTGTCGTAGGAACCAGAGTGAATTTCGAGAAGTAGCATCACTCCGTCTTCTTGGGTGACGTATTTTTGTAGAATCCCTTCCTTGGCACTTTTCCTCATCAAGTTGCCATCCACCAGCACGTAATGCTTGCTTCGATGGATTAGGCATTCGGTTTTAGTCTTATCGGCGGGTACTTCGGCACTAGAGAGGTACTTGATGAACTGTTCCCTCCAATCGGCGGCCGGCAAAAGTACCGTAAGTACCAGTTGCTCAGCGGGGGGAACTTCCTAAATTTCCTTTTCTTCCTTAATGGATGGCGCCAGAAGATCTTGAACGAAGACCCCCGGTGGAATCACGGCGCAAGAGGAGCCTAACTTGGATAAGTGGTCGGCGAGCTGATTTTGATCGCGTACCACGTGGTGGTATTCGATACCGTAGAATTTCCCTTCAAGCTTCCTGATTTTGGCGCAATATGCATCCATCTTCTTGCTGGAGCAAGACCAGTCTTTGTTGAGCTAGTTGATGACCAGCGCGGAGTCTCTGTATACCATGAGGCATTTGACGCTGAGCTCAATGGCTATACAGAGTCCATGGAGACATGCTTCGTATTTGGCGACGTTGTTGGAGGCCGAAAAGTGTATCCGAAGAACGCATCGGAGTTTATCCTTGGTCGGTGTAATGAACAGAATGCCAGCACTAGCTCCGTTGATGTTGAGGGCACCATCAAAGTACATCACCCAGTGCTCGGGGCAGGTGGCGGTGATGGGCTCTTGGATCTCGGTCCACTCAGCGATGAAATTAGCAAGCGCCTGAGACTTGATGGTAGGCCTGCTTTTGAATTCAATGGAGTAAGTGCCGAGCTCGACATCCCACTTGATGATATGGCCGTTGGCCTCTTTGTTGCGGAGGATGTCCCCCAGAGGGAACTCGGTAACCACAACGATCTTGTAATATTCGAAGTAGTGACGGAGCTTGCGCGACGTGATCAGGACGGCGTACAGCAGCTTCTGGACCTAAGGATAATGAGTCTTGGGATCATTAAGAACCTCACTGATGAAATATACCAGACATTGCACCTTATAGGCGTGCTCGGCCTCCTCGCATTCGACCACAATGGCTATGCTGACGACACGAGAAGTAGCGGCGATGTAGATCAGGAGGGTTTCGTCTGGCCATGGCGCCGTCATGATCGGAGGCTTTGTTAGGAACAACTTGAGTTGCTTGAAAGCTGTGTCTACCTTCTCTGACCAGGAAAAGTGCTCGGAGGCCTTGAGGAGTTTGAAGAAAGGTAGCCCTTTTTTGCCGAGGCACGATATGAAGCGGCTTAAGGCAGTCATGCAGCCTGTAAGCTTCTGTATATCCTTGACACATGTTGGCCATTTCATGTTGGTGATGGCAGAGACCTTGTCAGGATTGGGCTCGATGCCTCGTGCGCTGACAATGTAGCCCAGGAGTATACCGGATGGAGCTCCAAAGATGCACTTTGAAGGGTTCAGCTTCCATCGGTACCTTTTTAGGTTGGCGAACATTTCTTCGAGGTCGGCGACAAGATCATCGGTGGTCTTGGACTTGACGACCACATCGTCGATGTAAGCTTCAATGTTGCGGCCAATCTGTTGATCGAGGCACATCTGGATAGCCCTTTGATAAGTCACCCCAGCGTTCTTGAGTCCGAAGGACATGGTGGTGTAGCAATACGCACCAAAGGGCATGATGAACGACGTCTTGATCTGGTCTTCTTCCTTGAGGGAGATCTAGTGATAGCCGGAGTAACAATCAAGGAAGGAGAGTAGTTCGCAGCCAGTGGTGGAGTCTACAACCTCATCTATCCGAGGCAAACCGAAGGGGTCTTTGGGGCAGTGTTTGTTAAGATCAGTGTAATTAACGCACATTCTCCATTCTTTATTCTTTTTTTGAACGAGAACAGGGTTTGCTAACCACTCAGGATGATACACTTCTTTTATAAATCCGGCAGCTAAGAGCTATTTTATTTCTACCCTAATAGCCTCCTTGTCTAGCGTGAATCGGTAGAGTTTTTGCTTGATCGGTTTGGCGGTCGGCGAGACATTCAAGGAGTGCTTGATCTTCTCCCGTGGTACCCCTGGCATGTCTACAGGTTTCCAAGCAAACACGTCGGTGTTGGCACATAGGAAGGAGACGAGCGCGCTTTCCTATTTGGGGTCAAGGTGAGCCCCAATCTTCATGGTCTTGGAGGGGTCATCGAGGCCGAGGTCGACCTCCTTTATTTCCTTGGACTTGGTGGAAGCGCGGGGAGGCTCCAGCTCTGGGATCTCCATGTCATCGGTGGGCAACATCTTGGCCTCGGTGACCACGCTGGCCATCTGGATGGAGAGGTCGGTGGCTTCGGCGAGGGCGAGACTCTCTGTCTCGCAGGCGTACGCGATGGAGAGGTTGGCCCGTAGGGCCAGAACTCCTACAGGCGAAGGCATCTTCAGCACCAGATACTGTAACACCTCGGGTGTTTAAATACTAAAATTGTCATGTCATCATATGCATTGCAAGGCATTTGGTCATATTGCAAACTTTGATATGCATTCACTAAAACAAGTTTACATTTATGTTATGAGTGTTGCCTTGTATGGTTTGAATTGAGTTCAAAGTTTGGTTTGGATTTGAAGTTTCAAAAACCCTGGTTTCCAGCGATTAGTTTTGACCCGAAAAACCCATTTCAAAATCTGAGCATATTTTGGGGTTGAGCCTTAAAGCAAAAATGTAGAGCTCGTTGAGTTGTACAAAGTTTCTTTTTGGAGTTTTCAAAGTTGTTTAGAAAAATTTGAAGTAATTTGAAAAGGCAAAATGTACTTAAAGTGTCCCCTTTTGAATTCAAATTTGCATTTCAAAATGTAGACCGAATTTGGGTATGGTTATAAAAGCAAAGTTGTAGAACTTTGGATTTTGAACAACTTTTATTTTTGGAGATTTTTGAGTTGTCACATAAATTTGGCAGTAATTTGGATTTTAAAATGAATGTCAATTATGTAAATACATTGAACAGTGCTCGCCGCTTAAGCTACACCGCCGCGCGACCTTCTGCTTGCTTATAGGCGCGGTCGTGGCCGTCTTCAGCGTTGTGTTGGCATGGTGAAGGCCGTGGCGTGGCTTCTCCTTACTTCTGAGCCGTGTTATAGGGTCTGAGCCGCCGGCGTTTGTCCCCGCTTCCTCGCTCTGCTTTTCCCGACGTCGCTGATCATCTCCGTCGAGCCATCGCCATCGAACCAGCGCCTGTGCCATCGCAACAAAGAGATCAATAGCTTCACCTACTCCTTGCGCGCCTAGACAACCAACTGTGGTCACTTCATTTCATCGGGAATCGCCGCTAGCCGCCTTTCTTCCTCGCGGCCGGCAACCTCACCGTCGCAAGCGAGTCGTCGTGGCTATCGCTCTCCGGTGCATCCTTGTCCTTGCTCGGTGCACCTCTAGCTCCGCCTTGTTCCCGTGATGCTCTATGACCAGTTGATTGCTCATTTTGTACATCACAGTCGCCTGAGCACCGCCGTCGCCGAGGTTTGCTCCGCCGTGGTCGCTGTGGACGTCGACCCGCGTCACCGTTGCTTCTCCGGTCTCGCTCTTTGCTTCAACATGTTCGTGGTGAGCTGCTGAACCTTCCCATGTCTTTTGTTTACACTCTACCGGTCTCCTATCACTGGCGTAGTGTCGCCGAGCCACCGCGTCCGCCATGGCCGGCGTTGAGGCTGTGTAGAGCCGTAATCGGTGCAAGTAGGGACATCAGTAGGTGCGCCTATTCTTGGTGAACGTTTTGGTACCTTGGCCGTCGCCGTTGGACTCACCGCCGGCGAGTTTTCGTCGGTCAGCGCCGTCGCCGTCATGGTCAAAGCCGAAGGTTGAATATGACAGGTGGGACCCGAGTGTCAGTGACTCAGCGGTTTGAAAATGATTTTTCCTTTTTCTGAAATGAATGAATAGTGTCTGTTTTTGTTATTTTTCTATAGATTTATTTAGAGCTCCAAAAATTATAAATTTTTTTGTGTGGCCTCTATGTGATGTGTATTATTTAGGAAAAATATGAAATGTTGTTTTTTTGTACTTTTTTGATGTGATAAAAACTGCTCAATTAATTAATAAATGAGTTTCCATGAGTTTTCTAGGCTTATTTATTTGTCCAAAAATTATGAAAATTGTCTTTCCACTTAGTTATCATGTGATGAACATTTACAAAAATTTAGAGCTCAATTGGAACAAGTTGATTTATTTCATAATTTTGAATTAAATAATTAATTCATAAAAGCAAATAGTAACCTTTAATGATTTACGTTTTGATTGAATTTTTGATTGAGTGATGTCCTTGGGTCATTAGTGGGTAATGATCTTTGGCAATTGATGTATGTAGTATGAAATAGGTTTAGTTAGTTTGACTTGTAACTGTACCGCGAAGGAAAGTTGTATTCAAGTTGTTAACTTTTGCATCCATCATCGAGCATCATATTTTGTATCTCGTATCATGTTAAACATGGCATTGTTACTACGTGTAGTGAATGAAGGTGAGCACGTGGTAGTTAATCCAGTGGTTGAAGAGGTTAATCCGTCTGTTGAGGTCGGGTTGGATATTTGTGATACGACTCCTGAACCGGACTTTTCCGTCAACGAAGGCAAGCCCCGGATACATTTAAACCTACCTTGTGTTTTACAAATTGATTTCGCTTTTGATTTTCTTTACTGCATTAAGTGATTAGGAGTTAAGTGAAAACCTAATTGGTGCATTACCAACCTTGTTTTCCATATCTACCTTGTTACCAGTTTTACTTCGTAAATACCTAGTTCTGCTTAGCCATGCTTAGAACGATGAAAGTCAGGTGATTACCTGTCACCTACAAGTTTTAAATGGAACTTTGATTACTTATGTTATCATGTGCTATGGGCATGTGGAGTAAGAAATCTAGACCGAGCAGACTCGGTGTGTGTGTGAGCCACAAGACATGGAGGTCTTGTGAGCGGGTTCTTTCTGCCTGTGTCGATTAAGGCTAGTACCGTTGTTGAATTGCATGAGGTGAGACTTTGTAGTACTAACCACATACTCCGGTAAGCCTTAACTTGGCTATTCTATTACGAGAATGGCTACTCGCGCACTGGGAGTGGAGAGATGGCGGGAATAGCGTGTACCCACGTGGCAATGGGCTGGATTGGTGGAGTACTGTATTCTCGGATGGCGTAGACCCGTTCTTGTTTTAGAGGATCTGAGGTTAGGTTGGTATATGTAGGTCGGGGATCTGCATATGTCATGTGGTCTAGAATCCCCAGCTGGGTTTAATCGGTTCGAATCGTCATTGCTCCTCGGTTATGGAGACTCAACTCACTGTTCATCATCATAGTATTAATAACTGAAACTTGAGGCTGGTTTGAGAAAGTGTTGGATACGAAGTTTCATGATCTCATTATGGGTCATGTCAGCTTTGTATATGATCTTATGAAGTTTTAAAAGTTGATGTAAAGAATTTTATTAAAAAGCTTTTACGCAAAAGAACTTTGATTATTGCTAAAGCCATACCTTGAATTCCTAAGCCTGCATGCTTAAGTTCTTTTAGTTTTTATTTTCTATTAAGTCTTGTTGAGTACTTTTGTACTCAGGGTTCATTGACCCTTGTTGCAGGTGAGGCTCATGAGCAGATATGTTTTGGATCGTGCTGCATGACTGTTGTTCAATGCGATGACGATAAGTAATGTGTGGCTCTTGGGTAGGGCAATCTTATTTGTGTGTTCTGTAATATGTTATAATGCCACTCCACTACTTTGGTTTGTATTATTTTCCGAACTTAGTTGTATGGTTTGTAAACTATGTTATTGTAAGTCTTCCGCTATATTACTCTGATGTATCCATTTGAATAAACTATTATAATACTGCAATGATTCTATAATAGGATCCTGCTCGGAAATCATGGATGATTCAGGGTTCCCCGAGGACACCCGACATTCTTCTTAAGTTACCGGAAACATATGCATAGATGTCAAAGGTCGTCGGACAGTGACAGGTGCATGTGGGCCCTATAATTTAGGAGGTTCTGCCATAGAATGGTATCAGAGCGATCATTACAAAGTCTTTGTTGTATTGATTTACAAAAACTTCAAAATGATGTGGGATGACTAAACTTAACTTGTTAATTTGGTCCAAATTGCTTCTGACTTATCTAATTTCTTTCTCACCATTCCTTATTTAATTGAAAAGGTTTTTGTGTGGTGGAGTAGTAATCTTACTATGCCCTATATAAAAACAACTGTTGTTTATGTTCATTATAAGCTTTGATGTTTTTGTTCGTAAGAACGATTCATGCATCATGATTAATTGACTCGCTACTTCCTTCACCTCTGAGTCTGGGTGGGTAGTGTGTATGGGTTGAGTTGTGTAGTCCACCCTTGCTGCTCTTGAGACTGTTGTCAGATTGTCTTACTGGGATTAATCTTGCTTCCTACAGTATGGCTCGTACCAAGAAGACACCCTGTAAGTCCACTAGACCAAAGGAGTTCCTCGTCACCAACTTGCCCCTAAGAATGATGGTGCTAGCAGTAGCAGCTCTAGGCCTGATCCCCAGGTAGAGATACAGAGGATTTCTATAGAGTTAGCACAGGCTACTAGAGATAGGGCCTTGGATGCCATCCAGGTAGGAGAATTACAGGGTCAATTGAGGCGTCTCACCACTGCTCACAGGAACTGTGAACATATGTTAGTTCGTACGGTGGAAGGAAGAAATGAAGCTTGGCATAGAGAAAATGTAGCTAGAGCTAGAACTCATGAGCTAGAATTCTATGTAGAAGATTTAGAAGAACATAATACTTATCTGCATGAGGAAGTTCATAGGCTAAGTAATCTCCTAGATCCAAATCATGAACCCCAAGCTGATGCAATGGACTCCGATGTCATCCTTGCCGATGATAGCAAATCGCAAGAGGTGGAAGAAGAAGATCCTGAAGAATTAGTAATGATCGATGAAAGCGATAATGAAGGCGGTAATATTTCCGGAATGGATACCGAGCCTGAAGTTTGAAGTAATCGAGGAAAGGAGTAGAGTTGTATAATAGTTAGCTCTAGTTAAGTTAAGTAGTCTTGTTTAGGTACATGATGACAACTTGTACCAATGTCACTTATCATGAGGCAGTGAATATTGCAATTGCTTCAGAGGCAAAGTATCGACAGCATATGGAGCTTAAGAAGAAAAGGAGTACGCCATCTAGATCTTTTGGGGGAAATCAAAAGAGACAGAGGGTAATTTATCATCCAGTAAATCATAATCGTCCTCCTTATCGTCCGCCGCAGTTTCAAGCCGGTCAGCAATCAAATATCCACCCTGCTACAACTTATCAGAATCCACAACCAACAAATGCTTCTGGGGTTTCTGCTCCAACACCCTAGGGTCATAAGTATCCCTATTTCAATTGTGGCAAGCCTGGTCATTTCTCGAGGTCCGTATCCAAGGCAGTCTAATCCAAATTATCAGAAGGCTCCTGTCAATCCACAACAGGGTCAGGCACAGAATAAGAACAACAATCAAAATGCTCAGAAGGGCAAGGATGAAAGGAAGACAGGACGGGTGTTCTATATTCAAGCTGGGGAAATTCTAGAAGGGAAGCCAGTGATGTTGGGTATGTTTCCTGTTGCCAATCACCCTACAGTTATACTTTTTGATTCGGGTGCATCTCATTCATTCATCAATAGAACATTTGTGGTAAAGCATAAAATTTCAATTGGGGCAACAAAGGAAAATTTCTTTATACAGTCGCCCAGGGGACGTCTGTGTACTAGGGAAATGGTATACCAGGTACCTATAAACCTGGGTGGGCATATTTTTTCCACTACCATGATTATCCTAAAGGATCAGGATATAGATGTAATCTTGGGGATGAATTGGATGTATCAGCATAAGGCTATTATAGATGCTTTGAATAGAACAATCAGGGTGAGTTTGCCAGACAGTCATTCTCAACTTCTCATCCAACTTCCAACCTTAAGAAGATCAGTGGGCAAAGTTTGTGCAATTGCCGTCAAAGAGATTAGAGATATACTGGTAGTGTGTGAATTTCCTGATGTGTTTCCTGAAGATTTACCTGGTCTACGACCTGATAGGGATGTCCAGTTTAACATAGAGTTGAAACCTAGAACAGCTCCAATTTCTCAGAGAGCTTATAGGATGCCACCCAAGGAGTTAGCCGAGTTGAAGACTCAGTTGCAAGAATTGATTGATAAGGGATTTATCCAACCTAGTTCATCACCTTGGGGATGTCCGGCAATTTTTCTGAAAAAGAAAGATGAGACCCTGAGGTTATGTGTGGACTATCGTCCGTTGAATGAAGTGACCATCAAGAATAAGTATCCCTTACCTCGGATAGATTTGCTTTTTGATCAATTGGCCGGAGCCAGAGTTTTCTCCAAGATTGATTCGAGGGTAGGCTATCACCAAATCAAGATTAAGCCTGAAGATATTCCCAAAATGACATTTACCACAAGATATGGATTATATGAATACTTGGTAATGTCTTTTGGTTTGCCAAACGCTCTAGCTCATTTCATGTATCTGATGAATTCAGTATTCAAGCCTGAGCTAGACAAGTTTGTAGTGGTGTTTATTGATGACATTCTAGTATATTCCAAGAATAAGGAAGAACATCCGGAACATCTCAGAATTGTTCTGACCCGCTTGAGAGAACATCAACTATATGCCAAGTTCAGCAAGTGTGATTTTTGGCTTAAGGAAGTACAATTTCTTTGACATGTCTTGTCAGCTGAAGGAGTTGTTGTTGATCCAAGTAAAGTGAAGGATGTGCTTGATTGGAAACCACCAGCCACAGTTCATCAGGTTCGTAGTTTTCTGGGATTGGCGGGGTATTACTGTCGTTTTATTCTAGATTTCTCTAGAGTATCAAAGTCCATCATTGAGTTGTTGAAGAACCAAGTCAAGTTTGTCTGGTCATCTGAATATGAAGAGGCTTTCCAGACTTTGAAGAGATTGTTAACCACTGCCCCCGTATTAGCCCAACCTGATATCGAGAAGCCGTTTGATGTTTATTGTAATGCTTCGGGTATTGGTATTGGATGTGTATTGATGCAAGAAGGCAGAGTCATTGCTTATGCATCCAGGCAACTTAAGCAACATGAAGAACATTATCCGACTCATGATCTGGAATTAGCAGCTGTTGTCCATGCTCTAAAGATTTGGTGGCATTACCTGCTTGGGAATACGTGCCATATTTATACAGACCACAAGAGTTTAAAGTATATCTTTACTTAGTCAGAATTGAACATGCGACAAAGAAGATGGTTAGAACTGATTAAAGATTATGACTTGGAAGTACATTATCACCCTGGTAAAGCAAATATGGTTGCAGATGCCCTTAGTCACAAAAGTTATTGCAATTGCCTAATAGTGAGAACAATGGGCCTGACCTTATGTCAAGAAATGGAAAAGTTGAATGTAGAGGTAATTCAACAAGGTAGTTTGACCAACATAATGGTTGAAGCCACTATCCGAGATCAAGTTATTGCTGCTCAGAAAGAAAACAAGGGTATAGCCCATATCAAAGAAAGGATCAGGAATGGAAAAGCGAGATGCTTCACCATAGATGATGAAGGTGTGTTATGGTTTAAGGATCGCCTAGTGGTACCAAAGGTTCCTGAGTTGTGGCAGCCAATTCTGGAAGAGGCACATGCTACTAGGTTATCTATCCATCCAGGGAGTAACAAGATGTATCATGACTTGAAACAAAGATTTTGGTGGACTAAAATGAAGATAGAGATTGCTAGATATATAGCAAAGTGTGATACTTGTCAAAAGGTGAAAGCTATACATTTGAGGTTTGCTGGTGAATTACAACCATTACCTATTCCATCTTGGAAGTGGGAGGACATTAGTATGGACTTTATTGTTGGTCTACCCAAGACATCAAAGGGATTTGACTCAATATGGGTTATTGTAGATCAACTCACTAAGTCGGCACATTTTCTTCCTGTCAAGACTATATATCCTACGATCCAATATGCCAAGATGTATTTAGCAAGAATCATGAGTCTCCATGGAGTACCAAAGACCATTGTGTCAGATAGGGGTACATAGTTTGTCTCCAGTTTTTGGAAACAATTGCATTCTTCATTGGGTACCAAGCTCAGATAGTATAGCTTATCATCCGCAGATCGATGGATGATCGAAAGAGTCAATCAAGTACTTGAAGGTATGTTAAGGTGTTGTGTCCTTAACTATTCCAATAAGTGGGACAAATGCTTACCTTTGGCCGAGTTCTCATACAACAATAGTTATCAGGAAAGCATTAGAATGGCTCCATTTGAAGCACTCTATGGTCGTAGATGCAGAACATCTCTGAGTTGGTCTAAACTCGGAGAAAGAAGGTTCTTTGGAGTTGACCTTGTGGAAGAAATAGAAAACAAGGTTAGGCAAATACAAAGTAATTTGAAGATAGCTCAGTCCTAACAAAAGAGTTATGCGGATAAATGACGTAGACCATTGACGTTTAACAAGGGGGATTTTGTATATATGAAAGTATCACCAATGAAGGGAGTTTCCCATTTTGGTGTTAAAGGCAATTTGGCACCTCGATATATTGGACCATTTCAAATTTTAGAGAGGTATGGAAAAGTGGCATATTGTTTGAAATTACCAGAACATCTCGCAGCGGTACATGATGTGTTCCATGTTTCTCAATTGAAGAAGTGTCTCCAAGTGCCTGAGCAGAATGTTGAGGTTGAAGGAGTGGAACTTGAACCAGATTTGACTTATTCCGAATATCCTATCCGAGTTTTGGATCAGAAAGATCGTGTTACTCGAAGGAGGACAATCAAGTTCTACAAGATACAATGGAATCAACATTCAGAAGAAGAAGCTACTTGGGACTCTGAAGATTACCTATTAGAAAAGTTTCCAGAGTTCCTTGCATCATTATAGAAGAATGTTAGTTTTGCTTTGTTGTTACGAACCATGTTTGTAAAGGAACCTTAGCTGTTTTATGAACAGGTTTTGGATATTTTTGGATTGACACATTTCCTTTTCCATTACTTATCCTATGACTTTGAATCTCGGGACAAGATTTCTTTTAGGGGGAAGGATTGTAACACCTCGGGTGTTTTAATACTAAAATTGCCATGTCATCATATGCATTGCAAGGCATTTGGTCATATTGCAAACTTTGATATGCATTCACTAAAACAAGTTTACATTTATGTTATGAGTGTTGCCTTGTATGGTTTGAATTGAGTTCAAAGTTTGGTTTGGATTTGAAGTTTCGAAAACCCTGGTTTCCAGCAATTAGTTTTGACCCGAAAAAACCCATTTCAAAATCTGAGCATATGTTGGGGTTGAGCCTTAAAGCAAAAATGTAGAGCTTGTTGAGTTGTACAAAGTTTGTTTTTGGAGTTTTCAAAGTTGTTTAGAAAAATTTGAAGTAATTTGAAAAGGCAAAATGTTCTTAAAGTGTCCCCTTTTGAATTCAAATTTGCATTTCAAAATGTAGACCGAATTTGGGTATGGTTATAAAGCAAAGTTGTAGAACTTTGGATTTTGAACAACTTTTATTTTTGGAGATTTTTGAGTTGTTACATAAATTTGGGAGTAATTTGGATTTTAAAATGAATGGCAATTCTGTAAATACGTTGAACAGTGCTCGCCGCTTAAGCTACACCACCGGCGACCTTCTGCTTGTCGTGGCCGTCTTCGGCATCGTGCTGGCGCGGTGAAGTCCATGGCATGGCTTCTCCTTACTTCTGAGCCGCGTTATAAGGTCTGAGCCGCCGCCGTTTGTCCCCGCTTCCTCGCTCTGCTTTTCCCGACGTCGCTGATCATCTCCGTCGAGCCATCACCGTCGAATCAGCGCCTGTGCCGTCGCAGCAAAGTGCTCAATAGCTTCGTCTACACCTTGCGTGCCTAGCCAACCAACTGTGGTCACTTGATTTCACCGGGAATCGCCGCTAGCTGCCTTTCTTCCTCGCGGCCGGCAACCTCACCGTCGCAAGCGAGTCGTCGTGGCCAGCGCTCTCCGGTGCGTCCTTGTCCTTGCTCGGTGCACCTCTAGCTCCACCTTGTTCCCGTGATGCTCTATGACCGGTTGATTGCTCATTTTGTACATCACAGTTGCCTGAGCACCGCCATCGCCGAGGTTTGCTCCGCCGTGGTCGCTGTGGACGTCGACCCGCGTCACCGTTGCTTCTCCGGTCTCGCTCTTTGCTTCAACATGTTCGTGGTGAGCTGCTGAACCTTCCCATGTCTTTTGTTTACACTCTACCGGTCTCCTGTCACTAGCGTAGTGTCATCGAGCCACCGCGTCCGCCATGGCTGGCGTTGAGCTAGTGTAGAGCCGTAATCGGTGCAAGTAGGGACATCAGTAGGTGCGCCTAGTCTTGGTGAACGTTTTGGTACCTTGGCCGTCGCCGTTGGACTCACCGCCGGCGAGTTTTTGTCGATCAATGCCGTCACCGTCATGTCAAAGCCGAAGGTTGAAGATGACAGGTGGGACCCGAGTGTCAGTGACTCAGCGGTTTGAAAATGATTTTTCCTTTTTCTGAAATGAATGAATAGTGTCTGTTTTTGTTATTTTTCTGTAGATTTATTTAGAGCTCCAAAAATTATAAATTTTTTGTGTGGCCTCTCTGTGATGTGTATTATTTAGGAAAAATATGAAATGTTGTTTTTCTGTACTTTTTTGATGTGATAAAAACTGCTCAATTAATTAATAAATGAGTTTCCATGATTTTTTGAGGCTTATTTATTTGTCCAAAAATTATGAAAATTGTCTTTCCACTTAGTTATCATGTGATGAACATTTACAAAAATTTAGAGCTCAATTGGAACAAGTTGATTTATTTCATAATTTTGAATTAAATAATTAATTCATAAAAGTAAATAGTAACCTTTAATGATTTAGGTTTTGATTGAATTTTTGATTGAGTGATGTCCTTGGGTCATTAGTGGGTAATGATCTTTGGCAATTGATGTATGTATTATGAAATAGGTTTAGTTAGTTTGACTTGTAACTGTACCACGAAGGAAAGTTGTACCAATGTAACTTATCATGAGGCAGTGAATATTGCAATTGCTTCAGAGGCAAAGTATCGGCAGCATATGGAGCTTAAGAAGAAAAGGAGTACGCCATCTGGATCTTTTGGGGGAAATCAAAAGAGACAGAGGGTAATTTATCATCCAGTAAATCATAATCGTCCTCCTTATCGTCCGCCGTAGTTTCAAGCCGGTCAGCAATCAAATGTCCGCCCTGCTACAACTTATCATAATCCACAACCAACAAATGCTTCTGGGGTTTCTGCTCCAACACCCTAGGGTCATAAGTATCCCTATTTCAATTGTGGCAAGCCTGGTCATTTCTCGAGGTCCGTATCCAAGGCAGTCTAATCCAAATTATCAGAAGGCTCCTGTCAATCCACAACAGGGTCAGGCACAGAATAAGAACAACAATCAAAATGCTCAGAAGGGCAAGGATGAAAGGAAGACAGGACGGGTGTTCTATATTCAAGCTGGGGAAATTCTAGAAGGGAAGCCAGTGATGATGGCTATGTTTCCTGTTGCCAATCACCCTACAGTTATACTTTTTGATTCGGGTGCATCTCATTCATTCATCAATAGAACATTTGTGGTAAAGCATAAAATTTCAATTGGGGCAACAAAGGAAAATTTCTTTATACAGTCGCCCAGGGGACGTCTGTGTACTAGGGAAATGGTATACCAGGTACCTATAAACCTGGGTGGGCATATTTTTTCCACTACCATGATTATCCTAAAGGATCAGGATATAGATGTAATCTTGGGAATGAATTGGATGTATCAGCATAAGGCTATTATAGATGCTTTGAATAGAACAATCAGGGTGAGTTGCCAGATAGTCATTCTCAACTTCTCATCCAACTTCCAACCTTAAGAAGATCAGTGGGCAAAGTTTGTGCAATTGCCGTCAAAGAGATTAGAGATATACTGGTAGTGTGTGAATTTCCTGATGTGTTTCCTGAAGATTTACCTGGTCTACCACCTGATAGGGATGTCCAGTTTAACATAGAGTTGAAACCTAGAACAGCTCCAATTTCTCAGAGAGCTTATAGGATGCCACCCAAGGAGTTAGCCGAGTTGAAGACTCAGTTGCAAGAATTGATTGATAAGGGATTTATCCAACCTAGTTCATCACCTTGGGGATGTCCGGCAATTTTTGTGAAAAAGAAAGATGAGACCCTGAGGTTATGTGTGGACTATCGTTCGTTGAATGAAGTGACCATCAAGAATAAGTATCCCTTACCTCGGATAGATTTGCTTTTTGATCAATTGGCCGGAGCCAGAGTTTTCTCCAAGATTGATTCGAGGGTAGGCTATCACCAAATCAAGATTAAGCCTGAAGATATTCCCAAAATGACATTTACCACAAGATATGGATTATATGAATACTTGGTAATGTCTTTTGGTTTGCCAAACGCTCTAGCTCATTTCATGTATCTGATGAATTCAGTATTCAAGCCTGAGCTAGACAAGTTTGTAGTGGTGTTTATTGATGACATTCTAGTATATTCCAAGAATAAGGAAGAACATCCGGAACATCTCAGAATTGTTCTGACCCGCTTGAGAGAACATCAACTATATGCCAAGTTCAGCAAGTGTGATTTTTGGCTTAAGGAAGTACAATTTCTTTGACATGTCTTGTCAGCTGAAGGAGTTGTTGTTGATCCAAGTAAAGTGAAGGATGTGCTTGATTGGAAACCACCAGCCACAGTTCATCAGGTTCGTAGTTTTCTGGGATTGGCGGGGTATTACCGTCGTTTTATTCTAGATTTCTCTAGAGTATCAAAGTCCATCATTGAGTTGTTGAAGAACCAAGTCAAGTTTGTCTGGTCATCTGAATATGAAGAGGCTTTCCAGACTTTGAAGAGATTGTTAACCACTGCCCCCGTGTTAGCCCAACCTGATATCGAGAAGTCGTTTGATGTTTATTGTAATGCTTCGGGTATTGGTATTGGATGTGTATTGATGCAAGAAGGCAGAGTCATTGCTTATGCATCCAGGCAACTTAAGCAACATGAAGAACATTATCCGACTCATGATCTGGAATTAGCAGCTGTTGTCCATGCTCTAAAGATTTGGTGGCATTACCTGCTTGGGAATACGTGCCATATTTATACAGACCACAAGAGTTTAAAGTATATCTTTACTTAGTTAGAATTGAACATGCGACAAAGAAGATGGTTAGAACTGATTAAAGATTATGACTTGGAAGTACATTATCACCCTGGTAAAGCAAATATGGTTGCAGATGCCCTTAGTCACAAAAGTTATTGCAATTGCCTAATAGTGAGAACAATGGGCCTGACCTTATGTCAAGAAATGGAAAAGTTGAATGTAGAGGTAATTCAACAAGGTAGTTTGACCAACATAATGGTTGAAGCCACTATCCGAGATCAAGTTATTGCTGCTCAGAAAGAAAACAAGGGTATAGCCCATATCAAAGAAAGGATCAGGAATGGAAAAGCGAGATGCTTCACCATAGATGATGAAGGTGTGTTATGGTTTAAGGATCGCCTAGTGGTACCAAAGGTTCCTGAGTTGTGGCAGCCAATTCTGGAAGAGGCACATGCTACTAGGTTATCTATCCATCCAGGGAGTAACAAGATGTATTATGACTTGAAACAAAGATTTTGGTGGACTAAAATGAAGATAGAGATTGCTAGATATATAGCAAAGTGTGATACTTGTCAAAAGGTGAAAGCTATACATTTGAGGTCTGCTGGTGAATTACAACCATTACCTATTCCATCTTGGAAGTGGGAGGACATTAGTATGGACTTTATTGTTGGTCTACCCAAGACATCAAAGGGATTTGACTCAATATGGGTTATTGTAGATCAACTCACTAAGTCGGCACATTTTCTTCCTGTCAAGACTATATATCCTACGATCCAATATGCCAAGATGTATTTAGCAAGAATCATGAGTCTCCATGGAGTACCAAAGACCATTGTGTCAGATAGGGGTACATAGTTTGTCTCCAGTTTTTGGAAACAATTGCATTCTTCATTGGGTACCAAGCTCCTGTATAGTATAGCTTATCATCCGCAGACTGATGGACAGACTGAAAGAGTCAATCAAGTACTTGAAGGTATGTTAAGGTGTTGTGTCCTTAACTATTCCAATAAGTGGGACAAATGCTTACCTTTGGCCGAGTTCTCATACAACAATAGTTATCAGGAAAGCATTAGAATGGCTCCATTTGAAGCACTCTATGGTCGTAGATGCAGAACATCTCTGAGTTGGTCTAAACTCGGAGAAAGAAGGTTCTTTGGAGTTGACCTTGTGGAAGAAATAGAAAACAAGGTTAGGCAAATACAAAGTAATTTGAAGATAGCTCAGTCCTAACAAAAGAGTTATGCGGATAAATGACGTAGACCATTGACGTTTAACAAGGGGGATTTTGTATATATGAAAGTATCACCAATGAAGGGAGTTTCCCATTTTGGTGTTAAAGGCAAGTTGGCACCTCGATATATTGGACCATTTCAAATTTTAGAGAGGTATGGAAAAGTGGCATATCGTTTGAAATTACCAGAACATCTCGCAGCGGTACATGATGTGTTCCATGTTTCTCAATTGAAGAAGTGTCTCCAAGTGCCTGAGCAGAATGTTGAGGTTGAAGGAGTGGAACTTGAACCAAATTTGACTTATTTCGAATATCCTATCCGAGTTTTGGATCAGAAAGATCGTGTTACTCGAAGGAGGACAATCAAGTTCTACAAGATACAATGGAATCAACATTCAGAAGAAGAAGCTACTTGGGACTCTGAAGATTACCTATTAGAAAAGTTTCCAGAGTTCCTTGCATCATTATAGAAGAATGTTAGTTTTGCTTTGTTGTTACGAACCATGTTTGTAAAGGAACCTTAGCTGTTTTATGAACAGGTTTTGGATATTTTTGGATTGACACATTTCCTTTTCCATTACTTATCCTATGACTTTGAATCTCGGGACAAGATTTCTTTTAGGGGGAAGGATTGTAACACCTCGGGTGTTTAAATACTAAAATTGCCATGTCATCATATGCATTGCAAGGCATTTGGTCATATTGCAAACTTTGATATGCATTCACTAAAACAAGTTTACATTTATGTTATGAGTGTTGCCTTGTATGGTTTGAATTGAGTTCAAAGTTTGGTTTGGATTTGAAGTTTCAAAAACCCTGGTTTCCAGCAATTAGTTTTGACCCGAAAAAACCCATTTCAAAATCTGAGCATATTTTGGGGTTGAGCCTTAAAGCAAAAATGTAGAGCTTGTTGAGTTGTACAAAGTTTGTTTTTGGAGTTTTCAAAGTTGTTTAGAAAAATTTGAAGTAATTTGAAAAGGCGAAATGTTCTTAAAGTTTCCCCTTTTGAATTCAAATTTGCATTTCAAAATGTAGACCGAATTTGGGTATGGTTATAAAGCAAAGTTGTAGAACTTTGGATTTTGAACAACTTTTATTTTTGGAGATTTTTGAGTTGTTACATAAATTTGGGAGTAATTTGGATTTTAAAATGAATGGCAATTCTGTAAATACGTTGAACAGTGCTCGCCGCTTAAGCTACACCACCGGCGACCTTCTGCTTGTCGTGGCCGTCTTCGGCATCGTGCTGGCGCGGTGAAGTCCATGGCATGACTTCTCCTTACTTCTGAGCCGCGTTATAAGGTCTGAGCCGCCGCCGTTTGTCCCCGCTTCCTCGCTCTGCTTTTCCCGACGTCGCTGATCATCTCCGTCGAGCCATCGCCGTTGAACCAGCGCCTGTGCCGTCCCAGCAAAGTGCTCAATAGCTTCGTCTACACCTTGCGTGCCTAGCCAACCAACTGTGGTCACTTGATTTCACCGGGAATCGCCACTAGCTGCCTTTCTTCCTCGCGGCCGGCAACCTCACCGTCGCAAGCGAGTCGTCGTGGCCAGCGCTCTCCGGTGCATCCTTGTCCTTGCTCGGTGCACCTCTAGCTCCACCTTGTTCCCGTGATGCTCTATGACCGGTTGATTGCTCATTTTGTACATCACAGTTGCCTGAGCACCGCCATCGCCGAGGTTTGCTCCACCGTGGTCGCTGTGGATGTCGACCCGCGTCACCGTTGCTTCTCCGGTCTCACTCTTTGCTTCAACATGTTCGTGGTGAGCTGCTGAACCTTCCCATGTCTTTTGTTTACACTCTACCGGTCTCCTGTCACTAGCGTAGTGTCACCGAGCCACCGCGTCCGCCATGGCTGGCGTTGAGCTAGTGTAGAGCCGTAATCGGTGCAAGTAGGGACATCAGTAGGTGCGCCTAGTCTTGGTGAACGTTTTGGTACCTTGGCCGTCGCCGTTGGACTCACCGCCGGCGAGTTTTTGTCGGTCAACGCCGTCACCGTCATGGTCAAAGCCGAAGGTTGAAGATGACAGGTGGGACCCGAGTGTCAGTGACTCAGCGGTTTGAAAATGATTTTTCCTTTTTCTGAAATGAATGAATAGTGTCTGTTTTTGTTATTTTTCTGTAGATTTATTTAGAGCTCCAAAAATTATAAATTTTTTGTGTGGCCTCTCTGTGATGTGTATTATTTAGGAAAAATATGAAATGTTGTTTTTCTGTACTTTTTTGATGTGATAAAAACTGCTCAATTAATTAATAAATGAGTTTCCATGATTTTTTGAGGCTTATTTATTTGTCCAAAAATTATGAAAATTGTCTTTCCACTTAGTTATCATGTGATGAACATTTACAAAAATTTAGAGCTCAATTGGAACAAGTTGATTTATTTCATAATTTTGAATTAAATAATTAATTCATAAAAGCAAATAGTAACCTTTAATGATTTAGGTTTTGATTGAATTTTTGATTGAGTGATGTCCTTGGGTCATTAGTGGGTAATGATCTTTGGCAATTGATGTATGTATTATGAAATAGGTTTAGTTAGTTTGACTTGTAACTGTACCGTGAAGGAAAGTTGTATTCAAGTTGTTAACTTTTGCATCCATCATCGAGCATCATATTTTGTATCTCGCATCATGTTAAACATGGCATTGTTACTACGTGTAGTGAACGAAGGTGAGCACGTGGTAGTTAATCCAGTGGTTGAAGAGGTTAATCCGTCTATTGTGGTCGGGTTGGATATTTGTGATACGACTCCTGAACCGGACTTTTCCGTCAACGAAGGCAAGCCCCGGATACATTTAAACCTACCTTGTGTTTTACAAATTGATTTCGCTTTTGATTTTCTTTACTGCATTAAGTGATTAGGAGTTAAGTGAAAACCTAATTGGTGCATTACCAACCTTGTTTTCCATATCTACCTTGTTACCAGTTTTACTTCGTAAATACCTAGTTCTGCTTAGGCATGCTTAGAACGATGAAAGTCAGGTGATTACCTGTCACCTGCAAGTTTTAAATGGAACTTTGATTACTTATGTTATCATGTGATATGGGCATGTGGAGTAAGAAATCTAGACCGGGCGGACACGGTGTGTGTGAGCCACAAGACATGGAGGTCTTGTGAGCGGGTTCTTTCCGCCTATGTCGATTAAGGCCCGTACCGTTGTTGAAGTGCATAAGGTGAGACTTTGTAGAACTAACCACATACTCCGGTAAGCTTTAACTTGGCTATTCTATTACGAGAATGGCTACTCGCGCACTAGGAGTGGAGAGATGGCGGGAATAGCGTGTACCCACGTGGCAATTGTAACAACCCAAAAATCCACACACCAAAAATCACAACTACAAAATTTTTGTTTAAACCCTATGTGATGTTGAGTGACACATGTAGAAGCCAAACCCTAGTTCTGGATTAGATGTGACCCAACTAGGTTAAGATCATAAGCATAGCCTGGTTTTATGCCACATGTGTAATTAAATTCCTAAATAAATAAATCATGCATGCATCCTTAATTCCACTTGTGATTCGGATTCTTTTGCTTTATGTGATGTTTAACTAACTTAATATTTATGATAAACCCTAAGTAAAGAATTATTTGTTGGATGAATAAAACACCCCTATATAAAACTTCAACTATTTTTGAATAACAAAAATAGCCAATAATCCCTAATATATGGGATGTATTTTGACCACCAATTGAAACACCTTGTGGGACCCACTACATAACTCAAAGCTCAAAGTTTAAACTCTAACTAAATTTGAATCGAAGCAAAAGAAATAAAAGAGAAAGGAAAAGGAGGGAGGCAGCAGCTCAGCCCAGCCTGCCTCGACCGGCCCAGCTAGCCCAGCCAAGCCTCGCCTGCCCTTTCACGCGCGTAGCCGCTGACAAGCCGGACCCGCCCGTCAGCCATCACGCACCGCATGCCGCCGCATCGGGACAAGCTGACAAACGGGGCCCCTCTATCAGCCACCCAGCTACAGCATCGTCGTCTTCCCCATGCTTTCTCCACACGCGACCGAGAGCCGACCACAGAACAGACGCGGGCCCGAGGTCATGCACATCGCATGACCCTGTTCCCCCTTGCACCGCGCCCACGCTACCACGTGCGGAACATCCGATGTGCCGCACGCATCACCACTGCCCGATCACCATCCACCATTGGAGCCCTTGGAGCTCGGCTATAAAAGCCAACGCCCGCGAGCCCTAACCCTCAGCCTGTTCGCCGCCGCTGCTAGTGGCACAGCACCACACCGCGTCAAGCTGAGAGAGAGGGAGGAGGAAGAAGCAAGGAGGAGAAGGAAGCCGCTGTGGAATCGGACCTCGCCGGAGCCAGGAGCGCCACCCCGATCGGCTACAGCGATGTAGCTGCTCGGCACGGCACTGCATTGCCTCATCACGGCCTCGCCTCGCCACCGCACTGCCATCCTACCACCATGAGCCCTACGGTGAGCCACGTTGTTCGCCGCTCACCGTGCTAGCCATACTCACCATGAACGCCACCGCGTTCCCACACCTGGGGAAGGCAGAAGCGGAGCTTTCCCGCTCCTGGACACGCTGCACACGCACCGCACACGCACCAGCCCAAGGCCTGGCCTCACTGACCCCTAGCTGGTTGGGAACACCGGCATGACCATACCTAGCCTCTCGGACACCATGAACAGACCACGTCGGAGCACGAGCTCTTGCTCCGGCTTAGCCAACCGGTAGCATAGAAGGACCACCACGACCCTCTTGTTGAGCCAAATGGAAACGCGAAGCAAATGGAAGAAAGGGGGCGACGCCGAGCCCTCCGCTCGGGAACGCCAGCGCCGAGCACTCTACTTATGCCATGCATATGCATCACACGCACGCACGCGCCCACCATGGCCAGAGCACAACCATGGCGAGACCACCGCGTCTTCTACGTCACGGTAAAGGCGACGTTGACACCCTAACTGGCTCCGCCATGACAAGAGACACACCGCGCTCACCTTAGCCGAGGATGAAGCCCACTAGAGCCCTACGTTGCTGCACCGCACCTCGTCGGAGCGCCACCGCCTCCGCTTTGCCCCCACCACCGTGGCCGGAGCCACTGGGAGCACCAGGAGCTCCTTCAACACGCCTACCATGGTCGTAGAAGCACCGTGGAGCTCACACGCTCCTCCAACTGGGCTCTCGCTACCATTGCAACCTGTCCATGCACGCCGACGAACCCACGCTGCCGTTCACCATGGGCAGCCAACTGGAACCGCCCGACCACCTCGGCCAGCCTTCCGACCACCTCGGTGACCTTTCGGACCACTTTGGAGATCTCACCGACCACGTCGGCGAGCTCTCCGACCACTTCAGCGATCTCTCCGACCACCGCTGCAGCCTTTTCGACCACCTCTGTGACCTCTCCGACCACCACACCAGCGGATACACCACTCCAAGACCACGAGAACTAGTCACAGTCTGACACGTGTCAACCCTGAATTAATCAGCCTTAATTTAATCTTCGGAAATATATAACTAATTCATATGATCTCAGAAAAATACAAGACTAGGACCAAAATCCATCTAAAATTGAGCTCTACGCAATGAACCCATGTTTGAGTGCATTTGGCTCTTTTGAATTTTCACTGCTTCTTTGTGCTATTCTATAGGCGTCGCTAACGCGACTATAATGCGATCATTTGCAGACTCGGAGGATAACCAGACGGACGAGGATCGTGAGTACCATGAGGAGTACAGAGACGACTACACTAAAGGTGCCACATCCCACCCAATCTTGTAGCACCTATTACGCATGGCTAAAATAGAAATGCTAGTGCTTTACTTTGTTGTTATGATCACACTATGATAGGACTTGCATGGTAGTATACTTTCTTGATGACCTTTACCTTGACGCAACCTTACCCCTGCTCACCCTGCTGTTAGGCTAGCCACACGCTTGCTACTATATTTCATTGCTTATTACTTCTACTACGCTTGCACTACATTGATGCGTGGTGGAAACTGGTGTTATCTGGACTATGGGGAGAGTGCTGCGTGTGTGACTTGGGTGTGTGGAGGGTGAGGGTTGTGTCGACCAAGTTGGAGTATACGACGAGCCTAGGGCAAGTCTTGTCGTGGGGTGCTACCTGGGCACCCCTGGAATGGATACCTGTGGTGGGTAAATGGTATATGAGGTGCCCTGGGTGTGAACCTGTGATGGGAGGAGCCTAGGGTGGAGGTGCTGTGGTGGCACGGTAAATGGAAACCCTGATGGAGACATTCTGGCTTGGTCATCCCTAAGGACTTACTAGTACTCAGATTCACCGGGAAGCCTTACGTACCACTCGCCCTATATGGTGCGGGACGACCGGACTACTTGGTAGGATATTGCCACTACTACTAGGTTGATAGCGGATAGTGTGAGGGAGGTACGGGGTGAACCCTTCCGAGACTTCATGGAGACTTCATGGAGACCTTGTGGACCCGGTTCATGACTCACAGTTTCAGCCACCCCAGACCGGACTTGGGGTGAACCAGGGCTGAATGGTAGAGTGGCATTATCCTAGGCTAGCAAGCGGCCGGAATCAGCCCAGTTGATAACGATCAGCGAGGAAGGCGGATCTTGTGGTTATGTAAAACCTCTGTAGAGTGTATGGTTGATCGATCGATACATATGCCGACTCGTTGGCAATGGACCTTTCCTGGGTTTCGCTTAAGCTAGATAGTGAGATGAGTCCTTCTTTTCTCCCCCTGGGAGTGAGTGTTCGGACGTAGCCAGGGCCTACGGGCCTTGAGACAGTGCCGAGAGGGAGTTGGCCTGTCGACTAAGCGATGGTATGGGAGTGGTATGGTGATGGTGTGGAGATGGTGGTGTTTCGATCCTAGGATTGACTCCTGGCTCTGGAATGGGAATGGTGTTAAAACTTGACCAACTGTTAATATATACCTAAAATGCTAATACATAGAAAACCCCAGCCTTATAGGTTCCTTTTTTATTATATCCAACTTGCATCCAATTTCCACAAAAGCAATGCTCATAGGGTTGGGAGTGGCCAGTACAAATCGTACTGATAAATTTTGGCACACAGGTTCTGCTGAGGAGTATAGCTCTGAGGAGATTGATGGTTGAGGGGTTCGTTCCTACGCTCGAGTTTGGCGATCTTATCTTCAAGCTGTTCTGAATGAATGCTACTTTTGATTCCACCAATGCGGCGATGTAATAAACTTATGTAATTCCGCACTATTTGTACTCTGATATTATCGTTGTATGGATGTGATATTCGACTGGAATTTGGGTAATATGATCTACAACGGTCTTATTACACTTTGACACTGTGGATTTCCCTTCGTGGAAATCGGGGTCGCTTCAGTTGGTATAGAGCCATACTTGACCATAGGACGAAACCCTTAGAAATGGACGATAGAATAGGATGTGAACAGCCCTTCTTTCGGTTATATACCGACCCTACATTTACTTCTATGCAAGGCTTATCTATTATTGACCTGCTAACACCTATTCCTTGAAACATGCAGATGGCAACGAATGTTGACTGGCCGCCTCTAGGACCGCTACCTTTGGACCACGCCAAGCTTACCTTTGACCTACGTGAGCTCGGGGGTTTTGCACAGACCCTCTGCTAAGTTCTCGTCATGTTAGGAGTCCCTGACGAGCTTGTCAAAGTCACCTGCACCAGGAAGTCAGCTCAGGAAGGAGGAATCGAAGGACCGGTTGTCACCTCAGTCGAGTTCCCAGCTAGCACTACCTTACCGTCTATCCCAGCTTTCACCGAGTTGACTATAGAGGACACCGTTGAGGAGGGACTGTGAGCTATCTCACACAAGGCACTTCGTAGAGTGATGAGGGACCACTATGAGCACCTAAAGACGACAGAGTTCCGTCTACTTTCCTAGGCCCTCGACCTCAGCCTTACCCCTAGTGAGCAGAGTTTCGCAGCCGACAGAGTTATCTTTGCAGAGGAGGACAGATGCCTTCATGTCTCCGCTATCCACCTACAAGAGCAGGATAGGTATGTGACCCAGCTAGAGCAGAAGAGACGTCAGGATCGGGCTCTTCTGTGGCAGTATTAGGAGCGAGACTCGTAGGGAGCACAGGAGCGAGCTAGTCTGCTCGAGGCAGTTGCCAAGCTACATGATGAGCTCAACCATCGTGAAGAAGTCCACAGAGCCGAGGTCGCTGACTTACAGGACAAAGCAGCCGATCTAGGCAACAGAAACTGCTACCTCAACATCAAGGTCTTGGAGTTGCAGAGAGAGTTGGATGACAAGAAGGCCGAGTCCAACCGCAGAGGAGACAGAGAGAGATCCAAGGGGATTGATATGCTGAAAATCCAATCTCGGAACAAGACCATGACCCAGGAGCTAGAGTTCAGGAAGAAGGTCGTTCGCAACCAGGGTCACCTGATCGAGGCACTCATGCAGAACAAGTACCTACAGGACAAGTGTGAGAGGACTTGGCAGGCTTGGCAGAAGTCTAACAAGAAGCGCCTCAGGGAGATGAAGGGTATGTGGGATCAGCTACCCAAGGAGATTCGCAGCAAGACGAAGCCCAGGATAGAGGAGTTTGAGTTAGCACCGACTCACCTCAACCTAGACACCTTCCCTACCCTACTTGGAGCCAAGCCTACTAAGGAGCTCGCTGAGGCCTTGAAGTATGTGTCCCGACTTCACAAGTCTGACGAGGAGATTGAGATCGAGAATAGTCGTATTCTAGTTGCGGTGTACGAGTTAGAGTAGATGACCCTGGTGGTCATGAGTTATGTCAGTAGCTTCCATGAGTTGTACCCCATGATGTACCCCTTATGAGATGTATTATGAGACACTATGCATAGTACGATTCTCGCATGTCTTCAAGTGTAGCTACTGGAGATGATGCTATGTAATGAAACCCATGTAATGAATGTTTTGGATTTTATTGCATCTTATGGATCTTATTGCTTCTTTGTAATGAGTGTTGGATAGTATAAATGTTTTTCTTTAAATTGTCAAAATTATGTAATAATATTGAATTATAAGCACTTATGGCACAAGCACTAAAATTCCTATGATCCGTGTTGCAGATGCCGAACCACCGATCTGCTCTCCTAATGAACTATGGACGTGCGCCCATCCCCGAACCAGTCGAACTAAATGGGGCCTGTGGTGGCAACAACCATGGCCGTGGCCATGGTCGTGGCCGTGGACGTGGAGGGATACCCTTCAACCTGGAGAATACCCCACCGCCTAAGGAGAACATTCCACCACCACCACCACCGAACCTGGCAGAAGTGATGGCGCAGCAGACCTAGCTTCTTGCAGCCTTGTTGATGGAGCAAACCGTCGCCAGGGAGGTCAGCAGAATGACTTCCAAAGGAAGCTGGAGGGATTCCTGAAGCTAAGGCCACCTACCTATGATGGCACTGACCCTGACTTGCTTGTAGCCGATGACTGGCTCAAGGAGATGGAGAAGAAGCTTGACCTCACAACTTTCACCGATGATGAGTGTGTTGGAGCAGCCGCACACCAGCTCACAGGTGCAGCACGCGCCTGGTGGGACATGACTCCCATGAAGACCCTACCAATATCTCATGGGATGAGTTTGTCGAAGCATTCACTGAGTATCACATTCCCAAGGGAGTCATGGAGGCCAAAGCCGAGGAGTTCCGCAACATCAAGATGGGAAAGGACAAGGTGACTGAGTACACTACTCGTTTCACCAACCTTCTACGCTATGCCCCTTCCTATATTGTGAACTCTGAGAAGGAGAAGCTGTACTATTACCGCAAGGGACTTAACCCGCACATCAAGCTGAAGTTTGGTGGTATTGAGAGTAACACGTTGCGTGCTCTGGTGGATCGCTGCATCTAGATTGAGAAGGACCATGCTGAAGCTGGAGAAGAGTACAGGTAGAGGAAGCGTAAGCCTGAGGAGTCTTTCTGTGGCCGTGAACGCAAGAGGTTCCGCAGAGATGCAGCATCTAGGGAACACTCATGCCACAACAGGGATGACAATCCTGAATCGAGTAGGGGAAGTGGAGGCTACACCGCCAAATACTCCCGCCCTGCTCAGGATCATTACACCCAGGACCGTTATGCTCAGGACTGCAACACTCAGGATCGTTTCAACCGTCCCCGCTCTGTAAATGAACGCCCAGCACAGAACCGCTCCGCACCAGGCACTGGAAACTGGAAGGCACCCGCGCCAACCCCTACAGGCGGTGCGTCTTTCACCTGCTTTGCTTGTGGCCAACCGGGTCACAAAGCCACTGAATGCCCTCAGAACTCAGCTGCTCAGAAGTCTCAATTCAAGGGATCTGCTACCCGTGGACGTCTCAACCATCTAGACACCGAGGAAGCATAGGCTGCTCCTGATGTTGTGTATGGTATGTTTTTAGTTAATGGCAATACTGCATCAGTTCTATTTGACTCTGGAGCAACTTGTTCTTACATATCATCCAAGTTTGCACGAGAGCATGACCTGCCTATAACCCCACATGAAAAGCCTATCATCACTAGCTCACCTTTAGGAGACCTAAAATGCACCCACATCTGTAAGGGAGTGAGTCTTACCATTGAGGGTCTTATCTTTAAAGCCGACCTAACCTTGTTACCTTCCACTAACCTAGATGTCATCTTAGGCATGGATTGGTTAACCATTCACCGAGGCATCATATCATGTTCACCTAGATACGTCCAAGTGACTCACCCATCAGGCCAAGTCATTAGATGTGAACCCCAGTCCGGAAAGTCCGCCTCCATCCTATGTGCCCTTAAAGCAAGTTCAGAATCACATAAAGAGGAGAAGACAGTTCATGATATGCCTGTGGTCAGAGACTATCCCGATGTATTCCCTGAAGAATTACCAGGTATGCCACTAGACCGTGATGTAGAGTTCATCATTGATCTTTTGCCGGGAACAGGACCCATTGCCAAGAGACCCTATCGCATGTCAGTTGATGAACTGGCCGAGCTCAAGAAACAACTTGATGAGCTCATCTCGAAGGGATATATCAGACCCAGTGCTTCACCCTGGGGATCCCCTGTTCTGTTTGTTAAGAAGAAGGATGGCTCAATGAGAATGTGCATTGATTACCGGAACTTGAACGCAGTCACCATCAAGAACAAAGTACCCCCTGCCAAGGATTGATGACTTGCTTGATCAGCTTAGAGGTGCCAAGTATTTCTCTAAGATTGATCTCAGATCTGGCTATCATCAGATGAAGATTCGAGAGAGTGATATCCCAAAGACAGCTTTCGTGACTAGGTATGGGCAGTTTGAATTCACTGTGGTATCCTTTGGACTCATGAATGCTCCCACATACTTCATGAACATGATGAATAAGGTTTTCATGAATGAACTAGATAAGTTCGTGGTAGTGTTCATTGATGACATCCTTGTCTATTCACACACCGCTGAAGAACACGAACATCATCTGAGAATGGTGCTTGAGAAACTAGCCCAACATCAGCTTTACGCAAAGTTCAGCAAATGCGAATTTTGGCTACAGGAAGTTGCCTTCTTAGGCCATGTACAATCAGCTGAAGGTGTCGTAGTTGACCCAGCTAAGATTGAAGCTGTGAAAGAATGGGATCAACCCCGTAATATGATAGAAGTCAGAAGTTTCTTGGGATTGGCTGGATATTATCGCCGATTCATTGAGAACTTTTCCAAGATAGCCCGTCCAATGACCAACCTTTTGAAGAAGACTAATGAGTTTGAATGGACGCCCGAGTGCGAACAAAGCTTCCAGGAATTGAAGCAGAACCTTACCACAACTCCTGTGCTAGCATTGCCTGATATCAGCAAAGATTTCATGGTCTATTGTGATGCATCCCGTCAAGGACTTGGTTGTGTACTGATGCAAGATGGGAGAGTGATAGCTTATGCTTCTCGACAGTTGAAAGAACACGAGAACCGTTACCCTACTCATGATCTTGAGTTAGCAGCAGTTGTGCATGCTTTGAAGATATGGAGGCACTACTTGATAGGCAACAAGTGTGATATCTACACCGATCACAAGAGCTTGAAGTACTTTTTCACTCAAGAAGATCTAAATATGAGGCAACACCGATGGCTAGAGTTGATCAAGGACTATGACCTGGAAATTCACTATCATCCGGGAAAAGCTAATGTAGTCGCAGATGCCCTTAGCCGTAAGAGTTACTATCACACTTTGATCACTGAATCCGTACCACCTGAGCTCAAGGAAGAGATTAATGATTTCTAACTTGAGATACTACCGCATGGCTTATTGAATGAGCTCCGCATACAGTATGATCTCACAGATCGCATCCGTCAAGCTCAGAAAAATTGTGAAGAGATCGAATATCTTCGTGGTCTGATGAAACTAGGCTACAAGACCAACCACCACGAAGATGAATAAGGAACCATCTGGTTCAAGGACAGAATGTGTGTTCCTTCTGATCCAGCACTACGAGAGGAAATTCTGTCTAAAGCGCATGATTCTAAGTACTGTATTCACCCTAGAGGTTCGAAGATGTATCAAGACTTGAAGAAACACTTTTGGTGGAAAGGCATGAAGACGGACATTGCAGGACATGTGGCACGATGTGATAACTGTAATAGAGTCAAGGCTGAACATCAAAGGCCTGCAGGATTGCTAAAGCCTCTTGACGTTCTCGAGTGGAAATGGGAGAGCATATCCATGGATTTCATAGTTGGATTGCCCCGTTCATAGAAAGGCAATGATTCCATCTGGGTGATTGTTGATCATTTGACCAAGATTGCTCACTTTGTACCAGTGAAGACCAAGACCAATGCAGAAAAATTAGCATATCTATATATTGAGCATATTCTCAGACTGCATGGAGCCCCCTCCAGTATTGTATCTGATCGTGGTCCTCAGTTTGTGTCCCGATTCTGGGAAGCTCTACACAAGTCCATTAGAACCAAACTTGATTTCAGTACCGCTTACCACCCACAGACAGATGGACAGACAGAGCAAGTAAATCAGATCTTAGAAGACATGCTTCGTGCTAGTGTACTGAATTATGGCTCTGATTGGGAGAAATGCTTACCCTATGCAGAGTTCTCTTACAACAATAGCTACCAAGCCAGTATCAAGATGTCGCCGTTTGAAGCTCTGTATGGCAGACCTTGTAAGACACCTTTGATGTGGTCTCAACCGGGTGAAAGATCGTTCTTTGATTCCGCTAAGATTCAAGATGCAGAAGAAGGAGTTGCTCAAGTAAAGGAGAATTTGAGAATTGCTCAAAGTCGATACAAGAGCTATGCTGACAAAAGGAGAAGAGAACTTGAGTTCAATGTGGGGGACTTCGTCTATCTCAAGGTATCCCCGCTACGTGGGACTATCAGATTCCATGTGAAAGGCAAGCTAGCCTAGATTTGTTGGCCCATACAAGATTTGCAAGAGGATTGGAAAGCTCGCCTACAAACTTGAGCTACCTGAGGAATTGGCGGGTGTACATCCCGTATTCCATGTCTCAATGCTACGCAAGTGTTTGAGAGTGCCCGATGAAGTAGTTCCAACTGAGACACTTGACATACAAGATACACTTGAGTATAAAGAACATCCTATCAGAATTCTGGGCAGAGATACCAAAGAGACCCGAAGCAAGGCTATTCCTATGTGCAAGATCTAATGGAGTAATCACACTGAGAGAGAAGCAACATGGGAGAAAGAGTCTGACCTCCGGCTACGATATCCTTACCTCTTCGAAGAGTACGTTATGCTTTAATCTCGGGGACGAGATTCTGTTAAGGGAGTAGGACTGTAACAACCCAAAAATCCACACACCAAAAATCACAACTACAAAATTTTTGTTTAAACCCTATGTGATGTTGAGTGACACATGTAGAAGCCAAACCCTAGTTCTGGATTAGATGTGACCCAACTAGGTTAAGATCATAAGCATAGCCTGGTTTTATGCCACATGTGTAATTAAATTCCTAAATAAATAAATCATGCATGCATCCTTAATTCCACTTGTGATTTGGATTCTTTTGCTCTATGTGATGTTTAACTAACTTACTTAATATTTATGATAAACCCTAAGTAAAGAATTATTTGTTGGAAGAATAAAACACCCCTATATAAAACTTCAACTATTTTTGAATAACAAAAATAGCCAATAATCCCTAATATATGGGATGTATTTTGACCACCAATTGAAACACCTTGTGGGACCCACTACATAACTCAAAGCTCAAAGTTTAAACTCTAACGAAATTTGAATCGAAGCAAAAGAAATAAAAGAGAAAGGAAAAGGAGGGAGGCAGCAGCTCAGCCCAGCCTGCCTCAACCGGCCCAGCTAGCCCAGCCAAGCCTCGCCTGCCCTTTCACGCGCGCAGCCGCTGACAAGCCGGACCCACCCGTCAGCCGTCACGCACCGCACGCCGCCGCATTGGGACAAGCTGACAAACGGGCCCCCTCTATCAGCCACCTAGCTACAGCGTCGTCGTCTTCCCCACGCTTTCTCCCCACGTGACCGGGAGCCGACCACGGAGCAGACGTGGGCCTAGGGTCACGCACATTGCATGACCCTATTCCCCCTTGCGCCGCGCCCACGCTACCGCACGTGGGCCGTCCGATGTGCCGCACGCATCACCACCGCCCGATCACCGTCCGCCATTGGAGCCCTTGGAGCTCGGCTATAAATGCCAACGCCCGCGAGCCCTAACCCTCAGCTCGTTCGCCGCCACCGCTGGTGGCATAGCACCACACCATGTCAAGCCGAGAGAGAGGGAGGAGGAAGAAGCAAGGAGGAGAAGGAAGCCACTACAGAATTGGACCTCGCCGGAGCCTGGAGCGCCGCCCCGATCGGCTACAATGACGTAGCTGCTTGGCACGGCACTGCATCGCCTCATCACTGCCTCGCCTCGCCACCGCACTGCTATCCTACCACCACGAGCCCTACGGTGAGCCACGTCGTTCGCCGCTCACCGTGCTAGCCATACTCGCCATGAACACCACCACATTCCCGCACCTAGGGAACACAGAGGAGGAGCTTTCCCGCTCCTGGACACACTGCACACACACCGCACGCGCACCAGCCCAAGGCCTGGCCTCACCGACCCCTAGCTACTTGGGAACACCGGCACGACCATACCTAGCCTCTCGGACACCATGAACAGACCACGTCGGAGCACGAGCTCTTGCTCCGGCTTAGCCAACCAGTAGCATAGAAGGACCACCACGACCCTCTTGTTGAGCCAAACAGAAACACGAAGCAAATGGAAGAAAGGGGTGACGTCGAGCCCTCTGCTCGGGAACGCCAGCGCCAAGCACTCTACTTATGCCATGCATATGCATCACACGCACGCACGCGCCCACCATGGCCAGAGTACAACCATGGCGAGACCACCGCGTCTTCTACGTCGCGGTAAAGGCGACGTTGACACCCTAACTGGCTCCGCCATGACGAGAGACACACCGCGCTCACCTTAGCTGAGGATGAAGCCCACTAGAGCCCTACGTTGCTGCATCGCACCTCGTCGGAGCGCCACCGCCTCCGCTTTGCCCCCACCACCGTGGCCGGAGCCACTGGGAGCACCAGGAGCTCCTTCAACACGCCTACCATGGTTGTAGAAGCACCGTGGAGCTCACACGCTCCTCCAACTGGGCTCTCGCTACCACTGCAACCTGTCCATGCACGCCGACGAACCCACGCTGCCGGTCACCATGGGCAGCCAACTGGAACCGCCCGACCACCTCGGCCAGCCTTCCGACCACCTCGGTGACCTTTCGGACCACTTCGGGGATCTCACCGACCACGTCGGCGAGCTCTCCGACCACTTCAGCGATCTCTCCGACCACCGCTGCAGCCTTTTCGACCACCTTTGTGACCTCTCCGACCACCACACCAGCGGATACACCACTCCAAGACCACGAGAACGAGTCACAGTCTGACACGTGTCAACCCTGAATTAATCAGCCTTAATTTAATCTTCGGAAATATATAACTAATTCATATGATCTCAGAAAAATACAAGACTAGGACCAAAATCCATCTAAAATTGAGCTCTACGCAATGAACCCATGTTTGAGTGCATTTGGCTCTTTTGAATTTTCACTGCTTCTTTGTGCTATTCTATAGGCGTCGCTAACGCGACTATAATGCGATCGTTTGCAGACTTGGAGGAGAACCGGACGACGGTCAGCGAGGAAGGTGGATCTTGTGGTTATGTAAAACCTCTGCAGAGTGTATGGTTGATCAATCAATACATATGCCGACTCGTCGGCAATGGACCTTTCCTGGGTTTCGCTTAAGCTAGATAGTGAGATGAGTCCTTCTTTTCTCCCCCTGGCAGTGAGTGTTCGGACGTAGCTAGGGGCTACGGGCCTTGAGACAGTGCCGAGAGGGAGTTGGCCTGTCGACTGAGCGATAGTATGGGAGTGGTATGGTGATGGTGTGGAGATGGTGGTGTTTCGATCCCAGGATCAACTCCTGGCTCTAGAATGGGAATGGGGTGGAATGGGTGTGGGAATGGTGTTAAAACTTGACCAACTGTTAATATATACCTAAAATGCTAATACATAGGAAACCCTAGCCTTATAGGTTCCTTTTTGATTATATCCAACTTGCATCCAATTTCCACAAAGCAATGCTCATAGGGTTGGGAGTGGCCAGTACAAATCGTACTGATAAATTTTGGCACACAGGCTCTGCTGAGGAGTATAGCTCCGAGGAGATTGATGGTTGAGGGGTTCGTTCCTACGCTCGAGTTTGGCGATCTTATCTTCATGCTGTTCTGAATGAATGCTACTTTTGATTCCACCAATGCGGCGATGTAATAAACTTATGTAATTCTGCACTATTTGTACCATGATATTATCGTTGTATGGATGTGATATTCGACTGGAATTTGGGTAATATGATCTACAACGGTCTTATTACACTTCGACACTGTGGATTTCCCTTCACGGAAATTGGGGTCGCTTCAGCAATGGGCTGGATTGGTGGAGTACTGTATTCTCGGGTGGCGCGGTCCCGTTCTTGTTTTAGAGGATATGAGGTTAGGTTGGTATATGTAGGTCAGGGAACTGCATATGTCGTGTGGTCTGGAATCCCCAGCTGGGTTTAATCGGTTTGAATCGTCGTTGCTCCTCGGTTATGGAGACTCAACTCACTATTCATCATCGTAGTATTAATAACTGAAACTTGAGTCTGGTTTGAGAAAGTGTTGGATACGAAGTTCCATGATCTCATTACAGGTCGTGTCAGCTTTGTATATGATCTTATGAAGTTTTAAAAGTTGATGTAAAGAATTTTATTAAAAAGCTTTTACGCAAAAGAACTTTGATTATTGCTAAATCCATACCTTGAATTCCTAAGCCTGCATGCTTAAGTTCTTTCAGTTTTTATTTTCGATTAAGTCTTGTTGAGTACTTTTGTACTCAGGGTTCGTTGACCCTTGTTGCAGGTGAGGCTCATGAGCAGATCTATTTTGGATCGTGCTGCATGACTGTTGTTCAATGCGATGACGATAAGTAATGCATGGCCCTTGGGCAGGGCAATCTTATTTGTGTGTTCTGTAATATGTTATAATGCCACTCCACTACTTTGGTTTGTATTATTTTCTGAACTTAGTTGTATGGTTTGAAACAAATGGTTTGTAAACTATGTTATTGTAAGTCTTCTGCTATATTACTCTGATGTATCCATTTGAATAAACTGTTATAATACTGCAATGACTCTGTAATGGGATCCTGCTCGGAAATCGTGGATGATTCGGGGTTCCTCGAGGACACCCGATAGTCTTCTTAAGTTACCGAAAACATATGCATAGATGTCAAAGGTCGTCGGACAGTGACAGGTGCATGTGGGCCCTATAATTTAGGAGGTTCTGCCACAGATACGCGTAGTGTGGTATAGCCATAAACTTGGCCAGAGCTGGCTAGCCAAGTATGGCGTGGTAGGCGATGTTGAAGTCGGCGACATAGAAGTTGATGTGCTCAACGCGGTAGTTGCTTGCCGTGCTGAACTGTACTGGTAGGGTGATCTCTCCTAGCGGTTTGGAGGCCCTGCCAGGTACCACACCCCAAAAGGAGGAGTCAGAGGGTGTGAGATCTACTAACCCGAGGCCCAGCTCCTTTAGGGCTCCGGTGAAAAGGAGATTCAGAGCGCTCCCACCGTCGACGAGCACTTTTCTGAAAATTACCTTCTGGACGGTTGCGTCGAGGACGAGGGGGAAATGCCCTGTGTAGGGAATGTCCACCCACTGGTCGGCCCTACTAAATGTGATGGGGACCTCGGACCATGGGAGATAGCTGGGGTTAGCGGCGGCGTCTTCTGTAGTGACAGCGAGCACCCACCGTGCGGCGAGCTTCCGTTCTCTTCTGCTCTCAGTGGAGGTGAGGCCCCCGAAGATGGTGGTGACCACCTTGTTGTGGTCCTAGACGGCATTGTTATTGTCCCTAGGTGGTCAGCGAGCTCCAGCTCCGTCATTGGTGTCGTCGTCTAGCTTTTTGTCCTGGAACTCCTTAGCCAAACCGAGGTAGTTCTTCATCTTGTGCTTGGCGTTCTTATGGAGAGGGCACGGGCCATCAAGGATCTTCTTATACTGCTCATCGTAGTTGTGCTTGGCGCGAGGTTCATTAACGGCAGAAACAATGTGGTCTGGCCAACGGCGGTGATTTTGACCAGACTTGGGCCCTTCTAGCCGACCACGACCGTTGTCACAATTGTAACTACGGTCATCAAAGCGGCGGTCATTGTGTCGTCGGTCATTGGGGCAGTTGTCGTAGTGGCATGTTGGGCGATGAGTGCCCGCATCCTCATTGAAGCGCACCTCAGCTTCCTCGGCGTCGGCGTACTGGTTGGCAATTGTGATCATCTCGCCAATCCCAGTGGGCGGCTTACGGTTGAACTTGGAGCGAAGCTCGCGATGATGGAGTCCTTGGATGAAGGCGGTGATGACCTCGGCTTCCGTGATGTTTGGAATAGAATTCCTCATCTTAGAAAAACATCGGATGTAGCTACGAAGGAGCTCGGACGGCTTTTGGTTGATGCGGTTCAGATCATGCTTGGTGCCCGGCCGAGTACATGTAGCCATGTAATTGTCGGTGAAGACTATTTTTAGCTCTTCCCAGGATCTGATGGAGATCGGGGCAAGGCTGGTGAACCAGTTCATTTCGGTTGGCGCGAGCATGATAGGAAGATAGTTTGCCATGACACTAGTGTCTCCTCTGGCGGCATGAACAACAGTGGCGTAAGCCTGTAACCACTGTGTTGGATTCATCCTCCCCTCGTAGGGCTTGACCCTAGTGATTTTGAAACCACGGGGCCACTGAAGTGTTCGGAGCGCCCTTGTGAATGCCGGGGGCCCATCAAGGTTGTTGGTGCCGTTGTCACAAGTGGTGTGCTCCTCCTCGGTTTCGCCATTTCGAGGGGGGCTATCGACGCTGACGTTGAAGATCGCTCCACCCCAGAAAGGAGGGAGAGGAAGTTGCTCGGTGAAGGTTTCGGCAAGGGTCTTCGTGGAGCCCTAGGACTTGGAGTCCAGATTCTCCTCTGGGATAGTCTAGAGGGACGCTCTGGGCGTCAGCCAATGTGAAGCACGTTGACGGCCGGCGGAGGTTGGTCGGCGATCCGGTCAGCGAGAGGATGGACATCTCCCACCTAGCCGACGAATTTGCCCCGTAGGGCATCTTGGAAGGTGGTGGCGATGTTGGTGAGCCCGAAGGGCAGAGCCACAACTCCTAGAGTCTTCCGAGCAGCCTCCGGTAGATCTAGATCGGTGGGTGGTCCGCACTGGACCAGAGTGTCTAGAGCCAATTCAGCGATGGAGAGGCAATCGGCGAGCTTCAGACCAACCCGATCGATAGATGCGATCAGATCATCATTATTAATATACCTCATCTGGTAGCAAGGAAGCAAGTGGCGAGTTGTCGATGAAGGCAACTACAGTGGCGGTTCCAAGATCAAATCTGTAGTCGTAGGTGCGGGGGTGGTCGGCGTAGAATTGATCTGCACCAGCTCGAGGAGCTCTCCGACACCGTCAGCGTTGATGATCCATGAGATGGATCCGACTGTGAAGATCTGGCTAGGCTGTGGGAGGGACAAAGAGCCTGTGGAAAAAGCCATCTTTTTCGACAAGGAAATAGCACGCAAGCCCCTACCTAACGTGCCAACTGTCGACAGAATATCATCGGCAGTCCTCCGATGGGTATCCCACGAAGGTAGATTGATCGGTAGAGGAGCATGAGATCACGAACAAGAAGGCAACAGAGACACAAGAGTTAGACAGGTTTAGGCCATTAGTATGACCTAATACCCTACTCCTGTGGTCTGTTGGTTTGTATTAGCTATCGTATGATATTGCGTGAGTTTGGAGGGTGTCCCTGCTCGCCTTATATAGTCCGGGGAGCAGGGTTACAAGTCGGTTAGATCTAAGAGATAACCAGAAAGTAATAATTGAGTATAGGAATCTTGGGATCATACATATCCTAACAGATCTCATAGTATCTTCAGGATATCTTATAGATGCCTTGTGGGAGGCGCCGAGCAGAGTCGTGCCCTACAAGGCTTCGTCTTGTGGGCTGGGCTGCCCCTGAGGGCGTAGCCCATGTGGTCTACCATGGGTATCCAGGGTCATACCCCCCACACTCACCAGCCCTGAAGTACCCGCCAACAAGACTAAAACCGAACGCCTAATCCATCGAAGCAAGCATTACGTGCTGGTGGATGGCAACTTGATGAGGAAAAGTACCAAGGAAGGGATATTGCAAAAATGCATCACCCAAGAAGAGGGAGTGAGATTACTTCTCGAAATTCACTCTGGTTCCTACGACAATCACGCGGCCTCGAGAAACCTGGTTGGCAAAGCTTTTTGAGCTGGTTTTTACTGGCCCACGGCCATCTCTGATGCAGAAGACCTCATACGATGTTTGTGAAGGATGTCAATTTTTTGCCAAGCAAATACATGTGCCAGCACAAGAACTGCAAACCATCCTAGCTTCCTAACCTTTCGAATGCTGGGAACTGGACATGATCGGACCTTTCAAGCCAGCGCCAGGTGGTTTCCAGTATGTGTATGTTGCCATCAACAAGTTCTCCAAGTGGATCGAATACAAACCGCTTGTCTCGGCAACTACAAAGAAAGTAGTCGAGCTCTTTGAGGATATCATCCACAGATTCGGTCTCCTGAACAGCATTATCACCGATCTCAGAACCACATTCACTGGTCATCATTTTTGGGACTTCTGTGAAGATCGATGCATCTCCATCAAATATGTCTCCATTGCCCATCCTAGAGACAACAGCCAGGTCAAACGGGCAAACGGCATGATTCTTGATGCCCTCAAAAAGAGGCTATATCAGAAATAAGAAAAGCATCTAGGCAGATGGCTTAATGAGCTACTAGCTATGGTCTGGGGACTGCGTACTCAAGCTAGTCACAGCATCGGTGTGTCTCCATATTTCTTGGTCTACGGCTCAGTGGACGTTGCCTTCCGAGCACCTAGGGTGGAAAATTATGATGAAGAGCAAGCCGCAGCTGTTCGGATAGAGGACGTCGACAGGGCCGAGGAGGAATGCCTGATCACTTGCATCCGCACAGCCAAATATCTAGAAGGCTTGCCAAGATACTACAACCGCAACATCAAAGGTCGTTCATTTGCTGTCGGCGACCTCGTTCTCTGTAGAAAACAAAAAACCGAAGGGATGCACAAGCTCTCCTCCCCCTGGGAAGGGCCTTACGTCGTCAAAGAGGTTACCCGACTAGGGTCTTATCACCTATGTGACTTGGACGGAATCGATATCCCCAATTCATGGCACATCGAGCACCTTATACGTTTCTATCCTTGAAATGATCTAGATATGTATTCTCCACTCCATGATGAATAAAGTTTTGGTCACCATAATTTGTCTCCATTATTTCTCCATTACGATTTAATCTCCTCTTACAGTCGCCGAGCTCTAAGCTACTCCTTAACGAACTCCAATACGAGATCACCATAAACACTCCGCCGCATTTCTCCATATCTCTGAAATGTTTGGCCGACCATCGAGCAGCACACGTTCTGTTCTGTGCTATATGGAGAAGACCCAGTCTCTGATCTCTCCCTACACGTGGTCACGCCTATTCCTCCCACATGTGCACGGGCTCCGCGCTCGATGTTATAGACTATGGGCTAGCCAAGGCCGAGAGCTCAAGGAAGAACTAACTGCTCATACGCCACTTATACTACTTTTATTTCCAAGTTATTTCACCAACCGCCGAGCAGCACATGTTCTGCTCTGTTCTCTATGGAGAAGACCCAGTCTTCGATCTCTCGCTACACGTGCTACGGGCTCCGCGCTCTGGGTTATGGGTGGTCGGCTGCGGTTCCTTGGTCACGCCTGTTCCTCCTACACGTGCACGGGCTCCGCGCTCAACGTTATGGACTATGGGCTAGCTAAGGCCAAAGATTTTAGTAATGAACTAACAGCTCGGACGCTACTTATACTGCGTATAATTGCGTTAGGGTTAATACTACAATGATTTCTTCACTGCAACACTACAAACTACATAAACATGCACATGTCAACATTTATACATACACATAAATGTCTGTCTGCACCCTTGTGCGTTTTTAACTACTCTATTCAGTTATTTACAGCATACTCTCCGAGCAGATCACCGAGCTTTGCCATCACCGTCTGTCTCGCCGAATAGGTTGATGTCGCCAGCCAGCCTCTTCGCCGCGTCCTCCACCTCATCCTCTAGCTACTGGTGCTCCGCCTCGCCCATCCCTTATGCGAATCTGGCCCTTATCGCCTAAAGGTCAATGGCTGGGTAGTGGGACCGGACTACTGCAAGGGCGTGAGTAACGGCAGTAACAATGGTGTCACGGTTGAAGCTCTTGAAGTTCTCCCATGCTACCTTACACCTCTCGATGATGGTGTCCGAACGCGGTGCCCTGCCATCGGGCTAAGGAGCCACCTCCAAGTCAACGTAGTCGAGCACCGGTTTGACTTCGGCGACTATGGCCTCAAACTTGTCCCTTTCGGTCCTGGCCTCCTGCACCAGCACATCAGACTGTGCCTTGACCCTCTGATGGTAGTTTGCAAGCCTTACAAGGTTCCATCAAGCAAGGAAACTACTTCAACAATAACTTCGACCAGGAAGTACTTACCTTTCAGCTCCTTGACTAGTTTGTCTGCTCGCCCAGACTCCTTCTCCTTCTCCTCTCAGAGTTGCTCGACGGCTTAGCACAGCTGGCCGGGCTCCACATCTTGCTCTACAAGCACAATAGTCATCACCAAAAATATGGCTATTCAACAATACAAAGCACATTCACCGATACGTCATACTTGCTTTCTACTCGGATACGTTCCTGAGCTACTCAGACTTCCGCTCTAGCTGCTCAGAAGCACTCGACGGATGCTCGGAGACAGTGGCCAGCTGCTCAAACTTGCCACGCAGCTGCTCAGACATGGTCGCCAGTTGCTCGGATAGGACGCCCTTCTAGTACTATAGGTCCCACGTGTTGGACTCAGCAAGGTCTCGCTCGCGCTGGGCCCTCTAGATGTTCTTCTCCATAAGTTTCATCACCTCTTTGAGTTTTTCATTCTCCTCAGCGAGGGGCTCCATCCTCTTTATGAGCTAGCATCACTGCTTGGTAGTCTGAGTTATCCCCTGCAAAAACGCCAAGATTATGAAGAAGAACAATCTCCAACGTCAAAGATGAACATTATAGATGTAGTACTAACCTTGATTTGTTTCATCACTCCAGCAAGGGCGGACTCCACTCTCCTCAACTCCCTGGTGGTGTCCTCCTCCTCAACAACCACCACCTCGTCACCGCGTCTGTGGAGGATTCAGACAGCTTGGGGTCAAGATTCCTCACGTTTAATCTCTTCCACCTCGTCCTCCTCCGTCGCAGCTGGAGGCACCACCAGGGGGCTCCGTGGCCGGACAGTGGGTCCGACCACAACCTGCGATGCCTCGGGGGGGGGGCACTGTTTGCTCCTCGAGCGCCACCGGCTTCGCCACCCTAGACTCAGGGGCGGCACCGGCCTCTCCTGCATTCGCCGCTGAAGATTTGGCGGTTTCCGCCATTGCCCTAGGCATCATCATTGACCCGTTTGCCATCGGCGCCAACTATTCACCACCACCAAGTCCACCAGTAGTGGCGGTTGACTCCTCCGCAGGCCACCGAGCACCTGGGGACTCTAGGATGGGGTCCACCAGCATCTCCGCCACCCTAGGACCAGCCTTCGGCTGCTCGTTAGTCTGGACGGGCGAGGTTAGATCCTCCATATGCCTCGCTCTACATCAGATCAGCTCGTCAATTGCTAGAAAAAAGAATAAGGATATGATAATCAAATAACTCCAAGACAAGGGTACTTACGTAGCGGGTTTTTGGTATATTTTTTTGAACCGGCGCTACCTACCCGAGCCTCCAGCCATGGCCTTGGGGTCGATGCCTGCATCTTGGGGTGGTCTCATGATCTCTGCTGTGGGCCTCTCCTCTGCTCGCCACTCTGGGGCTCCCCTCGCCTACTGCTCGGGGACTCCCTCCACCCGTTGCTCTGGAACTCCCCTTGCTTGCTGCTCGGGGACTCCCTTGGCTTGCTGCTTGGGGATTCCCATCGCCTGATGTTGGGGGACTCCCTCCTTTTCCTTTGATTGTTCCTCTGTGTGTGTGCTGCCTGAGAAGTACACCGCTCTTTCCTATGAATGGACCTTCGCATAAGTGAATCAGTCCACTACTCGGCAATGACAAAAGATAAAGAGCATTAGGAACACACAATTGAGATATTTACCTGAGGAGGTAGATTCTGGCAGTGAAAGGGTCTCATCTGCCCTGGCAAGTTGAACGAGGCAAGTGGAGTGAATAGCTCTACGGCCCGCTCCTGCACAACGTCCCTCGACAGCATCTCCATCCTCTCCCGGGTATCGTCGGTCTCCCCTTTGAAATCAATGGTTGCGTGGGCCCTCTCCTTGTAGGGCTAGATGCGGCGCACTATGAAGCTCGCTGCCACCAGTCCATCATTGGTCTTCACGCCCCTTATTAAGCCAAGGAGCTCCTTCACTTGCTCCATGTCAACACTGCTTGGTTTTTCTAACTAGCTCTTTTGGCTCTCCGGGATGTGATCGACGTCGCAGCGGATTGCAATGTGCCTCTGCTTCATGTAGAACCACTTGGTGTTCCACCCCTTCAATGAAGTATTCAGCGGTATAGTGATGTACTCGCTCGCCATCCCATCCCAAAGTTACAGATATACACCGCCGACCACCTTGGAACCACCGCCGCCTTTCTTCTTCAACCAGAATAGGTGTCTGAAGAGGTTGAAGTGCGGAAGAATCCCCAGATATGCTTTGCAGAAGTGGATAAAGATCGAGATGTACAAGATGGTGTTTGGGTGGAGATTGCATAGACTAAGTGCCCAGAACTCCAACAGATCCCTCAAAAAAGGATGAACAGGAAATCCCAACCCTCGCCAGAAATAATCCTCAAACACCACTACTTCATCATTATGAGGCATTGGGAATGGCTCACCGCTGGCTGGCCACCATCCGATGGTGACGCGGTCAGGAAGAACGCCCACCTCCACCAATCTGTTGAGCTCCGCCTCTCCCGAGCACGACAGCACCCACTCTTCATCATGGCTAGATTTGACGCTCGCCTTCTTTGGGCTTGCCTTCTTTGGGTTCGCAGCTCCCCTCTTAGGCGCCATCTCTCAAATCCGAATGGAAACTAGCGGCGGAAGCGCACGTGGATGTGGATCTAGAAATGTGAGGGCTGAGGAGGAAGATGAAATGGCAAAGTGGAAAAGGTGGGAGCGCGGGGTGCGGCTGCATAGTTATAAAGCACTCTCCCCACCCTTTCGCATTCGAGGGTTTTTGGGAAACTGCTCCCACGATTTGCGCCTTTCCGAATTCTCCGCGATAGCAAGGTGGGCCGTTACCTAGGCTTTCGTGCAACCAGGGCCCGTATCGCCGATTTATCTCCGCAATTTGTTATGGCTCGCCAAATATTCGTTGACTTCTCTGCCAACCGTTATGGCTCAGTAATTACTACTATACAGCCATTACTTTGGTATTTTCTCCACGATTTGTTTTCTCCAAGATTTCCTCTTGTGGCTCGGGGACTACATCAGCATTACGTCTTGGTTCCTCACCGCATTGGGGAATTTTCTTTAGTTCACTGTTGTTTCTAACCCTAGCACCACATGACCATGTCACCTACTATCAGGCTTGAGGACTAAGTGGGCACACTTCACCTTGCGGTGAATGTACTTTTTCTTACTTTAGGGCTACGCCTGGGGACTGGCTGCCTACTCAGCTAGTCTTTTACTATTCTTCTACTTTGGACCCTGGCACCACATGACTACATCATCTACTGTCAAGCTCGGGGACTAAGTGGGCACACTTCACCTTGCGGTGAGTGTGTTTGCTTTAATCTAGAAGACTCCGCGCCTCTTGAAGCTGAAGAAGACTATCTCCCTTTCTCGTGGTCAGACTCTAAGTGGGCACACTTGGTCCACTTTGATTCTGAACTTGAGTGCCTTACATCCTTATGGCAAGCCATACTTGGGTTACACTGCTCGGCGACGGTTCACACTGCTCGGCGATAGTTCACACTGCTCACCGATGGCTCACGCTGCTCGGCGACGGTTCACACTGCTCGGCGACGGTTTGCGCTGCTCGGCGACGGTTTGCGCTGCTCGGCGATGGTTCACACTGCTCGGCAACTACTCACAACTGCTCACAACTACTCGGCAACTCATCACGGTGGTCGGACCATGAGTTTGACTGCTCGGCTTTGTTCGCACCTCCTTGGACAAGCTCAAGACGGCATTGCACAATGGGTATAAGGCGCTCAGGGACTAGCTGTAGGGGGTACGACCCCGGATACCCATGGCAGACCACATGGGCTACGCCCCTAGGGGTGGCTCAGCCCACAAGACGAAGGCTTACGGGGCACGACTCTACTTGGCGCCTCCCGCAAGACATCGGGAAGATATCCTAAAGATACTATGAGATCTGTTAGGATACATATGATCCCATGATTCCTATAATCTGTTATTACTTTCTGGTTATCTCTCAGATCTAACCAACTTGTAACCCTAACCCCTGAACTATATAAGGCGTGTAGGGACCCCCTCCAAACTCACGCAATATCATACGATAGCCAATACAAACCAATAGACCACAGGAGTAGGGTATTACGTCATACTGACGGCCTAAACCTGTCTAACTCTTGTGTCTCTGTTGCCTTCTTGTTCTTGATTACACGCCTCTCTGCTGATCAATCTACCTTCATGGGATACCCCTTGGAGGACTACCGACGATATTCTATCGACACGTAGGTTCCACGATGGTTGTCCCCAAGCTCTCCCACTAGGCTAGGTCACAAATGGTTCGCCAGGTGCGGGTAGGAAGCGCACCAACGTCAAATCCATGGTGGCCTCGTCCAAGGGCCAAATAGGATCTCTAACTATCGTAGTTCGATGGAGACAACTAAAGCACGAGATAAGGGATATGCTTGATGTCACGGCCATGGCAAGACAAACTCACTATCGTAACGTGCAAGCAAATCGCTCTCTCAACCGGCTCAAAGGCTCGGTCCACAGGCAAACAATCAACACAAGAACTAAACCAACAACATGACATGGAGTAGCACATAACCATAGCACATGGAATAGACTGGCACGAAGGCACGACAGGCATTCATAGATATAGATAGATGATCATGTATCAAGTGTATGAAGGAGCAAGAAATGTAAAAATAATAGCTTTGCCAACGTCGAGAATGGCGTCGACTAGGTTCAAAGGGTCAACCTTGGAGGTGGAGGGCTGTAGCGGCATGTTCTGGTGAACTATAGCTAGCTGCAGCTTGTTGTGGCTTGCTGTTGGCTGGCTATGGCTAGCTATAGCTTGCTGGAGGCGACAAGGGCTGGTTGCTGCTGTTGGATGTGGCAATGGTGGTGGCCAGAGTCGACGAAGGATGTTGCAGGGCTGGTTGCTTCCCTACGGTAGTGAAAGACAGCGGCACGAAGGCCGGGCTCAACAACAACAGCGACGGAGAGGAAGAAAAGTAGAGGTTTGGCTGTCAGTGGCTCACCAGAGGTAGTGGAGGAGGGCACGGCAGTGTTGAGCACAGGCAGACGGTGAGGAGGTGCTCCGGGGTGTCGGTGTCCGATAGCTGCTGCTCCTGGTGGGCGCCTGTTGACGATAGTTAACAACCATTATAAACCATCAATATAACATACATGATGAGGACATGACACCCATGCATATGACCATGTTTGGTGCATGGTATGGATGGTTAGGAGGCTAGCAAGGGTGTCCAAGTCAAGAAGGAGGCCCGAGGCTAATTCGGTTCGAGTCTCCGAGGTGGAGGCCCAAAACAACTAAAGTTCAAGCCCGTCTCGGAGTCCAGGAGCAGCACATACTAAAAACGATGCCCAGGTCACATACAGTGTCCGTTTTGGGAGTTCTTTATATGGATAAAAAGATAATTTCATGGATCTTCCAATGGCACTAGTCCCACCTTAAAATTTGATCGGAGTCAACAGGAATTGTAGAAACAAGTGGACATCCAGAATCTGTCAGGGTGCTGCTCCACCATCGGCGACAACTTAATTTAGAGGTGAGCTCATTCTTAAGTGATCCTTTTCATACTTTTGAGAATAGATTGCTACCTAATGATGTTATATTAATTAGGAACATTGGAGAGTGTCATGAGGGACTTAGAGGAAGAGGTGGAGGTGATGATGACCAGCAAGGACGTCCAACACGAACCGGAGGCCCAGTCCAACATGATTTCGAGTCTGCCTTAAACTGGTCATCCAGGACGTATCCGGACTCCGTTTTCATCGATCCACATATAGATGAAAAGCTAATTTGATAAGGAAGCTAATCCAAGTGGTTTCACGTCAAAAGCCCTTCGGAATCAACAGGAATCGTCAAAACAAGTCAGCATCCAGAATCTGCCAGGGTGCTGCGACACCTTTTGGTCCGTTGGACCGTGTATCGTGTTTGGGCCCATTAGGGGGCGCGTCCAGGGTAGGCGACGACCCTAAGACCTTTATAATCATACGCCGCCACCGTCATTAGGGTTTGGGTTTTGCTTAGATTATTCTGTGAAGAACAGTTTCACCGTTCATCTGTTTGTGAGACACCAACTCGTGAGATTAATCATTCATCTGCAATTTGGTTGCATTCTTCCTTGTTCTTGCTTGTGTTCTTCGTTGCGCAGGCAGGGATTAGCCTTCTTGGCGAGGTCATCCTGGTCCATGACTTGGTTGATAACCAGAGGTGCTGTGGTGCTAAGATTGCAGGGTTCGATCTTTCGATCTGAAGCCGGATCGGTGTGTCATTCTCCGCCACAATGATAGTTACCACCACCTAACGGAAGATCGGGATCCCCATCCCCATTAAGTGGTAATCAGAGCTTCAGGTATTACCATCAGGTTTATCATTACCCTAGTTTTGTTTTATCTGTCCTATAAATCTAGAAAATTGCCCCACAAAAATATTTGTGTTAATCTTTGTTTTCTCCCTATCCTATCATCCGTTGTGCCGTTGCAATATTTTAATTTCAGTTTGTTTTATTGAATGGTCGTCCCTCGTGTGTCCTCGTGTCCGTTGGTTTATTTGAGTCTTGATCTAGTATCCTTGTTGTCGTGTGAATCTGATCATCGGGTGGTTGTGCATTTATAACTCTATTAGCCTAGCTTTGAGAATATCAAATTGTGTGTTCAAATAATTTGTATTGCAACATTCTTCTGGGAAACAAAAGAAAGGAAAGGAAAAGGCAGAAGGTGCACAAAAAAGAAAAAGAGAAAAAAAGCCGCACCAAAAAAAAGAAAGAACAAGAAAAAAAAATAGAAAGTGGGAAAAAAGTGAAGAAAAATTCACAAGTGCTTGTATTCTTTTGAGTCTTTGTGCTGAGTTATATTGTAGCTTGCTTCAACTAGGTCCAGGACGAGTTTAGGCCAGCGACATAGATTAGCTTGGGACTACTTTTCAATCTTGCAATTTCTGAATTAAATTATTGCTATTCCTTGCTACCATATTTAAAAGCCTCCTAAGCTCCACGTATATACTTCAGATCAGTATAGAAAAAGGTCCTTGCAATCTTGGTACCACTGCCTTACAGGTATCACGAACCAGCCGCCGGTTGTACCATCCATTGCTTGCGTTGGTAAGAACTTTGTAAGAGCTTGGTAAGACGCTTACACTTGCTGTGAAAAGTGACACCACTGCAACCACGTAGTCATTTGATAGGGATAATACTTTTGTGTTGTCTTCTAACAATGACAGGTTATTCGTATCCACCGACTTATGATGGTATAGGTGCTGATTAGTACATGGAGTGGGAAATTGCCATCGACAACACATTTGCTACTCGCTTTATGTGTCCAAGGAGGAAGGTAAAAAATGCAGCTAGTGTTTTGCGACATTCTGCTTTATCTTGGTGGGAGTCTTTAGATCCTTCTGATAAACCTCAAACTTGGAATGATATGAAACTTCTTATGCGAGAAACCTTTGTTTATCCACCTCCTATTTTGATTTCATATGCTGAGGTGCACCATTTAGAGGAAGAGCCTGTTGTTATTCCTCTTGCTATGACTAACCTTCTACAGGATAATGTTGATAAGCGAGAGGATGACATGAAAGAAAATGAGGAGCTCACAACCTCATATGCAAATTCAGAACCATCACTTCACAATGCACCTATTACTGTTGCTGAGAACACAGGTAATGCCCACAGTGCTACACTCACGGAAGGTGAGAATTGTTTTAATGTACTAAATTTTTACACAAACCATGCTATCATAGAGCAATTGTTAGTGGAACCCTCTATTGATTTATCTCTGTCCCATGATAATTTGCTTGAAGTTCCTTGTGATAAAGATGAATTGGTTGATGATGCTTCAGTTTTACATGTTTTGCAACCAGTCACTAGTGCTGAAAATGAACATATTATTCATATTGTTACTAAAACTGATGAGTTCAAACTGTTGTCTTCTTTACATACTTTGGGTTACATTGAATTTGATGTTTTATGTAACCTAGATTGTTTGGAGGAGAGCCTTTTTAAATAAGCTGATTTGCCTTTGTTTTCTAAACACACATATCATGTTATTGGCAAATATAACAACAATGGACAATATATGATACATCGAGTATACATTCGTAGTAATATGAATTCTCCTTTTGTTGTACAAGATTATGATCGTTTAGAGGGAAGCCACAATAATACAAATATTTTCTCATGTTCCTCAAAGAAACAAGTTCGCTTCTAAGAAGGGGAGCATTGTTGGTTGCTACCTATGTCTGCTAGACCATCTATTCCTGCATTGTCTTTGGTTAGTTCTAATCTTTTGCAGGATAGTGTTGACATACATCATGTGCATTCGGATCAAGGAGTCTACATGCTTGCTGAAATTTTTATGCGAGATGACATGCTAGAAACTTGGAAACATGGTCACGTTTCTTCTCACAATTATTTCAGTTCCCTTTGTCTTTGCAACCCCGATCTCCTTTATGTTGTGCAGGATCAGTTTCACGCACAATCGACGCCGAGGATGGCTTTTCGTCAAGAAGGGGAGGATGATGAGGACATGACACCCATGCATATGACCATGTTTGGCGCATGGTATGGAGGGTTAGGAGGCCAGCAAGGGTGTCCAAGTCAAGAAGGAGGTCCGAGGCTAATTCGGTTCGAGTCTCCGAGGTGGAGGCCCAAAGCAACTAAAGTTCGAGCCCGTCTCGGAGTCCAGGAGCAGCACGTACCAAAAACGATGCCCAGGTCACATACAGTGTCTGTTTTGGGAGTTCTTTATATGGATGGAAAGATAATTTCATTGAGCTTCCAATGGCACCAGTCCCACCTTAAAATTCGATTGGAGTCAATGGCAATTGTAGAAACAAGTGGACGTCCAGAATCTGTCAAGGTGCTGCTCCACCGTCGGCGACAAGTTAATTTAGAGGTGAGCTCGTTCTTAAGTGATCATTTTCATACTTTTCAGAATAGATTGCTACCTAATGATGTTATATTAATTAGGAACATTGGAGAGTGCCATGAGGTACTTAGAGGAAGAGGTGGAGGTGATGATGACCAGCAAGGACGTCCAACACAAACCGGAGGCCTAGTCCAACATGATTTCGAGTCTGCCTCGGCCTCCAGGACCAGTCTGCCTTAATCTGGTCACCCAGAACGCATCTGGACTCCATTTTTGACGATCCATATATGGATGGAAAGCTAATTTGATAAGGAAGCCAATCCAAGTGGTTTCACATCAAAAGGTCTTCGGAATCAACAGGAATCATCGAAACAAATCAGTATCCAGAATCTGCAAGGGTGCTGCGACACCTTCTTTTGGTCTGTTGGACCATGTATCGTGTTTGGGCTCATTAGGGGGCGCATCTAGGGTAGGCGATGACACTAAGACCTTTATAATCATATGTCGTCGCCGTCATTAGGGTTTGGGTTGTGCTTAGATTATTCTGTGAAGAATAGTTTCGCCATTCATCGATTTGTGAGACCCCAACTCGTGAGATTAATCATTCATCTGAAATTTGGTTACGTTCTTTCTTGTTCTTGCTTGTGTTCTTCGTTGCGCAGGCAGGGATTAGCCTTCTTGGCGAGGTCATCCTGGTCCGTGACTTAGTTGACAACTATAGGAGCAGTGGTGCTAAGATTGCAGGGTTCGATCTTTCGATCTGAAGCCGGATCGGTGTGTCATTCTCTGCCACAACGATAGTTACCACCACCTGACGGAAGATCGGGATCCCCGTCCCCATTAAGTGGTAATCAGAGCTTCAGGTATTACCGTTAGGTTTATCATTACCCTAGTTTTGTTTTGTCTTTGTCCTATAAATCTAGAAAATTGCCCCACAAAAATATTTGTGTTAATCTTTGTTTCCTCCCTATCATATCACCCGTTGTGCCGTTGCAATATATTAATTTTAGTTTGCTTTATTGAATGGTCATCCCTCGCATGTCCTTGTGTTCGTTGGTTTATTTGAGTCTTGATCTAGTATCCTTGTTGTCGTGTGAATCTGATCGTCGGGTGGTTGTGCATTTATAACTCTATTAGCCTAGCTTTGGTCATATCAAGTTGTGTGTTCAAATAATTTGTATTGCAGCGTTCTTCTGAGAAACAAAAGAAAGGAAAGGAAAAGGCAGAAGGTGCACAAAAAAGAAAAAGAGAAAAAAAGCCGCACAAAAAAAAAGAAAGAACAAGAAAAAAAATCAAAAGTGGGAAAAAAGTGAAGAAAAATTCAGAAGTGCTTGTACTCTTTTGAGTCTTTGTGCTGAGTTATATTGTAGCTTGCTTCAACTTGGTCCAGGACGAGTTTAGGCCAGCGACATAGATTAGCTTGGGACTACTTTTCAATCTTGCAATTTCTGAATTAAATTATTGCTATTTCTTGCTACCATATTTTAAGCCTCCCAAGCTCCACATATATACTTCAGATCAGTACAGAATAAGGTCCTTGCAATCTCGGTACCACTGCCTCACAGGTATCACGAACCAGCCGCCGGTTGTACCATCCATTGCTTGTGTTGGTAAGAACTTTCTAAGAGCTTGGTAAGACGCTTCCACTTGCTATGAAAAGTGACACCACTGCAACCACGTAGTCATTTGATAGGGATAATACTTTTGTGTTGTCTTCTAACAACGACAGGTTATTCGTATCCACTGACTTATGATGGTATAGGTGCTGATGAGTACATGGAGTGGGAAATTGCCATCGACAACATATTTGCTACTCGCTTTATGTGTCCAAGGAGGAAGGTAAAAAATGCAGCTAGTGTTTTGCGACATTATGCTTTATCTTGGTGGGAGTCTTTAGATCCTTCTGATAAACCTCAAACTTGGAATGATATGAAACTTCTTATGCGAGAAACCTTTGTTAATCTACCTCCTGTTTTGATTTCATATGCTGAGGTGCACCATTTAGAGGAAGAGTCTGTTGTTATTCCTCTGGCTATGACTAACCTTCTATAGGATAATGTCCATAAGCGAGAGGATGACATGAAAGAAAATGAGGAGCTCACAACCTCATATGCAAATTCAGAACCATCACTTCACAATGCACCTATTACTGTTGCTGAGAACACATGTAAAGCCCACGGTGCTACACTCACGGAAGGTGAGAATTGTTTTAATATACTAAATTTTTCCACAAACCATGCTATCATAGAGCAATTGTTAGTGGAACCCTCTCTTGATTTATCTCTGTCCCATGATAATTTGCTTGAAGTTCCTTGTGATAAAGATAAATTGGTTGATGATGCTTTAGTTTTACATGTTTTGCAACCAGTCACTAGTGCTGAAAAAAACATATTATTCATATTGTTACTAAAACTGATGAGTTCAAATTGTTGTCTTCTTTACATACTTTGGGTTACATTGAATTTGATGTTTTGTGTAACCTAGATTGTTTGGAGGAGAGCCTTTTTAGATATGCTAATTTGCCTTGGTTTTCTAAACACACATATCATGTTATTGGCAAATATAACAACAATGGACAATATATGATACTTCGAGTATATATTGGTAGTAATATGAATTCTCCTTTTGTTGAATAAGATTATGATCGTTTAGAGGGCAGCCATAATAATACAAATATTTTCTCATGTTCCTCAAAGAAACAAGTTCGCTTCCAAGAAGGGGAGCATTGTTGGTTGCTGCCTATGTCTGCTGGGCCATCTATTCCTGCATTGTCTTTGGTTAGTTCTAATCTTTTGTAGGATAGTGTTGACATACATCGTGTGCATTCGGATCATGGAGTCTACATGCTTGCTGAAATTTTTATGCGAGATGACATGCTAGAAACTTGGAAACATGGTCACGTTTCTTCTCACAATTATTTTAGTTCCCTTTGTCTTCGCAACCCCGTTCTCCTTTATGTTGTGCAGGATCAGTTTCACGCACAATCGGCGACGAGGATGGCTTTTCGTCAAGAAGGGGAGGATGATGAGGACATGACACCCATGCATATGACCATGTTTGGCGCATGGTATGGAGGGTTAGGAGGCCAGCAAGGGTATCCAAGTCAAGAAGGAGGCCCGAGGCTAATTCGGTTCGAGTCTCCGAGGTGGAGGCCCAAAGCAACTAAAGTTCAAGCCCGTCTCGGAGTCCAGGAGCAGCACATACTAAAAACGATGCCCAGGTCACATACAGTGTCCGTATTGGGAGTTCTTTATATGGATGGAAAGATAATTTCATGGATCTTCCAATGGCACCAGTCCCACCTTAAAATTCGATCGGAGTCAATAGGAATTGTAGAAACAAGTGGACGTCCAAAATCTGTCAGGGTGCTGCTCCACCGTCGGCGACAACTTAATTTAGAGGTGAGCTCGTTTTTACCTCATCCTTTTCATACTTTTGAGAATAGATTGCTACCAAATGATGTTATATTAATTAGGAACATTGGAGAGTGTCATGAGGGACTTAGAGGAAGAGGTGGAGGTGATGATGACCAGCAAGGACGTCCAACACGAACCGGAGGCCCAGTCCAACATGATTTTGAGTCTGCCTCGGCCTTCAGGACCAGTCTGCCTTAAACTGGTCACCCAGAACGCATCCGGACTCTGTTTTCGACGATCCACATATGGATGGAAAGCTAATTTGATAAGGAAGCCAATTCAATTGGTTTCACATCAAAATCTCTTCGGAATCAATGGGAATCATCGAAACAAGTTAGTGTCCAGAATCTGTCAGGGTGCTGCGACACCTTCTTGTGGTCCGTTGGACCGTGTATCGTGTTTGGGCCCATTAGGAGGCGCGTCCAGGGTAGGCGATGACCCTAAGACCTTTATAATCATACACCGCTGCCGTCATTAGGGTTTGGGTTTTGCTTAGATTATTCTGTGAAGAACAGTTTCGCCGTTCATCGGTTGTGAGACCCCAACTCGTGAGATTAATCATTCATCTGCAATTTGGTTCCGTTCTTTCTTGTTCTTGCTTGTGTTCTTCATTGCGTAGGCAGGGATTAGCCTTCTTGGCAAGGTCATCCTAGTTCGTGACTTGGTTGATAACCAGAGGAGCTGTGGTACTAAGATTGTAGGGTTCGATCTTTCGATCTGAAGCCGGATCGGTGTGTCATTCTCCGCCACAACGATAGTTACCACCACCTGATGGAAGATCGGGAGCCCCGTCCCCATTAAGTGGTAAATAGAGCTTCAGGTATTACCGTCAGGTTTATCAATACCCTAGTTTTGTTTTGTCTTTGTCCTATAAATCTAGAAAATTGCCCAAAAATATTTGTGTTAATCTTTGTTTTCTCCCTATCCTATCACCCGTTGTGCCGTTGCAATATTTTAATTTTAGTTTGCTTTATTGAATGGTCATCCCTCGCGTGTTCTCATGTTCGTTGGTTTATTTGAGTCTTGATCTAGTATCCTTGTTGTTGTGTGAATCTGATCGTCGTGTGGCTGTGCATTTATAACTCTATTAGCCTAGCTTTGAGCATATCAAGTTGTTTGTTCAAATAATTTGTATTGCAGCGTTCTTCTGAGAAACAAAAGAAAGGAAAGGAAAAGGCACAAGGTGCACAAAAAAGAAAAAGAGAAAAAAAAGCCGCACCAAAAAAAAGAAAGAACAAGAAAAAAAATCGAAAGTGGGAAAAAAAGTGAAGAAAAATTCAGAAGTGCTTGTATTCTTTTGAGTCTTTGTGCTGAGTTATATTGTAGCTTGCTTGAACTAGGTCCAGGACGAGTTTAGGCCAGCGACATAGATTAGCTTGGGACTACTTTTCAATCTTGCAATTTCTGAATTAAATTATTGCTATTCCTTGCTACCATATTTTAAGCCTCCCAAGCTCCACATATATACTTCAGATCAGTACAGAATAAGGTCCTTGCAATCTCGGTACCACTGCCTCACAGGTATCACGAACCAGCCGCCGGTTGTACCATCCATTGCTTGTGTTGGTAAGAACTTTCTAAGAGCTTGGTAAGACGCTTCCACTTGCTATGAAAAGTGACACCACTGCAACCACGTAGTCATTTGATAGGGATAATACTTTTGTGTTGTCTTTTGTTGTCTTCTAACAATGACAGGTTATTTGTATCCACCGACTTATCATGGTATAGGTGCTGATGAGTACTTGGAGTGGGAAATTGCCATCCACAACATATTTGCTACTCGCTTTATGTGTCCAAGGAGGAAGGTAAAAAATGCAGCTAGTGTTTTGCGACATTCTGCTTTATCTTGGTGCGAGTCTTTAGATCCTTCTGATAAACCTCAAACTTGGAATGATATGAAACTTCTTATGCAAGAAACCTTTGTTAATCCACCTCCTGTTTTGATTTCATATGCTGAGGTGCACCATTTAGAGGAAGAGTCTGTTGTTATTCCTCTTGCTATGACTAACCTTCTATAGGATAATGTCCATAAGCGAGAGGATGACATGAAAGAAAATGAGGAGCTCACAACCTCATATGCAAATTCGGAACCATCACTTCACAATGCACCTATTACTGTTGCTGAGAACACAGGTAATACCCACGGTGCTACACTCATGGAAGGTGAGAATTGTTTTAATGTACTAAATTTTTCCACAAACCATGATATCATAGAGCAATTGTTAGTGGAACCCTCTCTTGATTTATCTCTGACCCATGATAATTTGCTTGAAGTTCCTTGTGATAAAGATGAATTGGTTGATGATGCTTCAGTTTTACATGTTTTGCAACCAGTCACTAGTGCTGAAAATAAACATATTATTCATATTGTTACTAAAACTGATGAGTTCAAACTGTTGTCTTCTTTATATACTTTGGGTTACATTGAATTTGATGTTTTGTGTAACCTAGATTGTTTGGAGCAGAGCCTTTTTAAATATGCTGATTTGCCTTGGTTTTCTAAACACACATATCATGTTATTGGCAAATATAACAACAATGGACAATATATGATACATCGAGTATATATTTGTAGTAATATGATTTCTCCTTTTGTTGAACAAGATTATGATCATTTAGAGGGCAGCCATAATAATACAAATATTTTCTCATGTTCCTCAAAGAAACAAGTTCGCTTCCAAGAAGGGGAGTATTGTTGGTTGCTGCCTATGTCTGCTAGACCATCTATTCCTGCATTGTCTTTGGTTAGTTCTAATCTTTTGCAGGATAGTGTTGACATACATCGTGTGCATTCGGATCATGGAGTCAACATGCTTGCTGAAATTTTTATGCGAGATGACATGCTAGAAACTTGGAAACATGGTCACATTTCTTCTCACAATTATTTCACTTCCCTTTGTCTTTGCAACCCCGTTCTCCTTTATGTTGTGCAGGATCAGTTTCACGCACAATCGACGCTGAGGATGGCTTTTCGTTAAGAAGGGGAGGATGATGAGGACATGACACCCATGCATATGACCTTGTTTGGCGCATGGTATGGAGGGTTAGGAGGCCGGCAAGGGTGTCCAAGTCAAGAAGGAGGCCCTTGGCTAATTCGGTTCGAGTCTCCGAGGTGAAGGCCCAAAGCAACTAAAGTTCGAGCCCGTCTCGGAGTCTAGGAGCAGCACATACTAAAAATGATGCCCAGGTCACATACAGTGTCCGTATTGGGAGTTCCTTATATGGATGGAAAGATAATTTCATGGATCTTCCAATGGCACCAGTCCCACCTTAAAATTCGATCGGAGTCAACAGGAATTGTAGAAACAAGTGGACGTCCAAAATCTGTCAGGGTGCTGCTCCACCGTCGGCGACAACTTAATTTAGAGGTGAGCTCGTTCTTAAGTGATCCTTTTCATACTTTTGAGAATAGATTGCTACCAAATGATGTTATATTAATTAGGAACATTGGAGAGTGTCATGAGGGACTTAGAGGAAGAGGTGGAGGTGATGATGACCAGCAAGGACGTCCAACACGAACCGGAGGCCCAGCCCAACATGATTTCGAGTCTGCCTCGGCCTTCAGGACAAGTCTGCCTTAAACTGATCACCCAGAACACATCCGGACTCTGTTTTCGATGATCCACATATGGATGGAAAGCTAATTTGATAAGGAAGCCAATTCAATTGGTGTCACATCAAAATCTCTTCGGAATCAACGGGAATCATCAAAACAATTTAGCGTCCAGAATCTATCAGGGTGCTGCGACACCTTCTTTTGGTCTGTTGGACCATGTATCGTGTTTGGGCCCATTAGGGGGCGCGTCCAGGGTAGGCGACGACCCTAAGACCTTTATAATCATACGCCGCCGCCGTCATTAGGGTTTGGGTTTTGCTTAGATTATTCTGTGAAGAACAGTTTCGTCGTTCATCGGTTTGTGAGATCCCAACTCGTGAGATTAATCATTCATCTGCAATTTGGTTGCATAGTTTCTTGTTCTTGCTTGTGTTCTTCGTTGCATAGGCAGGGATTAGCCTTCTTGGCGAGGTCATCCTGGTCCATGACTTGGTTGATAACCAGAGGAGCTGTGGTGCTAAGATTGCAGGGTTCGATCTTTCGATCTGAAGCCGGATCGGTGTGTCATTCTCCGCCACAACGATAGTTACCACCACCTGACGGAAGATCGGGATCCCCGTCCCCATTAAGTGGTAATCAGAGCTTTAGGTATTATCGTTAGGTTTATCAATACCCTAGTTTTGTTTTGTCTTTGTCCTATAAATCCAGAAAATTGCCCCACAAAAATATTTGTGTTAATCTTTGTTTCCTCCCTATCCTATCACCCGTTGTGCCGTTGTAATATTTTAATTTCAGTTTGCTTTATTGATCTGGTCGTCCCTCGCGTGTCCTCGTGTTCGTTGGTTTATTTGAGTCTTGATCTAGTATCCTTGTTGTCGTGTGAATCGATCGTCGGGTGGTGGTGCATTTATAACTCTATTAGCCTAGCTTTGAGCATATCAAGTTGTCTGTTCAAATAATTTGTATTGCAGCGTTCTTCTGAGAAACAAAAGAAAGGAAAGGAAAAGGCAGAAGGTGCACAAAAAAGAAAAAGAGAAAAAAAAGCCGCACCAAAAAAAAGAAAGAACAAGAAAAAAAATCGAAAGTGGGAAAAAAAGTGAAGAAAAATTCAGAAGTGCTTGTATTCTTTTGAGTCTTTGTGCTGAGTTATATTGTAGCTTGCTTGAACTAGGTCCAGGATGAGTTTAGGCCAGCGACATAGATTAGCTTGGGACTACTTTTCAATCTTGCAATTTCTGAATTAAATTATTGCTATTCCTTGCTACCATATTTTAAGCCTCCCAAGCTCCACATATATACTTCAGATCAGTACATAAAAAGGTCCTTGCAATCTCGGTACCACTGCCTCACAGGTATCATGAACCAGCCGCTGGTTGTACCATCCATTGCATGTGTTGGTAAGAACTTTCTAAGAGCTTGGTAAGACGCTTCCACTTGCTGTGAAAAGTGACACCACTACAACCACGTAGTCATTTGATTGGGATAATACTTTTGTGTTGTCTTTTGTTGTCTTCTAACAATGATAGGTTATTCGTATCCACCGACTTATGATGGTATAGGTGCTGATGAGTACATGGAGTATGAAATTGCCATCGACAACATATTTGCTACTTGCTTTATGTGTGCAAGGAGGAAGGTAAAAAATGCAGCTAGTGTTTTGCAACATTCTGCTTTATCTTGGTGGGAGTCTTTAGATCCTTCTGATAAACCTCAAACTTGGAATGATATGAAACTTCTTATGTAAGAAACCTTTGTTAATCCACCTCCTGTTTTGATTTCATATACTGAGGTGCACCATTTAGAGGAAGAGTCTGTTGTTATTCCTCTTGCTATGACTAACCTTCTACAGGATAATATCCATAAGCGAGAGGGTGACATGAAAGAAAATGAGGAGCTCACAACCTCATATGCAAATTCAGAACCATCACTTCACAATGCACCTATTACTGTTGCTGAGAACACAGGTAATGCCCACGGTGCTACACTCACGGAAGGTGAGAATTGTTTTAATGTACTAAATTTTTCCACAAACCATGCTATCATAGAGCAATTGTTAGTGGAACCCTCTCTTGATTTATCTCTGTCCCATGATAATTTGCTTGAAGTTCCTTGTGATAAAGATGAATTGGTTGATGATGCTTCAGTTTTACATGTTTTGCAACCAGTCACTAGTGCTGAAAATAAACATATTATTCATATTGTTACTAAAACTGATGAGTTCAAACTGTTGTCTTCTTTATATACTTTGGGTTACATTGAATTTGATGTTTTGTGTAACCTAGATTGTTTGGAGCAGAGCCTTTTTAAATATGCTGATTTGCCTTGGTTTTCTAAACACACATATCATGTTATTGGCAAATATAACAACAATGGACAATATATGATACATCGAGTATACATTCATATTAATATGAATTCTCCTTTTGTTGAACAAGATTATGATCGTTTAGAGGGCAGCCATAATAATACAAATATTTTCTCATGTTCCTCAAAGAAACAAGTTCGCTTCCAAGAAGGGGAGTATTGTTGGTTGCTGCCTATGTCTGCTAGACCATCTATTCCTGCATTGTCTTTGGTTAGTTCTAATCTTTTGCAGGATAGTGTTGACATACATCGTGTGCATTCGGATCATGGAGTCAACATGCTTGCTGAAATTTTTATGCGAGATGACATGCTAGAAACTTGGAAACATGGTCACATTTCTTCTCACAATTATTTCACTTCCCTTTGTCTTTGCAACCCCGTTCTCCTTTATGTTGTGCAGGATCAGTTTCACGCACAATCGACGCTGAGGATGGCTTTTCGTTAAGAAGGGGAGGATGATGAGGACATGACACCCATGCATATGACCTTGTTTGGCGCATGGTATGGAGGGTTAGGAGGCCGGCAAGGGTGTCCAAGTCAAGAAGGAGGCCCTTGGCTAATTCGGTTCGAGTCTCCGAGGTGAAGGCCCAAAGCAACTAAAGTTCGAGCCCGTCTCGGAGTCTAGGAGCAGCACATACTAAAAATGATGCCCAGGTCACATACAGTGTCCGTATTGGGAGTTCCTTATATGGATGGAAAGATAATTTCATGGATCTTCCAATGGCACCAGTCCCACCTTAAAATTCGATCGGAGTCAACAGGAATTGTAGAAACAAGTGGACGTCCAAAATCTGTCAGGGTGCTGCTCCACCGTCGGCGACAACTTAATTTAGAGGTGAGCTCGTTCTTAAGTGATCCTTTTCATACTTTTGAGAATAGATTGCTACCAAATGATGTTATATTAATTAGGAACATTGGAGAGTGTCATGAGGGACTTAGAGGAAGAGGTGGAGGTGATGATGACCAGCAAGGACGTCCAACACGAACCGGAGGCCCAGCCCAACATGATTTCGAGTCTGCCTCGGCCTTCAGGACAAGTCTGCCTTAAACTGATCACCCAGAACACATCCGGACTCTGTTTTCGATGATCCACATATGGATGGAAAGCTAATTTGATAAGGAAGCCAATTCAATTGGTGTCACATCAAAATCTCTTCGGAATCAACGGGAATCATCAAAACAATTTAGCGTCCAGAATCTATCAGGGTGCTGCGACACCTTCTTTTGGTCTGTTGGACCATGTATCGTGTTTGGGCCCATTAGGGGGCGCGTCCAGGGTAGGCGACGACCCTAAGACCTTTATAATCATACGCCGCCGCCGTCATTAGGGTTTGGGTTTTGCTTAGATTATTCTGTGAAGAACAGTTTCGTCGTTCATCGGTTTGTGAGATTCCAACTCGTGAGATTAATCATTCATCTGCAATTTGGTTGCATAGTTTCTTGTTCTTGCTTGTGTTCTTCGTTGCATAGGCAGGGATTAGCCTTCTTGGCGAGGTCATCCTGGTCCATGACTTGGTTGATAACCAGAGGAGCTGTGGTGCTAAGATTGCAGGGTTCGATCTTTCGATCTGAAGCCGGATCGGTGTGTCATTCTCCGCCACAACGATAGTTACCACCACCTGACGGAAGATCGGGATCCCCATCCCCATTAAGTGGTAATCAGAGCTTTAGGTATTATCGTTAGGTTTATCAATACCCTAGTTTTGTTTTGTCTTTGTCCTATAAATCCAGAAAATTGCCCCACAAAAATATTTGTGTTAATCTTTGTTTCCTCCCTATCCTATCACCCGTTGTGCCGTTGTAATATTTTAATTTCAGTTTGCTTTATTGACTGGTCGTCCCTCGCGTGTCCTCGTGTTCGTTGGTTTATTTGAGTCTTGATCTAGTATCCTTGTTGTCGTGTGAATCTGATCGTCGGGTGGTGGTGCATTTATAACTCTATTAGCCTAGCTTTGAGCATATCAAGTTGTCTGTTCAAATAATTTGTATTGCAGCGTTCTTCTGAGAAACAAAAGAAAGGAAAGGAAAAGGCAGAAGGTGCACAAAAAAGAAAAAGAGAAAAAAAAGCCGCACCAAAAAAAAGAAAGAACAAGAAAAAAAATCGAAAGTGGGAAAAAAAGTGAAGAAAAATTCAGAAGTGCTTGTATTCTTTTGAGTCTTTGTGCTGAGTTATATTGTAGCTTGCTTGAACTAGGTCCAGGATGAGTTTAGGCCAGCGACATAGATTAGCTTGGGACTACTTTTCAATCTTGCAATTTCTGAATTAAATTATTGCTATTCCTTGCTACCATATTTTAAGCCTCCCAAGCTCCACATATATACTTCAGATCAGTACATAAAAAGGTCCTTGCAATCTCGGTACCACTGCCTCACAGGTATCATGAACCAGCCGCTGGTTGTACCATCCATTGCATGTGTTGGTAAGAACTTTCTAAGAGCTTGGTAAGACGCTTCCACTTGCTGTGAAAAGTGACACCACTACAACCACGTAGTCATTTGATTGGGATAATACTTTTGTGTTGTCTTTTGTTGTCTTCTAACAATGATAGGTTATTCGTATCCACCGACTTATGATGGTATAGGTGCTGATGAGTACATGGAGTATGAAATTGCCATCGACAACATATTTGCTACTTGCTTTATGTGTGCAAGGAGGAAGGTAAAAAATGCAGCTAGTGTTTTGCAACATTCTGCTTTATCTTGGTGGGAGTCTTTAGATCCTTCTGATAAACCTCAAACTTGGAATGATATGAAACTTCTTATGTAAGAAACCTTTGTTAATCCACCTCCTGTTTTGATTTCATATACTGAGGTGCACCATTTAGAGGAAGAGTCTGTTGTTATTCCTCTTGCTATGACTAACCTTCTACAGGATAATATCCATAAGCGAGAGGGTGACATGAAAGAAAATGAGGAGCTCACAACCTCATATGCAAATTCAGAACCATCACTTCACAATGCACCTATTACTGTTGCTGAGAACACAGGTAATGGCCACGGTGCTACACTCACGGAAGGTGAGAATTGTTTTAATGTACTAAATTTTTCCACAAACCATGCTATCATAGAGCAATTGTTAGTGGAACCCTCTCTTGATTTATCTCTGTCCCATGATAATTTGCTTGAAGTTCCTTGTGATAAAGATGAATTGGTTGATGATGCTTCAATTTTACATGTTTTGCAACTAGTCACTAGTGCTGAAAATAAACATATTATTCATATTGTTACTAAAACTGATGAGTTCAAACTGTTGTCTTCTTTACATACTTTGGGTTACATTGAATTTGATGTTTTGTGTAACCTAGATTGTTTGGAGGAGAGCCTTTTTAAATATGCTAATTTGCCTTGGGTTTCTAAACACACATATCATGTTATTGGCAAATATAACAACAATGGACAATATATGATACATCGAGTATACATTCATATTAATATGAATTCTCCTTTTGTTGTACAAGATTATGATCGTTTAGAGGGCAGCCATAATAATACAAATATTTTCTCATGTTCCTCAAAGAAACAAGTTCGCTTCCAAGAAGGGGAGCATTGTTGGTTGCTACCTATGTCTGCTAGACCATCTGTCGATGTTTTACCACCGATAGCCTACCACGGGGGTACCCAAAACAGTTGTTCGGGCTTCGGCGAATAGCGGAATTCGGCGGTTACACAAAGAGACTCACGATTTATACTGGTTCAGGCCTTCGACTTGGTCGAATAATAACCTTACGTCTAGTTTTGGCGTTAGCCTGTTTGCGTTGTATTGCTTTGAGTATCGGGTATGCGTTCTCTCCTCACAATGGGTACCCTCACCAGCCCTTTAAAGTCCAAGCACTGAGAGGCGTTGTTTGTATCCTATTCGGATACAAGGTCAGAGTCCTAAGCTACGCTTCGGGCGCCTTTCCTTGTATAGTTTGCATTGGAGTTTCGGTTTTGCACGTTGCTTTGCTCCACGTTCTTCTTGGCGATTGGGCTGTAGGCCTTGTTACCAAGGCCTACCTCCCTGCAGTATGGTCTATGGGGGCCCATAGGGTTCCCCATCGACAAGCCCCCGAGCATTTCATGATTGAGCTTCAAGGGCCGAGTTGTTGTAGTCTTGATCCGGGTCCTTCTTGAAGTGAAATCTTGATATGGTCTTCTTTGATTCTTCTTTTGGCTGATGTGCACTTTTGCTTGATGTCCTCCGGGTTCTTTTTCCTTTGAGTGTAGTGAGCATTGAGTGTAGCCCCCGAGCCTTCTGTTTTTTGGTACAAAAAGCTGGAGGGTCAAAAAATTTGAAAATATGTTTTTCTGTGGTAGGTACTTGTAGCCCCCGAGCCTTCTCTGGGTTCTTTTCTGTTGAAAAGAAGCCGGAAGAAGGGTCTTGATTTGTACTCCTTTGATCTTTGTCTTTTGCTGGTCACGGATGGGTCTTGTATAGCCATGAGTGAGCGTCTTTTTTTACTTTTTGTCAGGAATCTTGCTTTTGGGTACTATTCGCCTTTGTTGCTTTGCTCTTTTGTTCTTTTCCTCTCTCTTTCTTGTGATCTTTCGCCTTGTTTACCTCTGGTTTGCTATAAATACCTTCTTTGTTGGTTGTGGTTCTGCCTTGAGTAGGAAAATTCTTCTTCAGTTCTTTCTTCATTCATAGATATGCTGGTGTGTGAGGTTGAGCAGCCCCCGGGCTTATGCTTGGTTGGTAATGATCATGCTGCTTTACTGTTCTTCTGCATCCGAGCTGTCGCTGCTGCCGCCACTAGGTTCCTTGTTGCAATATTTAAGAATCTTGTCTCTATCTTATGTATGGGTTTATCCGGTTCTGTTTGGCCATCTATAACCTTTGTATTTGTCTTCGATCAATGAGATTTATAATTTTTCTCCGTCTGAGTTCTTTTTCAACTGTAATCCTTTGACACTGTAATTTTGTATGTGATCCTTCACATGTCTCCGATTTGTTTGTTCGGCTGCTTATTGCTGCTGTTATTCTGATTGTTGGAGAATTCAATGCGTCTTCACGGGTTGTATTGCTGATGTGGAATATTCTCTTGGATATGATTTATCTTGTACTGTGGTTGTTCTGGGTATGTACTGTTCCTTCGTGATGGTCTAGTCACATCTAATTTTTTACTGAAGTCCTGGCTCTGCAGTGGTTCACATGGTTGTCCTTTTGGAGTTCTTTTTTTCTTCCATGAGTCTGGCATATGTGCATCTGAGTTGTGCTATAAATATGGCCTATTGCTGATACCCTGCTATGTAGTTTCTTCTTCTTCTTTTTGTAGTTATGGATATTATAGTTTGGGAGCTCGACGAGCCCCCGGGCCTGTTCTCTTTCTTCTGTTTTCTTCTGCTAGTAAATGGTGTAGGTCTTGTGATAGAGACTAGTAGCAGGCTAGTCTCGAGGTGGTCTTTAGCTGTAAGGGATATTGAGGCAAATGGTGTAGGACTTGTGATGTGAGTGATGCATGTTGCGTTGCCTCATCTTCCGGTGCCTACCCTTTCTTTTTTGTTCTTCTTATAGTGATGATTGGCGCATTTTCCGGCTTGTTCTTCGACAGTCCATTGTAGATCAACCATTATTCGGTCTTCTATTGTGCCATTTAGGTTCAGTCCAATACAGATCAGCACATGTTGAGAGATGGTGCTGGGTTCTTCCATATTGACATGGTTGTCATTGTCAATCTTGGATGGCTTGTGGGTGCCTTCTCTGTCACCTATAGCAATCTTGGATGTGCGCCCTTCCTTTGGAGAAAAGTACGTTCGAGTTGTTTTATCCTGCCTGGTAATGTCGAATCTTGGTTCAAGGGTTGCAACCTCGTGCTGAATGATTTCCTTTGCTTTCTTCGTCAAATTCATCAGATCTTGTATTCTATTGTAATCTCAATGTACCTTTGATGAAATGAAAAAATATTCCTTTCTGCTCTGTGACCGAGTTGTTTATTGATGTGGCCGAGCTCTTTTGTATGTTTGTACTATGGTGTATTGTCATGACTGACTTGTTGCATCCTTCTTTCCTGGTTGCCTCCTTGTGAATGTGTTAATTCATCATGTATCTGTTATAGTCTGAACGGACCGTTGCTTTTTCGTTTTATGTGCACAGTAATTGTGGAACGGTAACTTTGAAGGGCCTCTTCAGGCAATCCGCGTGATTTTGGGCCTCGTGGGTCGCGTATTTTTCTTGTATAAAGATAACTGCTCTGTTATTGTTGGCTTATCTTGCCTTTGCAGTAAAAAATTCCCCAATCTCAGCAAAAACCCTGGCTCCGTTGTGCCTTCGATCTCCTGCTATTTTCGTCCAATTCTTGTCTTTGTTTTTCTGAGATGGTGGCGAAGAACAAGAGCAAGAATAAGGGCAAATCTGTCGACGAGGAGGCATCGCTCAAGGTGATCGAGAACACTGAATTTGTTGCGATGCGGAAAATGCAGAGGCACTCCCCAAGCCGTCGACTTCAGAGGCGGAGTTGGATCTGCTTGTTGCTCATGGCCTTCTTCAGGAGAAATGTCTCTCTAATTTCTTTGGTCCTGGTGAGCATGATGTCCCTTCTCCCACTCTGAATCAATCTGTTCTTTTTGTTCCTTTTGTGCGGGCGGGGCTCTATTATCCCCCGTCCGATTTCTTACTTGAGTTTCTTGGATCCTATGGGATTCAAATCCATCATCTTACCCCTAACGGGGTTCTTTTTCTTTCTACCTTCGTGCATTTTTGCGAAGTTTTCGTTGGAATTCCTCCAAATCTTCTTCTTTTTCGTCATTTTTTCCGTGTGCGTTTGTCAGATGGAAATAATACTCCTTTTCTTGGCTGCTGCCTTATCCAATCCCATTAGGGAGTTTCTTTCCCTTCTCTTACCCTTTCTGATTCTGTCAAGAATTGGGCGGAGAAGTGGTTTTATATTTCAAAACCTGCTCTTTCCTTTTCTCATGATCTTTCTGTTCTTCCCGTTCCCCTCTCTATTTGGAAAGATAAAATATCTTCTGCTGAGCGTGCTGCTCTGAAGCCTGTACTCGCTCGAGTTGCAGTGCTTAAACAGGCAAGCTTAAGTGGCAATTGTATAGTTGCCAGTTTCTTGCGTCGCCAGGTGCAACCTCTTATGCAGAGGGTGCATTATGGCTTTGAATATACTGGGCCCTCAGATCCTTCACAACTTGTTCCTGATGTCGAGTTGCTTGAGGAGGTCATTCTTGAACGCCTAGGGCGTATTCTGGGTGGGGTCTCTGTGATGCCTGCTCATGTTGAAGAGTATGATGCTGCTCATCCTCCTCCTGAGGTAAGTGGTAATCTCCTCCAAGTTCTTTTGGGTTTTTGTAATTCATATTTTGTTTTTGACTTCTTTCTTCTTCTCTTGCAGGGTTTTGGTCGGGCTTTTAAGCTTGAGATAGCTGTTGCTAGTGGTGGCGGGGCTGTTGTTGAAGAGCCCACCGAAGAAGGAGATGATGATGCTGTTGCCGGTCCTGTGGTAGTTGCTGCTACCGGGCCGGGTTCTTCTTCTGCCAGGTTGATTACTGGCTTGTTTGAAGGTCACCACTCCTACGTTGAGTATGTTCCTAATCCTTGAATAGCTCAATATATCTTGTCATCCAGGAAGCGGAAGTCAGAGGTTGCTGCTAAGCATATTTTACGCAAGAGGCAACGTTCAATTCGTCAGATTGCCTCAACAGGTAATGTTCTCGTAGGTGAGCTTGTGCTTTCTCCTGTGTTGTTTTTGCCTATGTCTTTTGGTTTGCTTTGTTTTACTGATCCCAGCTTTTGTTGTCTTGATAGAAGGCCGGTCTGTTGTCTTGAGCGAGGTGGAGACTGAGGATGAGGTCCCCTTGATCACTCGACCGTAAGTCTTCCGCTATAAATTTTCTTGTGCTTGTCTTTTTGCTCTTTTCCTAAATAACTGAATTGATTTTTTCATTATAGTCGGAAACCGGCACCTTGTGCCCCTTCTGTGATAGTTGTATCTGCTTCTGTCCTGGAGGCCCTCCCAATCCCCTCCTTTGAGGTGGTTGAGGATGATTTGTTCGATGTGCCTCTCCCAAATCTTGGCTTCTCAGGGGTGGTTGGAAACTTTAAGAAGGTTATCAAGTAAGTATATTTATCTTGTCTTCTGATTCGCCATTTTTGCTTTTGTCTCTGACTGGCCCGAGCTCTTTTTTTGAATGTAGGCCTTCGGAGGATACTTCTTCTTCCCTGGCTCTTGATGCTGGTGGACCTCTACAAGATTTTACTGCTGGTAAGTTATTTTCCCGTTTATGCTTGCTTTCTTGGTTTTTTCTTTTCTGTCTGACGGGTTGTTTTCTTTGTAGCTTCTCTTCCACGTATTGCCTCTCCTGCTCCGCGTGTTGAGGAGGATGCTATTGGAACTCCGGTGTCTCCTCCAATGGAGCACCGAGTTGAAGTGAACTTAGGCAGCCCTTTTGCTGCTCCTATTCTATCGACCGAGTTGTCCCTGTTGCACAACCTCGAAGCAGCTGCTCGGGAGGATGTAGTGAATGGGGAGCCAGCTGATAATATTCCTTCGTCTGTTGCTGCTGTGGATGCTGCTGGTACTTCTAGTGCCGGCCAGCCTTTGACTTCTACTCCAAGTACTCTCTTGTTAACTCAGGGTGGGGAGGAGTTGGTCCAACTCGGTCGTGTTGAGCGGCTGTCTGAGTTGGTTTCTTTGTGGGAGAATTTCTCGGGCGCGTATGGAGCCAAACTCAAGGTATTCGAGTTCTTTTTAACTTTCGATATTGGTTTTTTCTGCTGATGTCTCACATTTTTTTGCTTTGTAGTCTTTATTTCAAGATCAGGATGTCTTGTTCGGTCCTCATGAGGCGCAATTTACTGCCATTGCTGAAGCCAATTTGAAAAGAAAGGAAGATGAGCTGGCTCGGACTGAAGTTGTCCTGACTTATGAGAAGGCGCAGCGTGCTCTGATGGAGTCCGCCCTCAATGCTAAGGTGCTTGAGGCTGAGAAGGTGCGCGACTCATCTTTGCAGGCTGTTACTGCTGCTCAGAATGAGGTCTTCGCGTTGAAGAAAGAAAAAACTGGTGGGTTCTCCTTTCTTTGCATACTTGCTTTTTCTGCCTTGTTTTTTTCTTTCTTTCTTTGAATTCTTTGTCTGCTTTCTTCTCAGCTCTTGTTAAGGATAAGGAGAGTTGGCAGAAAGAACGAGAGGAGATGATCAATACCCTCCGTACTTCTCAAAATCAAGCCGAGTCTGTAAGTTCTTCTTCTGATATCAAATTGAAAGAGGCCCAAGATTTATTTGCTCAGGCCAAGCTGATTTGATCTGGAGCTGATCGTGACCTTGTTCAGGCTTTAAAATTAGTGCAAGATTTGTAGGAGAAGTTAACAGTTGCCCATGATCAATTCTGGGCTCTCCAAACTAAGCTGACAGGTGCCTAAGATCAATTCTGGGCTCTTTATGAAGCTGTGAAGCCTATTATTGCTGCTGTTTGTCGCCAGGAGGACTTTGCTCAAGGGTTGAGAGGCATTATCCCAGTGTTGTCAACTCGATTTTTTGAGTTTGTCAAGGGTGGTTTTTACCGTTGTGTAAACAATGTTATATCCTTCATCCGGGTTGCCACTCCTGATGCTCCGCTTCAGCAGATTGTAGATCCTTCCATGACTGTAGAGTTTGCGCAGCGATGGGATGAGGCGAAGGTGGAGCTTGGTGGTCTTACAGACCAAATCTTGGAACAGATGGATGTGCTTCCTGCTGTGCCTCCCGCTCCTTAGATGTTTTGTGTAATGAACTTGTGGTTTCTTGTAATATATACTTGTCTCTAAAAATATGATCAGGCTTTGCCCTGCTTTTGAATTTGTCTTTGACTGAAATGAGCAGGCTTCGACCTGTCTTTCTTTTTCTTCTGAGATGTCTTTGAATAATATGGAAAAGTTTCACCCTGTCTTTCCTTGTGACTTTTTCGTGCTCTGCCACAGCTTGTTTCTTCTTGGTGATCTAGTAGAGCTGAAAAGGTTGATTATACTTTTTCTTGGGGTAATCGACTGATTTGTACTGTAGATCTACGTCATTCTTGAGGCAGGATACTTCTGAGGGTAAGCTCTCAAGTTGTAATTGTTACTTGTGCTGCTTTTCGGGTGAAGTGGTCGATTATACTGCTCTTGGAGTAAATGGCCAAGTTGTTTTTGCTGATTGTGCCGCTCCTTGGGCGAAGTAGTCGATCGTACCGCTCTTGGGGTAGGTGATCGAGTTGTTGGAGTGTTTGTGCCCCTCCTTGGGCGACGTAGTCGATCGTACCGCTCTTGTTGTAGGCGACCGAGTTGTTGGAGTGTCTGTGCCGCTCCTTGGGCGAAGTATTCGATCATACCACTCTTGGGGTGGGCGGCCGAGTTGTTGGAGTGCTTGTGCTCTTCTCTGGTCGAAGTAGTCGATCATACCGCGCTTGGGGTAGGCGACCGAGTTGTTGGAGTGATTGTGTCCCTCTCTGGGCGAAGTAGTTGATCGTACCACTCTTGGGGTAGGCGACTGAGCTGTTGGAGTGCTTGTGCCGCTTCTTGGGCGAAGTAGTCGATCGTACCACTGTTGGGGTAGGCGACCGAGTTGTTGGAGTGCTTGTGCCGTTTCTTGGGTGAAGTAGTCGATCATACAACTCTTGAGGTAGGCGACCAAGTTGTTGGAGTGCTTGTGCCGCTTCTTGGGCAAAGTATTCGATCGTACCACTCTTGGGGTAGGCGACCGGACCCGTATAGCACAACCGTTTCTGGGTTGGCTGTTTGTAGGGTAAGTAAGCAATCATACCAGCTCTTGGGGTAAGCGATTGCGCCCGTATAGCAACAACTATTTCCGGGTTGAGCTGTTTGCAGGGCTGCCCCTTTTTCCCCAACCTGATTACGGGTTGGTTCTGTCCATTTGACAAGGCTGTCAGTCGTACCATCTCTTTATGGTAGAGTGACAAATGCTAGCTTGGGTCTCCTTACCCAAGAAGCTATTTGGCCGTTGGCCGTCAGTCAGACCATCTCCGTATGGTTGAGTGACAAGATTGCCCGTGTAGCGCAACCGTTTCCGGGTTGGCTGTTAACAGGGAAGCCCCTTTTTCCCCAACCTGATTACAGGTTGGTTCTGTCCGTTGGACAGGGCTCATATTTGAAGCTGTTCTTCTTGAATAATCTTTGTTTTATTTCTCTTGAAACTTGAGTACAATCTGTTGTACTTAATTGTAGAATCTTTTGAGCTAGCTGATATGCCAAGTGTTCTTTACAGGTATTTCATCTGGAGTCATCAACTCGTATGTGCCGGGTCCTGTTGCTGTCTTCACGATGAAGGGTCCTTCCCATGGACTGAGTAGTTTGTGTCATCCATCTTTCTTCTGGATTAGTCGTAGTACTGAGTCCCCTGGCTTTAGTGATCGGGGTTGAGTACTTTTGTCATAATGTCTTCATAACCCTTGCTGGTATCTTGCATTTTGTATGATTGCACTGTCTCTTATTTCTTCTATTGAATCAATTTCTAACTACCTTGTTTCTTCTGCTTCGCCTTCTTCATATTGTTCTATTCTTGGAGATAGCCATATTAAGTCGGCTGGTAGTACCGCCTCTGATCCGTAGACCAGAAAGAACGGTGAGTATCCAGTTTCCCTGCTGATCTGGGTTCTTAGACCCCATACCACGTTTGGTAATTCGTCGATCCATTTTCCACCATAATCTTTCAAATCTTCATATAATCTTGGTTTTAAACCTTGTAATATGAGTCCATTTGCTCTTCTGACTTGTCCATTGGCCTACGGGTGTGCTACTGATGCAAAGTCGATTTCTATCCCACAATCTCTTGCCCAGTATTGGAATTCTCTTGCTGTAAATGGTGAACCAAGATATGTGATTATTCTATTAGGCATGCCGAACCTATGCATGATGTCTTGTATGAATTCCACTGCCTTTTCTGCACTGTATATGACCAAAGGTTTGTATTCAATCCACTTTGTAAATTTGTCGATTGCCACAAATATGTATTCGAAGCCTCCTTTTGCTTTTTTGAGTGGTCCGACTTGATCTAGCCCCCAGCATGAGAACGGCCAAGCCGACGGTATGCATATTAAGTTGTGAGCCAGCACATGTGATTGCCTAGCAAACATTTGGCAATTCTTGCATGTTCTGACGAGCTCTTCTACGTCTTTGAGTGCTGTTGGCCAATAGAAACTGGTTCTGAATGCTTTGCCGACTAGTGTCCTAGAGGCTGCATGATTTCCATAGCATCCTGAGTGGATTTCATCCAAGATTTCCTTTCCTTTATCTATCGGAACACATTTAAGCAGTACTCCTGATGATGCTGCTCTTTTGTATAGTTTATCCCCCACCAGAACGTAGTTTTTGCTTCTTCGTGCAACCCGAGTTGCTTCTGCTTTGTCTTCGGGTAGTTTCTTCTCTTTGATAAAATCAATGTATGTTTGTCTCCAATCACTTTGTATGACCATGATTTGTCTTGACTGGTCTGGTTCTTCTGCTTGATCTATTTCCATTGGATCTGTTGTCTCCTTCTCTTTTTCTGTGTTTCTGAGTTGTTTGATGGATGGGGCTGTGAGTTCTTCCACAAATATACCGGGTGGTACTTTTGCTCTATCTGATCCTAATTTGGCTAACACATCTGCTGCAACGTTGGAATCTCTTAGTACATGATGGATTTCGAGCCCTTGGAAATTTTTCTCCAATTTTCTGACTTCTGCACAGTACGCGTCCATATTATCTTTTGTACAATCCCAATCCTTGTTGACTTGATTGATTACTACAGCTGAATCACCGTAGACAAGTAGTCTTTTGATCCCAAGCGAGCTTGCAACTCTTAGACTATGTATTAATGCTTCATATTCTGCCTCATTGTTAGTTGCCTGCCAAAGTATTTGTAGCACATATTTTAACTGTCTCCCTTCTGGTGATATGAATAGTACTCTTGCTCCAGCTCCTCCTAACTTTAGGGAACCATCAAAATACATTTTCCAATGATCAAGTATTGGTTCGGGTTCTTTTTTGATGATTTTGTCCATTCAAACAATGAAGTCGGATAATGCTTGAGATTTGATTGTTGTTCTTGGTTTGAAGTCTAGGTTGAGAGCACCGAGTTCTCATCGCCCATTTTGATATCCGACTGTTGCATCTTTGTTGCGTAGAATGTCTTGCAGTGGAAAATTGGTTACCACTGTAATCTTGTGTTCATGGAAATAATGTCTCAGCTTTCTTGATGATATGAACACTGCATAAAGTAGTTTTTGCACGTGTGGGTATCTCACTTTTGATTCTGTTAGTACTTCGCTTATGTAATAGACTGGTCTTTGCATTTTGTATGCGTGTCCGGGTTCTTCTCTCTCAACCACAATTGTTGTGCTGACAACATTCTTGGTTGCTATAATGTATAGCATCATGTCCTCTTTGTCTTTTGGTGGTGTCATTACTGGTGATGATGCCAAGTATTCTTTTAACTTTTGGAATGCTTCTTCTGCCTCTTCTGTCCATTCAAAATTTCCTGCCTTTTTCAATAATTTGAAGAAAGGTAGCCCTTTTTCTCCTAGTCGGGAGATGAATCTGTTGAGTGCTGCCATGCATCCTATAAGCTTCTATATGTCTTTAACTTTCTTTGGAGGTTTCATATCCATGATGGCTTTAACCTGCTTTGTACTTGCTTTAATTCCTCGGTTGCTGACTAGAAACCCAAGTAGTTGTCCTGATGGTACCCCAAAAACACACTTTGTGGGGTTTAGCTTCCACTTCCATGCTTTTAGATTCTTGAAAGTCTCCTCGAGGTCTTCTATCAATGATCCGGGTTCTTTTGTCTTGATTACTATATCATTAATGTATGCTTCTGCATTTCTTCCGACTTGACTCCCCAAGCAAGTTTGAATTGCTCTTTGATATGTTGCCCCTGCATTTTTTAGCCCAAAAGGCATTGATTTATAGCAATATGCCCCAAAGGTTGTAATGAACGATGTCTTGCTTTGGTCTTCTTCTCTTAAGGATATTTGATGATAGCCTGAATAGCAATCTAGAAAGGATAACAGAGTTGATCCTACTATCGAGTCGATGATTTGATCAATCCTTGGTGGGACATATGGATCTTTTGAGCAATGTTTGTTGAGGTCTGTGTAGTCGATGCACATGCACCATTCTTTTGAATTCTTCTTCTCTACTAGGACCGGGTTGGCAAGCCAATCCGGGTTGATTATTTCTCTGATGAATCCTGCTGCCATGAGCTTGGTGATCTCTTTTTTGATTGCTGCTTTTCTATCTGGAGCGAATCTTTGTAACTTCTGCTTAACGGGTTTGGACCCTTTGTTCACATCAATTATGTGCTTAGCCAACTCCCTTTGGACCCCTAGCATGTCTGCTAGCTTCCAAGCAAAAATATCTTTGTTGTCCCAAAGAAAGTTGGTGAGCGTGAGTTCCTATTTGGGGTTGAGATTTGCACTGATGATTGCCGTCTTCTCCGGGTCACCAGTCAGTAGGTCAATAGTCTTGGTAGCGGCTTCTTTTGGTGGTGCGAAGTTGCTTGGCTTCTTAGCCGGTATCTTAATCTCATCTGGGTTCATTTCGTTGGCCAGCATTGCAATCTCCTTTCCTTCCTTTATATCTTGTAATCTTTCGGATATTTGTACTGCTTGTACGTCGCAATCATGTGCTTTCTTTAGATCTCCTTTCAATGATAATATGCCCTTTGTTGTTGGCATCTTGAGTAGTAGGTATGGATAATGTGGTACTACCATGTATTTTGTTAAAGCTGGTCTCCCAAGTATTGCGTGGTAGCATGATTCAAAATCTGCAACTTCGAATTTGATGAATTCCGTCCGGTATTTGTCTGGTGTGCCAAAGGTGACAGGTAGGGTTATCTGTCCGAGGGGCATAGCTGCTCTGTCGGGTACTATTCCGTAGAATGGTGTGCTTGTGGGTGTCATTAGCCCTTCACAATCTAGATTCATCCTTTTGAGAGTATCTGCGAAAATTATGTTAAGCCCGACTCCTCCATCGATGAGTACTTTAGTTACTACTACTCCTGCGATAGTCGAACCTAGTACCAGCGGGTAGCATCCTGCATTTGCTGCACTGGTCCATTGGTCTTCTTTTGTGAAGTGGATGGGGTACTCTGACCAATCTAGATATCTTGGGATGGCTGGTTCAGCTGCCATGATGGCTCTGTGAGCTAGTTTCTCTTGTCTTTTGCTTCGTGTGTTAGGAGCACCTAAAAATATCACCGCTAATTGGTGTTGGGATTCTTGATAATCTCCTTCAGCTCTCTTTTCCTCCTTCTTGGATTCTTCTTGCTTTGGCTCCAAGTTGTTTTGATTCATGTTTTCTCTCTTCATGAATTGCCACTAAAAAGTGCTACATTCAACTAACTTGTGTCTGGCCCCTAGGTGTATGTGACACAGCATGTTTTCTATGTTTTTCGGCGCTCTTCCTCGGTAGTTGTTACTCTAATAGTTGCTATTACTATTGTAACTGCTGTTGTTACGGTTGTTGCTATTGTTGTAGTTGCCATTGTGACTGCTACCATTGCTATCATTGCCGTTGCCATTGTATCTTCTTTTGTTGTCTGTGGTCGCCACCATATTGTCCTGCCTTGGTCTTTTGTCTTGCTGCCTGTAATCGGGTCTTCTATTCTCTGGGTTATCCCTAGAAAATCTGTGCCGAGTTCTTTCTTCTGACGAAATTAGCTTCTCAACAACCCTCTTGAAGTCTTCATTTGTTCTTGGGTTTTCATTGAAATAGTCCTTGTATTGCCAGTTTGCCCAGATTCCTTCTGCAAAGGCCTCTATCACCTCCCTGTCAGTAATGTCGTGGACTTGAGCCTTGAATTCTCCAAATCTTCTATAGTATTCCCTTAGACTTTCTCCTCTCCTTTGCTTTACTCCTTTCAATTCGGCTGCAGTCATTGGATGGGTAATAATGCCTGCGAAGTTGTTGCAGAAAGCTTCCTGCAAGTCTTCCCAATACCTGATTGATCTTGGCCTCAATTTGTCAAACCATTGTAGCGGCATTGCTTCGTGGGCCATTGGGAAGAATAGAGCCTTGATGTCGTCATCTCCTCCAGCTAATTCAATAGATTGGGAGTAAACCCTTAGCCATTGTCTTGGTTCGACTTTGCCATCATACTTGGAATGATTTGCTGGTTTAAACTTGTGCGGTAGCTTTAAAGTTTGTAGTCTTCCTGCGAAATAAGGGAATCTGTCGTATGGTTCCGTTCTTCCGTAATCTGGCGATCTTGCCCTTCTGTAATAAGACCTATCTTCTTTTAACTCAGACTCTCCGTAGTCATCTTCTTTGTCAAATCTTCTTGACATTTCTTAGTAGCGTTGGCTCAATTCTGGTTTGTCTCTTTCTTGTTGCTTTGAGTAGTGTTCCTTCCTTCCATTGATATCAGCACTTTCTACTGGTCCTATCCTTTGAAAATTCGATTTTTTGGGTGGCTGCTCCCTTTGTGGCTCCTGTGGAATTTCTTCGCCGGGTTGTTTTTCTGATCCCCCGACTTCTTTCTTCTGGTCTTCCTTTGCTTTCCCGTTATTCGTGAGGGTGTACAACTCCTTTGTTAATTCTTCAATTCTTTCCCTTTTTGTATTTTTTGTGGCTTCTTTTTCCGCCTTCTTTCTGTTGTATTCCGTTAGCTCCGCTTTATATTTATTCCAGACTTGCTTCCTTTGTTTAGCCCGGTTCCTCCTTCCAGCTTTCAATTTGTTCTTCTTTAGCCTTGCTAGTCTTCGCTCATCATTTTCATTGCTGTCGCTTTTCTCATCTGGCGAGATGTTGCCTTCTGATTCATTTGAAGATTTTATATCTGGTATCTGTGGTGGCTCCAAAGGTTGTTCTAACTGCTCTGCCATGTATACAGTATACCTCTTCCGAGCCCTTCTTGTACGGTATTCCATCCTTCGTTTGGTTGAGCTGTCTGTAGCTTCTGAACTGGATCCGAGTTCTTTTCCCTCTTGATAAGGTAGTTCTTCAACGCGTGTGCCAGTTTGGACTTTGCTTGAGGTGAAAGAACCTAGCCAATGCACCACACAATCTTGCGGGGTCACTGTCATGATCATCCCTTCTTGTGCTCCCTCCAGGAGTATTCTTCTTGCTGAGTTCATCTTGTTTTGGGTAAAGTGTTGATAGACTGATGCCACGTTGTGCAGTCCGTAAGTTCCCAAGTTCTTCTTTGAGTTGTACGGGTCGTATCCCTTCGTGATCGTTGTTGTATCTCCGAGTCCAATTAGGCTTGGCTCTTGTGCTGTGAAGATTGTCTTGGAATCGGGTTGTATCTCTTTTTTAGAGTCGGTTTCGTATCCGCTTTCTTCCTTATTCCGAGTTGTATCCGAAGTTGAGAGTTTCGTCATCTTCTCGGCGAGTTTGTATTGAACTTCGTCATCGAATTCTTTTTCTTCTCGGAGACGGGTATGAAGCTTGCAGTCACCGTCAGCATTGCAGATCCAGGATCCGAAGACAAAGGTTGTTCCCGCCAAAAAGGTCATCTTGAGGTTGAGGTCTGCCGAACTCTCGAGAAAAAAATTTGTCGAAAGCCCCAACCTGGCGCGCCAGCTGTCGATGTTTTACCACCGATAGCCTACCACGGGGGTACCCGGGACAGTTGTTCTGGCTTCGGTGAATAGCGGAATTCGGCGGTTACGCAAAGAGACTCACGATTTATACTGGTTCAGGCCCTCGACTTGGTCGAATAATAACCTTACGTCCAGTTTTGGCGTTAGCCTGTTTGCGTTGTATTGCTTTGAGTATCAAGTATGCGTTCTCTTCTCACAATGGGTACCCTCACCAGCCCTTTATAGTCCAGGCGCTGAGAGGCGTTGTTTGTGTCCTATTTGGATACAAGGCCAGAGTCCTAAGCTACGCTTCGGGCGCCTTTCCTTGTATAGTTTGCGTTGGAGTTTCGGTTTTGCACGTTGCTTTGCTCCGCGTTCTTCTTGGTGATTGGACTATAGGCCTTGTTACCAAGGCCTACATCCCTGCAGTATGGTCTATGGGGGGCCCGTAGGGTTCCCCATTGACACCATCTATTCCTGCATTGTCTTTGGTTAGTTCTAATCTTTTGTAGGATTGTGTTGACATACATCGTGTGCATTCGGATCATGGAGTCTACATGCTTGCTGAAATTTTTATGCGAGATGACATGCTAGAAACTTGGAAACATGGTCACGTTTCTTCTCACAATTATTTCAGTTCCCTTTGTCTTCACAACCCCGTTCTCCTTTATGTTGTGCAGGATCAGTTTCACGCACAATCGACGCCGAGGATGGCTTTTTGTCAAGAAGGGGAGGATGATGAGGACATGACACCCATGCATATGACCATGTTTGGTGCATGGTATGGAGGGTTAGGAGGCCAGCAAGGGTGTCCAAGTCAAGGAGGCCTGAGGCTAATTCGGTTCGAGTCTCCGAGGTAGAGGCCCAAAGCAACTAAAGTTCGAGCCCGTCTCGGAGTCCAGGAGCAGCACGTACTAAAAACGATGCCTAGGTCACATACAGTGTCCATTTTGGGAGTTCTTTATATGGATGGAAAGATAATTTCATGGAGCTTCTAATGGAACTAGTCCCACCTTAAAATTCGATCGGAGTCACTGGGAATTGTAGAAACAAGTGGACGTCAAGAATCTGTTAGGGTGCTGCTCCACCGTCGGCGACAACTTAATTTAGAGGTGAGCTCGTTCTTAAGTGATCCTTTTCATACTTTTGAGAATAGATTGCTACCTAATGATGTTATATTAATTAGGAACCTTGGAGAGTGTCATGAGGGACTTAGAGGAAGAGGTGGAGGTGATGATGACCAGCAAGGACGTCCAACACGAACCGGAGGCCCAGTCCAACATGATTTCGAGTCTGCCTCGGCCTCCAGGACCAGTCTGCCTTAAACTGGTCACACAGGATGTATCCGGACTCTGTTTTCGACGATCCATAGATGGATGGAAAGCTAATTTAATAAGGAAACCAATCCAAGTGGTTTCACGTCAGAAGCTCTTCGGAATCAATGGGAATCGTCAAAACAAGTCAGCCTCCAGAATCAGCCAGGGTGTTGCGACACCTTCTTTTGGTCTGTTGGACCGTGTATCGTGTTTGGGCCCATTAGGGGGCGCGTCCAGGGTAGGTGACGACCCTAAGACCTTTATAATCATACGCCGCCGCTGTCAGTAGGGTTTGGGTTTTGCTTAGATTATTCTGTGAAGAACAGTTTCGCCGTTCATCGGTTTATGAGACCCCAACTCATGAGATTAATCATTCATCTGCAATTTGGTTGCGTTCTTTCTTGTTCTTGCTTGTGTTCTTTGTTGTGCAGGCCGAAATTAGTTTTCTTGGCGAGGTCATCCTGGTCCATCACTTGGTTGATAACCAGAGGAGCTATGGTGCTAAGATTGCAGGGTTCGATCTTTCGATCTAAAGCCAGATCGGTGTGTCATTCTCCGCCACAACGATAGTTACCACCACCTGACGGAAGATCGGGATCCCCGTCTCCATTAATACATAAGGGCATAAATGTAATCACCAATGAAGGTCTAGGGGTTTAAACTAACAAATTCCATGAGTTTTGATGAATCTATATTTTTTGCAGGGTTTATCCAGAAAACCATCAAGGTGGACCTACATGTCAAATTTAATCACGTTTATCCGTAGCGAAACAGATACCAGAAGACACTAGAAGACTCCACACAAAGGCAGAGCCTGAGTGGCTGCCAGCTAGGGCTAGCCAGCCCCACCTGTAGGCCGCCCGGTCCCTGGGCCCACCTGTCAGCCTCTGCATCGCAATGTCGGTTCTCCACCGCCTCCTAGGTTTCATCTACGCCATCCTTTAAGTCGGTTTGATCCAAGGGCTCATGTTGGACGCTCTGGCCTATATATACCAGCCCCTGCCACCCCACATGTGGCAAAAAGAGAGATAAGTCATTTGAGAAGACAAAAACCCTAATCGTCCTCAGAGCTCCATCAATTCTAGGGCATAGCTAGTTAGGCTAGGTCTAGAGGAAGGCAAGTAGGCTTTGCTTGATTCCTGATCATGTCAAGAGCATGGTTTGGTATAATCTTTGTACCCCTCTCTTTGGTATCTCCATTACTTTTAAATGCTTGCTACAATTGTTATGACAATATTAATATTCATCTCATTTATGTTCTTCATTATAATGTTCATCGTCTACTTTGATTATATGCTTAGTATAGTTGGATTATCATCATGTTCATGCATAAGTTCGTATAACGCTCACTCAAGGGATCCATGGGTGGGTGGTCGACATTGTGTAAGCGTGGTGCTTATACATTGTTTACCTACGGATACACCCTATATTCTGGGTCATGTGGTAGATCGCGGACGTGGCACTCCTATTGAGTCCTTTGTAGTCCACTCCCCGAATGTAGGTGCACGTAGGATGTGGTTACAAAGGAAGATAAGCTCTATTCATAATCTTCCTTAGTAATATCCCTTGTGTGTAGATATGATGATGATTTTAGTAATGATTACTAGATATAATTGCACTAATCAATGTTTGCTTTGACTTGTAATTAAGAATGACTTAGGAATTATTCCTCTAATATTCTACCTGACCATGCTAATGCCATAGAAAGGAGTACTCTAAGTGATTTATCATTATCATTGATCAATACTTATCATATATATATATATCTTATCCTATGACTTACCCCTGTTATGAGTAGAATATTGGTTGTGGTTTACTTCTCCATCAATAGTATAAGTTATCAATACATGTCCATGCTAGACCTTCCATGTGATCAAAATTTAAATAACGATACCTGGAATACTCTCGGGTGAAGTGCTACAATGGTATATTATATGTGCACTTGTAGATCATTTTCATTCACATATTTATATATTCTTTCTAGTCACATGAAATGATAAAGAACTACTTAGTATTATTCTAGTAGTAATGCTATGTAGTACCAACAAGCATCTCTGGCATCATCACTAGGCATGACAACCTAGTAAAGTAATGTTAGGAGATATAGGTTTATGATAGGTGGCTACTAAAACAAGTGACAAGTTAATAAATACCAACAAACATTTCTGGCGCTGTTGCCGAGGAAGGTAGCTAGGTAGAGGAAGTATTAATAAACTTATACTTATTGATGTGATCAAAATGACCATTGACCTCTGTTCAAGCAGGTTTACCCTTGTTTTGTCTACTTTTATATCTTATGCAGGGTAATGTATGACCGGTTTTGACCTTTCGACAAACTACATTGACGATCTAGAAGCATTAATCAGGAGGACTAGAGCTAAACTCAAGAAAGTCCTAGCTTTATAATCGGAAGACAACCAGATAAGGCGATGCTTAACAATAGAATTTAAAGCCATGGCTAACAAGACTCTCCGTGAATTCTCTGCTCCAACTACAGCCAACATCCGTACTGGACCAACAGTCAATGTTGGAGACAATGGATTCAAGCTCAAGCTAGCCCTCATCAACATGGTGCAAGCAAGCCAGTTTTGTGGAAAGGCACATGAAGATGCGAGTGCACATCTCCAACACTTCCTGGAGATTTGTAGCACTTTCACCATCAAAGGAGTAACCCAAGATGTCATATTAGTTTGCCTCTTCCCATTCTCACTCTTGGGAAAGACAAAGCAATGGTTCTACGCCAACAAAGTTAGAAATACTACATGGGATAACTGCTCCATTGCTTTTCTAGCAAAGTTCTTTCCCATAGGCAAGACCAATCCTCTACGTGGGAGAATCTCAAGCTTTCAGCAACAACATGATGAATCTATCCCTGAGGCATGGGAACGCTTTCAAGATTACAAATCAGAATGTCCCCATCATGAGATGGAGAATTGGCTACTCATGTAAACTTTCTACCATGGGTTGACCAATAGTACCCATGAGACTATGGATGCTGCTGCTGGAGGTGCATTCCTATCACTCACAATTTCAGCTGCAACAGCTTTTGTGGAGAAGATGGCCTCCAACTAAGGTTGGAATGAAGAACATCTTCAAACTTGCAAGAGAAGTGGAGGTATGCATCAACTCAAGGAGATAGACATGTTGTCTGCCAAGATGGACCTGCTGATGAAGAAGCTCAAAGATCGAGCCAATGAGAAGCAAGAAGTCATGCACATTCATGATTCCCGCATGACATGTGAAGAGTGTGGAAACACTGGGCATTCAGGGAGCAACTGCGCTGAGACCCATGAGGATGTGAACTTTGTCAACAACTACTCTCGTCCTCAATAGAATCAAGGATGGAATCAGGAATAGAGACCGAACTACCAAGGTAATTACCAAGGTAACTACCAAGATAATAATTTTAATAATTTCAATCAACTACCCTTGAGAGAATTAATTGCTGGCCAATCCAAACTTATGGAGGGATTATCTAGAAAGGTAGTTACCAATGATAAAATTCTAGAGAACATAAATAATAGAATGGATAGCTTTGCTTCTGCCATTAAGAACCAGCATAGCTTTAATAAAATGATAGAATCACAAATAGCTCAGCTGGTTGCTGTTGTTCCTCCGTCCGATAAAGGTAAGATTCTAGGGCAACTGGAAGATCTAGAAACTATAAATATTGTCGATATTCACAATGCAACATACTACTATATACAACCATCGATGGGAAGGTGGATAGACAATACCTTATCGAAAAAGAAGAGCGATCCAGTAAGACTTGTCATTCCCATCGCCATTGGACATCACATTTTCTAAGAAGTTGTCTGTGACTTCGGAGCAAGTGTCAACATCATGCCTTAGGTAATTTATGACCAAATTAATGGAGATACTTTGTTGTACACAAATATGCATTTGCAACATGCAGATCGGTCACTCTGCTACCCCAAAGGAGTTCTTGAAGACACCATTGTTCGAGTGGGACAATCATATGTTCCCATAGACTTTGTGATTTTGGAAACAAGTGGAGATGTAAGGGCACCCATTATTTTGGTCGGACCTTTTCTCAGCACCGCAATAGCCATCATCCACGCGGACAGTGCCAAGATTTGCTTCACAATCAAGAATAGAAAGGAGAAGTTTTCTTTCAAGAATCGTATCTTGCAATCTCCCAGACATCCACAAACGCCGTACCTGCCCTAGGAGACAACAGTGACCAAGAAGAAGAACAACGGGAAAAGGAGGAAAAACAAGGCCAGGTCCTTTTCATTCATATATTTATATATTCTTTCTAGTCACATAAAATGATAAAGAATTGCTTAGTATAATTCTAGTAGTAATGCTATGTAGTACCAACAAGCATCTCTGGCATCATCACTAGGGATGACAACCTAGAAAAATAATGTTAGTGTCGGTGTTTCGAGTTGCCACCGACTAGTAAATTTCTAATATTGCGCGTCTGGCTCAGATGGTGTGCTAAGAGGACACAAGATTTATACTGGTTCAGGCAGAATGTCCCTACGTCTAGTTTGTTGCTACTGCTCATGTTACTAGCACTGAAAGTTCATAGTAGGTCCCAAGTCTCTAGTGAGAGGAGCGAACGGGCATCGAGAGCTCAGTCGCTTCCCGGCTGTCTGCTTGTGTGTTCTGATCAGTTCGGGTCTAGTCCAAATCAATGTGATGTGTTGCGATGCACTTTATGGGATGCCCTGCTTTCCATTTTATAGGCCAAGGGAAAGCATGGGTTACAGTGGAGGCAAAAGAGGAGGATGAGAAGGAGAAGAAGTCCTCCAGGATCGTCGGGTCCTTCTTTTCCTTCACATGGGTCCCGTCGACCCTATAGACGTCAACAGGGATAGCTCCACGTCGTGGCCCTGTCTGTCATTAGCGCCATGCATAGGCTTCGTCGCCCAGTCATGGCGCTCCACTCTGTCCTAGCGGATGTCATGGTGAACTAACGCGCCTGTTAGTGCTCGTACGAGGGTTAGGCAGAACAGCACCGGTATGCCCGACACTGTTCCTGATGTGAATCCCTAGGTATGGCTCGTCATGGCCACGGATTATATCGGGGCATGCCGGTCACCACCCTAGTGTCAGAGCTTTGACCCAGGCCCATTCGCTTGGACCTGGAGTGGTTGGTGGTGGTATGGGTCTTCGTCGGGCGAGACGGATCCCCTGGCCTCGGGGTCGGTCGAGGCGGAGTCCCTCCTAGAGGTCGGACGAGGCGGAGCCCACCACCAGGGGCTGGGTAGGGTCGAGCCAGCCCTCAGAGGTTGGGCGAGGCAGAGCCCACGACCTTGGTGTTGAGCGAGGCAGAGCCATCCCTCAGAGGTCAGGCGAGGCAGAGCCCACGACCTCGGTGTCGGGCGAGGCGGAGCCCGCCCTCAGAGGTTGGATGAGGTGTGTAACACCCCAGGTGTTTATCACCAGTTAAGTAATGGGTTTAAACTCAACCATGGCAGGTTAAGTGGGGATGGAGATGTTAGGTCAAACATATGAAAATGAGCCACCACTTAAACTTGGACCATGCACCATTGCTTACATGCTGCCCTTTCTAAAAGGTATGCTTGAGTAATGTTGGATGTACTTGTTTCATGTGTCTCGCATCAACATCCATCTATATTGATCCGTGGAAAAGTTTCGTGAAGTTTGGAATCAAGAAGTCGCATGAAATGATGAGTTACATTCTTTCTTGGATTGCTTTATTAAGTGAATGGGATCATAAGTCATCAACCAAACCTTGCTACTTTGCTCAAATGACTCTAATTGAACTCTACAACAAAAGTCATGAAAGGTTCATGTTGAGCAAATGTCCAGAAAATGCTCCAATGGATCACAAAGGATAATTTAAGATTTATCGTGATGCTACATTCGTCAAAGTAGAACTGTAGGTTCTATACCAGTTTTGGTATGGAGCCCTAAATAAAAGTTGTAGTTCATGATGTGTAGAACAAACTTTGTTTTTGGAGCATACCCTAGTTCAGCATGGAAATAAGTCAAACAGAGGCTCAAAGTTGCAATCCGCTGCTGTTTTTGGACTTCATAAATTTGGCTAAGTGTTGGAGCTGATTTCAGTTTCAATGTACCCATATTTGGCGAATTTTAGTTTGCAAACCATTTCGAATCTGGCCAAACTCCTTTAATAAAAGTTGTAGTACTCATGTAGATAAACAACTTGTATTACTAAGGTTTTGTTGAAACTGGGACGTATTCGGGTGTATAAAGGGGGAAAAGAATGCGATTTCAGTCACCTCTCGAATCGAAGCTGCAGAATTCGGATTTTGAGGTACCCTCCTTTGAAGATCCATATCTCCAAATCTAGGCCGAGTTAGCTCTGGATGATTAAAGCAATATTGTTAACCTCACAAAGATCTACACATTTTACTCTTGCTCCGTGATCACAGGACCACCTCATCGGGAGTTAAAGGATGGGAAAGTTAGTGTTTCAGTTGTATTTTTGCGATGGTATTTCCTAATCACCAAGCAAAGCAGCCATGTCCGACGCTCCACGGGCTTTCAACGCGCGTGGCCTCGCTGGCTGGCTCGCATGATTGCCACGGCGCCCTTTCAGCTCGTCTTGGTCACCCGAGCGCCTCCTCCTCCCTCCTGCTCTCTCATTTCTCCCTTGCTCTCTGCGCTTGCTTACATGTCAGCGCGTCTGTCCGCCACGGACGGCCGGCAGAGCTCGCTGCCACCGCCGCTCCTTCTTCGTCCTCGCAGACCAAACCGCGACAGCCATATACGGTAGAGCCTCCATCGAGAGCGGCCACGGACCTCCTTCGCAGCCAGGTAAGCAAGCCCCAGAGCTCCGCCGCCGTCGATGCGATCGCCGCTGCGGCCGCTTCAGGCACGTGGGGGAGGCCATGGGCCACCTCTCGTGGAGCTACGACCGGCCGGGTGTGCCTCGACGCCTTGTCCTCTCGTCGGCCGCTTCCTCGCCGCCGTCAGACCCTAAGCCGGCCGACATCGCGCGTTCCGGCGATCCTCCTCCGCCTCCTCTGTAAATCCCGACCAGGGCGTCATACGACAATTCGGCGAAAATCAAGGGCCTAACTGCAATGTCATTGACTCAAGTGAATAGTGCCATAAGGACTGGTTTGTAATTATTTTGCAAGAACTTTGGAAATGCATAGTAATTCATAGGAAATTCGTAAAATAGTAAATGTAGACTTTTGGAATCCTTGTGAAATTCTCTATGCACTAGATCTATAATATTACATGTTTTTACTTTAAAGTTTTAGCTGTAAAAATATATTTATGCAGCTAGGTTTGTAATGCTAGTGGTATTTGTCTTTTCATAACTGTAGATCTAGGGCTCCAAATGAAGTGAAATTTTTGTGGCATGCTACTCATGTTATGTTAGATGTGTGATAAAAATTTCATGGTCATTGGTTGCTGCATGAGTGAGTTATTGGTTTATCTTGCTCTCACATGATTTCTTGCTTTAGCAACTTGTCTTTTTTCATAGAGGTTGCTATACATATTCAAATGGAGTGAAATTTGTTCAGTAGCCTATTGATAGGATATGTGAGCCACTGTAATTTTTGTAGAATTTATTGTATACTTTTGGTATATGTTCATTAAGTCACCTTGTTATCTAAAATAAATTAAGAAATGTATTAAAAGAATTTATTTGGTCATGGACACTAGGTTTTCTGGGGTTCTTTAGTCATGTGTGACATGTTGGTAAAGTTGGTTTTGCCTAATTATGTGTTTGCAACATAAGTTAATATTTATTTTCTTGCAAATGTGGTTTATGGACAGATCTGGGAACCTAGCAAAGTTCTTTATGATAAGGCGCTTTGTTGTGAAACTTGTTTATACCAAAGTTGTAGATAATTTATGTATCTAGCTGCTGTTAAAATTTGGTATCATTTGGTCAAGTAGTTTGTGATTTATGCCTGTTTAAAGTTAGGTTTTAGAAATGACTGCTCTCTGTCAATCGTGGATCAGTTTCTGTAAATGTATAATTTCGACCTACTTAACTTGGGAATCATGCTGAGATGATTAAAGATGAAATGTAGATAATTTCCTAAGCTTTCCAGAATGTCTTGTTTCATATCATTTGGATTTATAAAACTCCAGATATGATTGATTTATGAAGCTGCTGTTTGCAAGTCTAGAAATTGGCATATTCCGGTTATAGTTGTTGCTTCACCTTGACTTGCTTTGCATGTTGCTAGGTGTGGTTCACGTCCTTAGTAATTAAGTTAAATACACCTGAGATCTTGGAAAACTTGTGTCATGCTTGGTGTTGTCGTCTTCTTTGCCATCTTAGCATGATAGGTTGTGTGATGTTAGTTAAATAGCTATTGGTGTCTATGTCTTGCATAATCTTGTGTTTATCTTGAATGCTTATGTGATGCATCTTGTGTTACCATTCATCACATTCATGCACATGCATCTTGCATCTCATCTAGGTGCGCTAGATGAACCACATGAAGGATGTGATGTTGGAGCCGAACCCGAAGATGGTGTTTGATGGATCTATCCCGAAGATGGAAGGACTAAGCTAGTGCTAGGACCTGAGATGTCACCAGGATGGTGCAAGCTAACTGAACTGACTTATGTCGGATCCCAGGCAAGCCCCGGAGCATTCTAAGTCTCCCATGTTTTTACAAATATCTTGAGTATCTTTTATTGTTGATGATGCATTAAGTATAGGAATTGGTTGGAACCAATTGTTGCATTATATCCTTACCTTGTCCAGATAAAATCCTGTGAATCCTAATTAAGTGTAGGATCGAATGATGCTTAGCTATGCATAGACCGGTAGAAGTCGGGTGATTTCCTGTCACCTGCGAGATGTAGGATGAGCTCTGGTCACGGTTGGCTAAAATGGCTATCATGAAAAAGAACCATGTGTTAATAATGAAAGTAGACCGGACGGGATGATGGTAGTGCAACAACAAGGCATGGAGGTCTTGGGTGTGAATCTATCCCCGTCTGTGTCGTTTAAGGACCGATACGCTGTACGTCCTCATGTCATGTTGAACGCAGCCTAACACTTAGCTGGCCGGATAAGTCGTTCCGACCGCGAAGCCGAGTAGCTCAACTCAGGCCGGGAACCGTGGGGGTTGGATGCATTCTGGAGGTAGTAAGGATGTGCGGAGAGCCATTGGCATAAGTCCAAGGGGAGTCAGGGTTTAAGATCCTGCACTTCCTGGCAGAGTGGTTCTCTGAGAATGCAGGGCGGCCCGGACCCGCGTCTTTTCTTTTACTTTTCTCCTGAGTTGTACCAAAGGTGACTTGTTTGCGACCCTGACGGGGGAAGCAGGGTTTGTGTTAGGAATACCCTCCAGCTGGATAGGAATCGATTCGAATCGCCGTCTCTCCCGGATAGTGAGAACTTGACTGAGCAGCGGCAACGTAGATTCACTAAATTTAAAGTTATGGTTAAATGATGATGATGATGATGATGATAATGACAATGAGCCATGAAATACCTGATATGGTTATTATTGTTTGCAACTTAATCAAGTGATTGATTAGTACAGGTGCTAATATAGATGGTAGGTAATGGCTAAAAGTCACTGCTAGTACAGGTGAATAATGCTAATGTTTACTCAAGATTTTATGCAAAAAGGTTGTCCAGCCAGATCCACTAAATTAAGCTATGCATGATCCTTGGTGTCATTTGTTTTGGTTTTCGACGGGTAAGTCTGGCTGAGTACATTCGAGTACTCAGGGTTTATCCCACCATGTTGCGGTGGAGTTCTCTACTGTTGAGAGATGGTGGCTAACCGCCGATGGGCTCGGTGATTCTATAGTTACTTCTCATATATATGCTTTTGTCGGATGATGTCACTTATGCTAGCAATATATTTGGAACTTATATTAATTTAATCATTTGAAAGCTGTGTTGTTTTCACAAAGCGGTTTTGAAACCCAAACTTGTACTTTTATTGTGAAACCTTATGTAATATTATTTCCATTTGCAACCCTGTGTATGTGATGTGTATTTGCTTAATCACGCGATCTTGGTTGTGATGTTGATTTACCGAGGTCTTTCGGGATACTCGGCGGACTACGGGTTTATATAAGTGAAAGTATGTGTGTGTCAACGTGTTAGCGGGGACAGCCGTATTTGATCTTGTATAAATTGGGCGGATTCATATACGGTGGCATCGAGCAAGATTAAGCATAATCTGTCATGTACATTGTTTTAAAAACAAAGTTTTGGTTTTAAAAAGCCTATTTTAACTAAAAGTTTAGCTACGAGCAAATTTGTCAAAACTAATTTGCAAAACTATGCTAGCGACATCCTCCTTTATGCCCGATTAAGGACTATTAGGTGGCTATCTAAGTACTAACATGGGGTTTTACTTTTAAATCCATCCACGGCGTGTTATTGTATGAATGCCATTCGCTTGAATGGTAATGTATGGATCAATTGTCTCTACGCTCAGGTAAGTGTGAGTTGTGAGAGCATGACCGTCCAACTGTCGGTCTAGGGGAGAGTTAGCTGTGGTTACTGGAATATTTACATGTTACACCCATGTATATATGAAGGTACTTAATTGCGGGTATATTTATCGGGTAGCTATGGATATCGAAGTATATACATCTGGGGATGTATATATGGAGAGTATCTTAGTTTACTGCTTTCATTGTGTGCTTATTTATCTCTTGTGGGGATGGGCTGCAATGAATTTGCCTGCAGGTATGCTAACCACGAATGCGTAGAATGAATGTAGCTGACGACTAGCTATATATCGAGAGAGTATGTGTTATGCCACCGACATAGAACGTGATTGCCACCTTAGGCTGGCAATTTTGTGAGGACGAATAGGACGAGCATGCATCACGATTGTGCTTGTGCATAAATATGTTTCCCTCACCTTGTTCTAATACTAAGTAACTTGTGATCAATGTGATGTTGCTATCTTCCCTGTGTGAAGCTAGACAAAATGCCTTGTCCCATGCTGCTTGAATAGCTATGCTTGAAGTTAGTGTGTGATTAGCTCATCTTGTATGTATGCTTGTTATCTAATTAGTGCCATAGTTGTCACCTCGTTTGGTCCTCGGTAAGCATATGAGTGTCAAATAGGTTTATCTTAGAACAACGCTCAAGTTACGTGTCCGCACGGTTGTCGCCTCCAATTAGATTCTCTCTTAGGAACCCGAGCTGTACATGTGGTTGCTAGCCTTGAACGTTATGCTCGAAGACTTTATCTATGCCTTTGCTTGACCTTAGGCCCAAGCTTAGTTCCCTTGAATGCTTGCATGTGTCGTGGTTGTTCCGCTCCTATGTGGGAGGACCCTGCTCAAAAATCCTTATCGGACCTTATTGCTCCTTCTCCTACAAATTGATCGGTGCAACGCTAATCGCTATCTACCACGGCTTTGGAACCTTTTCCTCGCAGATCATGTCATTGCTTTATCAACTCAATCCCTAGTCAGTGCATTGGCTATGTCCCTTGAATCTCATTTATTTTGCCTCCAACCCTTTCAAGTCTCTGGATGTTTATCAGTCTTGATCGCATGATGCTGCTCGACAAGACAAAATCTTAGTTTAATCTTTATCTGGTACTCACTTTGGTGGACACGAGGTGTATATGGAAATTAGGCAAGAAGTCCCCTGCTCAGTTGTCTTTGGCAAATAAGTTGTGTTCTCTTGCGCTGTGTTTTGATCTTTAGATCGCCTCCTTGTTGATTCCTAACCTTGTGACTATCCTTGTTGCTATCCCTCTTTTGCACAATGCGTGTTCTTACAATTTAATTGGTGCCACGGGAAATTTCACTTTGGTTGTCAGTTCAGTAATGGTGTTACGATTAACAGTCTATGGTGCTGCGACGAAACCGAGAGCCTCCTGTGGGCATGCACACAAGGTTGTGCTGCTCGGCACGCGTAGGTATCAGGGTTGCTAGTCATGATCCATTATGAAACGACAGTCGATGTGATATTTTCTTGTGATCCTTTCTTGGTTATCTCCCCATATCTTATCAAAAGATCAATCTATTAGGACCATATGTAGTAGAGCTTCCTCCGATGTCGTCTCGGAAGATAACCTTTGAAGAACATATCACCGGCATAAACATTAACAGACTGCAAGAGGTGGTAGACAAGTGACTCCACTTGGTTGTCCCAGTATTGACGTCCGTCACCTAGTGAACAACTTATGTCATCATTGTTGGATCCAAAAGGCATACCACACTTAATGTTGGATAAGTTGTTAGTTAGATAAGAATCGAACGTCACATTATGATTATGACCTGGCTATCCAAGTCTTGATCATTATGTGCATGTGGATCGCACAGTCGAGATCAACCATTTCTAGTGTGACCCTTTTCTCATCGACTTCAATGGTGACCATCGGTTTATGCTTCGACCAAAATTCTTATTGTCAAGAGTGCAGATTTAGAACTTTTAGTGTTGAGAAACAACTAATCTATTACCAGTAGGAAAGTTAGTCTTCAGTTAGGTAACGACTATTTGGTAACTATGAAGGCCAGATCTCACAGACAATGTTGATCAAGGAAACAACAAACCTGGCCCGCAATGCAAGTGCTACTTCTTCTCCAAATGTGCTATCAAGTCAATTCCATCTTGGACAATCACGTAAATAGTACAAGGCTATTTGTGATCGGCTAGGTAGGAGCTAGCGAAAGCACGTCCCTTGTTTTAGTCAGCATCTTTGTGCCCCAAGGTGCCACTAACACATGTGTCCGGGTTCTATTGGACCAAGTGCCAGAGAATATTCAGAAATGGTTCCTTGTCTATGAAGGAATGCCCTACAGATGGACTAATGCTTTGTGCCCTGTGAAAACAGCCCACAAGTCCAATGCTTGTGCATAGTCTAGTTGGTGTCTAGAACGATGGTTGAAGTATTACCAGAGAAGCATGTGAGGAAAACTCTAGCCTCCATCCTTAGCTAGGGAAAGGCTACTGCTGCTATGAGAAAGGTTAGAGAGTGCAAAACACACACCTCAACGTGTGAAAGCAAAGAAAAGGGAGAACACGAAATATGTCCAGATTTTATGGTACTAAACCGGTTATCGTCAAGCCGGCGATTAGTGACTCAAACGAAGTTGGATTGACCCCAAATTTGGTGATCTCATTCCTCGCTTAAGACCCTTCAATGTCTTAAGTTGGTTTGAGTATTGGTTGAGTAAAATATGGGATTTGAGAGATATCTTGTCGGCTCGGTTTGCAGCCATTTCAGAACAGAGCAGTTTTGGTAGATGAATGGTTTGGATGGTCAAACGGTGTCCGGTTGAGCTGAATTTTGGTGAGTAGTTAGAAGACCCATGGATCTACATGCCCACCAAAATTTGTGCATATTGGAGCAGCCGTTTGTGAGATATGAATAGAAAACAAAAGGGTACAGAATCTGCAATTTCGCGGTGACTGCGATCATCCTTCACATGAGAAAGTTGTGTTTACAATTGATGCCAAGATTGGCAACAAGATCATTGTCTTGCCATTAGATAATCCTTTATATGCCCTAGAGAAGACTAATTGCACCCCTATGTGCCTTGCTTTTGCCCTCTTAGATCAGCAATGCGTGAGCAGTCAAGGTGTCCTAGAAGTCAAATTGTGCCCTTGCAATTCGAAGGCAATTGGAAAGGTGTCAAACCGCAGATTTTTGGATTATGGTTTTTGAGATATTGATTGGCCTAAGAATGGAAGCCTCGATGTCAAATATAGTTTAAGAAAGCTGGTTTTGCTACGATGCAAGTCAACCCAACTTGCTGTGCAACTGCACCACGAAGGCAAAATTGTACTTAACCTGCTTGGTAGTGAACTAGTCCCTAGTTTTGTGATTACTTGCAACTTGTGTTGCCCTCCAAGCCTCGCTAACATCCTTCTGCATCAATGGTTCTCCAATGCTGACATGCCTAAGGTGTCTTCCATGTGTTTTACCCAAGGGGTTGCCTCAGATACAACTCAAATAACATTGTTGCATTTGGGATACGAGAATTCCCTTAAATAATGGTCGTCAAAAATGCTGAGTCAACAGAGTCAGCTATCACATTCACCGCTCACTCAACAAACTTAGGTAATACAGTGTTGTTATCAGAGAAAGAGCACTGCACACATGGAACATTATGTAGCTTTCCATCAGTTGACGTATGAGTGAGTGCACCGCTATAACCAGTTTGGATATTGGTTAACTAGCTTCTCATACCCTCAAAGGATGTTTACCCCATCTATGATCACCTCCTTTACGAAAAAAGTTGTGCTTGAGCTACTTTAGTAGAGAAGCGCTTTCAACCCTTGGAAACAAAATATAGCACCGTTGCAAGGAATATCCGCTATTAACGATCGCGGTCTAGTGCAAAGTCCATATGTCATGTGCTATATCCACTAGGGAAGTGGATGTTACAAGTATTTAGTCTACGCTTGTATCACTCTTCGTACATCGAGGACGAAGTACGTAGGACAGTGCTATCTTGGATTCCTTCCAATGTAATAATGCTTTATGGACGCCAACGAAGGAAATTCTTCAGACAACAGCTTACGACGAAGAGCAAGTATCAGAAAGTGTCGTGACCAAATTAGCCTCTCTGATACTTAGAAGTTAAGTAGCCTAATGCTATCACTGATGTTGGAAGCCCGGATGACAAGTTTCTCTTCCCTTAAAAGTCTTTCGCACCGAATCTCGGACGCGATTCCTTTAAGGGGAAGGCTGTAACCCCAGTGTTTATCACCGATTAAGTAATGGGTTTAAACTCAACCATGGCGGAGTTAAGTGGGGATGGAGATGTTAGGTCAAACATATGAAAATGAGCCACCACTTAAACTTGGACCATGCACCATTGCTTACATGCTGCCCTTTCTAAAAGGTATGCTTGAGTAATGTTGGATGTACTTGTTTCATGTGTCTCGCATCAACATCCATCTATATTGATCCGTGGAAAAGTTTCGTGAAGTTTGGAATCAAGAAGTCGCATGAAATGATGAGTTACATTCTTTCTTGGATTGCTTTATTAAGTGAATGGGATCATAAGTCATCAACCAAACCTTGCTACTTTGCTCAAATGACTCTAATTGAACTCTACAACAAAAGTCATGAAAGGTTCATGTTGAGCAAATGTCCAGAAAATGCTCCAATGGATCACAAAGGATAATTTAAGATTTATCGTGATGCTACATTCGTCAAAGTAGAACTGTAGGTTCTATACCAGTTTTGGTATGGAGCCCTAAATAAAAGTTGTAGTTCATGATGTGTAGAACAAACTTTGTTTTTGGAGCATACCCTAGTTCAGCATGGAAATAAGTCAAACAGAGGCTCAAAGTTGCAATCCGCTGCTGTTTTGGACTTCGCAAATTTGGCTAAGTGTTGGAGCTGATTTCAGTTTCAATGTACCCATATTTGGCGAATTTTAGTTTGCAAACCATTTCGAATCTGGCCAAACTCCTTTAATAAAAGTTGTAGTACTCATGTAGATAAACAACTTGTATTACTAAGGTTTTTGTTGAAACTGGACGTATTCGGGTGTATAAGGGGAAAAGAATGCAGTTTCAGTCACCTCAGAACTGAACTGCAGAATTGGTTTTGAGGTACCCTCCTTTGAAGATCCATATCTCCAAATCTAGGCCGAGTTAGCTCTGGATGATTAAAGCAATATTGTTAACCTCACAAAGATCTACACATTTTACTCTTGCTCCGTGATCACAGGACCACCTCATCGGGAGTTAAAGGATGGGAAAGTTAGTGTTTCAGTTGTATTTTTGCGATGGTATTTCCTAATCAGCCAAGCAGCAGCCATGTCCGACGCTCACAGGCTTTCAACGCCGCGTGGCCTGCTGGCTGGCTCGCATGATTGCCACGGCGCCCGCTCAGCTCGTCTTGGTCACCCGAGCGCCCTCCTCCTCCCTCCTGCTCTCTCATTTCTCCCTTGCTCTCTGCTTGCTTGCATTGTGTCGGCGTCATCGCCACGGACGGCCGGCAGAGCTCGCTGCCACCGCCGCTCCCTTCTTCGTCCTCATGAGCCAATTACCGCACAGCCATGTACGGTAGAGCCTCCATCGTAGAGCGGCCACGGACCTCCTTCGCAGCCAGTAAGCAAGCCCCGAGAGCCGCCGTCGATGCGATCGCCGCCTGCGCGCGCAGGTGTCTGCGCGTGGTAGGGAGGCCATGGGCCACTCGGTGGAGCTACGACCGGCCGGGTGTGCCTCGACGCCATGCGGTCCTCGTCGGCCGCTTCCTCGCCGCCGTCGAGACCCTAGCCCGGCCGACATCGCGCGTTCGGCGATCCTCCTCCGCCTCCTCTGTAAATCCCGACCAGGGGCGTCATACGACAATTCGACGAAAATCAAGGGCCTAACTGCAATGTCATTGACTCAAGTGAATAGTGCCATAAGGACTGGTTTGTAATTATTTTGCAAGAACTTTGGAAATGCATAGTAATTCATAGGAAATTCGTAAAATAGTAAATGTAGACTTTTTGGAATCCTTGTGAAATTCTCTATGCACTAGATCTATAATATTACATGTTTTACTTTAAAGTTTTAGCTGTAAAAATATATTTATGCAGCTAGGTTTGTAATGCTAGTGGTATTTGTCTTTTTCATAACTGTAGATCTAGGGCTCCAAATGAAGTGAAATTTTGTGGCATGCTACTCATGTTATGTTAGATGTGTGATAAAAATTTCATGGTCATTGGTTGCTGCATGAGTGAGTTATTGGTTTATCTTGCTCTCACATGATTTCTTGCTTTAGCAACTTGTCTTTTTCATAGAGGTTGCTATACATATTCAAATGGAGTGAAATTTGTTCAGTAGCCTATTGATAGGATATGTGAGCCACTGTAATTTTTGTAGAATTTATTGTATACTTTTGGTATATGTTCATTAAGTCACCTTGTTATCTAAAATAAATTAAGAAATGTATTAAAAGAATTTATTTGGTCATGGACACTAGGTTTTCTGGGGTTCTTTAGTCATGTGTGACATGTTGGTAAAGTTGGTTTTGCCTAATTATGTGTTTGCAACATAAGTTAATATTTATTTTCTTGCAAATGTGGTTTATGGACAGATCTGGGAACCTAGCAAAGTTCTTTATGATAAGGCGCTTTGTTGTGAAACTTGTTTATACCAAAGTTGTAGATAATTTATGTATCTAGCTGCTGTTAAAATTTGGTATCATTTGGTCAAGTAGTTTGTGATTTATGCCTGTTTAAAGTTAGGTTTTAGAAATGACTGCTCTCTGTCAATCGTGGATCAGTTTCTGTAAAATGTATAATTTCGACCTACTTAACTTGGGAATCATGCTGAGATGATTAAAGATGAAATGTAGATAATTTCCTAAGCTTTCCAGAATGTCTTGTTTCATATCATTTGGATTTATAAAACTCCAGATATGATTGATTTATGAAGCTGCTGTTTGCAAGTCTAGAAATTGGCATATTCCGGTTATAGTTGTTGCTTCACCTTGACTTGCTTTGCATGTTGCTAGGTGTGGTTCACGTCCTTAGTAATTAAGTTAAATACACCTGAGATCTTGGAAAACTTGTGTCATGCTTGGTGTTGTCGTCTTCTTTGCCATCTTAGCATGATAGGTTGTGTGATGTTAGTTAAATAGCTATTGGTGTCTATGTCTTGCATAATCTTGTGTTTATCTTGAATGCTTATGTGATGCATCTTGTGTTACCATTCATCACATTCATGCACATGCATCTTGCATCTCATCTAGGTGCGCTAGATGAACCACATGAAGGATGTGATGTTGGAGCCGAACCCGAAGATGGTGTTTGATGGATCTATCCCGAAGATGGAAGGACTAAGCTAGTGCTAGGACACGAGATGTCACCAGGATGGTGCAAGCTAACCTGAATCGACTTATGTCGGATCTGTGCAAGCAAGCCGGAGCATTCTAAGTCTCCCATGTTTTTACAAATATCTTGAGTATCTTTTATTGTTGATGATGCATTAAGTATAGGAATTGGTTGGAACCAATTGTTGCATTATATCCTTACCTTGTCCAGATAAAATCCTGTGAATCCTAATTAAGTGTAGGATCGAATGATGCTTAGCTATGCATAGACCGGTAGAAGTCGGGTGATTTCGTCACCACTGCGAGATGTAGGATGAGCTCTGGTCACGGTTGGCTAAAATGGCTATCATGAAAAAGAACCATGTGTTAATAATGAAAGTAGACCGGACGGGATGATGGTAGTGCAGCAACAAGGCATGGAGGTCTTGGGTGTGAATCTATCCCCGTCTGTGTCGTTTAAGGACCGATCATCAGACGTCCTCATGTCATGTTGAACGCATGACCTAACACTTAGCTGGGCGGATAAGTCGTTCCGACCGCTGGCCGAGTAGCTCAACTCGGCCGGGAACCGTGGGGTTGGATGCATTCTCGGAGGTAGTAAGGATGTGCGGAGAGCCATTGGCATAAGTCCAAGGGGAGTCGGGGTTTAAGATCCCGCACTTCTGGCGAGTGGTTCTCACGAGAATGCGTATGCCCGGACCCGCGTCTTTTCTTTTACTTTTCTCCTGAGTTGTACCAAAGGTGACTTGTTTGCGACCGACGGGGGGAAGGGGGTTTGTGTTAGGAATACCCTCCAATTTGGATAGGAATCGATTGAATCGCCGTCTCTCCCGGATAGTGAGAACTTGACCGAGAAGCGGTGCAACGTAGATTCACTAAATTTAAAGATATGGTTAAATGATGATGATGATGATGATGATAATGACAATGAGCCATGAAATACCGATATGGTTATTATTGTTTGCAACTTAATCAAGTGATTGATTAGTACAAAGTGCTAATATAGATGGTAGGTAATGGCTAAAAGTCACTTTGCTAGTGCTGGTGAATAATGCTAATGTTTACTCAAGATTTTATGCAAAAAGGTTGTCCGGCCGGATCCACTAAATTAAGCTATGCATGATCCTTGGTGTCATTTGTTTTGGTTTTCGACGGGTAAGTCCGGTTGAGTACATTCGAGTACTCGTGGTTTATCCCACCATGTTGCGAGGTGGAGTTCTCGGCTTTGTTGAAGATGGTGGCTAACACTGGTGGGCTCGGTGATTCTATAGTTACTTCTCATATATATGCTTTTGTCGGATGATGTCACTTATGCTAGCAATATATTTGGAACTTATATTAATTTAATCATTTGAAAGCTGTGTTGTTTTCACAAAGCGGTTTTGAAACCCAAACTTGTACTTTTATTGTGAAACCTTATGTAATATTATTTCCGCTGCAACCCTGTGTATGTGATGTGTATTTGCTTAATCACGCGATCTTGGTTGTGATGTTGATTTACCGAGGTCTTTCGGGATACTCGGCGGACTACCGGGTTTATATAAGTGAAAGTATGTGTGTGTCAACGTGTTAGCGGGGACAGCCGTACTTGATCTTGTATAAATTGGGCGGTTCTGTTACAAGGTGGAGCTAGCCCTTAGAGGTTGGGCAATGCGGATCTTGTGGCCTCGGTGTCAGGCGAGGTGGAGCCCGCCCTCATAGGTCGGGCAAGACAGAGCACAAACCCAAGGGTCGAGCGAGGTGGAGCCCGCCTCTAGAGGCTTGGCCAGGTGGAGCCAGCTCTCAAAGGTTGGGCGAGGTGGAGCCCGTGGCCTCAGGGTCGGGCGAGGTGGAGCCAACCTTCAGAGGTCGGGCGAGGCGGAGCCTACGGCTTTGGTGTCAAGCGAGGTAGAGCCAGCCCTTAGAGGTCGGGCGAGGTGGAGCCCATGGCCTTGGTGTCGAGTGAGGCGAAGCCCACCCTTAGAGATTAGGCGAGGCGAAGCCCGCCGCCTCGGTGTTGGGAGACATGGAGCCTGTAATAGAACCGACCAAATCATAAGAACGTAAGTACAAAAACAATCACCGAAGCGATCAAATTCCTGTACTTAAGCTCCCATAATCCCGGTAGTCCGGAAATCACGAAGGATTTCAACCAACTCTCGACATACAAACCAAGATCGTAATGATTCAACACAACACATCATTCATTACAACATTTCACAAGTAGCATTCGGATTACATCCATCAGAGTTCAAATAAAATATTACAAACCAAGTTTGAGTGTGCGGAAGCAACATAGTTTAGTACATAACTTCATGGTTTCAAATACATTGCCAGATCAGAGTCATGTCCCACAAAAGCATTATCAGGTACGAGAACTAGGAGAGACCGCGCCCAACGGTCTAGTCTTCATCCCCAGCAGGGAGAAGGCAGTACTTGCGGCAACCAAAGAAGAACTGGTCATCGCAGCGGTGGAAATAAACCACGAGTACGAGAAGGTACTCACCTAGACTTACCCGACAAAAATCAGAAATAAAAAGACACCAAGGATCATGCAAGGCTTTTTGGTGGGCTAGCTTGACACAGTTGCATAAAAGAGCTTATGATTATAGTAACCAATTTAAACTTATTATCAAGCTTATCATTATTTACTGTCCACTAAATTAGCTTTTGTACTAGAGCACTCGGTTATTAGGAGAAAACAATATTAACCATAGCGGGTATAATAATTTGTCATCATCATATCATCATTTCCGAACCATTAAGATATTAAGTGTATCTACATTGGAGATAAGCCCGTCAAGTTCTCACTAACCGGGAGAGACGGCGATTCGAATCGAATTACAACTCGGTGAGGGGTATTCCTAACTCTCACACCGGCATACTTTGCAAGGGTAGCCGTGGGTCACCTTTGGAACATCTCAGAACCAAATTCATGGGTTCGATCAGCGCCAAGACTCTCGTGGGATTACCCTTACGCCAGACGATCAGGACTTTTAAATCACCTGCCTTGGACTCACGCCACGGCTCCCTTCCGAGGCGCACTTTATACTTATCGACTCCCGGCCCGAGGTGAGCTACTACCGGCTTCATGGTCGGTCATCGGACACGACCAACTAAGAGAGAGGCATGCGTTCAACATGAACAGGAAAGGCTCCAAGAATCAGTCCTTAAGCGAGCTACGCACGGAGTCATCGCAAACCCAAGCAAGCCTCCGTCCGGTCTTCATTTCAAATTAAGACTGGTTCTTTTCCACGATAGCAAATATAGCCAACCGTGCCACATGTATCTTCCTATATCTCGCAGGTGGTGAAATCACCCGACTTCTACCGCGTTTAAGGAGGGCTAAGCACTACTCGAGCCCTGAGCTACATAGGATTTGTGGTAACAATATCCGGACAAGGAGTGGGTAACCAATGCAGCAAGTGTTTGCATCCAACACCTAAACTTAATGCAACAATATATATGTAATAATAATATCAGAATCATGCGGTTCGGAAAATAGGAGGCTTAATATGCTCAGGGGGCTTGCCTTTTCACAAAGTTGCAAGGACGGTGGTCGGGGCACTCAACGGCGACCCTCGTCGCACTTTCTCTGAAGGTTGCTCCTCCTCCGAATCTCCGGTGTGTTTGTTGTTTTTGCTCGTTCAGTTCCTCGAATTCCAGCAGGGTTACTCCTTCCGGTACACCTATTGCATGCCGATGCACAAGATAAATATCATGGATGCATAAGGAATGACATGATGCTCATGATGAATGAATCACAATGGGTGTTTACGAAAACATCACTGGACACTCGTTTACCGAGTAATTAGCTCTATTCAAATCACTTTAAGCATGTATCCAACTTAACTTAAATAACAAGAGCAACTTACCTAACTTGCATAACCTAAGATAAAGATGCTCATCTTCAGTTAAAGGCCTAACACCTAGGAACAGTACCATGAACTTAGAATAGTAAAGACATACTTAAAATAACAGTTAAAGCTTCATATGCAACAAGTAGTAACTTAATTCTATCATAACCAGAGTTCTATAACTCCAAATGACTTGCAAGAGGACATTCTGGAAAGCTTATGAAATTCTCTACAATTCATTTGTAAACATCAAAGCATGATTCTGAAGTTAACCAATTCAAATTCCAGTAGACCTAGAATCTGTCCCGCAATGACAGGGTTGCTAACTTAATTATTTAATGATGGTGCAAAAGCCTAATTTGACCAAACCAAGTTTACCAACTTGTTTTTCATACCTAAGAAACATCAGAAAGTATAGTGCTAACTTCTAAATAAATTATTTAATATCTTTTTCCAATTTATTTAGTTAATTAGGTGATTTAAGCAATATATAGTAAAACTATTCATAAAAATCTACAAAAATTACAGTAGCTATCTCATGCTGCACATAGACTACCATAAAAATTTCAAAGCCATTGGACCAACATAACTTGCTGTATCCAAATTAACAGATGACATGTCTATTTCTAGCATAATTAGGAAACCTTATTAAAAAGTGTCAAGCAACAGATTTCCTATTTTTCCTAGCATCCTTCTAGCATAAGAATAGCACCCATAAAATTTCACCTTCACTGGATCTACAGAAAAATTATGAAAATTCACACAAGATCCACCCATTAATAAAAGGAAATTCTATAACTTAAAAACTACACATGCATTAGTTCTAAAATTTTTACCAGAGCTTCTAATAAGCAATAACAGACTGCTCACAAAATTTCATAATTTTTGGACCACAGAAACTCAAGATAAAATTCAAACAAGTTTGCATGTATCCAAAAACACATTTCAAAGTCCTAATTAATTCATCAAAAATTTCTAAAACGTGTGCTCATATAATATTTTTGTTAAATACTAGACATGACCAGGAACTTAACAAAATTAGAACCACATCATTTGGATCTATATACTAGGAGCTACATATTTTTGAATAACAACACAATTCGGTGAAATAATAAAGCAAACAAATAAGAATCAAAATGCATCCACAGCTGTTGAACCGGCCCGACGGAACAGCGGCCCGCGAGCACACCGGCGTGGCCCAAGACGCGGCGCCCGCGGCCCAACACACGGCGCGGCCCAACGCTGGGCTCCCGCCTCAGCCACGACGCTGACAGGGAGGACCCGCGCGTCAGCGAGGGAAACAGGGGAGGAGCGACGGCCAGTGGCGTAGCTCGCCGCCGGTGGCTTCTCCGGCGAAGGTAAGGGTTTCTACGTGCTCGCCTCATCCTAGCGGACCTAGGGAAACCCTCATTCATAGCTATTGATGCGACAAGGAGGGGTGGCGATGGCCACGGCGGCGCTCGGCCACGGCATGGCCGGCTCCGGCGACGATACGGCATCACAGCCCTAACGGTGGGCGCTACGGGCTTCGGTGGTGTTCACCGGACCTAGCTGCAGGCATAGGAGGGGTGGAAAGGTCGCGCGGACAGCTGGCCACGTGGAGCGCCAACTCCGGCGAACTTCCGCCATGGCTGTGGTGGAAGGAATTGACGGATTCATCCTTACCAAGGCACAATCGACCTGGCTGAGGGGTGGGGGTGGCAGAGGAGATCACGGCGGGGCTACGAGCGGGACGGCCGGCGCGTTTTTGCAGTGGCGAGCTCGCATGGCACAGCGATGCTTGGTCGGCAATGGCGGACGGCGTTGGCTCAGTGCTGTGAGAGGCGAGATGAAAAATGGATTGGCGACTCGGTCGGGCAGGCGCTGGCTTGAAGAGGAGGACAACGGCAGCGGCATCAGGCCAGCCACGGTGCGTGGCCGCACAATCAGAGACCCGGCAACGTGTGTCCCCCACGCGGCGCCTGTTGTTTGATGAGTGTCAGTCACTATAGCTCCGATTCAGTGCTCAAATCCGATGACTGACAGCGCCCATTCGACGATCATTAACTCCTAATCCGTGGCGATCCAGGTTAAGTCATAGTTAACAAAGTTGGAGACCTACATGAGTACTACAAGTTTGCTAATTGGAGCTCGAACTAGTTTGGCTTGGTCAGTGAGATACAGTGCTCCAAACATCAGCTCATGAAACTGAAATCTGCTTGGGACTTAGAAAAATTTGCTAAGTATGAAATCAGCATGTACATCTGACTTGTGGGCCATGTTTGAGCATGTTCTAGCCATTTTCATGAGTTGGTCATAAAACAACTTTTGTTCCTTGATAAATTAGCTACAACTTTTGTAAAGAGTGCACAGCCATGCAAAGCTTCTAAGTTGTACTTTTGAATCAGTCAAACGATGACACTCCATGGTTCAATTTAAGTCAAACTTGCACTTGAGGACATTTTGGCCATTTTGGTCTACATGAACAATGTTCCAACCAGTAAACTAAGTATAGTTAAGGTGTATTAGACCATGATCACCCATTTTACAAAGTTGTTATACCACTTCTACTGATCACATGTGATAAAGAAAGTAAAACAAGCAATTCATACATATGTTTCAATACAATGTTCCACATGTTGCATGACCTTGTTGTTATCCTATACTTGTCACATTACTACCATGTTGCCATGCTTCAAGACATGGGAAATTCATGTTGCATTCATATGTTGCACCACTACCATTCACAAGCAATCCAGTACGAAACAAACAGAATATGCGAATGTTTCATATGTATGTTTCAGGGAAAATGACATGATGAGATAGATGATGCACATGTTTATGAGACGAAATGCAATTATTAGAAGCCAAACACCGAGGGTGTTACAGCCCTCCCCCCTTAGAAAAATCTCGTCCCAAGATTTGGAAAGCGTACCAATCAGTATAGAAAGCTGGATAGTTTTCCTTTAAATAATCTTCCCGTTCCTAGGTTGCATCCCGTTCACTATGATTACTCCAAACTACCTTGTATAACTTAACCACTCGTGTACGAGTCACTCTTTCTTGAGTATCCAGAACTTGCACGGGCTTTTCCTCATAAGAAAGATCAGATTTCAAGTTGACTTTTCTTGTTGCTATTCTTTCCTCGGGAATACGAAGACACTTCTTCAGCTGGGACACATGGAATACCGGAAATATAGCTCCCATCTCACGGGGTAGATCAAGTTTATAGGCTACTCTTCCACTTTTCTCGATAATGCGGTAGGGTCCAACATATCGAGGCTCAAGCTTCCTTTTAATTCCAAAACGCTTGACTCCTTTCATAGGGGATACCTTCAGATAAACATGATCACCTACTTCAAACTCAATAGGTTTCCTTCTTTTGTCAGCATAGCTCTTTTGTCTAGCCTGTGCGGCAGTCATATTCTTTTGTATAGTTCGGACTTGCTCTTCGGCTTCTTTTACAAAGTCGATACCATAGAACCTTCTTTCCCTGGGTTCCACCCAGTTCAAAGGAGTTCTACACTTGCGGCCATAAAGAGCTTCAAAAGGAGCCATTTTGATACTCTCTTGATAACTGTTGTTATAAGAGAATTCAGCAAGAGGTAACCAGTCTTCCCAAGAGCCTTTGCAAGAAATAAGACAAGCCCTAAGCATGTCCTCAAGAATTTGATTAACACGCTCAGTCTGTCCTGATGTTTGCGGATGATAGGCAGAACTGCGGATTAGATGAGTGCCAAGATTCTGATGTAAGCACTCCCAAAAGCGAGCCGTGAACTGAGGTCCTCTATCAAAAACAATGGATTTGGGTACACCATGGAGACGTACCACTTGTTGAAAATAAATCTCAGCATAATTGTGCGGGTGATAGGTAGAGTTGACCGGAATAAAGTGAGCGGATTTAGTTAGACGATCTACGATAACCCAGATGGAATCACAACCCTTGTTGGTAGTGGGTAATCCAACAATAAAATCCATACTAATTTCTTCCCACTTCCAACTAAGGAATAGAGAGTGGCTGCAACAGTCCGGGCCTTATGTGAATAGCCTTGACTCTGCAACAGTTATCACACCTTGCCACGTAAGCTGCGATTTCTTTCTTCATCTTGGTCCACCAATAATACAGCTTGAGATCTTGATACATTTTACTACTACCAGGATGGATGGACAACTTAGAAGAATGGGCTTCAGCCATAATTTGATTTCTAAGTTCTTTATCTTTGGGTACCACAAGTCTATCATTAAACCAGAGAATTCCTTTGTCATCGACCTTAAAGTGCTTGGTCTCTTTCTCTTTCATTTTCCGTTTGATGTGAAACACACCCACATCAGTCTTCTGGAGTTCGATAATTCGACTTCTAAGAGAGCAATCCACAGTGATATTGTGAAGTACTACAGGATGAAGGAGGTGTGACAAATGAAAGTCTTCACTAACTAAGGAATTGCAATGGGCCTTTCTGCTTAAGGCATCAGCAACCACATTTGCCTTACCAGGATGGTAGTGCACTTGAAGGTTGTAGTCCTTGATCAATTCTAACCAGCGCCGTTGACGCATGTTCAACTCGGGTTGAGTAAAGATGTACTTGAGGCTTTTATGGTCAGTATAGATGTTGCACACATTACCCAGCAAGTAATGTCTCCAAATCTTCAGGGCATGAACAACTGCGGCTAGCTCTAAGTCATGGGTAGGATAGTTGACTTCATGCTTTCGAAGCTGGCGCGAAGCATAAGCAATTACTCGGCCTTCCTGCATAAGAACACACCCCAAACCGGTGCCACATGCATCACAATAGACATCAAAAGGCTTTTCGATGTCAGGTTGTGCCAATACAGGAGCAGAGGTTAGCAAGGTCCGCAAAGTGTGGAAAGCCTCTTCACACTTCGGAGTCCACACAAACTTCTCATCTTTTTGCAGTAGGCGAGTCATAGGCTTGGCGATTTTTGAGAAATCCGGGATAAAGCGACGATAATAGCCAGCCAATCCCAAGAAACTTCGAACTTCTGTGACCGTAGTAGGTGCCTTCCACTCAAGGACTTCTTGCACCTTCGTAGGGTCAACCGAAATTCCATCACCAGATAACACATGACCTAGAAAAGGTATCTTGTTCAACCAGAATTCACACTTGCTGAACTTAGCATAAAGCTGGTTATCACGCAACCGAGTTAAGACAATTCTTAGATGTTCAGCATGCTCTTCTTCATTCTAAGAATATACTAGGATATCATCAATAAACACGACGACAAACTTGTCCAATTCTGGCATGAATACAAAATTCATCAGGTACATAAAGTGTGCCGGAGCATTTGTCAACCCAAAAGACATGACAAGGTACTCGAACAAACCATAACGGGTAGAGAAAGCTGTCTTAGGTATATCTTCAGGACGAATTTTGATCTGATGGTAACCAGACCTCAAATCAATCTTGGAGAATACCTTAGCTTTAGAGAGCTGATCAAACAGAATATCGATGCGAGGAAGAGGGTATTTGTTCTTGATGGTAACAGCATTTAGGGGACGATAATCTACGCACATGCGCAAAGATTCGTCCTTCTTCTTCACAAAGATAGCCGGACAACCCCAAGGAGAAGAACTAGGCCAAATCAAACCTTTCTTCAATAGCTCATTCAACTGACTCTTTAGTTCAGCCAACTCATTGGGCGGCATTCTATAGGGCCTTCGAGATATAGGAGCCGTACCCAGAATGAGTTCTATCTTGAACTCTACATCGCGGTCCGGAGGTAATCCAGGCAAGTCATCAGGAAAGACATCTGGAAACTCACAGACAACTGGTAGCTCCTCAATGGCTTTGGCTAGGGTAGCATTGGCTGTATTGTGAATAGAGATATCACGAGGTAACTGCACGAGAAAACCCTTCTTATCCACAGGATCCCTCAACATTACAACACGGGTTGACGTATCGATCAACACTCCATTTCCACTCATCCACTTCATTCCTAGGATTATATCAATTCCTACCCCCGGTAGCCCTACAAGATCCGTAAGGAACTCTCGATCCCCAATTTCAAGCTTTACATCTTTTACTACTTGGTTAGTCATGATATTATTCCCAGCAGCACTAATACAATAACCACCCTTGACAATTGTAATCACATTCATCTTATGCTTAGATGCAAAAGTAGAACTCACAAAGGAATGTGAAGCACACTGAATCAAAGAGCACAAGCTAGGGTGATCATTAACAAGAAACTTACCAGTGGTGACCACTTCACCAAAGCAGGAATTTCCTCCATGAAGAGTGTAATGAACACGCCCACGACGGACGTTTCCTTGAGCATTCTTGGGAGGATGGGGACACCTATTTGCCCAATGACCAGGCTGGTTACAGTTCCAACACGGCCTGTTAGCTGGTGGGACATTGGAGCTGCCCTGCCCAGAGGTATTCTTTGGCAAGGAAATTGTGTACCCCTTGCGAAAACCAGTTTTAGCTTGATTCTTTTTCTGAGGTGGGTGGTACCAGGACATTAGCATTGGGTGGACGATGATCTGGGCCTTGGATACTATTGGTGCCTTAGATCGAGAAGCACCCGCTTTAAAGTTTCTTTTTGCGGTTCTTAGAAGCGGCATATATCTTATCATTATTCTCCTAAGTCGAGTGTCACCGATAAACTCATTGAAGGTGACACACTTGCAGATTGCCATTGACTTCATCAATTTAGGGAAAGTCCCTCTTGAAGCTAGCTATTCTCTTAGCGTCGAGATCGACAAACTCAGGAGCATACCTCGCCAAAGTTGTTGAATGCCTGGAGGTATTCATTGAGACTCTTGTTGCCTTGGGTGAGCTTCATAAACTCAAGATGCTTAATGGCCATGAGACCAGGAGGGATAAAGTGTCCTCTGAAAAGCTGCTCAAACTCGACCCCAAACTATCTCGACGTTTGTAGGGAAGGTGGTCTTGTGATGTGTCCACAGGATACTGCAGGGGCCTTGGAGCTGGTGTCCCGCATATGTGGCCTTCATACCTTCAGTCAACCGGAGCAATCCAAACCTTTGCTCTATCGTGCTCAACCATTCATCAGCTTGTAATGGTTCTTCTGCCTCATGAAAGATAGGAGGCTTTGTATCCATGAAGTCCTTAAAGCTGCTGTACTGGTTTGGCTCGGGTCCTTGGCGGACATGACGATCCTCATGGTTAGCCATCTGTCGCATAGCCTCAGCTAACATGCGCTGACTTTCCACAACTGTCTGCATTAGCTCGGCTGGTGTGGGCAGTGGCGGAGGTGGTTGTTCCTCATTTCCCATGCCACGACCGCGACGAAGGTTATGAGCCATCTGCAAAATGTATAGCCAATGAGCACTGACGATGTGGAAATTTTTGTAGATGAATCGTATAATTATGCCCAAACTGAGTCCATTGGAGGGAATGCATTTATATAATCAACAGAGGCACAATCATTCATCACAACCACACAACTCATCAAGCGCGTCAATGGACACATAAATGCGATGAACTTAACCAACAACGAGATCCATAGACCGCAAAGACGAAATTTATCAAAGGCTCACATACGTGGAGCATAATACGTTCGATAGGTTACATCCAAGCCATAGTGGTTCCAAACTTACATCCAAAGATAACTTATGGTTCGATATTACATCCCAATGATTACTTATTCCAAAGCTACTCGTTCATGCATGAGGATCAACAAAAGACTAGCTCTTGCGCATTAGCTAAGTAGTAAGCTAAACCACGATCGTCCTCGAGTCGAGTCGATGTCGAAGATCTCTCCTCCATCTTCATCACTATGTGCTCTAACTCCTCATCTTCCTCCTCATCGGTGGAATGTCCTCAGTCCATTGACCTCCATGTCATCATCACCTTCAGCCATGATGACACAGAACCCATCTCATCCTCATCCTCTCGGTGGCGGGAGAGGGTGAAGTTGATTGTGTAACAGGTGAACCTCCTCATGGAGATTGTCATTGTACTCCTCAGCAATTGCCACTTGCTGCTCTAGCTCTACCTGTCGCGCTCTCAACACATTCTCTTCGTGCCAGGCTTCATTCCGTTGGTTCATCACGTGAATCAACATGCGTTCACAGTTGCGGTGAGCAACTATCAACCTCTGAACCTCAAGGGTCTCTTGGTCCCTTTCCTGTGTTACTTGCTCCAAGCAGTGCTGAGCCACATTTCTCTCAGCAGTCACCCGAGCTAGCTCTGTCCTCAGCCTTTCCTCCTCAGTAGGCTTAGGACGGGGATCACGAGGAGCTAAACGGTGACGAGGCGCCCTGCCTCCAGCGGACTTGCGAGCAGTGAGCTTCGTGCGCGCCATCTGTAGCAAAAGTTACAACGTAAGGGGAGAATCATTTAAGGGATACGAAATTTAATTAGTCGGGACAATCATATTTTAAAGGAGGGAGTAATGCAAGAAATGCCATGTATGCTTGAACATGATGCATGCACGATCCGTACGTCCTCACCATCCTAGAAAAATTTAAAGGCTAGCGAAATATACGGTGGCATATACGCGTTCTCTCGTGATACGGTAGCTAGTCGATCTACAATGATACGTTGTTAGTGTACCTGCAGAAAATTTCATTTCAGCCCAGTAATTTCCCAAAATGCATAAAAGCAGGCAATAACTAAATACTTTCATACATACATCCCCCCGATGCACATACTCTAGTATCACGACTACCCGCCGAGATACCCACATTTAAGTATCTCATAGATACATGATTGAACATGTAAATATGCGAGCAACCACAACTACTCTCTCCCTAGACCGACGATTGGACGGTCATGCTCTCACAACTCCCACTTACCGAGCGTAGAGGTATTTTGATCCATACATTACCACCCAAGCGGATGGCATCCATACAATATACGCCGTATGGACGATTTTAAACAGAACAAGCAGGAACCCCCAAGTTAGTACTTTAATAAGCCACCTAAGAGTCCTTATTTGGGCATAAGGGATATGACCACTAGCAATACTTAGTATTTAATTTAGGATTTTCACAAATACTTTTGTTTTAAATACACAAATGACGTGTTTAGTGTCAAATCTTGCTCGATGCGGTTTATGTACAGAACCGACCAAATCATAAGAATGTAAGTACAAAAACAATCACCGGAAGCGATCAAATTCCTGTACTTAAGCTCCCATAATCCCGGTAGTCCGGAAATCACGAAGGATTTCAACCAACTCTCGACATACAAACCAAGATCGTAATGATTCAACACAACACATCATTCGTTACAACATTTCACAAGTAGCATTCGGATTACATCCATCAGAGTTCAAATAAAATATTACAAACCAAGTTTGAGTGTGCGGAAGCAACATAGTTTAGTACATAACTTCATGGTTTCAAATACATTGCCAGATCAGAGTCATGTCCCACAAAAGCATTATCAGGTACGAGAACTAGGAGAGACCGCGCCCAACGGTCTAGTCTTCATCCCCAGCAGGGAGAAGGCAGTACTTGCGGCAACCAAAGAAGAACTGGTCATCTGCAACAGGTGGGAAATAAACCCTGAGTACGAGAAGGTACTCAGCTAGACTTACCCGACAAAAATCAGAAATAAAAGACACCAAGGATCATGCAAGGCTTTTCAGGTGGGCTAGCTTGACACAGTTGCATAAAAGAGCTTATGATTATAGTAACCAATTTAAACTTATTATCAAGCTTATCATTATTTACCTGTCCACTAAATTAGCACCTGTACTAGAGCACTCAGTTATTAGGAGCAAACAATATTAACCATAGCAGGTATAATAAGGCTGTCATCATCATATCATCATTTCCGAACCATTAAGATATTAAGTGTATCTACATTGGAGATAAGCCCGTCAAGTTCTCACTAACCGGGAGAGACGGCGATTCGAATCGAATTACAACTCAGCTGAGGGGGTATTCCTAACTCTCACCCTGGCATACTTTGCAAGGGTAGCCGTGGGTCACCTTTGGAACATCTCAGGAACCAAATTCGCGGGTTCGATCAGCGCCAGAGACTCTCGGGGATTACCCTTCTGCCGGGACGATCGGGACTTTTAAATCACCTGCCCTTGGACTCACGCCTATGGCTCCCTTCCGAGGCGCACTTTATACTTATCGACTCCCGGCCTGAGGTGAGCTACTCGGCCATGGTCGGTCATCGGACACGGCCAACTAAGAGAGAGGCATGCGTTCAACATGAACAGGAAAGGCTCCAAGAATCAGTCCTTAAGCGACACAGACGGAGTCACTGCAAACCGGCAAGCCTCCGTCCGGTCTTCATTTCAAATTAAGACTGGTTCTTTTCCACGATACCAAATATAGCCAACCGTGCCACATGTATCTTCCTATATCTCGCAGGTGACAGGAAATCACCCGACTTCTACCGCGTTTAAGCAGGGCTAAGCACTACCGAGCCCTGAGCTACATAGGATTGTGGTAACAATATCCGGACAAGGAGTGGGTAACCAATGCAAAGCAAGTGTTTGCATCCAACACCTAAACTTAATGCAACAATATATATGTAATAATAATATCAGAATCTGCGGTTCGGAAAATAGGAGGCTTAATATGCTCCGGGCTTGCCTTTCACAAAGTTGCAAGGGCGGTGGTCGGGGCACTCAACGGCGACCTCGTCGGCACTTCTCTCAAGGCTGCTCCTCCCGAATCTCCGGTGTCGGTTGTTGTCGCTTGCTCGTTCAGTTCCTCGAATTCCAGCAGGTTACTCCTTCCGGTACACCTATTGCATGCCGATGCACAAGATAAATATCATGGATGCATAAGGAATGACATGATGCTCATGATGAATGAATCACAATGGGTGTTTACGAAAACATCTTTGGACACTCGCTTTCATCGAGTAATTAGCTCTATTCAAATCACTTTAAGCATGTATCCAACTTAACTTAAATAACAAGAGCAACTTACCTAACTTGCATAACCTAAGATAAAGATGCTCATCTTCAGTTAAAGGCCTAACACCTAGGAACAGTACCATGAACTTAGAATAGTAAAGACATACTTAAAATAACAGTTAAAGCTTCATATGCAACAAGTAGTAACTTAATTCTATCATAACCAGAGTTCTATAACTCCAAATGACTTGCAAGAGGACATTCTGGAAAACTTATGAAATTCTCTACAATTCATTTATAAACATCAAAGCATGATTCTGAAGTTAACCAATTCAAATTCCAGTAGACCTAGAATCTGTCCCGCAATGACAGGGTTGCTAACTTAATTATTTAATGATGGTGCAAAAGCCTAATTTGACCAAACCAAGTTTACCAACTTGTTTTTCATACCTAAGAAACATCAGAAAGTATAGTGCTAACTTCTAAATAAATTATTTAATATCCTTTTCCAATTTATTTAGTTAATTAGGTGATTTAAGCAATATATAGTAAAACTATTCATAAAAATCTACAAAAATTACAGTAGCTATCTCATGCTGCACATAGACTACCATAAAAATTTCAAACCATTGGACCAACATAACTTGCTGTATCCAAATTAACAGATGGCATGTCTATTTCTAGCATAATTAGGAAACCTTATTAAAAAGTGTCAAGCAACAGATTTCCCATTTTTCCTAGCATCCTTCTAGCATAAGAATAGCACCCATAAAATTTCACCTTCACTGGATCTACAGAAAAATTATGAAAATTCACACAAGATCCACTAATTAATAAAAGGAAATTCTATAACTTAAAAACTACACATGCATTAGTTCTAAAATTTTTACCAGAGCTTCTAATAAGCAATAACAGACTGCCCACAAAATTTCATAATTTTTGGACCACAGAAACTCAAGATAAAATTCAAACAAGTTTGCATGTATCCAAAAACACATTTCAAAGTCCTAATTAATTCATCAAAAATTTCTAAAACATGTGCTCATATAATATTTTTGTTAAATACTAGACATGACCAGGAACTTAACAAAATTAGAACCACATCATTTGGATCTATATACTAGGAGCTACATATTTTTGAATAACAACACAATTCGGTGAAATAATAAAGCAAACAAATAAGAATCAAAATGCATCCACAATTTGTTGAACCGCCCGACGGAACAGTGACGTTCATGAGCACACCGGCGTGGCCCAAGACGCTGGCGCCTGGGCCCAACACTGCTGCTGGCCAACCCTGGGCTCCCGCCTCACGCAGGAGCAATGACAGGGGAGGAGGAGCAGCGTCGGTGAGGAAGCAGGGGAGGAGCGACGGGCGGTGGCGTAGGCTGCCGCCCGGTGGCTTCTCCGGCAAAGGTAAGGGTTTCACGTGTTTCGCCTCATCCTAGCGGACCTAGGGAAACCCTCATTCGTAGCTATTGATGCGACAAGGAGGGTGGCGATGGCCACGGCGGCGGCTCGCCACCACGGCTTGACGGCCGGCTCGGCAACGATCACGGCATCGCAGCCCCTAACGGTGGGCGCTACGGGCTTCGGTGGTGTTCACGGACCTAGCTGCGAGCATAGGAGGGTGGAAAGGTTGCGTGGATAGCTGGCCACGGAGCGCCAACTCGCGAACTTCCGCCATGGGCGTGGTGGAAGGAATTGTGATTCATCCTTACCAAGGCACAATCGACTGGTGAGGGGTGGGGGGTGGCGAGAGGAGATCACGGCGGGCTACTCTGGCGGGGCGGGCGCGTTTTTTTGCGATGGCGAGCTCGCACGGCACAGCGATGCTTGGTCGGCAATGGCGGACGGCGTTGGCTCAGCGCTGTGAGAGGCGAGATGAAAAATGGATTGGCGACTCGGTCGGGCAAGCGCTGGCTTGAAGTGGAGGACAACGGCAGCGGCGTCGAAGGCCACCGCGCAATGCGTGGTCGCTGATCGAGAGAACCGGCGATGTGTCCCCCCGCATGGCGCTTTGTTGTCCGATGAATGTCGATCCTTTGTAGCTCGATTCAAAGTGCTCAAATCGATGACTGACAGCGCCCATTCGACGATCATTAACTCCTAATCCGTGGCGATCCAGGTTAAGTCGTAGTTAACAAAGTTGGAGACCTACATGAGTACTACAAGTTTGCTAATTGGAGCTCGAACTAGTTTGGCTTGGTCAGTGAGATACAGTGCTCCAAACATCAGCTCATGAAACTGAAATCTGCTTGGGACTTAGAAAAATTTGCTAAGTATGAAATCAGCATGTACATCTGACTTGTGGGCCATGTTTGAGCATGTTCTTGCCATTTTCATGAGTTGGTCATAAAACAACTTTTGTTCCTTGATAAATTAGCTACAACTTTTGTAAAGAGTGCACAGCCATGCAAAGCTTCTAAGTTGGACTTTTGAATCAGTCAAACGATGACACTCCATGGTTCAATTTAAGTCAAACTTGCACTTGAGGACATTTTGGCCATTTTGGTCTACATGAACAATGTTCCAACCAGTAAACTAAGTATAGTTAAGGTGTATTAGACCATGATCACCCATTTTACAAAGTTGTTATACCACTTCTACTGATCACATGTGATAAAGAAAGTAAAACAAGCAATTCATACATATGTTTCAATACAATGTTCCACATGTTGCATGACCTTGTTGTTATCCTATACTTGTCACATTACTACCATGTTGCCATGCTTCAAGACATGGGAAATTCATGTTGCATTCATATGTTGCACCACTACCATTCACAAGCAATCCAGTACGAAACAAACAGAATATGCGAATGTTTCATATGTATGTTTCAGGGAAAATGACATGATGAGATAGATGATGCACATGTTTATGAGACGAAATGCAATTATTAGAAGCCAAACACCGAGGGTGTTACAGAGCCTACCCTTCGAGGTCGGGTGAGGCGGAGCCCATAGCCGCCGTGTCATGCGAGGTGAAGCCCGCCCCTAGAGGCTAGGCGAGGCGGAGCTTGCGCACCTAGGGGTTAGATGGAGCTATAGTCGCACTCTTGACTACTCGGATGAATCAATGTTGATGGTCGAGCTAGGCAAAGCCCGCCCCCAGAGGCTGGGCGAGCCAGAGCCAGCCCTCAGAGGTTGGGCGAGGCAGAGCCTATGACTTTGGTGTCGAGCGAGGCGGAGCCAGCCCTCAAAGGTCTAGCGAGGTGGAGCCCATGGCCTCGGTGTCGGGCGAGGTGGAGCCCACCCTCAGAGGTTAGGCGAGGCGGAGCCCATAGCCTCGGTGTTGGGCAAGTTAGAGACCATGGCCTAGGTGTCGGGTGAGGCAGAGCTTGCCCTCAGAGGTCGGGCAAGGCGGAGCCCACAGCCTCGATGTTGGGCGAGGCAGAGCCCGCCCCCTAGAGGTTAGGCGAGGTGGAGCTTGCGTACCTGGGGGTTGGTTGGAGCTGTAGTCACGCTCTTGACTGCTCGGATGAATCAATGTTGATGGTTATTAGCTCCTCCTCTTTGGGTACCCGAGTATTGGTCCTCGATAGTAGCCCCCGAGCCTGTGGAGGAGTAGAATACTCCTTCGGAGGCTTTTCCAAATGGGAGGACTCTGAAGGCCTTGGCCTTCTTTTGTTGCCCACAGCGTGACCTGGGGGCAGTGATTCCCTTTCCTCGAGCCCCCTCCCATAGTAGGGGCCCGGTCGAGGATCGGTTTGTCTTTGCGATTGTCTTCCCTCAAGCGTTTTTTTCGATAAAAACAGAGGGGCCGAGCCGTGCCACAATTTTCCTTTAAGGACGAATTATGGCACCTAGTGAGCTGTTAATGGGCAAGTCTGAGTGGGACCTCGGCATCCCGTTCATGGGGATCCAGCTTGGGTCAACTTGGTGACTGACCCCAGATTCTCAACGGTCAATCCATATAGTTCTCGGGTCCGTTCGACCGGTCCCAAGGGCTAAGTACCTTTCTTCAAAAAAACCATGGATCTTAATAGGCTGAGACTCGAACGTGGGCCAGGATGCGCCTGGGTACTGGCCACTAGCGGGCCCATCCCTTTCCACCTCTCACCCTAAAGGCACCTAGAATGGTTGTCGAACCCATCGATGGGCCGACCTACGAACTCCTGGGCCCAGCCGGGCCATAGAGGTGCTTTTCGATCCGTATTCCACTTACTCATGATGAGTCGTGGCCCATCTAGAGAGGTGAAACATCTAGTGAGTTTTCCAAGGGAACGGACAGAGATTGCGTGCGCACGTCCCACGGCAGGACGTTGTGGCAGATTGTGGCAGGTACGGAGATCTAAGTGGGTGGTTGGTTTCCTCACATCCATTGCCCCTATAAAACCAAAGGGTTCACCCCCCAGGTTCCATACCTTGCATCCTTGCCTCCACATCGATGACCACCACTGCCAATTGCTCAGGTTTCCTATCTCCACATCCCTGTCGCTGTCTAGCTCGCATCCACACACCCCAATCTCCAATGGATCCATGGTGACGCTCTGACATCACCTTCCAACGCATGGAGGGCCTCGTCTATCACTGTCTTCTCCACGCGTGGACCATGGCCAAGGAGTGGCTGCTGCCCAACGAGGAGGACGTGTCGTCACCGCCTGATGGCTACGTGGTGTCGTTCACCCACTTCCATGAGCGTGGGTTTGTGATCCCCACCCACAGATTTCTTCGCGGACAGCTACACTACTACAAGATCAAAGTGCAGCATCTCAATCCCAATGGGATCTAGCACATGGTGGCGTTCGTCGCCCTGTGTGAGGGGTTCCTAGGGATCAGCCCCCACTTCGATTTGTGGAGGTACTTCTTCACTGTCACCCTCCAGAAGAAGAGGGAGAAGAGCGGCAGGTAGGAGCTACACATGCCAATGGGGTGCACTGGCATCCAGCTCTAGAACAATCAGGTCGGTGAGTACCCATCAATGCAGCTATCAATGTCCAATAAGGGGTGGCACTCATAATGGTTCTACCTAAAGAACAACACCACCGCCCCTCTGCCGGAGTTCACCGAGTGCCTGATCGAAGAGGCCCTGGAGTCGTGGAGGAAGTGGGGCATCCCAAAAAAGGAGAAGAAGAAGATTTAGGACCACATCACTGCCATCCACATCCTCAAGGAGAATGGCTTGAAGGGGTCGGGTGTCATCAGGTCCTACCATGCAAGGAGGGTGGCACTGTTGATGACACGTGTGCTCCCGCTGTACGCGATGGCGCCTGAGGCATCATTTGATGGAACGGTGCTCACCGAGGGGGCCCTCCCCAACTCTGAGATCGCGCAATGCATCAAGGAGGCAATGGAGGTCTCATGGGACGACATGGGTGCCCCCCTCAATTTTGTCTACCCGGTGCCAGGACATCCTCCGATGTGGTCGGAACAAGGCCATGTCATCTTCGTAAGTTTACCTTTCTCATGCCTTCTCTTCAATAGATTTCCTGACCACTTGATACTAACTTTGAGAGGGGCGGGATCAGCCGAGGGACCTCATCTTCATGGATCACCCGGCACCGTTGTTGAGGGATTTGTCCATGATGGCGGTGAATCACATCGAGGGTGAGTGGTTGAGGAAGGTGAAGGAGGACAAGAAGAGGAAGAGGCAGCGAAAGCTGTAGGCGCAGGAATGGGGGGAGGACACCGACAACAACAACAATGATGATGATGGTGACGATGATGAGGTAGCCAATGATGTTGAGTGGGACATCTTGGAGAATGAGGATGCGCTAACAGGTATTGTTTCATGGAGGGGAGGGTATGTCTGTGGAGCCAGCGAAGGCGTGACGTACCATCGACCTCCCTCAGGAGCCAACGTAGGCGGGCACTGCCACGCCTGAGATGTTGGCGTAGGCGAGCGACTCTATCGTCGCGCCCCAAGAGTTAAGGGGAGCAATCCCCTCTACCTAGGAGCAAGGGGCAGGCTTGAAATGGCCTCGCTCCAACGAGGCGGAGCAGAGGTCAGGGGGTTCGCCCCCCAAACGTATCTACCACCCAACAGCGTAGAGGTGAGTTATCAGCTCCTCTATTTTTCCCTATTTTGGTCGGATTTCATCATGACTTACGTTTTTGGTCCCTTGCAGCATAGGTAGGCAGCGAAATCCTTTGGTGCTGGCGCCAAAGAAAAACCTCGCCCTTCAGGCGAGGTGGCAGCCGTTGGCCGACGTCGTGCCTATTTTGGGTGGGAGCGGCGCCAGTAAGACTGCGTCTCTGGCCGAACAAGCACTGCCCATGGTGGCGCCCATGCCCTCGGTGGGACGGGTGGACGTGGGGGCTCAAGGGGTGCCTTCGGAGGTTGTAGAGCAGCCGACGATGGCAGTGATACCTCTGCCAACGACGGGGCGGATGGGGCTGCCGACCGCGCTTGTGGCACCAACCTTGGTGGGCGCAATGTAGCCGGTCAGGGCCCCGCCGATGCAGGTGGTGGTGGCTACGGCTGTGATAGACGGGCCATAGCCAGACACAACTGTGGCGGTGCCTAAGGCACCAGCGCGACCCGTGCCATCGGTGGCCCAAGCGACGGCGCCTAGAGTGGGTCGGATGGAGGGGGACGTGGCCAAGGGGTCCCCGGATGTCGTGTTGCTGGGAGAGGGGTTGGTGTCTGTACCATTGACCCCTTTCATCATGGGAGGGAGTGTCCCAATGGGGATGTCACGGCAAGAAGGGTCAGCAGCGCTTGGAGCCGATGGGGAGCCGTCCCTGGCGCTGACGTCGGTAGGCAGCGACTAGCTCACGTAGGGTGAGCCCCTGCTCTAGTGGATGAATCCACATGATCCGACATCGATGCTCCTCAACCTCGATGATGCCACCGAGAGCATGGAGCGGGAGAGCCTCGACGTGGGGATCGCGTTCATATTGGAAGCCTTAGACCATGCCAGGGGTGCCTTGCGTGACGTTGTTGTTCCCTCTAGCCGGGTATTTGCATGATCCTGCCTCTCACCCTTTTCTTTCTCTATATATTTTTTGTATCCTGACCATCATCTCCCTTTAGTCCCTCATCGCTCGCAGTCGAGGGAAGTCTCGGTTCCTTCATGAATAGAAGGAAACCTAGGACTGCCTCGTCAAGGAGGCGCGGCTATGCGGGGAGGTGATCGCTCAGCTTGTTGCCGCCCAGCAGAGGGTGGCCGAGCTAACTCCCCTCACCGAGGAAGCAGATAGTCTTCGGTCGCGGGTGGTTGAGGCCCATCGGGACGCTGATGAGGCCGAGAAGGTGTTTGAGGCCTTGTCGGCGAGGTCATAGAGGGATGACGAGGAGGCTGCCCGGGTCCGGAAGGAGCGGGATGAGCTGCTCCAAAAGGACGCCGAGACCCGCTAGTGGATCCTTGATCTTCTGGCCGAGGTTGAGAAGGACAGGGAGCAAAAGCTGAGGGCCGAGGAGAAGCTCGTGGCCCTAGAGAAGAGGGCGAGCCTAGATGCCATCGTGGTCGCTCAGCTGCGTAAGGAGCGAGATGAGCTGCTCCAAACCACAGAGAGGCTCCACTCGAAACATGGTGCGGCTCATGAGGAGCATCACTAGGCCTTCCGAGAGTATGACTAGGCCTACCTAGAGAGCGACGACGTGCAGCAGAAGGTCAGCTCCCTCTAGGCTGAGCTTGGAAACACGATGGCCCAGAAACTAGAGGCCGAAAGCATTTCTGTCGGGATAGCCGTGGACCTCACCGAGGCGAGGAGGAATCTTTAGGCGAAGAGCAACGAGCTTGGTATCCTGAGCGCCGCCCTCGGAGTGGTTTGCGATGACCTTGATGTGGTGCAGTCGGAGGGGACTAGTTTGCTCATGGCCCGTGCCGTCGAGATCACAGCGCGGGTGTGCCAGCTCGAGAGGAACTCCCTTTGCGCTGGGGTCAATCTATCCTTCGCGATTGCTCGTTCTCACTATGGGGACAGCATCGATCTGGAGATGATGAGCCACGACTTCGCGCCTGGCTATGAAGTCCATGAGCTGGAGGAGATGGAAGCAGTGGTGGCTCCCCTTTCGCAGGACCTGGTGGACAGGATCGAAGGCATAGTTCTCCCCTAGAGGGGTTAGTTAGTTCAATAGGTCGGTCGATCATTCTTGTAATCAGTGGACAAGTGCCGACCCTTGTGTATCATTTAAACAAACTTGTTATTTTGTTTCATTTGACCAAGTCTGTTCTTTTGTTTTGGTGTGAACGGATTTGTTTTTCCTCCCTTTCAATGTGTGAAAAGGGGTTCATGCATTCTGACCTTTCCGTTTGTTAAGACTGTAGAGCCCGAGGTGTAGGAGGGAAACTCTAATCACACTGGTAAGCAAGAGTGCCATAGCCGCTGGGGCGTAGGTTTCTTGTAGTTCGACCAGCCTTGCTTAGTCGTTTGTTTTCGCAGACCTTGCTACTAGGTTTAACGTGAGGAAGGGTGTCAGGCATTGTGACTATTTCAGAAAGGGTGTATGTATACCCTTATCAGGCCCCGAGTGAGACCCAACCCCATGCCGTTGCTGGGGTCAGGTGTCACTAAAGATCAAGAAGAGGATAGCGAAACTAGTAGGAGAAGGCATCTCTTGTTTTCGTGCGTACCCCCTTCGTAGGATCTGAGCCATCATTCTATGACCGTGCATTTGATCTCCTTGCGAGTCCAACTTTCCTCGAGTCCCCACATGTAGCAGTGGGCTGGTCGAGGGTCGGCTCATCTTTGTGATCATCGCCCCATCCGTGATTTCCGTAACTGGAGGGGTTGAGCAAACATCGCTTGCCTCGATGGCTCGAGTGAAGTGCTCGATGAGCTTGCTATCGGGCATGTTCAAGTGGAATCTGGGTTTGTCGTTCATGATGGGGTTGGCATAGCCCTTATGTGGCATTCCACTGCTCCTTAACTCACCTCCTAGCAAATGCCCGTGTTGCTCCAGAGAGCGACTCAGGTGGCCCGCTGACCTCTCCTCGATGGAGATTCTGCGAGCTCGGCTCGAGGTAAGGATCGAACGAGAAGGTCGAGGTGAACCTATCCGCTTCTGAGTGGGTCAGGCAAAGGCAGCTGGGGCTCATCTGCATTTTCTCCCTTGGCTCTATTCGACGCGAGGTGGCCTCGAGCCCTTGGCGGGCTAGCCTTCGAACCCTGGTCAGGTGGATTCCTGAGTTCGGGTCGGGCGACTCGAGCCCCCAAGCCCCATGGGGCTCGGTGGGGTTCAACCGTGTTTCATGCATCACCCCATCCATAGTTTTCACAACCAGAGGGGCTGAGCTAATGACACTTGCCTCGATGGCTCGAGTGTCACGCTCGGTGAGCTCGCTAATGGGAATGTCCGAGTGGAATCCGGGTCTATCATTCGCTGATGGAGTTGGCATAGCCCTCATGTGGCATTCCATTGCTCCTTAACCTGCCTCCTGACAGATGCCTATGTTGTCACAGAACCGACCAATTTATAAGAGCACAAGTACAAAAACAATCGCCGAAACGATCAAATTCTCGAACTTGAGCCCATATAAACCCGGTAGTCAACTGAAATCTCGAGGGATTTCAAACCAACTTGCATACAACCAAGATCACAGTAATTCAACATAACATATCGTACGTTACAACATTTCACAGACGTTTGCAAATAGATTACATCATCACAGAGTCAACGTTATTACAAAACAAGTCTTGTAAAACATGCGGAAGCAAATAGTTTAACTCACACACTCGAGTTCAAATACACATACTGGTTCACTGATCACAGACCGCAAAAGCATTCAGATAAGGGAACAGAGATCATGCCCATGATCTAGTCTTCATCACCCGCCGGGTGGAGACAATACTTACAGAATCCCTGATATAGAAGGTCATCTGCAACAAGAGGGAAATAAACCCTGAGTACGGGAATGTACTCAGCTAGACTTACCCGCCAGAAACCAAAATAAATGACACCAAGGATTATGCATAGCTTATTGTAGTGGATCTGGTTGACACTTTCTTTTTGCAGAAAAGCATAAGTAATAATGATCAAATCTTAGCCTAGACTAGCAGTGACTTTTTAGCCATTAACCTGTCAACTATATTAGCACCTGTACTAAGCAATCATATTATTAGGGTGCAAACATTAATAACCATATCAGGTATTCATTGTGGCAACCTTATCATCATCATCCATTTAACCATATCGTTAAATTAATTGAATCTACGTTGCCGCTGCTCAGTCAAGTTCTCACTATCCGGGAGAGACGGCGATTCGAATCGATTCCTATCCAGCTGGAGGGGTATTCCTAAACACAAACCCTGCTTCTCCCGTCGGAGTCGCAAACAAGTCACCTTTGGTACGATTCAGGAGTCGCGAGTCCGATCAGATCGACATTCTCAGAGAACCACTCTGCCAAGGTTGTTCGGGACTCTAACCCGCCTTGGACTTATGCCAATGGCTCTCCGCACATCCTTACTACCTCCAGAATGCCACCACTGCTCGCGTCCCCGGCCTGAGTCGAGCTACTAGGCTTCGCGGTCGGAACGACTTATCCGGCCAGCTAAGTGTTAGGCTGCGTTCAACATGACATGAGGACGTACAGCGTATCGGTCCTTAAACGACTCAGACGGAGTCACTATGTTCAAACCTACACAAGACCCCGCCCGGTCTTAATTCATTAATCACATGGTTCTTTTCCACGATAGCAAATATAGCCAACCGTGACCCACCTCATCCTAAGGCTCACAGATGACGACGAGATAGAGGAGCTCAAGGCCGAGCTATGAGCGAGATAGAGCGAGGTGAGACACGACGGCGAGCGCGTGAGAGCTCGTCGGAACCAACGGCGGCAATGGCGCTCCGGCGCGGGGAAGAAGAAATGTGGCCTCACCCTTGACTCACTGTCACAACGGCGAGGTGGACGAGCAAACAGAGGCTATGGTGGAGCTTTGGGTGGTTCGAATCGAGCGGAGACGCGACGACGACGAGACGCGAGCTCGGCGTGGCCGCGGTGGCGATGGCGTCGCCCTCAGCCCGCCTCGGCTTGCACGGTGAAGAAGAGGAAATGGAGGTGGGGTGAGCTGGTGGCGTCGTGGCATACTTGAGGCACACCCTAGCCTGACTTGCGGGGCCAGTGCCGGCGTACAGCCTCCACGGCGCGTCCACGCGGCAGCGACGGCCTGAGGCCGGTCGGCCACTCGGCCAGACGGAGACAGTCATCAGACTCGCGATCACCCGACTGACGGCGAGATTTGGCGTCGATCAAACTCCTAAACCTTAGCTCAGTAGCGCCAACTTCCTAAACAAAAGTTTAAGCCCTATGTACCAGCTACCAAACTCCTTTAGAGACCAAAGTCTAATTCGCAAAGTATAGAGAGAAAATTTATGCCAAAGTTGAGTCCATGAAACTGAAAACTCAGTTTCATACTTAGAAAAATTCTAAGTGTTGAATCCAACCCCAAAACTGGCTTGTGGGACCCTTTTGAGCATGTTGTGCACATTTTCATGGGTTGGTCACAAAATAACTTTTGTTCCTTATAAAATTTACTACAACTTTGCTTTAGGTCGCTCAGACATGCAAACATCCTAAGCTACACTTTTTAATTAGTCAAACACATGAGCTCTAGGGGTCCAAATTGGTCAACCATGACTTGGAAACCTAATTAGGCAAAATGATCAACATGAACATTGTTCCTAATGACATTCTAAGTGTAACTAAGTTACTTACAAGCATTTCTAGCCACACCATGCATTGGTCACACAAGAATCAATCAAGGTATACACTGAAACAATGAAAAACATAAGAAATGTTGCAAATGTTTCATAGTCATGTTTCACATGTTTCATGATCTTGTTGCATAGTATTAACTAATATTGTTTCACTAAGTGAGTGGCACATGTTGCACTTAAGTGTTGCACACTTTACATTTCATAAAAGAACAACACACATGAAATATACAACACGTTGCAATGTTTCGAAATTATGTTTCATGTGCTATAAGTTCACGAAGGGATGCATGATGCTCATGTTCATGAAATGCAGTGCAAAAGTGAAGGCTAAACACCAGGGGTGTTACATATGTCACTTTGGAGAGTGACTTAGGTGGCCCATTGACCTCTCCTCGATGGAGATTTTATGGGCTTGGCTCGAGGTTAGGACCGAACGAGAAAGGTCTAGAGGTCCCTGTCCACTTCTGAGCGGGGTCAGGCAAGGCCATTGGGGCTCATCTACGTTTTTCTCCCCTGGCTTTGCTTGACGTGAGGTGGCCTCAAGCCCTTCGTGGGCCAGCCTTTGAACCTCGGTCGGTTGCCGCTCATATCGAATGAGACGACTACCACATCGTGACACGACACGAAGCGTTGTGATGCAAAAAATTGCATATGCAATGCTTGGATGTATGGGATGAATGAATGAATGTATGAATACATGCATGAGAATGGATGAATGAATGATCTTGCAATGGAAAGAAAAGTGGGGGTCGGTAAAGTTACCTCGATGGCTCAAGTGACAGGTTCAGGGAGCTCTTACCGAATACGTCCATGTGGGGTCTGGGTCCCACATTCATGATGGAGCTGGCGTAACCTACATGGGGCATCCCTCTTCTTCGTACCCGTCTCTCGGTAGTGGCCCAAGCCGTCTGACTGACCTGGGTGACCTGCCGGCCTCTCCTCGATGGAGATTCCATCGGTGGGTCCCTCCAAACCCTTCTAGGGAAGGCGGAGGCTAAAGCTTGTGGTGCGGGGACAAAAACTCTAGTCACGCTGGTGAGCAGAAACACTATAGCTGCTAGGGCATAGGTTTCTAGCGGTCCGACCAGCTTTACTCAGAGTTTGTTTCCGCACACCTTGCCTCTAGGTTTTAGCGCGAGAAAGGGGTCGGGCATCGAGAATGTCTACCGAATAGACACTCTTGCCAGCCCCCGAGTGAGGCCTGACCCCTTGCCATTACTGGGGTCAGGGGCTCGATAGCTAAATTAATGCGCATAAAGTAAGGGTGACCCATCTCTTGGTAGCGGCCCAAATCGTTCGATCGACTTGGGTGGCCTGCTGGCACAGGACTTACCTCGATGGCACGAGTGACAGGTTCAGGGAGCTCTTACCGGATATGTTCGAGCAGAATCCGGGTCCATCATTCGTAATGGGGTCGACATAACCCGCGTGGGGCATCCTGCTGCTCCCTACCCGTCCCTCGGTAGCGGCTAAGCCGTCTGGTCACTTGTATTGCCCTACTGGGATAGGACTTACCTACGAAGATAGAGGATGAGAACATCCCACTCAATTATTTAGTTAAGTAAATAAGCCAGGCGACGAACTTGTAATAAATGTACAAGTTCTTAAATTTCATTATAGCCAAACAGTTTTTAGCCCTTCTTCCATTTTTGTATAAAAAGGTTAGTGCATTTTGACCCTTTTCATTGTTAAGGTCGTAAAGCTCAGGGGGGCGGTGAGCAAATTCTGATCACGCTAGTGAGCAAAGGTGCCATAGCCACTGGGCATAGGTTTCTCACAGTCTGACCAGTTGTACTCAGAGCTTGTTCCCGCAACCCTAGCTCCTAGGTCTTAATGTGATAGGGGGTTAGGCACAGAGAAAGTAGGTCAGGTGGATAATCTCTTAGATGTGCACCGACACTTCTCGTGGCTAAGGCCAAAAAAGCCCAGGGTGTGGAAAAAACTTTGATCACACTGGTTAGCAAAGGCGTCGTAGCCGCCGAGGTGTAGGTCTCTCGTAGTCCGACCAGTTTTACTCAGCGTTCGTTTCTGCAAACCTCGCTTCTAGGCCTTAACGTGAGAGAGGGTCGGGCTTAGAGAATGTCTACCGGATAGGTATGCTCTTATTAGCCCCCGAGTGAGGCCCGACCCCCCACCATTGCTGGGGTCGGGTGTCACTAAAGGTCGGGGAGTTAGATAGCGAAACTGATAAGAGAAAGTGTGCATTTATTAAGGGTAAAAGCGACATAGCTGCTCGATGTTCTAGGCATTGACAAAGACTCCATCGTCGATGGTCTTGAGCTTGTAGGTGCCCGGTCAGAGCACCTCTGCGATGATGTACGGTCCCTCCCATGGTGGAGAGAGCCTGTGGCGGTCCTTGCTGCTCTGGATGAGGTGGAGGACTAGGTCTCTGACATTGAAGGCCCGACCCCGCACTCGATGGTTGTGGTACCAACGCAACGCTTGCTGGTACTTGGCCAAGCGGAGGAGGGCAACATCGTGCGCTTCATCTAGCTAGTCCATGGCATCCTCGAGGGATGCCTCGGCTCCCTATTCGTCGTATGCCCTGACCCTTGGTGCTCCATAGTTGAGGTCGATCGGGAGGATAGCCTCGGAACCATAGACCATGAAGAATGGTGTGTAGCCGGTGGCCCGGCTGGGAGTTGTCCTCAGGCTCCAGAGCACCGCGGGAAGCTCTATGACCCATCGTCTGCCAAACTTGTTCAACCGATTGAAGATCCTAGGCTTGAGGCCCTGTAGGACCATGCCGTTTGCGCGCTCGACTTGCTTGTTTGTGCGGGGGTGCGCTATGGCGGCCCAATCGACGCGAATGTGATATTCATCACAGAATTGGAGGAACTTCTTCTCGATGAACTATGTGCTGTTGTCCGTGATAATGGAGTTTGGTACTCCAAAGCGATGGATGATATCAAGGAAGAATAGCACGACTTGCTCGGACTTGATTGCGGAGATCGGTCGGGCCTCTATCCACTTTGTAAACTTGTCTATGGTCACAAGCAAGTGGGTATAGCCCCTGGGCACTCTTTGGAGAGGTCCAACCAGATCAAGCCCTTAGACCATGAACAGCCATGTGATGGGGATCGTCTAGAGTGCTCGGGCCAGTAGGTGGGTCTACCGAGTGTAGTACTGACACCCTTCATAGGTACGCACAATCTGTTTGGCGTTGGCTATTGTGGTCGGCTAGTAGAAGCCTTGATGGAATGCATTTCTGACTAGGGTTCTAGACACGGCATGGTGACCATAGATACCACCGTGGATATCGCTCAGCAACCGCTTCCCTTGTTCGATGGGGATGCAGCGCTGTAGGATCCTGGTGTGGCTTTGCTTGTAGAGTTCACCCTCAACAAGGACAAAAGACTTAGCATGACGCGTGAGCCGCCGAGCCTCTGTCTTGTCCATTGGTAGCACCTCATGGAGAAGGTAGTCGAGGTAAGGTGTCCTCTAGTCAGGAAGAGGATCAGGCTTTGTCACTGGATCCTCATCAAGCTCCATGACCTCGGGGTCGGATGGAGCCGATGGCTGGTTAGCCCTCGAGCCCAAGGCAGGCGGCCCATCACTGGCTTGTTCTGGCTCCTCATAGCAGACCGAGGGTTTGTGCTAATCGCTAGCAAAGATGCCTATCAGCATCGGCTCTCGACCGGAGGCCGCCTTCACCAGCGCATCGGCCACCTCACTGAGACACCTCAGGATGTGATTGAGCTCAAGGCCATCGAACTTGTCCTCTAGCTAGCAGACTTCTCGGCAATATGCGGCCATCTTAGTGTGTGGCAGCTTGCCTCCTTCATGACTTGGTCGATGACCAGCTGGGAGTCACCCTAGACGTTGAGGCATCGGATACCCAACTCGATGGTGATGTGCAGGCCGTTGATGAGCACCTCATATTCGGCCACATTGTTGGAGGAGGGGAAATGGATACGAACCATGTACCTCATGCATACTCCAAGGGGCAAAACGAAGACCAGCCCTGCACCAGCGCCTTTCTTCATCAGTGATCCATCGAAGTACATCATCTAATACTCCTAGTCGATGACTGCTAGCGGCATTTGGACCTTGGTCCACTCTGCAACGAAATCAGCCAGCACTTGAGACTTGATAGCCGTCCGGGAGGCATACGAGATGCCTTGTCCCATCAGCTCGAGTGCCCACTTCGTGATTCTTCCCGTGGCATCCTAGTTTTGGATGACCTTGCTGAGGGGGAAGGACATCACGACTATCACCGGATGTGACTCGAAGTAGTGGCGCAGCTTCCTCTTGGCGATGAGGACGGTGCATAGGAGCTTCTAGATTTGGGGGTAGCGGTCCTGGAATTGGACAGGACCTCACTAATGAAGTACATGGGGCACTGTACTTTGAGGGCGTGTCCCTCTTCTTCTCGCTCCACCACCAGGGTGGTGCTAACCACTTGCACGGTGGCCGCAATGTTGAGCAGAAGTGATTCTCCATTGGTCGAAGGAACCAGGATCGGAGCCTTTTGTCAGGAGCTGTTTGACCATGTCAAGTGCCTCCTAGGCCTTGGGCGTCCATTCGAAATGGTCAGCCTTCTTTAGAAGACGATAGAGGGGGAGACCTCATTCACCGAGGTGCGTGATGAAGTGGCTGAGCATGGCAAGGCACCTTGTAACTCACAGTACCCCCTTCATGTTCTAAATCGGGCCCATCCTTGTGATGGCTGAGATCTTCTCTGGGTTGGCTTTGATGCCATGCTCGGAGATGATGAAACCAAGCAGCATACAACTTGGGACCCCGAGAATGCACTTCTTGATGTTGAGCTTAATGCCGTTTGCTCGGAGTTTTGCGAAGGTATGCTCAAAGTTAGCTATGATCGGGTCCACCCATTTGGACTTGACCATGATGTCATTCATGTAGGCCTCAATAGTTCGCCCAATGAGGTCTCCGAAACACTTGAGCATACAACGCTGGTACGTAGCCCCTACGTTCTTTAGACCGAACAGCATTGTGAAGTAGCAGAATGATCTGAATGGGGTGATGAAAGATGTCATGAGCTGGTCAAACTCTTTCATCGCGGTTTGATGGTACCTAGAGTATGCATCAAGGAAGCAAAGGGTTTTGCACCCTGAGGTAGAGTCGACTACTTAGTCTATGCGTGGCAAAGGAAATGGATCCTTTGGACATGCTTTGTTGAGACCCGTGTAGTCAACACACATTCTCCATTTCCCGCTCTTCTTTCGTATAAGGACGGGATTGGCTAACCACTCTGGGTGGTATACTTTCCTGATGAACCCTGCCACCAATAGCTTCATGATCTCCTCACCGATGGCCCTACATTTCCCCTCATCGAAGCGACGCAGGTGCTGTTTCACTGGCTTGGAGCCTAGCCTGATCTTTAAGGCATGCTCGGTGACTTCTCTCGGAATGCCCGACATGTCTGAGGGTTTCCACGCAAAGATGTCTCTGTTACTGTAGAGGAAGCCGATGAGCGCACTTTCCTATTTAGAGGAAAGCATGGTGCCAATGCGCACCACTTTGCCTTTGGAGCCGCTAGGGTCAATGAGGACCTCATTGGTGCCCTCCACTAACTCAAAAGACCCGGCCAACTGCTTGGGGTTCGGTGCTTCCTCAGCGACCTCCTTCCCGATGGCCGCAAGCTCTTTGGAGTCAACGATTGTCGTGGCGTGATCGTAGCACTCGACCTCGCATTTGTAGGCGCGCTGGAAGGAGGTGCCGATAGTGATGACCCCGCATGGTCCTGGCATCTTCAACTTTAGATAGGTGTAGTTGGGGATAGCCATGAACTTCTCGTAGCATGGACGCCCTAGGATGGCGTGGTAGGTTCCATGGAACCCGCCACCTCGAAGGTGAGGGTCTCCATCCTATAATTGGATGCATCCCCAAAGGTGATGGGCAGATCGATCTACCCAAGTGGCATGGCCTGCTTTCCAAGCACAATGCCGTAGAAAGGCGCTCCAATCGGTCAGACACGCGATCGGTCGATGCCCATGGTGTCAAGCATTTTGGCGTACATGATGTTGAGGCCGCTGCCTCCATCCATCAGTACCTTGGTAAGCCGCTTTGTGCCAATGATGGGGTCGACCACGAGTGGATATCTCCCTAGTTGTGGGACGCTCTCTAGGTGGTCAGTCTGATCAAAGGTCATGGTGGACTCCAACCACCGGAGGAAGACAGGCACGGCTAGTTTGGCTGTATGGACCTCACGGCGCGTGAGCTTCTGGCGGTGCTTGGAGTCATAGGCCGCCGACCCTTCGAAGATCATGAGGCAGCCATCCAGCGTCAAAAAGCCATCATCCCTACCCTCGGTGTCGTCCATGGTTGGCTCAAGGTCCTTCCCATGCCCTCCCTTGTTGAAGCCTCCAGACAAGAACTGCTTCATGAGGCCATAATCCTTGTATAGATGCTTGATGGGGAAGGAATGGTTTGGGCATGGCCCCTTGAGCAGCTTCTCGAAGTGGTCTAGGGTACCCTCCATAGGCTTCTGGCCCCCCTTGTGGTCGGCGGTAGCCATGAGCGAGCCCTCGCATCGCTACTTGTTCTTCTTCTTGAAGGGATGGTTGGAGGCACCTTCGTCGACGTCCTCGTCCTGCTTTGCCTTGCCTTGGAGGTGGACGAAGATCGCTCCGACCGCCTCCTCGCCTGAGGCGTGGCTAGTGGCAATGTCAAGTAGCTCCTTGGTGGTTCACGGGCCCTTACATCCCAACTTGTGACCCAGGGACTCGTAGGTGGTCCTAGATAGGAAAGCTCCTATAACATCGGTGTCGGCGACGTTAGGTAGCTCGTTGCACTATCGGGAGAAGCATTGGATATACCCACAGAGGGTTTCTCTAGAATAATGTTGGCAGTGTTTGAGATCCCATGGGTTCCTAGGATGCTTGTACATGCCCTGGAAGTTCCCCACGAAGATCTCTTTCAGGTTCGCCCAACTTTGGATTCTGTTGGGCGGAAGGTGTTCCAACCATGTTCGTCCCGAATCGGCCAGGAATAATGGAAGGTTGCGGATAATGAAGTCATCATTATCTGCTCCACTGGCTTGGCAAGCAAGCTAATAATTCTCGAACCATAGTCCGAGGTTCATTTCCCCAAAGTATTTTAGGATGTTGGTTGGTGGTCGGTACCATGGCGGGAAGGCGGCGTTGAGGATGTGTCGGCCGAAGGCCTGAGGTCCCGGTAGGCCGAGGCTCGGGCTTTGGTCCTCACCACTATCGTAGTGTCTGCCACGACGAGGGTGGTAGCCATGGATAGCCCCCTCCCCTGCATCGCCATGGGTACACCTATGGGCATTGAGGGTGTCGCGCGCATCACGGTTGCGGCAGAGACGCTCATGCACCAGGACCAAGGTGCGCAGCCTGCCACCTTGCGATGCCTGGAGGACTGATGCATCCTTGTCGGGTCGCTCCAAGGGCGTGCGTTGACTGGCGTTGGGCTCACATCGTCAGGACAATGAGCTTTCGGCTTGCTATGCTGCCGCACGCTCAAGTAGCGTGCGAATCTCATGATGGGCCCGACGATCCTCGGGCGTTGCGGGCCCTAGAAGCCCACGGAGCAAGGCCACCACATCAGCAATGTTCTAGCTTGCCCGAGTGAAGTGTGGGATGGCTTCATCATCCTCGATGATCCTCTAGTTCACATCATGGGCCATGGCATGCGCGCACGCCCACCGTGTCCGTGGTGCTTGATCTCTCGATCGAGCTCTGTGCATTACTGCTCGAGCTGGAGTTGTGCTTCCTCGAGCTCTTGGTGCTGGGCCTTCAGCTGCTCCATCCGCAAGCGGGGTGGAGCCCCTATATCCCCCTCGACCTCATTATCGAGGTTGTTTATCGGGGTAGACTCCTCCTCGTGGATGCTTTTGATGTGTCCCTTGGGGGTACCTGCCATAAAACATTCACGAGAGAGGTGATGTCTCCCCCTGCTGTATTCAGAGGCGGAGGGCGACTCCATTTCTTCTATGAGGAGGTCGTGGAAAGACTCCATGACATATTCGGTCATCCCTACAAACTCGTCGTTCACGGGGAAAGGAGGCGTGTGTTGCACCACAAGGTGGCCAATGGTCTCTGTGGCGTTGCGGAGACCAAACAGGAGCACTATTGGGGCGCTCTGGATGGGGTATTCTGGAGAGAGCAGCTCCCCTCTAGCAAGTTGCACCATGACATTGACAAACGAGAAGGTGAGGTGTCCTAGGAAGGCACCGAGCTGGCGCTCTAACCTCCCATAGTCAAAATTGAGGAGCCAGTTGCTTTTGGGGGCACGGGCCTCCGATGCGTGCAGCTGTAGCTCTTCAAGTGCCTCAGCAATCGCATCATGGCCGGCAAAGTGGAGAGGTCAGACGGTGGCGGAAGCCATCGCCAAATCTCCCACCATCGTGACGATGAAGTCTAGGTCCCCGAAGCACATGTACGCGCCCGGGACCCAGCTGAGGTTGTGATTAGCCATCCGAGGCCTAGTGTGGATGTCGAGATGCACAAAAGGCCCCTACCTAGCACACCAACCGTTGGTGTTTTGAGTTGCCACCGACTAGTAAATTTCTAATATTGCGCATCTGGTTCGGATGGTGTGCTAAGAGGACACGAGATTTATACTAGTTCGGGCAGAATGTCCCTACATCCAGTTCATTGCTGCTGCTCATGTTACTAGCACTAAAAGTTCATAGTAGGGGTTACAAACGGTCAAGAGAGGGATAGGTCCCAAGTCTCTAGTGAGAGGAGCGAACGGGCGTCGAGAGCTCGGTCGCTTCCCGGCTGTGTGCATGTGTGTTTTGATCGGTTCGGAGTTCAATGGGGTCTAGTCTGAATCGATGCGATGTGTTGTGATGCCCTTTATAGGACGCCCTGATTTCCCTTTTATAGGCTAAGGGAAAGCATGGGTTATAGTGGAGGGAAAAGAGGAGGATGAGAAGGAGAAGTCCTCTAGGATCGTCGGGTCCTTCTTTTCCTTAACGTGGGTCCCACCAAACCTATAGACGTCAACAGGGATAGCTCCACATCATGGCCCTGTCCGTCATTGGCGCCATGTGCAGGCGTCATCTCCCGGTCGTGACGCTCCACTCTGTCCTAGCGAACATTGTGGTGAACTGATGCACCTGTCAGTGCTAGTACGAGGGTTAGGCAGAACAGCACCGATGTGCCCGATGATGTTCCTAATGTGAATCCCTAGGTATGGCCCATCACGGCCATAGGTTATATCGGGGCATGTCGGTCACCTCCTTGGTGTCAGAGCTTTGACCTAGGCCCATTCGCTTAGACCTGGAGTGGTTGTCGGCGGTATGGGTCTTCGTCGGGCGACACGGATCCCCCGGCCACGGGGTCGGTCGAGGCAGAGTCCCCCCTAGAGGCCAGGCAAGGTGGAGGCTACCCCCAAAGGCCGAGCGGGGTGAAGCTAGCCCTCAGAGGTCGAGCGAGGTGGAGCCAGCCCTCAGAGGTTGGGCGAGGCAGAGCCTGCAACCTCGATGTCGGGCGACGCTGAGCCCACCCTTAGAGGTCAGGCGAGGCGAGCTAGCCCTCAAAGGTCGGGCGAGGCAGAGCCCACAACCTCGATGTCGGGTGAGGCGGAGCCCGTGGCCTCAATGTCGGGCGAGGCGAAGCTCGCCCTCAGAGGTCGAGCGAGGCGGAGCGCAAACCCAAGGGTCGGGTGAGGCAAAGCCCACCCCCAAAGGTCGAGCGAGGCGGAGCCAGCCCTCAGAGGTCAAGCGAGGTGGAGCCCGTGGCCTCGGTGTTGGGCGAGGTGGAGCCAGCCCTCAGAGGTCAGGTGAGGCGGAGCCTACAGCCTCGGTGTCGGGCGAGGCGGAGCCCACCCTCAGAGGTCGGGCGAGGCAGAGCCAGCCCTCAGAGGTCGAGCGAGGTAGAGCCCGTGGCCTCGGTGTCAGGTGAGACAAAGCCCACGGCATTGGTGTCGAGCGAGGCAGAACTCACCCTCAAAGGTCAGGCAAGGCAGAGCACAAACCCAAGGGTCGAGCAAGGCAGAGCCAGTCCTCAGAGGTTGGGCGAGGTGGAGCCCATGGCCTCATTGTTGGGTGAGGTGGAGCCCACCCCTAGAGGCTGGGCAAGGAGGAGCCTGCCCCCAGAGGCTGGGCGAGGTGGAGCCTACCCCTAGAGGTCGAGCGAGGCGAAGCCAGCCCTCATAGGTCGGGCAAGGCGGAGCCCATGGCCGTGGTGTCAGGCGAGGCGGAGCCTGCCCTCAGAGGTCGGGAGAGGTGGGCCAGCCCTCAGAGGTCGGGCGAGACGGAGCCCGTGGCCTCGGTGTCAGGAGAGGCGAAGCCCATGTCCTCGGTATCGGGAGAGGCAGAGCCCACCCTTAGAGGTCAGGCAAGGCAGAGCCCATAGCCTCGGTGTCAGGCAAGGTAGAGCCCACCCCCTAGAGGTCAGGCGAGGTGGAGCTTGCACACCTAGGGGTTAGTTGGAGCTGTAGTCACGCTCTTGACTGCTTGGATGAATCAATGTTGATGGTTATTAGCTCCTCCGCTTTGGGTACCCTAGTATTGGTCCCCGATAGTTAGGAGATATAGGTTTATAATAGGTGGCTACTAAAACAAGTGATAAGTTAATAAACACCAACAGTATCCAAGGTGGAGGGGCATTGCAGGTTTGGCTCTCAGTGATAGCTGCTATCTCTAGTGAGGTGGAGAAGGGCAGTGCTTGGTGGTGTGGTTGCCTAAGAGCAAGGCAGCACAGGGAGGGTAATGGTAAGGAGTAGCAATAGGAATATAGGAAAGGCAAAATCTTGGGCCTTAGGGCTCATCGGCGATAGAGGAGCTCTAGCGTCGAAGAGGAAGGCGATGAGGTTGAGGTGCTCTGGGTCAGAGCAGAGGATGACAAGGTGGTGGTGTGGTACGGCACCAGTGATGGAGTTCGATGCGGTGGAGGCGGCTTGGCACGGTCGCGACGGGGACGAGGCAGAGCATGGCGTCAAGGTTCCATGCTCGGCGAGGGGCAGCAGCTCAGTTATGGGGTGCTCAGTGAGGATAGGGTCAGTGCTTGACATGAACATAGCTTGACGAAGAGGAACCCAATGCTGCTATAGTGCACTACTAATGAGGAGCCGGTGGCAAGGAGGGATGTCCACCGGGGTTTAGGTACGGGCTTGGCACGATGGAGATGGAGGTGGAGCATGGTGAGGATGGTGGACGCAACAAGGTGGGGGCACTGCTTGTCGGTGTCCGTGGTTCCACAAGGAAGGAGGCGCTGGGTTTGGAGTCGGCTAGAGAAAGGTGGACCCGACATGTTCTGGGCACAGCAAGGTCAGCTAGTGGCTTAGGGATGAACGGTGAGGTCATGCGCGGCTAGCTACTTGGCGAACAGAGCAAAGGCATGGCGAAGAGGATGGTGGCATTGCAGACATGTTGAAGATGGAGCTCGTGGTGGTCGACAAAGCAGACGTGACCAGTGAGGGAGGAGCAGGCGGATGCAGTGGTGGAGCTCTAGCTCGGCGTGGCCGTAGAAGACGACATCGCGGTGATGTGGTGCGGTATGACATCGAGGCCGTGGTGGCGAGGTCAGTAGACCAAGGCAGCGTAGCACGAAGAAGGAAGGTGGCGGTGCTATGGCACGGCTCCGACATCGGCTTCTAGAGAGGACGCCATGGTGAGGAAGAAGGGGTGGATGCGGCACGGACATGGCACTATGGTTTAGAGGTGGAAGAGGAGCAGGTGGGAGTGGTAGCTATGGCAGGGAACCAGGAGAAGAGGAGCGGTGACTGCGGCTTAAATAGCGGCACCGGGTTAGGTTCCAGGGTGCGGACGGTGATGCCTCGGCGTCTGTACAGTGGTAGGGTACGTGGTGTGCATCGAACGAGAGATGCCGGGCACGGACGCCCAAACCAGCACGGAGCGCGCTAGCGGCGGCGACTAGGAGCAGTCATGCTCCAGCTAGGGTTTAGGGCAGGGGCACGGCTAGGGCTCGCTGGGGAGTGACATGGGCCAAAGGGGAGGAGGTGGGCTAGCGGGGAGAGAAGGAAGGAGAGTGCTGGTTGGGTCGGGTAAGAGGGTTTGAGCTCAAGGGAAAAGGAAAGGATTTCCATTTATAATTCAAGGGGATTAAGAGATATTCAATGGGGATTTGAGATGAATTTGCCATGAATTTGAGATGGATTCAATGAGGGAATTTTTGCTATGGCTTGGTGCACTCCAAATGAATTCAAAACCATAACCAACTCAAGAACGAAGCTTGCACCTGTAGTCCAAGTCTATATGAATGCAACAAATTATCGGTAAGCTCTCCTAGGTTTTACTAAGGTTTGACCTAGCGACTACACGCTTCACACATTGTAGGAAAAAAATTAAAAAGCTCATATTTCGGTTGCACGAAAACCCGAGATGTTACACTAAAGGTTTGGATTCAATTGGTGAGGACTCCTCAATACTCAACCTAACTTTTTCCTGGAGGGATTTAGTTCTTATGATGAAAGAAGAGTGTTTGTCTATGAAGTGCTCAAGGAGTTCTACTTGTTCCATCATAGTTTTGTGTGCAAAATGACCTCCGGAAGTCATGTCTAGGCTTAGGTTAGCATCCATGTCAATACCCAAACAAAAGAGTCATAGTAATATGCTGTTGGGTAAAGACAAGTCTAGGCCGACGTGTATTAATGCTGAAAATCTAGCCCAGGCTACACCTATAGGGGGTGTTTGGGACTGCTTCGCTCCATGTTTTCAGCTCCATTCCACATTTTTAGCCAAACGATTTTAGCTCCACACACTCTGTTCGAGGAAAAAGGGTGGAGTTATGAGAGCACCGAAAGAGGTACTCCACAAACTTTAGTTTTCTATGGAGCTGCTCCACTATGTAGTTTGTGGAGCAGTCCAAAACACCCTCATAGACTCCTTCTCGTACTGCTGAAAGTCAAGGATCGCCCTTGGTAGAGAGTTGATACGGGAACCACTCGTCTCTGTCTAGATCTCGTACCTTGACACGCAACACCCTGACATGGCCTAGCTCAGCAGAAGCAGTCATGTACTAGACCATCAAGGTGGCTTGATGGGACGGGACATAACGGTAACCTACCACATTGAACGCTTGAACCGACAAAGGGTCGAGCTCTGAGCCCAGACCAGCCATGACCTCGAGCCCACGCACATGTAGATATCAACGTCTCCACAATCACTTCACGATCATGAAGAGGCTCTGGGGCTACTGTCGGGGTTATGATACCCAGGGTATCTCAAGACACCGATTGGTCAGCCGCTCGGGCGGCCCACAACGGCCAAGCAAACACAAGCCCGGTAACCGTGGCCCATCTAAGCCGCCTAGGCCAAGCACAAAGGCGAGTGGTCTGTCATAACCTTTCCCTTCTCCTTTCACTACGGCCTACACAACGCCGCACAACCTCTCCTCCATTCCGACCTCCGAAAGGAACGAGGAGAGGTTGAGCTCCACCAACTACGCCTGCTCTGACATGGGCAGGCACGCCCCACTCACTCCACTAGGACTGAGAGGATAGCTATCTCCTTAATCAGGACAGACGCTATCCCTGTGCCATGTTGCGTAGACAAGACAGCACCGCTAGGTGATGACGACAGATATGATGACCCACCATCCAAATATGGCCTAATGAGACGGGCGTATGGCCCCACCCACTACGGGATGGGGCTCAAGACTATGGCCTTGACTTTCAAGACCAATCAAGCCAATGAGGGCCATGACCCCGAGGCTCGGGATCGACGCCACCGGCTCCATGACTAGGAAGATAGCCGACGACATGGAGCGGCTACCTACTCCCGTAGTGACGCCACTAGAAGGACGGGAGACGATGACGAAGGCCACGGCGAGCTCACATCACACAGGACAGCTGGCGAACCACCACCGTGTCAACAGTGCCGTCACAACTGGTACTGTAGCACCACGCCACACCATGCTGCGATATGGGCACAAGACCATGACGACAACCACGCCTAGACGTACGTTGATGCCAAGAGAAGGCAGCCTTCCTTGCAAGCCAAGCTAGCTAGTTTTCCCTCCCTCAGGCTCACGACCACTCGGTCGGGAGAACCTATCTCTCTGTATGTAACCTGGCCTCAGACTCTATATAAGGGTAGCCAGGGCGCCCTTCCAAGAGGACGGACTCTTAAGGCTTCATTCGGGTAGTCCCTCGCCACTCTCCTACTTCTTTCTATCTTCTTGCATACCCCATTGTAAGAACTTCAAAGCATTCAGACGAGTAACACGCAATCGAACTATCTCTAAGACTAGACGTAGGGCTCTGGCCTGAACTATTATAATTCCTTGTGCCTTTAGATGCTACCATCGTCTTCCTAGAGCAGCGTGACATACGTATAAATTCACTCGTCGAGTGACAAAACACCGACACATAGGCTTGCAACATATCTGGAAAACATCTAGAAACACTTGAAACACAGCGTCGCCGCGTGGCCATGACTGCCTAGTGGGGAACTACGGTGGCACAGGTCTCCCCTTCCTATCGATGACGCGAGGCGGATGGGGGCGCAGGCGCAGCCCTCCCCTGCTTCCCCTTCCATGACGAGAGAGGTGGATTGGCACGGCGCTAGATGGTGGCGCTCCCGATCTCGTGTTGGCGCGAGCTGTCGCCACTCTGATGGAGAAGGTCGTGGCGGTCCGGAGGCGCAGTGGAGAGGAAGGAATGCGGGCAGCCGGGAGACGCGCTGGAGAGGGATCAAGGCGAGCGGCCGTGCTCGCGCGCGGTGGAGATGCCGGTCGTCGGGCCAGCGATTGCCGTGGAGAACGTCAGGCGGTGCGACGAAGGAGCGCGTCCGCTCGAGCTGCGGGTGATTTTTTCTAGAAAATGGAGAGAGTAGGCTATGGTTACATATGTGTGGACGAGAGGCTACGTCTATTGGGCTATTGGGCTGGTGTTGCAGCCCGCGAACGGGAGGGTTCGGAGGATGGGGATGTCTTCACCCCTAGCATTTTCGTAAAAAATATATATTTTGCCGAGTGACCAAACCGATACTTGCTGATCTAGAAAACCATCGGATCTCCCTTAAAAAAAACCAACCGATCCACAAGCCCTAGCTGTTCTCTTCTCCACTCCTGGCGGCGGCGACGGCGACGCCGATGGAGACTGTATCGAATAGAAAAGGGGAGAATAATCTTGGCTCCTCAGAGGTAGAGGACCAAGGCGCCGGAGAGATCATTGCGCAGCAGGGAGAGGAAGGGCCAACGACGAAGAAGCCATGCGATGAAGACGAAGAGGAGAAGCTGCTCACAATTCTGAACAGGTTCCGCAACAATTGGTTGGAGACGATGACTCCGTTCGTCGGTCCCTTGGACGCAACCAGTAAGTTCTCGGACTCTCCACATAATTATATGACTCAAGATCTACATAGTCCCCTATGAAATTGGAGTAATTTGTTAATTGAGCTACTGCTGTTTCGGTCCAGCTGGGACGGAAATTGGACCCAAGCATTACCCAGAGTCAGGGCCGCCCCGCTACGGCGGTATCGATTACGACGCCTATGAGATTGTCTCGATCAAGGTTACCGAGATCAAGGAAGGCCAGGAGTGGCCTCTTCATGTCTTTGGCCTCGTCTCTGTGCGCGACTCCATGGATTATAAGCGCAACTTGCTTTTCCATCGCTCCAAGGAAAACTGTCAAGTCCTCACCGCAGAGGTATCTATGGCCGAGCTGTTGTGCTGTCTGTCGCTCTCTCACCTTATCTTGTCCTGTTCATCAACTGCAAATTTGAATATTTAGCATACAGCCTATGTCAAATTTCAGCAGGCAAGAATCTTGGTTCATCATGTATGCCCTGAATTATACTTCAATCTGTGACGGTCATGGACCAACCAAGTAATTCAGCCAGTAAATTGTGTGATAGGGGAGAATATTGTTGCTTCATCACAAGTTTCAGTAGCCACCAACAAATTACCTTCCTTGAATTTCTTAGATAGGGGACTCCATGTATTTAATTAGTTGATTTGTTCTTAATTTGGTAGTTGGATCAAGTAAATATCCATAAAACAACCTGTACAACTTATCTTTCACATTTAGGAAAAAATGATAAATATTCGCATGGACCAACATTAGGTGGTTAAAACTTTACGCAAAGATTATTCAGTATCCATTTTCTCAGTGCATTTCTGTTTAGTTATGTACCAGTCATTGTTGTAATGTTTGCTGCCTGTGGTATTATTTTAGCAAATAAGCAATGCACAATAAGTTTGTTATAGGTTGTGCTCCTTATTTTATCCCAAAACACCTTCCTGCCACATCCTTTCAGTCTTATCTTGTTTATTGGAAATTTGGACTGGCGTCTTAAACCAGATATACCTTGCAGGATCCTTACTTGGAGCTAACAGGTCCTAGCCGTGCTATTGTAACACCCTAAAATTTGCTTCTCTTCAAATAGAGCTAAAATGATTTAATTTTGTATTTTTATGCACATAAAAACATGGGGAAATAATAAATTTTTATTAGATTAAAATTTATCTTAAGGTAGAAACGTGTTTGTTGCATTCATGCTGGTCGCACCTTGTGTTTCTATGTGTAAAATATGTTTTTTAATATATTTAGGAGACGAATATCTATCTCTATGAATTCTCCAGCTTCTTTCTGGAATTTAATTCCTACCTCCTTCACCTTAATCTTTATGTTTTAAGTTCCCAACAATCTTTTCATGAGCTCCAAATACTTTATTTGGGTTCATCATGTTCCAAAGTGTCTCTGGGAATTTTCCCAAATTTTTGGAGGTCTCGGAGTATTTTTCGTGGCTTAAATATCAATTCTGGACTTTTTCAAAATTATTTTATTCGTGAAATTAATTAATTCTGAAAATAAATAATATATCTCATTTTCCAACCAACTCTCAAAGCCCATGTGCAATAATCCTAATAAATCTTAAAGGGTCATGCATTTATTTACTAGTGGGCTTTAATGATTATTTAGGTCCATTAGTAAATGTGGAGGGTGCAACATCAATTAGTACCATATTGCTAGTTGATGTAAATGTGGGGAGTTTTTCTCCCTATAAATATGTACCAAACCCTTGGATAAAGCACATCAAAACTACCGTAAAGGGAGCCCCTAGTTTGGGGAATTTCTCGTGTAGTAAATTAGATTTTTCTCCTGTCGTCGTCGCCGCCGCGCTGCTCGTCGTTGTAGACCCGTCGTCGACTGGAAGAAGGCCCTAGGAGAGTTCATCGTCTTCTTCTCTTATTCCCTATGCTCTTGGCTCGTCAAACCGTGGCCTCTAGGGCCCAAACCAAGAGCTCTAGGGAGCTTCTCGTCGCCGGTAATGGAGGTCCGCCGTGTCCGGCCGGTGACTCTCTCTCCCCCTCCTTTTTAATTTGGGCCGTCCAGATTCAATCCAACGGTCTAAGATCGCCCGTACCCCTTCGTTGGGTTTATTTGCAAAAGAGCCCTTGCAGTTTCGCGTAATATAACTCGCAGTCCACGGCGCACTTTCAGAATACGTTTTCCTATTCCGAAAGTCTAGTTTCTTTCTAGTAGATTCATAATACGTTTTCTCTTTTAGAAAGCGCAAAATCCGTCTGTTAGATTCAAAATATGTTTTCTTCTTTTGAAAACATAGTTTCTTCGGTTGGATCCAAAATACGCTTTCATCTATTTATAGTTTTGCCACTAGTCTTATTTAAGCCATAAAATCTTTGTTTTAACTCCGTTTTGATCCTTTCAAGTTACGTTAGATTCATAATTGAGTAATCTACATGTTTATCCTACTGTTAAATATATTTTTAACTTTTGAAATTTGAGGTTAGATTTAATCTATTATTTTATTAAAGAAAATATTGTTTAATTCATAACTTTTTCGTTAAAGCTCCGATTAGAGTGTTTTTCGCGTCTATGTGTTCGTAGTGAGACATAGATTTGTTTTATAAACTTTTCATCTTGATTTTATGTTTGGTGTACTGTTCTAATTTAGATCTATTGTTTGTTTCGTGTATGATTGCATGGATGCGTGTATGGTGCTTTATGATCATGTCCAGTCGGTGAGCTTTACGTTGGTAATATAAAAGAAGTTGGTGATGCAAAAGAAGTCCTTTGGAGGTTACAATTCAATAGAAGAAGGATCTGAGTTTAAGGCAAGTATAGCATGGGATCTTTCTAGCTGTCCTATTCACCTTAATATCATTTTAATCATATGCATGTGTCTACCTTAACAACTATAGTAATTTTTCTAGCTAGTTGATATCCTGGATTCCTTGATTTCTATGGGTTATTGCATTGGGTATTATGATGCTAGTGCTCAACTAAAGCCATGATCTTATAACTTGCCTAATGTTATATGCAATAAACATTAAAAGATGCTTTTTAGCAACATGGAACAAGGGGGCTAGAGCATTGGGCTGTTTTTATGGTGCTCTAGATTCCTCTCCCTAAGGACTTACAGTACAGCTGTGGGGGCTACATGACTCTGGCTTTAGCTCAATTTGAAGACATTTTCTACCTTGTTAGTGGTAACTTTATGGTGCAAGAGGGACTTTAACAGGTATGATCTCAGCCTGTCAAGATGGTGCACTTTGGTTTCATGATATTTTGTTAGTCACTCCTTGGAGGGGGGTTCATGCTTATTGATGGGGAAACCTTAGCGGCCCTAACTTGTTAGATGAACCTTTGAAATGCTTCATAGTGAACCCTACCGACCTCCTTGGTTGTGGGTCAAGAGATTGTCCACCTCGGGCGAAAGGGTAAATCACGACTCACAGTGAAAGTGTATAACCTCTGCAGAGTGTAAAACATGTATATCAGCCATACTAACGGTCACGAGCGGCCTTAGACCCTTACGGAATAGATGAAGAACACGAATGATACCGATTATGAAGATGCACACTAATGATTATTGTTTATGTTGTTCATTATTCATGTTTACGTGATCATGTGTTTATGTGGGCTTGTGAATAAACTTGTTGCCATCCAATTGCTAAAAGATGACTCATTAAAAGCTAATCGCATTTAACCAGTATTAGCCTTTTGAGCCTCATAAACCCTATATTATATTTGTTGAGTACGACATGTACTTACGCTTGCTTTACTTTTTAAATCTTTGGAAAAATCTCGGATAGGTACCAGATTGCTAGTCTAGAGGAGTTAGGCTTGTGGTCGACCAGTCAGTTGTCCCTGTGGATTGGAGTCTTCACCCAAAGATCGGAGTTGTCTTTTCGCTGTTTGCTGTCTAAGGTTATATCATTTATACTAAGTACGATATATATTGAGCATTGTCTTTTGATATTACCCTTATTTGTAGCTATATATGAGATTTGACTTCCTAGGCTCACATATAGTGTGTATCTGATTTTGTTCTTCAAAGCTGGTGCTACAAAGTGGTATCAGAGCAATGCTGACTGTAGGATGCAAGCCTAGTAGAAACTGGCCATTTTAAGGTTTAGAAGTTGCTACAAAAACCCTTGCTCTATGAACCTTTATATTTTTTTCTCTACTATATTTCTACCCTTGTTATTCATCTCTATCTTGGTGCTTATTTTAAAATCTTTGTTATCATCTTCACTCCTTTATTTGATATGCTTTTAGAACTGTTTCTCACCATCTTTTTGCGTAATCTAAAGATGAGTCTTAGAATTGTTACCCCTAATACAATGAGGACGATAGTATCGTAAGTTGAGTCAATGATTGAATTGTGCACCTTTAGTGCTTTGTTTAATTATCATTATGCTTCTGCTTCTTTTAAATCTTTATAATGATTGCAATGATCTTGTTGGGTGTTCCCATAATTTCATTTAGTTTATAGGCCTAAGGTATAAGAATTAATGAAATAAATAGTCGGATTTTGGTTCTCTCCTATTTTCTCTATCGTGCCTTCGGAGTAACCTATCTTTATCAGTTTATATCTCTGCCTTTGGACTACCAAAAATCATGACAAAATTCTGGACAACATTATACTTTAATATCTCTCTGACCATAAGAATCACCTTGATAGCTATGTTGGTTATGGAGTTATGAAAATCGTAAGATGATACATCGATGTTGTTTGAAGCCTAGAATAGTTTCTGTTGTGCACTGCTTTCGACTACCTGAACTGCAGAATTTAGAAAAGTGTTCTATAAGGAAATTGTGGAGAATTTGATAAGATTTCGAACAATATAAACTATAGCTCTATTAGATTAACAGAATGAGAGTTACAGCTATTTTACTGCGCTGTTGTTTTTCTGCTCGCGAGGAATTTTAGATTTCTTATTCTTGCTCATACACGATAGTATTATTGGGATGTCAGAATGTCTTGATACTAGTTAGCTCATGTGGAAGAAGGTGCAAGCTACCCTTTTTGTGTCCCCTAGTTTAATTTTTCTTAAGGGGGTAGCCAAGTTAAAAAATTTGCAAGATGAAGTATCATACGTTCTAGTTTACACAGTGGAAGCATGGTGGGTCCATAACCCACAAGTCCTAGGATCGAAACCTTTGGAGGAACAAACACCTTTGGAGGAGATCATTAAGATAGACAATCATGCCTATACAAACTATCCAACTAAGAAGGGTCCGAATGCTGAAGGTGCCATATGAAGTTCAGTTATGCTCTCTAGCTCTCACTTGAAAGAATCAGTTAATCTGATGAGAGAGGTGGTACTCAAGGATGTGAGAGAAACTCAGAGAGTTTTCAATGATGATATTGGATTAGAGGTTCAAGGGAGGTTTAACCAAGATCATCAAGATATTGATAATGCTATTAGAGAAGGTTTTAAGTTTGTTTAGATCAAGAAACCTCAGCTAAGTATTTGAAGTAGTGAAAAAAGGGTTCAAGTAAAACTTAAGTATTAGCTTTGCCAGAACAGGACAAGAGCTTTATATCTACTATGACGCATGTTGTCAAGATGTGGGATGTGTCCTTATGCAAGAAGAAAAAATAGTACCTTGCTTATTAAGTCAACTAAGAAAGCGTGAGTTGGATTACCCAACATATTATGTGGAGTTATCCATTGTGGAGCATGGAAGTGCTAGCTTTTGGAGCGTAAAAGTGACATCTAAGTGGATCACAAGAATCTAAAGGATATCTTCACTAAGATGGTTTTGAGCTTGTCACATCATTGTTGGATTGAAGCCTTCAAGGTTTTATGACTTAGAAAAGTGCTATCACTTGGAGAAGCAAAAGTCGTCGATGTCTTTAGCAAGAGAGTTATGTTAAGAAGATTCAAACGACATCATGGACTAAGAATAGTCGTTTGAGAGTTGAGCAACTTGATTTGAGCATCTGAAGTCATTAATGTTTTAAAGTTGACAATAGAATCTATTTTAGACCAAGAAAGTAAGGAAGCTCCGTTGGAAGGTGAAATTTTAAGAAAAAGAATTGATATTATGGACTAAAAAGGAAAGGTGGCCTAGTGATTGGACTTACCTGAGTATTGTTTGGAGTACCTTTCAGAATTTTGGAATCAATTTGACAAGTTACTTGGAGTATGGTTAACAGGTATGTAAAGTAGAGAAGAATCCAAAGGTGGAGAATCTGTATCTCTTTTATCACCATCTTCCGAATCTCGAGGACGAGATTCATCTTAAGGGGGTAGAATTATAACACCCTAAAATGTGCTTCTCTTGAAATAGAGCTAAAATGATTTAATTTTGTATTTTTGTGCTCACGAAAACATAGAGAAATAATAAATTTTCATTAGATTAAAATTTATCTTAAGGTAGAAACGTGTTTGTTGCATTCATGCCGGTCGCACCTTGTGTTTCTATGTGCAAAATGTGTTTTTTTAAATACATTTAGGAGATGAATATCTATCTCTAGAAATTTTTCAGCTTCTTTCTGAAATTTAATTCCTGCCTCCTTCACCTTAATCTTTATGTTCCCAAGTTTCCAACAATCTTTTCATGAGCTCCAAATACTTTATTTGGGTTCATCATGTTCCAAAGTGTCTCTAGGAATTTTTCTCAAATTTTTGGAGGTCTCGGAGTATTTTTCGTGGCTTAAATATCAATTCTAGACTTTTCCAAAATTATTTTATTCGTGAAATTAATTAATTCTGAAAATAAATAATATATCTCATTTTCCAACCAACTCTCAAAGCCTATGTGCAATAATCCTAATAAATCTCAAAAGCCCATGTATTTATTTACTAATGGGCTTTAATGATTATTTAGATCCATTAGTAAATGTGGAGGGTGCAACATCAATTAGTACCATATTGCTAGTTTATGTAGATATCGAGAGTTTTTCTCCCTATAAATATGTACCAACCCCTTGGACAAAGCACATCAAAACTACCGTAAGGGGAGCCTCTAGTTTAAAAAATTCCTCGTGTAGTAAATTAGATTTTTCTCCTCCTCTCGCCGTCGCCGTCGCCGCCGCACTACCCGACGCTGTAGACCTATCATCGACCGTAAGAAGGCCCTAGCTGAGATCGTCGTCTTCTCCTCTTTATTTCCTGTGCTCTCGGCTCATCAAACCGTGACCTCTAGGGCCCAAACCAAGCGCTCTGGGGAGCGTCTCACCGCTGGTAATGGAGCTCTGCACGTCGGTTTTCTTCTCCGGCCGGTGACTCTCTCTCCCCCTCCTTTCTAATTTGGGCCGTCTAGATTTAATCCAACGGTCCAAGATCTCCCGTACCCCTTCGTTGGGTTTATTTGCAAAAGAGCCCCTGCAGTTTCACGTAATATAACCCGTAGTCCACGACGCAGTTCCAGAATACATTTTCCTATTCCGAAAGCATAGTTTCTTTCTAGTAGATTCAGAATACATTTTCTCTTTCAGAAAGCGTAAAATCTCTCAGTTAGATTCAAAATACGTTTTTTTCTTTTGAAAACGTAGTTTCTTTGGTTAGATCCAAAATACTCTTTCATCTATTTACAGTTTTGCCATTAGTCTTATTTAGGCCATAAAATCTTCGTTTTAACTCCGTTTTGATTCATTCAAGTTGCTTTAGATTCGTAATTGAGTAATCTACATGTTCATCCTACTGTTAAATATATTTTTAATTTTTGAAATTCGAGGTTATATTTAATCTATTATTTTATTAAAGCAAATCTTGTTTAATTCATAACTTTTTCGTTATAGCTCGGATTAGAGTGATTTTCGCGTCTATGTGTTCGTAGCAAGACGTAGATTCATTTTACAAACTTTTCATCTTAATTTTATGTTTGGTGTATTGTTCTAATTTAGATCTATTGTTTGCTTTGTGTATGATTGTGTGGATGCGTGTGTGGAGCTTTATGATCATGTTCAGTCGGTGAGCTTTGCGTTGGTGATATAAAAGAAGTTGGTGATCCAGAAGACTGAGTTTAAGGCAAGTATAGCATGGGATCTTTCTTGCTGTCCTATTCACCTTAATATCATTTTAATCATATGCATGTGTCTACCTTGGCAACCGTAGTAATTTTTTAGCTATTTGATATCCTGGATTCCTTGATTTCTATGGGTTATTGCAGTGGGTAGTATGATGCTAGTGCTCAACTAAAGCCATGATCTTGTAACTTACTAATGGTATATGCAATAAACATTAAAAGATGCTTTTTAGCAACATGGAACAAGGAGGCTAGTGCATTGGGCTGTTTTTATGGTGCTCTAGATTTCTCTTCCTAACAACTTATCTATAAGCGAACATCCGGAACTTACAGTACAGCTGTGAGAGCTACATGACTCTTGCTTTAGCTCAATTTGATGACTTTTTCTAGCTCGTTAGTGGTAACTTTATGGAGCAAGAGGGGCTCCGACAGGTATGATCTCAGCCTGTCAAGATGGTGCACTTTGGTTTCTTGGTATTTTGTTAGTCACTCCTTGGAGAGAGGTTCATACTTATTGATGGGGAAACCTTAGCGGCCTTAATTTATTAGACGAACCTTTGAAAGGCTTCATAGTGAACCCTGCCAACATTCCTTGGTTGTGGGTCAAGAGGTTAGCCGTCTCGGACGAAAGGGTAAATCATGACTCCGAGTGAAAGTGTACAACCTCTGCAGAGTGTAAAACTGGTATATCAGCTGTGTTCACGGTCACGAGCAACCTTGGACCCTTACGGAATAGATGAAGAACACGGATGATACCGATGATGAAGATGCACACTCATGATTACTGTTTATGTTGTTCATTATTCGTGTTTACCTGATCATGTGTTTATGTGGGCTTGTGAATAAACTTGTTGCCATCCAATTGCTAAAAGATGACTCATTAAAAGCTAATCGCATTTAACCAGTGTCAGCATTTTGAGCCTCATGAACCCCATGTTATATTTGTTGAGTACGATATGTACTTACGCTTGCTTTACTTTTTAAATCTTTGGAAAAATTCCGGATGGGTACCAGATTGCTAGTCTGGAGGAGGTAGGCTTGTGATCAACCAGTCAGTTGTCCCTGTGGATTGGAGTCTTCACCCAAAGATCGGAGTTGTCTTTCCGCTGTTTGCTGTCTAAGGTTATATCCTTTATACCAAGTACGATATATATTGAGCATTGTCTTTCGATATTACCGTTATTTGTAGCTATATGTGAGATTTGACTTTCTAGGCTCACATATGATGTGTATCTGGTTTTGGTCTTAAAACCGCATGCTACACCTATTGCATTGATTGATCCTCCAGAGTTTGAGGTTGAGCTCAGAGTCATTGGCAGCAATCCATCAGAGGACAAAATTTTAAGTGCTGCAATTTTCAGATACAACAACAATAGCTATGGTGAAAGTTTGGCTGGCCTGGTCCAGACTCGCATAGTGTCAACTAAGCGTAGCACAATAGAAGTAAAATACTCACATCTGAAAGTGCCACTGGAGGCAACCATTGAAATACATCACTCGGAAGGATCAAGTGATTTCCATGGAATATTTTTTGCCCATATGTTTTATATGGGTGAAGACAAAATAGTGTTGCTTAATTCCAGTGATCGTAATGTAACAGTTGAATCTGATGGCAGCATTCCACTTTCAAGATGTGTTGTTCTAGTTGATGAAGACGCAGAGCTGACACTGGATGTGAAGGCGTGGCAAGGTGAAAATGAACAGGATGGTGTTGTACGACATGCTGAGTTTCCTGCTAAATTCCACAGTAAGAGTGATGGAGAGTTTAATGTTGGGTTTTATAAGATGCGTGTTTCTGTTTTTTGGTCAGTGTTGTGCTAGTTAAGTGATGCTTTGCAGGTGTTGCATTCTATCAGGATTATCGTTCGAGGTTAGGTTATGCAGATCTACGTCAATGTGTCAATGTAACTCACTACTTGTGCCTGGTACCATTATCAACGGGTAACGGGTTCATGTTGAAGTATAACTGCTATCTCTCGGTTAATATTTTCATAAAGTTGTTCTCGCCAGTACAAAAGCATTCTTGGATGCAATTTTTTCGACATGTGATGAGTATTAAATAATAACATTACCGCAATGTTTACTTTTGCAAATCAGTCATGTTGATTTTGGACCAATACCTTATTTATTTCAAACTAATATTGATTCCATCGTTTTGGAACCAAGTTATCTTGGTCTATATTACTAAAGCAACTTCAACCAACCTTTTGAAAGCTTAGAAATGTACCTTTCCGAAAATGCCTTGAGAATGTTTTGACCCTATGTTTAAACATATATTTTATACAGAGAAATAAACATTTCATGAATATTCAGAGTTAGAATTTGAGCTCACACTCAAATTCAAACTGTGACTCTTCTATTCAAAAGTATTTTATAAAACTTTATTTACAAAAGTGCTTTAAAAACCTTCTTGAAAACATGACCCCTTTTTGTTTGGAAGATTTCGATTTAAACATAGAGCTACTTGTGCTTAGTCTTATTTGGGAATATTTTGGTATTAAAATATATCCTCTACCTTTTCTCAAACCCTAAACTCATTTACTTTTAGGAGATCAAATGATTTGTCTAAAAAGATTTGCTAAAACTCTCTTTCCAAAATTAAGTGATCATTTATCTCTAAAGACAAAATAATCAAAGCATTGTTTTGAATCGAGCTCACCCTCAAATCCAAGGTATAGCTATTCTGATTCCTACCATTTTACACCTCTCCTTCCAGATTATTTTTTTTCTAATTAAATTGGTGCATCTCATATAGTACTAGATGCATGCGTGATGTGGAGCTCTTTTGTCTTTCTTTGATTTTTGGTGTGGTTCATTTGACTTGAAAACTTATTCATATATATCCAATTGATAATTATGTAAATTACGGTGAAGGCAACATGAACACAGATACATAATAAGTGTCAGTCCTAGAAAAAAGTTGTCCTCAGCCCATGCCCAAAGGATCAAAAGCACAATTTGCGTTGACAAACTCCATGGTCCCACAATTCTGCCCCTCTCATTAAGTCATCACATGCTCCTCTCGTGCCTAGTTTTTGTGTGAGGAGCGTCGCAAGGGAGTGGAATCTTTTGCTCATGGCGAAGAAAGAATGCAGGAACCACCGCCAAGAAAGATGATGCCAAGCTAAAGTCACTCCTTGGCATTGTGTACTCAATTGCAGCTTTCACCTTCTGTCAGATGTACCATTGCTACTTTTACAAGACCTTTTGACACCCTGCGAGATCACCGTTCCCTATAACATGAAGGACTGGAGTGGACACGGACTTTGGTGTTGTCATCATGGTACATTAGGGAAGCCCTGAGCAGTGGATATCTGCGTTCGGCCGGGAAACTTCAGCTGGCTGAGATTAGCTGGAACAACATTTTTCTCTTTAAAAAAACCCAGTGTGAACAGTAAATCCGTGCCAGCATGAACAGTACTTCATCCCAACAGAACCCAGCAATAATACAGATGTACTATGTCATTGTTCTGAACAACTCTTATACAATATTATGACATCAGGACCAATCAGATTACATGTAAATGAAAAGCTTGCCAATAGACATGATAGTAAAAATCTTGATATGCAATTAGCATAATTTTTGTTTAATTGTAATCCAAAACTGTCATATATCCTCTTCTCCCTTTTCTTGTTTACCCCTAAATCTATCCATAGCAGAAAGAGAATTGGTAGAATCGGATTGATTGTATATATTGTTGAGCCTGAGCCTCGTGAGCAAATTATATAAGAGTACAATAAGATGCCTCCCGTAGAGATAAGGCAAGCCGGAATTACATGATCATAATCTATCATATATGGAGATATCCTAACATATACTCTAACAATATCGTAATCTTGAACTTAACATTTTTAAAGGGGACCGCTTCTACCTCCACTTCACATGGTACTACGTGCGTATCAAACAAGGGTCAATTATGTTTTATTCTTTATGAATGAGAAAGAATGCTAAAACAAACTCGCTATCAAGTTCTCAAGCAACAAGCTTGCACGGTGTCCAAGAAACTCACTGTCTCTAACTTTCTGGTCCCCTTTCTTTCCTGACATGCAGCTAGCATTTCCTTCTCTTTTTATTTCCTCTCTCCTCCATGTCGCTATTGACTTGTAGCAATATGTTTTGGGACGCCCTAAGCATTAGCAACGGGGACCGCTTCTACCTCCACTTCAGAGGCGCATACTTCATCCTTGGTTTGATGTCATACACATGCATCATCTTTACAACATCTGCTTCTGATGCCTTTGACTTTGAGTATTCAAGTTTGTCTTTTGGTTTTACTAATTTTCAGAACCATATAAAGGGTTTAGCCCACATATATTTTTAATAGCTATAAAGCAATTTTTCCTATTACATGCAGAGCATTTTGGAATGCTATATGGTTCTCAAATCTCAATCTAGGGCTTTATACATTACGGATACCAGTTCCCTATCTTCATAAAAAAGCTCAACTAGCAGGGGTATGATCTTCCCAAAGCATTGCTGTTAAGGTAGAAGAACTCAACCTAGTTGCCTGAGAAAAACCTTGAATCATGGCTTTGCTAGCGAAGGAAAATTTTTAACCAACCTAAAATTTGATACCACGGGGAAGTTAAACCCAGACCAGTAAGTGCTATAAACTACTTGCACCACTAGGCTACAATCTACATGCTCTTTCGGAGTTCCCCACTGTAACACCCCAGGTGTTTAGCTTCCACATTTGCACTTGCATTTCATGAACATGAGCATCATTCATTCATTCACAAGCTTATATTGCATGAAACATGCTTGTGAAACATTGCAACATATTGTCATATTTCATGTGTGTTTGTTTTATGAAATGAATAGTGTGCAACACTCAAGTGCAACATGTGTAACTCACTTTAGTGAAACAAAGTTAATTAGTACCATGCAACAAGATCATGAAACATGTGAAACATGACTATGAAACAAGTGTAACATTTCATGTGTTTTTCATTGTTTCAGTACATACCTTGCTTGATTCTTGTGTGACCAATGTATGGTGTGGCTAAAAATTCTTGTAAGTAACTTAGTTACACCTAGGATGTCATTTGGAACATTGTTCATGTTGGTCACTTTGACTAATTGAGTTCCCAAGTCATGGTTTGACCAATTTTGACCCCTAAACCCTTTTGTTTGACTATTTAAAAAGTGTATCTTAGGATGTTTGCATATCTGAGCAACCTAAAACAAAGTTGTAGCAAATTTTATAAGGAACAAACTTTGTTTAGAAGCCATGTCATGAAAATGTGCACAACATGTTCAAAAAGGACCCACAAGTCAGCTTTGAAGGTGGATTCAACACTTGAAAAATTTGCTAAGTCTTAAATGTCATTTCAGTTTGATCGAGCCCACTTTGGCTTGATGTAACTCCTGATTAGTGGTGAATTAGACTTTGATCCTTGAATAGAAGTTGAAGATGGAAGGTAGGGCTACAACTTTCATCTTGACGGATTTCACTTTTGAGCAACGAGTTAGCCATTCCAACACGATGAAGTTTCTCTGTCAGGTGTCGAAGGGTGACTGAATCGACACTACAGTGACTATCCTATTTCAGACAATCACCGCCGCGTGGTGCCACTCGTCGTCGGTCGCCTGACGCGTAGGCCACGCGCCGCGGGCGTCCTAGCGCTGCTGGCCTTGACGTGAACACCCCCACGCGCTTATCAACCCGCTCGCCAGTCCATTTTCCATTTCCTCTGCTTCCTCCGCTCGCCCGAAGCACCCCAGCAGCAGCACAGCGGCTCCGCTGTCGCCATTGACGGCACGAGCTCGCGCCTTGCCACTCTATCGCCACCACAGCAGCTCCTTAGCACTCCCACTGCATCACCAAGCTCTCTCTGGCTAGCCTGGTGCGCTTGGTAAGGTCCAAACGCCGCACGCAGCTCACCGGAGTGTTGCCGCCATGCCCTATCGTCGTGGCCGGGGCACTTCCGTCGGCCTTTCGCCGTGTAAACTTGTGCGCTAGCTTCACAGTAGCATGTAGGAGCTCGACATGTCGGTTGATTAGGCTATCGTGGCTGGCTCCGGTGTCACGCCGTCGAGCCGAACCCTCGCGCCGCCATGGCTGTCGCCGTCGTCTTGATCGCCAGTAATAGGTCCATCCATGTAGCTTGATAGGTTTGGGAGGTCGATGCGGTCGCATTGGTGCCGTCATCGTCGCCGAAGACGCCGCTGTCGGTGAGCTCCGCCGGGTTCCTGACGAGCGAGCCGTGTCCCCTGTTTCGTCTCGCTGACCGATGGGTCTGGCTGACAACCGGATCCCACACGTCAGTGGCTATGTATTCATAAGATAGTTCAAATTTTCAGTTTTGACTGCTGTTTTGTAAATTTTGTAACTCCATTTCTATAGATCCAAATACTGTCATTCAAATTTTGTTAGACTCACAGTGAGGTCTAATATTTAAGAAAAATATGTCTTGAGCACATTATGTAGAAATTTTGGATGAATTAAATAGGAACTTGAAATGTGTTTTTGAATGCATGCAAACTTGTTTAAATCATATCTTGAGTTTCTGTGATCCAAAATTGTGAAATTTTGTGGGTAAGCTAGTATTGTTTAGTAGAAGCTCTGGTTAAAATTTGAGAGTCATTGCATGTGTAGTTTTTGAGTTATAGATTTTCCTTTTATCATTGGTGGATACTTGTGTGAATTTTTGTAAATTATCTAGGAATCCTATGGCCATGAAACTTGGTAGGTAGTATCTTAGTACATTAAGGATACTAGGAAAAATATGAAATCTATTGCTGGACACTTTTCACTAAGGTTTCCTAATTATGCCATTTTAAGCCATTCTGCCTTACCATTTTTGTGTAGGTTGTTATACTTACTCAAATGGTGTGAAATTTTTATGGTAGTCTACTTAGGGCATGTAGTGTCTACTGTAATTTTTATAGATTTAATGGTGTAGTTTTCATATATGTTTACTATTTCCTCTAATTAATTAAATAAATTAAGAAAGGTATTAAAAGAAATGTTTTGGGGATGAACACCCTACTTTCTGGTGTTCTTGTGATATAAGTGATATGTGAGTAGAGTTATTTTTGTCCAATTATTTGTTTACATCATAAGTTAATAATTATTTTGTTTGCATCATGTCCCTCTGGACAGATCTGGGGACTTTAGGAAGTTCCCCATGATATTTTGATTTTCTGTGAATGTGATGAACACAAGAGTTGTAGATAATTTATGTATCTAGCTCCTGTCAAAATTTGAGGGCATTTGGCCTAGTAGCTTAAAAACTACAGCTGTTTAAAGTTAGATTCCAGTTTTACTTACTCTCTGTCTTGGGAGGACAGAGTTCTGTTGATCAAAGAATTCGATCTGGTAAAGTGTTGAATAATGCTTTGAGGTCTGAAAATGAATTGTATACAATTTTATAAGCTTTCCAAATTGTCTTGTTGCATGTCAATTGGATTTATAAATCTCCAGTTATGGCTAGTTTACTGTACCACTACATAGTCTTCATTTTGCTGAAATACAAATGCTTGAGTGTATGCTTGATGCAATGTTCTCGTTGATTGTTTAGGGGTTAGCCTAACTTGAGAATATGCTTAGGTGTAGGTGCTAGGTCATTAACTGAAGATGAGCAATTATACATTAGGTTGTATAAACTTGGTAAGTAAAGTGATTTGAATAGGGCTTAAGTTGGAATATGCAAACTACAGCGAACATGCGCATTCCCCGAGCATCCCTGACATTCGTTCATGTGCATCCATGATATTTATCTTGCGCATTCATGCAATAGGTGTGCCGGAGGGAGTGACGTTGCTGGAGTTCGAGGGAGCCAACCAGGAGGAGGAACCCGAGGTGCAGGAAGCCGACGAAGCAGTCGCCGCGGAGGAATTGCCTGAGTGCCCTGACCACCAGCCTTCCTCATTCCTGAAAGGCAAGCCCCAGAGCATATTAAGCCTCCCATGTCTTTACAAATATATTGAGTATCTTTTATTGTTGATGCTGCATTAAGTATAGGAATTGGTTGGAACCAATTGCTGCATTATATATCTATCCTTGTCCAGATATCACACTTGAATCCTATTTAAGTTCAGGAACACGTTAAATGCTTAGCCATGCTTAGTGCGGTAGAAGTCAGGTGATTTCCTGTCACCTGCGAGCTTTAGGATGAGGTGGATCACGGTTGGCTATATTTGCTATCATGGAAAAGAACCATGTGAATAATGAATTAAGACCGGGCGGGGTCTTGTGTAGGTTTGAACATAGTGACTCCGTCTGAGTCATTTAAGGACCGATACGCTGTACGTCCTCATGTCATGTTGAACGCAGCCTAACACTTAGCTGGCCGGATAAGTCGTTCCGACCGCGAAGCCTAGTAGCTCGACTCATGCCGGGGACGCGAGCAGTGGCGTGCATTCTGGAGGTAGTAACGATGTGCGGAGAGCCATTGGCATAAGTCCAAGGTGGGTTAGAGTCCCAAACAACCTTGGCAGAGTGGTTCTCTGAGAATGTCGATATGTTCGGACTCGCGACTCCTGAATCGTACCAAAGGTGACTTGTTTGCGACCCTGATGGGGGAAGCAGGGTTTGTGTTTAGGAATACCCCTCCAGCTGGATAGGAATCGATTCGAATCGCCATCTCTCCCGGATAGTGAGAACTTGACTGAGCAGCGGCAACGTAGATTCAATTAATTTAACGATATGGTTAAATGGATGATGATAAGGTTGCCACAATGAATACCTGATATGGTTATTAATGTTTGCACCCTAATAAAATGATTGATTAGTATAGGTGCTAGTATAGTTGACATGTTAATGGCTAAAAGTCACTGTTAGTCCAGGTTATGAGTTAATCATTATTACTTATGCTTTTCCGCAAAAAGAAAGTGTCAGCCAGATCCACTACATTAAGCTATGCATAATCCTTGGTGTCGTTTATTTTGGTTTTCGATGGGTAAGTCTAGCTGAGTACATTCCCGTACTCAGGGTTGATTCCCTCTTGTTGCAGATGACCTTCTATATCAGGGATTCTGTAAGTATTGTCTCCACCCGGCGGGTGACGAAGACTAGATCATGGGCATGATCTCTGTTCTCTTATCTGAATGCTTTTGCGGGCTATCATCAACGAACCAGTATGTGTATTTGAACTCGGGTGTGTGAGTTAAACCATTTGCTTCCGCATGTTTTACAAGACTTGTTTTGTAATAACGATGACTCTGTGATGATGTAATCTATTTGCGAACGTCTACGAAATGTTGTAACGTACGATATGTTATGTTGAATTACTGTGATCTTGGTTGTATGCAATTTGGTTTGAAATCCTTCGAGATTTCAGTTGACTACCGGGTTTATATGGGCTCAAGTTCGAGAATTTGATCGTTTCGGCGATTGTTTTTGTACCTGTGCTCTTATAAATTGGTCGGTCATGTGACAGCTGGCATCAGAGCTAGATTCAACATTAAACATGTCTTACGGCTATTTAAAACAAAAGCTTTTGTTGTGAAAACGGTTTTCCAACTTATAGTTATATATAAGTGTTCAAAAATCAAAAATTTTATGGTATACTGGTGATCACATCTCTTATAGCCCACTTAAGGACTTCTAGGTGGCTTATATATAATTACTAACTTGGGGGAATTGATTGTTTCTATTTCCTCGTCCATGCGGCGTGATATTGCATGGATGCCATTTGTTTGAATGGTAATGTATGAATCAATTGCCTCTACGCTAAGGTAAGTGTGAGTTGCGAGAGCATGACCGTCCAACCGTCGGTCTAGGGGAGAGCTAGTTGTGGTTACTGGAGTATTTGCATGTTTCATACATGTATATATGAAGGTACTTAATTGTGGGTACATTTGTCGAGTAGTTTGGATACCGAAGTATATATATCGGGGGATGTATATACGGAGAGTATCTTAGTTACTACTTGTGATTGTTAGCATTATATCTTGTTGGGTTGGGCTGCAATGAAGTTTTCTACAGGTACGCTAACAACGCACCGTGTAGATCGACTAGTTACCGCTAATTGAGAGAACGTATGTATGCCACCGTATATTCCGCTAAAGCTTAAATTTTCATAGGTTTGTGAGGACATACGGAACGCGCATGCATCATAATCACCCATGTCATTCATATTGCATTACCCCCTCCCTTATAATTGCTTATCCCAAGTGTAAATTGCAATCTCTCAGCAAAATAATCCTCTCACGTGAATTGCATCCCTTTTTGATACAGATGGCCGCGCCCACGTTTCCTACTGGTAGCAGCACCTTTTTGGACCAGTTCGGTACTCCCACTTTACTCTGGAGGGTGCTCAGTTCAATTGGGTACCTAGAGGCACCCAGCTACACATGGAGGCAGGCGGTAGCATTGGGAGATGTACCATGGTACGTTGTGACCTTCAACGTGCCGCAAAACCCCACAAGACCATTGTGGCATGGGTGGAGCATTGAGACTGATGGGCAAAGCCCATGGGAAGCCGCTCAGGTTGCCACCCTTGATGTGTTGATGGATATAGCACAGAGCTTCGGGGATGAGTTAGTGGGTGGACCTGCTTCATCCATTCCCCGAGTGTCTCCTACTAAGGCTGAGTGGACTCAGGACGTTGGTCAGGCCTTGGTTCGAGGCCGTGGCGAACGGGTGCAGAGCGACAACGCTGGAATGAGTGTTATGATGGTAGTCTTGAAGCTTTGTCGAATTAGGCAAAACACCCTTTCCAATGTGCTTGATGAAGCCGGCAAGGCAATGGAAGCTCGGCACAAGTTCAGGTTGCGTGCCCGCAAGTATCGCCGTAAGGCGAATGCATGTGGGAGAGCTCAGCAAGAAGTTGATGAGATTCGCGGTATTGCAAATTATCGTCTGCAACAGTGGGGTCAAACCGCACGCGAGAGAGACGAGCTTCATAACCAGCTGATGAACCTCACTATTGAGAGAGATGAGGCTGCACAAGAGTTGGATCGTGTGACAAGTCACTGGGATGCAGCTTTAGAGTTAGCAGAAGAAAGACGTTGGGGTTGGATTTTGGCCAACCACAACGCCTTTCAAAGGGAGCAAGCACTACAAGAACAGCTTGAAGAGCTTCAGGTTGAGCACCATCAACTGCACAACCGTCTGTTTCCTATTCCTCGCCCCATACCAAGGTATCCAAATGTGGGTGGACCTCAAGTGATTGAGGCCGATGAGGAAGAAGAGGACATGCAGATGGTTGACAATGCAGCTGAGCCAGCAGATGAAGAAGAAGAGGAAGACCTAGAAGAAGTCCAAGGTGTCTTCGATGTGGACAGCGATCACTTTGACGAGTAGTTCGTTAACAAGTCTCACTAGTTTAGCTTTTGCAGTCATTGATGTAATGAACTTAAGTACGAAGACTGATGTTGGATGTACCTTTTTAAATTTGAACTCGGCATGTAATGTACTTTAATTCTCTCCCTTCGGGATGCGTATCGTAATGGTTAAGTTTAAAACTTGTCATGTTGGAATGCACTGCGTATGGCGCTAGTAGTCTACTTGATGATGTGGTGATTGGAGAATGAATTATTGCCTCTGTTTATTGTATGAAGTTTTCATTCTCGTCAGTAAATTCAGTTTGGCACAATTACATTGTTCCTCTCCAATGTGCTAACATCATCAATAATTACTGGTTGCGCATTGTGCAGATGTCTCGTACTCGTTCCGCCGGTGCGGGTGATGATGATGATGATCTTCCACCGCCACCACCACCCACACCAACGGAATTAATAGCAATGCTTGCGGAAGGACAGCGCACTATGGCCGAGGCCCTCTGTACGATTGCGAATCGGGATGGTCGTGGTCCACGCCAAGGGCCGGAACCAAATCAATACAGTGATTTCAAGGATTTCCTTGACACGAAACCCTCAATCTTCAAGGAGGCTGAGGAGCCTCTACAAGTTGATGAGTGGTTGAATACTCTCGAGCAGAAGTTTCATCTGCTCCACTTGGCTGAGGTGCTGAAGACAGAGTACGCATCTCACCAACTGCATGGGCCAGCTGGCATTTGGTGGAGTCACCATCGGTCCACTATGCCCGCTAATGCCCAAATCACTTGGGATTAGTTCAAGTCTGCTTTCAAGGGAAATTACATTCCTCCTGGTCTCATGGCGATCAAGCATACAGAGTTCATGAAGTTGACCCAGGGGAACAAGAGCCCGAATGAATACCTGCAAGCTTTCAACAACCTTGCAAGGTATGCTACCGAGTTTGTGGACACCGATGCCAAGAAAATTGCTAGCTTCAAGCGGGGACTTAGCCCCAAACTGATGAAGACCATGGGAAATTGCAAGTGTGCTCATTTTAATGAGTTTGTGAGTGATGCTTTATCGCAAGAGAACAACAATGTTGTGTATGCTGCTTCAAAAAGTCGTAAGAGGGCCTATGAGGCGGGTGCCTCATAATCCAAGGCTCCCGTCACACAGAGGGCTCCATTCCGTCCTCCAGCGTCAGCCGCTAAGTTTCGCCCACCGCAGAAGAAGAATCCCGCCAAGACTGGGTTTTGCAAGGCATTTACAGTTGCTCTTCCCAAGGGCACTACCAGTCAGGGTAGTTTCAGGGCTCCTCCAAGCAACATGCCGTGCTGGAACTACAACAAGACAGGCCACTAGGCAAGGGAGTGCCCTTACCCTAAGAAGAATAACTACCAAGGTGGCCGTTAGGGGCAGGTGAACCACACTAATATTACTAAGATTCCTACAGGAGAGGTAGTGACTACTGGTAAGTTTCTGATTGATCAACACCCCATAGTTGTACTATTTGATTCAGGTGCTTCGCATTCCTTTATTAGTCCAGCATTTGCATCCAAGTTTATGCAGAAAACATATACTGTTGAGGGTGAGGGTTATTGTATTAGGGCTGCCAGTGGTATTATCCCAACCAAGCTTGTAGTTGGGGACGTACAATTTGAGATAGAGGGGCGAAGTTATCAGGTTGATCTGGTAGTTTTACCGGGGCTAGGTATCGATGTGATATTGGGAATGAACTAGATGAGCCGTCATGGAGTGCTTATTGATACATCGACTAGGGTAGTCATGCTTAGAGATCCTGGTAATCAGGAGAGTTTTCTAGTACAGTTACCCTGAGACATTAATCTTTCTTGCACGACCAATGCGGTGCAAGCAAAGTCTCTGGCAGATATCCCAGTCGTGTGTGACTTTCCGAATGTTTTTCTCGATGATTTGCCTGGATTGCCCCCGGATCGGGAAGTGGAGATCAAGATAGAGTTGCTTCCTGGCACAGCTCCTATCTCTAGAAGGCCATATAGAATGCCTCCCAATGAACTAGCTGAACTTAAGACCCAGTTGAATGAACTTCTAAAGAAAGGCCTTATCCATCCTAGTTCATCTCCGTGGGGGTGCCCAGCTATCTTTGTGAAGAAGAAGGATCAATCTCTATGCATGTGTGTAGATTATAGACCCTTGAATGCAGTTACAATCAAGAATAAGTACCCTCTACCATGCATAGATATCTTATTTGATCAGTTGTCTAAAGCAAAAGTCTTTTCCAAGATTGATTTGAGATCTGGGTATCATCAAATCAAAATTTGGCCTGAGGATGTCCAAAAACCGCATTCTCTACAAGATATTGTCTATATGAGTACCTGGTTATGTCTTTTGGATTGACCAATGCCCCCGCACATTTTATGTATCTGATGAATTCAGTGTTTATGCCTGAGTTGGACAAATTTGTGGTGGTATTTATAGATGATATCCTGGTCTATTCTGAGAATGAAGAAGATCATGTTGAACATTTACGGGTGGTTCTCACTAGATTGCGAGAACACCAGTTGTATGCAAAGTTCAGCAAATGTGAATTCTAGCTTCGTGAGGTACCTTTTCTTGGACACGTGTTGTCCGATGGTGGAATTATGGTTGATCCCACCAAGGTGCAAGAAGTATTGAACTAGAAGGCTCCCATCTCGGTGCACGAGGTTCGGAGTTTTCTAGGGTTGGCTGACTATTATCGTCGCTTCATCCCGGATTTCTCTAAAATAGCCAAGCCTATGACTCGGTTGCTGCAAAAAGACATGAAGTTTGTCTGGACTCCTGAGTGTGATGCGGCTTTCCATACCCTGCGAACTCTTCTAACTTCGGCTCCGGTTTTGGCACAACCGGATATAGAGAAACCGTTTGATGTATTCTGTGATGCATCAGGTATTGGGTTAGGAGGTGTTCTTATGCAGGAGGGTAGAGTCATTGCTTATACCTCTCGCCAACTTCGAAAGCATGAAGTGAATTATCCAACGCATGACTTGGAACTCGCTGCTGTTGTTCATGCTTTGAAGGCCTGGAGACATTATTTACTTGGCAATGTGTGCAACATCTACACTGATCATAAAAGTCTCAAGTACATCTTCACTCAGCCAGAGTTGAATATGCGTCAGAGAAGATGGCTCGAGTTGATCAAGGATTATAACCTCCAAGTGCACTATCACCCTGGCAAGGCCAACATCGTAGCAGATGCTTTAAGCAGGAAGTCTCATTGCCACTCATTGATTGAGAGTGATGTCCATTTGTCGAAGCTCCTTCATCCTGCAGTCCTTCACAATATCACTGTCAGTTGTACTCTACAGAGTCGAATAATCGAGCTACAGAAGACAGATGCAGGTGTGTTTCACATCAAGCGCAAGATGAAAGAGCAAGAAACCAAACATTTTTGAGTTGATGAGAAAGGCGTGTTATGGTTCAAGGATAGGTTGGTAGTTCCGAAGGATAGAGAGATTAGAAATCAAATCATATCCGAAGCTCATTCCTCTAAATTATCTATTCATCCTGGTAGTAGTAAAATGTATCACGATTTGAAGCCTCGATTTTGGTGGACCAAAATGAAGAAAGAGATAGCCGCTTATGTGGCTAGGTGTGACACTTGTTGTCGGGTCAAGGTTGTGCACATGAAAGCTGGATTACTTTAGCCACTGTCTATTCTAGGTTGGAAATGGGAGGAGATAAGTATGGATTTTATTGTTGGACTCCCTACTACTCAAAGGAATTTTAACTCCATTTGGGTGATTGTTGACCGACTGACCAAGTCAGCACACTTCATTCCTGTCCGCATAGACTTTCGTCCAACCGACTATGCGGAGTTGTACTTCAACCAGATAGTCCGACTTCATGGGATCCCTCGTACTATTGTCTCGGATAGAGGACCACAGTTCACTGCTCGCTTTTGGGAGAACTTACACGGATTATTAGGAACTAAGCTAGTAAGAAGTTCTGCTTATCATCCGCAAACCAATGGGCAAACTGAGCGAGTGAATCAAATCTTAGAAGATATGTTGAGAGCAAGTGTCATCTCGGCTAAGGGCTCATGGGAAAAATGGTTGCCCCTAGCTGAATTCTCGTACAATAACAGTTATCAAGAGAGTATCAAGATGGCACCGTTTGAAGCTTTGTATGGTCGAAAGTGTAGAACCCCGTTGAACTGGGTAGAAGCCGGTGAAAGGAGATATTATGGAATTGATTTTGTTCAAGAAGCCGAAGAACAAGTCAGTACTATCCAAACCCACATGGCCGCAGCTCAAGCTAGGCAGAAAAGTTATGTTGATCGACGTAGAAAACCTATTGAGTTCAAAGTTGGAGACTTCGTTTATCTGAAAGTCTCACCTATGAAGAGTGTCCAACGCTTTGGTGTGAAGCGAAAGCTTGCGCCGAGATATGTTGGTCCGTTTGAAATCATTGGACAAAGTGGTAAGGTGGCGTACAAGATTCAGTTACCTCTAGACATGAGTGCTATCTTCAATGTCTTTCATGTATCCCAATTGAAGAAATGTCTTCGCGTCCCTAAAGAGAGAGTTCCATTGGGGGATATCGAGTTAAAATCTAATTTGACCTTTGAAGAAAAGCCGGTCCGAGTGATTGACACTCATGAGCGAGTGACTCAGAGTCGTGTGGTCAAGTTTTACAAAGTCATGTGGAGTAATCAGGGTAGTGAACGTGATGCAACGTGGGAAAGGGAAGATTATTTGAGGGATGGTTATAAGGAATTCTATCAACAATGTTACGTTTTTCAAATCTCGGGATAAGATTTTTATAAGGGGGGAGGGCTGTAACACCCCAGGTGTTTAGCTTCCACATTTACACTTGCATTTCATGAACATGAGCATCATTCATTCATTCACAAGCTTATATTGCATGAAACATGCTTGTGAAACATTGCAACATATTGTCATATTTCATGTGTGTTTGTTTTATGAAATGAATAGCGTGCAACACTCAAGTGCAACATGTGTAACTCACTTTAGTGAAACAAAGTTAGTTAGTACCATGCAACAAGATCATGAAACATGTGAAACATGACTATGAAACAAGTGTAACATTTCATGTGTTTTTCATTGTTTCAGTACATACCTTGCTTGATTCTTGTGTAACCAATGTATGGTGTGGCTAAAAATTCTTGTAAGTAACCTAGTTACACCTAGGATGTCATTTGGAACATTGTTCATGTTGGTCACTTTGACTAATTGAGTTCCCAAGTCATGGTTTGACCAATTTTGACCCCTAAACCCTTTTGTTTGACTGTTTAAAAAGTGTATCTTAGGATGTTTGCATGTCTGAGCAACCTAAAACAAAGTTGTAGAAAATTTTATAAGGAACAAACTTTGTTTAGAAGCCAAGTCATGAAAATGTGCACAACATGTTCAAAAAGGACCCACAAGTCAGATTTAAAGGTGGATTCAACACTTGAAAATTTTGCTAAGTCTTAAATGTCATTTCAGTTTGATCGAGCCCACTTTGGCTTGATGTAACTCCTGATTAGTGGTGAATTAGACTTTGATCCTTGAATAGAAGTTGAAGATGGAAGGTAGGGCTACAACTTTCATCTTGACGGATTTCACTTTTGAGCAACGAGTTAGCCGTTCCAACACGATGAAGTTTTTCTGTCAGGCGTCGAAGGGTGACTGAATCGACGCTACAGTGACTATCCGATTTTAGACAATCACCGCCGCGTGGCGCCACTCGTCGCCTGTCGCCTGACGCGCAGGCCACGTGCCACGGGCATCCTGGCGCTACTGGCCTTGACGTGAACACCCCCACGCGCCTGTCAACCCGCTCACCAGTCCATTTTCCATTTCCTCTGCCTCCTCCGCTCGCCCGAAGCACCGCAGCAGCAGCACAGCGGCTCCGCCATCGCCATTGACGGCACGAGCTCGCGCCTTGCCACTCTATCGCCACCACAGCAGCTCCTTAGCACTCCCACTGCATCACCAGGCTCTCTTTGGCTAGCCTGGTGCGCTTGGTAAGGTCCAAACGCCACGCACAGCTCACCGGAGTGTCGCTGCCATGCCCTGTCGTCGTGGCCGGGGCACTTCCGTCGGCCTTTCGCCATGTAAACTTGTGCGCTAGCTTCGCAGTAGCATGTAGGAGCTCCACGTGTCGGTTGATTCGGCTATCGTGGCCGGCTCCGGCGTCACACCGTCGAGCCGAACCCCCGCGCCGCCATGGCTGTTGCCGTCGTCTTGATCGCCGGCAATAGGTCCATCCGTGTAGCTTGATAGGTTCGGGAGCTCGATGCGGTCGCGTTGGTGCCATCATCGTCGCCGGAGACGCCGCCGTCGGCGAGCTCCGCCGGGTTCTCGACGAGCGAGCCGTGTCCCCTGTTTCGTCTCGCTGACCGGTGGGTCCGGCTGACAACCGGGTCCCACACGTCAGTGGCTGTGTATTCATAAGATAGTTCAAATTTTCAGTTTTGACTACTGTTTTGTAAATTTTGTAACTCCATTTGTGTAGATCCAAATACTATCATTCAAATTTTGTTAGACTCACAGTGAGGTCTAGTATTTAAGAAAAATATGTCTTGAGCACATTATGTAGAAATTTTGGATGAATTAAATAGGAACTTGAAATGTGTTTTTGAATGCATGCAAACTTGTTTAAATCATATCTTGAGTTTTTTGATCCAAAAAATGTGAAATTTTGTGGGTAAGCTAGTATTGTTTAGTAGAAGCTCTGGTTAAAATTTGAGTGTCATTGCATGTGTAGTTTTTGAGTTATAGATTTTCGTTTTATCATTGGTGGATACTTGTGTGAATTTTTGTAAATTATCTAGGAATCCTATGGACATGAAACTTGGTAGGTAGTATCTTAGTACCTTAAGGATGCTAGGAAAAATATGAAATCTGTTGCTTGCCACTTTTCACTAAGGTTTCCTAATTATGCCATTTTAAGCCATTCTGCCTTACCATTTTTGTGTAGGTTGTTATACTTACTCAAATGGTGTGAAATTTTTATGGTAGTCTACTTAGGGCATGTAGTGTCTACTGTAATTTTTGTAGATTTAATGGTGTAGTTTTCATATATGTTTACTATTTCCTCTAATTAATTAAATAAATTAAGAAAGGTATTAAAAGAAATGTTTTGGGGATGAACACCCTACTTTCTGGTGTTCTTGTGATATAAGTGATATGTGAGTAGAGTTAGTTTTGTCCAATTATTTGTTTACATCATAAGTTAATAATTATTTCGTTTGCATCATGTCCCTCTGGACAGATCTGTGGACTTTACGAAGTTCCCCATGATATTTTGGTTTTCTGTGAATGTGATGAACACAAGAGTTGTAGATCATTTATGTATCTAGCTCCTGTCAAAATTTGAGGGCATTTGGCCTAGTAGTTTAGAAACTACAGCTGTTTAAAGTTAGGTTCCAGTTTTGCTTACTCTTTGTCTTGGGAGGACAGAGTTCTGTTGATCAAAGAATTCGATCTAGTAAAGTGTTGAATAATGCTTTGAGGTCTGAAAATGAATTGTATACAATTTTATAAGCTTTCCAAATTGTCTTGTTGCATGTCAATTGGATTTATAAATCTCCAGTTATGGCTAGTTTACTGTACCGCTACATAGTCTTCATTTTGCTGAAATACAAATGCTTGAGTGTATGCTTGATGCAATGTTCTCGTTGATTGTTTAGGGGTTAGCCTAACTTGAGAATATGCTTAGGTGCAGGTGCTAGGTCATTAACTGAAGATGAGCAATTATACATTAGGTTGTATAAACTTGGTAAGTAAAGTGATTTGAATAGGGCTTAAGTTGGAATATGCAAACTACAGCGAACATGCGCATTCCCCGAGCATCCCTGACATTCGTTCATGTGCATCCATGATATTTATCTTGCACATTCATGCAATAGGTGTGCCGGAGGGAGTGACGTTGCTGGAGTTCGAGGGAGCCAACCAGGAGGAGGAACCCGAGGTGCAGGAAGCCGACGAAGCAGTCGCCGCGGAGGAATTGCCCGAGTGCCCTGACCACCAGCCTTCCTCGTTCCTGAAAGGCAAGCCCCGAAGCATATTAAGCCTCCTATGTCTTTACAAATATATTGAGTATCTTTTATTGTTGATGCTACATTAAGTATAGAAATTGGTTGGAACCAATTGCTGCATTATATATCTATCCTTGTCTAGATATCGCACTTGAATCCTATTTAAGTTCAGGAACGGGTTAAATGCTTTGCCATGCTTAGTGCGGTAGAAGTCAGGTGATTTCCTGTCACCTGCGAGCTTTAGGATGCGGTGGATCACGGTTGGCTATATTTGCTATCGTGGAAAAGAACCATGTGAATAATGAATTAAGACCGGGCGGGGTCTTGTGTACGTTTGAACATAGTGACTCCGTCTGAGTCGTTTAAGGACCGATACGTTGTACGTCCTCATGTCATGTTGAACGCAGCCTAACACATAGCGAGCCAGATAAGTCGTTCCGACCGCGAAGCCTAGTAGCTCGACTCAGGCTGGGGACGCGAGCAGTGGCGTGCATTCTGGAGGTAGTAAGGATGTGCGGGGAGCCATTGGCATAAGTCCAAGGCGGGTTAGAGTCCCGAACCACCTTGGCAGAGTGGTTCTCTGAGAATGTCGATCTGTTCGGACTCGCGACTCCTGAATCGTACCAAAGGTGACTTGTTTGTGACCCTGACGGGGGAAGCAGGGTTTGTGGGAATGTCATGTTGTGACTCGCGACTCCTGAATCGTACCCTCCAGCTGGATAGGAATCGATTCGAATCACCGTCTCTCCCAGATAGTGGGAACTTGACTGAGCAGCGGCAATGTAGATTCAATTAATTTAACGATATGGTTAAATGGATGATGATGATAAGGTTGCCATAATGAATACCTGATATGGTTATTAATGTTTGCACCCTAATAAAATGATTGATTAGTACAGGTGCTAATATAGTTGACAGGTTAATGGCTAAAAGTCACTGCTAGTCTAGGTTATGAGTTAATCATTATTACTTATGCTTTTCCGCAAAAAGAAAGTGTCAGCCAGATCCACTACATTAAGCTATGCATAATCCTTGGTGTCGTTTATTTTGGTTTTCGACGGGTAAGTCTAGCTGAGTACATTCCCGTACTCAGGGTTTATTCCCTCTTGTTGCAGATGACCTTCTATATCAGGGATTTTGTAAGTATTGTCTCCACCCGGCGGGTGACGAAGACTAGATCATGGGCATGATCTCTGTTCTCTTATCTGAATGCTTTTGCGGGCTGTGATCAGCGAACCAGTATGTGTATTTGAACTCGGGTGTGTGAGTTAAACCATTTGCTTTCGCATGTTTTACAAGACTTGTTTTGTAATAACGATGACTCTATGATGATGTAATCTATTTGCGAACGTCTGCGAAATGTTGTAACGTTTGATATGTTATGTTGAATTACTGTGATCTTGGTTGTATGCAAGTTGGTTTGAAATCCTTCGAGATTTCAGTTGACTACCGGGTTTATATGGGCTCAAGTTCGAGAATTTGATCATTTTGGCGATTGTTTTTGTACTTGTGCTCTTATAAATTGGTCGGTTCTGTGACACCCACCTTCATTATAGTTGTCATTTAGTGGATACGTGCCACCAACTAATTTGTGGGAAATGTAAGAGATAGAACCTGTTGACATGTGCATTAGGCTAATCTTAATAGAGAGTTTCATTTTGATGTTTCTAAAAGTGTCACATCATCTTGAGTCATTTTGATATGTGCATCAGCAACTAATTTGTGGGTTACATGTGGTAAACAACAAGTAAAGCCTATTTATGGGTTCGTGGGAAACCCGCTTTATCCCTAGCCCAAACGCTGCTAGGGATGCTCAAACAACCATGCCCTGGAAAAACAACTTTTTTCAATTTTGAGAAGTTTTGCTACAAGACACTGTCATTCATGAAATTGGCTGCAGGACACTGTAATTTTTTTATTTTCTTTAGGTTTTCTTTAGTACACTGTGAGGTGTCCTACAATGAAGAAATTAGTGTCCTAGAGCAATAAAAATATATTTAAGTGTCCCCACAACCAATTTCATAAAGTGTAATTGTCCCACAGCTAATTTTTCCAATTTTCACCAACATGTGCAAGAACAAATTGGCTTCTGCCATTCTGTATATGCTACCTTGTTTTCTTAATTTGGGAATATGAATACTAATGTCCTTGCTATTTTTGCATGAACCTGCCATGTGCATAAGTGTTTTATGTGAAGTGTGTGGATATTTACTCGCTACAAAGTTTGATTAAGCAGTTGTTAGAGGTTACAAGAGACTTGTTTTATTGTAAGGGGGCTATCGTTTGTGTTTGATACCATATTGCATATGCATTTAGTGATATTGTCGGTGTTTTGGACTGGGGGGTCCTCAACCAACTAGTGAATTTGAACTGCGTGCCCCTAATCCCGGATGGTGATGCAAAGAGACACAAGGTTTATACTGGTTCAGGCAATTGGTGCCCTACGTCCAGTCTGAGAGATCGATCTTGTATTCCTTGCACCGAAGTGCTTGTAGTAGGGGGTTACAAGCTGGGCGAGAGAGGGAGATAGTCCCAGGTCTCTGTGTGGAGCGGTGTGGGCTGCTTGAGACGCTGCTCTCAGGCAGCGAGGGAGCGTGTGTGTCTGAATCTACGTGAGCCTATGCGTGAGTTTGTCTATCTTCCTATCTCTAGAAACGGCCCCGGTCTCTCCTTTTATAGTTGAAGGGGGGATAGGGGTGATACATGTGTTTGCTATGCGGCGTCTTGTGAGCGGAAGTGGCGTGTCTGAGCCCTGTAGCTTACTACTGTGGCGGCATGGTCAACGGAGCGGTCTTGTCCTTGATGCACTAGAGCAACACGCCGGTCACACCCGATCTTGTGCGATGTGGGAGCTCCAGTGATAGCTTGGCACAAGGCATGGCCGACGACGTGCCGGTCGCTGTACGTTGGCAGTGTAAAAAGCCGAGGCTTAGTTGGTGCCGAGGCCGAGCCATCATGGGGGGTTCGGCGGGCGCGAATCCCGAGGCTGCCGAGACCCTGAAGTGGATTGCCGAGGCTTGGAGGGAGCAGTTGGTCCTATACACTGATTCCGAGGCTATGGTGACCCAGACTTGACTCCCCACGTTGTGTTGTTCCTAGAGCAGGAGTTAGGTAGCACAGTGCAGTACGGGCGTCAGTTATGGGCACAGTGCCCAGCACAGTGGCCGGTACCCCCTGCCCAGTCCTATCTCCCGTCCCGTCGGCCACTCCGTTGTACTACACCGACGTGCGGCTAACGTTGCGGGAGTGGTTGGACGCGTTAATTGGACGTGACGTTTTGTCAGAGAAGTCGGTCGAGACGAAGGCGACGAGGTTGTTGCCGAGCCGGCCTCGAGCGAGTCAGAGAATCGGTACTTCGTCTGAGGCTTTATGCGCGGGGCCTCGGGCGAATCAGAGAATCGGTAACCCGTCCGAGGCCTTGCGGGGCAGGGCCTCGGCGAGGCGGAGAGTTGGTTTTTCGTCCGAGGCTTTTGCGGCGCGGGCCTCGGGCGAATCAGAGAATCGGGCGAGACCTCGTGGTTGTCCTTTGGCTTTGATATTTGCAAGGTCTAAGCAATTTTTTTGGTTCTCGCTTAGGGTACCCCCTTTTTCTGGTATCCGACAGTAGCCCCCGAGCCTTGGGGGGAGTGCGAGCACTCTCCCTGAGGTTTTGTCGAGACTTGGCTCAGAAGGCCGTAGGTGGTAGCTCCCGTCAGGATTTGCGTTTTGTACTCGTGGTTCCGGTGGGTGCGCGCGAGCGCACCCACCGGGTGTAGCCCCCGAGGCCCTGGAGGAGTGGATTTACTCCTCTAGGGGCTTTTTCTCTGTTGAGTGAGGAGTTTTATCGCGTTTGCCGGTTCCATGAATGCGAGTTTAGGTCGCTAGGCCTCGACTTAGTTGCAGGAAGGGCCCCCGAGCCTCTGCACGGAGCGAGAGGGCGATCAGTGGTTTCCCTGTCTCTTTAGGCGGCCCTCGTGCATCCTTTTTGCTCGGAAAGAGGGGTGGAGCATGCCAAGCTACCCTCGGTGCGCGCGAGCAGTGACATCTCTAGTGAGCTGTTATCGGGTAAGTCCGAGTGGAGGCCCGTGCCCCATTCGATAGGGGTCGGCTAGCGGTCCAGAGACGTACTCCAAAAGTACCAGAGGGCTTCTCTAGTGGGTCCTAGGGCCGTTCGATTGGCCCCGGGGGCTCAATGCCTCCCTATGGTGGGATCCCATTCAGAGATCTTCCTACCGGTCTCGGACATGACCTAGGGCATCCCAAGCATTTGCTTGCTTGGGCCTTGGCCATGTATGGGCTCGCCCACAGTCATCCCTGATTCTGTTTGTCCTAGGGCGGCTGTCGAAACCTTTGGGGGGGCCAGCCTTCGAACCCCCAGACCGTAATGGGCTCGGTGCCCTTTATCGCATTTTTCCGAGCCTCCGAGTGCGAGCTTAGGTTGCTTGTTTACGTCCTGGGTGCAGGAAGAGCCCCCGAGCCTCCGCACAGAGCGAGAGGGCGGTCAGAAGTTCCCCTGGCTTTTTGTGTGACCCTCGCGCATCCTTTTCATTCAGAAGTAGGGGTTGTTTGCTGAGCCCTCGAGTGCGAGCCTAGGTCGCTGGGTCTCGGCAAGGTTGCAGGAAGAGCCCTCGAGCCTCTGCACGGAGCGAGAGGGCAATCAGGAGTTCCCCTGGCTTTTTGTGTGACCCTCGCGCCTCCTTTTCGTTCGGAAGGAGGGGTTGTTTGTCGAGCCCTCGAGTGCGAGCCTAGGTCGCTGGGTCTTTGCAAGGTTGCAGGAAGGGCCCCCGAGCCTCTGCACGGAGCGAGAGGGCGATCAGGAGTTCCCCTAGCTTTTTGTGCGACCCTCGTTCATCCTTTTCATTCGGAAGGAGGGGTGGAATATGTCAGGCTACCCTCGGTGGGCGTGAGCGGTGACACTTCCGGTGAGCTGTTATCGGGTAAGTCCGAGTGGAGGCCCATGCCCTATTCGATAGGGGTCAGCTAGCGGTCCAGAGACACACTCCAAAAGTACCAGAGGGCTTCTCTAGTGGGTCCTAGGGCCATTTGATTGGCCCCGAGGGCTCGGTGCCTCCCTAAGGTGGGATCCCATTCGGAGACCTCCCTGCCGGTCTCGGACATGACTTAGGGCATCCCAAGCGATCGCTTGATCGGGCCTCGGCCATGTACGGGCTCGCCCATAGTTGTCCCTGACTCTGTTGTCCTGGGGCGGCTATCAAGACCCTTGGGGGCCTAGCCTTCGAACCCCTGGACCGTAATAAGCTCGGCGCCTAGTTCCTTAGTCTGAAAGGAATCGGGTGGGGGGGATATTCCCCTTCCATCGGCTGACAACGGCGGACGCTCCTTTTAAGGCGGTTTCTCGGGGCCTGCTATTGCTGTGGTCGGATGCAACGCGGTGTCAGCGGATGGGACATAACTGTGCGTGCAATCAATGAGGAAAAGGTGGGCGTGTGGGTAGTTAAATCGGATCTGGATTAACTGTGCCAGATTTGAGGGAAACTTCCCCGATTTTGTTGCCCGTTCATTTCGTCCCCTTCCTACATAAATACATGGCGAGCCTCACCCCTTTCCTCCTTACCTTGCCTGCATTTGCCTTTTCTGCTTCCGAGCCGTTGCTAAGAACAGAGAGTGCCGAGGAGAAGAAAGGAGAAGGGCGAGAGAGAGGGAGAGAGAGGGCGAGCCTTACCGCCGTAGCCCGCATTCTCCACCGTGCAATGGCCGGTGGCACTGTTGTCCTTCAGACGGATCCTTGGGGTCCGTCCGACGTGTCCGTGGAGACGCTGGAGTCGCTCGTCGATGACGGCCTTCTCCGCCCGGTCACCAACCCCAGCAGGCCGGAGTGGATTGCTCTGGGGGCCGAGTCGGAGCCAAGGCCACGCGATGGTTACGTCGTGAGCTTCGTGTCCTTCCATGAGCGCGGTCTCGGCCTACCGGCGGATCGGTTCATGCGGGCGCTCCCGCACTACTACGGTGTGGAGCTCCACAACTTCAACCCCAAGTCCATTGCGCAGGCGGCCATCTTCATCACCGTCTGCGAGGGATATCTGGGCATTGCCCCCCACTGGGAGATGTGGCTCCACCTCTTCCGGGCGGGTCAAACCACCAAGCTGACGGGCACGATGGGCATCAAGAAGGCGATGAGGGCCGGCGGCTGCACTCTCCAAGTGCGCCAAGACCGACAGCTCCTCTACATCCCAGCCCAGCTCGCGTCGACCAATCGTAGCTGGTACACCAGCTAGTTCTACCTCCGCAACGATGATGGCGGTCTTCCCCCCTACACCGGGCGAATCGTGGAGAGCCAGCCGGGGAAGTGGAGGTACGGCGTCGCGATAGCTAATCAACCCAAGCTACGGCCGCTCCTGGAGGCGCTAGAGAAGCTGCACGGCCGTGGCCTTATGGCAGTTGTGGTCGTGGCGGCCTTCCACCACCGGGGGGTGCTGTCACTGATGGCTCGGCGGCGGCGCTTGTTCGAGATGACACCGGACGAGCCGATCGAAGGCGTCCGGTTGTCCGCCATCACCCCCTCTAACGAGGAGATTCTTCATCGACCGGTAAAAGGGATGGTGGATGGGTGGATGAAGAGCGGTGGTCTGTCCCCGTTCCCGATGCGCCCATCGTGGGGGTACATATCTCTAGTGAGTCACGCGTTGCTGCGGCCTCTGAGGCCTTCTTGCTCCTTGTATTTTCATGTTCCCTTATTGCGTTTGTCGTCCCTATAGGGGATGAGGGATGTGTGAGCCTCCCCGCCGCCCATTCCCGAGGATGCAAAGCGGCGGGCGGTGAACCGGGCGCACGCCGAGGCGCAGAAGAAGAAGAAGGATGCCGAGGAGGCAAAGCGCAAGAGGAAGAACCTTGAGCATGAAGAGCTAGAGAAGCGCCGCCGGCAGCAGAGGCAGGATGGTCTCCTAGTGGAGGCGTCTCCGTCACCATCGCTGTCGGCGAACTCTTCGGGCGAAGATGACGAGAGCGAGGTGGGGCGAGGTCCCCTGGACCATCTCCTCGATGTCGGTGGGGCAGCGCTCAGGGCGTCGGCAAGCAGGCCGGCGTTTCTAGGGGGAGGAGGAGAGGATGCCTTAGGGCTGGCGATCGCCCGCCCCGGGTCCGAGGCCGACACGCCCGAGGCACGGGCGTTAGGGAAGCGCGCCGTCAGCCCGGTGGTCTCGACGGCAGAGGTGGAGCAGGCGACGGCCGGGGCGACGCAACCATCTCCGTAGAGGGTCGAGGGGGGGCTGGAGTCCGGCGGAGGCCGACCGGCACCGGTAGACACGGAGGCCGTGTCTCTGCCGCCACCACCGCCGTTGCTGAGGAGGGTAGCAGTGCCGAAGCGGTTGCACCCCCGTTCGAGGTGAGTGTCTCTTCGGCGGAGTTGGTAGCATCTCCCATCCGTTCCTTGGTCGTATGCTAACCTTGTCAGAGTGTTGCTTTCAGCCAAAAGCATCAGGCAGAGGTGTCTGCCTTGGCGCCATGTAAGGCACTCAAGGTGAGTGCCAGCTCCACCGCTCAATGGGTGGTGGAGGCGCAGGCCGCCGTGCAGCGTGGCGCGGCGTTGGCCGGGGCCGACCTGGAGGAGCCAGTCGCCTAGGGAGAGGCTACCGGGGTGGCCACGGAGCAAGCGGAGGAGGAAGAGCCTACGCCTCACGAGGTTGAGGCCCACGAGTCAGATGGGGCCGAGGCGCCCTCAGTCGCTGAGGCCACCGAGGTTGAAGTCGAGGCCCTTAGGACTTCTGAGGCCAAGGCGACGGGGGCCAAGGCCCTTAGGGCTTCGTAGGCCGTAGCGGCTGGAGTCGGGGCTCCCCGAGCTGCCGAGGTCGCGGCGGCGGAGGCCAGTTTGGGCATGGTGGAGCTGGTGAGCCAGGATGCGGATATGGGGGCGGGGCAAGCTTTAGTACCGCCACTGGTTCAAGGCCCGCCGCCGTCATAGGAGAGCACCCGGGAAGTGGGGGTCCATTCGATCCCTTCCGATGATACTTCCCGGGGGAAGGGGGTGGCGGATGTCGAGGCGGCCAGCACCATGGAGCAGCCAGCTCCGACCTCTGGCGAGGGAAGAATGGCCCTCATGCGGGTACAACCTGAGCCCCGCGGGTGGGATCACCCGCATGTCTTGTGGCGGAGCAGGGATGACCCTAAGGGGGAGCCTCTGTTCGCCCTCGAGGATGCGGCCGAGGGGCGCGCTGGAGTACTTTCGAGCAATACCGTCGTCTGGCGGAGTAGTCGCTGCGGACAGTGCTATCCGTCATGGCTGATGATCTGCCCGGCATCGCCCAGGTACGCGTCTTCTTTTCACGTGCGGTGTTGTCTTGTTCTGAGTTTTCTCGTGGTACTGGACCCCTGTTTCGCCTACCCAGGAGCTCGAGGCCTGGTCCCTTGGGAATTCGATATTCCTCCGACAGGAGAGGGATGTCTGGGACCAGCTCCGGCGGTAGACAGATCTGCTTGCCGGTGCCAACGAGCTTCTGTCGGCGCGCAGCGCGGAGGTGGAGGACCTTCGCCTTCGCTGTGCTGATATGAAGGCCGAGGCAGCCATGGCTCGGGAGCAGGCCACCCCTTTGGTGGCACAGATCAAGGAGCTGGAGGAGGAGCTGACCCGGGTGGCCGGTGAGTGGGACGCCTTCGGGTCTCGGGCTGAAGAAGCGACGGCTTTCGCCAAGGCTACCGCTGGGCAGCTGGGTGCAGAGCAGGGCGCGCATCTGCTGACGAAGGGTGCCCTGGAAGAGGCCCTCAAGGTGGCTGAGGCCTCCCGGGTCGATGCCTTAGCCTGGAAGAAGAAGTGCAAGGGTGAGTCCCGTTCCCTTTGTTTTATTTGTTTTTCTTGCGTTCGACCCCTAACTCCCCGATGTGGCACAGAGCTAGAGAAGGAGGCTTCTAGGGCGGCCGAGGCCTCTCAGGTCGAGGTCCAGCGCTGGAAAGAGAAAGCCGAGGCCTCTCAGGTTGAAGTCCAGCGCTGGAAAGAGAAAGCCGAGGGTGAGTCCCATAGGCCTTCGCCCCTGTTTGGCTTATTTTTCTTTTGCGCTTGACCCCATCCTGCTTGTTTTGGCGTAGGGTTGGAGAAGGAGGTCTCTCGGGTGGCTAAGGCCTCAGTCGCAGTGCAGGCGGTGCTCGAGGCCAAGATCGGAGAGCACAACGCGCTGTAGAGCGCCGCCCGTACCATCTATGAGGCCCTGGAGGTTGAGGGGGTCAAGTCGGGTAGCTCCCTTAAGAGCCGCCTGACTACGTTGAGTGGCCAAGTGCACGAGCGACTTTGGGGGCGTTGCACACGGGCGTCAAGCGCGCCCTGGCTGTCGTCTCCTCGCACTACGCCGGCGTCAACCTCGAGGCCATCAGCGACGGTTACGTCTTGGCTGAGGATGACGAGGAGGCCGATGAGGAGGTCACGAAGCTGATGGAGGCAGCTGAGGCCCCTGGCACGGCACTGGCTAGTCTGTTCGAAGAGGAGGTGGTTCCTCCCACACCGACCGCCGATGCGGGAGACCCTGAGCCTTGACCTAGGCCAAAGGGGCCATGTGAACAGATTAGGATCATTATCGTACCGTGACGTTTGTGGCTGTCGAGGCCTTTTTTAAAGTACTTATGTGTATATGCTTTTTAATCATTTTATATTGTATTTCTGAGCCTCTGCCCTCTGCCCCGTTTCTAGACAAGTCCTTTGCAAAAAACTTCCTCGGAGCCTAAGCTGCCCCTCCGGCGAAAGGTGGTGAGGGAGTTGCCGTAGCCCAGAGGCGTAGGCAGTCTCGCGGCTCGGTCGGCCTTTTGCCCTTGAGGCACGCTTTCGGTCCTTAGGTTTTTTACAATCGACTTGTCAGAGTACGCGAGATAGTTTAGCGTAGAAACTTATTCAAAAAATGATTAAAAAATGGTGCCTGGGACTTAGGGGGGGTTCCCCCCCTTCTAGCCCCCGGGGGAGGCTCGGTTCTACAGAGGCATAGCCGAGACTTGTTCAAGCCCCGTGGTGGGCACCTCTGCAGAGGCAGATCCAAGTCTCCCTTATAGCGTTATCGTAAGGCCGATCCCCTATCGATGGACTCGGGGGGTTTCTCGAAAAATTTAGAACAATTAAAGGACGCTTCTTTAATATATTTCGAGAAACAATGTATACAATGCTTGGAAATTTAAGGGTAGAAATGATGTAGTTGTTCTATGTTCCAAGCGTTGGTGAGGATTTCGCCCTTCTCGTTGGCTAGCTTGTAGGTCCCGGGCTTTAGCACTTGGGCGACGATGTACGGCCCTTCCCATGGTGGGGTCAGCTTGTGGCGGCCCTTGTTGTTCTGCCTCAGTCTTAGCACCAAGTCGCCTACCTTTAGGTCTCGGCTTCGAATGCACCGGGCTTGATAGCGTCGTAGGGCTTGCTAGTACTTGGCTAAATGTAGTAGCGCAACGTCCCGGGCTTCCTCCAGTTGGTCGAGGGTGTCCTCATGGGTAGTGCGGTTGCTTTGCTCATTGTAGGCCTGTAGCCTTGGGGAACCGTACTCCAAGTCAGTGGGGAGGATGGCCTCAGCTCCATCGACCAGGAAGAACGGCGTGAACCCTGTGGGTCAGCTCGGGGTGTTCCTCAGGCTCCAGGTGACCGACAGGAGTTCGGCCAGCCATTTCTTGATGAATTTCTTCAACCGGTTGTATATCCTTGGCTTGAGGCCCTGTAGGATCATGTCGTTGGCACGTTCTACTTGGCCGTTTGTCCTAGGGTGTCCTACGGCCGACCAGACCACACGGATGTGGTGGTCGTCGCAGAACGTCAGGAATTTGTGGCCGGTGAATTGTGTCCCATTGTCGGTGATGATGGTGTTTGGAACCCCGAACCTGTGGATGATATCAGTGAAGAACAGTGCCACTTGCTCGGATTTGATTTGAGTGATCAAACGAGCCTCGATCCACTTGGAGAACTTGTCAATAGCTACCAACAAGTGGGTGTAGCCCCAGAGGGCTTTCTGCAGAGGCCCAACCATGTCTAGCCCCCACACGGCGAACGGCCATGTGATGGGGATGGTTTGGAGGGCTTGGGCCGGGAGGTGCGTCTGTCGTGCATAGTACTGGCATCCCTCGTAGGAGTGTACCAGCTTCGTGGCATCAGCGACCGCCATTGGCCAGTAGAATCCTTGGTGAAAGGCATTTCCGACGAGCGTCCAAGGCGCAGCATGGTGCCCGTAGGCTCCCACGTGCAAGTCCCAAAGTAGGGCTTGGCCTTCCTCGGTGGTGATGCATCGTTGGAGGACACCAGATGGGCTTCGCCTGTACAACTTGCCATTGCTGAGGATGTAAGTTTTGGCTCGCCGCGCAAGCCGTTGGGCCTTGGTCCTGTCCGCAGGAAGCACTCCTCGAACGAGGCAATCAAGGAGCGGAACTCGCCAGTCCGTACCCTGATCGGTCTCGGGAGGCCCTGCATCGATTTCTGTCGACGAAATATGGTCGGCAGTCCACCGAGGGGGGTGCCCGTGGTGGTAGATTGTCGGTAGACGGTGCATGTAATCAGGAACCAGATGGTGACACAAGGCGCAAAGACAACGATTTAGACAGGTTCGGGCCGTCTGATCGACGTAATACCCTACGTCCTGTGTCTTTGGTGTATTGTATTGAGATGTATACAGATTAACCTCCTTGGATCTGTCCTCTAGGGGACCCTTGCCCCTCCTTATATACTCCGAAGGGACAAGGTTACAAGTAAAGTATCCAATTTGGTACTATTACAATATCTAGTACAACTTGTAATCTTGATGTGCACGCCTTGATCTTACGGGCCGGGCCACCTCGGATGGTGCGGCCCATGTACCATCTTATGGTACCCGGGGGTATATCCCCCATAGCTAGTCCCCGAGCGCCATGTATTCTGATGCGACACGCCGTTTCAACCTTCTCCGAACCATGAGGCTTGAGTTCTTGACATCTCCGACCACCGTTGTCGCCGGAGAAGTAGGTTGTCCGAAGAATGTATGGTGCTCTTAAGAAGAAAGAAAAAGATTTTCGTCCTGGGAAGTGTGCCCACTTGTATTTCTGAAAAGAAATGTAAGTGTGTCTTGAAGCGTAGCGTCCTTGATCATCAGAGGTGTAGGGGTTGAAAAACAAACACATTCACCGCAAGGTGAAGTGTGCCCACTTAGTCCCCGAGCCTGGTAGTAGGTGACATAGGCACGTGGTGCCAGGGTCTAAAAAGAATTCCTAGTTAAGTTTAGAATCCAATCGTCGTACAGGCGAGATGAGATGCATCGGTAGGTGCATCGTACCGATGTAGTCCCCGAGCTTGCTGGAAGGCGAGGTATGAGCCTTGTAGCAAGGTCTAAACGATAAAGAATATCCCAACTATACGCAAGTCACCAGTCGCATGTAGTCGAGACGCAAAGTCCCCGAGCCGTGGTCAGAGAGTGGTCGAGGCAGTCCCCGAGCACAGGTCAAGGAGCGAGCGACGAAGTCCCCGAGCCATGGTCGGAGAGTGGTCGAGGCAGTCCCCGAGCACAGGTCGAGGAGCGAGCGACGAAGTTCCCGAGCCGTGGTCGGAGAGTGATCGAGGCAGTCCCCGAGCACGGAGTGGTCTGGCCAGAAGTCCCAGAGCACGGAGTGGTCTGGCGAGTCCCCGAGGGTCCCATAGCACGGAGTGGTCTGGCAAGTCCCCGAGCACAAGGGTGGTCTGGCCAGAGTCCTCGAGCACCATAGTGGTCTTGGCGAGCCCCGAAGCATGAGCTCGTTGACCGAACTATGTTCCTGAAAAATAAACACGGAGAGCGGTAGTACATGATGATGTACGAAATATATCGACCTCTCTGTAGGAGGTGAAGTAAACACTTGGTGTTCGGTTGGCGATGAATTATACTTGGTGTAATATTCGAAAAATAACATTAGCTGTTTTTAGCCCTTTTGTTATGTAGTGGCGCAGCGCGATGTATTAACCTGTCCTGAAGAATGCGCCAGCCCTGGGCTGACCAACATCTCGTAGCGCGAGGTACGGAATGCTGCCGGGCGTAGAGGGCCAGTGTTACCAGAGAGCAACTGCCGACTACCCGTAGCGCAGAGGGCGGACTCTCATGCACGCGTGGGGTGGAGCCGGAGATAGTGCCGGCTCTAGGATTCTCAAGCAGGAAGGAAAACGTATCGGCGAACCGTTGTAAAAACTTATACATGTTTTGGATTGTATGTATGGAGAAAATTCGACGCGGAGCGCACCCTTAGGGTGGTCGGCGGAGGTGTACGATGATCGAAGAAATTTTCAATTAAAAATAATACTTAGCTTTATTGACGACCAGTGGGTGTAGTCGGCGTGTTGCGATGTTCGAGAGATGGCTTGATGTGTCGTTGGCGATGAAGTTGTCCGGTCCTCGAGCTTTTCGACCTGTCGTCATGACTGTGGTCGCGATTGTCGTAGCACCGTTCTTCGCGGCGATCATCATTGCGACTTAGTCTTGTGGTCGAGGTGGTCGAAGCTCGGCGGAGCTGCTCGGGACGTGGTCGACGTGGTCGCGGTCGACGTGGTCGAAGCTCGGCGGAGCTGCTCGGGACGTGGTCGACGTGGTCTCGGACGGCTTGTTTAGTGACTCGGCGGGGCTTGCCAACATCGTACAGGATGGACGCACGCATACTTCACGTACACATATGAGTACATGCACAAATCACCTAGCTTTCGTGTCTTGAGGCTGGCATGCGTTAGGCTGCAGATTGTCCATGTTTTCGTAGAGGTGATGTCGACCAAGTGATCAAAATATGTCGTCGTGGAAGAAATAGCGACGTCCTATCCATGGATTGCTGGAGCAGGAGTCCCGTTCTTGTGTTGTATCTGAATAGGCCGTGTGCCTGACCGTGTGCATCGTCTTGCATGCATGTATGGACTCGTCCTTTTGTTGCTTGCTGGTCGCTGGTTGCCACGCGCCGACCAGACAACATGTGAGCCAGATCCTTGTCGCCACTTGGTGTTCCCACGGGTCGCAGCCGAATCCTATCATCAATAGTCACGAAGACAAGTACATGTATATGAGCCTTATGTGCCCATCGTGAGCCTGATAGGATCTCGACAAAATGTCGTCACGCAGTTCTGTAGTGGAAAGCATCGACCCACGAGCACAGCATCGTGATGCACTCCGAACGCCGCCGCCAGCATGCTAGGCATGATTCCTGCCGCCACGACCAAAGGTTCGACTCCGGAGAACCAGCGATGTCATCCATTGCCGCCACGTTGCGGCTGAATCATCCGTCGAGTAGAATATTGTTGGTGAAGAAAAAATCCCATCTGATTCGTCGAAAGATCAACGCGCACAACCCCTAAAGGGGACCCCTACCTGGCGTGCCGCTGTCGACGAAATATGGTCGGCAGTCCACCGAGGGGGGTGCCCGTGGTGGTAGATTATCGGTAGACGGTGCATGTAATCAGGAACCAGATGGTGACACAAGGCGCAAAGACAACGATTTAGACAGGTTCGGGCCGTCTGATCGACGTAATACCCTACGTCCTGTGTCTTTGGTGTATTGTATTGAGATGTATACAGATTAACCTCCTTGGATCTGTCCTCTAGGGGACCCTTGCCCCTCCTTATATACTCCGAAGGGACAAGGTTACAAGTAAAGTATCCAATTTGGTACTATTACAATATCTAGTACAACTTGTAATCTTGATGTGCACGCCTTGATCTTACGGGCCGGGCCACCTCGGATGGTGCGGCCCATGTACCATCTTGTGGTACCCGGGGGTATATCCCCCACAATTTCCATGTCCTCGGGCTCAGTCGCCGGGGTCTCGATGGTAGAGGGGGCCTCGGCCCCTATGGTGGGCTCGACCGGTGGGCCCTCTTCTGCCGCCGAGGCATAGCTGACCGAGGGCTTGTGCAGGTCTGGCGAATATGTTCGGGGGGATCAGGGCCCGTGCCGATGCCATCTTCGCCAGTTCGTCCGCAGCCTCGTTGAATTTTCGCGCAATGTGGTTGAGTTTGAGACCGTCGAACTTATCTTCTAGGCAACGCACCAATTTACAGTATGCCTCCATTTTGGGGTCATGGCAGTTCGACTCCTTCATGACTTGGTCGATGACGAGCTACGAATCGCCCCGTACGTCGAGACGCCGCACTCCAAGCTCGATGGCGATCTGCAAGCCGTTGATGAGAGCTTCGTACTCGGCTGTGTTGTTGGAGGTGGCGAAGTGGAGCCAAATCATGTAGCGCATATGCACTCGAGGGGAGAGATGAAGAGCAGACCCACGCCTGCCCCGGTCTTCATCAGGGACCTGTCAAAGTACATGGTCCAGCATTCTGCCTGGATTTGAGCAGGTTGCAGTTGGGTGTCGGTCCACTCAGCCACAAAATCGGCCAAGGTCTGAGATTTGATTGCTTTTCGAGGTGTAAAAGACAGGGCTTCCCCCATGAGTTCGATGGCCCACTTGCTATTCTACCTGAGGCCTCCTGGTTCTGGATTATCTCTCCCAGAGGGAAAGACGACACCATGGTCACCGGGTGGGATTCGAAGTAGTGACGCAGCTTGCGTCGAGCCAAGACTATGGCGTAGATCAGCTTCTGGATGTGGGGGTAGCATGTCTTAGTTTCGGAGAGTACCTCGCTGATGAAGTAAATAGGTCGTTGGACGGGTAGAGCGTGCCCCTCTTCCTGCCTCTCGACTACTATGGCCGCGCTGACCACTTGGGTCATAGCGGCGATGTAGAGTAAGAGGGCCTCGCCCTTGGTTGGCGGTACCAGGATGGGGGGGTTGGTGAGCAGTGCCTTGAGCTTGGTGAGGGCTTCTTCGGCCTCGGGGGTCCAAGAAAAGCATTCGGATTTCCTCAAGAGACGGTACAGAGGTAAACCTTTTTCGCCAAGGCGCGAGATGAAGCGGCTCAGGGCCGCAAGGCATCCCATAACTCTCTGTACTCCCTTGAGGTCTCGGATTGGCCCCATGTTGGTCACGGCCGAGACCTTCTTTGGGTTGGCCTCGATGCCGCATTCTAAGACTATGAACCCCAAGAGCATGCCTCGGGGGACCCCGAAGACACACTTCTCGAGATTAAGCTTGATGCCCTTCTCCCTGAGGCATTTGAAGGCAATCTCTAGGTCATCGACGAGATCACTGGCCTTCCTGGACTTGACCACGATGTCGTCCACGTAGGCCTCGACAGTTTGCCCGATGTGCTCGCCGATGACCTGGGTCATGCACCGCTGGTATGTGGCCCCTGCGTTTCTGAGACCGAATGGCATGGTCACATAGCAGTACATGCTGAATGGGGTGATGAAAGAAGTCACGAGCTGGTCGGACTCTTTCATCTTGATTTGATGGTAACCGGAATACGCATCAAGGAAAGATAGGGTCTCGCATCCTGCAGTGGAGTCAACGATTTGGTCGATTCGAGGCAATGGAAATGGAACCTTTGGGCATGCTTTATTTAAACTGGTGTACTCCACACACATCCTCCACTTTCCATTTTTCTTCTTAACTAATACAGGATTAGCTAACCACTCTAGATGGGACACTTCCTTGATGAATCCGGCCGCCAAAAGCTTCTGCACCTCCTCGCCGATGGCCCTGCGCTTCTCCTTGTCGAATTGGCGTAGGCGCTACTTCACCGGTCTGGAGCCGGCCCGGATGTCCAAGGCGTGCTCGGCGACCTCCCTTGGTATGCCCAGCATGTCCGAGGGACTCCATGCGAACATATCAGCATTCGCGCGGAGAAAGTCGATGAGCACGGCTTCCTATTTGCTGTCGAGGGTGGCGCTGACCCTCAGCATTCGACCGTTGGAGAAGTTGGGGTCGACCGGGACGAGCTTGATGGCCTCTATGGGCTCAAAAGTCTCGGCACGACGCTTGGAGTCAGGCACTTCGCTACCGAGTTGGTCGAGGTTGACGATGAGGGCCTCGGACTCCACGATGGCCTCGGCGTACTCGATGCATTCGACGTCGCAGTCGTATGCATGCTCGTACGTGGACTCGACAGTGATGACGCCATTGGGGCCGGGCATCTTGAGCTTGAGGTAGGTGTAGTTCGGGACCGCCATGAACTTGGCGTAGCACGGGCGCCCCAGGATAGCGTGATAAGTCCCCTTGAACCCAACCACCTTGAAGGTAAGGGTCTCCTTGCGGTAGTTGGAGGGAGTGCCAAAGCAGACTGGCAAGTCAATGCGCCCGAGGGGTCACATGCGCTTCCTCGGCACGACGCCATGGAAGGGTGTGGCACCGCCTCGAAGCCGTGACTGGTCGAGCTCCAGGAGCTCTAGGGTGTTGGCGTAGAGGATGTTGAGGCCTCTGCCTCTGTCCATTAGTACCTTGGTGAGCCGGGTGTTGCCGATGATCGGGTCATCCCGTGAGCGTCCCGTGAGCAACAGGAGCAAGCTGAAGTGATGGAAATGCTATGTCAAGACGGTGTCATCGAAGGGTGTGAGCTGTACTACATGGCTTTGGATCTGTTCCAGAAGGTAGTGTGCCGGGCTCAGTACAAGAACATCCAAGAAAAGGAACATCGCGTCAAGTACATCGAGTGGACCTGGACGAAGAGCAAGCAGAACCGCAACTAGGCTTATCAAGAAGAATGTTGAGCGTGTTTTAGTTCTAGTTTCAGTTTTCATCGTCGCGAATCAGTTGTTTACAATTTCGAACTGTATCGTTAAGACTGTTTGAACCTGTTGTGTGTTCGTTGGACTTTCTGTTTGTGAAACCTGGTTTAAATAATGTTTCTGGATGTAATGGTGATCTATAATGATTGGCCTTGTTCTTGTCAAGTTAATGTTGTAGTCATCCTAAACCTTCAAGGAACTGATTCTTATGTTTTGTTCGTGGTTTGCAGATACTTGCCTCGGTTGGGTGCCAAGTTGAAGGCGTCAGGCGCAGCATATAGTGAAGCTATTTGGTCTGGACTAAAACAAGACAAGACTCTATTATGAAGGTTTGTATTTTGTCATACTGCGCCATTTTTTTGTTTCCGTTTCCATGCACCTGAACTGACATGTCGATGTTGGTTTCCAGGTTTGCACATGGTGGTGGCCACGCTGATCTAACAATGTGACTGCATTCTTTCGGTGTTCACACCTTGGCGCCTGCTAGGCGATCTGATCTGGTGAGCGTCATGTAAATGGAGATAATGGAACTCCAACCTCCTCACCCGGGGCTATAATCAGTGTGCCTGACTGATGTATGTCGTTCTTGTGTTGCAGGTTTACAAATCTGTTGTTGTAGTTGGGGGACCATGGACACCACCGACGAGGGAAGTGAACATTCAAGTGATTCAAGCGCAAGTTTCTGGGACAGTACGGAGTTGGCAGCCTATTATGGCGGATTAGTGGCAATGGCTACTGCTATTCCAGTGCAGCCTCCAGCGGATGACATCGATGAATTGACTGGCATCCAATGGGTTCGGAAGGTACTATAGGATCCAAAAAGATGCAAAATACACTTCTGTATGTACCCGGACGCCTTCCGCCAGTTGCATGACATTTTAGTTCAGAACCATGGGTTGCAATCTACTGGGGAGTTCTCATCCGTAGAGGACTTAGCGATGTTCCTTTGGGGAGTTGGCACCAGGCAGTGTCAACGGCAAATGTCAGACAGGTTTAGAAGGGGATTGGGGACTGTTAGCGATAAGTTTGGGGAAGTGCTGGAGTGTGTGGCGTCATTTGCAGATGCAGTTCTTAGGCCAAAGGACGCACATTACAGAACGGTGCATGAAAGACTGGAGAAGTACACACCTTTCTTTGATGGATGCATAGGAGCCCTAGATGGAACCCACATAAGGGTTTGTGTTGATCGGAAAGCACATGATGATTTCACAAATAGGAAAGGCTGGACCAGCCAAAATGTCATAGCCGTTTGCGACTTTGACATGCGGTTCACTTTTGTTGGTGTTGGCAAGGCAGGGGCAGTGCACGGCATGAAGGTCCTGAGGGACGCTTGGGCGGTGTGAGGTTTCCCGCACCCACCTCAAGGTATGGGGACTGTCAACTGTACACGAATTTGCTGTTTTCAATTTCAACTCTAGCTGAAATTGTTAATGTGTATGTGTTTTGCAGGAAGGGACTACCTGGTAGACTCGGGCTACGCTGGTGAAGCGGGGTACCCGGGGCCCTATCGGAACAGCAGGTACCATCTGAGGGAGTTTGAGCGAAGGCGTGCTGAGAATTGGGAAGAGATTTACAATTTCCACCATTCAAGTCTGCGTAATGTCGTAGAAAGGTTATTTGGGGTCCTCAAAGCTAGATGGCAAATGATGCAAGGTGTTCCTCGTTATCCGAGAGAGAAACAATCCAAGATTATTTTGGCTTGCTTTGGACTGCACAACTACATGGAGGGGCTGAAACCTCGTACTCCAGGTACGCCAATGAACCAATGGACACATGCCTGGCTTGCACAAAATTCGACTGAGGATATGGGTAGGGTTCGGGACTGGATCAAGTATGGAGTAGCTAGTCTACAGTTGAGGTAAACAAAATATGTTGACACTTTTGTCAGTTAACAAAATGATTTGATTCATGCCTTAGTTGGATCCCAACTGAATATGTGCCCCTGCAGGTGATCGTGTCGGGTGGAGGAGATGGTTCAAGTGGATTGGACGATGGCATGAAGATCAGTGAAGGTTGTGTAAGGGTATTTTGCATGGGTGTCTTCTTCGTGCTGTTACATATGTGCCTTGCAACTGGTACAAATTTTGTATAGATTATACTTAGGCCATTTCTTAGATGTAGTCGTAGTTGTCAAATGAAAATAGTAGGCCAGTATTAGAAAGTACGCATATGCAGGTATTCGGCGAGTGGCCAATGAGCTGCTTGTTCGTGGAGCAGACCAGCACAAAGTTGCTTGCGTGTAGTTGTTTCAAATGATCGTTGGAACAGCTGCATGTTTTGTATAATGCTCCACTAATCCACATGTATAGGAGAGTAGTGAGGTGAACAAATGAACTGTATTAAGACATGGTTGTACGTCGTGATGATGAACTTATTATTGGGCCTGGTACTTGTTACTGTGCACAATTATGTATTTGATTCAAACGTATGACTTGTAACTGGTTGCTTCAGTTTGCTGGTAATTGGCGCCAAGTTTGTATTGTGAGCTGGGCTGTTGGCGCCAGAATTTGAATGGTGGCTGTTGAATTCAAATTGCTGGCAATCTTTAATTCAGCCGAACGGCTGGTTCTGCTGAAAGGCTTTTGCTGATTTTTGTGCACTGTACATACAGCCATCATTTCACCAGCCGAACAAGGTGAAAGTACGTAGAAGGCTAGTAATGACATGACTTGCCAACTTTGGCTTTTGTAGGTATTCATCATCACTTTTGAGTCATGGTGCCATGATATTTAATTTAGTTGAAAATAAATATCTCCAAAGTCACGGTTAAAGAAAAAGCAACGTCTTTTGTCATTAATATATCTCACAACACAACAACTTAGGAAGGTCATTCTATAAAAAGTAGCCCACAAGTATTAAGTGCAAGATAAGTAAGAAAATTTATGCAAGCCAATCTTAAGCATTGTCATGATCAATCTAGGGTCAATTTTTATTATTTTTAAGCAAGTTTTGTTAACATTTTTTTTTGTGAATGAAGTTTTGTTAACAAAATTCTGCATAGGGAAGGCTTTAGGAGTGCAAACCTGTGAGACGTGTCAAGGTGGGCCACATGGGCTACTGGGCTAGGTCGGGCGACCTGCCTGGTCAGGTGACCTAGCCAAGTGGCCTCCGAGGGACGCCTTCACGTGGTGCAGTGGTTGCTTTGCTTGGCTTTCAGTGATGTCATTTTTGCTATTTGTGGGGGATTGTCCGAATGTAAAGAGGTTGATCAACCCCCACACCGAATCTTGTGGCAACCTTGATTTTTTATTCAACAGAAAACATGATGAAATAACAAAGTCTGTCCGGTGAGACACACCAGGAGACAACTTTATTCATTGATAAAATAAAATGAGGCAGCTTACAATTGGAATGAAATTACTAAAGCAAACCGATCTAACGATACAAATTGAATGAAATCGAATTAAACTTTAAGCTAAACCTAAGTAAGCGCCTATCTAAAATGATTGATCCACGGGTAATCTACTATCTAGGGGGTTCGCGCCACCTTTCTTCACGTCTTCGATGGAAATGTATTTCCCAAACGTACTTTCAATGCGTTGCAATCCTTAAAAGAAGAAAAATTGTGTCGCAATCGTAAGTTGGTTTGTTTTAAAGCTGTTCGTTCTTGTACTAGTTTCAAATTCAAATGCAACAAATATTACGTGGCACAGTTTCACATTCAAATGCAACAAATATTACGTGGCACACATCGACTGTCACATGTTCGGCTGATTTAGAGCCTCTTTGGCAGGGCTCCTGCAGGGCTTCAGCTTCAGCTCTTGCAGGAGCTGTGCTAAATACCTGTTTTAGAAAGAGCTCCGCATGGAGAGCCGATCAAGAGCCGAAGCCATTTTTTATCTGCACAGGAAAAGCCTCAAAAACGAGCTTCACGCGGCTCCTTGCTGTGAGTTCACGTCGTCTAGTACGAAAGAGCTATTTTGCTAAACGTTTTCTAGAATGGCTTCAGCTCCTCCAGAGCAGCTGCTCTTCAGAGGAGAAGCCATTTTCAGAAGAGCCGCCAGAGCCCTGCCAAACAGAGCCTTAAAGTGAACGCCCAAGTACGCAAGCGCGGTATTGGCACTAGATGGTTGTTCAGGCAGATTATTTAAATATAAATGACCACTACTACTAAGTTGGCTTAGCACTTGTATCGGATTTCAGTGCCTTCCGGCTTCCGCAAGTGTTTGCATGATCACACTGGAGAAATATCTACGATAACCGCTTCAGGAAAATGGAATAAAGCTACCTGAAATAAGATAACAACACAAGAGACCAACTCTGATGATAGCATTAGCAAAACAGTTACAGCGTCCACAGGTACAGAGTTATGTGCTCAAAAGTCAAGCTAAAAGTCTACCAGCTGGGATTATCCATTTATCTTATTATTGATTGATGGGAAGCGAGGTTCAAATTTGCCTCCAGGCAACGCAGTACCCAGCTTCTGCTTCTCAAGCTCTGCTGAGGATGCATACCCAACTATTAGAAAATAAACAGAAATGAGAAAAAGAAGGCAAGCTAGTATCATCAGACGAAAAATTCAGCTTGTATGCTTTGGAACAGCAGATATGCCTCACCTTGTATGATGCCTACTCGACATGCGAGAAACCTCCTCCAGTCTCAGATTTTGTTCTGCACGGGAGAGAAATGGGATCACACCTGGCCTCAGTTACCAGCACGACAAGCTAAAGTGTTATCACTTGTTCACAATGAGTGAAGCAAACCATTTTTATTAAAATATCCTTATCGCTAGCACTCAGCAGTTAGATGGGTCAAAGATGATCATTTATTCCCTTTGCAAACTCCCAGTTTAAATGTTACTCCCTCCATTCCAAATTGTAGTTCACTTTAGCTTTGTCGTAAGTTAAACATCTCTAACTTTGGCAAATACTTTGAAAAATATTAACTTATTAAAGTTCAAATAAATGCACATGGAGAATTTAAGGAAACAAATATGATGTTATAGATGTTGGTGTATTTTCTATAAACTCAGTCAAAGTTAAAGAAATTTGATTTAGGACAAAAGCCGAAGTGAACTATAATTTGGAACAGAGAAATAGCATAGTCAAATTGCAGGTTGATTTAACAATATGGAAATTAGGGTTAGAAAGGAACCAGCAGCTCCACCTACCACCCAGAGGCGTGCTTCAAGAAGGATTCGATTTTAAGCCTGCTGGAAGACTGGAACAATTTTATAGGACCTAAGAACCTTCTCTTCCTATTCTGAGGCACCTTAGCAAAATCACTAACTTGAAAACTTCCTAAAGCTAAAGGGATATTGACTATGGAGAAACTATCTAGGTCATACAACATTATAAGGCGTCAAATTTCCCTTGTGCAACTGTACTATAATCAACACTAGTAGACTTGATGTGAAACATTATATTATAACAACTTACTTGTGATCCGAAGGATTGGGCATGACTTCATATACAATTGTCGCAACTACATCCCTTTTGTTCTGGGACAAGCAGTACGAAGCAATCAAGAATCAGTATGGCGTTCCACTATGTTTTTTTCTTTATTGGCGTTCGACTATGTTTTTTCTTTATTATACATAAATAGCGAAACAAAACTTAAGTACTTGAGTGGCTTCACCACGTAGTCCAATGTAATAAATCTTAGTTGTATCACCACCAAAGTTGTCAGAGAAATGCAGAGTTAGGTTAGCCACACCTTGGAACCTTGAATATCTGAGAAACAGGGGAGAAAGGTATGAAGAGCAAATGAGAAATTATTCCGTGTACAAACTACAAAGAGAACTTAAGAGCATACTACTCCCTCAGTTTTTTTTGCATGTCACATTAGCTTTGTCTTAAAGTCAAACATTACTTAGTTTGACCATCTATTACAAAAAATTCTTAGAGTTTCACAATATATAAATTATATATTATGGAAGTAGTCGCGGTAAAAAGGATGAAAGGAGGTAAGGCGATGGGACCGGATGGTATCCCAATCGAGGTGTGGAGATGCCTCGGGGACATAGCTATAGTATGGCTAACCAAGCTGTTCAACCATATTTTTCGATCGAACAAGATGCCTGATGAGTGGAGGAGAAGTATATTGGTACCGATCTACAAGAATAAAGGGGATATTCAAAGTTGTACTAATTACCGGGGAATTAAGTTGATGAGCCATACTATGAAGCTATGGGAGAGAGTTATCGAGCATCGCTTGAGAGCAATAACGCGGGTCTCTATGAACCAATTTGGTTTCATGCCCGGAAGGTCAACCATGGAAGCCATTTTCTTAATAAGACAAGTTATGGAGCGGTATAGGGAGAAGAAGGACCTACACATGGTTTTTATTGACTTGGAGAAGCTTATGATAAAATACCAAGGAATGTTATGTGGTGGGCTTTGGACAAACATAAAGTCCCAACGAAGTACGTCGGGCTCATTAAGGACATGTACAACAATGTTGTGACTAGAGTTCGAACAATTGATGGAGACACGGATGACTTCCCGATTACGATAGGACTACATCAAGGGTCAGCTTTGAGCCCTTATTTGTTTGCCTTAGTGATGGATGAGGTCACAAGGGACATACAAGGGGACATCCCGTGGTGTATGTTTTTCGCGGACGATGTAGTGTTAGTTGATGAAGGCCGGACAGGAGTGAATCAGAAATTGGAGTTATGGCGGGAGACTTTAGAGTCCAAAGGTTTTAGACTCAGTAGAACTAAAACTGAGTATATGAGATGTGACTTCGGGACTACTACTCGGGAGGAGGAAAATATTAGTTTGGAAGGTCAAGTAGTGCCTAGGATACCTTTCGATATTTAGGATCAATGCTACAGAGAGACGGGGATATTGATAAAGATGTTAGCCATAGAATCAAAGCAGGGTGAATGAAGTGGCAGCAAACATCTGGTGTCCTATGTGACAAAAGGGTACCACAGAAGCTAAAAGACAAGTTTTATAGGGCGGCGACTAGACCTGCTATGTTGTATGGTGCAGAATGTTGGCCTACGAAAAGACGACATGTTCAACAGATAAGTGTCGCGGAAATGCGTATGTTGCATTGGATTTGCGGTCATACAAGAAGGGATCAAGTTCGGAACGATGATATACGTGATAGATTAGGGGTAGCACCAATTAAAGAAAAGCTTGTCCAACACCGGTTGAGATGATTTGGACATGTCCAACGGAGACCTCCAGAGGCACCGGTGCGTAGTGGAATCCTAAGCCATGATAGTAACGTGAAGAGAGGCAGAGGAAGACCGAAGTTGACTTGGATAGAGGCAATAAAAGGAGACTTGAAAGGATGTAATATACCCAAAGACTTAGTCTTAGATAGGAGTGCTTGGAAGATAGCTATTCACGTGCCTGAACCTTGATTGCTTTTGTTGGGTTTCAACTCTAGCCTACCCCAACTTGTTTGGGACTTAAAGGCTTTGTTGTTGTTGTTGTATGGAAGTAGTCGCGGTCTCCTCGCATTGCACAGGCGAGGGTAAGGCTTGCCACTGACACCCTTCCCCAGACCCCGCACAGAGCGGGAGCTCTCTGCATTGAGTACGCCCTTTTTATTCTCAGTGTGAATCTAAAAACATAAAACTCATGCCATGAATCTATATACTTTTTTGGAAATCGATGGTCAAATACAAATGTTTGACTTAGGACAAAGCTAATACGACATATAATAAAAAACGGAGGGTGTAGTTACAGGCCATTCAGTAGACAGAGAAAAAACAAAAGTGGCCTAGAGTAGTCCAGTACCTACATGAAAAATGTCTATTAATTTGCACAGGATCAGGCAAAAATCTAATGAATTTGAGTCTTTCACAAGCTTTATGAGTGTTTGTCAAATGGAACATATGTTCAGAAAGACTTTTGAAGCTCTAAGAACGTGATTTATCAGAAAATATTTATCTGTTACCAAAACCAAAGGGCACTGGATGAACAATTACAGAACAGAACATACCTTGTTTGGTACTCAAGAGCTCCTTGCAGGTTCTCCGCTAATTCCCATTCCTAGGAGAAATGTACATCATTAAAGTGGAGTTTCCACTTATGGCACGGATAGAAAATTGAATACATACCTGCACAGGCTGCATGTTTTGAGCATCTGAAAAGTCAATGCCTTCTCTATTGATAAACCTGGATCATGTCAAGGTAATCTTCATAAATATCATGCCATGAGAAAGAGAATGACAAGGAAAAGAAAAGCTATATCTCTAAACTAACGCTCTCATTTTTGACGGGCTTGTTCCATCAGCACCACCAACAACAGAAATGCTCTTGATCTTAACATCTGATGTGAACCTACAACCAACAGGAAAACATGATTACACGTGTTTAACATTTTTTGGATTAGAATTACAGACAAAAGAAGGGGAAGGTATTTCTAGCTCTGAAACCAAATAAAGATAATATCAACATACAGAAATTCATGCAGGTCATGAATTCAATGCAATTATACATAAAGACTGAAGAAGTAACTTCTGCAAGGGCATGCAATATCAACTTAACACAGTGCCTGATGCTTTAAGGGGGCTCATACACACTAAAACAAAACATTCTCGTTTCCTTAGGAATTAGGATATTTCACAAAATTGATGGAAGGATGTGCAAAAAGGACATGATTAAAAGTCTTGAAAGTACAGATTGACATGTGTTCTGCAGGCATCATTTCAACGCATTATTTCTGGGTATGTGGGTATTAAACTTCTGAAAGAAGTCTTACTAACCACCAAAAGATTAAAATAAGGGAGAAAGATGAATAAATATCGATAAGTACAACATGTTAGAGCACTGCCCTGGAGTGAACTGCTGTCTGTTGAGAACAATCACAATACAAAAGGGCAAAAACCGATAAACTATTCCACATAATAAATATACTTGTTCCTGAAACACCACATAGTTCATAAACTGAACACTACCTCAGGCAATCTTATGTTTGACGAAATTCTTAAAAAAAAAACACTTCATCACGTTGCTATACTTCAACTAGAGGTCATGAAGCAACTTAGAATTACTCTTTCAAAATAAAATAAAGGAAACCAAGTAACAACCGGGGAACACGTGTCTGTACATCAAACGAGCAAGTGAGCTACTTACGGGATGAAAATAAGTAGCTCAGGGTCACCCTCATTACTCTCCAGAAAACCCTGGTGCAGCAAGAATGCTCATGAGAATGGATATTTTACAAATGATGAGGAACTTAAGGAACAGGATCTGAACTGAAAAACCACTAATTATATAAATACAGAAGGGAAACTTGCTTGTATAACACTTCCAGACCGTTTTGAAAACATACCACTCTCCAAGCCTACTCTCCTATTTAGCACTGTTTAGTTACTTGGTTTTCCTCTGTGATACCACCCCTTCCCTTCCTCCTTCCTCTCCAGCTTAGTCCACCACTCCCACAGCAGTTAAACCAAGCCCCAAGTTCCCACCTTCACTTCATACGATGCTGTCAATCCCGCATACTAGAGCATCAAGCAATCATGAAGGAGCCTCCAACAGAATCAATTGTAGCTTGATTCGCTCCGCAGCCACTCAATTCATGCAAGGCCCCAACTGATTTGCTCTGCATATTCCAGATCTAGTATGTGGTCTCTTCGGCGAGCACAGTGCAGCCTCACCAAGGGACAGCATCAGGCGGCCACCCTGGCACTGTGTAAAGTTTGACCCGCTCCTGCACGGACATGGCTGCCATGGTAGGTCAGGCCCCACCATCCATGAGTAGGGCAGCTAGCATAGAGGATGAACATGGAGATAGAGAGGGGAGGAAGGCGCAGAGGCGGCACGAAGCAGGAGACAAGATAAGGAGAATGAGCCTCTATAGCGAGGCATGGCAGTACTGGCGGCAAAGGGCGACGCTGGGAGCCCCTGGCTGGCCGTGTTGCTGTTGTGACAAAAATTGAGAAGAGAGAGAAGTTAACGGTTGTGGAGCATCTTGGGCAGGTCTATGCCATCCATGCACAATCGGATGCTGCAATGCTACAAGGAACAAAATGGAGACAATAACCAGTGCTAAATAGTAACCCAAGCTCGGGCAGTGGTATGTTTGCAAAACAATTCTGAGAGAGTGCTATACAAGCAATTTCCCCAAAAATAAATGCATAACACATCATCAATGTCTACATCATGCTGCCATGTAACTTGCATGAGCAAATGAAGCTCCCTGCAATGAAGAACATACATTTCAAAAAGTTCCATTAGCTACCAGGCAGATGCAGACATGCTAGTTACCGCTTACATTTTTCCTCCTATTTGAGTCTCATATGTCTACTCTCATTAAAGCTTTACACACATTTTACCCCCTTAAAAGGGGTAATCCTCGTATACTAATAGAATCATGAATAGTTACCCAGCATGACTGTATTTACAAGTCAAAAATATACAAAACTTTGAAGGAAAGTTGGCAACTAAAAATTCCTTGAATGTGACATCAGAATTGTGGCAGTGACAACTAATCGATATAATTCTTAAACACGTGCCATATTTCACAGATGACGATAATTCACTAGATATGCCTTCATTTTGGAGATTTTAGATCACAAGAAGACGCATTTTCAACAAAGGAAGAAAAAGTCATTACAAATTTATCACTCCTAAGTCCTAATATAATAAGAAAAGGACAATCGTTCTTAGTGGATACTGAACTAGATGTACACATTTTGCATCACCTAACTGAGCCGGTGAACCCTAGCTTCCACTAAAAACAATTAAGGCAACGAGGACATGAGGAGGCATTGGTACATACCCCCGAGGTGTCAAGGCGTTGCTCCCAGGGCTTGAAGACGGACTTGACGCTCCCGGGCACAGATTCGTTCAGAGCCACCACCTGCGCGCACGAGAAGGGGTCAGCCGCCGCCCTAAATCCTTGTTCACCGCCTATTGTACTGTACAATGTCGCACAATCCGATGCGCCGCGTGGTACCAACGGAATCTGCCAAAGGGCCTCTAGTCTAACGGCTTAGGCGTCCCGGCGGCACTCCTCTAAGGTGCTGGTTCGACTCTTTGTGGGAGCGAATTTCAGCGTGGGGTTAAAAAAAATTCCTCGTCTCTCCCGCTGGCCTGTTCTCAAATGGCGACGGTGGGGGTTCGAGAGTTTTCTGGACGGCGTGAGAAGGTCTTCAATGTCTAGGGTGGTCGTACCCTCGCAGGTACAGTACGAACGGAATCTTACGAAGCCGTCGAAAACAAAGGCACAATAAGGAGGGAGGAGGGGGAAGGGCAGCGGATCAATCTGGCAACAGGTGAGAGGGAGTGGGGAGGATTACAGGACCTTGGGGACGTCGATGTGGTTGTAGAGCGACCAGTCGGCGGCGCAGTCGTGATCCTCGCAGCTGTGATCGTGCAGGCAGGCCATCGCTCCTCGTGCGCCTCCTCCCCCGACCGAATGCGGCCGCCAGCAGCCGTGTCCTGCTTCGATTTGCTCTCGTCCTGTCGTCTTCCGGAGTCTAGACTCCTTGGGACTCCTAGTGGGGGTGATTGCTTTGCTTGCCTGCCTCCGGCCTCCGCTTCGTTTAGTTTCCAAAAATTTTCAACCCAAAATGTCATATCAAATGTCACATCAAATTTTGTGATACATATATGGAGCATTAAATGTAGACGAAAAAAAACTAATTGCACAGTTTGGTTGGAAATCGCGAGACGAATCTTTTAAGCCTTATTAGTCCATGAAAAGCCTTAAGTGCTACAGTACCCACGTGTGCTAATGATCAATTAATTAGTATCATTAAATTTGTCTCGCAGTTTTTTAATGAATTCTGTAATTTATTTTTTTATTATTATCAAAAACCCTTCCCAATATTCTACCGACACCTCCGATATGACACAAATTTTCAACTGAGGGATTCTTTCTCCGTGGGGACGCCGGTGTGGTTTGGTCGGCGCGGCTCGTGGGACAGTCAAGACCCGCCTCGTGCTCCTTTATCCGAAACTTGGACGTGAGGGCTCGTGCTGTTCCCACGCGTCACATTTTTTTTCGAAGGGGTACAAATCAGATCAGACGCTGGACTGCTCGAGTATCCATTCACTTTGGTTGATTGCACGTTTCGGCTCGGCTCAAATAATGCACACGTACAGTACAGGCGTACTGTATTGCAATCCCAACATCGGAGCTGTAAGCAAATCTTTGTTGGCTCCGGAAACGAATCAGAGAGAAATAAAACCACCACGGACAGACAAGTACATTCTGGCAAAATCAAGACGCCTGCCCATGCTCGGACGCTGTCCTAGCCAACATGAAAACGAACGGAGCGGCAGAACGAAATATCACATTTCCTGCTCATTCTATTTTTCCCCCTCATATTCTGGGTCATCGGAAACACGTACAGATACAAAGCCGTCCACAGAAATGGGACCAGTAAAGCGATCTACAATGTTGGGTTTCCAGTTTCCACCATTCTACCACAGTTGCCACTACTTCAGTCCTGCCTATGAAATCAAATGGGAGGGTAGCCATTATTATACACCGACGGCTAATGCACATGCGCGGCGGTACAACCAATGAGGTTACAGGGACTACACGCACACATGCGGCAACGAATCTGTTAGCTACCAATTTTGTTATAGTGTAGCCTCTTTTGTTACCAAATCTCCAAACACCGGGTAGGTGCTCAGGTAGAACAAATATCTATTGACAGCTCGTATATCAGTTCCTAACCTGATCCATTTTCAGATCTGACTGGAAGTCCCCAAAAAACGGTCAGTTGTATCAGACACTATGATTTTAGCGCACTACGAGAGTATCTCCACAAACTCACTGCCAACACCAGTGCACCGGCCATGCCAGCAAGAATCTGCAAGGTAGTGGTTCTCAGGTTCAGCATGCTGAAAAGAGAATAGGATGTTGCAAAATAAATGAAAACTTTTATCCAAACCTTAGCATCTCTGCTAACCCCATTAGAGCTCCAGCTAAGCATTGACTTCACTGATGCCCAACAGGATGACTTTGGCATAAGAATAACCACAGTGTACTGATTTCTGCAAGGGAAAGGTATAACTCTTTGCAAGGCCGATTGCATAGTCTGTGGTGTCAAAGCATCCCTAACCTTTATGCGCCCCTCCTCTTGGAACTGCACAAAGAAAAACAAAGGGGCAACATTTCAAATGTGAAGTTCACCGTAAAACAAAAAGGCAGACTGCCAAGCATGTGTAACAGTCAACAGCATTGCTTGTAATGCAGCAAAAAAGCTACAAGCATATGGATCTACTGATCAATGTTTGCTGCCTTACACTGAAAAGTCAGCAGGAAAATGAAGAACCAGAAAATGAAAATCAGTATTACCGCAAAGGTGGATCCAATATCTCCAGAAAAAAGCCTTGACTGATAGCTCCGCAGAATACGATCCAACCAGAAGTAATTCTCCTGCAATTTGTAAAAGATGCAAAGAGCTGTAACTAAAGTAATAACTACCTATGTGCATCAGCACTAATTGGAGCATTACAGATTCAACTAAACCTGTAATCCATTTTCATGAGCTCTTTGTTCAATTTCGAGGATGGTCAATACATCTTCTTCAGAAGGACCTTCCACCTGTAGATATGATATTTCCTCCAGAACAAAATCAACCTGAAGAAATTCTGAGTTAGTAAACTCAAGCTGCATAAAAAACAATTGGATATACGTATTCCAAAATGTAATGACTTGATGTGACATACCAGTTTAGATGATATGTCTGGATCACATGAGAAATTCACGCTTATGTCTCCACGAACATCTCCAGTTCTTGAGGGTTTGTTGCCACCCAAGAAGACAGCTACGTTAACTGAATAGATCTGCATAACATAAGGATTCGTTTAAGGAAACCCAGATTCTAAAATCCAAGTTTAAGGAATTCCCAATCTGGATCTGCATATAATTGATATTCCTAACCTGCCCATATTTGAACCGAAGTACTTGCATGATTTTCGTTTCCAGAAGTTTACTAAGAAACCCAACATAGTGAATATCTTCTGTCTACACAAACAGAAGAATATAATACCTTAAGATGGGAGATACAACACTTAATCATTAACAGTAAAAATGAGACTGTTTTGATTGCTACTCAGTAGTCAGTACTCACCATCATTGTGTTCTTAAGAACAACAGGAAATGCTAGTTGTACAAAGCACTGTGCTTCAACCATAGGGCTGCGGACAACTTCTCTGGAAACAAGGTGTACACTAAGATTAACAGTAATCAAAAAGGCATAATTCAGGGAAAAGAAAGAGATTGCTTGCTTAGCTCTGCATGTGCATGTATGACACAAACATATACAGATAAATCTTCCAAAGCATATAAATGCAAAACAGAACACTGGAGTACCTAATGATGGTCGCAGGAAACTTAAACGGCAATCCTCTTAGATCATCACGACTAAGTGGTTGAGCAGCATCCTGTACCCTAGGTATTCCACCCTACAAAAAGTGGAGTTAATGAGCATTATTAAGTGTTGCTTCATTGTTTCAGACAATAAGAAAAAGGAACAGAACATACCAAGTACTGCAGAACCAGTGGAAGTGAGATAGCTGGGTCTATTTTTCCAACTATTACCACCGTAAAAGCTGATGGATCCTTGAAACAATTGTTGAAATATTCACATGCTCTGATTGGATCCACCTTCTTCAAGTCACTTATTCTAATTGGCTGCATTATATAGAACTAAGGTAAATTTCTAGGATATGATATGACAAGAAAAAAAACTGAGTAAAGTTTTGCCCAGTTAAGTACCTTAAAAAAGTATGAGTTCCCATAATTTATTTCACGAACACGATTCGCAAATGCAGTGTATGGATCACGCTCTTGAGCATAGATTGCTTCCTCTGCCATTTGCATCACTATTTTTACTTCTTCCTCCCTTGGCTCCACATTTGTTGTAAATAGTTGATAAACAAGCTGTACCCAGTCAAGTATAAGCATAGGTCCACATTTTGATGAAAACTAGAAACAGGTGCTGTTATCACTATAGGTAAACTGTGTTTCTTTCTGTTGAATTCAGCATGTATCTAAGAATGCTTTAACAGAAGCATACCTGCAAAGCTGTCTCAAGATCTGAAGGTGAGCAATCGCCAGAAAATGTTCTCATGTAGGCCCCCACTTTTGTACCAACTTCGGCTCTCTTGCCAGCAACCATGTCCATCAAGACAGAAGGTCTGTAGCCAAAAGTGCCAATTTCTCCTGCTATGGTCGAACCCATTGAGCATGAAGTATACTCAGCTTCAGATAATTCTGACAGACCACCATAGGCAAAGCCAGTAAAAACAACCTGAAAATAAATAATAAGCACAACACGAAGTATATCACTAAATACTGCGACAGAAGCAAAATTGTAATTGCACCTCTCTGAACAAAATGATAAATGACCCATGGAAAACTAGACTGGGAATTTACTATAATGAAAGAATGCATTAGGAGAACAAATGATATCTTAAGGATGATTTAAAAGTTGCATGCAATACAATAAATGAACTAATTTTCTGATAATAGACCAGAACAGACAAAACGAAGACAAAATGACAGTATCAGATGCAGTTTTCTTTAACTAAAGGACAGTGAACTTGGTCGAAAAATATTGAAAAAGAAAAGGTAAATTGTTGTTCCATAAATGTGTAAATTATTGTTTCTATACAGTGCATAAGTTCACATGGTAATTAGATAGCTATTCATGAAACTATTCCCTTCCCATCTATATTAAATATTTCATATGTTTCGTCCTTTCTAAATTTCATGTACAGATCACTTATTTGATCTTTTCTTCAGTATATCACACAATAATGAAAAATAAAGTGCGTTGAGAGCTTCAAGAACGAGGAAAAGCTTGGCACTATTAGTTATACATCTAAAAAAACTGTTGTAGTTTGCTTTTATCTATATGCATAAATTTAGTCCTTGTGAAACAAATGTTCAATGTGCAAATACAATAGATTCATGTGATTATGCTAAACTGAAGTACAAACGAACATGCAAGGTGTTTTTGGGGCAGACATGAACTACTTCCCTCTGTTCGCTCATCATAAGAAAAAATGGGAAACTATATTTTTTTATATTATTATTAGATGAATATATTTCAGTCTAACAGCGAAAACACCCTGAATCATGTTGACAATTACTTCCCTTGTAAATGGAGTCAGGTTGACAACATATCATCATATTTAAACCTTAGATTTAGGAAGCTGAGCAAGCTCAGTTGGTTGAGGGTGTGGATGTATGCCCAGACCACCTAGATTCTAGTCCTCGTCAAGGCGAATTTGGGTGCCTATTTTTTTCTTAATAAAATGCCACCTAATTCCTCCTAGGTTATTTTTTTTTTTCAACTTTAGATTTAGAAACATCCCAAGACCAACAAATGTAGCTGTAGTCCTCAGAATCCCAGAATACTTAGAATTAAGCACCGTCAGATCTATTCCATGCATGTGGTAAATAATAGTAGGCATGGAGAAAAACCTAATACAGATATAGAGTGTGGCATGCAGATGATGTTCATAGAATAAATTGGTCAAAATGTATTCTAGTTCTAGATGTCTACATCAGTGACTATGTGATTCCACAGAATAAAGATGGGAGTGCCTGAAGTAGCAGGCTGCAAGGTGACATAAAATTAATAGATACTACTAACCTGGTCATCAAGAAAATCAGTATACTTGTAACAAATCCGCATGCCATTTGAAAGTATCATCTCAGTGGCACCTATGCCTGGGTGCTCCACTTTATCAATTATAGTCCTACAATGAATATGGTAAGTACAATAGCGGGCATCAGTCACATACTAAAATAAAATCCTCAAACAGCAAAAGAAAAGGTAGAGAATGGTTTCAATACAGCTAGTTAAGATTTATAAGAATCAAAGAATGAGAAGATGGTAGATTCAGATAATGATGAAAATAGTACACATGAAGGAGACAAAGATACCCTGGCTCTGGAGCTTGAGCAACAATTTCTTCTGGAATTTGTTCTTCATCCCATGGAGGAATAGATTTTTCTTCTTCCAGACTGTTGACTTTCAACACAACTGCTTTCAGATCCTCCAAAGAAGCATGAGCTCGAGGTTCAACTATCTTGATAACACAGCTGCTGGCTGTTGAAAAGTTTTCTGCAAATTTTGCCACTTCCGCAGAAGAAATATCTGGTCGAAAGTAAACATGTATAAATATAGATGACTGAACAACTGCGGTGACGGTATGTGGATTTATAAGAAATTAATTGGTTATAAAGGTTTACGAGGGAGAGGGTAAATAACATCAGGAATTTAACACCTAAGATTTTACACTAGGCAACACAGAGGTATGCTTACGGGGAAGCAGAGTCTTTTGTAATTGTGCTTCATATTCAATCCCAACAACAGGTTCCTCACGAAGAAAATGCTGCAAGAAAAATACAAATTGCATTAATGTGCTTAGAAGCTGTATAGATGGGGGATCCTGGAATTTCACTTAAATAGTCGACCAACATGTGGAGTTGTGGTCTTAGTACACGTCAATATTATTGAAGTAAAGTCATTTGAAAACAGAACAGAAGGTGGTATATATTTTGATTTGCAAGATGAGATAAGAACTGAAGAGCAACTAGCATGCATATGATATAAATTTTATTTTATTTTAGTTGTATTAAACAGCCATAAAATTTCAAACCTGCAAAAACTCATCTCGTAAGCTGGTCGATTGCATTTGATCACGCTCCAAATATGCAGACTCCATCTCTGACATCATTAGGGCGCGTACAATGGATATCTCACGGTCAGAAAATCCATGGAGCCGTACCCTAGCAACCTAAAGAAGCATCCTGTCAGAAGGATGTTTTGAAATAAAATGCCATTTTGAAATTGGAGAAAGTGGCGGTGGTTATACAGCAGCTTTAAATTCAGATATCTACATTACATATGCCTGTTAATGTGCTAATTAACAATCATCTGCCACACTAAACAGATGCAAACAAAGAGTAGTCTGAACTGATTGTTCAAAATCTAATCAGTTGATGACATGGCACACTAGATCATGTGTTCTTATACTACTATATATGAAGGGTTTTACTGGGAATGAAAACTACCCTTAAGGAACATGACCTGTTTTCATTTGGTATTTGTCTGAAAGACATGATTAATATCTGATGTTGAGAAGCTGCATGGCTATGAAACGTACCATGCCCTATAGTTGATCCTCAGGAAACTTCTAAAGCTTTTAGAGCCAAATTTCTCACTCTTTAGTCTTTTCAACTTTTGTGGCACTTACACTGAATATTCACTCATAAACTTGAATAATGCACTATTAAAGAATACTAGATTTATCTTTATTCTTTCAGAGATCAAGGTTAAAAAATACCTCAAGAAGCATGGACTCAAGAGCTTCAACTGTTCCCCTTTCACGACAACTAGATGTCATAATGTAAGCCTTAACTGGACAGACAAGAGCATCTGCAGCTGAGGAGCAAGAGAAGTAAGGAGGATCCTTTCTACGAGATATTTTGAAGAGCCTCTGGTTTAGCGCACAATGAAACATGGACTCTGCCAGTGAATCCTTGTAGTCCTTTACTGTTTTAATTCCACCAGCAGGCATCTTGCAGCTGATAACAACAGCCGACTGTTTTTGGTACAAAGGAAAACAAAAAAGTACATTATTATACAAAGCTGATCTTAAAATATATCAAATCTGTTCAAAAGAATATGAAATAACAACCCCTGCGGCTTCAGATTCCACAAAACATGAAAAGCGAGGTTCCTCATGTGATGGAACTGGAAATTCTGGTATAACTGGAGGAGGGTGGGGAGCTGGGGCTTTGTGCCCAAAATGCTCCTTTATCAACTCCACAACAGCCTGCAATTTTAAGTCATGAAACATAAAGGATGGTAAATACCATTGCAGATACATACCTCTAGTTTCTTATTTCTCAAACAGATACATGTGAAAAAGATGTGCATAATCCAAACCTGTGTATCTGGGAAATCACCCACTGCAAATACTGCCATATTGCTTAGATGGTACCATTTCTGATAAAACCGCTTCACAGTCTCATGTGTAACAGTTCGTATCACCTTCTCAGTACCAATCGGCAGGCGTTCTGCATACTGGTAAAGAGTAAATTAATTAGAATACACCATTTTCAACCCCAAACAGAGTGACACAAAAGGCAGAAAAAGGTAATCCAAATTTAAGCACCATAAGACGTATCCCGCCACGGAAAAGTCGAATCTCCCTAGTCTAGGGTTTCTCTCCTGTATCCCCATGTATTCTATATATAGTCCCCCTATCAGGCCTCGATGCCACAATCCAGTTCAATCTCCCTTTATTCGTAACAACTTTCAGTAATGCAAGTTTAGCCTATTGTGACAAATAGTATATGATGGAACAAGTGATCTCATCGCAACACAGGATTTTTCATTTATACGAACAAATGGTAGATGGAACAAGTGATCTCATTGCAGCACACAGAATTTTTCACTTATATGAAGACAGAGGCTAATACCTTAGAACCTTCAAACAACAGTGCCCAGTGGGAGTCCTGCATCCGTCCTGCTGCATTGCGCCCACCCCTGTATTCCTCCAGCACAGCACCCCTCTCTTTCTCCAGATCCTCTGCTGACACCCGAACCTGGTGAGTTGTGACCAACATTAGTTTCCAGGCATCAATCAGACATTGAACTCTCTGGCATGCATCAATCAGCCATTGTACTCGCATGCATCAATCAGCTGAGATTGCAACAACAAAGCTAGCATTAAGAATCTGGACCCGTGTAGTCACCTCTGAGCTGAACTCAGCGAGGACAGATATAGCCTGGGAGAGCAGGCCTGGCTTGTCGACGGGTACGAGCAGCTCGTAGATGGTCTCATCCGATGAGGTGAGCGCGTTCTGGCAGGCACCAAACTCAGCCCCGATGCTCTCGAGGAACTTGACGATGTCGTGATTGGTATATCGCGAGGTGGCACTGAAGGCGAGGTGCTCGACGATGTGCGCCACACCGCGCTCGTCCTCCTCCTCCACCACCGACCTAAGAGCGAACCAACCGAGCGATGAGCACGACATGAAAGTCAGCAAACGCTCGAAGGGGGTAAACAGGGGAGCCAAACTAGAGGCGCGGCGAGAGTAGCAGCACTGACCCGACCTTGACGGCGAGCGAGAGCGCGGCGCGCATGCGTGGCTTTGGGTTGGAGCGGACGTAGTAGGTGAGGCCGTTGGCGAGGCGGCCGTACGTGGCGCCGACGGGGTCGACGGGCAGGGTCTCGTCCATGGCAACGCTGACCAGCTTCAGCGACCGGAACCCGACCCCGCGTCGCAGCCCCCGGCCCGACCCCCCGGCGCCGGGGCCGCCGGCGTCCGGCGCGTCAGTCGGCGGCGGGAGCAGATCCATGGCCGCTGGTGGCAGGTGCCGCTGCCGCGCTGCGGGAAAAGGGGAGGTGGGGGTGGTGGTGGTGGGGATCCGACGGCGTGCGGGAAAAGGGGAGGTGGGGGCGCGGGTGGTGCCGCGACACGTGACAGACTGGCTGTGCGGTGACGTCGGACGGCACCGTCACGGAGGCAGAGACGAGCAGCCTGTTATCGTATCAGGCATGATACAATTATGATATAGAATTTTTCTCAAGATCAAACGAACAGGTTGGAGATTTGGCTGCCTTTTCTGGGCTGGATAAAGAGGGTTGAGCTGGATTCTGTGGGCCGGACCGCGTGGTCTGTGCTGGCCCAAAAGAAGCAAAGGCTTAATGGTGACAACGGGTTGCGTCATCGTAGACAGTCTGCTAGCCCACTAGCCCCGCATATAAGACTTTAATTAGATCTTGTTTAAATTCAGTACCTAAAGTTTTACGGTGTCCCATCGGGTGTTACATAGAGTGTTCGGATACTAATAAAGGCTCCGTTCGCTTCGCTGAAAAAACAAACCAAAACACTATTCCGACTGATTTGTTGTGAGAGAAAAACACTGTTCCGGCTGAAAAAAACAAGCTGAAAAAGATGGATTATAAGAGAAGCGAACAGGAAAAAAAACAAATTACAGAATCTATCAGTAATCCGCAAGATGAATTTATTAAGCCTAATTAATCCGTCATTAGCACATGTGTTACTGTAGCACAACATTGTCAAATCATAGACTAATTAGGCTTAAAAGATTCGTCTATTAAATTAGTCGCAAATTATGCAATTAGTTATTTTTTAGTTTATATTTAATACTCCATGCATGTGTTCAAATATTCGATGAGATAGGGAGTACACTTTAGGGAGAGAAATTAAACAAGGCCTTATAATACTTATACATATAAGATCGCGTATGACGGATGGCTCATATAGCACGACGTGTATATCGAACGATTATTAGAGGAAGAGTAAGATCATGCATGACGGAGGACTCATATAGCACAGCGTATAGATCGAACGGTTATTACAGAGGAAGAATACCCTAAAAACTCGCTCTTTTATAGTGTGATTATTATAATAAGCTTATTATCTCTTACGAAACCAAATCTGCACCAACGAATCAAGCTTATTATTTTGCCACGTGTCCTTCGTTCAAACGTGCTAATGTGCTATCAGCATCAGTTTGGCGTCTCGTGGTAATGTTTCTAGAGCCTTCTGGTTACCCCTCCGTCTCTGCTAATGTGCTATCAGCGTCAGTTTGACGTCTCGTGGTAATGTTTCTAGAGCCTTCCAGTTAACCCCCTCCGTCTCTGCATTCGCGAGCTCACAATTCCGCAACTAGTCTCTTAGCTCGTCCTCGTGTTGTATGCCTCTGCTTGATCCGGCTGTCGGGTCTTGACTCTCGAGAAGAGGCCACACTTTGGGGGTGTTTAGATCCGATGACTAAAGTTTAGTTTCTGTCACATCGAATGTTTAGATGCTAATTAGAAGAACTAAACATGAGCTAATTATAAAACTACTAGATATATGTCCATGCGTTGCACGGAGGTCACAAATTTTTGAACATGTCTGTGTATTTTTTTAAGGTGTAGATAGATAATCAAAATAACCAAATTAATTCATACCATATTAACTATGTTCAACATGATTCTATTGTACCAAATGTTGCATTGCAATAAATAATTAATGTAAGATTTACCACCATCCGTGCGATATATTTTTCTGTATACAAAACAAAGAAAAATATTAATGATCGTGGTAGACAAACATTAAGCAATTGCTTGACCTAGATTTAAAAAGGTATTGTGATGTTTATACTGATACATAGGATTCTCCATGGCAATGGAATCGAGGTGTAGAGTGTTAGCACACATCTCCTTTCGTCTTCTTTTAGAGGCTCTCTTTGCCTGTTGTCGTTTGGGCCTTGCATTGTTCAATCGGTCGTGTTCTTGCCTAGCTATCCTATGCTCGCATGACATTTTTTGGTACCACTCTCGGGTGTAAGCGTATTTTTTCTCTCTTAATAAATGTAGACTATCAGCTACGGAATTAAGGTTCTGACCTAAAGTTTAGAATGCATACATTAATTACAATCACTCTTTAATAATGAAGGTACTTGAATCAGTGAGTCATTTAATATACTAGGTGAGTGCCCGTGCGTTGCGACGGGAATAATAAACTTGGATTCAAACTTTTACTTGTCAGCAACTTAAAACTACAAAATTAGTGCAAATATCTGACTTGTCATACCAAATTCATGTTATCATGACAAGCACAACATAAAAATGATGCATACATGCCTCAACAATATTTAATAAAAAGAAAAGATATATTATACCTTCAACTTTATTAAACGAATGATTATATAAGCCTACTTGAACAAACTTGATGTCAAAGTACTAATTGTCAGCTAAAAACAATAAATGATTTTAGATTACATACCATCTATATCAAAGCTAACTAAACACAAAACCAAAGCATCATTGACAATCTTGTCACACAATTTGCTAAAATGAATCATTCATCATACTCTAATGATCAATCCATTAGTCTTCTACACATGGGTAGATAATGTTTTTCCGGTTGTTAAAATCCACTACCAATCCATGAATTGGTGAGCTACCCTTGTAGCTTTGTCACAACGCAGATGCTCTCTGAACATCGGTTGGTAAACACATGAAAGAAAGGAAAAAAAAAAGTCAGGAAAGTAGAAAGGAAAATGACTGAACTGAAACAGAGAAGGTAAACTGCAGCAGGTTAAGGAGGTTTGCTCTATCCTTTCAGTTGGATTTCGGAGCCAACTGGTCATCCTTGCAGCCTGTCGAAAGGCAAGAGAAGATTCAATAAAAACACAGTAAATGAAAAACATCTTGGTGGCACTTAGCGCTTACACTAAGAATGCAACTACTACCAGTAGGGGATCCAATCAACTAAAAGGCATCGCTTATGTTTGCTTGGTAACATCATTCCGTACTACGTCCACAAGCATGATTCATTCGTAATGGGAAAACAGGAACTATTGTCGGTTCGTCCACACCTTTCAGTTCTTGAGTTCGGTAGAGATTCACGCTTACGTGATTAAGCTGGCGTGGGGCAGGGATGGACTTTAAGGAATCAACGTCGGGCAGGAAATCCAGTGGGCGACGGTTCTGAGACGTCTCACGTGATGTAGAGAGGCTTCGGTATTTGGTGAAGACTCTGGGCAGGATCTTTGGGATGAAGACCCTGCTGCCTGCTGGCGCATCCCGTCCTCTCCAGGCGATCGATGCCGTCCACTATGATGATGATACGGACGTCCTGGAAGACCAAACCATGTGCGCTGTTGATATGATGATGACGATTGGGTGACGATGATGCACATGTCGAGAAAAATTAGAATTAAATAGACCGATTTGCTTGACTACATGACTATAGCCAATCATCACTACTACTGAGATCGATCACGCATTCACGTCCAGTGATTAATCAGTTGGCCATGTACATTGAAACATCTCGTCTCAGTCCCAGAGGAAGATGATGCCGTCGCCTTTGCAGTCGAAGAAGGCAGCGTGCTGCTGAAGCACGGTCATGCCGTGGAGGTAGTACCGATGGGGTCCACCATCCACCGCCTCTAGAGCTCTCGCGAGATCTGCAGGGGAACAAAAAAAAACTCAACGCCACAACAATCATCGTACAGGCAACAGAGAAGTGGAGGATGCAGATAGATCAAGATGCGTACATGGCTTGGGGAGCTATTGTTGCAGATCGGGGTTGAGCCTCTGCTCCCTCTGGTGACCGGTATGTTGTCTGCCTCCGTGAAGGGTCCGGTGGCGGTGACGAGAACGATGACATGCTCATTCGCAGGCTGAAGTTCAGCCGCCCAACCCATAGAATCTACCAAGCGAGGCGCTGAATCAGGAGGCGTCGGGCAAGGCCATGCCGATGTCGCGGGGGAGAGACGATGCGAGGCCGGGGCCCGCCGGGAGCGAGGAACGAAGGCGCCAGGCGAAGCAATGCCACGGGGAGAGATGACGCGAGGCCGAGCCGAGGAACGTAGATGGTGTGTGGGCATCGGTGCCGCCGTCGATCTGGTGACGTGGGATCGTGGGGAGGCATGGGAGCGGATGACCCGGGTCGCAGGAGATACAGAGCGGTTCATTTTCCCCCCTAAGGCGGCGCGAGCGAGCGCTCCGTTTTTTTCTCGAAGGCGGTGATTAGGGAGCGTTTTTTCCCCGAGCTATGCGATTACCGCGGAGGGGCGATTAGTTTAGCGGTGACGATGACATTTGGCTCTTTTTAGTAGTAATAATAATAATAATAATTTGTCCGTGTACCTGGAGTGGTAATACGAGAGACATTAGTCAAGTCAATGATGTTGTCGGTGTCTCCACATCCTATTTTGTAATGACCTACATATAAATGTTAACATTTTATAAAATATGACTCTAAACATGAACTTGCCTTATGACAAATGGAAAACACAAAAAGTACCTGGTAGGTGAGAGGAAATGTTCTCGTCGTCTGCATTGTGGGGCTGATATGAGTTATTCTTATGTAGCCAATCAACAGTTTCAGCGGGTTCCTCATTTTTCATGTTTAATGCGGGGTCACAATCTGCAAATTGTTTTAGCACTATATAAGGAACGTTAGATATAAGTTGTAAAAATGGCATAATTTTACATAACGTCACTATTGGATGCTTCGTGGAGTGTAGGTTGCCCTTTCTTTTTTTTTCTTTTATGTGATTCACGACGCTTTCTATTTATTTCATTCCTTTTCTCGAGAGGCATTGACACACGTTGTGCTCTTTGCCTTTCATTTCTACGCATCCTGGGGTCAACGACTTCTGGCTCTAAATTACACGTGTTTGGATCCCCTGTATATCAACAAAAGATTAGAAACCATTATGTGATGGATTCATATCCTTGTGCTTCATAATAACAAGGTTTTTGTTATACCTTGCATATGGTTACTTTCTGTAATAGAATTTCTAATGGTTATCACTTCATATACAAAACATAGGTTCATGTATTCAAAGATAAATGATAATCCTGAAAGCTGCATTTGAATTTGTGCAATACCTTCCACACTTTGTCAGCATCCTAATTCAAGAAATTTGCTTTTCCCTGAACCCATTTGATGCTTATTGGCATCTACAACAGCAGCTTCAGATTTCTTGCGCTGGTATGCTTCACGTTGCTTCTTAAGTATTTCATCTTTTTTCCGCGCGTATCTCTCATTATCTCGTTGTCTCTTACGTTCCTTAGCATCTGCATTTGGTGGTTGTGTGCTGGATATCATGGATTCCACAATATTACTACTGTTCATCCAATCTAAAAAGAATATGACAAGCATTTAGTTATGGAGTATATGAGACTGTGTAATGTAGATGATCAAAATTATCTGTGTGTGATATGTTGATCAGGTCACTGAATGGCGCATACCCCTCTCTTGTTTCGAAGATGCCGTCTCTGATGAAGACATCAAATGACCAATATTTGCCCCACAAACTCAGGACCTGCCTAGATAATTAATTTATTCATGTGTAGGTAGTTGTTAGTGCTTCTTGAGAAAATTAAAATAACTCTTTAATGTTATTGTCAAACAATTTTCAAATTGAACTGAATATTGGCTGAACATTTTCTGCAAATTGATATTAACTTGGAACTGTCCAAAGAATGTGGTAAGACCAACCTTGCTTGTTAACAGCAACTAAAATCAAATTGCAGACAAGCAAACTTGGTGCAGGAGACTCAGAAAACTAACTTCTGGAGTGTACTACATTTGATATTCAGTTAACTGACATTCGTGTTACTTTACACAAGGCAACGGATGCATATTTCTTTCATCTCAGAAAAAAAGAATTGGCAAGAATTTTAGTTGACTAACGTGATTCTACCCAGCAAATACACCACTGATCCTCTCGACCATGCAGCAACGAGCCCTATAATAAACTGAAAAAATAAGTTAAAAGTTGAACCAGAGAACCATCCGGAATTAAGGTCGTAATCGTACCTGTGTTGGTGTAGTCGTGGCCACGTGGGGATGGGCGGCAGTGCGAAGTCGTCGTGGTTCTGACGGACCAATCCATCGAGAAACGAACTTGGTGATGCTTCTTTGTGTTGGAGATGATGAAGTCCAGCGTGCGCTTGTGCCAGGCGAAGAACGGTCGAGTTGAAGGCGCGGAGGATGAACTGGTGCTTGTGCGGTGAGTTTTGATCTTCACAGACAGCCGCCCACTATCTCCCTTCTCCACGATCACAGGTGCGCTCTCGTCCGCCCGCCCGGGTCTGTCTGTGCCGCCCTCTCTTATGGTCCGATGGTGCCGCCGCCGATCCGCTCACGAGGAGAAAACGGGGACGGAGCCCAGGTTGTCGTGCCTCTGTAATTAGATCCGTATTTGATTGAAGCTGATGACGTAACGCCAACGGGGGGACGTACGAAGCGGGGTCGGCGGAGGAAACCAAGCGGGGCGGTAGATGTCACCCGTCGGTATATTTTAGGTGTAGGTGCAAATTAATTTACGAGTCGAATTTATTAAGTCAATTAATCTATTATTGGCACATCTTGACTGTAGCATCATATCGTCAAATAATTAGTCTTTTTTCTATTGTCTTGGTCCGGTTATTGTACAAGAGTCTGCCTACCCAACGACCATGTGTTTTATGCAGTTTCAACACATGAATTTTTTTACACCATAGAATTAAGATCCAATGGCCTTCATCCTCCTTCTACTTTCAGCCTTCTTCTATCTACAGTATTCTTCTATGTCCAAATAATCATAAATCACAAGATCACAGATCCACAGATCACACGGAACAATTTTTTTCTACGTAAGGACAAAAAAAAAAAATCCGTCACATCGACTCCACATCCAGCGGTTCTCCGACGTATCAATACAGGCCTCGCTGCTTCCATCCGCGATGCTGATGCATGCCATCGATGGCGATGGTAGCGTCCATCCCACGTCAGAGTAGTGCAACTTCATACACGGACGAATCTGGATGAAAAGAGAGAGGGAGAAAAAAAATCCATGTGTTTTTTTTTTGCTAAAACACATGTATGTTGTATAGCATTTCTGATTGCACAAATCAACGACAAAATTCTGCCAGCGGTTAGCCCTCGCTTCCCCGCTGCTTCTGTTGTCCCCTCCCCTCGGCTCCTAGCGCATCATCTGCGCATGTTTCTAGCTACTGCAGCACGCGGGCAAGGAACTAGGTCCGTCCCTGCTACCCGCTACTGCTCGATGCTTTGCCTCAATTGAGCTCATGCACGTTCCTTAGGCTTTGCGCACAGGCAGACGCAGCGTCCGGTGGTTGCAGCAAGCAGCATGGACAAGGCTGTAAGCCTGTAATGGAAGTGCCTGCGCAAGGCCTCAAGCGCAAACGCATGCGCCAACGCGTCCTTGCTTATCCGAGGAGTGCTGCTGCCCCCTGTCTATATGCCTCGGCGCCCTGGCAGAGCATGACACCGTGCCATTCGAGGGGGTGGTTGGATCAAAGGAAATTCAATGGAATTCCACAGGAATCTATTCCTGTGTAGTATTTCCAAGTGTTGCTGTTTGGAATGGAGGATTGATGATTTCCTTTGCTAAGGAACGGTGAGCTTTCCTGTACGAAGTGCAGGAAAGAAAGCATAAGGTCTGAGCTAAAGGAAAAAATTCCTACGGCTTGCTTAGTGTGCTGACAATAGGTTAACTAGCTAACTGATGCCTGCCAAGGTTACCTGCTTTGGGAAGAGTCATGTCCAGGCACGGATAAGTTAATTTAGACATTCGATGAGTCGTGAAAAGGTGCCATGAGACTATAGATTTAGTTTGAGTGCAATGATTAGTGCTAATCTACTTACTAATGGTTTTATCTTCGTCCTACCATTCTCGTTCCTGTATTTTTGTTCATGTGTTCCAAACAAGTCCAAGTTTTCCATTCCTGTGTTTTCGAATCTCGTAGTTTTTCACTTTTCACTCTATTCGATTTTTGTGGTTTTTTCCATTCCTCTGTTTTCTATTCCTGCGTTCCAAACAGGCCCCGAAGTTGGGTCCACCTTCATCGATGTCGCGCGCTGGCGACAAGACGGGAGGTCGCATCAGTGCATGCCCGTGATGTGTAGGCAGGGTGCGTGCCCATGAATTCCAATTGGAGAGCTTTCACCTTTCTCTTCTCTGTGCTTTTATAAAATGCAAGTGAACAATACGGGTTAATTGGTACTAAGCTCTGAATATTGTGATGGATTGATTCCACATTGGGATAGCATTTTCAATCAGACAACCATTGCTTGCATGTCTTCTTACCATCCTTTGTTTTTTTTGGACTCTACTACAGCATGCGCGTGCAGGATTTTGACTCCCGGCGCGCACACCTATTGCACAACAGATTTGAGTCACAATAAAAAAAAACTCAGCAGCCTCTTCACCGACGAAGGCACCCTCGCCCCCGTCGTCAGCCACCACCCCGCCACGGGCACTAGGGGCAAACCCTAGCACCCGTGGCGGCCGCCCTCTTCCCCTCCCCCCCACCGCCGCCATCTTCTCTAGCTCCGGCGAGCTCGCCGCCGCCATCTTCTCTAGCTCCGATGAGCCTCCCCCGCCCCGACCTGGCCGGCCACCGCTCCCGCCGCCAGCTCCCCTAAACCGCCCGCCAACCATCCCCACCGCCTGGCCTACCTGCCTCCCCCGGCCGGCCATTATATACCCCATCGGAGTTAGAGAAGAAGGGAGAGAGATCTCCAGAACCCTAAAAGCCAGATCCAGCATCAGTAGGAGGATGAGGGGCCTACTTGCCGTCGGATCCGCCGCCGTGACCAGATCCGACAACGCCGCCGCCGCCGCCATGGCCGCGCGTGTGGAAGGTGGTGGGGCGCGGGCGTGGGCACAAGGAGGCGATGGGGCGCGGGTGGACGGATCCGATGAGGCGCGGTCGCGAGCTCAGGCGGGGAGAGAGAGAAAGGGAGGTGGAAGACAACGCGGGATGTACGGGCGTGGGTGCGGTGTGCGGTACGCGAGCGTGCGTGCTCTCCTTTAAGCATTTCCGTTGTTTTTTCTATCATAGTGGAAGTGGGAGAACAACTCTACAAGTTAGACTTAACATTGTGTCTCAATGAGTGCTGCAATATCAGCTAATTAAATAGAGGAGTCTACAACATATACACCGGGACAATAAGGATGCAAAAAATGATGGACTTGCTAGCGTTCGAACGTCTGATCCAGGCGCTACAATCCGGACGGTGCGCGCACAGTGAGGGAGCGGTCGCGCCGTCAGCCGCTTCCCACGCGCATCTCATATGCAACACCCGATCTACTTTTGAAACATCCAGATGCAAATAGTTGCAACATAAAAAAAGAAAGACGAAATACTTGAAATAAGCGTCTGAAACACTTGCGAAAACGTCTAAAAACATTTGAAAACCATTACAAACATAACACTTGCCAACATATGTATGAAACACCTGAAAACACTTGAAATATATGCTTGCACCATGCATGTATATGCAACATCTAGATCTACTTTTGCATCATCCAGATAAAACACTTGCAACATACATCTGGAACTGATGAAACATTTGGAATATACACTTGAAACATATGTGTATAGCCATTACAACATGTGCAACATACCGATCTACTTTTGCAACATCCATATACAACACTTGCAACATATACCTGAAAGCTCTAGTTTGGTTTTGGTGAATTGATAAAACCCTAAGTGCTAACCTAGTTTATCAAAGTGATCATGAGATAGGTAGCATATTCCAAGTGATGGAGCAAGTGGTGAAGATCATGATGATGGTGTGACCATGGTGATGATCAAGTGCTTGTACTTTGAAAAGAAGAAAGAGAAAAATAAAAAACTCAAGGCAAAGGTGAAATTTGATAGGAACTTTTTAGTTTGGTGATCGAGACACTTAGCGAGTGTGATCACATTTAGGATTGATAGTTGTACTATTAAGAGGGGTGAATCTCGTATTAAAATATGGTTATTAAAGTGTCACTAGATGCTCTAACTCATTGCATATGCATTTAGTTCTGGTGGAGAGCTAACACCCTTTAAAATATTTATGAAAATATGTTAACACATGTGCACAAGGTGATACACTTGGTGGTTGGCGCATTTGAGCAAGGGTGGAGAAGTTGGAGTTGAAAAGGAGTTATTTGTGCTGGTCACAGGGTGATCGGACGCGTCCGGTATTGGGACCCGACGCGTCCAGCATGTTACCCCAGCTCGGGCAAGTGTTGCGGAGGTGACTGAACACGTCCGGTATTGGGGCCGGACACGTTCGCTATTTGGCCTGATGTGAACAGTTGAGAAAGAAAGTGACTGGACTCTAACACAGTGGTGTGACCGGACGCTGGCAGTTCACTGTTCATGCATCAGGTCAAGGTGAGAATTAGGAGCGACCAGACGTGTCCGGTCGCCACACTGAATGCGTCCGGTGTGAACCAGTGAGCCTCGGTTTCTAGCGCTATAATTGATCTGACGCTGGGTGCGTTCAGTCTGGTGAAACCGGACGCATCCGGTCGCGTCCGAGCAGCTCTAGGAGCTCTCTAGGCTCGACCTAACGCTCCCTCTCCTGCGTTCGATCGATTTGTAACAACGCGTACGATCAACTCGTGTCAATGTGCATAGAGATAGCCGTTGGGCGCCAATGGCTAATTCGTTTGAAGTGGACATGTGGCTTCACGACAGTGACCAGACGTAGTGACCGGACGTGTCCGGTCACCACGCAGATAGCCCAATAATAGAGGTAACGGCTCTATTATTTGGGGTGTCTATAAATATCGTTTGGCCAGCTCTAGCTCACTCTCTTGGCCATTTTGCATTGACATAGCAATCTTGTGAGCTTAGCCAAAGCTCTCTCACTCATCTCCATCATTGATTCATCATCTTTGTGAGATTGGGAGTGAATCCAAGTGCATTGCTTGAGTGATTGCATCTAGAGGCACTTGGGGATTGTGTTTCGCTGTGGATTTCACTTGTTACTCTTGGTGGTTGCCGTCACCTAGATGGCTTGGAGCAGCGAGGATCGTCGAGCAGAGGTTGGTGATTGTCTTCGGCTCCGATCATGGTGATTGTGAGGGGTTCTTAACCTTTTCCCGGTGGAGAGCCAAAAGATACTCTAGTGGATTGCTCGTGACTTATGTGATCCTCATCTTGTGTTGGTTGTGTGGCACCCAGTTGCGGGTTTGGCGTGTGATGCCAATTAGCTCGTGAACCTCCAAGTGAGTGAATCGCCACAATGAGGACTAGCTTGCCGGCATGCATGTGAACCTTGGTAAAAAATCTTGTGTCACCTTGTCCGAGGATTTCTTGGTATTCATTGTGATTGTTTGTGATCATTTTGTGATTGGCTCAATTGCTCGACACGGCGGTATAATCATCACCACCCTCTCTTGTACAATTACATTTCTAGTGTAGCTTCGCTCTTTAGTGTAATTAGTTTTGAGAGCAAGCTTGTGTCGGGTCTAGTGGTTAGTGAGGCTGTTTAGTTAGTCTTTGAGAGCTCACTAACTTAGTATAGTGACATAGCCTTTGTGTGTATAGAGATTATAGCAACTAGAATTATGGTAGGTGGCTTGCTTTTTAGTAGGCTAGCGCAACATTCGCTTCGCCTCATTATCGTCTAACCAATTTGCTTAAGTGTTGTTGTAGAATTTTTATAGGCTATTTACCCCCCCTTCTAGCCATTAGGACCTTTGAAGTGGTATCGGAACCATGGTCATCGTGATTTGAGACTTAACAACCTTCGGTGTTAATATGACTTAAATCAACAACACCAAGAAGCCACCTCAATTTGATGGCTCAAATTATCCTTCTTGGATGGTTAATATGACAACATACATCAAGTCAATCAATAGAAAGGTGTGGAAGTTGGTGGAGACCAAGATTGAGATTGCTAATGAGGAGGCTCCTACTGCCGCCGAAGAAGTGCTACTCCAAAACAATGACATTGCTCTTATTGCCATTCATGACGCTTTGGATGAGAGAACATTTGAGCAAATCAAGAACATTAAGAGTGCTCATGAGGCATGGAAGAAGTTAGAGGAATCATTTGAGGGCACTCAAGCCGTGAAGGGTGCAAAGGCATATATTCTCAAGGAGAAATTTACAAGCTTCAAGATGAAGGAGGATGGGAGTGTGCCGGAGATGTTCTATAGGATTTAAGTGCTTATCAATGATCTCAAAGCACTTAGAGAAGAGGTAAAGGACAAGGACTTCTCTCACAAGTTCTTGAGATGCTTACCTTCGAGATTTGGCACATTGGTCACTATTCTAGTGTGGAGTGGTTTGGAGATGTGATGACCGATGATACATATAGAAATGATGATGAAAAGGAAGAAAAGAAGGAGAAGAAAGATGAGAAGAAGAAGAGTGTGGCAATCAAAGCCACATCATCCAAGGACAAGGCCAAGCAAGACACTTCAAGTGATGATGAAGGTTCATTCTCCTAGGATGATAATGATGATGAGAAGATGACTCTCTTTGTTAAGAGATTTGGCAAGTTCATGGTGAAGAAGGGCTACTGTGCTAGAAGAAAGAAGTCTTTATCCAAGAACAAGGAAGAGTCAAGAAGGTGCTTCAAGTGTGGAAGCAAGGATCATCTTGTTGCTCAATGCCCATACAATAGAGACAATGATGAAGATGACAAGAAAACCAAGAAAAAGGAAAAGAAAGAGAAGAAGGACAGGATAACCTTCAAGAAGAAGAAGAAGGGTGGTTCATATGTGGTCACTTGGGATAGTGATGCTTCCACAAGTGATGATGATGATAGTAATGATGACAAAACCACCAAAAAGAAAGCTCTTGATAGCATTGCCATAAATAAGAAGCCTTCTCTCTTCTACACTCCATCAACATGCTTCATGGCTAATGCCACTAAGGTACAATCCGATGATGAGTGTAATGATGAGGAACAAGATAAAAATGAAAGTGATAGTGATGATGATGATGAACCAACTAAGGATGAACTACTTGACATGTTAGATGATGCTAAGGAGCATTTTGACATTAAGATAAGGGAATGCAAAGACTTGCGTAAGGAACTAAAAACCCTTAAGTAAGACTTTGATGAGCTTAATGCATCTCATGAGAGGCTAGAGGAAGCCCTTGAGAAGTTGGGCAAGGCTCACAAGAAGCTTAAAAAAGGTCATTCCTCTCTACTTGATGAGCAAAATGTGAAAGAGCATGTTGAAACATGTGATGTAGGCTTAACTTGTGATATAGTTGATGAATCATTCTATAAGCCTATCATTGTTGCTCCCACTAACCCTTCTTGTAGCAGATCCACTTCTACCTCATCTAGTAGTGATGGTTTCACTTGTGATGCCTCACTAATGGTTGAGAATGAGACCCTCAAGAAGGAGGTTAATAAGCTTACTCGTGCCTTAGGCAAAGCCTATGGTGGTGATGACCACTTGCTTATGTGTTTGGGTAGCCAAAGAGCTCCTCTCTACAAAGAGGGATTGGGCTATACCCCAAGAAAGGTAAGGCGGCCTTTGCTCCTCATAAGACTAGTTTTGTGAAGAACAATGATCGGTTTTGCACTAGTTGCAAGCAAGTTGGTCATAAAGAGCATGAGTGCAAGACCAAGAACAAGAATCCTAATGTATCCTTAATTAAGCTTGATTCTTTCTATATGCTTACTAAGGGTACAAATGGTGTGAAGGCTAAGTTCATTGGTGCACCATGGATGGGCTCAAGGAAGAAAGCCATTTGGGTGTCAAAGAGCTTGGTCACTAATCTTCAAGGACCCAAGCAAGTTTGGGTACCTAAAAAGAATTGATCTTCTTTTGTAGGTCAATTACAAAGCTAGAGGAAGGCATTGGGTTCTTAATAGTGGGTGCACTCAACACATAACCGGTGATGCAAGAATGTTCAACTCAATCAATACCAATGGCAATGATAGTTATGATAGTATCACATTTGGTGACAATGGCAAAGACAAGGTCAAAGGGCTTAGTAAGATTGCAATATCCAATGACATGAGCATTTCCAATGTGTTGCTAGTTGAGAGCTTAAACTTTAATTTGCTATCCGTGGCTCAATTGTATGATCTTGGATTTAAATGCATATTTAGGGTAGATGATGTAGAGATCATAAGTATAGATGGCTCTAACTTGATCTTCAAAGGTTTTAGATATGAGAATCTATACTTGGTTGATTTCAATGCTAGTGAAGCTCAATTGTCAACATACTTGTTCACTAAATCTTGTATGAGTTGGTTATGGCATAGAAGGCTTGATCATGTTGAAATGAAATAATTAAATAGATTGGTCAAGCATGACTTGGTTAGAGGCTTGAAAGATGTTGTATTTGAAAAGGATAAGCTTTGTAGCTCTTGTCAAGTTGACAAACAAGTTGGAAACACCCATCCTAAGAAAAGCATGATGAGCACTAGCAAGGCATTCAAGTTGTTGCACATGGATTTGTTTGGGCCTACACAATACACTAGCATCGATGGAAACAAATATGACTTTGTGATAGTGGATGACTACACTAGATACACTTGGGCATTCTTTGTAGTGGACAAAAGTGTTGTGTTAGTAATTTTTAAGTCATTTGTCAAGGGCATACACAATGAGTTTGAAATAACCATCAAGAGAGTTAGAAGTGACAATGGTAGTGAGTTTAAGAACACTAGAATTGATGATTTATGTGATGAATTCGGTATTAAACATCAATTCTTGGCCAAGTACACTCCACAATCAAATGGCCTTGTTGAGAGGAAGAATATAACACTTATTGATATGGCAAGACCTATGCTTAGTGAGTACAATGTGAGTCAATCCTTTTAGGCTGGAGCAATCAATACGCCTTGCTATTGTACCAACCGTCTCTATTGTCACCCAATTATGGAGAAGACACCATATGAACTCTTGAATAGTAGAAAGCCCAACATTGCATATTTTTGGGTTTTTGGTTGTAAATCCTATATATTGAAGAAAGGCACTAGATTGAGCAAGTTTGACAAGAAATATGATGAATGATTCTTGCTAGGATACTCAACCACTAGCAAGGCATATAGAGTTTGGAATTTGGCAAGTGGTACTCTTGAGGAAGTTCATGATGTGGAATTTGATGAAACCAAGGGTTACCAAGATAAAGATGAGAATCTTGATGATGTTAGAGAGATTCAATTGTCAAATGCTATGAAGAACATGGATGTTGGTGACTTAAGGCCTAGACAAGTGATAGATGAAGAAGATGATCAAGTGCAAGTGCTTTCTAACTCAAATGTGCATGATGATACAAATAAAGCAAGTACAAGTGGCTCTCATGATAATGTGCAAGATCAAGTGGCTAGTTCATAATCTCAACCAAATAATCAAGCAAGTGCAAGCAATCAAGTTCTAATACTCCAACCAACCAACATTGCAAGAGATCATCCATTGGACACTATAATTAGAGATATTTCTAGAGGTGTACAAACAAGATTAAGATTGGCACCATTTTGTGAGCACTTATCATTTGTGTCACCCATAGAACTAAAGAAGATAGAAGAAGCATCAAAGGATGTTGATTGGGTAAATGCTATGCATGAAGAATTGAACAACTTCACAAGAAATCAAGTATGAGAGTTAGTTGAAAAACTAAAGAACCATAATATGATTGGAACCAAATGGGTCTTTGGAAACAAGCAAGATCAAGATGGGATAGTTATAAGATATAAAGCAAGATTGGTAGCATAAGGTTACACTCAAGTGGAGGGTCTTGACTTTAGAGAAACATATGCCCCGGTTGCTAGATTGGAAGCAATTAGAATCTTGCTAGCCTATGCTTATGCCCACAACATCAAGCTATATCAAATGGATGTGAAGAGTGCTTTCTTAAATGGCTACATCAATGAGTTGGTTTATGTTGAGCAACCACCCGGTTTTAAAGATGACAAGAAGCCCAACCTGTGTACAAGCTAAAAAAGGCATTGTATGGTTTGAAGCAAGCACCTAGAGCATGGTATCAGAGATTGAGGGATTTCATACTCTCTAAAGGGTTCAAGATGGGAAAGGTTGATACCACTCTTTTCACCAAGAAGATTGGAAATGACTTATTTGTGTTGCAAATCTATGTGGATGGTATTATCTTTGAATCAACCAATCAAGACTTTTGTGAAGAGTTTGAAAAGATGATGGCAAAAGAGTTTGAGATATGCATGATAGGAGAGTTGAGTTACTTCCTTGGTCTTCAAATCAAGCAAATAAAGAATGGTATATTTGTGAGTCAAGGCAACTACATCCAAGACATGCTCAAGAAGTTTGGTACAGATGAAGCAAAGCTAATTAGTACACCCATGGGAACAAATGCAGTTTTGATAGTGATGCAAGTGGCAATATGGTAGATCAAAAGTTGTATCGGTCTATGATTGGAAGCCTACTTTATGTGACCACATCAAGGTCGGATGTCATGTTTAGTGTGTGCATGTGTGCAAGATTTCAAGCCTCATCAAGAGAAAGTCATTTGAAGGCCACAAAGAGAATATTGAGGTACTTGAAGCAAACATAAAATGTTGGTTTGTGGTATTCCAAAGGAGCAAAGTTTGAATTAGTTGGATATTCGGACTCCGATTATGCGGGATGCAAAGTGCAAAGAAAGAGCACATCGAGCACATGTTAACTATTGGGAAGATCACTTATTTTTTGGTCATCAAAGAAGCAAAATAGTATTGCACTTTCTACCGCCGAAGCCGAATACATATCCGCCGGTAGTTGTTGTGTACAAATTCTTTGGATGAAGGCCACCTTGAATGACTTTGAAATCAAGTTGAAGAAAGTGCCATTGCTATGTGACAATGGGAGTGCAATCAAGCTAACCAACAATCCGGTTCAACATACGAGAACAAAGCACATTGATGTCTGCCATCATTTCATAAGAGATCATCAACAGAAATAGGATATTTCAATTAAGAGTGTGGGCACCGAAGATCAACTTACCGACATATTCACCAGGCCACTTGATGAGAAGAGGTTTTGCAAGCTAAGGAATGAGTTAAACATATTGGATTTCTCAAATATGTGTTGATGCACCCCCACTTATATGACATGCGTCTCCTTCGAGCAATCCAAGGTAAAAGTTGATTGGCATGCATCTAGTCATTCCTCATGTTTTTAGGTTCATTCAAGAAAATCAAATGAATTTGATGCTTGTATGGTACCACTATTGCTTATGTGATGGACTTGATATAGTGATAGCATATGACATGTTTGTGGGCTTGTGAACCTAGTGTTTAATCTAGAAAATGAGCTAAAAGGGTTCAACTCAATATTGTCAAGATAACCCTTACTATGAGGTGTGAAAAAACTTGTCACTGGATCAAACCGAGTTAAATTTCTTTGGTAAATGATTTAGATTGAGCCAAATTTGAGAAAAATGATCCTCACTTTCACCCTAACCTATCTAAAATTGGAGCTCACCTTTTGTGGTCATTGATGACAAAGGAGGAGAAGTTAGTACAAAGATGAGACAAAGGGGAGAACTTTGACATAGGGGGAGAGATATGATAAAGTAAGGGGATCAATTAAAATTTGAGCACACAAGTAGGGGGAGCAGGCTCATGAACTTGAATGATACATTTGAATGTGCATTCACATATGCTTGCTTGCATTTGTCAAGTTTAAATTGCAAATACTTGCTTGTGTGGTGCATGCTAGTTGTAGGATTGAATGATGAAATGAAAAACTAGTATGCATAGGATGATAGTTAGATGTGACGTGCATTTGTTTTCACATGCTAGTTTATATCTAGTTCTTTGTATTTGCAAGTGGTATCTAATTAACAATGGTGCTAAGGATGGTATATTTGGTGCACTGTGATTGGTATCACGTTTCAAAGGTCCATCTCTTATACCTTAGCATCATTTGGTAGACATTATTCTCCCACAACTCTAATCCATGCATATGTGCAAGCTTCAATCCAAATCCTTAGCACATATGTAGGGGGGCCAATGCTACCAATTCAGGTTCATGAAACTTGTCCAAATCCTTTACACATGGTAAAAATGCTTGGGCAAGCAACATGAATTCAAAATGATTTTAGTTCATATATTTGTAAAAGGCTTGTCATCAATTACTAAAAAGGGGGAGATTGAAAGCTCCAGTTTGGTTTTGGTGAATTGATGAAACCCATTTGGACCAACCCTATGATCTAAGTGTGAAATTGAGATAGGTTGGTCCAAGCCAAGTGATGGAGCAATTGAAGTCCATGGTGATGGTGTTAGACATGTGATGATGATCAAGCTCCGGACTTGGAAAAGAAGAAAGGAAAAAAATAAAAAGGCTCAAGACAAAGGTATAATTGATAGGAGCCTTTTGTTTTGGTGATCAAGACACTTAGTGAGTGTGATTATATTTAGGATAGATAGCTATACTATTAAGAGAGATAAAACTCATCGTGAAATGCAGTTATCAAAGTGCCACTAGATGTTCTAACTCATTGCATATGTATTTAGATTCTAGTGAGTGCTAACACCCATGAAAATGCTTGTGAAAAATGCTTACACACATGCACAATGGTGATACACTTGGTGGTTAGCATATTTGAGCAAGGGTGACAAAGTTTGAGAAGTGGAGGAGGTGTGTCTAGGGACCGGACGTTGGACCGGACCCTGACCCCACGTCCAATCATCTCTGCGTAGTGAAGCACGGTCTCGGTCTTATGACTGGACGCTGGCGAGGAGGAAGGACCTGACTCGCGGGGAACTCTATTCCCACGTTCGGTCATGTTGACGTGGCACTCGGGAGGTTGACCAGAGAGGATTGGACGCTGAGCGCGTCAGGTCACCCTTGACCAGACGCGTCAGGTCATGAAAATCTCTCTCTAGATGCTTAGTGGAAGTGACCGGACTCCGCGTTGGTAGTGAGTCCGGTCAGCCGTCGGTGTGTCAGGTTGGTGGCGCAGGGGTGTGGGCACGCGGGCGAGCGGACGTGGTGCTAGTGCATCTAGTCGTCTCTCGGGCACGTCCGGTCGCCACTGAACGCGCGAGGGGGCGGCTGCTAGCAGTTGGAATCACGCGGCTGATATTCGAAGGTGTGACACGTGGCTGCATCCAGTTGACCGGACGCTGACTTGGGTGCATCTAGTCGCCCTGACCAGCGTGTCCAGTGACCGCGTAGACAGCCCCACCTTGAGCCCAATGACTCCATTTCTTTTTGGTGGCTATAAATATGTGGTAGCAGGCTTGGGCTCACTCTCTTGGCCATTTCTATTGAGAATACATCCTAGTGATACTAGCCATTCCTCTCTCACTCATCTTGCTTGATTCATTCATCATTTGGTGATATTGGAGAGCATCCAAGTGCATTGCTTTCAGTGATTGCATCTAGAGGCACTTGGTGATTGTGTTTTGCTGTGGGATTCACTTGTTACTCTTGGTGATTGCCGCCACCTAGACAGCTTGGTGCAGCGAGGATCGTCGAGCGAAGGATGATGCTTGTCTCCGACTTCGATCGTGGTGATTGTGAGGGGTTCTTGACCTTTCCCCTGTGAAGAGCCAAAAGTTACTCTAGTGGATTGCTCGTAGCTTGTGGATCCACGTCTTGTGTTGGTTGTACGGCACCCGATTGCGGGTTAGGTGTATAATGCCTATTAGCGCGTGAACCTCCAAGTGGGTGAATCGCTACAACGGGGACGTAGCTTGCTGGCAAGCAAGTGAACCTCAGAGGAAAAATCATTGTGTCATCTTCTCTTCAGAATATTCATTGTGATTGATTGATTGTCACATGCCACGACGGTATAATCCTCACTACCTCTCTTGCATTTAATTTCTTATTTGTGTCTAGCCAAGCTCTTTAGTGTAGCTAGTTTTGAGAGCTTGTTAGTTTGGTTAGTGAGGCTCTTTAGTTAGTCTTTGAGAGCTCACTAACTTAGAGAGTAGTGACTTAGCCTTTGTGTGATATAGTGATCATTGCAACTAGAATTGTAGATAGGTGGCTTGCATTTTTAGTAGGCTAGCGCAACACTCGCTTCTTCGCCACTTAATTATCTAACCACTTGGTTTAAGTGTTATTGTAGAAAATTTTTATAGGCTATTCATCCTTCTCTAGCCATTTAGGACCTTTCAGCGGGGCGTCCGGAGGAACGGACACCCGCATCCTATCATTACCGATAATAATTTCCAAATAGTAGCGGTACATAAATTGATGTTTCACTATGCCAGAAATCAACAAAGGAGACACCTAAATCAGTGACCTAGAAAGAAAATGCGTCACTAGTGTGAGATTTGAGACGTGCATAGTCGCAACGAGTCACTGATACGTGTCTCCCAGGCAAAGCATATGCAGATGAGTGACGTGTCTCATCAAACCGCGTCACCTTAATCCGTGGTATCTGACATATTGACGTAGGTACGCAAGACATGTCACACAAGAGCTGTCCGGACCTGAAATTTGTATGAAACCTAGTTGAAGACTCGCGTCCGCGCCCATCACCAGACACCCAAAGCTTGTGGGCTCCCATCTCTCTGTCTCCCTCCTCTGTTCCTCCTCTCCTCTCCCAATATGGACCCTCCCCATCTCATTCCTCTTCGATCTGCAAGCAGTGGGGAGCTATGGAGGCCCTAGCCTGGTGACGACGCAGCAGCGGCTCCCCCGCCCTCACTTTTTCCCTTGGGTTGTTTCCCCTCCGGTGGTGGCGGCGCTAGGGTTCGGCGTCCGTGGCGGCAAGGGCGCAACATAGTTAGCGGCTGGGGGGTGGCTGGATCCATGGCCGCTTGTGAAAGGTCAATGGGATCCGTGGCGCATCCACGCATGTGAGGTCGTTAGGATCCAGGGCTGCTCCTCTAATGGCGGCCCGATTCGTCACTACCTAGGTACCGCAAACCCTAACACTTCTCCCCTTTCGTCTTCCTTCTAGGACTTGGAATCCCCATGGATCTTGGTTTGTCTAAAAAATCCAGCACCCATCGAAGCCTGATAGCCTTAGGCATCCGTATGATTTTTATCTGATCATGTTAAATTTTTTAAAGGCGTTACAACTGTACTTAGATTTGTGGCAATGCAGTTTTAATATGTCGCTTCCTATTAAAGGGATGTACTGAAAGTTTCAGTTAATGTTGTAGAATTGTATTGATATCTCAGTAACTGATTTATGTAATTGTAGCAAAAATAACTGTTCTGTCACATTTTTTATTCTCAGAATCACCAATATATAATGTCAAATGTTTTAAGGTATGCTGCCAGTTATAATACTTTTTAGAGAATTGATTTCCTCTATGACTTCTAGTGTTAATTTTTCTGTAAAGTGGAAACCTTTTGTTTTCTGTTGCTGGGAGACTACATCAAAGTTTATGCATTCATGGCATTCTTTCCGTGTGCCATTTATAGAATAGAACAATAATAGTACTGTTGGAGCTTAAGGATCTGAGGGCGTAGGAGTGCGAGAGGGGAGGCATGGGCTTGAAACCCCGGCGACGAACTGGCGGCGCTGTGCTCGGCGCTTGGCTGGGAATTAGCGACAATAGGGAGACATGAACAGTAACGCCTGGCCCTAGTGGCCGCACTCTGGTGCAAGCCTCCGCACAACTAGCTTAGCCACTCTTCTTGTTACGGAGCTGGTACACTTTTCCCACCATAACATCACTCCCCCCCTCAACGAACAGCTCGTCCTCGAGCTGGAAGGCGGGGAATTCAGTGCGGAATTCTTCCAGCGGCTCCCAGGTGGCTTCATCTTCCGGCGATTCTGCCCACTGGATCAAGACATGCCAAGTGCCCCGATGAAGCTGGGCACGTAGAGCACGGGCTGGCTGCTGGAGGCGACGACCGTGGCACAGTGGAGGAAGGGCCGGGGGTGTTGTTGGAGGAGTCCCCCGGAACGGCTTGAGGACGCCAACATGAAAGACGTTGTGGACACGCGCTCCTTCTGGCAACAACAGACGGTACGCGACGTCGCCAATGCGCTCGGTCACTTGGAACGGGCCAGCGAACCGCGGGCTCAGCTTGCCCCATGGTCCCGGCAGCAGCGACTGCACCGGTCGATGGAGGACGTGGCGAACGAACACTTGCTGCGTTTGATGCGTAGCTGCTGTTCGCGCAACGCTATGAGGGCGGCCTTGACATGCTGGAGGTGCGACGTCCACGAAGGGTTGTAGATTAATATGTCATCGAAGAAAACCAACACGAACTTACATAGGTACGGCCGAAGGACCGTGTTCAAGAGGCTCTGGAAAGTCGCCGGCGCGTTGGTCAGGCCGAACGACATGACCAAAAACTCGAAGTGCCCCTGATGCGTGCGGAAGGCCGTCTTCTCGATGTCGTCAGCGTGCATCCGGACTTGATGGTAGCCAGAATAGAGATCTAACTTGGTGAAAAATTTGGCACCTTTGAGTTCATCCAGGAGCTCCTCTACCACTGGAATGGGGAACGTTGAGGGCGCGATAATCCACACAAAAGCGCCAGGAGGAGTCCGGTTTCTTGACCAGCAGCACCGGCGTGGAGAATGCCGACGTACTTGGCCGAATGACGCCCTGGGACAGCATAGCAGCGCATTGGGACTCGAGCTCCTCTTTCTGTAGCTGTGGATACTGGTAGGGGCGGACTACTACCGGCGCCGTGTTGGGCTACAGATGTATTCTGTGATCACACGAACGGACCGGTGGCAAGCCCTGGGGCTCGGCGAAGAGGTCCTCGAAGGACTGCAGTAAGCGCTCCATCAGAGCCGGCCCATCTTGGCGAAGTGCATGGAGGTGTTGAGTTGACTGTACATCATGCCGTGTCGAGCCGATGCCGCGCCAGAACACGCGACGACCTCCGCGTGAGAACGCCATACACAAGTCATCGAAATCCCAGAGGATGGGCCCCATCGTCCTCAGAAAAGTGATGCCGAGGACCATGTCGTAGCCGTCAATCGGGATGGAGTAGCAGTCGATGGAGAACTGTTCGCCGGTGATGCGAATGGCGACGTCCTTCGTGAGGCCACGGCAGGTCACGCGGTCACCGTTGGCGATGATGACTCCGGCGCCCGGGCAGGGGTGGAACTGAAGGCCAACGCGTCCGGCGACGTCACCGCGCTCAAAATTATGCGTGGACCCCAAATCCAAGAGCGCAACAAACTGCTCATTGCCAATCTGTATGTAGAGCTGCATGGTGTCTTCTGTACGAATGCCAGTAATGGCGTTGAGCGAGATCATGGGAGCGTCGGGGTTGAAGGCGGCGGGTTTGCTGCTGCAGGTGCCTCCGGTGCCTCATCGGCGTCGTCTGGTTCCTCGACGATGTAGTCAGATGCCTCCAGATAAAAGAGCCAGGCGCACTTATGGCCGCGAATGTACTGCTCATCACAGTTATAGTAGAGCCCCTGCTTGCGGCGTTCAGCCATCTCCTCAGGTGGATAGTCGCTTGAAGGGTCGTGTTGTGGCTGTCTACGCGGGTGAAGTTGATGTCGAAGTCCCCTGGGAACCCGCCGGCGTGGTCAGTACTGGTGCAGCCCCCGCGTTGCGTCGAGGTGGTCAAGCCGGCGACGCTGGCAAGGCGAGTGGGGCAGGAGCATTCCGCCACTCGTATGCGCGTGCCAGCCGCATGGCCCGCTGGAGATCTTGCGGGTCATGGAGCTCTACGTCGACGCGGATGTGGTCCGAAAGGCCGCCGGTGAACAGATGCGCCTGCTGGTACGGCGAGAGGTGGCCGGCGTGCGCCATACGCGCCTAGAACGCATCCAGGTACGCATCAACCGAAGACGTGAAGGGTAGGCGTGCCAGGTCCGCCAGGTGATTGGTACTGAGTGGGGGTCCAAAACGCTGATGACAAAGTCGCTTGAACTCTTCCCACTCGGGCCTGCCGGCGTCACGTTCCAGGATTGTGTACCTCATCTGAGCCGTGCCAGTGTGGTGGTAGGACGCGAGCCAGACCCAATCAGCATGGCGAGTCTGCTGGCCACGGAAAAACTGCTCACACTTGAGCAGTCAGCCAAGCGGATCCTCCTTGTCGTCATAGGTTGGGAAGGATAGCTTATGGTAGCGTGGAACAGCAGGGCCCTCCAGCTCCGGCGGTAGGTGAGGCATTTGCGGCGGTGTATGCATCGCGGCCGAAGGTGGCGGCGCAGCCACCCCTGCCCCTTGCATGATGGATGACAGGGAAGGCATGGGTGATGGCGAGTGCGGGAAGGTAATCTGGGTGATGGGAACACCCATGGATGGCGGCGGCGGTGGCAGGGACAGGGCTCCGGTGATGGTGACTCCGGTGGTCGGCACTGGTGGTGCGGCCTGGAAAGGCGGTGCGGATAGCGGCAACTCCGAGATGGCCGGGGCCGACGCAGACAGCCCCGGAATGCCGTCGTAACCCGGCAGCCCGTACTGGAAGAACGGCTGCCCCGAAGACGAGGGCCGGCGCTCCACAGCAGCGAGACGCAAGGAGATGTCCCCCATCTGGCGTTGCATCGCGTAGATGGCCGTCGTCAAGGCGTTGAAAGCCTCGGTGGGAGATGCTGGGGTCGCGGATTGCGGACTGAGTAGCGACGCGGTGGTGGCAACGATCGGCGCAGAGGTGGTGAGCACAGGGAACACAGAAGTGGTGGCGGCGGCGGTGGTTGGAACGACGGCGGTGGCTGATGACCCAGGACCAGACATGGCTGATACCAGGTTGTTGGAGCTTAAGGATCTGAGGGCGTAGGAGTGCGAGAGGGGAGGCCTGGGCTTGAAACCCCGGCGACAAACTGGCGGCGCCGTGCTCGACGCCTGGCTGGGAACTGGCGACAACAAGGAGACGTGAACAGTAACACCCGAGGGGCCCAAGGTGAGATAAACTCAATCCCAGGCTAAAGATCTATTCCTTCAGATTGTTTGACACTTATACCAACTCAATAACAAATCTCTCCTAAATCTAAGCGCTAACAAACTTGACTTAACAAACTCCAACTAAAATAACACTCCTAATAACTACTCCTATTGAACCGGCTGGAGCCAAACCGGCTCCCACGCCTGGCCCTAGTGGCCGCACTCTGGTGCAAGCCTCCGCACAACTAGCTTAGCCACTCTTCTTGTTACGGCGCTGGTACACTTTTCCCACCATAACAAGTACTTACTCCACTAGCACTACTCTATGTGCAACTGCAACTACATTGAAATAAGAGAAGATTGTTGTTTGCCTGCTACTGCCGCTGATTTACTCTATCATGTAAAATCACATTCCCCATGTTAACTTAGTTTAACTTGGAAACTGTATACCATGCATTTATGTTACGTGGCATTTATATCGACCTGATGTTTTTTCTTGCACCAAATCTTTTATTTTAGTGCTCAATTTAAACACCAATGTTGTATCTGAACCAACTCAAAATGAGGTCACTAAAATGCGCTGGATTGATTGTTTAGGTGCAGCTGAAAGCTACAGCTTGAGGTGTATATTGTATTCTATTTATATTAGTACATCATATCTAAGGTCGGTTGTTGTGGGCCGTGGCAACATACATATTACAGCCCCCAAGACCAGTTTACATGTCCTGGTCAGACAACATTAAGGGACTATTTAATCCCCTTGTATTTCCTTAAGTCCCTAGAACAATAGTGTTTCTGTACATTCGGAGATTGTTCTAATTTTTTGTAAGAGATAACTGAACTTCTATTACTACATTAGTTGAATACACACCATTATTTTCATCTCTTCTCTTTGCAGGATATCATCTCGTTGAGGGGATTGGCTTGTCTACTGATCTGAGGGCATGAGCCAATTGAATCGTGTTAAGGTTATAAGGTTAGTTTCAGTCAGACTGTCACATACTTAATGGCCTAGTCTCTTTTGTTTTCATATGATTTAATAGAGCTCTTGTTAATGGTGCAGTTGTACTAGATTTGGTATTGAAGACTACCTGTCAGGTTAGTGTCTTTCCAAATCTGAATAGCAAGTGCCAAGTGCTACGTTAGCTGAACTGAATAGCAAGACATTATGTATTTCCCTTGCTTTCTGCAATGAATACCTGCTACTATATGTGATTGCTTAAACAGAATTGGGATGTCTGATATTGGTTACAAGCCTACATACTATGCAATTTTTTATTATTCATGTATTCATCATTTATTGAACTTAGAAGAATGTTTTTCATATTAGTTAACATGGCTGAAACTGTTACTTGGTCCCTAATGTTAGCTGTTCTGACTTTTGAGTACGATTTAGGCACATGATTGGTCACTCTATCAGTTAGCTGAAAACAGATAGCACATGTGGTTACTCTATAAGTTAGCTAAATGGTCGCTTCTAAATAATTGGTTGATTGTACTGACTATGATATACAATGCTTGTGTTACATGTTATCCTACAGACTTCAGCATTGTGTTCTATTCTGTCACTTGTGCATTGGTGGTTGCACAATCTACTAATGGTAAGCCCATGACCACTGTAGAGTTGGGAACCGTGTGAATCTGAGATCTGGCTGTTTTACCTAATAGAATAGGTCTACATTATAGAAGATATCCACCTCTTAATAGTAGTTCATTGATCTAAATTTGTTCGATAATGTTCTGTATGCAGTATGCAGACTAAAGAAGAAGGTGACTCCTACAACTAGTGCCTGGTGAGTTACTGATATGCCTTGTCATGCCCTGCAAATTCTGCAAAATTCATGTCCTGCAAGGAAGATGTCCTACAAAATCCTTAAAAGCAGTTGAATTGTCAATAAGGCTTGAGTCTGTTTATTTTGCCGTTATCATATTAGTAATAATGTATACCAGTATATGATCACTTCTCTGCAAAGAAAAGTGTTTAATCGAGCTATGTAAGTTAAGGTAGCAACAATCAGTAAAGACCCTGTAAGTAATGCCTAGTACTAGTTAATTGAATGCAAGTGACCACTAATCCGATTTTTTCCTTTTTTGAGGAATTAGAATCGCTCTCTACGCAATCAATGTAGCTTACAGGGGAAGTGAAAAAAAGGAAGACTCGTCTCGATTATTGGTTATATGTGTGCTGGTTATATAAGCTAAGTGTCAGGGGCTTGATAATAGTAATAATAATACAACAAATGCAAGTCAAAGTGCAGATTTTTAGAAGATTTGTCTTGCTTCTTACTACGGCAGAGGATAGATGGGTACTTATTTTTTTATTTGGCCTCGGATATGTTTGGACACAAGAAGGATATGATTGGGTACCAACCCTGGTTATTCTGAAGTTAAATCGTTCAGCTTTATGTGTTTAGTGTAGCCCAAAAGGTTTGTTAATTCCTTTCCTATTTCTGTCACATCTGTATGTTTTCTCACTCTACTAGTGAACTGAACCGATTATCCAAGTGAACATGCTCTCCTACTTTTCATTCCACACACTGTCTCAATCATGTTTGATGCACCTATTTTGGCAAAAGACAAAAGATCACGTACTTAGTTGCTGGTCAATTAACTAATTGCACTTACCTTTCATGAACATAGCTTTGGTTAAACTTCCACATTTACTGGCACAGTGTATCACTTTGACACTTTCAGTTTCATTTAGATTGTAACTGAATTTTTATTCAGGATAAGTCTCATGTGTGGTCAATCTGATGGATAACTGTATAAAAGTACTTTTATACAGCCAAATCTGATAATAAAAAAAATACATATGCTGTATACTCTGATCTCTGTAAGAGGAAGGTGGAACTATCCTTTTCAAACTGCATATGCTGTTAAAAAAATATGATGATTAACTGTCTCATATCTTCAGTTTTATTTTAATTTTATAGATCTCATGTCTCCATTGTTTCTCTGGTTGGTACCTTGGGTGCATATTAACAGCTGAAATATGACTGAAATTGTGTGCCTACAGGACAATTTCTGGTGCTGCATAAAAAGAACAATGAAAGATTCACAAAAACAGATCAGGAAGGCACCATGCTGCAATTATCAAAGTACTATGTTCCAAAGTGGCATCAACAAGGTGAATGCTTTTTAATACAATAAGTATTTTGTATCAGGAAAAAACCATTAGAACAGTTAGCTCATGTACTGTTAGAAAACTTCTAGGCCACTGCTCATGTACTGATAGAGATCTTGGCTGTGGCTCCTTGTGCCCATACTTTGTACATAAGTTGTATCTGAAGTTGTAAATGATTTGATTGCTGAAATAGATGAACATGTGTAATGTGAGAAAAATCTGCAGCCAAAGCTGCTGCTGCAGGGTACCGAACAGCCCCCACAGGACCATGGTAGAGATTTTTCTTTTTTTTTGTTTTTGTAAATTGTCATTAGTGACGCGTCTTGGCTGAACGAGTCACTGCCGAGGTGTCATCAGTGACGCTTCTTGACTGTACGAGTCATTACTGAGGTGTCATCAGTGACGCGTCTTGGCTGTACGAGTCACTGCTGAGGTGTCATCAGTGACGCGTCTTGGCTGTACGCATCATGCTGAGGGTCATCAGTGGCGCGTCTTGGCTGAACACGTCGCTTATGCTGGGGTCATTAGTGACGCGTATTTACGCGTCACTGGTATGTTCACATCACAGACGCAATGTAAGTGACGCGTGTTTTCCGCGTCACTAGTGATTGTTTAGACGCGTCACTAATCTGCTTTCTGACATAGTGTTTGACATGCAATAATTGTCTCTAATGAGCAAATTACCTTTTTATTATTATTTGGGCTTTATCTACAACTAAAAGATCCAATCTGATGTGAGTTATAACTTATAAGCACCAGATCGACATAATAGAGTATACACATGCCAAATATCAGCACGATATGATACACCGGCCAATTCATGAAAGGCGTGGCAAAGCCATGCTATGTTTCTAGTTATATATTAAATTTACAAATTAGTCTACTTGCATTCCTATATATGCCAACCGGAACAGACTAGCCATCGGTTTGAGCCAGCGCCAGAAGGAACTTGCATTTTATATCCTGACAAAGTATGCATAGACAATATAACTAGGTCAACTCATCAGCTTGTTGGAGGCTCAACTCGGCTCGGCTTATTTACTTTTTTTACGAGTTAAACCAGCAGTTTAGTTCGTTTAGCTAACAAGCTAGCTCGCGATCCAAATGAGCCCAAAAAATAAACTAGCATGCATATGTTCGCTTCGCTGAAATTTGGCTTATATATGCTGCTGCTTATACTGATTTATTGTGAGAGAAAAATACTGTTTGTTTGTTAAAAAATAATGCTGAAGAATAGGACGAAACCCTAAAGACACCGAGTCCTTCGACCGTGCGACGTCACATGCTACACTTGCAATGGGTCGCAACTCTTCCCCTTCTTCCCTGACTTCTGTCCCTTCCCCAATTTCCCTTTTCCACCTCCCGTTGTCACGGTATACTATACTAACTAACATCCTTATGCCGTATGGATTCCTGCTCTCCGGATGATTCGACATGATTTCACGTATTACCGTATTATTATCCTTTCGACGCGTGTTATTACTGCTTCGACGCGTGCCTCCTCCACATGTGCGCAGGGTGTCCTCCGTGTGCCGGCATGGACTGCGCTTCCTCCTATCACTTGGGCTTTCTTTCTTTTTCCTGTTTCTATATGTGCGTTCATTCATTATCTAGGCTGAAATGCAGCTTGCGCTCGGCGCCATTGCTCCCAGTCGGCGCATAGGTTCTGCTTTCTAGCGCCTCCGCTGTGGGTACTGCCACCATCCTCTCCGCCGCCTACTCCTTCGACTCTCTACGGCCGTCGCGCCCTTCACTCGGCGCCGTCTTCACGGTGTGTCTCTCTCCGTCAGTTCTTATGCACTCTGTATCTACGCGCGGCAGCGTTGTCTGTGTTCATGTTTCTACATGTGCCCGACTCTGCTCTTTTCCTCTTGCGTTTGTTGACCCCCATGCTTGGATTTTCGTATTTCTTGCCTCCTGTGCCTTTGTTGTTGAGTTCCATTTCATGATTGCTTGCCTCTACAAGTCTAAATTGCTGGAATATCCGTTTCCATATTACATTGTTCCATGATGGTTTTCTTTGATCTACGTTGTTCTTCTCTTCTTCTTTTCAGTGTTGTTTCTGCCCCCACCCTCCTCAGTTCGGGATGATATTCGCTGTTGTGGTTGCCCCTTTATTTCCTTCCTTGCGTCATGTCTCCATCTCTATTTGGGCTCATTTTTATTGGCTATTCATTGTGCAGGTTGGACTGAAGCTATTTGATTGGGGATGTTGTTCAGTCTGCCCGTGCTTGGACGATGTCATATATACCATGTTGGGCCATCGACCACGCGTGCCTTTCAGGTATGTTTACATGTTGCGGTTACCTAGCATTATTCGTGGTGTATGTCATCGTTGTCCTGCGCTATGCGTTGTGGTCTATGTTGTTTAATTACTCAGGCTCAGTAGAATGTATATGGAATAATTGCGCCGCTCCATTAGTTACCTACCTGCACGTACATCCTTTTCCGCTTCCACCATAATGGGCTTCAAGATTAAAGCTTCCATATATAATCTCTAAATAAGCCTTTTCAAGTTATAGTTAATTTTACAGGTAATCACACATGGATTGTCTCATGTATTTTGATATTTGAAAAATGCAGAAATAACCTTCATTTGACTACTATTAGCAAACCCACAAGGCCGATGTGTTGTCTCTTAGGTATATTCATGACTATGCTCATTTTTTTTGTTCGAAAGAGCTCGCCTGGTCCTTGTGGAAGGAGCGTATCCGGTTTGTTTTCGAGGGGGCGCACCTTCTACCGCACCGGCTAAATGTCAGCCCCTCAATTTGAGAGTCCTAGGTGCATCCGTATTTGTGCTAAGATTATGCACAAATACGCACAAAACACAAGAATGGTATACAGATATATAATAAAAGGTTCCGAACTTTATTGATATCTAGAAATAAGGTCTTACAATTATGGCCCAAGGGGCATAGTCCACATATCTAGTGAAAGACTACGGCCGTGATACGGCTTTATTAGTGGTCTTTAGAGCGAGATTATTATACAGCGAAGCGGTGTTCTATTCCACAGGCAACTTGAGCGCGATCAAAACCCTAGCCTCGATGTCATACTCCTACGAACGAATCTCCTAGCGAGAACTCTAATCCTTGTGGTACGCATCTTCATCGAAGTCATAGTCTTCTTCTGTGCCGAGATCTGTGAGTCAACAATGGATGAGTACTTACGTACTCAGCAAGCCCTAACCATAGGGTGGAAATAGAAGTGGGAATTATAATTAAGGATGGGGTCCTAGCGGAGCATTACCATTCCCACTAGTGCTCGGATTAGCATCGATTCTATTACCAGTTTCATTACACATAAAAAGTAAAACTAATCATAGTATCCCATCCTAGCATTTACCCATTCTAAGGACGTGGCTATTCGAATAGATTTAAGTAAATTCTGCAAAGGTGTATAAATTTCCCCACATGATAGGTGCAATCTCATCCATGACCAGTGGACGAAATAGACCTAACGAGATCTCGTACCCAAATGTACGCGACCTTAGACGTCCATATAACTCTACTACGGCTTCTCAGGGGTTGAAAATACAAAACTGGGAGGATACCAAATCCCCCCAAACGTGATGATACCAAATCATCACAAAAGAAAACATGGCTCGAACATGGCCAAGAAGAGCAAGGGCTCGAATGCGGCCAAATACCAAAAGCTTAACATGGAAGATCACATAGCATCCACGCTAACTGGACCACGGAAGAAAACCTATCCCCATGTCGGCTCCTAATATTCTGCTGCCTACACCGGCCTCCTACTAGGAGTTATACATCTATCTAATGGGGTGTGAAATCAAGCCTACCCATATAGATATGTGGTTGTACTAAGTAACTCACTAGGCGAGAGGGACTATGAACCGGTCCTTATGTGACCGAGGCGAGTATCTCCCACAGAAATCCTTTCCAGGCATCCTTGCCATGGTAAACTACCTCCATAGTTTACCACCACTCGCCCCATATCGGGGTTTAGTTTTAGGTTTAACAAGTTTTAAATTCCATTATTATCCCTAAATCTAGTCATTACGTGGAGCTCATAACAAGATAACCATTTATAACAAGATAACATTAACCGAGCTCACATTCTAGGGTAATAATCTTATAGTCATGTTTTAGCGTTATAGTGGTTTAAAGCAAAATGGTAGAGAGGGGAGCTAGGACTTGCCTTCGCCGTTCTCACCTTCTGGCACGTCTATGAAATTCGGGTCCTCGTCCTCCTGACGATTACCGTCGTCTGTCGACGTATCGATCGAAATAAGACTACCGCTAACCGCAAAAGAAAAGGGCAAATGTAAACATAGAACTATATGGTGGCACTAGGTGCAAATGATAGGGTTTGGATTTTAGATGAATTTTAGAGGTGGTTGCATGCGAAAAGTAGTTAGGGTTTAAAAGTTATATATTTTAGAAGTTTATCCTATAGTTATTTAACTAGGAGGAATTTTATATGCATTTTCTGGTGCATGAAAATATGTGCAAACTACATGATTAAATTTCCTAATGTATCTAGTTTATTTATAAATTTTCTGGGAATTTTTCTAAGCTAGGAAGGTGCATTTCTAACTCTCCGTGTACACAAGCCGAGTGTACCCAGCACTTTCTAAAGTGTACCCCACGGTGTGTGTGTGGTGTGTGTGTGGATGACAGGTGGGGCACCCTGCCTATGTCAGCAGTGACGACGGCATCGGCGTTATGGCCTCGGGCCCACATGTCAGCGAGGAAGGGAGAGAGAAAGGGAGACGGACGGAGACGGGGGGTAATGGCAACGTCGTTACCACCTGGCCCCACATGGCGGAGACAGAGAAGGGGAAGGAGGGGGAATGACGGCGGGCGGGGTTGACCACCGCGCCGTCAAAACTAGGAAGGGGAGGCTCGGCTCGCCGGAGCGGCTCACGCCAACGGCATAATCCCTTGGCGGTGGCGGATGAGTGGCGGATGGAGCTCGCGGAGTCACGCCGTAGCCGATGACAGGATCTCCGACGGCAACAGGTGCCCACGGTGGTTGTGGCGGCTCACCGGAGGGGTCGCCACGGCGCTGTGTGATGGACTCGGCCTTAGAGGGCCTATTCTAACCAACTAACTACGTGTACGTGCGTGTGGGTGGGTGAGGAGTGTAGTGGTGGTGGTGGTGTGCCCTGGGGTGGCCTTGCCGATGATGGCCGATGGCCATGGCGGCTCGGCGGAGCGGGGCGCACACGGGCAGCGCAACACAAAGACCTAGATCATCAACTAGCTACGGAAAACGGAAAATGAAAAATCTTGGGGACTCACCGGTCACTCCAATCGGCTGGGGACGCAGCGGAGAAGGAGAAGAGAGAGGGAGGCGCTGACGGTGCCGGTGAACTCCTGAATTGGGGAAAATGGAAGAAAGTGGAAAGGAGGGGAAAGGGGAAGAGGAGGAGATGAGGTGTTCCTGCCCTCGGCGGAGCGGATGGTGGAGAGGGCAAGGCGAGAGTGTCGCCGGCCAGGCCTATTTATAGGACGGCTAGGACGGTTCCCAGCGGCGAGATATTTCTCATGGCCGTGCTTATCCACCACGTGGGCGCGCTGTTGACCTCGTTAGGTCACATCGCCATGGCTGGAGCTTGCCCATGCGCACAGTGAGGTGCCTTGGCGACTACTCCAGTTGCTCGGCGCATAGGCGACCATGGAGCTGGCGTTGACTAGCTCACAGTGAGGGGGAAGAGAGGAGAGGAGGAGAAAGGAGGGGCGCCGTGGGTCCTGTCATGTCGCCGTGTCGCCGTTGACGTTCGTTGGCACCGGGGTGGCGCTGGCGGGCGTTGATGCTTGGGCTGCGCCGCGTACGGCTGCCGGCAGCGAGGTTGACGACGGAGCTGACGGGCGGGCCCCAGGTGTCAGCGGAAGGAAGAGGGGAGAAGGGAAGGGCGCGGGCGAGCTAGGCCGGGCGCTGGGCCGTGACTGCTGCGGCGTTGCTAGGCCGGCTCGCGCGGGAGAAGGGAAGGAAGAGGGGAAGGGGTTGGGCTGCTGCGGTGGGCCGAGAAGGAGAGAGGGGAGAGATTGAGCACAAGTGGCTTTATCCATTTCCATTTCCTTTTTTTTCCCGCTCAAATATGCATATGTTTAAATGATTTTAACTTCAAATTTGAATGTATGAGTGTGCAAAAATGTATCACCATTAGTTCAACAAGTCAAGCAATCATTCACACGCAAAGTTTCACACATGAATGCTTATGTTCCTATGTTAATTTATTTGTAAAAATTATTTAAGTTGGTTATATATGCTATCTCTTATGCAATATTTAAAAAAATCAAGTTTTTAGTGATTTTTAAACCAGGTCATTTTTTTAGGGTGTTACACTAAATCAGCTCATCGTCGAGGAGGCCGATGCGTGGATTGCCGCTGGATTTGCGGCGCTGTTGGTGTTCTTGGCGGCGGAGCAAAGCTAGCAAAAAGCACGGTCGTCTGGTCGTAAAATTTTTAACCTGTAAATCACAACCTCGTGCGCCTTGGTTTGTTTTCCTTGTTTCTCTTTGCTTGTTTCTTCCCTCGGTGGCTTCGGTATCTCACCGTGCTCCCTTGGGAGTTTGTATTCTAAACTCCTTAATGAAATACGAGCAAATGGGCGTTCTCGAAAAAAGAAGTTTTAGCATTTTGTAAGTACTCAATGGATCTAAGGGCCCAGGCATTATTCTTAAGAAATCTGATTTTAAACTTTGGGTATGTTTCTAAAGAAATCCAATTTCTAATTACCAAGATATGTTTCTGAGTAATCTGTATATGTTCTGTTTTTAGTTTTGACAAGTCTTTAACAATGGTTTGGTTTCTATTTATGCCAAAAATCATGCCGTCTAGCAACAGGTTGATCATCATACAATGTGAAGGTAAATTATCTGATTCCAGCCTTTCCACCTGAAGGTGAATTATCTGAAACAAGAAGTTCTTTGGCCCATTACATTGAGTTTTTACCTGCATCTTCATTAATTTGAACGTCTGCTTCATTGGTTGAGACAAGATACATGGGTATTGACGATCAACAAGTATTTTTCTTACTCCTTTTGGTCTGTTTCAATAGTTCTGATTGCTCAGTGAGGAAATAATACTTAATCATGATGTCTTATTTATAATGGTAATAAAGCATGGTGGGTCCATTACCATTGTAATTGAGACATTCTATGCTAGAAGAGCAATATGGGATTTGATCTATTATAAATGTTGTTCGCCATTTTAACAAAACATATCTATTTCCCTTCTCCATTTAATTTAAGTTTATCTTACTCTGCGACCTTAGTACCCCTTTCTTTTTGCTCTGACCATCCTCTAGGCCTATGATGCATTGCAAGACTGTTAAAAAGAGATTTCTAATCTAATAAAAAGAAGGTATATGTTATTTTTTGGTACATAATTATGTTCTGCCTGTTTAATGATGCTGCATAGATAAGTAAATTGCATTGCTTCAAGAGTCAAGACATTCTGTTACATGTGGGCGATTTAGCTGGCCCCGTGCTTTTGGTCTCTAAACTGAACTAGGCTGTCCAAACCAGTACAACCATGTATGATTTGCAGAGACATACACCATTCCCTTGTGTGCCTTTAATTTCCTTCATGAGCATTTTGTAGGATTACGTGGGTGGCTACATGGTAGCACAAAATAATAACCGTATAAAAACAGGATCACTTGCATGTAGATGATTATAAATTATACCTTCCCGACGCGCGTGGCGCAGCGGAAGAATTAATGGAATGCGCGTAGTCGATGTAGTTGACGCCGAGGAAGTAATCATACCGTACGACGTCGTAGTGCGCAACGCAGCAGCACCTCCACGGACGTCCACACCTATGGAGAGAAGAACAACGTGGCGCGAAGTGCTAGCTCTCGATGACGCGTTCAGATAAACTGCAGCAGATCGAACAGCACTGCAGCAGCGTTCGCCGCGGTCTCTCGTCCTCGCAAGGGCGGGGGCAAGGCTGCTCACGGTGGTGGCTCAAGAGGATTAGGGTTAATTACCCCCTGGCCGGTGATTAGCTTATATATATAAGCACGGTCACGGGCCAGCCCAATGGGCCACATTGGGTTGCATTGGGCCTATATTTAATTTCTCTTGAGCATTAACTAACAATTTCCCACTTGCACTAGAGACAATTAATATGGCCACCTGCTACAATACCATGGACACAATCCATTTATCCCTTTTAGTTCTCTCTCCTTAAGTGTGTGACACCGTAGGTTTATGCAATCAACGGCTATGAGCATAAAACACTTTCTGATCAATAGACGACATTGGCCTCTAGCAAGGCATACCGACTCCCGATGATTCACGAAGATCATATCTTGCACAACCTTTTAACACTCTCTATTACTATGTCCTTTTGCCACACGACACCTAGCCAAGTACAAGGCGAGTGAAGTGCTACCCTTGATTCTCAGCCATTTTTCACTCCGTACAGATCTTATTTTATAGACTAACCATTAGTCAAGGCATGGCCATGCACTTTCAGTTCCTACACATCGAGAGGGCTAAGAGAAGTCTCTCCTTGATTCAGGAGGGGTAGATCCCATCTTGACTCGACACACTCTGTGACTTGCTTCAGATCATACCCATAAACTACTTTTATGACTACTGTTGGCGGCCCTTAACGATTAAATCCGACAGCCAATTAAGACACAAAAAGAGGAGAAATTGGCAATCTTGAACACATATATATTTACTATTGACCAAGTTCCACATGTGTTTGGAGATTATTGTTTTGCAGGGCACAAGTACAAATACATGGGAGAATACATCGAAAGGCGCTTTCCAATGCTGATTTGCGCAAAGAATAAATAAAGAGGCCCATCAGCTTAAGTCATCTAGGCAGAGTATCGACCAAGGAGCAGCCCAGGAGCACTCATCGACCCAACACACGAAGGCGGTGGCCAGAGGGCCTGGTTAGGGTGCGGCCGCGCCCTTGAAAGCTCTAGTTTGGTTTTGGTGAATTGATGAAACCCTCGGTGCTAACCCTTTTACTCTAAGTGATCATGAGATAGGGTATCACATTTCAAGTGGTGGAGCAAATGGAGAAGATCATGATGGTGGTGATGGCCATGGTGATCAAGTGCTCGGGCACATTTAGGATAGATAGCCATACTATTAAGAGGGGTGAAACTCATATTGAAATACGGTTATCAAAGTGCCACTAAATGTTCTAACTCATTGCATATGCATTTAGATTCTAGTGAGTGCTAACACCCCTAAAAATGCTTGTGAAAATATGCTAACACATGTGCACAATGGTGATACACTTTGTGGTTAGCACATTTGAGCAAGAGTGATGAAGTTGGTGAAGTCGAGGGGATGTTTTCCCTCAAATGGATGCAGCGACCGGACTCTGGCCGGGCGTCTGGTCAGTTGTTGCAGAGACAGTGCCGCGAGGGTTTGGCGTCGGACGCTGAACCAGAAGGAAACTGGATGCAGGGCCTACGTCCGGTGAGAGGTGATGTACGCTAACATGAGCTAGAACGCGTGCCCAGAGAGGATTGGACGCTGGCCTGCGTTCGGTCATGCGCGAGCGGACGCGTTTAGTCACGTAAATTCCTCTCTATATGCTTACTGGATGTGACCTGATGCTGGGTAACCGCGGAGAGCAGCGTGTCTGGTCATGGCATGGCCTTGGCGTGCGTGCGCATGATCTGACGCTGATCGGCGCGTCCGGTCATTACTTAACCGCGCGGTGAAGACTGGTGACTGTTGGGATCACACGGCTGAGGTTAAATCGTGAGGACACATGGACGACATCATGGGATCGGACGCTGGTTGTGCTACATCCGGTCGATTGGACCTGCGCGTCCGGTCGCCCTGTTTTTTGTACTAATAGAGAGCCAACGGCTCTATTTCAAGGGGACACCCATTTTAAGTCGTGTGGTCGGCTCTTGCTCACTCTTGGCAATTTCCATTGACATAGCGACCTAGTGAGCGGAGCCAAAGCCCTCCTACTCATCTCCATCATTGATTCATCATCTTTGTGAGATTGGGAGTGAATCCAAGTGCATTGCTTGAGTGATTGCATCTAGAGGCATTTGGTGATTGTGTTTCGCTATGGATTTTGCTTGTTTCTCTTGGTGGTTGCCGTCACCTAGATGCCTTGGAGCAGCGAGGATCATCAAGCGGAGGAGGGTGATTGTCTCCGGCTCTGATCGTGGTGATTGTGAGGGGTTCTTGACCTTTCTCCGGCGGAGAGCTAAAAGGTACTCTAGTGGATTACTCATGGCTTGTGGATCCTCATCTTGTGATGGTTATGCGGTACCTGATTGCAGGTTAGGCGTGTGATGCCTATAAGCGCATGAACCTCCAAGTGAGTAAATCGCCACAACGGGGACTAGCTTGCTGGCAAGCAAGTGAACCTTGGTGAAAAATCATTGTGTCATCTAGTCTCCGAGGATTTCATTGGTATTCATTTGCGATTGATTGATCATCTCTTGCCACGGCAGTATAAACATCACTACCTGTCCTGTATTTACATTCCTAGTGTAGCTAAGCTCTTTAGTGTAATTAGTTTTGAGAGGTAGCTTGTGTCTTGTCTAGTGGTTAGTATGGCTCTTTAGTTAGTCTTTAAGAGCACACTAACTTAGTGGTAGTGACATAGCCTCTTGTGTGATATAGAAATCATAGATAACTAGAATTGTGGATAAGAGGCTGAAAGGTCTTAATGGCTAGAGGGGTGAATAGCCTATTGAAAATTTCTACAACAACACTTAGCAAATATGTTAGACAATTAAATGGCGAAGCGAATGTTGCGCTAGCCTACTAAAAAAGCAAGCCACCTACCACAATTCTAGTGACTATGATCTCTAAGCACACAAAGGCTATGTCACTACACTAAGTTAGAGTGCTCTCAAAGACTAACTAAAAAGCCACAAACTACTAGACTCGACACAAGCTTGCTCTCAAAACTAATTACACTAAAGAGCGAAGCAACACTAGAAATGTAAATACAAGAGAGGGGATGTGATGATTATACCGTCGTGTCGAGGATAGAGCCAATCACAATATGATGGAGCCAATCAATCACAATCAATCAAGAAATCCTCAGAACAAGATGACACAAGATTTTTTTACCGAGGTTCACATGCTTGATGGCAAACTAGTCCTCATTGTGGTGATTCACTCACTTGGAGGTTCACGCGCTAATTGGCATCACATGCCAAACCCTCAATTCGTAGACAAGCACCTTCCTCCATTCAATGATCCTCGCTGCACCAAGCCATCTAGGTGGCGGCAACCACTAAGAGTAACAAGCGAATCCCGCAGTGAAACACGTACACCAAGTGCCTCTAGATGCAATCACTCAAGCAATGCACTTGGATTCACTCCCAATCTCACAAAGATGATGAATCAATGATGAAGATGAGTGGGAGGACTTTGGCTAACTCACAAGGTTGCTATGTCAATGCAAATGGCCAAGAGTCTAAGCTTGAGCCGACCAAACACCTTTTATAGAGGCTCCATCGAAATAGAGCCGTTGGGCGCATAGAGCAGCCCAACTCAAGGTGACAGGACGCGCTGGTCATCATGACCGAACACACGGCCTCCAGTGTTTGGTCAACAGATGCCGTCCACATGTCCCCCGTTTAAACCTCTGCCGACCGATCCCAATGGTCGAGTTCCGACGTCTGCATGGTTAAGTCAAGACCGGACGCGCCTGTCACATGACCAGACATGCCGATCAGCAGTAGAGCTCGCACGTGCGCACCACCGCCAAGACATGACCGGACACACTATGGAGATGATAGGATGCACCCTTGCCTAGAATCCAGTCACTTCTAGTAAGCATCCAGAGAAGGAAAATCATGACCGGACATGTCAGGTCACACATGACCGGACACGGTCCATAGTCTGATCCTCTCTGGCCAGCTCCTACGCCTTGCGTCAGCGTACACCAGCGGGGACCGGACATAGGCCCTGCACATCTGGTCCACTCTTCATGCCAGCGTTCGATCATACGGCCGAGCGCGCCCTTCTCTACGCGCCACCTGACCGGACACAGGGCCAAGTTCGGTCACTGCCCAAGGCAGAGTCCGGTCAACTTGGTTCACCTCCTCCACTTCTCAAACTTCACCACCCTTGATCAAATGTGCGAACCGCCAAGTGTATCACATTGTGCACATGTGTTAGCATATTTTCACAAACATTTTCAAGGGTGTTAGCACTCACTAGAATCTAAATGCATATGCAAAGAGTTAGAACATCTAGTGGCACTTTGATAACCGCATTTCGATACGAGTTTCACCCGTCTTAATAGTATGGCTATTGATCCTAAATGTGATCACACTCACTAAGTGTCTCGATCTCTAAACCAAAAAGCTCCTACCAAGTTTCACCTTTTCCTTGAGCTTTTTGTTTTTGTCTTTCTTCTTTTCCAAGTCTAAGCACTTGACCATCATGTCCACACCATCATCATGATCTTCACCATTTGCTTCACCACTTGGAATGTGCTAACTATCTCATAATCACTTTGATAAACTAGGTTAGCACCTAGGGTTTCATAAATTCACCAAAACCAAACTAGAGCTTTCAATCTCTTCCTTTTTGGTAATTGATGACAACGCTTTCACAAAGATATGAATTAAAATTCAATTGAATCCATGTTGCTTGCCCAAGCATATCTACCATGTGTAAAAGGATATGGATAAGTTTCATGAACCCCAAATGGTAGCATTAACTCCCCCTACATATGTGCTAAGAGTTTGGATTAAAGCTTGCACATATGCATGGATTTGAAATGTGGGAAGGCAATGTCTACCAAATGATTCTAAGGTACAAGAGATGGACCTTTGAAGCATAATACCAATCGGAGTGCACCAATTATACCATCCTTAGCACCATTAGTAACTAGACATACACAAAAAACTAGAATACCCAGTGAGATCAACATTAGAAGCAAGGGTCTAGTTTTCACAATATAAACATAGGTCTAGTTACTCAACCTATGCATGCTAGTTTTTCATTTTATCATTCAAACTGACAACTAGCATACACCACACAAGCATGTATGTTGAATTGAAACTTTTCAAATGCAAGCAAGCATATGAGAATGCACATTCAAATGCATCATACAAGTTCATGAGCTTGCTCCCCCTAATTGTGTGCTCAAAATTTTAATTGATCCCCTTCCTTTGTCATATCTCTCCCCCTATGTCAAAGTTCTCTCCTTTGTTATCTTTTTCACTATCTTTGTATACTATTTCTCCCCCTTTGTCATCAATGACCACAAAGGTTCAATTTTAGTTAGGTTAAGATTATCAATGTCAATCAATGGGGTGAGGATCATTTTCCTAAATTTGGTCCAATCTAGAATACTTGCCAAAGATATTTAACTCGGTTTGATCCAAAGACAAGCTTCTTCACACCTCCAAATAAGGGTTATCTTGTATCATATTGAGGTAAACACTTATAGCTCATTTATAGATCAAACACTAGGTTCACAAGCCCACAAACATGTCATATGCTACCACTAGATCAAGTCAAGCATAGAAGCAATAGCGGTACCATACAAGCATGTCTTTGATGTATTTGCCTTTGCTTTATTCATGCCAAACTTCTTGAGCATGTCTTTGATGTACTTGCCTTGACTCACAAATATACCATTCTTCAATTGCTTGATTTGAAGACTAAGGAAGTAGCTCAACTCTCCAATCATTGATATCTCAAATTCATTAGCCATTATCTTCCCAAACTCTTCACAAAAGTCTTGATTGGTTGATCCAAATATGATGTCATCAACATATATTTGCAACATAAACAAGTCTTTGCTAATCTTCTTGGTGAAAACTGTGGTGTCAACTTTACCCATTATGAACCCTTTAGAGAGTAGGAATCCCCTCAACCTCTTATATCGTGCTCTAGGTGCTTGTTTTAATCCATACAATGCATTCTTCAACTTATACACAAGGTTGGGCTTCTTGTCATCTTCAAAACCGAGAGATTGCTCAACATATACTTCTTCATTGATGTAACCATTGAGAAATGCACTCTTGACATCTATTTGATAGAGCTTGATGTTGTGGGCACAAGCATAGGCTAACAAGATTCTAATTACTTTCAATCTAGCAACCGGGGCATATGTTTCTCCAAAGTCAAGACCTTCAACTTGTGTATAGCCTTGTGCTACCAATCTTGCTTTGTTCCTTACTACTATCCCATTTTCATCTTGCTTGTTTCTATAGACCCATTTGGTTCCAATCACATTATGGTTATTTGGTCTTTCCACTAATTCTCATACTTGATTTCTTGTGAAGTTGTTCAATTCTTCATGTATAGCATTCATCCAATCAACATCCTTCAATGCTTCTTCTATCTTCTTTGGTTCAATGGATGACACAAATGAGAAGTTTTCACAAAATGATGCTAATCTTGATCTTGTTTGTACACCTCTAGAAATGTCTCCAATTATAGTGTCTAATGGATGATCTCTTGCAATATTGATTGGTTGGAGTATTGGAACTTGATTGCTTGCACTTGCTTGATCATTGGATTGAGATGATGTACTAGCCACTTGATCTTGCACATTGTCACGAGAGTCACTTGAACTTGCTTGATTAGTGTCAACTTGCACATTTGCGTTAGAGAGCACTTGCACTTGATCATCTTCATCATCAATCATTTGCCTAGGCCTCAAGTCACCAACATCCATGTTCTTCTTAGCATTTGAAAGATGAATGCCTTTACCATCTTCCAAGTTCTCATTCTCATGTTGGGAACCCTTGGTTTCATCAAATTCAACATCATGAATTTTCTCAAGAGTATCACTTGCCAAATTCTAAAATCTATATGCTTTGCTTGTAGTGGAGTAACCAAGAAGGAATCCTTCATCACACTTTTTTTCAAACTTGCCCCATCTAGTGCCTTTCTTCAAAATATAGCATTTGCAACCAAAGACCCAAAAATATGCAATGTTGGGCTTTCTACCATTCAAGAGTTCATATGGTGTCTTCTCTTTCAATGGGTGACAATACAAGCGGTTGCTACAATAGCAAGCTGTGTTGATAGCTTCGGCCCAAAAGGATTGACTCACATTGTACTCACTCAGCATTGATCTTGCCATGTCAATCAGGGTTCTATTTTCTCTCTCAACAAGGCCTTTTGATTATGGAGTGTACTTGGCCGAGTATTGATGTCTAATTCCAAAATCATCACACAACTAATCAATTATTGTGTTCTTGAACTCACTACCATTGCCACTTCTAACTCTCTTGATGGTTGTTTCAAACTCATTGTGTATACCCTTAACAAGTGATTTGAATGTTGCAAACACATCACTCTTGTCCACTAGAAATAATACCCAAGTGTATCTTTTATAGTCAACTACTATTACAAAGCCATATTTGTTTCTACCGATGCTAGTGTATTGTGTTGGCCCAAACAAATCTATGTGTAATAACTCAAATGCTTTACTAGTGCTCATCATGCTTTTCTTAGGATGGGTGTTTCCAACTTGTTTGCCAGCTTGACAAGAGCTACAAAGCTTATCCTTCTCAAACACAACATCTTTCAATCCTCTAACCAAGTCATGTTTAACCAATATATTCAATTGTTTCATTCTAACATGACCAAACCTTCTATGCCATAACCAACCCATACTAGACTTAGTGAACAAGTATATAGACAATTGAGCTTCACCAGCATTGAAATCAACCAAGTATATATTCTCATATCTAAAACCTTTGAAGATCAAATTAGAGCCATCTACACTTATGATCTCTACATCATCTACCCCAAATATGCATTTGAATCCAAGATCACACAATTGAGCCACGGATACCAAATTAAAGTTCAAGCTCTCAACTAGCAACACATTGGATATGCTCATATCATTGGATATTGCAATCTTACCAAGCCCTTTGACCTTGCCTTTACCATTGTCACCAAATGTGATACTATCATAACCATCATGCCCATTGGTATTGATTGAGTTGAATATTCTTGCATCATCGGTCATGTGTTGAGTGCACCCACTATCAAGAACCCAATGCCTTCCTCCAGTTTTGTAATTGACCTACAAAAGAGGATCAATTCTTCTTAGGTACCCAAACTTGCTTGGGTCCTTGAAGATTAGTGACCAAGCTCTTTGGCACCCAAATGTCTTTCTTCTTTGAGCCCATCCATGCTGCACCAATGAACTTAGCCTTCACACCATTTGTACCCTTAGTAAGCATATAGAAAGAATCAAGCTTAATAGAGGATACATTGGCTTAAGGCTTCTTTTTCATGCACTTTTGCTCTACATGACCAACTTGCTTGCAACTAGTGCAAAACCGACCAGTGTTCTTCACAAAACTAGTCTTGTGAGGAGCAAAGGCCGCCTTGCCTTTCTTAGAGGTATAGCCCAGTCCCTCTTTGTAGAGATAAGTTCTTTAGCTACCCAAGCACATAAGCAAGCGGTCCTCACCACCATAGGCATTGCCTAAGGCGCGAGTGAGCTCATTGACCTCCTTCTTGAGGGTCTCATTCTCAATCATTAGTGAGGCATCATGAGTGAAACTGTGGGGGACATACCCCCGGTACCCATAAGACAAGACATGGGCCGCACCCCAAAGGTGGCCCAACTCACAAGATCAAGGCATGCAACGCAAGACTACAAGAAGATGTGATTTATTGTATAATACCAAATAGGAAATTTTTCTTGTAACCCTACCCCTCTAGAGTATATAAGGAGAGGCAGGGGTCCCCTAGTGGGCATCTCCACATATCTCAATGCAATACATCAGAACACAGGATGTAGGTATTACGTCATACTGATGGCCGAACCTGTCTAAATCTTGTGTCTCGGTGCTTGTGTTACTGTAACACTCTAAAAACTTGCTCCTTTTTAAATAGAGTTAAAATGGTTTTATTATGAATTTTTGAGCTCATGACATAAGAAAATAAATAATTTTTCATTAAATTAAAATTTATTATAGGGTGTAGCAACATTGTTGAGCATACATGCCTTTGCATTGATTTATTGAGATGTGTGGCTTTGTACAAAATTCAAAAAAATGATTCAAATTGCTTTGAATGGATTTGAAAAGGTTTTGAAATAAAAGAAAACAAAAGAAAAAGGAAAAAACCCTCCCTCTCTATTTCTAGGCTAGCAGCCCCACTCCCTCCTTCGCTTCCATGAGCCCAAGGCCAAGTGGCCCGGATTTGCCCTCAGCTTCACAGCTCAACCCAGCTCTGGCCGAAGCAGTCGTAGGCCCAGATCCTCCCCACTACGAGTAGGCCTAGTTAGCTACGCCATCCTCGCTTTGTCTCTCTGCTGGATCAGCCCCACACCCCGTCTCACTGACACTGGAGATTAGATGGTACCGGTTCGGTCCACAGCACAACGTGGACAAGGTCCATAGCTTCCGGTCCACCATGCCAGCTCCCATCAGTCTACGGCCGGCTTACCAGCCTGGGCCAATCCCTCCTCACCACGTAGCCGCCACATCGGCGTGGACTAAGTCAGCTTGGCATTTTTTGCTAAAAGGCCCCTTCGATATTTTGAAATAAACCTGCAGTCCACCTCTATTCAAAAGTATTTAAAAAGAGGTCCCTCTTTCTTCTGTTTTCACCCCTGTCCGTTTCAAAATAGTACCCACGGTCGAAAGTGTATTCCCATGAATACGTTTTCCTATTCTAAAACGTAGTTTCTTTCTAGTAGATTCAAAATACGTTTTCATCTATTTACAGTTTTGGTATTAATCTTGTTTTAGCCATAAAATCTCCGTTCTAACTCTGATTTGATCCGTTCAAGTTGCGTTCGATTCGTAATCGCATAATCTACATGTTTATACTACTATTAAATATATTTTCAACTTTTTAAATTCAAGGTTAGATTTCATCTATTATTTTATTAGAGGAAATCTTGTTTAATTCATAACTTCTTCATTATAGCTCCGATTAGAGTGCTTTTCGCGTCTGTGTGCTGGTAGCGAGACGTAGATTCATTTTACAAACTTTTCATCTTGATTCTATGGTTGGCGTACTTTTCTAATTTAGTTCTATTGTTTGCTTCGTGTATGATTGCATGGATGCTTGTGTGGTGCTTTATGTTGTGTCCAGTCGGTGAGCTATACGTGGTGAATCAAGAAGTAGATCTTTGAAGTTTTGGACTTGAAGAAGGATCAGAGTTTAAGGCAAGTATAACATGGGATTATCCTTGTTACCTATTCACCATTAATCACTTATCATACTACATGTGTCTACCCTGATTAGCACTAAGGATTTCCTAGTACTTTGTTACTCTGTACCTTATTACATAAGGGTTATTGCATTGGGTAGTATGATGCTAGTGCTCAACTAAAGCCATGATCTTGTAACTTGACTAATGGTATATGCAATAAACACTAAAAGATGCTTTTTAGCAACATGGAACAAGGGGGCTAGAGCATTGAGCTATTTTTATGGTGCTCTAGATTCCTCTCCCTAAGGACTTATCTGTAAGCGAACATCCGGGACTTACAATACAGCTGTGAGGGCTACATGGCTTTGGCTTTAGCTCAGTATGAGGACCTTTTCTAGCTTGTTAGTGGTTACCTTTATGGCACAAGAGGGGCTTCGACAGGTATGATCTCAGCCTGCCAAGAGGGTGCACTTTGGTTTCTTAGTATTTTGTTAGTCACTCCTTGGAGGGGGGGTTCATGCTTATTGATGGGGAAACCTCAGCGGTCCTAACTTGTTAGACGAACCTTTGAAAGGCTTCATAGTGAACCCTACCGACCTTCCTAGGTAGTGGGTCAAGAGGTTGATCACCTCAGGCGAAAGGGTAAATCACGACTCATAGTGAAAGTGTACAACCTCTACAGAGTGTAAAACTGGTATATCAGCTGTGCTCACGGTCACGAGTGGCCTTGGACCCTTACGGAATAGATGATGAACACTGATGATACTGATGATAAAGATGCTCACTAATGATTACTATTTATGCTATTCATTATTCATGTTTACCTGATCATGTGTTTATATGGGCTTGTGGATAAACTTGTTGCCACCCAATTGCTAAAAAATAACTCATTAAAAGCTAATTGCAGTTAAACCAGTGTCAGCCTTTTGAGCCTCATGAACCCATGATATATTTATTGAGTACGACATGTGCTTACGCTTGCTTTACTTTTCACATATTTGGATAAAAATCCTGGATGGGTACCAGACTGCTAGAGTTTGGAGGAATTAAGCTTGTGATCAACCAGTCATTTGTCCCTGTGGAATTAGAGTCTTCACCCGAAGATCGGAGTTGTCTTTCCGCTGTTTCCTATCTAAGGTTATATTGTTTATACTAAGTATGTTATATATTGAGCATTGTCTATTGATATTACCCTTATTTGTAGCTATATGTGAGATTTGACTTCCTAGGCTCACATATGGTGTGTATCTGGTTTTGTTGTTGAAACCGGGTGCTACAGTTACCATCTAGTTCGTATCTCGCGCACCTCCACCGATTCATCTACTACCATGGGCATATCCCTCGGTAGACTACCGGTCGTATTTCGTTGATAGTGGCATGCTAGATAGGGGGTGTGCGTGCTGATTCTATGGCAAAGCAGATGGGAATCTTTTCTTCAACCAATGTCACCGACAACTCAGCATTCGGCGGCAACTCGACACTGGCACGCAGCGGATTGCTTTCCTCTGCGAATGGACGCACATGCTAGAGTCCGATGCCTTGCCATGCGCCTCCAACAGAAGCAACACGCGACAACAAGATCGGAGTCAAGCAATCTAAGAAAGCTAAGTCAAGTCGCTTCCTAATTAAATATTGTTATTATACTTCTAGATATATCCGTATGTCTGCATGATTTCGATTGGGAGAAACCTAATCACATCTTGTTGTTGCTTGTGATTCCCGATCAGATACGCAAGATTGTTTCCGCCGATCACGACAACCAGCAATCAGGAAAGACGGCTGGTGATAATGTGATGTGGAGCAGTGTTTCCACCAAAGATGCTGATCGGCCATACAAGCTAATTGGAGTAGTTGAAGAGATATACAAGCACATATGCATATGGATCTACACCACCATGCAAGCAACCTTACATATCTCAGGCATGCAAGGAAGATCTCGGACTGCGCCCTCACCTTGGTCGGACATGCTCAAGGGCATCGCGTCCCCATGCGGATTGACTCCATCAGGCTCCGTGTACCCGTCCAAGCTACCAAGCGAACCATCCGAGCTGTCAAGCGAGCCATCCAAGCTGTCAAGCAAATCGTCCAAGCTATCAAGCGAGCCGTCCGAGCTGCCGAGCAAACCATCTGAGCTATCAAGTGAGCCATCCAAATCACACCCATCTACTCAGACATCATGACTCATTGGTTCCTCTACTCCACTCGGCGTCAATCAAGGTAAGTCACGCTTTAATATTCTTCTAAATATTCTCTAATCTTCATATGTCTCCAATGTCTCTCCATAATCATTCTCCAAATGACTTTTTTCTCCGCGTATACCATCTTAAATATGACACATGCTTTTGACTCAATAAATCCCCGAACGGTCATGTTGACGCTCGGATGTCCCCAGAGACGGCCCTGTCTCTGGCTTCTCCCTACACGTGCACAAGCGTCTACCCTCTGCATTATGGGTGGTCGGCAGTGGCTCCTTGTTGATGCTTTGTTCATCCTATACGCACACGAGCTCCGCGCTCCGTGTTATGGTTAACGGGGCAACTAGGGCTGGAGACTCAGCTACAAACTAACTGTTTTGGATGGTTTATATTAAATATAAACACTTCATCCAAAAATGAACATAATGTTCATCTACAACTGATCAGATTGCTCGTCGCTTTGGCTTCATCGACAGCTACGCTGAGGACTTTCTAGCTATGCTGGGGACTCCTCGGCCCTTGGATTCTTCATGTAAGAGTCGCCAGCAAAGCTGGGGACTCCCTTGGTGTTTGGATTTTGCTACGTCTCATCGTTGTGCTTTCAAGTTGCTCCATGCTATTTGGATCAAGGTGCTAATCTTGGGCAGCACTTCTAGGGTCTTGATAAGTACATGACAGATAATGTTGGCAAGCTTTCCAATTTATTTTCTTTGACCCTGCTACAAGATTAATTTTTTCATCTTCTAGCAGGCTCAGGGACTAAGTGGCTACACTTCACCTAGCGGTGAATGTAGTGCTTTTTTCTGATTTACCCTTCTTAATTGACTAAGGAGTCTAAGTGGCTACACTTCACCAAAGGTGGAGAATTTTTAATTTTTATGTTGAGCCCCTTACATCCTTCTAGCAAACTTTACTCGAGTAAGTCCAAGCCTAGCTCCTAGTTGAATTGCTTGAACATCTGCTTCAACTACTCGGATGCCTGGTTAACAGCTTGGATGCTTGTTTTAACATCTCGACTCCTAGTTAAACTGGTTGGAAGCCTATCTCTGGTGATAAGCAACAAGATGAACAGCTCGGACCAGCTCAAGATGGCGTTGCTCAAAGGATACAAGGTGCTCGGGGACTAGCTGTGGGGGATATACCTTCAGTACCCACAAGACAAGACATGGGCCATGCCCCAAAGGTGGCCCAGCCCACAAGATCAAGGCGTGCACCGCAAGGCTATAAGAAGATGTGATTTATTGTAAAATACCAAATAGGATATTTTTCTTGTAACCATACCCCTCTAGAGTATATAAGGAGAGGCAGGAGTCCTCTAGTGGGCATCTCAACATATCTCAATGTAATACATCAGAACATAGGATGTAGGTATTACGTCATACTAATGGCCGAGCCTGTCTAAATCTTGTGTCTTGGTGCTTGTATTAACATCTAGTTTGTATCTCACACACCTCCACCGATTCATCTACTACCATGGGCATACCCCTCGGTAGACTGCTGACCGTATTTCGTTGATAGAAACCATCACTACTAGATGAGGTAGAAGTAGATGTGCTACAAGAAGGGTTAGTGGGAGCAACAATGATAGGCTTATAGAATGATTCATCAATTATATCACAAGTTAAGCCTTTATCACATGTTACAATATGCTCCTTCTTATTTTGCTCATTAAGTAGAGAGGAATGAGATTTCTCAAGCTTCTTGTGAGCCTTGCCAAGCTTCTCATGGGCTTCCTCTAGCCTCTCATGAGATGCATTGAGCTCATCAAAGGCTTGCTTAAGGGCTTTTAGTTCCTTTTGCAAGTCTTTGCATTCCCTCCTCTTAATGTCAAAATGTTCTTTAGCATCTTCTAACATGTCAATTAGTTCATCTTTAGTTGGTTCATCATCATTGTCACTTTCACTTTCATTATCATGTTCCTTATCACTTCCATCATCACAAGTTTATACCTTAGTGGCCTTAGCCATGAAGCATGATGGAGTGTCGAAGAGAGAAGGCTTCTCATTGATAGCAATGCATGCAAGAGCCTTCTTCTTGGTGGTCTTGTCATCATCACTATCATCATCACTTGATGAAGCATCACTATCCCAAGTGACCACATATGAACCATCCTTCTTCTTGAAGGTCATCTTGTCCTTTTTCTTTTCCTTTTTGTCCTTCTTCTTTCTCTTCTTGTTGTCATCATCATTGTCGGTATTGTATGGGCATTGAGCAACATGATGATCCTTGCTTCCACAATTGAAGCACCTTCTTGACTCTTTCTTGTTCTTGGATGAAGAATTCTTCCTTCTAGCATGATAGCCTTTCTTTACCATGAACTTGCCAAATCTCTTGACAAAGAGAGCCATCTTCTCATCATCCATCTTCTCATCATCCATCTTCTCATCATCCATCTTATCAAAGCTCAAGTCTTCATCTTCACTTGATGATTCTTGCTTTGCCTTGCCCTTGGATGATGTGGCCTTGAATGCCACACTCTTCTTCTTCTCATCCTTCTTCTCATCTTTCTTTTCCTTATTTTCTTCTTTCTCATCATCATCTCTATATGTGTCATCGGTCATCACATCTTCCAACACTTGGTTTGGTGTCATGGTGTCCAAACCACTCCTCACTAGAATAGTGACCAATGTGCCAAATCTCGAAGGTAAGTATCTCAAGAACTTGTAGGAGAAGTCCTTGTCCTTCACTTCTCCAAGTGCTTTGAGATCATTGACAAGCACTTGAAGCCTATGGAACATCTCCGGCGCACTCTCATCATCCTTCATCTTAAAACTAGCAAACTTCTCCTTAAGGATATATGCCTTGGCACCCTTCACGGCTTGAGTGTCCTCAAATGATTCCTCCAACTTCTTTCATGCCTCATGAGCCATCTCAATGTTCTTGATTTGCTCAAATGTTCTCTCATCCAAAACATCATGAATGGCACTAAGAGCAATGTCATTGTTTTGAAGTAGCACTTCTTCGGCGATGGTCGGAGCCTCTTCATTGGCAATCTCAATCTTGGTCTTGACCACCTTCCACACCTTTCTATTGATTGACTTGATATATGTTGTCATCTTAGCCTTCCAATAAGGATAGTTGGAGCCAACAAATTGGGGTGGCTTCATGGTGTTGTTGATTTGAGCCATTGTGACACCGAAGGTTGTTAATCCTCAAATCACGGTGACCACGGCTTCGATACCACTTGAAAGGTCCTAATAGCTAGAGGGGGGTGAATAGCCTATTGAAAATTTCTACAACAACACTTACCAAATATGTTAGACAATTAAACGGCGAAGCAAATGTTGTGCTAGCCTACTAAAAAAATAAGCCACCTACCATAGTTCTAGTGACTATGATCTCTAAGCACACAAAGGCTATGTCACTACACTAAGTTAGAGTGCTCTCAAAGGCCAACTAAAGATCCACACTAACTACTAGACTCGACACAAGCTTGCTCTCAAAACTAATTACACTAAAGAGCGAAACAACACTAGAAATGTAAATACAAGAGAGGGGATATGATGATTATATCGCTGTGTCGAGGATAGAGCCAATCACAATATGATGGAGCCAATTAATCACAATCAATCAAGAAATCCTCAGAACAAGATGACACAAGATTTTTTACCAAGGTTCACATGCTTGCTGAGAAGCTAGTCCTCGTTGTGGCGATTCACTCACTTAGAGATTCACACGCTAATTGGCATCACACGCCAAACCCTCAATAGGGTGCCTCACAACCAACACAAGATGAGGATCACACAAGCCACGAGCAATCTACTAGAGTACCTTTTGGCTCTCTGCCGGGGAAAGGTCAAGAACCCCTCACAATCACCATGTAAGCAAAATGGACCCTAGGCCCATTTACTTTGCATTTTGGTGTTTGATGACCAATACAACCAAATTGGACTAATGAATTTGGAAGTAATTGTTTTGTAGTTCAATAGGGTGCAAACGTGATTTGGACAAAGGCGACATGATGATCAACACCTTAAGCAAGACCCTAGAAGCACAAGAGAGGATCCAAGATATCAAGCAAAGTCCAAGCACGAAGATAGGAACCAAGCTAGACGCAAGATCGCGAAGAAACGAGCTCCACAGAGGTGACCGAACGCGGCCCGATCAGGATCGGATGCGTCCGATCAGTTGCTCGGCAAGAACTCAGTGAGGACTGGACACAGCAGCACTAGATGACCAGACGCACAAAGTGCAGTGTCTGATCATGTCCAGAAAGGTTCCAGAGCGGCACAAATGCGACCGGACGCGTCTGATCGATGATGACTGGACTCGGCGGTGTGTCCAATCTCTATGCGCATGCTCAACGGTCGGGATGACCGGACGCGTCCGGTCAGGATGACAGCAACGTCCGGTCAGTGGCAGAAAGCTAGGTTTCGTCCCTAACGGCTACTTTCTCTATGGGGCTTATAAATAGACCCCCAACCGTCCATTTGAGATATGGAGAGTTGAGGAAACATACCAAGGGTGTTGATACACCATTTTAGTGATCTCCACTTACATAGTGCTTAGTGATACATTCGCTGATTAGCGTAGGTGCTTTGCGAAGTGCTTAGGTGAGTTAGACCACCGCTTATGCCCTTGCTCTAGGTTTAGGCCTAGTGTTTAGTGAGATTTGCACATCTCTTTCCACTCGGTGCTTGCGCGCACCATTGCTGTACATTGGAGGGGCTTGTAGTCTTGCGAGATCACACCAACCACATTTGTGGTGTGGCCGTCATCGTGTACCGAAGGGAACAACGCCATCGGACCAGGGGACGAACGGAGAAAGCAAGCTAGGGCGCACAAGTCAAACCACGATACCAGGGACCATATCCTGTACGCTTGTAGGAATAGTACTCTGCAACCGCCCTAACACAAATAGTATTGTAGGCACCGACATTTCCCTCTATAGTATTGTGGATGCCATTAACTCCCATACGGCAAGGCCCCCCACATGCCTCTGGGCATCGATAGTGTTGTGAGCGCCGGGATTTACCGTACCGGGTGAACCTGGTGAAACTTCTCACATGCCTCTAGGCATCAGCAGTATTTGTAGGTATCGACATATGCCATTCCTGAATAAGGCAATGCAACCTCTCACATGCATCTGACATTCTACAGTGACATCAACAGTATTGTGGCCGCCTACCATTATCTTGTACCCGCCGGCATGGGCAACAAAGCCCAGTAGCATACGTACCCTCACCCTCTCACTTGTAAAGCCACCCCCTTTATCTATAAAAGGGGATGCGCTCCCTCCAACGTAGAAGAGAGACCTCTGGGTAATCGACATCGATCAAGTTCACTAGCCCACAACCACAGAACCGTCGGGTTCGGACCTCAAGCACACACTTGAACACTTAGCTCATAGCGTAGCTCCTGTCGCTCTCGACCCTTCCGACCAGAGCCGATCAGACCTCTTGTACACCCCATCTTTCTCCTTCTCGTTTGGAACCCCACTGCAAACTTTGAGTACCTGGGCTCAGGAATAAAGTCACTGACCGACCCAAACTAGACGTAGGGCACGTTGCTTGAACCAGTATAAACCCTGTGTCATTGAGTGCTATGCCACCTCCGATCACAACGTACGGCAAAACTACAAATATTTACTAGTTGGTCACTTTCTGCACCGACAGGAACCTAGGTTGCATAACCCCTTTTTGCGGTAGAGATAGCAACACACTAGCAAAACCGTAGTTGCACATTTAGATTACTTTCTTGCATAGGTTTTGACTAGGTAGAAAAAGAGGCCATAGTTTAGAGTTAGAGTTTTAAGTTGCCTAATTCACCCCCCCCTCTTAGGCGTCATTGTCCCTTACAAGTGGTATCAGAGCCGGTTGGCTCAATTTAGACCTTTGGCTTCACCGCCGTTGAGCCGACACTATTTAAAGTGGTTAGGATGGATACCTCTAGTCCTCCGCACTTTGACGACACTAACTTCTCCTACTATAAAGCTAGAATGGCTTGTCACCTTGAGGTGGTAGATTTAGGTGTTTGGAGAGTCACTCATGATGGGATGAAACCCATTAAAATGCTGATAAACCCACAGAGTGAAGAAAAAGAAATTCATTTCAATGATAGAGCTAAAAATTGCTTGTTTGAATCTTTTAGCATGGATGTGTTTAACCAAGTGTTCACTTTAAATACAACACATGAAATTTGGTTAAAACTCCAAGAGCTCCATGACGGCACAACTAATGTCCGTGAGCAAAACATTGTCTAGCTAAATAAAATTATGATTCCTTTAAAATGAATGATGATGAGCTTGTTCGTGATATGTATTCTTGTTTGAATCTAATTATCAATGAGCTCCATTCAATAGGATTAACGAAGCTAGATGATGCGGACATCGTGAGGAAGATAATCTCCGTGCTACCACAAAAAAATATGCAAGCATCATCGCCATCCTTCACAACATGGAGGACTTGAGCACCATGACCCCGACCATAGTCATTGGCAAGATAGTGGCATTTGAAATGTCATGGAAGATGGGTAAAAAAGAAGCCTCATCATCAACCAAAGGCAAAGCTCTCGCATGTGGTGAGAAAAAGAAGATGAAGGGCAAGCAAGTTGAGACAAGCTCAAGCTCAAGCTCCTCAAGTGAAGATGAAGAAGAAGAAGAAGAAGAAGAAGATAATGATGATGATGATGATGATGATGAAGATGATGATGATTCAAGTGATGATGATCAATCTTCCTCCTCCACCTTCGACCTTGATGAAGAATAAATCAAACTTATCAACAAGGTGGAGAAGATGATCCAAAGGCTCAATATCAAGGGTGTGCCCATCCAAATTCAAGATTTCATCTTCACCAATCAAAGAAATGAGCAAAAAAAGAAAGGATGCTATGGATGTAGCGAGTTGGGGCACTTTGTGGAAGTTTGTCCAAACAAGCCCATACCCAAGACAAAGAAGAAGGTATGCAAGGACAAAGCCCTCACATCAATAAGGTCATGGGATGATTCTTCAAGTGAAGAAGAAGACCATCACAAGAGACAAGGCCACAAGCACTCATCATCAAGCTCTTCTCATGTGTGCCTTATGGCACTAGGTAACGAAAGCTCATCCTCTAGTGAGAGTGATAGTGATGATGAAATGCCTTCTCTTAATTAACTTGTGCAAGAAAATCTTAAATATGCTAAGGCTTGCACTAGCCAACAAAAGAAGCTAAAAATGTTGCAAGAAAAGCTAGATAGTTCACAAGAAGCATATAAAACCTTACTTGAACAATATGAGACATTTGTTAATCTCAATATTGAACTATCTACTAAAATTGAGCAACTTGAGACTAGTGCAACAACAAATGCATGCACAATCAATGATGAGCAACTTGTAAAGAAAAATGAAAAATTAAAAGAAAAGTTAGCTAGCTCACAAGATGCTTATAAAAGTCAGCTTGCTAAAATGGAAACCATGTGCAAACATTGTGATGAGCTAACTAATAAAGTTGCTGATCTTGAAGCCATCAGTACAACCCTCACCAAGGCACCTAAAAAGAAAAGTTCTATCTTTGACATGCCTAAAAAGGATGCTTCTACTTCTTGCAATGATTTATGTTTAGACTCACCCTTGTGCAACCAAGTTTGTGTTGAGAAAGTTGTTGTAGATACATGCACACAAGAGGTCACAATGGAGAATGAGCAACTCAAGCAAGAAGTGGCTCGCCTTACTAGGGACTTGACTCAAGTAAAAGGCGAAACAGAGCAAGCCTAACTTCATCAAGATAACATCGTTAAGGGAGTGAAGAAGCTTGATGAAGGACAAATCGTGGTTTGCTATGTATGCCACAAGGAAGGCCATAAGTCCTATGAGTGCAAGGTGAAGAATGGAGGAGCTAAGAAGAAAGAGAAAAACAAAAAGGAAACAAGCAAGCTCTCCAACACCTACACCAACAAGGTGGACAAAAAGGCCTCAACACCTTATCTCTTGAAGAAGAAGAAAAATGACAAGGTGGTGGCCATCAAGGTGAACAAGCAAGCCAACAATGGGGCCAAACACATTTTAGTGCCAAAGGAGATCATTTCCAACATGAAGAGCACCAAGAAGGTTTGGATCCCAAAAGGGAAGTGAGAAGTCCGATGGACTTCGGGGAATTTGGAGACTTGGCTAAGTATGGGTGCATTTCATGGGGTGCATCATTATGGACAAGGTAATTGCCAAGTGGGTTAGTGAATACTATGGACCCAAATTCCCCCTTCCCATGTAATGTAACTAGATTTAATTTCTTGCAATTTCAATTAGCATCTAGTTCCTTTTCATGCCTAGGTTTGCATTTGCATGTTTAATCTTTTGTCTTGCATACACAAGGTATATCTTATGGTAGGCATGCTCGGTTTCACTCTTAACCATTGGAGCAAACCTACACGGTTTAAATTGTTTAGGAGCACGGCACATATCTTGTTTTACAATTGTTCATCTAATATGTGCCAAAGTCCAAATTGTAGATAACTTCTCCCGAATATCACTTTCGAAAATGATTCTCACGTTTATGTGATGTCATCTTTCAAGTGGTATTTTTTATTCTAAAATCAATGTGCATGTCTCCTACAAGTATTCCATACTTGTGTGCACAAATTTAGGGGGAGGTTACTCTACAAGTTGGATGCTTTGAGACTAACATCTTTTCAAGCTTATCATGTGTGTAGTAGTCTCATTGCAAGGAAAATGGAGTCCCCGGAGTTAAGCATCATACTTCAAATATCCACCACCTATTGCAAGTGATATAAATCAAATTGGTTTCCACATGCACATTGATTTCACTTTGGTATTTATATGCTTTCTCCATGCATTATATAGATTAAACTCCCTTAAGCATTAATTCGCCAATTATGCATAAACTACATTCTCCATCATATGTATGCATATATTTTGGGGGAGCTTAGTCTATGTAATGTGAGAGTCAAATTTTATGACCTATTCCACTCCACATATAAAGGATCACAAAGTTTGACCCTCCCTTGTGCTACTAATGTCTTTCCTTTTTGGTGTTTGATTCCAAAGGAGGAGAATTTGTAGGACCAAAAGGAAGCCCGATCATAATAATTTACAAGTGGTAATGGTCCGAAAAAGGGAGGATAGTGGATTATGGAGTTAGGGGGAGGCTTAAATCCATAATGCCACATGGGGACATTTGCAAGGGCAAGATAAGTTTCCAAAGATGTTTACATGTGGTATCTTTTAGCATCATATAACCTTGCCCTTTGCATTGCATCCTAGCAAGTAAATAGTTTTTTAAATTCTAAATTTTTTATTATTTGCTTGCTTTGGTCGTTTGTCATCAATCACCAAAAAGAGAGAGATTGTAAGAAAAATGGACCTTAGGCCCATTTACTTTGGATTTTGGTGTTTGATGACCAACACAACCAAATTGGACTAATGAATTTGCAAGTAATTGTTTTGTAGTTCAATAGGGTGCAAACATGATGTGGACGAAGATGACATGATGATCCAATGATCAACACCTTAAGCAAGACCCTAGAAGCACAAGAGAGGATCCAAGATATCAAGGAAAGTCCAAACACAAAGATAGTAACCAAGCCGGACGCAAGATTGCAAAGAAATGAGCTCCACAGAGGTGACCGGATAAGACCCTATGAGGATCGGACGTGTCCGATCAGTTGCTCGACAACAACTCAGTGAGGACCGGACGCAGCGGCACTGGATGACCGGACGCACAAAGTGCAGCATCCGATCATGTCCAGAGAGGTTGCAGAGCGGCGCAAATGCGATTGGACGTGTCTGATCAATGATGACCGGACTCGACAATGCGTCCAATCTCTACGTGCGTGCTCAATGGTCGGGACGACCAGACGTGTCCGGTCAGGGCGACATCAGTGTCCGGTCAGTGGCAGAAAGCTAGGTTTCATTCCCAACAGCTACTTTCTCTATGGGGCTTATAAATAGACCCCCCAACCGGCCATTTGAGATATGGAGAGTTGAGGAAACATACCAAGGGTGTTGATACACCATTTTAGTGATCTCCACTTGCATAGTGCTTAGTGATACATTCGGTGATTAGCGTAGGTGCTTTGTGAAGTGCTTAGGTTAGTTAGACCACCGTTTATGCGCTTGCTCTAGGTTTAGGCCTAGTGTTTAGTGAGGTTTGCACACCTCTTACCACTCGGTGCTTGCACACACCATTGCTATACATCGGAGGGGCTTGTAGTCTTACGAGATCACACCAACCGCATTTGTGGTGTGGCCGCCACCGTGTACCGAAGGAAACAAGGCCCACGGCGGTTCGACCGAAAGCTTGATAGTGAAGACGGCGGGGAGTGGTCCGGGAGAGGCTTACTGGAAGGCACACTAGAGACCCACTTGCATGTGGGGAAGTCCTAGGTCTATCCATAGAGTTACCCGACCAGGAGCTTGGCCCTTGCGAGGGATTCCTTGCGAGGGGCTCCAACGAGGACTAGGGGGAAGCTTGCGTGCTTCTCAATACCTTGGTAAAAATACCGGAGTCATCGATGGGAGTTTGCATATCTCTACCTTACTCTTTAGCTTCCACGTTTACATTGCAATCTTGGTTTGTGCTTTACTTTCCTAGCCTAGTGATAGGCTAGTTGATAGGTTTGGAACTTAGGTTGCATAACTCCTTTTTGCGGTAGAGATAGCAACACACTAGCAAAACTGTAGTTGCACATTTAGATTACTTTCTTGTATATGTTTTGACTAGGTACAAAAAGAGGCTATAGTTTAGAGTTAGAGTTTTAAGTTGCCTAATTCACCCCCCTCTTAGGCGTCATGGTAACTTACACACCATAATCAGAGCCAGAGACAAGCACCTTCCTCCACTCAACGATCCTCGCTGCACCAAGCTATCTACGTGGTGGCAACCACCAAGAGTAACAAGTGAATTCCGCAGTGAAACACGTACACCAAGTGCCTCTTGATGCAATCACTCAAGCAATGCACTTGGATTCACTTCCAATCTCACAAATATGATGAATCAATGATGGAGATGAGTGGGAGGACTTTGGCTAAGCTCACAAGGTTGCTATGTCAATGGAAATGGCCAAGAGTCTGAGCTTGAATCGGCCAAACACCTTTTATAGAGGCTCCATCGAAATAGAGTCATTGGGCGCACAGAGCAGCCTAACTCAGGGTGACAGGACGCGCTCGTCATCATGACCAGATGCACGACCCCCAGCATTCGATCAATGGATGCCGTCCATATGTCCCCTGTTTAAACCTCTGCCGACCGATCCCAACGGTTGAGTTCCAATGTCTTCGCGGTTAAGTCAAGATCGGACACGCCTATCACATGACCGGATGCGCCGATCAGCAGTAGAGCTCGCGTGTGCGTGCCATAGCCAAGACACGACTGGACGCACTATGGAGATGACCGGACGCACCCTTGCCAAGAGTCTAGTCACTTCCAGTAAGCATCTAGAGAAGCAAAATCATGATCGGACGTGTCAGGTCACGCATGACCGGATGTGGTCTAGAGTCTGATCCTCTCTGGCCAACTCCTGTGCCTTGCATAAGCGTACGTTAGCAGGGACCGGACATAGGCCCTACATGTTTGGTCCACTCTTCGCACCAGCATCCGATCATACGGCCGAGCATGCCCTTCTCTACGTGCCACCTGACTAGACGTAGGGCCGAGTCCAATCACTACCCGAGGCAGAGTCCGGTCAACTCGGTTCACCTCCTCCACTTCTCAAACTTCGCCACCCTTGATCAAATGTGCTAACCGCCAAGTGTATCACATTGTGCACGTGTGTTAGCATATTTTCATAAACATTTTCAAGGGTGTTAGCACTCACTATAATCTAAATGCATATGCAAAGAGTTAGAATATCTAGTCGCACTTTGATAACCGCATTTCGATATGAGTTTCACCCCTCTTAATAGTACGACTATCGATCCTCAATGTGATCACACTCGCTAAGTGTCTCAATCTCCAAACTAAAAAGCTCCTATCAAGTTTCACCTTTGCCTTGAGCTTTTTGTTTTTCTCTTTCTTCTTTTCTAAGTCTAAGCACTTGATCATCATGTCCACACCATCATCATGATCTTCACCATTTGCTTCACCACTTGGAATGTGCTACCTATCTATAATCACTTTGATAAACTAGGTTAACACTTAGGGTTCCATCAATTCACCAAAACCAAACTAGAGCTTTTAGAGGCTTGCATTTTTAGTAGGCTAGTGCAACACTCGCTGCACCATTTAATTGTCTAACATCTTGGCTTAAGTGTTATTGTAGAAATTTTTAATAGGCTATGCACCCCCCCTCTAGCCATTAGGACCTTTCAACTCTAGGTGCGGGCGCACCCCCACCGGTGCTTCTCTGCCGCTCCTTTGTATGGCGGTATCCTCAAGCCATGCAGAGGTGGTGGAGATTAGGTTTTCATGCCAGAGATAGCCTCTACGCCGCCTCACATCCTTGTATAAATAGGGGATAGACTCCCCTCTCCAACACACACTCAACTTGAGCAACACCTCACTCTCTCTAGTTCTCTTTATCTTTAGTAGTGTTTTAGAGCATGGCAAAGCTACCTTGGAGGGCTTGGCTCCTTGGAAGAAGAGATTCTTGAGTATGAATAGAAATATGAGTTCTTCCAAAGTCATGCTCTCATCTTACATTTATAGTCATACTTATGAACTGGAGTATAGTTGTTGTGTTATGATCTTGATATATGAACTAGTCTATAGTTTGTATGTCATGAGAGTAGCATACGTAACTTTATGCTTAACCACTCATATAACTTATTTAATTGGAATTAGAGCTAAGTTGAGGTGATGGTTCATTGTGCCGTCAGGTGTGCTCAAGTCCTTTAGTTGTTGATCCATAGGATTGGAGTCCCGTGGGGATTTGGGCAGTTTCTGTATACGCAAGCAAGGAGCTTGGGTATGGAGAGACAGGTGAAAGCATTGTCCCTCTCCACGGTTGTGGGGTAGGCGGCAGGTGGTGATAGACCTGTCCGTCCCTTGTAATTCCCCACGTTCATTTGGGGTGTAGGAGTCTAAATTGTCACATGAGGTTGCTGGTAGACTAGTACTCGGTGGCCTCCCGACCTGCTTCACACTTAGCGCTAAAACTAATTATGTAACTTGTATGATTATCAATTAATTTTTGTATGACTATACTAGATCATGCCTGCACTACTTAGGATTATTCTTTTATTCTTTTTTTTCTATTTTATCCTTTGAGGAATGCTCAATTGTGTGTCCACTATCTTGAAATATCATTCTTACCCTTGTTATAGACATTGGTGTACTTGCAAGTATATTATTCAAGTTCATATCCATACTAGACTCTTAATCAATAAATGCCTTCCTTTGGGAAAATATAAATAATGGTACCCTGAATACTTTTGGGTGAAATGCTACAATGATCGCTCTGGGCGTTTGTGGATAAATATCTAAAATTGTTAAGGAACTATCAGGCCTTACCTAGTGGCATTGCTAATTATTAGTAATGTTGCTAAGTATTGCCAACTGGTATTTCTGGCGCCATTGCTAGGGATGGATTCTAACTCTATTCTTAGTGAAGACGCTAAGAAATGCCAACAAGGTATTCTGGCGCCTTTGCCAGGGATGGATTTTATCTCCGTACTTGGTGAATGCGTTAAGAAATACCAACAACTACCCAATTACGGAGTAGTATTTGGAAGCCCCAATGTATGACTTACACAATACAGGACTCTATGTCGATCTCAAGTCCGAGGACGTTAGTATGTGTGTCATTTGCGAGACAAACTGATAGCACATATTTGCGGTGTCCATAGTGGGTCGATCCGACACTGTGTTCCCAACACATATCTACATTGTTGGTGCAATATCCAATATCGCTATGACCCATGAAACATGATCATCCACCCAACACATGTACCAACTTATCTCTATATCACCAGTCCCACATGATGAATAGAAGTTAGGGATCTCATTTAGTACGTCTTTAATTTAAATCATGGAGTTTTACTAACGAATCACACATTTGTTAATCACATATAATGAAAAACGTCATGGAAAATCTCACTAAAACATGCAAATTACAAATGTTGACATGATGTCATCATCCTATGACAACCGTTAAGGTATACATCATCATAAGCCTCCCACTCACATTAGAGTTAATCATGCCATCATCTTATGCCCATTGCTCTTATTTGTGTCTCATGCTTTGCTTGTGGTAGCGGCATGGTCAATGGATCTGCCATGCTCAGGTCAATGTGCACCTTGCATATATTCACATCTCCTCGATTAACGATCTCTCAGATCAGGTGATAGCGCCGTAGTATATGCTTGGATTTTTGGTGTGACCTAGGCTCCTTTGCTTGTGCAATAGCACCATTATTATCACAATAGAGGTCTATTGGACTAGAGCAGCTAGGGACCACACCCAACTCAGAAACAAATTTTCTGATCCATACAGCTTCCTTTGCAGCTTCCAAAGCCCCAATATACTCAGCTTTCGTTGTTGAATTTGCGACTGTCTCTTGCTTGGAACCTTTCTAACTCATTGCCCCACCATTGAGGCCAATGACATATCCTGACTGTAATTGGCTATCGTCCTTGTTGGTTTGGAGGCTGGCATCAATGTATCCATTTACATCGAGCTCTTTTGAACCTCCATAGACTAGGAACTGATCCTTAGTTCTTTGTAAGTACTTAAGGATATTTTAACTACTACCCAGTGAGCATCACTTGGGTTTGATTGGTACTTGCTCGTAACACTTAGAGCATATGAAACATCTGGGCGCATGCATATCTTGGCGTACATAATAGAGCCAATAGCCAAAGCATAAGGCACTCTACTCAGCCTTTCTTGCTCATCAAGCGTCGAGTCACACTGAGTATCACTCAAGTTTACACCTTGTGACATAGGTATGAATCCCCTTTTGGGCTCATTCATGTTGAACCTACTCAACACCTTGTCAATGTACGTTCTTTGACTTAATCGAATTAAGTGCTTAGACCTATCTCTTTAGATCTTTATACCCAAAATATAGGATGCTTCTCCAAGGTCCTTCATAGAGAAACTCTTTCTCAATGAGGCCTTAACATCCTCCATTAGTGGAATATTATTCCTGATCAGTAGTATGTCATCCACATACAAGACTAGGAACACGAGTGTGCTCCCACTAACTTTCTTGTAAACACATGGTTCTTCATTTTTTGAGAAGCCAAATGATTTAACTTCCTCATCAAAATGAAGATTCTAGCTCTAGGATGCTCGTTTTAGCCCATATATAGACTTCATGAGTCTACAAACTTTTCTAGCATTTTGTTGGTCGACAAAACCTTCAGGCTGTGTCATGTACACATCCTCACTTAGGTTTCCATTAAGGAAAGCCGTTTTAACGTCCATTTGTCAAATCTCATAGTCATAATATGCGGCAATTGATAGACTTTAGCATAGCCATAAGCGAAAATGTTTCATCACAATCAACACCTTGAATTTGACGAAAACCTTTTGCTACCGGTCTTGCTTTATAGATGTGAACATTTCCAACAGCGGCTGTCTTTTTCTTGAAAATCCATTTACACTCAATGGCCCTCATGCCATCGAGTGGATCAACCAGGTTCCAAACCCGATCGATTATCTATCATGGACTCCATTTCGGATCCATGGCTTCAAGCCATCTCTCAGACTTCGGTCCCATTACTGCCTCCGTGTAAGTGTTAGGCTCTTTGTTGTCCAACAACAAGATGTCACGCTGCCCTGTAGTTAGTAACGTGTACTTTTTAGGTGCATGACGTGCCCGTATTGACCTTTGTGGTTAGGGTTCAGCATGTTGGTCATCGACCATCGCCGGCTCATCTTGTTGCACCTCCTCATCAGTGGAAACAGGAACATTTTCTTGTGTTTCTCGAACCTCTTCGAGTTGCACTGTGCTCCCACTAACTCCTTTTGAGAGAAACTCTTTCCCAAAAAAGACCATTTTCTGAGCAACAAACACTTTGTTCTCTTGACAGTTGTAGAAATAATATCGTTTGGTTTCCCTAGGATATCCCACAAAGATACATGTTGACGGTCACTAACATCAATTATAAACCATCAACATAACCTGTATTTATACTTAATTCCATCACCAAACATAGGTATAGGGGTTTAAATTAATAAATTCCTTAAGTTTTGGTGAATATGTGCTTTCAGCAGGGTTTATCCAAAAAACCACCAAGGGTGACCTATTCGTCAAAGGAAATCATGTAATTCCATAGCATAATCGACGTGGGAAGACTCTAGAAGACTCTAGGAGGCTCTCCACCGAAGTGGAGCCTGAGACACTGACATGTGGGGCCAGTCGGCCCCACATGTAGGCCACCTGACCCTTGGGGTCCACCAGTCAGCCCTCATTGCTAAGTCAGTTCTCTACCGCATCGTAGGTTGCATTTACGCTGTCCTTTAAGTTGGTTTGATCCAAGGGCTCACGATGGACGCTACGGCCTATATAAACAGCCCTATACCCCCCTCCCTGGGTAGATCCCTAAAACCCTAATTCATATTATGAGGATCAGGCCAGCTATCAAGAGAAGATTAGTCCTTCATAGGATCTAGTCTTATAAATAGAAATAGTGAGATAGAAAGTGAGGGAAGAGTTTGGAGGAGGTGTTGGCTTATCGGTGCTCTCTCTACGGCTTGTACCTTGGCAGATTCAAGTTCTATCTAAGCTTGCTTCTAAGATTTCTCTGGTAATCAACTTCTGATTCAAGTAAGCATCTTGTTTATATTGTTTATCAGGTTTGTGACTCTTTTGAGTGCTTTATTCTCTACATAGGGGAGTAAAGTATTAATCATAAGTGTAAGCATGGTGCTTAGACTTGGGTTAATCGTGGATGCACCCTACATTCCAGAAGGTGATAGATCGCATGAGTGACATAAGTTCTATATAGCCTGTACTATATAGCTTCGTTGATCCTTTGTAGTCCACCTCCCATCTGTAGGCGCACGTAGGACACGGTTGCGAAGAAAAGCATCCTTTGCTGGTGTCTTTCCCTAGTAATGTCCCCAGTTGGATAGTAGAAGACATAAGCTTACCCAAGTCAGAACTAGAGAACTTTAGTTATCCTCTCTACGCTCCTATTTATCCTTAGCCTTGTTGCTACTCCTAGTTAAGTTAAATCTTAACCTAGTCGCTACCCCATGTTAAGTTAGACCGTAGTTAGTCTCACACGTTTCCCTTTGGATATGATACTTTCATTCATAATAAAGGAAATGGCATCGAAACAACTTATCTTATCTGCAACCCTGACACCAGCAAGCATGGGCAAATTGATCCTCAAAACCAAAGGGCGTTAGCCAAGTCGAGGCTTTTGAAAAGCCTTACCTACAACACGAGTCTCTTGGAATACTTCCAGGTAAAAGCTACAGCAGTATCCATGAGCTTGCGAATTTATCTGTATGCGTTAAATATACCAACACTACACTTATCAATCTGGGCTCGAGCTTTGTTGTCGTCAAACGCTTGACATAGGCATCATAGCCCCAAATCTTCAAGAACGACAAACTAGGACGTTTCCCATTCCATATCTCATATGGTGTCTTCTCCACAGATTTAGATGGTACATGGTTTAGTGTAAACGCAACTGTCTCAAGCGCATACCCCTAAAAGTACAATGGAAGATCAGTTTGACTCATCATTGACCTCACCATGTCCAACAAGGTTCGGTTTATCTGCTCGGACACACCATTCCATTGTGGTGTTTCGGATGGAGTCAATTGCAGAACAATTCCACATTTCTTTAGACGGTCACTAAACTCATGGCTCAAATATTCCCCACCACGATCCGATCGTAGGAATTTAATTGTCTTGCCAGTATGATTTTGCACTTAATTTTGGAACTCTTTGAACTTTTCAAAGAATTCTGCCTTGTTCCTCATCAAACAGAGAGCCGTATCTACTCAAGTCATCGGTAAAGGTAATAATGTACTAAAATCCACCTCTTGCAGTTTAGTTCATTGGGCCACATACATCTGCATATACTAGGCCTAATAGCTCACTTGCTCTCTCACTTTGTCCAAAAAAGGAGCTTTAGTCATCTTTCCAAGTAGGCATGACTCACATGTCTCAATTAATTCATAATCAAAAGAATTGAGAAGACCATCCTTATGGAGCCTCTCTATGCGCTTCTTGCCTATATGGCCTAAGCGTCAATGCCACAAGTAAGTAGGATTAGAATCATGTTTGCAAACTCTCTTAGCATTAACATTATTCATAATCAAAAGAATCGATAAGACCATCCTTTTTCCCACCCTTCTTCCTCTTGTTCCCCGTGGAGGCTTCATCCCCATCGTAAAAGTCATTATTCTTGTACCGACTGGCCCCACACCTGGGATATTTATCTAGTGACTTGAATGTGTCACCACGAAAAAGGATACAGTGGTTAGGGCATGCATGGATTTTTAAACCCCCATTGTCAATTGACTTATAACCTTCTTCGCTTGGTATGTGCTGGCGGGAACTAAGTTTGGCTGTAGCAACAACCATGATAGGAGATGCAATAGATCATTGAAACTACTGTCTGACCAGCCGTACTTAGCCTTCAAGATGAGTAGCTCAAGCACAAAACATAGCAATGTCCAGTGTGTCGGACAACCCTTTTCAACACCATACACAGTCTCCTTCAATGCTTTTTTCACCCTTTCTAAATTTTCTAGACCTTTCGGACTCTTTAGTAAAATCTCTGGTTCAAGGGCCCGAATCATGTCCTCCAAATTATCAAAATCATCTTCATCCTCGACACGTGCTCCGCCATCATTATTGGCACCATCTTTGTCGTTACCATCCCAACCACCAGCATCACCACCTTATTTATTGCCAAACTCGAGATCCATTCGTACATCAAGCTCTGTTGAATATTGGGGCAGGGATTCTAGGGTTTCGTCATCGTATTCCTCAACATCCTTGTCATTAACAACCATTTCACCATGATTAATCTACACTGTGTAGTCCTCAACAAATCCTCGCATAATCAAATGTGATTTGATGATAGTCACATCTGTCCATGCCATACGATTCTTGCAATCTTTACAGGGACAAATAATTGTATCCTTATTCTTTATCAATGTCGTTGCATGCTTCTCCGTGGCTTAAATAAATTTATCCACCTCTTCACGGAAACCTGTCTTGAACCTTAATGAACCATACATCCAAGAGTTCCTGTACTCCATCTTTTACAACAACAACAAAAAAAAATACATTAAAGGACTACTTATTCAGATATATATAAAAATGAATTAAATAAATAATTACTTGAGAATAATTGTATATACTTCAGATATATATGAATATAAATCAAATATAATTACATGAAGCATATCAAACACATCATGGTAGAGGATAATTAATTAATGTCCTATTTATTCATAAATAATTAAAAATACATATTTATTATTTACAATAAACAATTTCAAAGACAACAATTAGCAACAATTAATATTTTATCCAATATCTTTCATGCAAACCTTAGTCCAATTTCATCAAACATAAATTTATAAAAATAAAATTAATAAAAAAAACCAAACCCTAGATCTAGATCTAGATGCATATGAAACATCCATAAAACTAACTAATTATTCACAAAAATCAAGAAACATCGATCAAATAAGGGTATGATCTTATTCCCCTACCTAATTTACCCTAGTACATTCAAAACTTGGGTCTAATTTGCTTCATAGTAGCTCAAGCACCATATAAGAGAGAGAAAAACAAAACTCTAATTACTCACTAACCAACCATTAAAACTTAAAAAAATTAGAATAGCATTTTCTTACCTTCAACAACCTCTCCACCAAAGGATTTGAGACCAAAACCTCTCCCTTAGTAGAGCAATTTTTGGGAGGTGCTCAAGGCCTCCCAAGCCTTTTTTCTTGGGTAAGAGTGAGTGACCCGATGAGGAAAAAGAGGGCTGCAGCCTTTTATACGTGGAGTATTTATAGAAGCGGCTAGTGATTGAGCCGCCCCTAAAAATCGCAACAATAGGGACGCCTGGTGAGTGAGCCGCCCCTACAAATCGACCCATTTGTAGGGGCAGTTCATATCACTAGCCGCCTTTATTGTGCCATTTGTAGGGGCGGCTGATCTCGTGGGTCCCGAGCATACCCACTGTAGGGGCAACTCCATCACCAGCCGCCCCTACAAAAAAATATCCTGTTGCTATAAACCTTTTGTATAGTAGTGGTAAATGAGCCAAGCCAAGCCAGACTAGCCCTCTAGCTTGCTAAGTTAACAGACTGAGCTGAGCCAACTCATTAGCTTAACAAGCCAAGTCAAGCTGGCTCGATATCCATCCATAACATATGGGGATACCTACCAAGTAGTATCTTATCGTCTTTCGCCTCTTGAGATATCCAATACTCATTCTGTCTTTAGCACCTCTACCAGTGATGTCATTAGTGTCTATCAGTGATCCCCAACTAATTAGAGAAATACCTATCATTGACAACCTAGACCTTTAACCTTAATGGCACCCGCAATGGCTGACTCATAAGCTAGCTCTAAACATTTTTCATATTTTAATAGAAGAAAGAGAAAAGCTAGCTCTTGATCAAGAGTTATGCTCATATACACATTTCAAGATCATGTGAGACTGTCATATGGGCCTAATCATACTATGAGTCATTATTAAAAGCTAGTACTATTGGAGAGGTTGGCTTAGAGCTATTAACTATGAGTCAAATTTTGCTAGAGGACACCACAAAAACATGTAATTGGCCAGTGCACACCGCAACAACGACAATTTGCCCAATACCATTACAAATTTGTGGTTGTTTGCCGTAACACACCGCACCTATTATTTTATTCATTTTTTAGGTTTCAAGAGAGAAGGTAGGGGAAATGACTTCTTTGCCCTCGTCATCAACCTTCGGTTGTTCACTGAGTAACACACCATTGCGCAAAAGTGCCTAGCTAGGATTTTATTGAAGGGGGCTATTGGGATGACTTGATAGACTCAAAGAACAGTAAAATAGATAGAAAGAGAAGGAGGGAGCTTTTTGCAAATGGACTTTCTTCCTCCTTGGAACAATCAACCATAGCCGCCCTCGCCTACCCCGGTGCATCTCCCCATCCTTAGCGCTGGCTGGCCGCTTCCCCTAGCCATGCTGGATAGGGAGGCCATGCTGCCCCAGCTGCGCCGGCTAGGGAGGCCGTGCCACCCCTAGCCGCATCGCCCTAGGTGTCTGCGATGCCCAAAACCACGCTAGCCTGGGTGGCCGCGCCCCCAGGCGCGCAGTCCAGGAAGGCCACGCTGGCCCAAGCCGCTCTAGCCAGGAAAGCTCGCTAGTGGAACTCCCGGAGGTTGAAGACGGTGGTGTGTTACGGCAAAACTCAGTGAATAGCTAAAGGTTGAAGACAAGGGCAAAGAAGTCATTTCCCCCACCTTCTCTCTCTTGAAACATGAGAAATGAATAAAATAATAGGCGTAGTATGTTACGGCAAACAACCACGAATTTGTATTTGTACTGAGCAAATTCTCGTCGTTGCGGTGTGTGCCAGCCAATTAGAATTTTTTTTTAATTTTAACCCTTTTTTGAATATAATTTAAATCTAACACTGTCGGGTTTTTTTAAAACTAACACTTTTGGCCGCGCCTATTGCCCTAGCGCGGCCAAATGCCTGTGACGCGCCATGCATAGTGGCGCGGCAGAGGGCTGACGTGGCGAGGGCTGGCCTGGGGGACCGCTGACGTGGCAGGTCCTACCGCACCACCGACCTTGGCGCGGCAGTGCCGCGCCCTGATCCATGGCGCGGCAGGACCATATATATACCACGTGCGAGCCCGCCCCCCCGCACGCACCCTGCCATCCCCCCCGCTCGCCCGAATGCCATCGCCGTTGCCAGTGCCCTGCTAGCGGCCGCCCTACCACGCCGCGCACGCGCCCGCCCGGCCTCGGCCGCTCACCCACGCCGCGCCCGCCCGCTCCCCCCACGCAGCGCCCTAGCCGACCGCGCCACAAACGCCGACGCGTCAAGGCCGCCCGCTCCTAAGGTACCTCCGTCTCGATTTCATATTTTTTTATTATTATGTAGTATAGTTAGTATTTTTGTATTCATAAGGTACCCCACGTGCCCTCGCAATCCTCGAGCGGCCGGCGCAGAAGCAAAAGAGTTGATGAAATCTTAGAATGACTATTTTCATTTCTTTTTTTAGGAGCATCTAGGGGCATCGAGGCTATTTTCATTGAGTATTAGTGTCTTTGCGATATCTTAGAACGACTATTGTTATGTGATGGAGGAAGTACCTTTCGTAATATGTACTATTACATAATAGGTACTATTACATTAAGCATGGAGTATACTTTCGTAATAAACTTATTAGGAGATACAAATATTGATACCGTTTTTTTAGTTTTGATCAAATTTAAACATATTTGACTACTTGAGAAGTAAGATGTGTATTTATTTTGAGACGGAGGGATTACTTGTAATTTTGGAACCAAAGTTTTATATGGATTGATTATGTCTTTATTATCTAGTATACTTCGGATTTTGGGTTTAGGGATTTAGGCTAGTTAGGTTAGTGAATTTGTTTATGATTTGTTTGTGAACTTACTAATGTTAACTTGAATTTTGTTAATTTGAATACTCTAACACTTTGTTTATCAATTTGTAAAAGGATGGCCCCTCCCACGCAGCACCCATTGTACCCTATTCTTGAGGTGGAGTACGACGACCCGCACCGAGCACACATCTTGAGTGACAACGACGCAGAGGTGTCCTTGCCTCCTTTGAGGCCCCGCACACACACCAGGGCGCATCAGTGGGACGAGCGTTATACACCATACATACGGCGTGCCGGCTTCCTCGAGCTTGTCCGTGTTGTGAACCATGGTCTCCCGCCCCTTGACCCAGCACTACTTACTGCAGCTATAGACAGGTGCGAGTGCATTATTTCTACGTAAACTTTCTTGTAATAAATTTGAGGTAACTAACAGTCGTTCTATTCTTATAACAGGTGTAGGCCTGAGACCCACACGTTCCACCTACCTTGTGGCGAGATGACCATGACGTTGTAGGACGTGAAGGCTATTTTAGGCCTTCGCTTGGGGGACTTCCAGTGACAGGGATAGTTGACAACGATCACTGGAGGGAGCTGGTGGCTCAGTTTACTGGCTTTCTTCCACTGAACGACGATGCTTCCAAGAAAAATAAGTGAGTAATTTCAAGCCTATTTAATACTTGCATTGTTTACAACTGGCATCGGGTCTCATTTTCTTTGATCAATTACAGGAAAACTTCCGATGTTTCATCGTCCTGGATCACAGAGCGCTTTGATTACTTGGACCCACAAGCTGAGGAGGCTCAGATCGACAGGTTCGCTCGAGTGTGGCTCTAGCACTTTCTTGGTGCTTTCCTCTTCCCAGATGCCTCGGGTAACACCATTAGCTGGATCTTTCTTGACATACTTCGCCAGCCGTGGGAGAACATAGCGGGGTACAGCTGGGGCAGCGCAGTCCTGACATAGATATATCGACAACTATGCATTGCCTGTCGTCGCACCTCAGGACATGCGAACCTTGGGGGTTGCTCGTACCTACTCCAAGTTTGGTGTTGGGAACGATTGCCCGTTGGGAGGCCCCTTAATAATGGTTTACCGGTAAGTATTTCGGTTCATTATATTTTCTAGGCAGTTAGATATGATGAGATTATTTGTTGCTAATTCATTATCGTGTTCAATGCAACGATAGAACGGGCATGATACACTCCCTACAGCTCTATATATCTGGACGGAAGCACAGTTAGTTAGAGGGAATGCATGGCGCAAGTACAAGGAGTACACGGACGGTCTCGACGTCCTAACACAGCACCAGCTTAGGCTCTCTATACTATCATACCAGTGTCTGCTTCGATGTATAGTATATCACAACCTAACACAATTATGAAATTTCAGGTGTTTTGGTGTCCTTGGGATTCTCCGGAGCTCTAGGGCTACCTGAGTCCTGTCACTAGGGACGAGTCACACGAGTATCGCTGTGACATCTCTCTTATTTTCTTCCATGTGGTCGAGATTCACTTGCCTATCCGGGTCTGCAGACAGTTTGGAAGAATGACAGCCTACCCACCACCGTTTTACTCCACCAACCAAGAATTGCACGGGTGCGTTATTGATTAATAACAATGCTACAATTCAGATGTGTGTTTGGTACAACCAACATCGTTTTGTTGCAGGTTTGACCGCAGGAAGAGGTACAAGACCAAGGATTGGCGCGTGACACATAGCCCGTACATCCATTTGTGGCAGACCAGGGTACCACATGCGGTCCTTGCGGGTCCTCCACACGACCAGCACACCATCGACGAGTACCTGCGATGGCTTCATAGGTCTACGAGGACACATGTCAAGCGCCCGTACACTGACGTGGCGATTGACGAGGACTCAGAGGAAGATGTCATCGAAGATGTGTATGACGTTACCACTAGAGAGGACACACAGCTACAGAGAGCCCCGCTTTAAAGATACGTGGTAAGATACTTGAATGGTACAATTTGTTATCCTTTTGGTTTTAAGTGTACTAAAACTGTCCAACCGCGTTTCTATACCCAGGCGACACAATTGTCAAGGCTGTCCAATGAAGCAGCGTTCCGGCTTCACGAGTCTAGAGGGCAGGGGCCAGGCGTTCTCGCGGCTTTTGTGGAGGTAAACATAAACTTGTCCGTTTTGAAAATATTTCTTTAGTGTATATGCGTTTGTGTAATGAACTAACTTTAACGTCTATTTATACAGAAGGTGAAGAAGAGCTGCAGGAAACTAGCTCAGAAGCTGAGCTGCATGGACACTCCTTATGAGGAACCGCCACTCCCAGCGTGGTCGGGTGGCACGTCTTCAGCCTCTTTGAGGACACCAGCCGACTCTTCTCAGCCGATGACAGGTGCCACTTCCGCGGTGCGTACACCACCACATCATAGCGCTGGGAAGGACCCTGCAATCGAGGACGAGGAGGAGGACGATGACGACGACGACGAACCCCCGGGCTTCCACGGACAGCACGACCAGTGGGACGAATGGCCGCAGGACGAGATCGGCATATGTCAGCTAGGTGGTGCCCCGCTTGGCACCAAGGAGCCTCACAGGTACTAACAAAGATAGTTTGTTTCAATACGTAGGCTCTATGAACTAACGATCATAAGTAATCGTGCGTATCATATACCTGCAGGGTACGAGCCATACGCACCGTCGACGCGACCATACCGACGTTGGCTACACTCCCAATGTGTTGCCAACAAATCCGAAGAAACAGAGGCGTCCGAGGGATCCTTACACTCCTGGGTCTTAGTTTGTTAGGTCAAACGAATATTGCCATCCGAAACTTGCGTGGTTATTTGGTTATGTTATCTCAAACTTATGTCAAAACAATGAATATGTTATGTGGCAGCTTGTCAACTTGCTTCTTATTCGTTTCTTTGAATCGCGGCAGCACTGCCGGCGAGATTAAGTACCAACTAGTTCGGGAACCGACAGTCCCGGTGATAATTTTTCGTAATCGATTAGTTTAAATGGTGCATAACCGTATTATGAAAGACGAAAAACTTATCATTGGCTTATCAAATTCTTTATTCGGCCGTGAAAAAAACTCAACAAAATACGTGCGCGACGCGTTTCGATTCAACCATCTAGGTACTCAAAATGCGGCGGCGGCAATGCAATGGTGTGTGGTGTGCGCGGGCGGTATATATATGGTCCTGCCGCGCCACGTATCAGGGCGCGGCACTGCCGTGCCAAGGTCTGTGGCGCAGCAGGAGCTACCACGTTAGTGGTCCCCCAAGCCGGCCCTCGCCACGTCAGCCCTCTGTCGCGCCACCATGCATGGCGCGGCACAGGCATTTGGCCGTGCCAGGGCAATAGGCGCGGCTAAAAGTGTTAGTTTAAAAAAAAAACCCGACAATGTTAGATTTAAAATTATATTAAAAAAAGAGTTAAAATTAAAAAAAAAATCGCTAATTACATGTTTCTGCAGTGTCCTTCCACAAAATTTGCCTAAATGTTAATAATCTTAGAGCATCTTCAAGAGTACCCCATATTTTATTCCTCAAAACATGGTATTTGCTAACTCCCAGATAAGTATGGAAAGAAAAAAAAAGAGACCATCTTTAAGAGTACCTCTTATTTGACTTTCAAAATATCAAATTTTTAGACCCACGTGCAATTTTGGGTCGCGGCATTTTCTTCGCGGGAGATCGGAACCACAGGTTCAATCTACGTCGCCGCCGGTTCCTGCACACTTGTTCCGATCTACAGCTTGCCCCAGCCGGCGGCAGCCAACCACGGTGGCCTCCCTGCTGGCTCCAACCTGCTTCCAGCCCGCCGCAGACCTCCCAGGAGGCCGCAGGATCTCCCGGCCGCCTACCAGGCACTGTAGCCCACCCAGCCTCGTGCAGTCAAGCCTAGCAGCAGGAAACAGCAGCAGAGCCTGCTGCCGGCTACCAAGAGAAGGAAAAGAAGGCGGGTCGCAGTGCCGCGCCGGAAAGAAAAGTCTGCGCGGGGAAGAGCCATGCATGCGTGAAAGGCTGCGCGTATTTTTACTGGTCTATTTACCAATTATTAAAAAATGGAAAGAGATATGAGGTACTCTTGAAAATGAGTTTTTCTTTTTTTCGTAAAAAACATGGATAGAAAAGGGATATATGGTACTCTTAGAAATGCTCTTTACATATATGGTTGGTCAAGTTACTCATTTCGTCCCAAAAGAATTGGAAATCTTTCTTTCCGAGGAGTTCAACAATAGAGTATGATTAGATTTTTAGAAAATAATATTAAGTATATTGAAATTTTTCTATCTATAATAAAAATATATTCTATAAGTAATTTAATCATATTTATTACGCATCATAAATTGTTTGTTCTTTTATTTTACTAGCAAATATGCACGTGCGACACGCACGTGTTTATCAAAAACATCATTACACAATTAATATTATGATAGAAAGACTAAATCATTAGCTTCAATGAGATTCAGACTCCATGAATTTCCATTCCTTATTTCTTAATGCATATATCAGTAAAGACGACAATGAAATTAATAGTGTCCAGAAGCTTAATTAGGATAAAAAATATGTATCTATATATATGAGCAAAGAACTCTAACCAATTAGCAATATAACGAAGATTGGATAAGAATAGAAAAGGAAATACCTAACCTTCACCAAGTGGTGCGTAATTAATTTGATGATTTAGCGATCGATCGAGAGTACACATCGCATATGCACGCACAGACACGAGCGACCAGTTGGTTGTAGCCGTGTCATAGGCCCTAAGTTCATCGTTGTACTTAGTATGTTCCATCATTAGTGGTGGATCTAGGAGTATATAATTATAAATATATCATCAAAAAAACATTTACTTTGCGAATATATCGTAACTTTTATTTTCATACTAACCATGTGTTGGTGAGTTAGATATTGAGTTCTCGGACTTCTTTGAGGACCCATATAAAAATAAAAGTCAATGAAGAGTTAGTTGTCGAAGATTGGTCTGTCCGTTGATGATTATGACATACTCCCTCCATCCTAAAAAAAGAGTTATTCTCGTTTTTCCGAGAAGTCAACTATCTTTAACTTTGACCAAATATATATAACAAAATATTAATATTTATGGTACCTAATTAGTATGATTGGATAGATCTTTAAATTTATTTTCTTAAATAAACTTATTTGGACATACAAATATTGCTAATATTTTCAACAAATCTAGTTAAACCTAAAAAAGTTTGACCAACACGAGTCTCGTAGCGACTCTTTTTATGGGACGGATGGAGTAGACCTCTCTCAATTTTCACATGGCAGCCCTCATTATTATTTATCAATGATTGCACTGATACATTTATTTTGATTAGATTCGATGACAAACTGTTTAAGATTTCAGTGCATGGTTAGACCATCGGCTGATCCAGGTTTCAATAATAATAAGTTTTATTACTAATTAAATTTATATCAACAATTAGTGATTAAAATGTTTATTTATCATGAAAGGCTTAATGGTTCAAATACGCATAATAATAAGTTTAGACGGAAACCAAAAGAAGGTAAAGGAGAAACGTAAGGACGTGGAGGGGCAACGTTCGATCGGAGAAGGATTCTGTCCGAGGCGCCTTTAATTTGCACGGGAAGCCGAGCGGACCGTATATGCACGGAAAGAAAAAGTTTCTCAAAAAAATATGGAAAGAAAAAAATCAGTATATTTGGAATAGGAGTCCCAGTTCAAAAAGTCTTGCATATCGTGAGATATATTTGAGATTGAATATGAGTCTTATATCTTACATGTAAGATCACGGATGACGGAGGACTCATATTACGCGATGTGTAGATCAAACGGTTGTTATAGAGAAAGAGTAAGATCACACATGATGGAAGGCTCATATAATACGACGTATAAATCGAACGGTTATTATAGAGGGAGAGTCACCCTCAAAAAAATTTACTTTTTTATAGTGTGATATAAGACAGAGGGGGACTGGGGGAGTATAAAAGTTGTAACTTACAATTCTAGAAGTTAAAAGTCTGTTTGGATTTCCTCCTCTAAACTTTAGAGCTAAAGCTCCAGACAAATGATTTAAAGTTAGCTTTAAACTTTAGCATACCTCACATTAGATCTTTAGCGCTCAAAAGTGAGCTAAAGTGTTCTAGAGCTTTTAGAGCTCTAAAGTTTAGAGGAGATGACTAAAACATATCCTTAATTCATTTTGGTGGCAATGAGTACTAACCATAACAGATTTCTATATTTTCCTTTCATCTTTTCATCCCAATGTCTTCCTACAATTATTGCTAGATTAGAAGATTGTTCAAACAAAGCAACATATCTGGTAATATACCAGCGTACTTAGTTCGACTCTGCTGAATATCTCGGTTAGGTGGGGAATAGGGGGGAGAGACTCGAAGAATGGCTCAAGCTAGTCTCTCCAGTGTTACGGGTAAATCTAAACAATGACAAAGACAACTTCATTTGGCAAATAAAGAAAAATGGAGTTTTTTTTCAACACAGTCGTTGTATAGAGAAATTATGAAAAGGGAGAAAATTTTGGGGAAAGAAATGTTCTGGAAAGCAAAACTGTCTCTGAAAATTAAAATTTTCCTATGGTACTTAAAAAGAGGGGTAATTTTAATAAAAGATAATTTATTAAAGAGAAGGTGGAAAGGAGATTCTAAGGCCCCGTTCGCTTCGCTGAAAAAAAAGCCGAAACACTGTTCTGGCTAATTTATTGTGAAAGAAAAACACTGTTCCGGCTGAAAAAACAAGCTGAAAAAGACGGATTATAAGAGAAGCGAACATGGCCTAAGTGTGATTTCTGCGGATTGGAAGAAAATATTCAGCACCTTTTCTTCGATTGTCGTGTGGCTAATTTGTTTGGAACACGTTGTTCGTCACCTTTAACTTTCAACCACAAAAAAACACTTCTCACATGTTTGGATCTTGGCTAAGGAGATTTGCTCCGGGGCTAAAAAGCCAAATGATAGTGGGAATGACGGCCATATGTTGAGTCTTATGGTTGAATAGAAATGATACGGTGTTTCAAAAGCTAGCTACTAATTCTTACTTGCAGGTGATTTTCAGGGAAACTTTTTGGATCAGGCAATGGTCCCTGCTGTCTAGAGGAAGAGGGAAGAATGATGCAAGAAGGATGCAGACATTTAGAAGGTGTGGCGCTACGACTCTTTGGTTTTAGGGAATGGAAGAATCTGAAGAGGATAGGAGTGTAAAGTCCTCTTGTTTCATCTTCTTTTGAAGATGGGAATTTAGTTTTTGTGGTTTGCGATTGGTGGACTTTTTGGTTTGGTTTGTTACCTTCTGTTGTAAGGTCACAGGTTATTATCAGGTCTGTCCGCCTAGTGGAGTTCTGGGCTGAGTCCCATTCTTGTATGTTTTAAGCCCTAAGCATTCACCGGTGAATACGAAGGCTGAGATGTTTTATTCCGTAATCTAAAAAAGGTAATATACTAGTCTAATCTAAGCACAGATGTTTGAAGCCCGATATTCAAACCCACCTACAACTTCTTTGTTCCTTGTACCTCGGAGCATATCCAAACGTCTCTGTGAGCATCCACACTTCCGCGGCGCACCAGTTACTGCTGCACTAGGCAGTAGCCAGCCTCAGCCTGCCGACGACTCGCCGGCGTTCGGCACCCTCGTGGCAAGCAAGCGCAGGCGCAGTACACGTAATGCCGCAACAGCAGGAGCACGAGCACCTCATCGTAGAGGGACCAGATATGCTCTCTGCGCTCCTCGGCGGCTACCTGACCGCCTACCCGCCGCCGCCTCTCCCACCCGCAACAGCAACAGCCCCCGAGCCCGAGCGCGCGTCTCCCAGCTCCCTTCCCTGCTCGCCTCAGACACGCGTCCCTCCTCGTCTCCCGACGGCGCGCGGCGGGGGCGGGGGAGGCGTTGAGCGCGTCAGCCGCCGCAGAGGGCGACGACAAGCACGAAGCGGAGCTCCAGGAGGAAGGGTTCCCGAACTGGACGGGCGGCGGCGGCGAGGAGGAAGACTACGACCACGACCCCGAAATCGGAGACATTATGGGGGTGTCTAGCCCGTTCGGCTGGGATGGCTGGCTGGGCACTCACGCGGGCACTGTTCACATGAACAATGTCTTCCAACCAGAACAGTATTTTTCTCTCACACAAACCAGCCAGCAGTACTTCATCACGAACCAGCAACAAACAAGCCGGTCCAGCCGAACAGGCTAGGCCCAAGAAGGCCCAAACCCGCGTGAGTGCCCCTGTCTTCTCTTCTCTGTTCTGACGAATGAATGGCTTTCCTCGTCTTATTCTCGGTTGAATAATGGGTCTTGAATAATTTGGTGTTTGCTTCACGCCCTGTGCTCTCGTGCAGATGGAGGATAGGATAAGAAAGAAGCGCCACAAGATCGTGCAAACGAAGACCGGCTCTCCAAACCCCATGAAGGTCGTCTTCAACAAGTAAATGTGCTTCTCTGATGCTGCCATATATGTGTACAAAATCCAGTTAGCTAGGTAGGACTAGTTTATACTGTGCACTTCGAACTGATGATTGTACAAATTTTCATTTACAGAACTGGCCTCCTAAATGTAACTTTCAGTGTCAAATTCTTTTACAATATTTTAGATAATGGAATAGAAGTATCCCAGCCTCCACTTCAGGTGATTCTTTAGCAGTTCCTTATTACAATAGCTGCACTTGCACAAAAGCAAGCTCATAGCTCATCAGAACAGAAGAGCAAAATAGTGACCCGCACCCAACACCTTTATCATAGTCTATGTGTAAACCTCCATCCTTGACCAGCAAAAACCTATATTGTGGTGTATATTGTTAATCGTGATCTTGTGAAAACACTTTTCAGCACGAGACCAACATCCTATGCGATGTTGGATCAACTATTAGTGAAAACTCAGAGTTTGGATCTCGAGTCCCTTATAATGGTCAACAAAGAAGTAAAACTATTGACAACCATTTGGAGATTTTTCTTAATTGCTTAATGGAGTTTTGGTTGTTTCCTGTTCTAGATTTGACTTCTCCAATTCATATATATGGTTCGAGTTCTACAATGCTCTGTTGCCAAAAGATGTTACATTAATTTCTGATGTGAGTTCTTTCTCTTTATTTTTCCCTCAACAGGAAGTATTTACCACACTTATAAAGGAAGCATGTATCAAATCTATACACATGTTTGCTCAGGATGTTGCATCTTCCCTTTTATTGTGCTTGCAGTCTCTGCGATCATGGCATATAGTAGGCCGTCTTGGTGGTTGCAATTCTATGAATATGCAGGTATAATGGTCGGACACATTTACACTTTTTGAATGTCATTTTGGACAATCTTTTTTATTTTCTTTTTCATGTCCTTCAAATATAGTAAGAAAACAAAGTGGATGAGTTGATACTAGTCAGGGTAACATAATCCTTCTCCTGACCTCCATTCTTTTCTTCAAAATGTTGGTAACTTATCAAACTTCTATGTTTTGCACTAAATGACTTCAAAAGTACTCAATCCATCCGAAATTGTAAGACGTTTGGCTTTTTTGACACCAAGTTTGACCACTTGTCTTATTCAAAAATTTATGTAAAATATCACTTCTTTCGTCGTGGTATGGTTTATTAATAAAAATTCTTCAAGAATGACTTAAATTTGACTATATTTGCATACATTTTTTGAATAAGACGAGTGGTCAAACTTGGGACAAAAAAAATCAAACGTCTTACAATTTGAGATGGAGGGAGTACTTGTTTATTTTTGCAGTTATCGCAGTTGCCTTTAGATTGTAAAAGGCCGACTTATGATGCTCTTGAAGGAGCTAATGTCACTCCGACATCCTTTTACAACATTGGTGATCTTGAGATTCAAGATAATCTAGCATGAGTATGGTGTGTAATATTTCTCTTCTAAGCCGGCTTTACAAAATGTAGACTGTAACTGTGAGACCCTGCTAATGGGCCAAGTTGGGCCGGTCTGGTGGGCTGGGCCGAATTACCGAGTCCTGTAGCAACAAGGCGATGCGATGCACTGTAGCATCACGGAATACTGTAGCTCGGGAAATTTAGTCCCAAGTCGGAACCTGAACGGATACCGAACCAACTTAAAAGTCTCGGTCTGGGAAGCAGTTAATTTCGGTTCGAACTTTTTGCGTGAAGCGAAGATGAAAGCGCAAGAGAGTTAATTAGCAGGCGTGGTTCATTCAACGTATAGAGTGGATTTTAGCCGTCTTCTCGAACTGGGACGTTACAAATGGTATCAGAGCCAATTCTCGCGGTTTTACGGACATATGGCTCGGGAGCTCGGACAGGTTGCGTTTGGCACTTGGGTCGGGGAGCTGGAAACATGGACATGGCCAAAAGAATCGATCCTGGACATTTGTCCCGTTTGGATAGGTTGGTTCAGCCCTCGAGTCCTCAAGGGTGGGTATATGTGAGACCCGCTAATGGCCAAGTTGGGCCGGTCCGGTGGGCTGGGCCGAATTACCGAGTCCGGTGATGCGAGGTACTGTAGCATCGCCGAACACTGTAGCTCAGACAGTTTAGTCCCCCATCGGAACCTGAACGATACCGAACCAACTTAAAAGTCTCGGTCCGGGAAGCAGTTAACTCTGGTTTGAACTTTTTGCGCGAAGCAAGAACGAAAGCGCAAGAGAGTTAATTAGCAGGCGTGGTCTATTCAACGTGTAGAGTGGATCTTAGCCGTCTTTCCGGGCTATGGCGTTACAGTAACCTTTTTATGTTGTCATGTGAATATTGAACTAAAGTGTTATCCATTTCCCACTCCTCTAATTCTTGATTACTATCATCTGTTGTCGCATCATTCTGGATTACAGACACTAACTGTTTGTGTTATCAAGCTTATGAAAAATACCATAAATATGGAAAGACCATTCACAACATAAGTTCCATCGATGTGGGTTTAATCATGATAAACCATTTTTAGGCGACTTATGAATTTTGTGGTGCAATAAGCCTGCTAGACCACTTTGACTGAAAAAATACTGACTCCTTTTAATACTATAGACACTGCAATTCTATGGTTTTCTAGAAAGCTGTAGCTCTCCCCGTGAAATTGTACCTTTTTGCACCATGCACTGAAACACCGTGATACCTTTCAAACAAATATTTATTCCAAAGAAAATATGCAAATGCGTACATTTTCAATTTGTAATCACATTGATTTAGCCCATAACCCTTTATTTTCATATTATTAACTTGCACAGGGTAGACATTGGTATTCATGAGCCATTGCTTCTGGACATCCTGCTTAATGCCTTAACAACAATAAGCTCAGAGTAAGAGCCAGACTTTTGATTTTTGAATTGTCAATATTTTGGTAATTTATTTACTGTGTATAATGTTATTTCTGCTCATCAGGGTCTGGTCTCTAACATATGGTGCACATGTATATTTATATCTTGTTCTGTTTTTCTGTTTGGTGCCCCTAAAAATTAAAAGTGTGTGATGTGGCACAGCTTGATTCCACTGCAACCTGTCCCACAGGAATGCAGTATGTTTTGTGAACTGCCATGTTTGTGAGCCCTGTAGTCCACATTATACACTTCTCTTCTTTTTATAGGAGGACAAACAAACTGACAGCCTGTTCGTTTGGCGGTGGCTTGTCGTAAACAATCGTAAATTTTCAGCTGGAATAGTATTTCTCTCTCACACAAATCAGTCAGCAGTACTTTTTCACGAACCAGCAACGATATGAACCAGCCAACCGAACAGGCTGTGAACCTTTTATTTTATCTGAAGGGAAGTAGTAACTACTGATTTGGAATGCAATTCTTGCTAGAAAGATGTTCCTGTAGTAGGGCAAGATTGGGCTGTCGGGTTTGGCACACCATTAGGGAGGAAAACATATTTTTTATTGCCTCATCATAACTCAATATACCATTGTTACTCATGAAAAATAATATTCCAGCTGCCTCTTAATGCCTCATTTTTTTCAGATTAATTGTGTGTGTGTGGGTGGTGGTGGTGGTGGTGGGTTCTTCCAAGCTCACACTGCTTAGTGCTTACTGTATTTGGTCATGTTATGAAGAATTTGTTACCATATTCCTGTGTGGAACAATGTAATCTCATCCGTTTTCTGTTTCATTTTCTACAGTCATGTTGGTATTAAACAAGTACAGTTTGGAGGGTTAGAGTTTTTGAACTGGAGTGAAGACTTGAAAACAGAAGAAGTTGGATATAGTGTGTGCAAAATCTAAAATAGCACAATCCTGAGATTTGCAGAAGCAGCTACCATTTTAGCTAAAACGCAAATACAGCATCTGGTTCAAACAAAGGGTTTCAACCACCTTGATGGTGCAAATGAGAAGAAAAATGGTGACAACACGATGAAAAGTTGACGTCCAAACATATTAACTTCTGCTTGAAAAGAGGTTGCCGTCTTTTCAGGACTCTTCTAGCTACACATCATTGGTAATCCTTTTGGATACATGTAATATACCTAGGTCCTCTGATGTCCAACGTGTGCATTGTTACTCCACAATCTGACACTAGCAGGTCCGGAGAAAACTTATAAAATTATGTTTTCTTAGTGGTAGTGATCATCACGAACCATGATTGAACAATTGCTGAATGTACCTTTTTGGAGGAATTTCTGTTCTTGCTTAATGTTAGTGGCATGTTTCATCCTACCCCATTTTTAAACGAATGTATATTTTGAACTAACTAGCCTGTACTAAACATGATAAGTACTGACCTATTTCAGTACGGGTGTTGGCCGATCTTCACGACAGCAGGTCACGATCAAGATAACTTGCAACAAGGCGGCGGGGATAAAAGGGTAACTTGCTGAAGAACAGCGGAGGATAACTGGCTTTATACCTGCCAAGGTTGGATGCGACCAAGCGACGGGGAGAGAGGCATCGAAACCGCGAAGACTTCGACTCAATCTCCGAACGACCGCAGAACCACAACCGGAGCTAATCCACACAAGGCGGGGCAGCCGTACTGGAACCCGCAAAGCACGAACTAGTGGATCCAGAGGAATCTCTTCATAAGTCCTGGAAGAACAAGGGTTTGAGTAAGCACTCGGCAGCTCTGCTGCAATATCACTGGAATTATTAAATCATCAAAAAGTCATTTTCTAGTAGCCTAGAGGTGGTATTTATACTATGAGAAGTCTCTAAGATAGATGCGAACTAAAAAAGCCACGTTGGAAGGTGAAAGGACAACGGACTAGAGCATTCATGACGTGGTCTTCAGTTTCCACGCGTCTTCTGGGCTTCTGTGCAGTCTTCAATATTTTGGTCCATAACTCCTTCAGTTTTGCATGGGATCTTTAGCTTCATGCAGACTTTTGAGCTTCAGAGCAGTCTTCACTAAAACTGGTCGGACGACACGCTGGACAATCCAAACTAGTCGGCATGATAGCATTGGAGACTAGGCTTCAAGATCTCTCTGATCCATCCTTGATGTATCTTTGTCTTTCTTCTTGGAGAACCTGAGTAATAACAACATACATGACTTAGGTAGCTCGAAATTACCATCAATGTTTAATTGAAATTCACAAAGTAGCGTGTGCACCTCTTGTTGTATCTTTTTGGCGCGGCTACGGGTGATTGGTCCAGCAGGGACTTGGAGTGGTGTGTCAGCTGAAGAGGTCGCCGAGGTCGGTGAGGTGGTCGCAGAGGTGATCGGAGTGGTCGGAGAGGTGGTCGGAAAGGTCGCCGAGGTCTCCGACGCTGGCGTGGTCACATCAAAACATCATATCTATATCTATATACCTCTTTCTTCTTCGTTCGTGTTACTGTATGTTAATGAGCTTGCTATAATCTCTCACGTCACGGCATAGACGGGTAGCGGGTTTTGTTTCCACGGATTTTTTTTTCAGCTACGGCAGTTTCCGTCGCGTACAACACCTACCTTTTCGATCTTAAGTAGAAGAGCCACCACGTCACGGCACAGACGGGTAAGTTTCTGTTTACACGTTTTTTTTTTCTTTCAGCTACGATAATTTCCGTCACGCACGACACCCACGGGACCCCACCTTTCCGATCTTAAGTACAAGAGCCAAAGGTTTGCGATTCGCGATTCTTCTTTTTTGTTCGACTTCGATTCGCGATTCTTCTTTTTTGTTCGACTTCGATTCACGGCACAGACGGGTAAGTTTCTGTTTACACGTTTTTTTTTTCTTTCAGCTACGATAATTTCCGTCACGCACGACACCCACGGGACCCCACCTTTCCGATCTTAAGTACAAGAGCCAAAGGTTTGCGATTCGCGATTCTTCTTTTTTGTTCGACTTCGATTCACGATTCTTCAAAGTCACAGACGATGCCATCGTTTTTTCCTCTTTATTTTGAGTTTCACCTTTTTTTACCACCAGAGTCATGAGCCGACGATTTCCATTGTTCAAAGTAATTGTGTTTTTTCCACTTAAAAAAATTAGGAGTACAAAATAAATGTGAAAAAGAAAGTAAAAAAGACAATAAAATAGGCCTTCCAACCATTAGCGCTTCCTCAAAAAAGGTATACACTTCACATCACTGTTGCATTTCTCGTTTGACACAAAACCAGAAATTTTGTTTGCACTTGCTTCGTGATGATGGATCAAATCGTGAACTGAGGTCTTGAGTAGTTTGTGTTGGGGTGATCTCAGCAAGGGTCACGTGGCCGAGTCCTAAGGGAGGCAACCCCACTTACGCGATCTTAATGGGGTCGCAAAACTAAACCCTAGTTGTGACTTCCGTTACATAATGCTTATAAAAAAAGAAGATTCCCTAACCATCTCAACAGATGATGCGAACGAGAAAGGTTAGACACAACAAACCTTAAGCACCTGATTTAACCAAAGAGGGAAGGGCGCCACCCCATGTCTCCTTTGATCTCATCAACAAGGCCATCACCATCACCGGAGATTCCCTAACCATCTCAACAGATGATGCGAACGAGAAAGGTTAGACACAACAAACCTTAAGCACCTGATTTAACCAAAGAGGGAAGGGCGCCACCCCATGTCTCCTTTGATCTCATCAACAAGGCCATCGCCATCACCGGCAGGTTGATCAAGGAGGGAGTCACTGCTGCCAAGAGGACGCTGATGACAACCGTATAACTATGGGATATACCTTCCCTGACTCTCTGCGTCAGGTCCTGCTTCAAGTAGACACGGGTCTCCGCACCTAAAGCATAATGACTTCCTCGTCTACTAATGAAGGTAAACTCAAGAGATCTACTAATCTAAGTCTAAGATTATGTATCCTAATCCTGTTTAAGTTTTAACCCTAAGTAATTTTCTAACCGTTTGTTATCAAGATCGGTATAAATAAATATACTCTTAAGTTATATGCATATACCAGTGCGATCCCTATTGAAGGGTGCAACATGGAAAGTCAAGATAGAACTCTCATCATAATCATCTATGGACAAACTAATCCTGGTCTAACTTGTTGGCAACAAACTCTTGGCTGACTTGTTTGAAAGATCAGAATTACAAAAATTTGTTTCTCCTATTGCAACATACGGGTATATTTGTTACTAATATTAAAGAGGCAAAATTTCTCTCGACTCATTGTTTTCCACCTTCTCCTAACTACCCGGAGAATTTCTTTCGTCCCACTTTTTTTTTTTACTTTCCAAACTGCATTTACATCCTCTGTATGTGACATACTCCCTCTGTCCTGTAATATAGTGTATTATAGTAATTTTAAGATAAATTAAGAAAGAACATAAAAGACGTATGTACACTTATTTTATTTTCTAATCAGACACTTAGACTGTTCGCTTGTTGGTTTCAGCCAGTGCTTATCAGCCAGCCAACAGTGTTTTTCTCTCACAACAAACCAGTATTAGTCGGGCTTATCAGCCCAGAAACCAACCAGCGAACAGGCCGACAATCATCAACATGATTAATGATGATTGGTTGATAAATGAGAAGTATTTTAATGCAAAACTAGTTTTTATCCTAGAATGTATTATATTTAAGAATAATATTTGAATGCTAGAATTCACCGTAGTGTACTACATAATGGGGAGTAGACTCGTTACCCATACGCAGGGCCTTATCCATTCCTCCCCAAGGGCCAAAGGCTATACAGCCGTTGGAAGAAGCCTGCAGGGGAGGGCAGGGGCAGGGGACGGGGCAGCACAGTGCCGCACAGGCACAGCGGGAGCCCGCGCGCGAGGGCGGCATGAGCTCTGACGCGGCGCAACTGGGCCAGCCGGCCAGGTGACCGTCGTCAGTTTCGAGCTCTACTCCACGGCCTCCTCCGTTTTCCCCCACAAACCAATCGCTGGTTCGCTTTCACTCCTCTGCGGCCCACAAGAATCCGCCGCGCCGCAGACATGCGCCCGCTTATCCTAACCGCTCGCTGCTGGCTCCTCCGCGCGCGTGTTCGTGCCATGGCCACGCTTCCCATGGCGCCCCCCGCCACCGCCATCTCCTTCACCACCCGCCCCCTCTACTCCCCTTCTTCGCGTTCTCACCGCCGCCTCCTCGCCCGCTTCTTCTCCGTCGCGCCGGCGTCGGCCGGGCCGAGAGGGCTCCGAGCGGCGGCCTCCGCCGTTGAGGTGGGCGGTGTCAAGATGGCGCGCGAGGGTGAGTGGGGGGCTCTCGGGGCCCCAAGCTGTGATGATGTAAATGTGGGATCTAGGATGGCCGGGGTTTTGAGCAGGGTTTTCTTTGGTTGGATTGCTTCCACTTTTCCTGGGATAGGATTTTGAGGGCGTGCTTGGTAGAGTTCAAATGCGCTATGCTTGGGATACTACTAGTAGGGTTTTGGGAGGTTCCATTCATTCATGATGCATTGGAGATATCATAATGACTAATATGTTGGTGTACTATGAATTGGTAGTTCAAATTCCTGAATCACTGGTTGCGTAATTGCGTTCTTCATTCGATCCTTGGCAGTGGAATTGCTCTGACAGTCATTGTATTGCATTTTAGTGGTGCACTTTGAGACCAAAATGTTTCTACAGTGGCATGTGTGTTTATACTCCAGTCGAATTAATGCAAATTGACTTGAAATGTACCATGCTTTTTGTGCAATTAGTGTGTTCTGATTTTTACTGTCATGAATTGGTCCATTTTGGATGTCCTTGGTAGATGTTGTGAAGGAGGATGACCCGACAAACAATGTGCCAGACACTATCTTCTCGAAGATCAGCCTGCAGCTGCACAGGAGGGATAACCATCCCCTTGGGATTCTGAAGAACACAATTTATAATTACTTTGACAAGAACTTCACTGGACAGTTTGATGACCTTTGCCCCCTTGTTTCTGTCAAGCAGGTATGTGGTACAAATTACATGTAGTAATATTAAATTGATATATGCTATTCTGCTTCTGCTAATAATCAACTGCAGTAGTAGTATACCCTTAACAAGATACCAATAGCTAGTCAGGACACAATGCTATGCAAATTTTGGTATAAGCTCAATACTTTGAATGCTCATTCCTTCCCTCTCGTGGCCTCTTCCCTGATATTAGTGAATGTGCTGTGTGTTTGTTCTTCGGATTCATACCTTCAGGGAAAATGGTATGTGGTAGTTTTTGGCCTCTGGCTGACCTATAAATGTTCCTTGCTGCAGAATTTTGATGATGTCTTGGTCCCTTCTGACCATGTAAGCCGGAGTTAAAATGACACATATTATGTTGATGGTCAAACAGTCTTAAGGTGTCATACCAGTGCTCATCAAGCTGAGCTGCTAAGGGATGGACATACACACTTTCTTGTAACTGGAGATGTTTACCGTAGGGATTCCATTGATTCAACTCACTATCCTGTCTTCCATCAGGTAACTTTATTTTGCCATATTCACTTAAATGTTTCTCGATGAGGTTTGTTTTGATAATCTTTGACGCATGCAGATGGAAGGGTTCCGTGTCTTCTCTCCTGATGAATGGTCAGGTTCTGGCATGGATGGGACAGCATATGCAGCTGCAGAACTCATGAAAATACTGGAAGGCTTGGCAAGATATCTATTTGGTAAATCACTTGTAGCTTGTTCCTTGTCAATTCGGGGGATGATGAAATAGATCCTTGTTTCAGCTAAACTATAGAAAAATGTCATCTGCAGGTGCTGTAGAGATGCGATGGGTTGACACTTACTTCCCATTTACCAACCCATCTTTTGAGCTTGAAATATATTTTCAGGTATATTGGATGTATTCAACTATTTTTGATAGTAACAAGCCCAAGTAAAACATGTTGCACAAGTCACATTGGCATGAATGAGTCTGAATAAATTTCTCGTCTTCTAAGGATGATTGGTTGGAGGTTTTGGGGTGTGGAGTCACTGAGCAGGAAATTTTGAAAAGAAATGGCAGGAGAGACCATGTGGCATGGGCCTTTGGATTGGGCTTGGAGCGCCTTGCAATGGTCCTTTTTGACATTCCAGATATTTGACTCTTCTGGTCGAATGATAAACGGTTCAGGTCCCAGGTACTGCTACTACAAGTTGGCTATCTAACTACTTGGGTAGGTCAATTTGTGTTAGCTTTATAGTGACCCATTTACCATGTTCGAGAAGGCTACAACATCTGCTCAATCATATTTACTTTTCTGCAAAACTCACTCTTTTTTTTTTATCTCAAATATTTTGGGGGTTATATTTTTTTTTGAAATTTAAGGATTGAGAGCTTAAATTGTCAAGTTAAATGAAATATCCCTAACATTAATTTTCAGTGCTAGTAACAACTGTTGTTGGTTAATGTTTAGGAATCATTTGTTCCCTGAGGTAGTTAAAAATATTACAACTGATAAACTTGGTTTTGGCGACACTCAAAGATTGACAATACTAACTTCATTTAATTGTTTAGTTCATACTAATGGACATGCACGTGTAGCATGTGTCATTGAAAAACAAAATCGTACACAACGGAGGAACAACAATAATGGAAACTTTAACACATCAATTCCTATATATATTGTATTAAAAATGTAACTATTCATACAACAATACGTGATGATACAGTACAACCTTAGTTGAATTAATAATTAAATTTGTATTAACTTTTTAGAATCCCAAATCCAATAACTAAAAGAACATAGAACAACACTGAAGACAAGAATCTACATACACTGTAAAGAAGAATTTAGTCCTGAATATCGGAGATTATGAGAACCGACAATCTAGTCAGGCGAAAATTATCATACAAGCTCCAACTGGATCATTACCTTCAATGATAATGTGATTTGACTCAAGAAAGGGAAAGTATCATATAATAAGTACCGAACTGATCGGTGAAGTTTGTACTTATCTATGAATTGCGAGAAAATTGTACCTCATCGATGGTCCAAGCATCAATGAATATTGTATCATACAGATCTTAATTCTGATTATGTTTGTTTCATCAGAACGATGAATAGATTACAGTCTATCAAAAGAATCAAAGAACTAAAACACAGAATTTAGATATGTAGGTAATAAGCACAGGGTTAGCTGCATACCTACATCAGAAATTGAGAAAAACACAGTGTGGTCGTGCAGTTGTAATAATAAGCTAATCAAGCAATTGATAGCTCATACCTATTTTCAAAGGTGCTGTCCAAACTATTCGTTCCCAGTTCACAGCTCTTTTCAATAGCGCCTTCCAAATTCACACCCAATGATTCTGATCTCTTTGCATTGTTGACTAAAACTAAGTTAGTCATGGGTGCCTTGTTCTGATCTTGCTTCTTCCTCTGTTCCTCTGGTTTAAGACCTGAAGTACAGTTCTCAGAAAGGAATGTCATCAAACCAGAATTATCAGCAGCAGTTGGTGCTGGAGAATCCTGTGAAGTAGCTTTTTTTGCAACGATTATGCCTTTTCCTGCCTCTTTTTTTCCTTCTCTTTTTTCGCTCGTGTAAACTGCTGGAGTTGAGAGAAGATACATTTTCATTTTCCCTATATTCTTCTAACTTGTGCAAAGAGCGGTATCCAGGACATGTTCTTTTTTGGTATACTTCCTCCAAGTTCCCTGGCAAATCGGCACTCTTCATCTTGTGATAATTCATATCAGTTCCTTGTGCAGTGCAACTATCAATCGGGAATCTTACATCCGAATCCGATCTCTCAAATATCTTGCTCCTTGAGGGTTCCCCAGCAGCCGGCGTAGCTACACAACTTGGCACGCCGCTGTGGCCGCCGCTACGTACTCTACCTCGCACGTAGATAGCGCCACCACCTTTTGCTTTAGCGATAGCCATGAAATTGGGGCCGACCCGAGGAAGACGAGCACGCCAGAGGTGCTTCGTCGCCCGTTGATGTCTCCTGCCATGTCTGCATCGCTGAACACAGTGAGCTGCAGCCTACTTCCGCCGGTCCTTGGGAAGATGATCCCATGATCCACAGTCCCCTTGACGTAGCGCAGTAGCCGTTTCACCGTAGCCCAGTGATCCTCTCTGGGATCCTCCATGAACCGACTGACGTAGCCCACGGCGAACGCAATGTTCGGCCTCGTGTGGACTAGGTAGCGTAGACCGTCGACGATGCTCCGGTAGAGTGTTGCATCCACCTTCGCCGCGGTACTGGCCTTTGTCAGTTTCAGTCGCTCCTCCATCGGAGTCACGCATGGCTTGCACCCAGCCATGTCGCTCCTCTCCAACAGCTTGGAGGCATACGCGCTCTGACCGAGCGTGAGTTCCTCCTTCCCCTGTCTCACCTCGATGTTGAGGTAGTAGGAGAGTGCGCCGAGATCGCTCATTTGAAAAAGAGTTGCCATCTCGCGCTTGAAGCTGTTGATATCCTCTGTGCGTGCGCCGATGACGATTAAGTCATCCACATACACGCCCACGACGATCTCCTCCTTCCCCCGTCGCCGCGTGTAGAGCGCGTGCTCGGTTGCGCACCTTTGAAACCCAAGTTCGCCCAGTGTGGCGTCAAGCTTGGCGTTCCATGCTCGAGGGGCCTGCCGTAGCCCGTAGAGCGCCTTGCGCAGTCGGAGCACCCTGTGCTCCTCTCCCTTGACGGTGAAACCTGGAGGTTGCCTGACGAAGACCGTTTCCGCCAGCTCGCCGTTGAGGAAGGCTGATTTAACGTCCAAGTGATGGACGCGCCAGTCCTTTGCTGCTGCCAAAGCAAGTAGCAAACGGATCGACTCCATGTGCGCTACTGGCGCAAAGACCTCCTCGAAGTCTATGTCCTCGCGCTGAACAAAGCCTCGGGTGACGAGGCACGCCTTGTGCTTGACAATGGCGTCGAGCTTGTCCCGCTTGACCTTGTACACCCACTTCAGGCTGATCGGGCGGCATCCTTGAGGTGGATCGACGAGCTGCCAAGTCTCGTTTTCCTTGATCGCCTTCATCTCCTCCAGCATCGCCCGTCGCCAGTTTCCATTGCGCTTAGCAAGCGCGAACGTGGGTGGTTCCTCAGCACCGACGAGTAGCAGCTCTGCGTCATTGAGCAGCCCACCCGCCAGACTTGAGGGACCTGTGCCGTCGACGATGTCGTCCAGCCTGCGGAACCGCACCTCCTCACCTTTGTGGAAGGCATCCACGAACTCAGTGATGTTACTTGGAGGTGAGGCGAACTCGATCGGCGTCGATGGAGTTCCCTGTTCCGCCAGAGTGCTTGGCATAGCACCTTGAGTGCTCGGCACCCTGGTTGCAGTGCTCGGCACTACTTCTGGACAGCTCATCATAACTCCTGCAGTGTTCGGCCACACTGTAGTAGTGCCCTGCCTCAGTCTTGGAGTGGTCGACACCACTGTAAGACGTCTTGGCTCCGCCACGGGAGTGCTCGGCACCCGTCCTGGAGTGGTTGCCACTACTGCAGAACCTTCCGGCACCACTCCTGGCGTGCTCGGCATTCCTCTAGAAGTGCTCGGCACTCCTCCCGGAGTGCTCGGCATCCCTCCCGAAGTGCTCGGCACTGCCTCAGGAGTGCTCGGCTCTACCGTCAGAGTGCTCGACACTCCTCCCGGAGTGCTCGGCACCTCTTCCCCAGCGTTTCCACCGCCATGGATGACCAAGTGTTCGATGACGAAGGTGTTGGTGAAGCTACCAGCTTCCTCCGTGCTCGGACTGCTCCAGTCCCAAGCCGCTTCCTTGTCGAACACGACATCGCGCGAGACAAGCACCTTGTCTCCGCGTGGGTCGTAGAACCGGTACGCCTTGGTACCCTCTGCGTAGCCCAGGAACACCATGGGTGTGCTCCTGTCTTCTAGCTTGGTGAGGTTCGGCTTTGTCTTCCTGACGTGGCCGATGCAGCTGAATGTCCGGAGGAAGGACACGCTCAGCTTGCGTCCATACCAAGCTTCAAACGGTGTCTTGCCCGTTAGGGCTTTGGTCGGAGATCAGTTGAGGATGAACACCGCCGTTGTCACTGCCTCACCCCAGAACCTTACCGGCATGCCTTTGGCCTTCATCATGGATCGGGCCATGCCGGCCACCGTCTGGTTTCGTCTCTCCACCACGCCATTCTTTTGTGGCGAGTATGGCGCGGTGTGGTGCTGCCCCACACCCTGATCCACGCAATACGCAACAAACTCCATCAAAGTGAATTCGCCGCCGCGATCAGTTCTCAGCACGCGGAGCTTCTTGCCGCTCTCGGCCTCCGCACGCGTCTTGAACTTCTTGATCGCCGTCGTCGCTTCATCCTTGCTCGTCAGGAGTGCAGCCACATGTAGCGATTGCAATCGTCCACGAGCAGGAGGAAGTACCGCCGACCACCGTTTGTAGCAGGCGTGATCGGCCCACAGAGGTCGCCGTGAACGAGCTCAAGAGCGTCCTTCGCGCGAAACTTGGCCGCCTTTGGGAAAGGTAGCCTCCTCTGCTTCCCGGCCAGGCAGCTGTTACACAGCTCGCCTCCGTGCTTGATGTGTGGTAGCCCTTGGACCATCTTCTCCAGCCGACCAAGCGCGTCGAAGCTAAGATGTTCGAACCGGGAATGCCACATCCACGGTTCCTCAGAGTGCCTTTTCGCCAGGCACATCGGCTGCTCTACCTTCAGGTCGAGTAGGTACAACCGGTTTATGGACCTCTTCACCTTGGCAAGAAGTCGCTGCTCCTGGTCCCTGATCCTAAGGACTCCGTCCTTGATCAGTACCTCGTTACTGCGCTCATCTAGCTGACCAATGCTGATGATGCTAGAACGCAGCTGCGGGATGTAATATACATCCGTTAGCGCGCGGTGCTCCTCGTTCTGGCATCTGAAGATAATGGTGCCGCGCCAGGTGAGACTGAGCCTTCTTTTCCTGCTTGCGGTTGGGGCACTCCCGTGCCCAATGACCCATCTTCCGGCAACGCCGGCAGGCGTTGGGGTCGACCTGTTTCTTCTCCGAAGAAGCCGTACCGCGGCGCTTGCCATCGCCACCGCGGCTGGAGGAGGCTGCCTTCCCAGAGTTCCTTCGAGCAGCCCACTCCTCTTTTGTCAGCAGGAGTTTCCCGCTGTCCTTCGTTGCTGTCGCCTGCTCTAGGCGCTCGTCCACCGCCCACAGATGGCTTGTCACATCCTCAATGGTGAGGGTGGACAAGTCCAGCATCGTCTCTATGGAGAGAGAGCGATCTGGATGTACTTTGATGGCACGGAGTGGAGGTACTTGGAGACCGCCTCCTCTTCGTCAATGGTGACGCCGTGGTTCTTCAGCTTGCTGATGAGCGTCTGCAGGCGAAGGGAGAAGTCCTCCACCGTTTTACCATCCTTGAACTTGAGGTTGGCGTACTCCTGCTTTAGAAGTTGGGCCGTTGCCTTCTTTGCGCGGTCGGAACCGACACGCATCACCGCAATAGCCTCCCACGCCTCCTTAGCCAAGCTCTTCGCCCCCAACGGCTCCCTGTACTTTGCCGATACAGCAGCGAGGATAGCCTCCAGCGCTGACATGTCATCTTCTTCATTGTCGGTGCCCTTGTCAACAGCATTCTAGAGCCGTCGGGCTCTGAGCTTGACCTTCATGGTCACCGACCACTCTCCATAGTTGGTGCGAGTCAGCGTTGACCAACTGGTGCCGCTGACCTCCCGCACCGTGTGAACAACGACCTCCGGTTGTGGCTTGGCAGCCACAACAGTGCCACTGCTGTCGCCCATCTCCGAACCGCCCCTCATCGTCAGCGATTAGTCTGGCGACGGCGCTTGTACGGATCTGATACCACTTGTTGGCCCATAGGATCACCGACTCAGGTAAGAGAACCACTCATCAGTCTTGCCGAGCACCCACTAGTGTTGCCGAGCACCCACTAGCCATGCCGACCACGAACAAGCGTTGTCCGTCTCCACACACTATGGCTTGAGTTAGAAGAAGGGAGAACAGAGCATGCACGCACAATACAAGACACCAGCGTTGGCTAAAGCCCTGTCTGTGAGATGGCAAATCTGAGTTCTCTTTACTAAGTTGCCGTGGTAGTCTATTTATACAACTCTATCCATCTAGTTCTAATACAGCGCACATGCTGTAACAGTAACTAGATAACATACATGGCTGACTCTTCGCTGGCCACTGCATGTGCCTACAGTGTTGTAGGTGAGCAGTTCGGCGCCTGCACCAGCATCTGCTACAGTATCACAGCAGGGGGCCTTTTCGGCGCCACCTTTCCCTTGTTGTGTTCACACAAGGTAGCAGTAGATTATCTAACACTCCCGGCCATTACCCCCGAAGTGTTCATGCTCATGCAAGATTTCGTTGAAGTCACCAGCACAAAGCCAAGGAAGATCAGTCTCGTTACGAAGGAACCGTAGCATCCGCCAAGATTCTTTCCTACAGGTACGAGAAGGATCTCCATAGAAACCTGTGAAGCGCCAGACTCGCGCATCCACACTAGCCTCGATCACCTAGGCATCAATGTGGTATTTAGAGTAGGACTTGACATCCAGCGTGACATCCGACCTCCACATCATCACTAGACCACCACTCAGACCCGAACAAGCCACACCCAGCGCATTCTGGAATCCCAGCCTTCTTCTCAAGTCTTGGGATCGTTGGGCACTCATCTTCGTCTCCGACAGAAAGAGCACCAAGGGCTTATATAAATCCATGAGCTCGTGGATTTCTCGAACCGCCCGCAGCCTCGATAGTTCAGACATAGGAGACTCATTGCGTCCGGCGGGGGTCACCGCCCGTGATCGCCACCGATCTCAAATGTTTTTTTTTCACCTTCTGCTTCTTCTGTTCCTCAAGGTCTCTCCCAGCTTGGTTTGAGGAGGAACCAAGCTGAGCTATACGGTTAGTGACAAGGCCCGCGTGGGCACCATTGGTGCCTCCAAAGCCGGCAAATTGAGGTCAGGGGTGCTGTCACAAGGCTTCCTCTTTTTCCTGCTGTTCGCCTGAAAGAGGCCCCTCAGTTCCAGCCCTCCCGTTCCCTTCTTCCCAGAGGCATCCACCCCTTTTCCTTTCAGCGGTGAAATGGCATCATCATCTTCCTCCCCTGCCATCCTCGAGGCGCCATTAGACGAGCGCTTATCCGAGGAGTTTCGAGACGACGTTGTCCTTCTCGTCCCCATAGAGCTTCCAAAGGACTCCTTCGCCGCCTGTCCAAAGCTCAGCATCTTCTTCTTTCGATCGTCCGGTGTTCGCAGCCGGACATCGTACGAAAGTTTTCCCAGTGCATTCCTTGGGGCCGGTGTTGGACACTCGATCTCAGTATGCCCCATGATGCCGCACGAGAAACAATAGAAGGGCAGCTGCTCAAACTGTATCTCAAACCACTGAGGCTTGGACGTCTTGTCGGGTTTAAGCATCTGAAAGGTCCTAATGGCTAGAGGGGGGGGGGTGAATAGCCTAATAAAAATTTCTACAACAACACTTAACAAAATGGCTAGACAATTATGAGGCGAAGCAAGGGTTGCGCTAGCCTACTCAAAATGCAAGTCACCTACCATAATTCTAGTTTAGATAGTATCTATTAACACAATAGCTATGACACTACCCTATGTTAGTGTGCTCTCAAAGGCTAACTAAAGAGCCACACCAAGCAAGCAAGCTCTCACAACTAACTACACTAAAGAGCTTGACAACTAGTTTGCGATAATGTAAAGAGAGTGATCAAGAAAGTTATACCGCCGTGTAGATGAAGGAACCAATCAATCACAAGAGTGAATAACAATGAAGACCAATCACCTCAGAATCAATGGATGAACACAATGATTTTTTACCGAGGTTCACTTGCTTGCCGACAAGCTACTCCTCATTGTGGCGATTCACTCACTTGGAGGTTTACGCGCTAATTGGCATCACACGCCAAACCCTCAATAGGGTGCCGCACAACCAACACAAGATGAGGATCACACAAGCCACGAGCAATCCACTAGAGTACCTTTTGGCTCTTCGTCGGGGAAAGGTCAAGAACCCCTCACAATCACCACGATCGGAGCCGGAGACAATCACCACCCTCCGCTCAACGATCCTCGCTGCTTCAAGCCGTCTAGGTGGCGGCAACCACCAAGAGTAACAAGCGAATCTCGCAGCGAAACACGAACACCAAGTGCCTCTAGATGCAAACACTCAAGCAATGCACTTGGATTCTCTCCCAATCTCACAAAGATGATGAATCAATGATGGAGATGAGTGGGAGGGCTTTGGTTAAGCTTACAAGATTGCTATGCCAATGCAAATGGCCAAGAGAATGAGCTTGAACCGGCCATGGGGCTTAAATAGAAGCCCCTATAAAATAGAGTCGTTGTACCCCTTCACTGGGCACTGATCGGGGTGATCGGACGCTCCGGTCACACTGACCGAACTCTGGACCCAGCGTCCAGTCGTCCGATGTCAGCCACGTGTCACACTGCGTTCAACAGGAGTCGTCTGATCTCAACGGTCATCAGTTGACCGGACGCTCCGCTACAACTGACCGGACTCTGAGCCTCTAGTGTCCGGTCGTTTTCAGTAAGGTTCCAGAAACGATATTTCACGACCGGACGCGTTCGGTCAAGCTTGACCAGACACAACCAACGTCCGATCACTTGTTGACTTCTTACTGTGCTGTCTGACAACATGATCGGACACATCCTTCTAGCGTCTGGTGGCTAAGTAACCCAGCGTCCGGCCAGGAACCAACGCTGGAGTCTTCACTGCTACACATGACCGGACGCGCTGGTTCCCCAGAGGCCAGCGTCCGGTCACTGTATAACCAGCGACACTTACTCCTTTTCACTTCTATCTTCTTCACCCTTGCTCAAATGTGCCAACCACCAAGTGTATCACCTTGTGCACATGTGTTAGCATATTTTCACAAACATTTTCAAGGGTGTTAGCATTCCACTAGATCCTTAATGCATATGCAATGAGTTAGAGCATCTAGTGGCACTTTGATAACCGCATTCCGATACGAGTTTCATCCCTCTTAATAGTACGGCTATCGAACCTAAATGTGATCACACTCTCTAAGTGTCTTGATCACCAAAACAAAATAGCTTCTACAAATTATACATTTGCGAGCTTTTTATTTTTCTCTTTCTTCTTTCCAAGTCAAAGCACTTGATCATTACCATACCATCATCATCATCATGCTATGATCTTCATTTGCTTCACCACTTGGAGTGTGCTACATATCTCATGATCACTTGATAAACTAGGTTAGCACTTAGGGTTTCATCAATTCACCAAAACCAAACTAGAGCTTTCAATCTCTAAAATTAATTGTGGAATTAACCATGTTAAGTGAGGATCATTTTCTCATCTTTGGTTCAATCTAGAGCACATGCAAAAGATATTTAACTCGGTTTGATCCAAGGGCAACCTTCTTCACACCTCATTGCAAGGGTTATCTTGACCATGTTGAGTTAAACACTTATAGTTCATTTTCTAGATTAAACACTAGGTTCACAAGCCTATAAACATGTCATATGCTACCACTAGATCATTTGAAGCATAGAAGCAATAGTGGTACCATACAAGCATCAAATTCATTTAATTTGTCATGAATGAGCCTAAGACATGTGAGGAATGAGTAGATACACTAAACAAGTCCTTAGCAAAGGATGAATGACATGTCAATCAATTTTACCTTACTTTGCTTAAAGGAGAGGCATGTCACATATATGGGGGTGCATCAACACATATTTGAGAAGTCAAGTATGTTCAATTCATTCCTTAGCTTGCAAAACCTCTTCTCATCAAGTGGCTTGGTGAATATATCGGTGAGTTGATCTTCGGTGCCCACTCTCAATACAAACATTCCTTTTTTGTTGGTGATCTCTTATGAAATGGTGGCAGACATCTATGTGCTTTGTTCTTGAATGTTGAACCGGGTTGTTGGTGAGCTTCACGGCACTCTTATTGTCACATAGCAATGACACTTGTTTGAACTTGATTCTAAAGTCACTCAAAGTAGCCTTCATTCAAAGTAATTGAGCACAACAACTACTGATCGAAATGTACTCCGCTTTGGCGGTTAAAAGTGCTACACTATTTTGCATCTTTTACGACTAAGACACAATTGATCATCCCAATAGTTGACATGTGCATGATATGCTCTTTCTTTTAATTTTGCATCTCGCATAATCGGAGTCTGAATATCCAATCAACTCAAATCTTGCTCTTTTGGGATACCATAATCCAACATTTTATGTATGCTTCAAGTACCTCAATATTCACTTGGTTGCCTTCAAATGACTTTATCTTGGTGAGGCTTAAAATCTAGCACACATGCGTACACTAAACATCACATTCGGCCTTGATGCGGTCACATAGAGTAGGCTTCTAATCATAGACCGATACATCTTTTGATCCACCACGTTGTCACTAGCATCACTATCCAAGTTTTCATTTGTCCCCATTGGTGTACTAATAGCTTTGCTCTTATCCATGCCAAACTTCTTGAGCATGTATTTGATGTACTTGCCTTGACTTACAAATGTGCCATTCTTCATTTGCTTAATTTGAAGACCAAGGAAGTAACTAAGCTCTCCAATCATAGACATCTCAAACTCACTTGTCATCATCTTTTCAAACTCCCCACAATAATCTTGATTGGTTGATCTAAATATGATATCATCAACATAGATTTGCAACATAAATAAGTCCTTTTCAATCTTTTGGTGAAGAGAGTGGTGTCAAGCTTGTCCATAATGAATCCCTTAGAGAGTAGGAAGTCGCTCAATCTCTCATATCATGCTCTTGGTGCTTGCTTCAAGCCATACAAAGCCTTTCTCAACTTTTAGACATGGTTGAGTTGCCTCTCATCTTCAAAATCGGGAGGTTGCTCAACATATATAAGCTCATTGATGTACTCATTGAGAAATTCACTCTTCACATCTATTTGGTGCAACTTGATGTTGTGGGCACAAGCAAAGGCTAACAAGATCATAATTGCTTCCAATCTTGAAACCGGGGCATATGTTTCTTTAAAGTCAAGACCTTCAATTTGAGTGTAACCTTAGGCGACTAATCTTGCTTTATTCCTTACAACTATCCTATCTTTATCTTACTTGTTTCGAAAGACTCACTTTGTTCTAATCACATTATGATCCTTAGGTCTCTCAACTAACTCCCAAACTTGATTTTTTGTGAAGTTATTTAGCTCTTCATGCATAGCATTCAACCAATCAACATCCTTCAAAGCTTCATTTATCTTCTTCGGTTCAATGGATGACACAAATGAGAAATGCTCACAAAATGATGCCAATCTTGATCTTGTTTGTACACCTCTTGAGATATATCCAATTATATAGTCCAAAGGATGATCTCTTGCAACATTGGTTGGTTCAAGCACTTGATTGCTCATGTCGCAGAACCGACCAATTTATAAGAGCACAAGTACAATGGCGTCCCGCAAGCGGTAGCACTATCATACTTGAGCCCATATAAACCCGGTAGTCCGTCGAGTACCACGACGGGTCTCGATAAACGATCCACATACAACCAAGATCGTACATGATTCAACATACATGTCACATATTACATAAAGTTCACAGATACAGTACCTTCATCAGAGTACGAAATAAAGTTATTACAAACCAAGTTTGATAGATAGTAGCGGAAGCAAAGTAAAGTTTGAAAGTAACATTTGCCAACATAGTTCAAATACAGTGCCAACACATGATCACAATCCACAAAAGCATAATAGGGGGATTATTAAAGATGCCTGCCCAAGGCTCACTCCTCATCCACGGTGGGATAGAAGCAATTCTTGCAATAGCCGTGATAGACGGTACCATCTGCAACAATGGGAATAAAACCCTAAGTACGAGAAGGTACTCAGATAGACTTATCCGTCATAAAGCAGAAATAAATTGACTCCAAGGATTATGCAAGGCTTTATAAGTGGAGGTGGCTTGACAACATTTTGCATAAAAAGCGATTGACTCAATTATACAATTATACTTTAGACATCAAGTTAATTATAGCTATTCATCTCTAGATTAACAACTATCCTATGCCAAACATATGGTATATCATTTAAGAGCATACAATAGTAATCATAGCCGGTGTAGTAATTCCATCTTTATCCGAACCATCACATTCTATAATACAATTACTACGAGGTTGGAGCTAGCCAAGTTTCTCACTATCCGGGAGAGACGGCGGTTCGAATCGATTTCAACCAGCTGAGAATTTATTCCTAACACAAACCTGGGTTTACCAGCCACGGTAGCCTTAGGTCACCTTTGGTATAACTCAGGTACACATTTTGCGGGTTCGCTCAGCGCCGCACAATCAGGGACAACCAGCTACCAGGACGATTAGGACTACCCTATCCTTGGGCTCACACCTGGCTCCTCGCACATCCTTACTATCATCCAGAGTGTGCACTTTGATAGAGCAGGGTCTGGCCTGAGTTGAGCTACTCGGCTTCACGGTCAGAACGAGTTATCGGGCTAGCTAAGTGATAGGCATGCGTTCAATCTTGTCAAAAGGTCCAACAACGGTACGGACCTTAATCGGCACAGACGAAATCACATGAGTCAACCCACACATAGACTTCATCCGGCCTCCATTTACATTACCCCATGTTTATTTTTCACGATAGCAAATATAGCCAACTGTGCTTCGGTATTCACCTATATCTCGTAGGTGATAGGAAATCACCCGACTTCTATCGGTCTAAGCATGGCTAAGCATATATTTGATCCTGGACCTACACAGGGTTAAAGGCGTATATATCTGGACAAGGTAGTTCCATGCATCAAGTGTTTCTAGTCAACTCTTATAACCTAATGCATCAATCATAAATTACTCAAGTAATATTTTGTAGAACACTGGGAGACTTAGAATGCTCCGGGGCTTGCCTTTGAGAAAAGAGATGGGGTGGTGATCAGGGCACTCAGGGAGCTCTTCTAGAGTCTGCTCCTCTTTTTCTGGAGCTATGACTTGAGGAGTCTCCTGCTGATCCCCTTCCTCTTCTTTGTTGAATTCCAACAACATTATCTCCTCGGTCGATCCTATATGCATGATCATGGAATAAGATATTGCGAATGCATGTATGACGACACGTATAATATGATAAGAAGTGATGAATGCATCCTTGTAAGTATTTTCAACAGCATGGTGTCAAAGTAATAACAAGTGCATCCTATTCTACTGAGTAGGTGCATATCTCTTCTCTATTACTTAAGCAAACATTTATACAATTCATTTACTAAACCATAAAACAGTAACTACTTGTTTTAACCATAACTGGAGTTATATACATCGAAATCATATGGTTGTAGACATTCTAGAAAGATTATGGAATTGTCTACAACTTTCTTTTAATACTCTTAAGGTGATTCAGCAATTATCTAGGTCCAACAATTCACTCAAACAAATCTGTCTAGAAAGTAAATAATTAGGGAAGCATACTTCTAACAGTCAAAACTCTTAAACCCTAAGGCCTATGACCATGAAAATTTAACACAAGGTATATTAGTAAGTTATCTACAACTTTGTTATTAATAAATTTTACATAAAAGATCATTATCAACATGAAATCATCCACACAACCGAAACTATACATGCAACCGTCTATTTGAATTACAAAGCAACAATTAATTAGTTGCATACAACCAATTGCTTTTAAGCTTTACTATTGACATCCATAGTTCATATGCATCACAAGCACCATAGAAAGCATCATGGTCAATCACAATTTAATTACTTAAATGCCTTTATTAATTTAATTAAATAATTAGGGGAAATAACAAACATACACCAAATGTGCATAATAAATTTTCATAAAATTACAGTAGCTTCTTAGTGCTCACAATAGACTACGATAAAAATTTCATACCATTTGGACATGTATCGCATCCTCTATAAAAATAACAAGCTAGCAATGCCTATTTTAGTGAAAATAGTAAACCCTATAGAAAAGTATCAAACAACAGATTATATATTTTTCCTAGCTTCATACTAGTGCCATACTACTGTACAAAAAGTTGCATATTAATATGTTACATATTTTTATCCCTACAATTTTTCTTAGAAAATGCCATTTATTAATAGATAAATAGAAATATCATATTTCAATCAAGTTTACTCCAAGCTTAATATTTTTTCTAGCTAGAGCATGTCAACATAAGACTAACAAAATTTGAATCACAATTTTATCACATTTCTAGCTCAAGATATATAATTTACAAGGTTGTAAACATTCAAAAAGCATTTATTTAAATACATTTTAATCACCAATAAAAATACTAGAACTGTACATCTCATTTTTATAAAATACTATACTTCCTAAGGAACACAACAAAATTTGGTGCTAAAAAAATGGACATCTAGAACTCAACTTATGATTTTTCAAAGTTGGTACAAAAATATGTGAAAGAAATAACAGAAACACTACATAGCAGTCGCTGACAGAGGGGACCCACGAGTCAGCGGGGTCATTAGTCAGTGTCTGAAAATAGAGCACGGCGGCCGGCCGGTGTTATCTCGCTGACGGCGAGGTCTCCGGTGAAACCAAACACACCAACATGATCTACACATCAAATCACATCGATTGACCTAGGTGGTGGAGGTGCGGACGCACAGGAGCCACCTCGTCACCGGCCATGGCGGCACGGCGCTGTGGTACACCGGCCGTTACAGGCCACGACGAAGCCAGGTGAGGAGCGCACGAGCTTCGCGGTGACGAAGCGGATCTAACGAGGCGACCTAGGCTAGGCGGGATGCTTCGACGAGGCTCGTCTGCGTGCGTTGTGGCACGGCGGTGAGAGCACGGCGACGCTACACGGCGACGCTACACGTCGTGTTCCGCGCCGGTGAGACATCCAAATGGGGTAACGTCATGCTACTAGCTAGTCTACACCCTAACCAAGCTCTAACGCTAAGAATCGACAGCAATGCACATGCGAGCCAATCAGCGACGAGCTCACTGTGGAGGCGGCCATGGGAGCCGAGCTCTCCGGCGAGGACGGGAATGGCGATTTTGCCCTCACCGTAGCTTGTCTGGCGCTGCAACCAAGTCGAGGAGGTAGAGGGGAATGCTCTACCAGTCGAGGAGATGGAGGCGGCAATGGCGTAGTGGAGCGGGTGCTAGGCGACGACGGAGTGGTGCGGGTGCTCGGCGGTGCTCGGTGGTTCCGTGGCGAGCGTGGGAGAAGGCAGTGGAGAGGGAGAAAGTGGGCGTGTGAGTGCGAGAGAGCGTGTGGCTTCGCAGATAACGGGCGCCAGCGCGCCACGGCGAGGGCCCGATGTCGGCCAGTGGCGGCCAGCTTCTGTCCGCGGTTGCCACGACGGCGCGACGAGGCTTGGCCATCAGAGCCTGAATTAGCGACTGACAGAGCAATTTGAAGACGCTAAATCTCTCGATCCACGGCGAATCAGTGAATGGTGTTAAAACCAAAATTGTAGAGCTATGTACCAGCTATAAAACCTCTTTAGAAATCAAAGCCTAATTCTCAATGGTTAGGAAGAAAAATCAGCACAAAGTCGAGCTTGTCAAACTGTAAAACTCCAAATGCCTTAGCAAATTTTCTATGTTGAAAAACAATGAAATGTGGATTTTTGTGAGCTCAAAAAGACCAATTGAGTGCCTCTCACGTCATCTAGATTCTCATCTTCCTCTTGGGAACCATTTGTTTCATCAAATTCCATATCATAAATCTCCTCAAGAGTACCACTAGCCAAATTCCAAACTCTATAAGCCTTGCTAATAGTAGAGTAACCAAGCAAGAAACCTTCATCACATTTCTTCTCAAACTTGCTCAATCTAGTGTCTTTCTTCAATATATAGCATTTACAACCAAAAACCCAAAATATGCAATGTTGGGCTTTCTACCATTCAAGAGCTCATAAGGTGTCGTCTCCATCATGGTGTAACACCCTAAAATTTCCTCTTTTCGAAATAGATATAAATTAATTTAATTTTGTATTTTGTGCTCATGAAAACATAGGTAAATAATAATTTTTCATTAAATTAAAATTTATCATAAGGCTTAGCAACATTTTTATGCAAACATGCTGGTGCATTGGAATTATTGAAATGTGTGACTTTGTATAAAATTCAAATTTTCAAAAGGATTTAAATTTGAATTGAATTTGGTTTTGAAAATGTGTTAAAGAAAAAGAAAAAAAGGATTTCACTTCTCTCTCTCACTCTCTCTGGTTTTTGGGCTGCACCCTCTCTCCACCACAGCCTAATGTGCCCGCTGGCCTTTTTCCTCTCCCTGCGGCCCAACCCAAGTCGAGGCCCGCGCAATATTCCCCTCTCTCCCCTCTCCTCCTTTGCCTTGCGAGGTCCAACCAGGCCTAAGCCGCACGTACCGGCCCAGCTGCCCTGCACCGCGTCGCCCGCTCCCCTTCTCCTCTCCACTCTCACTAACCCCATGACCCCATGCTCTCTCTCTCTCTCGCTGACCACCGAGGCCCACTTGTCAGTGCCTTCTCCTTCCTCTGCCGTTGTCTTCCTCTCGTACACGCACTGGATTGCGCTGCCACCGACTCCGCAGCTGCCATGAGTCCACCTTGCCATGCGTTGCACGCCATAGCTGCCTCATAAAAGTTGAGCCCCGTGTCCGTTGCCTCCTACCGTGCCCTATCGCGAGCTGTTGCCTCGCCTCAAGCAGGGCCACCGCTACGAAACCCTAGCCATCGTCCACGGCTGCCGCCATCGTGCACCACGCCGCCTCCATCCTCTCCACGCCACCGAGGATTGTCGTGGTGAGTTCACATTGTTTTCCTCTTTCTCCCCGTGCTATTCCCGCAAGGAACCGTGGCCCATAGGCCGCATTCCAGGCTTCACCGACGAGCTTCGTCGCCGGCGATGGTAACCAGCCCGCCGGATTCCCTGTTTCGACGGCCACACTCTCTCTTTACCTTCCTCCTCTAATCCCCACCGTCCACTTTCGATCCGACGACCCAGATTCACCATACCGGTCGGCCAGTCACTTTTGCAAAAGAGCCCCTGCCCTTTTCTAGTATAGAACCCGCAGTCCAAAGCGTATTCACAGAATATGTTTTCCTTTTCAGAAAGCGTAGTTTCTTTCGGTTAGCTACAGAATACGTTTTCTCTTTCTGGAAAGCATAAATTCCCTCTATTAGATCCAAAATACGCTTTCTTCTTTTGAAAACGTAGTTTTTTTGGGTAGATCTAACATACGCTTTCATCTATTTACAGTTTTGCCACTATTTTTTTAGGCGATAATTTCTCCGTTTTAACTCTGTTTTGACCTGTTCAAGTTGTGTTAGATTCGTAATTGTGAAGTCTACATGTTTATCTTACTTTTGAAATTTGAGGTTAGATTAAATCTATTATTTTATTAAATGAAATCTTATTTAATTCATAACTTCCTCGTTATTGCTCCGATTAGAGTGCTTTTCGTGTCTGTGTGTTCGTAGCAACGTGTAGAACATCTTTAAAACCTTTTTACTTGCTTTTTATTATGTTTGGTGTACTGTTCTAATTTAGTCCTATTGTTTGCTTCATGTATTATTGCATGGATATTTGTGTGGTGCTTTATGATCATGTCCAGTCGGTGAGCTATACGTGGTGAATCAAGAAGCAGATCTTTGAAAATTTTGACTTGAAGAAGGATCTGAGTTTAAGGCAAGTATAGCATGGGATCATCCTTATTGTCCTATACACCTTTAATTATTTAATTCATGCTGCATGTGGTTACCTTGACTACCACTAGGGATTTCCTAGTACTCTGTTATCTTGTACATTGATTCCTATGGGTTTATGCATTGGATAGTATGATGCCAGTGCTCAACTGAAACCATGATCTTGTAACTTGACTAATGATATATGCAATAAACATTAAAAGATGCTTTTTAGGAACATGGAATCAGGGGGCTAGAGCATTGGGTTATTATTACGGTGTTCTAGATTTCTCTCCCTAAGGACTTATCTGTAAGTGATCATCCAGGACTTACAGTACAACTGTGAGGGCTACATGACTCTGGCTTTAATCAAGTATGAGGACCTTTTCTAGCTTGTTAGTGGTTACCTTTTTGGCGCAAGGACTTGTCGAGATGAGTATATGATAGCCTCTACTCTTATGTGTATAGCTGTGAAGGAATTGTGCCATTCGATAGGGGGGTTTCTATATCTACTTGCCAAGTGAATCTTAGTGGCCCTAACTTGTTAGACGAACCTTTGAAAGGCTTCATAGTGTGTCCTTCCTGCTCACCTTGGAAGTGTTTTGGAAGTAATTAACCCGACCATATTGGTATCATGACTCATAGTGAAAGTGTACAACCTCTGCAGAGTGTTAAACTATTATAATAGCCGTGGTCATGGTCACGAGTGGTCTTGGAACCCTTACGGAATAGATGATGAAAACTAATGATGCTGATGATAAAGCTGCTCACTAATGATTACTATTTATGTTATTTATTATTCATGTTTACCTAATCATGTGTTTATGTGGGCTTGTGAATAAACTTGTTGCCACCCATTTGCTAAAAGATGACTTATTAAAACATAATCACAGTTAAACCAGTGTCAGCCTTTTGAACCTCATGAACCCCATGTTATATTTGTTGAGTACGACATGTACTTACGCTTGTTTTACTTTTCAAATATTTGGATAAAAATCCCAGATGGGTACTAGGTTGTTAGAGTTTGGAGGAATTAGGCTTGTGATCAACCAGTCAGTTGTCCCTGTAGAATTAGAGTCTTCACCCGAAGATTGGAGTTATCTTTTCATTGTGTGCTATCTAAGGTTATATCTCTTGTAATAGTATGTTATATTAAGTATTGTCTTTTGATATTACCCCTTATTTAAAGCTATATGTGAGATTTGACTTCCTGGGCTGACATATGGTGCGTATCTGGTTTTGTTCTTAAAACGGGGTGCTATAGGTGTGTTGGTATTTCTTAACGCATACAGAAATACTCCACAAGCGCACGGAATTACCGTTGTAGCATTTCACTCGGGAGTATTCAGGATATCATATTTCCACGAGGAATGGAGGTGTAAGAGTCTCTTAAGCTAGTTCACCTAATGATAACAAGAAGGATAGCTCTGGTAGCAAGGTTTTCTAAGGATAGAGATCCTCAGCTAAGATAGCTTTGCCACTATATACTTACTTCGGGCACCGGAGCCGGCTTGTAGCCTACGTCGAACCCGGATGTGGGAGAGTACGAAGGATGGACAGGGCTGTCACCACCTGCCACCTACCCCTCAACCATAGGGAACAAGGCAAATGAAGATAGCCTCTAGCCTAGACACCATGTCTATGCTATCGACTACTACTCTAGCATTGATCAGAGTTATCCGTCTCTATTAGGGCCCTTTACTAGAGTATTCATCACAAGGACGAATGATGAACCCGCAAGTAAATAATGAACAAGACTAACTTAAAGTAGAACTCACCACCAAAGATAAACATGAACCTTATACTCTAAGTAGTATTCACAACATAGAGGTACAAGTGGAGAGGAGCTGACGATTCCTAGCATTCCTTCCGCTAAGTGCACAAGGGCCCCAAGTACACAAGTGGAGGTAGCCGACAACTTCGGTACTTCTCCACTCTTACTCACTCACTCCCTACACTAGAACTAGCTAGAGAACTAAGATATGAATGGAGCTCTTCTCTTCTTGTCACATTGTGACTCTCTTGTGTTGTGTTGTGGAAGCCCAAATGGTGTGTGTGAGAGAGGGGGCTACCCCTCTACTTATACAAGGCTCTAAGGCAGTGCTCTGGCTATTCTTGGTGTGAAGCCTCGGGCTGCACCGCCTAAGCATGGAGCGATGCCACCGCCTGTCGAAGGTGAGGCTGAGGAGCACCAGCAGGGGGCCGGCAGCCCCCTAGGACTGGCCGCCCCTTGACTGTGCCGCCTCGCCACAGCCTTCACGTGGTAGGCCATGGGCTAGACATGGTTCACTGCTCCATGGGGTTTTGCCCCGGTTGAATTAATTTGATGGGCGTCTCCCTTGTTCTTTTGCGCAAATCAGCGTCGGAAAGCGCCTTTCAGTGATTTATTCCATGTATTTGTGTTTGTGACCTGCAAAATAACGTTCTCCAAATACATGTGGAACTTGGTTAATAATAAATGCATACGTGATTAAGATTGCTAATTTCTCCCATTTTTATGTCTTAATTGGCGGTCGGATTTGGTCGTTAATAACCGCCAACAAGCTCCCCCACACTTAGTCCTTTTCTTGTCCTCGAGCAAAGTTTAGAGATAAAAGTAATCAAGAGCATAACATCCTAAGATATATGCCTTACATAAAAGTTATTCCAACACATTCTTTATACCAGTGGGATATGTGGCGTTAGCTAACATATTTCCTTGGGTTGTTGAAAAGTGGAATAGTCCTTGAAACAAAGTCATCTTTCCAATTTTACATCTTAGCAACTTGGAGTTTTGAAAGTTTTTTCTCAAGAAAAAGCATAGTTCACTTTATACTCCTCAAATGGAACTCTCAAATCACTCAATGCTGTATAAATCCTTACCAAGGCATAGCAATGTTTTGCTTTCTTTTGTTTTCTCCTACTTCTAAAAAGGTTTATGTGGAGCTTTAGGTAGGGATAAACAATATAGCATACTTGTATTGCATATGTTGTAAAGTCAAATCGAGGATCTAAGGAGAGGTGTCATACTCTTAGATCAAGATGTGTATGTGCGTGGAAAAAGGTAAACTAAAACTATACTCCTTTTGTAGATATGATCTCTCTTATAACTTATTATTTTGAAATATGGCTATCTTTCTTCTTTCCCTTTTTTCAATACATGAGCCTTCATGTGCTCAACATTTTTTTCTTTTGTACTTGGTTCTTCATGTGCCCATATTTTTTTTCTTTTTGCATAGCCCATGTCTCTTCTTCTAAACCACATATTTAGAGATGGATCATTATCTTTTTAGAACATAGAGTATTTGCCTAACAACATTTTTTGTCTACTCCTAGTGTAGGAGTAGAATTTTTTTAAGGAATCTAGATGAAAGCATGTTTGTGCGTACTCCTAGTGTAGGAGCAGCAAGTATATGTGGGTGTACGTAATCTTGATCTTGGGAGCATGATAAATCTCTCAACAAGTGTCAACAAGACTTGACCTAACTCAACACAATAACAAGCAGCTTATGTAGAAGGTTTAAAACTTGCAAGATGACATATTTAGCTTTGGTAGGAATTGCTCACCAATTGAGGAGTATGTAATACTATGGTTTTATATTTTATCAAAACAAATTCTCCAAGTACTTTGAACAGAAATCGTATGATTTCTAAGTCAAAACTATATCATACCTCACAACAACTTAGTTAACTTGATTGTCCTATTAGAATATTTTCCCACACGCATAAGTGTATGTATATGGAACAAACTTTATGCAAGCTTCTATCTTAAACATGTTATGAACATGTCACTTTGCAACATTTTAAGTGTGGTGACCAGGGGCATTGTTCATCAGGAGAAGATATTAGGGATAAATTGAGTTTAATTTTAGTGATCAAGATTTATATTCGTTCAAACTCAAAACTGGAGGGAGTTGAGGGTTGTGTTGCGCAAACCATCGTTGAAGAAGGAGCTAAGTCAGAGGTGGTTTGACCAAACCAAAGGTTCAGTCAACCCTCCTTGGAGCTATCTGCCTGTCCTTCTTGCTTGTTGGATCATTCGATGTTTGTGCAACTTGGTGGGAGGTTTCGAATGTGTGTTCATTATGCACAAGAGACCTTCCCACACTTATTCTTGTACCTATTTATTTAAACAAAAAGAAACAAAGGTGGAAACAAACAAAGGTTCTGCTGGTTTGAACACCGGGGAGCCTAAATCTTATTAATTTTATTATTTATTTATTTATTATTATTATTATTGTTATTTTAATTTGTTCACCTAACTTTCTACCATAACTCATACAAGGCTAAAGTAAAGTTGCAATTATTCCTAGCCTTGGTTTATCTCCATATTATATTACCTCCATTGTTTATGAAAGTAACTGCTCAAAGTTCATTAATCAAAATTCAACACCATGTCAAGTTTTGACTAAAGAAAGCTATTTTAACCTAAGCACCATGCTTAATTTAAAGAGCCTATGGATGTATCACATGTGAATACACCTAAATTAGAGCATACGACATAAACAAGAGAAGCATAAGTTTGTATGGTTTCTCTTATGGAGATAAAACATGAGTAAACGAGTTGGTGAACTTTTTATTTACCTTTGCATACCTGAGTGTTTTTACCGGCAACATGTGTGGATGGAAGCTTTGAGGCTATTGCAGTGGTGGCTTTATCGCTCATGGTCCATCTTAGACGAACAACAAGGCTAGGCCATACACACAAATAGTGTGCATAGACCCTAGGCCTTGGTTGTAGGAGCAAAGGTCTGAAAGAGGAGAATCCTCATTCTCTCTTTTTTTATGTATATCATTTTCACTCCCCTTTTTTTATATATATATCACTCGTGTTTTTTTACTTTTTTATAGCAAGATAGAGCTGACATCTTTTCTTTTTAACCAAGATGGCCTTTTGGTGAGAGTTTCACCATTCTCCCCCACACTTGGACTTTTGTGAAAGTCAAGTGTGTAGTGTTGGGGGTCTCCTTTTGAGTGTGTCGCATCACCAAAGGTTATCAAGGTATGTAGTCAATGCAACTCCCAAGATTTAGAGCATCGTATGTCCCATGTTTTTCTTGATCGTAACCTGTCATGGTTAGCAAACAAGAATACCCGTAGGTGCATACTCACTTAAAAACATGATCTTGCTATTATTGATAAGAAAAAGTTGTGTTTGTTTTTTTATGATAATCCGGGGTATCTCCCGGCAGTGCTTAGTTTATGGTCATAATCTTGACCGCTAAAGCTAGGATGGAGTTTATAGCTAGGAGCTATGATTGGCTTGATGGTGGTGGCTCTAAGAACACGTCCTAAAGAGCAGAATGATTTTTTTGGATGGTGGGGCTCCATGGTGAAAAATAATAGAAGGAATAACTTTTTTCTTTTTGAAAGGAAAGATAAAACACAAGGACACACGGGTGAACTAGGTTCGGAGATAACTACGACAACCATTCCACGGCAACGGCGCCAGAAATGCTTGTTGGTATTTTTTAACGCATACAGAAATAATCCTTAAGCGTAGGGAATTACCGTTGTAGCATTTCACCCGGGAGTATTCAGGGTATCATATTTCCATGAGGAAAGGAGGTTTAAGAGTCTCTTAAGCTAGTTCACCTAATGATAACAAGAAGAAGGATAGGTCGGATAGCGTGGCTTTATAAGGATAGAGATCCTAAGCTAAGATAGCTTTGCCACTATATACTTACTTTGGGCACCGGAGCGCACCTGGTCTGCCAGATGATACCAGCTTATAGCCTAAGTCAAACCCGAACATGGAGGAGTACGAAGGATGGACAGGGCTATCACTACCTATAGCCTACCCCTCAACCATAGGGAACAAGGCAAACGAAGATAGCATCTAGCCTAGACACCACGTCTACGCTATCGACTACTACTCTAGCATTGATTAGGGTTATCCATCTCTATCGGGGCCAAATGGTGTGTGTGAGAGGCGGGTACCCCTCCACTTATACAAGGCTCTAAGGCAGTGTTGTGGCTATTATTGGCACGAAGCCCATGGCTACACCGCCTTAGCATGGAGCCATGCCACCGCCTGTCGAAGGTGAGGCTAAGGAGCCTAGCAGGGGGTCGGCCGCCCCCTAGGACCGGCCGCCCCTTGACTGTGCCTTAGCGTGGCAGGCCATGGGCTATATATGGTTCACTGCTCCTTGGGGTTTTGCCTCGGTTGAATTAATTTGATGGGTGTCTCCCTTGTTCTTTTGCGTAAATCAACATCAGAAAGCGCCTTTCAGTGATTTATTCCATGTATTTGTATTTGTGACCTGCAAAATAATGTTCTCCAAATACATGTGGAACTTCGTTAATAGTAAATACATATGTCATTAAGATTGCTAATTTCTCCCATTTTTATGTCTTAATTGGCAGTCGGATTTGGTCGTTAAGGACTGCCAACAGGGTGACAATAGAGTCGGTTGCTATAGTAGCAAGCCGTGTTCATTGCTTCGGTCCAAAATGAATGACTCAACTCACTCAACATTGATCTTGCCATGTCAATCAAAGTTCTATTCTTTCTCTCAACTAGGCCATTTGATTGTGAAGTGTACTTGACCGAGATTTGATGCCTAATTCCAAACTCATCACAAAACTCATCAACTCTTGTGTTCTTGAACTCACTACCATTGTCACTTCTTACTTTCTTGATGGTTGTCTCAAACTCATTATGAATTCTCTTGATGAATGTCTTGAAGGTTGCAAATACATCACTCTTATCAACAAGAAAGAACACCCATGTATAACTAGTGAGATCATCCACAATCACAAATCCATATTTGTTTCTATGGCAGAACCATCCGAAATAACACACTTTTGGGGGCGCTCATCTTCCATTAGACACTAAGCACATCAAAAGTGAGCTATATCGGACAGTTCCATCGAGCACACCCCAAGGGAGAACTCAAAACAATCCACGTTTTACATCTAGAATCCAATAATAAGTACGAGCTTACAATACTTAGTCCATTTCATACAACAAGAGTTCTTGGAAATTATTTATTACAATACCAGAGTTTAGAGTTTGATAATTAAACAGTGGAATGAAAATAAACATCTAGCAAAAACGATATAAGAATCCGTCTATGCCCACTAGAAGAATCCTCCACATAAGAGCTACTCCTCAAGCTGCACCTGCAACAGGGGTAAAATAAACCCTGAGTACATAATGTACTCACAGGACTTACTCGACTAGTGAGAATAGTTTCCCGACTCTCAAGGATATGATAGGCAATATGGGTTTGTTGTTTTCTTTTTATTTGCGGAAAACATTACTAACAGTTCATCCTTACAGTCAAGTTTTATTAGCAGTCATGATTACTTCATGAACTAACCATTCTAGGTAAGCACATGTTCTACTTTCAAGTAAGGGTTGAGCAATCAGAATCATTTCACCATCTTTCATCTTCTAGTTCTTACTACGGTGCTAGACCATAGCTAAGTCTTACCGTCTCACAGAAACAGTGATTCGTGAACCAATGTATCATAGCTAGGTACCCCGAAACATACGCCCCATTTCTACCCTAGGTACAAACAAGACCAACCCATTCCACTCTTGTCACGGGGTCCAGGTCTGAAAGGTCCTAATGGCAAGAGGGGGTGAATAACATATTAAAAATTTCTACAACAACACTTAGCAAACCGGCTAGACAAATATAAGGTGAAACGATTGTTGTGCTAGCCTACTAAAAATGCAAGCCACCTACCAGAATTCTAGTTTCTATAGTCTCTATCCACACAATGGCTATGTCACTACCCTAAGTTAGTGTGCTCTCAAAGGCTAACTAAAGAGCCACACTAACAAAACTAACAAGCTCTCACGACTAGCTACACTAAAGAGCTTGACAACTAGTTTGTGGTAATATAAAGAGAGAGAGTAAGATGGTTATACCGCCTAGTCGAGAAATGAACTAATCAATCACAAAAATGAATACCAATGAAGACCAATCACCTCAGAATCAAATAATGACACAATGATTTTTTACCGAGGTTCACTTGCTTACTGTTAAGCTAGTCCTCGTTGTGGCAATTCACTTACTTGGAGGTTCACGCGCTAATTGGCATCACAAGCTAAACCCTCAATAGGGTGCCGCACAACCAACATAAGATGAGGATCACACAAGCCATGAGCAATTTACTAGAGTACCTTTTGACTCTCCGCTGAGGAAAGGTCAAGAAACCCTCACAATCACCATGATCGGAGCCGGAGACAATCACCAACCTTCGCTCGACGATCCTCGCTGCTCCAAGCCATCTAGGTGACGGCAACCACCAAGAGTAACAAGCCAAACCCGCAGCAAAACACGAATACCAAGTGCCTCTAGATGCAAACACTCAAGCAATGCACTTGGATTCTCTCCCAATCTTACATAGATGATGAATCAATGATGGAGATGAGTGGGAGGGCTTTGGCTAAGCTCTCAAGGTTGCTATGTCAATGCAAATGGCCAAGAGAGTGAGCTTAAGCCGGCCATGGGGCTTAAATAGAGAGCCCCCACAAATAGAGCCGTTGGCTCCTCTGTCCAGTGAAACATGGGCTGACCGGACGCAGGAACCCAACATTCGGTCGCTCGATGCTCGCCACGTGTCATCAGCCTCAAGTGTTGAGCGCCCAATCTTAACGGCTAGTTTGCTTCGTGCCACGTGTTAAGTTGCGATCGGACACACTGCACAAAGTGACCAGACCCTCCATCACTGGAGTTCGGTCGTTTCCAGTAAGGTACCAGAGCCGGGTTTTTTTGATCGGACGCGTCTAGTCCACCATGACCGGACGCGCTGGTGCGTCCGCTCCTCCTCCACTTCTCTATGCGCCGCCACATCAGCAGGACCGGATGCTGAATAGTGTTCAGCCAGAGTCCGATCACCTACGTCCGATCTCAGGTTGAGAGTAGCCCGAGCACACCACTGATTTTATAAATGAACGGACGCTGCTCCCCCGAGTTCGGTCGCCACGTGACCGGCGTCCGGTCACTGTTTTTCAGTGACTATCACCTCCTTCACTTCACCAACTTCTCCACCCTTGCTCAAATGCGTCGACCACCAAGTGTATCACCTTGTGCGCATGTGTTAGCATATTTTCACAAATGTTTTCAAGGGTGTTAGCAATCCACTAGATCCTAAATGTATAAGCAATGAGTTAGAGCATCTAGTGGCACTTTGATAACCGTATTTTGATACGAGTTTCACCCCCTCTTAATAGGACGGCTATCGATACTAAATGTAATCACACTCGCTAAGTGTCTCGATCACTAAACCGAAAAGCTCCTATCAATTTCACCTTTGTCTTCAGCTTTTTGTTTTTCTCTTTCTTCTTTTCTAAGTCCAAACACTTGATCATCACCATGGCATCACCATCATCATGATCTTCACCGTTGCTTCACCACTTTGAATAATGCTACCTATATCATGATCAGTTAGATGAACTAGGTTAGCACTTAGGGTTTAATCAATTCACCAAAACCAAACTAGAGTTTTCAATCTCCCCCTTTTTGGTAATTAATGACAACCCTTACACAAAGATATGAATTAAAATTTAATTGAATCCATGTTGCTTGTCCAAGCATATTTACCATGTGTAAAAAGATATGGGCAAGTTTCATGAACCCCGAATGGTAGCAATTGCTCTCCCTACATATGTTCTAAGAGTTTAGATTGTAGCTTACATATATGTTTAGATAGAAAATGTAGGAGTCAATGTCTACCAAATGATGCTAAGGTATAAGAGACAGACCTTTGAAGCATGATACCAATCGGAGTGCACCAATATACCATCCTTAGCACCATGAGTAACTAGACATCCATAAAAACTAGAATACCCCATGAGATCAATCATTAGAAGTAAGGGTCTAATTTTCATAATATGAGCATGAGTCTAGTTACTTAACCTTTGCATGCTTGTTTTTTATTTCATCATTCAAACCTACAACTAGCCTACACCACACAAGCATGGATATTGAAATTTAAAACTTATGCCATGCAAGCAAATATATGAAATGCACATTAAAATGCACTATACAAGTTCATAAGCTTGCTCTCTCTACTTGTGTGCTTAAAATTTTAATTGATCCCCTTCCTTTGTCATATCTCTCCCCTATGTCAAATTCTCCCCCTATCACTTATATATTTGTTTCTCTCCCCGTTTGTTGTCTTTTCACTAACTTTGTACACTATTTCTCTCCCTTTGTTATCAATGACCATAAAGGTTCAAAAATGTAGATAGGTTGAGATTATCAATGTCAATCAATGGGGTGATGACCATTTTTCCAAATTTAGTTCAATATAGAATACTTGCCAAAGATATTTAACTTAGTTTGATCCAAGGATAAGCTTCTTCACACCTCCAAATAAGGGTTATCTTGTATCATGTTGAGTTAAATATTTATAGCTCATTTTCTAGATCAAACACTAGGTTTACAAGCCCAAAAACATGTCATATGCTACCACTAGACTAAATTAAGCATAGAAGCAATAGTGGTACCATACAAACATTAAAATATTTTGATTTTCATGAATGAGCCTATTAAATGTGAAAGATGACTAGATGCACTAAACATGTCCTTAGTAAGGATGTATGCCATGCCAATCAACTTTTACCTTAGATTGCTTGAAGGAGAGGCATGTCATATAAGTGGGGGGTACATCAACACATATTTGAGAAATCTAATATGTTCAACTCATTCCTTAGCTTGCAAAACATTTTCTCATCTAATGGCTTGGTGAATATATTGGCAAGTTGATCTTCAATGCCTACACTCTCAATGCTAATGTCCCCTTTTAGTTGGTGATCTCATATGAAATAGTGGCCGACATCAATGTGCTTTGTTCTTGTATGTTGAACTGGATTGTTGGTTAACTTGATTCCAAAGTCACTCAAAGTGGCCTTCATCCAAAGTATTTGTGCACAACAACTACCGGCGGATATGTATTCAGCTTCGGCGGTTGATAATGCAACACTATTTTGCTTCTTTGATGACCATGAAACTAGTGATCTTCCCAACAATTGACATGTTCCCGAGGTGCTCTTCCTTTCAACCTTGCATCCCGCATAATCCGAGTCGGAGTATCCAACTAGCTCAAACTTTGCTCCTTTGGGATACCACAAACCAACATTTTGTGTATGCTTCAAGTACGTCAATATTCTCTTTATAGCCTTCAAATGACTTTCTCTTGGTGAGGCTTGAAATCTTGCACACATGCATACACTAAACATGACATCCAGCCTTGATGTGGTCACATAGAGTAGGCTTCTAATCATAGACCGATATAATTTTTGATCCACCATATTGTCACTTGCATCACTATCCAAATTGCCATTTGTCCCTAATGGTGTGTTAATGGCTTTGATGTACTTGCCTTGACTCACGAATGTACCATTCTTCAATTGCTTGATTTGAAGACCAATGAAGTAACTTAACTCTTCAATCATGGATATTTCAAACTCATTAGCCATTATCTTTCCAAATTCTTCACAAAAGTCTTGATTGGTTGATCCAAATATAATGTCATCAACATAGATTTGCAACACAAATAAATATTTGCCAATCTTCTTGGTGAAAAGAGTGATGTCAACCTTGCCCATCATAAACCCTTTAGAGAGTAGGAAGTCCCTCAATCTCTCATTCCATGCTCTAGGTGCTTATTTCAAGCCATACAATGCCTTCTTTAACTTATACACATGGTCAGGCTTCTTGTCATCTTCAAAATTGGGAGGTTGCTCAACTTATACTTCTTCATTGATGTAACCATTGAGAAATACACTCTTAACATCCATTTGATAGAGCTTGATATTGTGGGCACAAGCATAGGCTAGTAAGATTCTAATTGCTTCTAATCTAGCAACCAGGGTATATGTTTCTCCAAAGTCAAGACCTTCAACTTATGAATATTCTTGTGCTACTATTCTTGCTTTGTTCCTTACTACTATCCTATCTTGATCTTGCTTGTTTCTAAAGACCCATTTGGTTCGAATCACATTGTGTCCCTTTGGTCTCTCTACTAATTCTCATACTTGATTTCTTGTGAAGTTATTCAATTCTTCATGCATAGCATTCACCCAATCAACATCCTTCAATGCTTCATCTATCTTCTTTGGTTTAATGGATGACACAAATAAGAAATGCTCACAAAATGAAGCCAATCTTGATCTAGCTTGCACACCTCTTGAAATATCACCAATGATAGTGTCCAATGGATGATCCCTAGCAATATTGGTTGGTTGGAGTATTAGAACTTGATTGCTTGCATTTGCTTGATCATTGGATTGAGATGATGTGCTAGCCACTTGATTTTGTTTATTGTCATGAGAGCCATTTGTACTAGCTTATTTTGTATCATCTTGCAAATTTGTGTTAGAGAGCACTTGCACTTGATCATCTTCATCATCATTCATTTGCCTAGGTTTCAATTCACCAACATCCATGTTCTTCATGGCTTTTGAAAGTTGAATGCCTCTAACATCTTCCAAGTTCTTATTCTCATCTTGGGAACCCTTGGTTTCATCAAATTCAACATCATGAACTTCCTCAAGAGTACCACTATCCAAATTCCAAACTCTATATGCTTTACTAGTAGTTGAGTATCCAAGTAAGAATCCTTCATCATATTTTTTATCAAACTTACCCAGTCTAGTGCATTTCTTCAAGATATAGCATTTGCAACCAAAGACCCAAAAATATGCAATGTTGGGCTTTCTACCATTCTAGAGCTCATATGGTGTCTTCTCTTTTAATGGGTAGTAATAGAGGCGGTTGCTATAATAGCAAGCCGTGTTGATAGCTTTGGCCCAAAAAGATTGACTCACATTGTACTCATTAAGCTAGACCTTGCCATATCAATGAGTGTTCTATTCTTTCTCTCAATAAGGACATTTGATTGTGCAGTGTACTTGGTCGAGAATTGATGTCTAATTCCAAATTCATCACACAACTCATCAATTCTAGTGTTCTTGAACTCACTAACATTGTCACTTTTAACTCTCTTGATGGTTGTTTCAAACTCATTGTGAATGCCCTTGACAAATGATTTGAATGGGTGTTTCCAACTTATTTGCTGGCTTGACAAGAGCTACAAAGCTTATCCTTCTCAAACACAACATCTTTCAAGCCTCTAAACAAGTCATGCTTAACCAATCTATCCAATTATTTCATTCTAACATAACCAACCCATGCTGTGTGAACAAACATGTAGATAATTGAGCTTCACTAGCATTGAAATCAACCAAGTATAGATTCTCATATCTAAAGCCTTTGAAGATCAAGTTAGAGCTATCTACACTTATGATTTCTACATCATCTACCCCAAATATGCATTTGAATCTAAGATTACATGATTGAGCCATGGATAGCAAATTGTAGTTCAAGCTCTCAACAAGCAACACATTAAAAATGCTCATGTCATTGGATATTGCAATCTTTCCAAGCCCCTTGACCTTGCCTTTGCCATTGTCACCAAATGTAATACTATCACAACCATCATTGCCATTGGAGTTGATTGAGTTGAACATTTTTGCATCACCGGTCATATGTTGAGTGCACCTACTATCAAGAACCCAATGCCTTCCTTCGGCTTTATAATTGACCTACAAAAGAAGATCAATTCTTTTTAGATGCCCAAACTTGTTTGGGTCCTTGAAGGTTAGTGACCAAGTTCTTTGGCACCCAAATGGCTTTCTTCTTTGAGCCCATCCATTGTGTACCAATGAACTGAGCTTTCACACCATTTGTACCCATAGTAAGCACATAGAAAGAATTAATCTTAATTGAGGATACATTAGCTTGTGACTTCTTGTTAATGCACTTTTGCTCTACATGACCAACTTGCTTGTAACTAGTGCAAAACTGAGCATTGTTCTTCACAAAGCTAGTCTTACGAGGAGCAAAGGCCGCCTTGCCTTTCTTTGGGGTATAGCCCAATCCCTCTTTGTAGAGAGAAGCTCTTTGGCTACATAAGCACATAAGTAAGCGGTCCTCACCACCATAGGCTTTGCCTATGGCGCAAGTGAGCTCATTGACCTCCTTCTTGAGGGTTGCATTCTCAACCATTAGTGAGGCATCACAAGTGAAACCATCACTACTAGATGAGGTAGAAGTATATGTACTACAAGAAAGGTTAGTGGGAGCAACAATGATAGGCTTATAGAATGATTCATCAATTATATCACAAGTTAAGCCTTTGTCATATGTTACAACGTGCTTCTCATTTTGCTCATTAAGTAAAGAGGAATGAGATTTTTCAAGCTTCTCATGAGCCTTGCCAACCTTCTCATGGGTTTCCTTTAGCCTCTCATGAGATGCATTGAGCTCACCAAAGGCTTACTTAAGGGCTTTTAGTTCCTTACGCAAGTTTTTACATTCCCTTCTCTTAATGTCAAAGTGTTCTTTAGCATCATCTAGCATGTCAAGTAGTTCATCCTTAGTTGGTTCATCATCATCACTATCACTTTCATTTTCATTTTTATTTTCATTATCATGTTCCTCATCACTTCCATCATCACAAGTTTGCACCTTAGTGGCCTTAGCCATGAAGCATGATGGAGTGTCGAAGAGAGAAGGCTTCTCTTTGATAGCAATGCTTGCAAGATCCTTCTTCTTGGTGGTCTTGTCATCATCACTATCATCATCATCACTTGAGGAAGCATCACTATCCCTAGTGACCACATATAAACCACCCTTCTTCTTCTTCTTGATGGTCATCTTGTCTTTCTTCTCTTTCTTTTCCTTCTTGTCCTTCCTGCTTTTCTTGTTGTCATCATCATTGTCGCTATTGTATGGGTATTGAGCAACAAGATGATCCTTGCTTCCACAATTGAAGCACCTTCTTAACTCTTCCTTGTTCTTAGATGAAGACTTTTTTCTTCTAGCACGGTAGCTCTTCTTCATCATGAACTTGCCAAATCTCTTGACAAAGAGAGCCATCATCTCATCATCCATCTCATCAAAGCTCAAGTCTTCATCTTCACTCGATGATTCTTGCTTTGCCTTGCCCTTGGATGATGTGACCTTGAACGCCACACTCTTCTTCTTGTCATCTTTCTTCTCCCTCTTTTCTTCCTTCTCATCATCATCTCTATAAGCATCATCGGTCATGATATCTCCTAAGATTTGGTTTGGTGTCATTGTGTCCAAACTAGTCCTCATTAGCAAGGTGACCAACATGCCAAATTTTATGGGTAAGCATCTCAAGAACTTATGAGAGAAGTCCTTGTCCTCCACCTTCTCACCAAGTGCTTTAAGATCATTTATAAGCACTTCCATCCGATGGAACATGTCCGGCACACTCTCATCTTCCTTCATCTTGAAGCTAGCAAATTTCTCTTTGAGAATGTATGCCTTTGCACCCTTTATTGCCTTGGTGCCCTCAAATGATTCTTCCAACTTCTTTCAAGCCTCATGAGCCATCTCAATGTTCTTGATTTGCTCAAATGTTCTCTCATCAATTGCATCATGAATGGCACTTAGAGCAATGTCATTGTTTTGGAGAAGCACTTCTTCAGCCGCGGTGGGATTCTCCGGATCGGCAATCTCAATTTTGGTTTCTACCACCTTCCGCACCCTTATATTGATTGACTTGAAATGTGTGGTCATATTTGACTTCCAATATGGATAATTTGTGCCATCAAATTGGGGTGGCTTCTTGATGTTGTTGATTTAATTCATTTTGACACCGAAGGTTGTTAAGCCTCAAATCACGGTGACCTCGGCTCTGATACCACATGAAAGGTCCTAATGGCTAGAGGGGGTGAATAGCCTATTAAAAATTTCTACAACAACACTTAGCAAACCGGTTAGACAAATATGAGGCGAAGCAAGTGTTGCGCTAGCCTACTAAAAATGGAAGCCACCTACCACAATTCTAGTTTCTATAGTCTCTATCCACATAATGGCTATATCACTACACTAAGTTAGTGTGCTCTCAAAGGCTAACTAAAGAGCCACACTAACCAAACTAACAAGCTCTCACGACTAGCTACACTAAAGAGCTTGACAACTAATTTGCGGTAATGTAAAGAGAGAGAGCAAGATGGTTATACCGCCGAGTCGAGGAATGAACCAATCAATCACAAGAATGAATACCAATGAAGACCAATTACCTCGGAATCAAATGATGACACAATGATTTTTTACCGAGGTTCACTTGCTTACCGACAAGCTAGTCCTCGTTGTGGCGATTCACTCACTTGGAGGTTCACGTGTTAATTGGCATCACACGCCAAACCCTCAATAGGGTACTGTAACAACCCGGATTTTTCTGGAAACCAAAAATACAAACTTTTTAAAAATTTTCCTGCAATTGAGTGAAGCATGTAGATGCTAGGCAAACTAAGAACAATTTATAAATAAATTGTTGCATGCACATAGAATTACTTGTAGGGTTTGCCGGAGTTCTTTTGTTGGTTTAGTGTTTTGTGTTGGAGAGCACAAGTCCGTAGCAAATCCTTTTGATCCCTCCTAGAATATCTTGTGAAATCCCTTTTTCCTCTCTCTCAATTCATCTTCTTGCTTTTGAACCTCATTCGAATCCCATGATTTAATTCATAAAGTCAATCGACCTTCCTTGTAAATCAATGCCCATCGAAGCCAACCCTTGGCATTGGATTTCGAGACCACCGTTGTCGAGACCACTGTTGCCGAGACCAACGTTGCTGAGACCACTGTTGCCGAGACCACCGTTGCCGAGACCACCGTTGCCGAGACCACCATTGTCGAGACCACCGTTGCCGAGATCACCGTTGCCGAGACCACCGTTGCCGAGACCACCGTTGCCGAGACCACCGTTGCCGAGACCACCATTGCCGAGACTACCGTTGTCGAGACCACCGTAGCCGAGACCACTGTTGCCGAGACCATCGTTGCTGAGATCACTGTTGCCGAGACCACCGTTGCCGAGACCACCGTTGCCGAGACCGCCGTTGCCGAGACCGCCGTTGCCGAGACCACCGTTGCCAAGACCACCGTTGCCGAGACCACATGGCCTCGCTGGCCGAGACCACCATGGCCTCGCTTGCCGAGACCACCATGACCCCGTCTACCGCAAGCCGTACCCTCTGGACCATGAACCCTAGTCGTATGTCTTACCGAGACCATGGAAAGCCCCATCTCGCATCTTTCCGTATACGCATATCTATCTTGTTGGGTCCTATTCTTACAACCTATCTGTCCATGACTGTCTTACAGGAATTCACCTATCACCCAGCTATGGAATGTGCTACTCCGTAGTCGGGTCAAGTTGTTGCGTCTTTCGGTCGTGTTTGGTTCTTATCGCTGGTTGTTGGTGTTGTTGCCTGTGTGCCGAGCCTTCGAGCTGGCTGAGGGATCGTACCTCGTTCGGACGTTACCATCACGGGATCCGTCTCGCCATGACCGTGATGCCGAGTGTGACTGAACCCCTCGCCTTTTAGTTGACTTCATAGTACCACGAGTGTTAGCTCCTGCCTTCGGCCCTAGAACATGGTCATGATGGATTCGATGTCGATACTAACATCGATGCGGATATCACCCGCACGCCTTGAGCCTTCCATGACCAAGTTCTGTGGGAGAAAACCTGGGAGTAAACAATCGTGGAACGATGAATGCCAACTCATAGGCATAGCTTGTGGCCGCGAGTTCACCTCGCCATGACCATGGAGCTACGCCTCTCTTTCACTTTTAGTTGCTTCTTCGTGCTCAAGCCCTTGTATGCTTGTACCCCGTTTGACCATCACGTTTCTATGATTCTCGCGGTGACAACCGCACCGCTTCGAATCCGAGAGATATCTCAGTGCCAGTGCACCCAGGTCGGGTACCCTACGAGTGGCTTACGTACTTGGTGTTCTTGAGTTTCGCTCCTTCCGATGCCCCGTCTCCGTCGTAGCGTGTGCGTTAGAAGAAGTGGACCTTGCTCTTGGTTGTTCTTGCTCTTGTTGCCCCGATAGCCCGCTCTGTTCGATCCCATCTTGCCCATGATGATTGGATCAAAGACAAGACTATTCCCTTTTGTTAGCGAAACTATGGTCTATGTCGTACCTCGGACCCGTGCGTGTTGACCCGATCGACCGTCTAAAACCATCTTTCCCGAAGATGTATCTGAGAACATGACATGGATGTGCCTAGCTAATCCCCGCATCTTTTGCTGTGTTGAGCGACTCTCTTCTTGGCTCCCGACGTTATTATGTCGTGTGGATCGAGAGGACCCGTTGCTGTCCAATCTCTTTGCGCTACCGCATTCTACCATAGCGGATGAGCCGAAGTACGTTGGAGCCAAGTCACAATAGTGTTATTCGTTCTTGTTTTCTTCTCGTGTCCAATCGTGACTTGCGGGATAAGGCTATAAGAGCTGAACCCCGTCGTTCTTCCTCCGTTGGGCCTGTCTTCCGATTCCCGTCATCTCCATGACGCCCGGAAGGAAAGACAGCAAGCCGTGATGTTTGCTATGAATGAGCTCTGGCTTAAACCATTTATCGTAAAGCCGTACTGGCTTGGCCATGGCATAAGCTTGTGCATAAGCAAACCACCACCCTTGTGTTTCTTGGCCCAAGGAAATCAGACAACCGACGAGAGGGCTAAGCTGTGAATCTTTTAGGGTGTCGTTGGTGTTATTGGATCTTCCTACGTCTTGTCGTCTTTTCGAGTGTTGAGTGTTCTCTAGCTTTGCGTGTCGCTTCGCGGAGTAGCTAGCGATCGGATCAAGAGAACGGGAACGACGACAAGGACTGTGGACTGGAAGTCGACTCAGGAGGAGACGACCCCGCTGATTGAACACCAACAGATGGAGAATTGTACCACTACTACCTCTACATCGCAGGTGTCATGGCAGCACCCTCTTTTAGAGAATCCTATTAGACATTGCATAATAACTAGAACTGCTAGCGCTTTATAATTATTCCTTTGAGAGTACTTTGATGCATGCTACTACCTGAGCCATTATTACCCTGATGCAACCCACTCTACCACGTCACCCTGCTTTGCGCATTCGCTCGTTTATATATGCTTACTTGCCTGCTTGCTTGCATATTACACCACTATACTTATTAATAACTCCACTTCACATTATATCGGGGATGTGATGCTGGTGGTGAACCCCCTAGGAATGGTTCGGCTATGGGTGCCGGACTTGGTGGTGTGTGAGCGTGCTGCGTGTGTCTTGGGTGCGTGGAGAGTGAGGGTTGTGTCGACCGAGCTGGAATAACGACGAGCCTAGGGCGAGTCTTGCCATGTGGTGCTACCTGGGCACTTGGATATGGAATACCTATGGCGGGTAAATGGTAATTGTAGGTGGCCTTGGGTGTGAACCTATGATGGGAGGAGCCCAGGGTGGAGGTGCTGTGGTGGCACGTAAAATGGAAACCTGATGAAGACATTCTGGCTTGGTCATTCCTAAGGACCTACTAGTACTCAGATTCACCGGGAATCCTTTACATCCCACTCGCCCTATATGCTCGGGACGGTCGGACTACTTGGTAGAACGATGCCACTACTGCTAGGCGAACGTGTGCAAGGAGGTACGGGGCGCGTGATTTCCCCCACACCCTTCTGTGACTTCAGGAGGCCTTGTGGACCGGCTCTTGACATCTGGTGGGCCCCGGCTCTGTCTACGACACACAGTATCAGCCATCCCAGACTAGACTTGGGATGTTCCAGGGCTGAGAGGTAGGGTGGCATCGTTCTAGGCTAGCAAGCGGCCGGAATCTTCCTAGACGGGGCACCGTCGAGGATGGCTATCTTGTGGGTATGTGAAACCTCTGCAGAGTGTATGGTTGATTGATCGATACATATGCCGACTCGTCGGCTATGGACCTTTCCTGGGTTTCGCTTAAACTAGATAGGAGATGAGTCCTTCTATCCTCCCTCTAGGGTTAGGGTATTTTTCGGTCATGAGCCTTGGGGCTGCGGGCCGTTGAGACAAGGCCGAGAGGGAGTTGGCCTGTCGACCTGAGTGTGTGAGATGAGATAAGGTGTGGTGGTGTGGAGAAGGTTTGGGATGGATGGTTGGTGGATGGATATGGTTGGTGTGGTGGTTAATGTGTTAAAAATTGGATATTATTATTATTTTACTATTGTTATTTACTTCTCATGCGTTAAGGATGCAAACACAGCCAAATATTAGGATCGCCAGATCCCTTGTTTATGTTTTCCACTAAAGCTCATCGGTGCTGACCATGGCCTGCACACATCTGGTGGTGTGCAGATTTCGTGCTTCTCAGAGATGCTGACTTTAGAAGGATTAGGAGGTCTCGTGCCTACGCTCAAGTTTGGTTCGGAGATGGAATCTACGCTGCACTACGCCAACTCTGATGATGCCCGTGAAGGAGGAGCCTTCACTCGATAGTCTTCCGCTAGATTAACTCTGTAATAGGTGTGTTCCCAGTGATGTAATATCTTGTATTCTTGTAATCTTACGATGTATGACTGTGACATCGACTGAAATATGATAATATGATGGAATCAGTTCTTGGTTTCATCATATTATAATTCATTCTGTGGAATTTTCCTTCGTGGAAAAATTGAGGATGTTTCAGTTGGTATCAGAGCCATACTTGACCTTAGAACGAGACCTTTAGTACCAAACACTAGTTTAGAAGCCAAACATTCTATCTGTAGTGGAGTCATAACTACTAACACTTGATTCCCCGTCTCTACCTTGAGTTCTACTACTAACTGTCTATCCCCGATCTGAAAAGTTGACCACTAGGAAATGATTCCCTCGTTATTGCCCACGTTAGAACGATAGATGTGTGAGACTCAAAGGCTTAGGAGTCGCCTTAAGTCAGCACTATGCATATAGGAGTTGTAATGCTGCCTGATTGCCTGGATCTTATGTTGTTGAGTTTCTTGCGAATTTTATTATCTGAGTGTAGGTTATAGAAGCTATTTTATTTACATGTGACTCCAGGACCCTGGCTAACCTAGCAGGCTATGAACCAAGACCGCCATATGACTAGACAAAGCCTCTAGAGATCCTTGGACACCACGTACAAATTTGGATTGAGTTATCGAAGAAAACAAAAGGATGACAGTTCCTTTTGCAAGGTTCTATGGAACAACTACCCCGATCAAGAAGCAACATGACAGAAGTTTGGACTTCAAAGGCAGCACCTTGCCTCATCACCGACCGAGCAATACCTTAATCTCGAGGATGAGATTCCTGTAAGGAGGGTGGACTGTAACAACCCGGATTTTTCTGGAAACCAAAAATACAAACTTTTTAAAAAATTTCTTGCAATTGACTGAAGCATGTAAATGCTAGGCAAACTAAGAACAATTTATAAATAAATTGTTGCATGCACATAGAATTACTTGTAGGGTTTGCCGGAGTTCTTTTGTTGGTTTAGTGTTTTGTGTTGGAGAGCACAAGTCCGTAGCAAATCCTTTTGATCCCTCCTAGAATATCTTGTGAAATCCCTTTTTCCTCTCTCTCAATTCATCTTCTTGCTTTTGAACCTCATTCGAATCCCATGATTTAATTCATAAAGTCAATCGACCTTCCATGTAAATCAATGCCCATCGAAGCCAACCCTTGGCATTGGATTTCGAGACCACCATTGTCGAGACCATCGTTGCCGAGACCACCGTTGCCGAGACCACCGTTGCCGAGACCACCGTTGCCGAGATCACCGTTGCCGAGACCACCGTTGCTGAGACCACCGCTGTGCGAGACCACCGTGAGCCAAGAGACCACTATTGGGAGACCACCGTTCTTTGAGATCATCATTCTTTGAGACCACCGTTGCCGAGACCACCGTTGTCGAGACCGCCGTTGCCGAGACCACCGTTGCCAAGACCACCATTGCCGAGACCACATGGCCTCGCTGGCCTTGACCACCATGGCCTCGCTTGTCGAGACCACCATGACCCCGTCTACCGCAAGCCGTACCCTCTGGACCATGAACCCTAGTCGTATGTCTTACCGAGACCATGGAAAGCCCCATCTCGCATCTTTCCGTATACGCATATCTATCTTGTTGGGCCCTATTCTTACAACCTATCTGTCCATGACTGTCTTACAGGAATTCACCTATCACCCAGCTATGGAATGTGCTACTCCATAGTCGTGTCGAGTTGTTGCGTCTTTCGGTCGTGTTTGGTTCTTATCGCTGGTTGTTGGTGTTGTTGCCTATGTGCCGAGCCTTCGAGCCGGCTGAGGGATCGTACCTCGTTCAGACGTTACGATTGCGGGATCCATCTCGCCATGATCGTGATGCCGAGTGTGACTCGACCCCTCGCCTTTTAGTTGACTTCATAGTACCATGAGTTGTGATGGATGATTGTGAGGATGTTTCAGGTACCGCACAACCATCACAAGATGAGGATCACACAAGCCATGAGCAATTTACTAGAGTACCTTATGGCTCTCCGCCGGGGAAAAGTCAAGAACCCCTCACAATCACCACGATCGGAGCCGAAGACAATCATCAACCTTCGCTCGACGTCCTCGCTGCTCCAAGCCATCTAGATGGCGGCAACCACCAAGAGTAACAAGCCAAACCCACAGCGAAACACGAATACCAAGTGTCTCTAGATACAAACACTCAAGCAATGCACTTAGATTCTCTCCCAATCTCACATAGATGATGAATCAATGATAGAGATGAGTGGGAGGGCTTTGGCTAAGCTAATAAGGTTGCTATGTCAATGCAAATGGCTCAGAGAGTGAGCTTGAACCGGCCATGGGGCTTAAATAGAGAGCCCCTATGAATAGAGTCATTGGCTCCTCTGTCCAGTGAAACACGGGCTGATTGGACGCGCCGGTCAGGTTAACCGGACACAGGACCCCAGCGTCCGGTCGCCCCAATGCTCACCACGTGTCATTAGCCTCAAATGTTGAGCGTCGGATCTTAACGGCTAGTCTGCTTCGTGCCACATGTTAAGTTGGGACCGGTCGCACTGCACAAAGTGACCGCTGCTTCGTGCCACATGTTAAGTTGGGACCGGTCGCACTGCACAAAGTGACCGGACACTCCATTACTGGAGTCCGGTCATTTCCAGTAAGGCACTAGAGTTGGGTTTTTTTTGACCGGACGCGTCCGATCCACCATAACCGGATGCGCTGGTGTGTCCGCTCCTCCTCTTCTCTGCGTGCCGCCACGTCAGCAGGATCGGATGCTGAATAGTGTTCAGCCAGAGTCTAGTCACCTACGTCCGGTCTAAGGCCGAGAGTAGCCCGAGCACACCACTGATTTTATAAATGACCGGCGCTACTCCTACAATGATTCATTTTAACAATATGAAGCACTTGCAAACAATTTAATAGCTCCTGGTATCGACATGTATAGATATGAAGTAAATACACCAATAGATAGAGCACAATTTTATGAACCTAACAAAATTTGTTTCACAATTTTTGGACAGTTACATGATTTTATATTAATTGCCAAAGATCAGCTCAGAAATTAAACTAGAAACCTATTTCTAATTCCTTATGAAAAGGAAAAATGAATTATCCCACGCGGCCCACACGCGCGGACCGCTGCGCGCGTGTGCTGTGTCGCGCGGGCTGGTGATCTTACAAAAGAGACCTCGAACTTCTCCCGAAATACAACTAAGTACTAACACTATTTTTTCCTCTCTCAAACCTTTTCACTTAACCCCCTGGCTTTCCTAGAATTCCCCCGCGCACACCCCTGGCTACCCAGCGCACGACGGCAAGGCGGCCGATGACACAGCGAGGCTATGCCGGCCACCTGGGACCTACGATAGATCACCTAATGGCCTCGTCACCATCTCCGACCTGAGCGGCTACGCTAAGCGGAGGTGCGGGGTGACACGACTGCTAGGAAGGCTGCAGCGTCGTGTGGCCATCCACGACGGTGGCACCACTTTTTCGGTGAGCTAGGGTACCTACAGGCCTAATTGGTTAGCGCATGAGCATCAGGAAGCTACCCTAGATCAGGCCAAGGTGACGGTTGGGGCGGAGGAGGGCTCGCCATGTGCGGCCGAGCTGTGCGGCGGTGCACCGCGGTAGCACGATCGCGTCAGCGACGATGGGGAGGCGGTAGCAGTTCCACTGGTGTGCGCAAGGTGAAGAGGGAGACAAGGCAAAGCTAGTGGTGCAGGTGAATTGGCTCGGGAGAGATGGTAGGAGGGCTGCCCTCGACCATGGCCGAGCACGGCCTTAATGCCATAGCGACGGGAAAAAATCCAAATTGGAGCCTAGCCGTGCTCGCTTCAAGGCTGGGTCGGGGTCAGGGTCAGGTGGCTTAATGAAGAATCCAGGGACGTGATGAATCGAGTGATGGTGACTCAACCATGCCAAATTAAGCGAGCAGGGTTAGCCGGTCGCAGTCGTAGAGACGGAGGTGCAGGTCTGGCTTGTCTCATCCTCGCCTTGGCGGCAAGCGGCCGGCCGGACCCGAGGTAGCATCTGCGTACCCGCTACATGACAACGTGGCCATACCACATGCGCGCGCATGGAGGCGGGTGGGGGCGCGGCATGTGCGGCCGCAGCGCCATTATGGCGAGGCGATAGCGCGAGGCAGTCAGGACAGCCCACGTGCGTGCAGGGACAAGGCAAGCGGTAGCGTAGCACAGCATCGCAGTGGCATCGGTAACAACAATGCAAGGTAGGGCAGCACTGCAGATGCGATGGCGAGGTGATGGCACCGGCAGCGGCTTCATCACGGTGTGGGACGGGGCAGGCGGCAGCAGCGGCGGCGGGGCCAACGGCGGTAGAGCCATAGCTAGGCCAGAGGCAGCCACGGCCGGCCACGCGTGGCAGCGCGCGCATGCGCGACCAGCGCAGTGACGCCGAGCGCCCGAGCCTAGTGACCGCTTCCACCCGGCGAGCCAGCCCGAGAACATGTCGTGCACAAAATTTAAAGCGTCGATAGCAACCAAACGATTGAGGTTGACACTAAACCACGTTCACTATGCTAAAGAGGGTCTATTAGGCTACCAATCCGAGCTAGAACATGACACCGCCCCTTAACTCAATTTCTCAAAATAATTTGCTAAACATAGCAATGTCTAGCTGTTGACAAACTTTGAATTTTTTCTAAGTTTTTGAGCTGAACTTGATTTCAATTTGCAATTTCTAGGCTAGTAGAAATATTAACTAGTAACATCATTTTTCAACAGTAAGTATTTCACTGCCATCTACAAAGTTTGTACTTCAAACTTTATTTAAGTATCACACACATGTTCTATAGTATCTTTGCTTAATAAAAATTGGTTTTCAACCCTACTTGATATACATGAGCTATTGAATCAACTTTCATTTAGCATTTTTATTGATCATTTTAAGTTACAAGAAATTTATCTACACATTCTATCACATGCACTAACACATAAACATGATGTTCATGACATGTTTTAGTAAATGATTTAGGGTGTAACACCGAGGGTGTTACAACTCTCCCCCCCTTAAATAAAATCTCGTCCCGAGATTTCAAGTGTGTGCCTAGTGTAGGAAAAGGGATAAGAAATAAACTTTTACTTAACCCATTACCTCGATACTTCGAAAAGAAGATGGGGATAATGTTGTAGAATATAACTCTCTTGTTCCCAAGTTGCTTCGTCCGCTGAATGATTTTGCCACTGAACTTTATAAAAATTTACCACTTTGTTTCTAGTAACTCTCTCTTTCTCATCCAAGATTTTGTCAGGATGCTCAATATAAGAAAGATCAGGTTGGAGAGGGGGTCCTTCAATTTCCACCACTTCCTCAAGAACTCATAAACACTTTAATTAGGAAACATGAAAGACATTATGTACTGCTGACAAAATATCTAGAAGTTGGAGACGATAAGCAGCCGAACCACATCACTCCAAAATATTATAAGGTCCAACATAACGAGGAGCTAACTTTCCACAGACTCCGAACCAATGCACACCTCTCATCGGGGTTACCTTTAGGTACACATGGTCACAAACTTCAAACTACAAGGGTCTTCTTCGCTTGTCCGCATAAGTTTTCTGATGATTCTGAGCGACCTTCAAATGACTCTGAATAATGCTAACTTGCTCCCAAGCTTCTTTGATAAAATCAGGTCCAAAATAACCATGATCACCCACTTCAACCCAGTTAAGAGGTGTTCTATATTTTTTGCCATATAGGGCCTCAAAAGGTGCCAGACAAATGCTTTCTTGATAGCTATTGTTATAAGAAAACTTAGCTAGAGTCAAGCATTCGTCCCACTTTTCTACAAAAGAGATGACATAAGCCCTCAACATATCCTCAAGTACCTGATTGACTTTTTCTATCTGACCATCAGTTTGCGGATGATAAGCTGAACTTCTGAGGAGATGAGTACCAAGACATTTCTGGAGTCGCTCCTAGAAATGAGAGACAAAAACTGACCCTCTATCGGAAACAATGGTAAGAGGAACTCCATGTAGGGTCACAACCCGATCAAAATACAACTCGGCATACTTCTTGGTTGAATACCTTGTATCCACCGGGAGGAAATAAGCGGACTTGGTAAGGCGATCCACAATGACCCAAATAGAGTCATACCCCTTTGCCGTGCGGGGCAAACCCACAATAAAGTCCATGGAAATATCCTCCCATTTCCAAACAGAGATAGGCAAGGGCTGTAGAACTCCAGCCGTACGCATATGGTCTGCCTTAACCCTTCCACAAATGTCACATTCTGAGATGTATTTAGTAATATCCTGTTTCATATTCGGCCACCAATACAAGTGACGCGAATCATGATACATCTTATTACTTGGATGAATGGATAATTTGGAGTTATGAGATTCATCCAAAATTTTTCTCCTAAGCTCATCACTTGAGGGAACCACCAATCGGTTCTTGAACTTCATCACACCTTGATCATCAACACTGAAATGAGGACCACGCCCTTTGGCAATTAACATCTTGATATGCGGAATTTCCAAAGCATCTTGCCTTTGCTCTATAATAATTTGCTCAAGTAAATCCGATACTAGAGCAATATGGGCTAACACCTCAGAATGGTTGAGCGACAAAGATTCTTCTTTAATTTGATGTGACTTCCGACTTAAGGCATCAGCCACCACATTAGCTTTTCTAGGGTGATAATGAACTTCTAAGTTATAATCTTTGATTAACTCAAGTCACCTTCGTTGCCTCATATTCAACTCGGATTGAGTGAAAATATATTTGAGGCTCTTGTGATCCTTAAAAATATGTACTTTATTCCCCAATAGGTAATGTCTCTAAATTTTTAGAGCGTGCACTACTGTAGCCAACTCTAAATCATGAGTGGGATAATTCAACTCGTGTTTTTTAGCTGACGTGAAGCATAAGAGATCACACGTCCACCTTGCATAAGCACACATTGTCACACCCAATTTTAAGGATAAAATTGAATGCATAAAGCTCATGTGTGCCTAGGGATCAGTTACACACATAAGTCGACAAATTATATAGAGTATCATCACGGTGTTTCTTACATCACGATTAATAACATAACTTAGTCTTACACAACACAGCAGAAAAGAAAAAGATAGTTCTCTCATGGAAGCTCCTACATAGGGACGGTCAACTGGTTGACCACAAGCCTAATAGTCCTCAGGGAACTCCTCATATCCGTTGTCATCTGTTACCCATCCAGGATTTTTATCCAAATATAGAAAGTAAACAAACGTAAGTACGTCCCGTACTCAACAAGATAACATGGGGTTATGAAGCTCAAAAAGGTTAACACTGGTTTACTACAGTTAGCACTTTTAGTAAGTCAAGATTTTATTATCAAGTATTATCAAGTTATGCTTAAGCTCCCTTTTCAACCCACATAATCTTATATTAGAACCATTTGAGTCATGAAACATCATCATAATATCATCATAGTCATCATGTATGAACAACATTATAAGTAGCCATTTATTCTGTGAGTTTTCCAGGCCGCTCGTGACCGTGAGCACGCCTGTTATAACAGTTTGTAACCCTCTGCAGAGGTGGTGCACATTCACCACGAGTCGTGATTTCCATATGCCCGGGTTAATTACTCCCATATCACTGCCAAGGTGAGTAGACAGGGTACACTATGAAGCCATTTCATAGGTTTCTCTAACAAGTTAGGGCTACTAGGTTTCCTTGGTAGGCAGATGTAGGAACCCCCCTTTCCTATGGCACATATCCATCGCGGCTATACACATAGGAACAGAGGCAGTCAACGTGGCAAGCCCCTTTTGCTCCATAAAGGTAACCTCTAACAAGCTAGAAAAGGTCCTATTACTGAGCTAAAGTTAGAGCCATATGACCCTCACGATTGCACTGTCAGTCCCAGCTTTTGTCGACAGATAAGTCCTTATGGAGGGCCAAGAGCATCATGATCGAAAGTCATTCACTCCTTCGCCCTATAATTCAGTTGTTTAAAAGTCAATTTTACCTTTTCGTTCCGTAGAACCATTACTCAATATGTAGATCAGGTATAGTTACATTGAGCGCTAGCAAACTACCCATATGCATATAACTCATAGGAGACAAGGAACAAGATAATCAATCACTAGGATGTCCTTACGGGTATCAAAATTAGACACATGCAAATGAGTAATTAATAAATGTGAATAGGCATCAAGGTAGATCCCATGCTATACTTGCCTTGGTTAGCAAACTCCTGCTGGTCCTGCTGGTCGTCGAAGAACTCTTGATCACCAACGTTCTCACCGTCTGAACACGACCAACAGGGCAACTTACAACATTTCAGGAACATTCATGCAAAGCAAACAATCCGACAGTTAGAATAGTACACCAACAGTATAGAAAACAAGATAAAATGTTTACGAAAAGAATCTACGTCTCGCTACGATCACGTCAACGCGAAGTTCACGAAAATCGGAGCTAAAACGCGAAAGTTATGAATTAAACGGGGTTTCCTATAGCAATTTACTTAATTAAACCTAACCCTGAAATTTAAAAGCTGCAAACAAGATTAACAGTAGTACTAACACGTAGATTATGAAATTACTAAACTAACACAATTTGAACGGGTCAATTCGGAGCTAAAACAAAGTTTTTATGAGCAAAACAAATTTAGTGGCATTTCTGTAAATACTGAAAACGTATTTCGGACTAAAACAATATATTTTACGTTTTCAAAAGGAGAAAGCGTACTCAAGAAAAGTGTTATGGATTGTGGGTTCAATAAAATGAAACCTGGGGTCTCTTTAGCAAAGTTACCCGCCAAGGGGTATCGGCTTACGTGAGCCGTTGGATCAAGAACGGGTGGATCGGATTAGATCTGGGGAGGGAGAGAGAAAGGGGTGGCCGGAACAGTGCGGTCGCGGTGGTGCAGCCATTGCCGACGGCAAGGAGCAAGCCGGCGCGATCGGTACGGGGGCTACGGGCCACGGTTCGAAGAACCGAGGGCACCGGGAGATGGTGGGGGTTCATGCGATCTCGGCCGTGCCGAGAAGGCAGCCGGAGGAGAGGTCTGAGGCGGCGGTCGCCAAGGCCGGCGGTGCGGAGCTCGTCGGTGCACGAAAAACGGACCCTAGAAATCATGAAACAAGAAAACAATGGCACAGGCAGAAAGAGGGGAGCAAGGGGTTCTCACCGCGAGGAAAAACGAAGACGAGGAGGCTCGGGGACGGCGGGCCACACGGAGGGGCGGACGGCGAACCACGGCTCGTCTGTGCGACGGTTTTCGGCTTCCGCGCACGGCGAGCGCAAAGAAGGGAGCGGGGGCAACAAAGGGAGCGATGATGGGCTCGGGACCTCCTTTTGTAGAGGCCGGGGCGTGGGGGAGGACGCTCCCACGTCCGAAGTGGGCGCGGTGGCAGTTGTGTTTGACCGGGCGCGGGGCATGCGGGAGGAGTGGCACGGCGCCGATCGGTGGGCCCGGGCGGTCAGCAGCTGAGCAGGAGGGGGGCGCGGCAACGGCCACCTGGCCGAGCTGGGCCGACGCGCATGCTGGGCCACGCGAGGCTAGCTAGAGCAGAGGAAAGAAGGAGGAGGGCGTGGTGGAGGCAGTTGCCAGCTCGCCCGAGTGGACCAAGGGAGCGGCGGCGGTTGCAGGGTCGGCCCAGAAAGGATGGCAGGGGTATGGGGAAAAGGGGGAGCAAGCGGGCCGGCGGGGGAATTGTTGGGCCAGCAGGCCGAATTGAGGATGGGAGGGGAAAGGGAAATGAATATCCTTTTCAAATCAAATTTCCAAATTTATTTTCAAATGAGTTTTGAATCCTTTTGAGTTTAAATCAAAACCACTCAACATATTAAATAAAATGCTACAGCATGAGTGCATCAACAAGTTTCTATACTTATGATTGATTTTAATTTCACAAAATTTAGTATTTTCCTATATTTTAATGCACACATATTTGCATAAAATAAATCAAATTTACTATTTTAAAAGAATGTAAATTTTAGGATGTTACAATTCTACCCCCCTTAAGATGAATCTCGTCCTCGAGATTCGGAAGACGTCGACAAAAAAGATGCAGATTCTTCGCCTTTGGATTCTTCTTTACTTCCTTGTGTAGTTCCATCGTCTTGATAGGGATCCCACTTTACTTTGCATACATGTTGATCTTACTCCAAGTAACTTGCCCAATTGATTTCAAGATTCTGATAGGTACCTTGATCAACCCTTAGGTAACTCCAATCACTAAGCCACCTTTCCTATAATACCAATTCTCTTCAAAATATCCACCTTCCGACGAAGTCTTGACGAATCTCTTGGTCAGAAGGAAATTCTTCTACCAATCTTCAAAACATTAATGTTCCTAGCTAAGTTGCTCGAACTGGGAATATAACTCTTAATCCTTGGTGTCACCTGAACCTTCTTAGCATAACTCTCTCTTGCTAAGGACATCGACAACGACTTTTGCTTCTCCGTGTGATAGCATTTTTTTCAAGTCATATTCAATTTTCATGCCAACAAAGATATCACAAGCTCAAGACCAACTTGATGAAGATGTCCTGTAGATTCTTGTGATCCTCCTAGATGTCACTTGTACTTCCAAGAAGATAGTACTTTCATGCTCCACAATGGGTAACTTCATATAACTTGTTAGGTAGTTCAACTCACGCTTCCTTAATTGACTTAATGAACAAGGTACTACATTTTTCTTCTTGCATAAGGACACATTCCACACCTTGATAAAGTGCATCCTAGTGGACATTAAGCCCATGTCCTGATTTGGCAAAGCTAATACATAGGTTCTACTCCAACCTCTTCTTGGATTCCTTCAGCACTCAGCTGAGGTCTCTTGATCCAAACTAACTTGAAAACTTCTCTAGTAGCTCTATCAAAATCTTAATAATCTTGGATAAACCTTCGTTGAACCTTTAACCAAACCTCATTGAGACTCTGAGTTTCTCTCACATCTTTGGGTACCACCACGCTTCCGCTGCGCAAACAAGAACGTATGACACTTCGCTTGCAAATTCTTCATCTTGTCTACCCCCCTTAAGAAAAGATAGACTAGGGGACATCAAAGTATAGCTTACATCTACTTCTTTCAGATGAGATAACTAGTATCAAGATGTTATGTCATCCCATCGATACTCTTGTATATAGGCAAGAACAAGAAATCTAGAATTCTTCGCGAGCAGAAAAACAGCAGCGTCATAAAATGGCTGTAACTCTCATTCTGTTAATCCAATTAAGTTCTATCTTATACCATTCGAAAGCTTATAAAATTCTCCACAACTTTGTTATAGAACACTTTTCCAAATTCCTCAATTTTCTTGGTCAAAAAAAGCGCACAACAGAAACTACTCCAGATTCCAAACAGCACTGATGCATCGTCTTGTGGTTTTCGTATCTCCATAACCAAAATAGCTATCAAGCTAATTCTTGCGCTCAGAGAAATATATTGAAGTGTACTATTGTTCAGAATTTTCTCATGATTTTTTTGGTTGTCCAAGAATAAAGATATAAGCCAAAGAGTGCAGACTGCTCCGAGAAGATAGGATAGGGAAAACAAAAGAAAACCAAAACCCGACTATTTATTTCATTAATCCTTATGCCTTAGGCCTATAACTAAATGAAATTGTGGGAATGCCCAACAAGATCATTGCATTCATTACAAAGATTCGAAACAATCATAAGCATAATGATAACTCAACAAACAATAAAGATGCACAATTCAATCATCGACTCAACTTGCGATACTATCGTTTTTATTGTACTAGGGGTAACAATCCTAAGACTCTTCTTCAGATTACGCAAGAAGGTGATGAGGGATAGTTCTAAAAGCATATCAAATCAAGGGGTGAAGCTAAGAACAAAGTCTTTAAAATAAGCACCAAGGTAGAGATGAATAGCAAAGGTAGAGATATAGTAGAGAAGAAAATATCAAGATTCATAGAGCAAGAGTTTTTGTAGCAACTTCTAAATCTTAGAACGACCAGTTTCTACTAGGCTTGCGTCCTACAGTCAACACTGCTCTGATACCAATTTGTCACACCCAATTTTACGGATAAAATTGAATGCATAAATCTCATGTGTGCCCAAGGATCAGTCACACACATAAGTCGACAAATTACATAAAGTATCATCACGGTGTTTCTTACATCACGATTAATAACATAACTTAGTCTTACACAACACAGTGGAAAAGAAAAAGATAGCTCTCTCGTGGAAGCTCCTACATAGGGACGATCAACTGGTTGACCACAAACCTAATAGTCCTTAGGGAACTTATATGCGTTGTCATCAGTTACCCATCCGGGATTTTTATCCAAATATAGAAAGTAAACAAGCGTAAGTACGTCCCGTACTCAACAAGATAACATAGGGTTATGAAGCTCAAAAAGGTTGACACTGGTTTACTGCAGTTAGCACTTTTAGTAAGTCAAGATTTTATTATCAAGTATTATCAAGTTATGCTTCAGCTCCCTTTTCAACCCACATAATCATATATCAGAACCATTTGAGTCATGAAACATCATCATAATATCATCATAGTCATCATGTATGAACAACATTACAAGTAGCCATTTATTCTGTGAGTTTTTCGGGCCACTCATGACCGTGAGCACGGCTGTTATAACAGTTTGTAACCCTCTGCAGAGGTGGTGCACATTCACCACGAGTCGTAATTCCCATATGATCGGGTTAATTACTCCCATATCACTGCCAAGGTGAGCGGGCAGCGTGTACTATGAAGCCATTTCATAGGTTTCTCTAACAAGTTAGGGCCGCTAGGTTTCCTTGGCAGGCAGATGTAGGAACCCCCCTTTCCTATGGCACATATCCATCGCGGCTATACACATAGGAACAGAGGCAGTCCTATACCCAACGTGGCAAGCCCCTTTTGTGCCATAAAGGTAACCTCTAACAAGCTAGAAAAGGTCCTATTACTGAGCTAAAGTCAGAGCCATATGACCCTCACGGTTGCACTGTCAGTCCCAGCTTTTGCCGATAGATAAGTCCTTATGGAGGGCTGAGAGCATCATGATCAAAAGTCATTCGCTCCTTCGCCCTATAATTCAGTTGTTTAAAAGCCAATTTTACCTTTTTGTTCCATAGAACCATTACTCAATATGTAGATCAGGTATAGTTACATTGAGCGCTAGCAAACTACCCATATGCATATAACCCATAGGAGACAAGGAACATGATAATCAATCACTAGAATATCCTTACGGGTATCAAAATTAGACACATGCAAATGAGTAATTAATAAATGTGAATAGGCATCAAGGTAGATCCCATGCTATACTTGCCTTGGTTAGCAAACCCCTACTGGTCCTGCTGGTCGTCGAAGAACTTGTGGTCACCAACGTTCTCCTCACCGTCTGAACACGACCAACAGGGCAACATACAACATTCCAGGAACATTCATGCAAAGCAAACAATCCTACAGTTAGAACAGTACACCAACAGTATAGAAAACAAGATAAAATGTTACCCACGAAGGGGTATTGGCTTACGTGAGCCGTTGGATCAAGAACGGGTGGATCAGATTAGATCTGGGGAGGGAGAGAGAAAGGGGTGGCCGGAACAGTGCGGTCGCGGTGGTGCAGCCATTGTCGGCAGCGAGGAGCATGCCGGCGCAATCGGTACGGGGGCTACGGGCCACGGTTCGAAGAACCGAGGGCACCAGGAGATGGCGGGGGTTCATGCGATCTCGGCCGTGCCGAGAAGGTGGCCGGAGGAGAGGTTCGAGGCGGCGGTCGCCATGGCCGGCGATGCGGAGCTCGTCGGTGCACGCAAAACGGACCCTAGAAACCGTGAAACAAGAAAACAACGGCATGGGGAAAAGAGGGGAGCAAGGGGTTCTCGCCGCGAGGAAAAATGAAGACAGAGGAGGCTCGGGGACGGCGGGCCACGCGGAGGGGCGAACGGCGAACCATGGCTCGTCTGTGCGACGATTTTCGGCTTTCGCGCACGGCGAGCGCGAAGAAGGGAGCGGTGGCAACAGAGGGAGCGATGACAGGCTCGGGACCGCCTTTTGTAGAGGCCGGGAACGGGGGAGGACGCTCCCACGTCCGAAGTGGGCGCGGTGGCGGTTGTGTTTGACCGGGCGCGGGGCGTGCGGGAGGAGGGGGACGGCGCCGATAGGCGGGCCTGGGCGGTCAGTGGCTGAGCAGGAGGGGGGCGCGGCAACGGCCGCCTAGCCGAGCTGGGCCGACGCGCATGCTAGGCCACGCGAGGCTGGCTGGCACGAGGAAAGAAGGAGGGCACAGTGGAGGCAGTTGCCAGCTCGCCCGAGTGGGTCAAGGGAGCGACGGCGGTTGCTGGACCGGCCTAGAAAGGAAGGCAGGGGGAGGGGGAAAAGGGGGAGCAAGCGGGCCGGCGGGGGAATTGTTGGGTCAGCAGGCCGAATTGAGGATGGGAGGGGAAAGGGAAATGAATATCCTTTTCAAATCAAATTTCCAAATTTATTTTCAAATGAGTTTTGAATCCTTTTGAGTTTAAATCAAAACCAGTCAACATATTAAATAAAATGCTACAGCATGAGTGCATCAACAAGTTTCTATACTTATGATTGATTTTAATTTCACAAAATTTAGTATTTTCCTATATTTTAATGCACACATATTTGCATAAATAAATCAAATTTACTATTTTAAAAGAATGTAAATTTTAGGGTGTTACACACATCCCAGTTCAGTCCTACAGGCATCACAATACACATCAAACGACCTATCAATATCTGGTTGGGCAAGAATAGGAGCAGACGTAAGAAACTTCTTTAGGGCTTAGAAAGCTTCTTCACAAGCCGAACTCCATACAAATTTGACATCCTTCTGAAGCAACTTGGTCATTGGTTGAGCTATTTTGCAAAAATCAGGGATAAAACGTCGATAATACCCAGCAAGACTAAGGAACTGACGAATCTGATGCACTGACTTTAGAGATTTCTAATTTAACACATCCTACACCTTGCCAGGATCCACAAAGATGCCTTCAGGTGTCAGGACATGTCCCAAAAACTACACTTGTTCCAACCAAAACTCACACTTGCTGAATTTGGCATACAACTTGTGTTCCCTTAACCGAGTCAATACTATCCAAAGATGTAGTGCATGCTCTTCATTGTTCTTAGAATATATCAATATATCATCAATGAACATCACTACAAACTTGTCCAACTCCAGCGTAAAGACTGAGTTCATGAGGTACATGAAGAATGCAGGAGCATTGGTGAGGCCAAAAGACATGACTAGGTATTCATAAAGCCCATACCTAGTAGAGAAAGTTGTCTTTGGTATATCTTGTGGCCGGATCTTAATTTGGTGATACCCAGAACGAAGATTAATCTTTGAAAACACCTTGGAACCAGCCAACTGATCGAAGAAAAGTATCAATACGAGGTAAAGGATACTTGTTCTTAATGGTTACCACATTGAGAGGACAATAATCCACACACATCCGAAGAGTGTTGTCCTTCTTCTTCACAAAAATAGCTGGACAACCCCATGGTGAAGAACTTGGACGGATGAATCCCTTCTTCAACAATTCCTCTAACTATTTCTTCATTTCTGCCAGTTCCTTTGGAGCCATGCGGTAAGGATGCCGCGAAATAGGAGCAGTACCAGGTTCTAACTCAATGGCAAACTCAACCTCCCGATCCAGTGGTAACCCTAGTAGATCCTCAGGGAAGACATCCAGAAACTCACAAACCACAGGAATAACAATAAGATCAGGAGATGCTTTAGTATGAGCAATAACTGGCAGGGTGGGGACTGAAGGCATAAGGAGAGACGTTCTATCCTCAGAAGAAGGAAGCTTCAACTCAACAACTCTATGCCTAAGGTTCAGGACTACCCCATAAGTTCTCAACCAGTTTATTCCCAGAATTGCATCTATGCCTTGCCCAGGTAGCACCATGAACTAGAGAAGATAAGAGTGAGTTGCTAGCACTAGTCTTACTATGTTCGTCCAAGTTTTAACGCACAACTATGCACCTAGGGTTCTGATTCTATACGCAATAGGAATAGCCATAGTAGATATATTGTGCCTTTGTGCAAACCCCATTCTCATGAATAAATGTGATGCACCAGAATCAAATAATACATATGCTGGGTGGGAATCAATGGTGAACATACCAGCCATCACAGGCTCTCCCTACCGGATCTCCTCAGCCTCAGTGAAGTTAACCTATCCCAAGCGGCTCATGGGCACCTTCTTCCTGATGATAGTCCTCTTGACCAAACGAGAGTTGGCTGAAGGCTGAGAAGACTGAGTAAACTAGTTTTGGGGGCACTCACGAGCATAGTGCCCTTCCTTGCCAAACTTGAAACAAGCACCTGGCTTGCTCCCCTATCCCTGATGAGGCAGAACCTATTGTCCCTGAGGCTGCTGCACCTGCTGAGTAAATGCACGGTACTGAGTGGGAGATGCCTGGTGAGTCTACTGACTCTAACGAGACGACTGTCCACCCAAAGAGTGATAATAGGACACCCTCCTCACAACCTATACCTTCTGAGACTGTGGGTGACTAGAAGACCCAGTGATCACCCTCTTGCACTTCCACTTAGCCTGAGAGTCATGCTGAAGTCCCTCCATAGCAATGGCAGCATTCATCAAAGCATCAAAGGTCTGAAAAGGCCCCTGTATATAGCTTCTCTTACGAGATGCAAGAGAGACCGCGATTGAAATGGTCCATCTTCTTCTCATCAGTATCCACATGAGTCCCAGCATACTGTGCAAGATAGTTGAACTTGTTCACATACTCCATCATAGTCATATTTCCTTGCTTCAGCTTCAAAAACTCGGATAGCTTCCTGTTCAGCAAACCATTAGGAATATAGTACTGATGGAAAGCAGTGGTAAACTCCCGCCAAGTCACATGGTGGTCCATAGGCTGCATGGCATTGAAAGTGTCCCACCAAGCACTGGCAGATCCTAGAAGATGTTGTGTGGCAAAACGCATCTTCTGCTCGTTAGTCACATTGAGCAGCCGAAACTTCTGTTCCAGAATACAAAGCTAATGCTCCACGTCCACAGGCTCAGCAGTCGGCGCGAACATGGGTGGGTGTGTCCCCAAAAAGTCCTGATAGGAATAGGGTTTCTTAGGACCGCGGGCACCACCCCCGTTCCCGCCATTGCTAATGGGGCCTCCACGGGTGAAGCCACCAATAGCCTATGCCAGCATCTCCAAGGCATGGGCTGACTCGCGACGAGCAGCCAACATCTCAGCCATCATCTCGACATGGGTCATCGGAGGTGGTGGTGGTGGCGGAGGAGGACCAAGGAGTGGGGCCTCGTGGCTCTCCCCGTTGGCATTGCCATGATCATCGCCACGACCATTTTCGCCCTCGTCTTCACCAAGACCACGACCCATCCCAGCACTGGTGCTCCCATGATCAGACCTCAGGTTCATCGGTAAATAGATAGGAACCCACCGTTAGGGACAAAGCCTCCATATTTAGAAACAAAAGGCTAGAGAGATGATAAGGCCCAATAATGGTTACTAGCGAGACTTTTTCTTAAGAGTTAAAACATTTCTCTTTATTTATTATCCTATCAATTTACTATCAAAAAAATACATGTGGGAGAGTTTAGTTTAAGCAAGATTCTCTTTTCATGATGCATGGATCGACCTATTCGTTCGCTTAGGACATAATATAGCGGCATTCATATATAAATTTTGGCACAACACACACTCACTTCCCGCACGCTAAACAATTCTTACGTAGCGTAAGTTAGTGTACCTACAGAAGATTCATTAGATAAAACCAGTGCCACTATTCTAGATACACCATATTACTAGGGCTTATACTCATTTATGTAACCTATCACATCCTACTTTTCACAAAGCTTTTGTTGGTCAAATATTAGGTTTTTTTAAAAAAGAGTTTTTAAACCCGTAGACTCATTATTGGCTCTGATACCACTTATGGCAGAACCGCCCAAAATAACACGCTTTTGGGAGCGCTCGTCTTCCATTAGACACTAAGCACCTCAAAAGAGAGCTACATCGGACAGTTCCGTCGAGCACACCCTAAGGGAGAACTCGAAACAATCCATGTTTTACATCCTAAATCCAATAATGAGTACGAGCTTACAATACTTAGTCCATTTCATACAACAAGAGTTCTTGGAAATTATTTATTACAATACCATAGTTTAGAGTGCGATAATTAAACAGTGGAATGAAAATAAACATCTAGCGGGAACAATACAAGGATCCGTCTGTGCCCACCAGAAGAATCCTCCACACAAGAGCGACTCCTCAAGCTGCACCTGCAACAGGGGTAAAATAAACCCTAAGTACACAATGTACTCGCAAGACTTGCCCGACTAGTGGGAATAGTTTCCCGACTCTCAAGGATATGATAGGCAATATAGGTTTGCTATTTTCTTTTTGTTTGCGGAAAGCATTACTAACAGTTCATCCTTACAGTCAAGTTTTATTAGCAGTCATGATTACTTCATTAACTAACCATTCTAGGTAAGCACATGTTCTACTTTCAAGCTAGGGTTGAGCAATCAGAACCATTTCACCATCTTTCATCTTCGAGTTCTTACTACGGTCCTAGACCATAGTCAAGTCATACCATCTCACGAAAATGGCAATTCGAGAACCAATGTATCCCAACTGGGTACCGCGAAACACACGCCTTGTTTGTACCCCAGGCACAACCAAGACCAACCCATTCCACTCCTGTCACGGGGTCCAGGTCCCTATCCAAACTTGGACTCCAAGCCCCCACACTTGAGACCCGGTCTCAACATGGTGCTTAGACCTCCACCTTTTCCCGCCTCCAATCAGTCAGTCCGGAAAGAGTCGGAACCCACAACAAGAGCGTAACGAGCCTTCCCGCTCCCATAACCAAGTATGTGCTCAGGATAATAAGTCTGTGACCTGACTACCATCCACAGCAACGAACGGTCCATAATCGACACGAATAGGAAAAACAGTGTAACCAAGCTCAGCCCCATTGGCCGCGGGACACAACCTGTTACACCCACCAATACCCATACCATATCTCTACCCTATCTCCATTTTTCCTTTCATCATTTCATTATGAGAGTTATAATAATCACCCATTGTGAGTAACGGCAGGTTACTCACGCTACCGAAAACATAAGCATAGCAGCTACTCGAACCTATACTAGTAGGACTCATAGGATAGTTATATCTATGTAGGTGGTTTTCATAAGATTCCTATAACGTAAATGCACATCATATATTTATATTCAGTGATTATCAAAAATAAGGGGTTATGCACCGGGGCTTGCCTTGGGCAGGCGCGGTGTCAGCTGAGTCTGTTAGTGGTGGCTCTAGGGCCTCCTTCTGCATAAGAATCTCCTCCTCGTATTCCTCGATGATCTCCTCGAACTCGCGATCGTCGGTGGTCACTATCTCCGCCAACTTGTTCTCTACATGCATGCGATGATGATGCAACACTTAGCATTTAGGCAACCACAACTCTTAAACTAAGAATATGCATACTAAGCTACTAAGCTAGCTCTAATGACTAAGGTACTAAGCTAACTATCATCTTTACCAAGCAAAGTGTTGGGTTCAACTAACAAACGCCTAGCTTTACAAATGAAGGATATATCTTTATTTCTACTAATGATTTAATGTCTATTGAAACAAAGAGCATTTAACTACCATAATGCTTAATCTATTCTAAGGTTACAAAAATTACAGTGAGCACATAATAATACAATGAAGTTATCATAAAATTTTCAGGACTAAAGCTATCACCAATTTACCATGAAAATTCCTACAATGATTCATTTTAATAATATGAAGCACTTACAAACAATTTAATAGCTCCTGGTATCAACATGTATAGATATGAATAAATACACCAATAGAGAGAGCACAATTTTATGAACCTAACAAAATTTGTTTCACAATTTTTGGACACTTATATGATTTTATATTAATTGCCAAAGATTAGCTCAGAAATTAAATTAGAAAACTATTTCTAATTCCTTATGAAAAAGAAAAATGAATTCTCCCACGTGGCCCACACGCACGGCCCGCGACACGCCCTCGCCAGGGAAAGCCCGCGCGCGCTGGCGATCTTGCAAAAGAGTTCACGAACTTCTCCCAAATTACAACTAAGTACTAACACTATTTTCCCCTCTCTCAAACCTTTTTCACTTAACCCTCTAGCTTTCCTGGAATTCCCCCGCGCACACCCCCGGTGACCCAGCGCACGGCGGCGCGGCGAACGATGACACAGTGCGGCAGCGCCGTCCACCTGGGACCTACGACAGACCACCTAATGGGCCGGTCACCATCTCCGACCCGAGCGGCTACGCTAAACGGCGGTGCAGGGTGACACAACTTGCTGGGGAAGGGTGTAGCGGCGTGCGGCCATCCGTGATGGCAGCGCCACTGTTCCGGTGAGCTAGGTAGCTATAGGCCTAATTGGTTAGCACGCGAGCATTAGGAGGCTACCCTGAATTAGGCCGAGGTGACGGTTCGGGCGGAGGATGGTGGAGGAGGGCTGGCCATGTGCGGCCGAGCCATGCGGTAGTGCACCGCGGTGGCACGATAGCGTCAGCGACGACGGGGAGGTGGTAGCGGTTCCACTAGCGTGCGCAAGGTGGAGAGGGAGACAAGGTGAAGCTAGTGGTGTAGGCGAATTGGCTCGGGAGGGATGGTAGGAGGGCTGCCCTCGACCATGGCCGAGCGCGGCCTTAATGCCACGACGGTGGGGAAAACTCCAAATTAGAGCCTGGCCGTGCTTGCTTCAAGGCTAGGTGGGGGTTGGGGTTAGGTGGCTTAATGGAGAATCCCAGGACATGATGAATCCAGCGATGGCGACTCAACCATGCCGAATTAAGCGAGCGGGGTCAGCCGGTCGCAGTGGCAGAGAGGGAGGGGCAGGTCTGGCTCAGCTCGTCCTCGCTTTGGCGGCAAGTGGCTGGCTGGACCCAAGGCATCATCTGTGCACCCACTACGTGACAACACGGCCATACCACGTGCGTGCACGCGGAGGCAGGTGGGGGCGCGGCATGCACGGTCGTAGCGCCATTAAGGCGAGGCAACGGCGCGAGGCACCCGGGACAGCCCACGTGTGTGCGGGGACAAGGCGAGCAGTAGCGTAACATAGCATCACAATGGCGTCAGTAGCGGCAATGCGAGGCTAGGCAGCAGTGCGGACACAACGACGAGGTGATGGTGCCAGCAGCGGCTTCGTCGCGATGCGGGATAGGGCAGGTGACAGCGGCGGTGGCTCCACGTGGCGGGACTAACGGTGGTCGAACCACAGCCAGGCCAGTGGCAGCCACAGCCTAGTGACCACGTCCACCCGGTGAGCCAGCCTGAGAACGTGTTGTGCATGAATTTTAAAGCGTCGATAGCAACTAAACGGTTGAGGTTGACACTAAACCACCTTTACTATGCTAAAGAGGGTCTATATTAGGCTACCAATCCGAGCTAGAACACGACACCACCTCTTAACTCAAATTCTCAAAATAATTTCCTAAACATAGCAATGTCTAGCTATTGACAAATTTGAAATTTTTTCTAAGTTTTTGAGCTGAACTTGATTTCAATTTTTAATTTCTAGGCTAGTAGAAATATTAGCTAGTAACATCATTTTTCAATATCAAGTATTTCACTGTCATCTACAAAGTTTGTACTTCAAACTTTATTTAAGTATCACACACATGTTTTATAGTATCTTTGCTTAATAAAAATTGGTTTTCAACCCTACTTGATATACATGAGCTATTGAATCAACTTTCATTTACCATTTTTATTGATCATTTTAAGTTACAAGAAATTTATCTACACATTCTATCACATGCACTAACACATAAATATGATGCTCATGATATATTTTAGTAAATGATTTAGCGTGTAACACCAAGGGTGTTACAGTTTCCACCAATGCTAGTGTGTGTGGTTGGTCCAAACAAGTCCCTATGCAACAACTCAAATGCCTTAGATGTACTCATCATGCTTTCTTTAGGATGTGTGTTACCATCTTGCTTTCCAGCTTGACATGTACTACAAAGCTTATCCTTCGCAAATGTGACATCTTTCAAGCCTCTTACTAGATCATGCTTAATCAATTTGTTCAATTGTTTTATTCCAACATGACCAAGTCTTCTATGCCATAACCAACCCATGCTAGACTTAGTGAGCAAACATGTTGACAATTGAGTTTCACTATCATTAAAATCAATCAAGTATAGATTCTCATATCTAAATCATTTGAATATCAAGTTAGAGCCATCTACACTTATGATCTCTACATCATTCACACCAAATATGCACTTGAAACCAAGATCACACAATTGAGCTACCGACAATAGGTTGAAGTTCAAGCTCTCTACTAGTAGCACATTAGAAATGCTCAAGTCATTGGATATTGCAATCTTACCAAGCCCTTTGACCTTTCATTTGCCATTATCACCAAATGTAATACTATCAACCCCATTTGCTATTATTTGTGTTGATTGAATTGAACATCCGTGAATCACCGGTCATCTATTGTGTGCACCCACTATCATGCACCCAATGCCTTCCTCTGGCTTTATAATTAACCTATAAAAGAAGATCAATTCTTTTTAAGTACCCAAACTTGTTTGGGTCCTTGAAGGTTAGTTATTAAGCTCTTTGGCACCTAAATAGCCTTCTTCTTTGAGCCCACAATTGGTGCACCAATGAACTTAGCCTTCACACCATTGGCACTCTTGGTAAGCAAATAACAAGAATCAAACTTAATTGAGGATATATTATTTTGCTTGTTCTTGTTCTTGCAATATTGCTCTATATGTCCCACTTGCTTGCATCTATTATAAAACCGACCATTGCCCTTCACAAAGCAAGCTTTGGGAGTGACAAAGGCTGCCTTTCCTTTCTTGGGAGTACAACCTAATCCCTCTTTGTTGAGAGAAAACCTTTGGCTACCTAAGCACTTTAGCAAGCGGACATCTCCACCATAGGCATTGCCTAAAGCACAAGTGAGCTCATTAACCTTCTTCTTGAGGGTCTCATTTTCCACCATTAGTGAGGCATCACAAGTGAAACCATCACTCAAAGGTGAAGTATAAGTGGTAGTGCTACAAGAAGGGTTAATGGGAGCAACAACAATGGGCTTATAAAAGGATTCATCAAGAATATCACATGTTAGTCCCACATCACATGGCACAATCAATTGCTCCTCCTTTGGCTTCCTCCTTCTTGACTTGCTCGAGGAGAGAGGAGTGAGCTTTTTCAAGCTTAGTATGAGCATTGCCAAGCTCCTCATGGTCTTCCCTTAGACTCTCATGAGAAGCATTGAGCTCATCAAAGGATTGCTCAAGAGATTTGACCTTCTTGCGCAATTCTTTGCACTCATTTGTCTTCATCTCAAAACAAGTGTGGACTTGCTCCAACATGTCCATGAGCTCCTCCTTGGTGTACTCCTCATCATCATCACTCCTACAATCATCACTTTCACAAGCATCATTATCACTCACATCATATCTTACCTTGGTAGGTTTTGCCATGATGCAAGTTGATGGAGTGTCGAATATGGATGGCTTGTTGTTGATGGCTATGCTTGCAAGTGCCTTCTTCTTGGACTTCTTGTCATCATCACTAGAATCATCATCTTCTGATGAAGCATCACTATCCCATGTCACCACATAGCCACCACCCTTCTTCTTCTTTTGGAAGGTCATCTTCTTCTTCATCATCTCTTTCTTTTCCTTCTTCTCCTTCTTCTTCTCATCTTCATCATTGTCACTATTGTAGGGACAATCCACTACAACATGATCCTTGCTTTTACACTTATAGCATCTTCTCACATAATCTTTGCTCTTATTGTTGTCTTTTCTCTTTCTTGCACCATAGCCCTTTTTCTCCATGAATCTTCCAAATTTGCACATAAGGAGAGCCATGGCCTCATCATCAATGTCACTAGCATCTTCATCCTCACTTGATTCTTCTTTCTTAGACTTGCCCTTGTTCTTGGATGATGAGCTGGCCTTGAATGCTACACTCTTCTTCTTCTTGTCTTCATCCTTCTTCTCATCTTGATCAACCCTTTCTCTTTCCACACGATATATCTCTTGTGTCATGACATCACCTAATACTTGGTTGGGGGTTAGTTGCTTCAATCTTCCTCTAATGATGATCAATCTCAATGTCTTAAATCTTGGAGGTAAGCACATCAAGAACCGATGAGAGACATCATCATCATTGATCTTCTCACACAAAGCATTCAAGTTATTGACAATCACTTGCAATCGATGGAACATCTCTGGAATGCTCTCATCATCCTTCATCTTGAAGCTTGTCAACTTGTCCTTGAGGATGTTAGTTTGGCACTTTTCACCGCCGGTGTGCCCTCATATGTTTCTTCTAATCTCTTCCACACCTCACTAGCTCTTTCACAATCCTTAATTTGCTCAAACACCTTAGAATCAATGGCATTGTAAATGGTGTTGAGAGCCATTGTATTGCATTGCTTGTTGGTCTTGTCTTGGTTGGTGAGATTGTTAGGATCAAGAATCACATAGTCACTCTCGGTCACATCCCACACTTGATCATTGATTGAACCAAGATACATCTTCATCTTACTCTTTCAATAATCATAGCATGTGCCATCAAAGAACGGTGGTTTGCCCCCCACATGGTTGAACACAACTTGAGCCATCTTTTGACATCGAGGTTGTTAACCCTTCAATCAAACGGTGACAACGGCTCTTATACCACTTGAAAGGTCCTAATATGGCTAGAGGGGGTGAATAGCCTATTTAAAAACTCTACGAAGCACTAGAGCAATTGATTAGTACAACAAACAGCGTAATGCAATTTTGCTCTAGCTCTATAAGGGTTGCAAGCCACCTACTCTGCTGAGCTAGACCGAACATGACCCTAGAGTCAGGTCCAGCGTCCGATCATTGCGCCGCGCCCTCGGCCAACTTGGCTAAAATTGATCGATCACTGCGCAAGTAGAGTCCGGTCACTGACTTTCTCCTCCTTTTATTTTTCTAACTCCTCAACCTCTTCACCCTTGCTTCCAAGTTGCTAACCACAGTGTGTACAACTCATATGCTCGTGTGTTAGCATTTTTAAAGCATTTTTCAAGGATCGAAGTTAGCACACTAGGTACCTAAATGCATATGCAATAATCATGTCACCTAGTGGCACTCGATAACCGGTTAGCCAAAGATTTCTCCTCTTTATAGTATGGCTATCGATCCTAAATCACTAACACCCTCTATGGTGTCTTGAGTGCAAACCAAAAATGACTCCTATCAATATACCTTTGTCTTGAGCCCATTTTTGTTTTTTCTCTTTCTTATTTTCCAAATGTGAAGCACTTGATCATCTCCTTTGTGGCCATCACCTTCACCATGACTATCATCTAGCTCCACCACTTGGATTGGACTACCTCATCTAATTCATACACTTAGATCAAAGGTTAGTCCTAGGGTTTCATCAATTATCCAAAACCAAACTAGGGCTTTCATACCAGAAGCGGACAGGCAGCGGTAGCACCTCGCCGGTGAGAATCTGGTAGTGGACATTCACCAGCATATAACACATCTAGCGGTGCTCCGATATGGTGGGGTTTAGGCCAAAACCGAGTCAGATCTACCATACAAGGACCTTGAGATATGCTCCCAAGAGGCCCGGTGGAGGAGACGATGCCAGGGACTCATTGTCCACCGGCTCGACCTCCTTGAGCCGATGGAGTTCGCCATAGTAGTTGGCGAGTAGGCCAAGCTCCCAAAGTTGAGGACCTAACCGGGGCGAAGGCACTGGTCATGACGGAGAACTCACCGAGGAGGCGGACGCCGCCGTCTAAGGCGGCGCCGTTTGCTCCGGTGATGAGGTGGGTGGATCTGGCCACTATAGAGCCTTGATCACACTTGACGCGCTCCCCTACCTGGCACTCTGGCTATTGCAGGTTTGTTGTCATGGCAAGCATCGTTGTTCATCAGGTGTCACTGAGTGTGGGTCTCTAGTGGCTTGGGTGGACTAAAGAACATAAGAGAAGACATGATGATGTATCCTGGGTTAGGCTATCAGAGCCCTATGTCCAGCAATGGTTGTTCTTTGTATTCGAGAGAATCCAAATCAGGGGTTACAACGAAAGAGAAAGAGATTTGGCAGGGGATCGCTCGGTGCTATCCTAGGCTCGTCGGCGGTGTGGTTGTTCCCCTGCGAGGAAGAAGAAACGCTCCTCTCTCTCACCGGATTGCCATGGGGAGGAACGCTCGGTCGTTCCCCTCTGCTTGCTGTCTTTCTGAGCAGAGCTCAGAGTGCTCTGGTCTATTTTGAGTTTGACCTCCCCCCTCTAGGTGCCGACCTTCCCCCTTATATTCTAAGGGAGGTCAGGTATAAGGCAGTTTGAGGTTTGGGTCTATGGTCTATGTGTGCCGGAGTCCAGGAGGGCGCAGCAGCGGCGTGGTGCACCCTGGCGTTGTCGTGGAGTCGGAGGAGCTTCAGGCGTCATCCGGCTCTTCTAGCACTAATGCTCTGACCGCTGGGGGCTATCTGCTTGGACTAGCCTCCACCAGGTGAGCCTTCTCGAGGCTTCCTTGGAGGCGAAGGCGCGTGGCTCGGGACGCTGACGAGTGGGCCCGAGAGCCCCCTTCCCCTAGAGCCGATGGAGATGCTTGTCTTATTCTATCACACCGCCTGGGTGACTTTGTCGGAGGAGTGGGCGACAGCATTGCGTGCCAATTGGTCCGGGCGACATTGAGGAGATCCTAAGCCTTGGACGCTCGTCAAGTTGGCTAATGACGCTAGGGGCACAGGATTCCTGCCCGTGCACTGGCTCGGGCTAGGGTTGAGCTCGGGATGAGGCTCGAGCTACCGTCGGTTGGGAGCCCGGGGTTCTAGCGAGCCCCCGAGCCCTAAGTAGAGGCGAAGGGCGTGTCGAGCTCTGCCTGATTCTTAGCTAGAGGGTACACGTGAGTGTATCTAATGGGTATAGCCCTTGAGCCCCGAGCGATCCCAGAGGGGTCGGTCAGAGGGTCTCTCGATCGGGAGTCTCTCTTCCAAGGACTTATGTTTGACTCTCGTCACAAGCGTCCATTTATATTTCAAAGGCACACTATTTATAGTGGCCGTATTTATAATATAGAGACTATTTTGCGTTTACTCTTAGAGTTTGATGCCTAGAATATTCCATTACAGATAGGGCCAAAATAAGAAGAGAGGTGAGTGATGGGGAAGAAGAATATAAAGAGCCATCCACCGCATTTATTCAGGCCAATTCACTATATGATAGGTGTCAACACATTTAACACTTGCCGAATATAGATCTTGATTTGGTATCAACATATCCAGGCGTTTTTTATCCATCCATCATTCATGTACCTTTTCTACACCCATTTGTCCCGATATGAACTATGCGTCTTCCTAGCCTCTAGTGACCACCAACTCCAACTTCAGGCGCACCGGTGGTATCTCCCTTACTTCGGCCTGATGACCACTTCTCTTTATATGGTTGTCGGCGCCAATAGTATATCATCTCAGCATTCCCTCAATCGCCATCTTGCCTTTGTATGGTAGGCGGTGCCACCACCATGTCATCGCCACTAGCGATACCTACCACTAAGCCAGTCACTGCCGCCGCTAACTTCATTTGTACCCGCTGCCGCAGCCAAAGGCATTGGTGAGTTCGATCCTCTAGACTCAGATCCCCTAACCCTAATTTAGTTCTTTCCAAAATAAGAAATTTCTCCAATTTTGGTAAATTTGGCCGGTGAGCGAAAATCCCACAGCGTTAAGTCGCGACCCGTCGTGCACTCTAGGAACGCGTGACCCCGGCTCCTCGTCTTCTTCCTCCTTGAGCCGTGCCATTCGTCCCCCACCCCCGCCGCCCTCGGCCGCGACTTCCTCGCCACCGGGCGACCTCGAGTCGCGCCCTTCCTCCCCCACCCCGCCTCCTCCCCCGCCGCTCCCGGCCGTAGCTTCCTTGCCACCGGCCGTGCCGCCCACCTCACCGTCGCCAGAACCCTAGCCACCGCCGACTTCTTCTTCCTCTCTAGCACAGGCGTGGGCACGGCGTGTGGGCGTGATCGGCGTGTGGGACAGGGAGAGGGAGACGTGGGGTCGTGCTGTCACTCTCTAGCGTGACGGGTGGCGTAGAAGCTTCTCTGATTCAAGCAGTTCTAATCTTAGAAGTACGCTACCTCTGCTCACTCTCACTTCCTCCTGGTTGAATCACTGTCGGTCTGAGGGGAAACCAATTCTTCAGCAAGTCTTGTAAAAAAAAACCTCGAGCAAGAAGGGGGGAAAAAGAAGCAACACTCCACAGGTTAGCATCCACACTCTGCTCTAGCGCACCTGCATATAGCTCCCACTAAGGGGCCGCCTCCGTCGCGAGCGGAAGGCGGCCTGTCGATCGGCCTCAAGTGGCCGCAGTGGAGACGAAGCACCGTTAGCCGCTGCAATGTCGACGCCGGCTGCTGCATCGTCGACTGTCACACCAGAGACGAGCGACGCGCTTGACAACATTCGGATAGGCAGAGTCGACTCATACAAGAAATTGGACAAGATCGGCGTGGGGACCTTCGGCGATGTGTGGAAAGCGCGCCACCGCCGTAGTGGCAAGAAGGTCGCCGTCAAGTCCGTGCGCGCCAGCGGAGAGTCGCTTCTGCGTGAGGCTGCGCTGCTCGCGGCGTGCACGGGGAACCCCACCGTGGTGGAGTTCCGAGAGGTGGTGCGCGGCGGGAAGACGGACAAGCTCTACCTCGTCATGGAGTACGCCGGGCGCAGCCTGCATTACGTCATGGGTGCGCGCCGCCGCGACGGCCGACCATTCACGGAGGCCGAGGCGCACCGCATCATGAGGCAGCTGCTGGGCGGCATGGAGATCATGCACGAGCATGGCGTCGTGCACTGCGATCTTAAGCCAGCAAATGTCCTCGTCGGCAAGGAGGACGGCCGGGGCCCGGTCCTGAAGATCTGCGACCTCGGGCTCGCCAGGTCGGTGACCGTGCCATCCCCTGACACCTCGAGGCCCGTCGTAGGCACGCTCGGGTACATGGCGCCAGAGCAGCTGATGGGAGACATGGACTGCTGCAGCACACCCGTGGACATGTGGTCGCTCGGGTGCGTCATGGCGGAGCTTGTCTCCGGGAAGCCCATCTTCAAGGTCGAGGTTAGCGAGTGCGAGCATTTGGCTGAGATCGTCCACCTCCTCGGCGTCCCCGATGAGGTGTCGCTGATGCCGCTAGGCGTGTCGGCCTCGACGCCGAGCCAGCTACGGGGCGCGGTGCCAGAGGAGTGCCTCTCGATGGCTGGCTTCGACGTTCTGCGCGGCCTGCTGGAGTTCGACCCCAGGGACAGGCTCACCGCGGCGGCCGCGCTCCAGATGCCGTGGTTCACAGTGGAGGATGACGACGACGCTCCATCACCTGCAACTGCAAGGGCATGAAGTGAGTGCTGGACTAGTGCTAGTGTACACAGTGATAGTGAGTTTGCCCTGTGTCATCAGCCTGTGATGACACGGTGAGCATAGAGTAGGATTTATCTGTGATTAAACTTGTATAGATCATTAGACTGTTAAGTTGTTGCAGTTTCAATCCTAATCTCCATCTGTGATTATGACCCTTCTCACTGAAATCATGTGTACATGTTGATCTGGCTTTTGATTTCTCCTGCTTCCTTGACAATAATCGTTTCATGTATAAAAAAATTCTGCATATGCGTGGAACGAAAGGCAGGGACGGAGCAAGGCAGGAGTAGAGTTTGCTCACTAATTTCCAAATTTTGCTATATTTTGTTAGTTCAAGAAGAAAATGCATGGTAGAAGCATGGGCAGTGGACTGAATCCATCGTCTAAACGCACCCGTGTCACCGTGACCTCAGCCCATCTAGAGAGGTGGAAGGAAGAGGGTTTATTTGTTCCGAGTGGAAGCCTTTGGGGGTCCGGCTCCGGCAAGCAAAGCAAAGCAAAGCAAACCGGTGGGAGGTCTTCGTGTTCGTGGGCGGAAGCGCACCGCACGGTTCGTTCCGTTTCTTGCCTTCTCTTCTTATAAAACAAAAACGAAACAAAATTGATTGCTACGATTTTTCCCAGAAATCTCCGCTCAATTACCCTGTTGCTATTGGGAGCGCCATCTCCATTTCTATCCCCATTCCGTTCTACGGATTCATTCGTGGCTCTCTCACCGTGATCCTCCATTTTCGCCTTGCTGCAGCTTGTTCGAGCACCACCTGCTCGACGAAATGCCTGGCGACCCCGAGCCCATGGCAGAGACTTCTGGTGCGATGGTCGTGGCCCCAGCGCGCGTTCCTCGGGCGGAACCAGGGATCAACGACCTCCCCCGCGACCTACTGCCCCGCGTCCTCTCCTGCCTGGACGCGCGCGAGGCCGTGCAGACGTGCGTGCTGTCGAAGCTGTGGCGCGACCTCTGGCGCGACGCGCGCCGCATCAACGCCTCGTGCCCCGCGTTCGAGATCGACGGCGGCGGACTCGACGACCACGGCAGGTCGCTGTTCAAGGAGTTCGTCAACCGTCTGCTTATGCTCCGTAACCCGGTTTCCTTGGACGAATTCCGCCTCTGGTACTACATCGACGGTGACAGGCTCAATGCTGACGCCGCAGAACCTAACCTATGGATCCGCCACGCTTTGCTCTGCGAAGCTCGGTCTGTCGAGATTTTCGCCTGGCATGATAAATTGGAACTCAATCCTGCAGTCTTTACTTCAGAGCACCTGACGAGCCTGCTTTTATACTCAGTTGTTTTGACCAACGGTTTCTTTAAGCAACTCCAAAATGGGTGCAAGACACTGGAACGTCTCATCTTACAGGAATGCCCCATCAATGACATTGAGATTGCCTCCCAGACAATCAAGTTCTTGTCCATCGGGCATATTTGTTGGTTTCACCCTAGGCCTTATGATCCGGCACATCAGCCATCTCTCTCTCTTCCAAACCTGATTCATCTTGGCTTCTTTGATCATTTGGCTTATGATGGTGACAGAATACCTTTAGTGAAGAACATGGAATCACTACAGACAGCTTACATTGATCTGCTTAAGTACAATGATTTACCGGTTGATGATATCCGTCAATTTCTCTTGGGCCTTTCTGGTGTCACAAAATTGGAGTTCTGTTTTGGTTTTGGACAAGAAGAGGTATGCTTCTTTGTTTGACATTGGTGGATCCATGCAAGTATTCATAAGTTGATGTCTGAGACCTACAAATAGTATTTTGTCGTTGTGCTGTAAGTGCAAACCTAACTGTATGATAGTTTATTCTAATAACAAGTCATGTCTATAGGATGGTTGATGGTCTAAAGTACCACCATAGCACAATCTGATTTTCATGTGAATATTTTTATAATGGTTGTATTACATTTGCAAAGTATTATAGAGTGGATCTATCAGTTGTGATTTATAGAGTCTGGGTGACATGTTCTAAGCATAGGGTTCTAGACTCTCTTGAAGCAATAAGCATAGTACATTATAGAGTGTGGATGACATTTGTGGTTTCTCTCGTCCACTATTCTGAACTGTAGTCTACAGTTCTGCTGGGAAATTTCGCAACAGTTTTAGCTTCCTGCTATTTCTTCTTCTTTTTTTCATGTTTGGCTGGACCAAGAAAGTTTTCTAGACTATGGCATAGATTCTGTGTCATGTCCTAATCTTTTTGACCTCATGCAGCTGATGATGGGAATGGATTTGCAATGGTGCCCGAAATTCAACAATCTGAAGTTCCTGAGTCTCGTCAACTGGTATCTGGATGCAAATTTCTATGGACTGATAGCCTTCCTTCAGAACTCACCTAATCTGGAGCATCTAACTCTGAGTCTCAAACTGAAACAGGTGACATGTATATTCTCCTCGTATGAAAACTTTATGTATGTGCCATGCAGGTAAAACTTGTATGTTTCTTCTCTGTCTGTAGCATGCTAAAGTACCTGGAGCACTCATGGGTTGGGCTGGAAATAGACTGTTTACATGCGAGCATCTTAAGACTGTTGAGATCATTTGCTCGAAGGATGATCCCGCGGTCCACAGCCTCAGGGAGTTTTTGCTTGCGGGTGGCATATCCGATGGTCAGATTCATATCAAGCACTAGAATCAGCTCCGGTCGTGTTTGTGCCAACCACAGGATCGTTCTTTAGTTTACGCAAGAAGATATGCTTTTCTAGCTGGGGTCAGATTCCGTAGAATGGTTTTCAGTTCAGGTGGATGGATGCATGCTCTGTCGAAATACGATCATTTCAGCGGCGTTACTTACTGTGGATGCATCGTCTGAGGAACCGGATCGCTTTCTTGCTGTGAAAGTTTTTATAGATGTATCACCAATCACCATGCCTATGCCATAGCAGCAAACGTTTTCAAAACGTTTTTATTTGGTGAACTGCTTTGTAGCTCCGGTGCCGTAAAGTGTATAAATATGCCATGCGTGCACGGTGCTGTATATCTACAATGGTATGGATTCTACGGTGCCCGGCGCCTGGTTCCTTGGTGTGGGAAGGAACGGTTATATTCCCTGTTCCGGGAGTGGTCAATGCAAAAATCTTCTAAAAGCGGGGAACAGTTGGTGCAAAAACCTTAAAAAAAACATAGTACTAGTTGTTCCGAGAAACATCCCCGAACATGCAGCCTGTTCGAGAGGCCGTATCGTATCGTGGATTATTTACTGCTGGTTGGTTTGATGTGAGAGAAAAACACTGTTCCCAGTTGGAAATTTACGATCGTTTACAAGCAAACGAACAGGCTGATGGCTGCTAAGGCCCGGCCGGCGACCCAGCGGCCCGTTGAGGGAGGGTTTGCCTGCCAGCGGCACCAAGCCCAGGCCGCTGGAGAGCGGCGCTGGGTGTGGGTAAGACAAGGAGAAACTAAATTATAAGATGTTTTGGTTTTTCAAGATACATTACTTTTACTATACATTTAGATATGGTGTATATCTAAGTAAATAGCAAAAACTATGAATCTAGAAAAATCAAAACGTTTTATAATTTAGAACAAATGGAATACTACTCATGATGAGTAGAGACGATATTATCATGGACCCCCAATAGGCCGACACATTCTCCTTTTCTATGGAGACGTATTCAGATTTCACACAGTTTCACACGGCTCTCAGGAACTTCTTCCGGGCATATCAATTTCAAGATTGCGATGAGGTATGGATTTTCAAACTTCACATTATGTTGGTGCAGCAAATCTAACTGTATTGTTTCTTTTTTTTCTGTATAGTTTCTAATGACCACGGTAGTGACTAGCAGTACTATCGCTGCATGGCATGAAGTCGTCAGAAGCCAATTCCAACAATTTAGTTGAGTATCATCATACTGTTTTTTTTTAAGATCCATTTGCCCGGCTTTTGTTAATAATAAGGAGATAGCAAACAACAGTTGGTTACATGTGCGAGAAGCGCTTCCTACCGCAGCCTAGGCTGCGTGGGTTTCGGTTTACAAAGCTAATTACTCACTACCTAGCTGAGGGACCATTAAGGCATTAAAGGCTTGAAAACTGCCCCTCCTGCTAAGGACCAGTAGTGGCCGGAGTCCTTGCTTTCCTGCATGATATCCAGGCGTAGGATCACATCATTCGCCAGCGTCCGTTGTAATCTAGCGTCGCTGAAAAGCATTCTTCTCCAGTTCCGCAGACATCGCGTCGAAAACTGTTCGAACTTGAACACAACCCGTCTCGGAGGTTGCTGCTAGTTACAGAGGAAAATGGGGCAGTGAACCATAGTTGGGTTGGCTTGCCCATTGCTCCAAGTGAATCTTCTCTGCAACCGGATTTCAAACAGTTCACTAGTGTCCAGAGCTCTTTTGAAGTCCCTCATTAGTTTGTCAACATTTTCTGTTGGTCCATATATTTCTAGGGGAAGCGCAGCCTGGGTATCTTCAGAGGCTCCCAGCCAGATCAACAACAACAACAACCACCAAATCAAACACCACTGACACCACGTTGCGATTGAAAGCAAACCTAACTTCACCGGTTGAAGACCAGCCGGCGTCGGCGCTAAACTAGTATACATTGATTTTCCAAACACAGTTGCAAACTGAAAACCGCATCATCCTCTTCAGGGAACCTCCATCTCCACTGCACCTGACTCTGCAGCCATGGCTGCCAGGACCTGGGACAGTTTCTTGTTGCCCAGCTGAGTGGCCGCCCTGATCGCCTTGATGGCCTACTCTAGGAGATCATCAGCATACAATACAACAGGTCAACATATGCAGTTAATGCTGCATCCGGCGCCGATGACTGGCTGTTGATGAAGTCCAACTCGCGCATAAGCTCCATGGACCTGAAGGGGGCCATGACTTCAACTCGCGCGAGCAAGCGCTTGGCTGCACGGCCATCTTCGGTCCCTGTGGCTCAGCGCGCGCAGCTGAAGTATCATCATACTGCTGCATGGCATGAAGCCGTCAGATGCCAATTCCAACAATTTAGCTGAGTATCATCAGGTAAGAAACACAGTTATCTAATGGCCTAATGCAAAAGATCGCGTATATGCTGTTCCAAGCGTCAATGCTTTTGGTATTGCAGATTCTGGATCTTGTCCCCATCCTTTCACACAAGTTTATATCACGACCTTCATAGCATTGCAGGAAAAGAAATTGAAGCAACCTTACGTCCTTACCTCGACAGGAGGTAAGCAAATACATCTAGTTTCGTTCTGTAAACTTCATAGTTCCATGTAACAGTTACAATTCGAAGTTAGCATCATGGTTCATGGCCAAATGATGGGCGTGCTAGTAGCTCACTGCTGTAGTCATAAAATTTGTATGGTTATACTTTTTTTTTTTTTTTGAAAATCAAGTAAAATTAAGCACAAACCAAAGTTACAATCCAGTATACTAGATCAAACTATATTTATGTGTATGATTTTGAGTCTGCGCTTCCTATAAAGATTTTGTTTCTCCTTAATGCAATAATATGCAGTTTTCGTGCATCATATTTTTCACTCAGGAAACCAAGCATGTAGGTTTTCCTTCCCCTTATTGACACTTTCATTAACATCATCTAGAAAAACACTCAGGAGAAATGTGAGGAGCCGCAAACGAAGCTACTGGGATCCAAACTTTCTGCAGAAGTATGTAACAGCTGATAATGATGACAGTGCAATTTAGAAGGCCCTGCAGAGAATGGTATAGTGTCTGCGCGCAGCGTTATCAGTGTGAAGTCCAACAAAACAGAGGCAGATAAGAAAGAGAAGCGTAAGGAAACAAGCAAAATGAAAAGGGAAGGATCAGATGGTGGCAGAGGCGTGTCAAACAAGACGACATCTTCGAGGTATCACATGAAACTGCATCTGTCAAATAGTTGTCAAAAAGAAAAAGAAAAAAACGTGTTCTGATCTAGGAGTTACTAGTAGTCAATACCGAGAAGATGTGCTCTTGAATTAAATGCGAAGAAACTGGATAAGTCTACGATATATGCCACTGTGTAATTTTCGAATTCACATGTATATACCACCAAATGTGAGGCTGCGGTGACTTGGGCCCACATGTCAGCCTTCCACCAGTTTTGGCATATGTATAGAACTATGGCACCATTCAGTGGCGTAACGCCGCATCTCCTTTTTGCTAGAGCTGTCAAGTCATCAATTGTTAATTAGTTATGGGCCATGATTAGTAACTCACGGTGGTGAGGAAGAACATTGATAGCCTTTATAAAACTTTCATATACATGATCACTATCCACCAATTTTGATGTGCCGTTTTATGTTCTAGTAGTAATATATAATATAGTTTCTGTTGTATCCTGACTGTCATACAGTTAGTTTTTGTTAGAGAAAAGATGGAAAAGTACTTTGTTGTTGTTTAATCAACCATATAAATTTCTTGGCGAGATGAGATTGCTTTGCTTGTACCTTTCTGTTTAAGTGATTGCGCAATCATGGTTGAAACATCCTTGCTGACTTTTTTTATAGCTTCTGTTGCTTGAATATTCTCAAATTAAGGAGAACAAATTCAAGATGGGTGCTGTCTGCTGTCCATTGCAGCCGATCTGACTGTTCGGAATCTGGAAGTCCAACGAAAATCAAACGCGTGATAGCTCAGCGAGGTGCAGCTCATGTCCAACACAAGTGCTGCGCTGGGATTCCCAGAAGCATCTCTTACTCCATTCGTGCGGACTAGTTCCTCGTTTTTTTTATCATTTCGACCAAGTCTACACCATCATCTCTCAGGATCAAAGTAATAAATACCAGATAGCAGCTTTGCCGTGAATTAGTGTCTACATAGCGGATTATGGATGCTATAGTGGACATTAAGTTGCAATATCAAAATATTAAAAAATAGTCACAATTGAAGCATATGTCAATACTAATATCATCTTTGCTTAAAATAATTATAAGCTTTTAGTTAATTATTACATTTAATGACATAAAATTAGAAAGAAGCATATAAATAAATAAGATATAAAGAAGACACGTGAAGACAAATCATTATTGAGTTCTCATATCAATTGAAAATGATACAATTAATGATCTCATCATTCTTTATCATAATATAAATCAACATCTTAACATTTTTATTGCCATCGGAACTGTGTACACAGCGAATAGCGGCCCAACAACAATAATAGCGGACGCTAGGTTACAACACGCGTGGGTAAAGGACCGCTCGACTGCTATTGCAAGCGATACTAATGCTATTCAGTACTATGCTCGAGACCGTATATCCGTTGCATTCAGGTAATAAGGCCAAGTTTGGTTGTGCAGCCAACTTTGCTTTGCTAGGCAAGCCTCACCTTGCCCATGAAGGAGAGTGGAATTGGCATGCTCTTTCTGGTGAGGAAAATCTGGAAAGCACAAGACTCGATACATTATTTACTAGAGAACCGAATACATCATCTAAGCCAACTCGTTACCCAGCTAGAGGCGATACGGTAGCAAGTAAAGAATCCAAATATGCCCTAAATCTCCTAGATCTTAACATCATTGTCGGTTTAAAAAACTCCTTCGCTATCGGATTTTGAACCAACAGTGGTATACTGGTAGTGATGTGGGATTGACATCACTATCGGTTCAGTGATGTGAACCGGCAGTGATGTGGTTTCTAGGAAAGCCAAAAAATTCATTGAAAAAATAAGGAATTTTTTTTTAATATCGGGAGAGGCCCCACTGGACAGCCACACGGTCACGCGTGGCAAGACACAAGTCACAAGTCAAGCGATTTTTCGCCCAAAAAACGCGTGCTTCGCGGCCACCGGCGCTCGAACCCCTGTCGTCCTGCTTTGGGTCTTCGGGCCTTAACCACTCCACCTGTAAGTTTTTTTTTGTGTCCAAATGAGATTTTCGTCTAGACATTTTTATTTTTATCTAATTTTGAAATGAGTATTTGGGACTCTAAACGAATTTAAATAAAAAAGTTGTCAACTACAAAGTTTTATAACTTTTCAAGATCTACAACTTTTATTTTGGTAGTTTGTCCATCCGAGGTCGTTTACAAAATTTCAATTTTAAATTTGAGAAATTCAAATGTAGTTTTCCACGACAAGATGATTTCAAATCAAAAAGTTATCAACTACAAAGTTTCATAACTTTTTGAGATCTACAAATTTCGTTTTTGCTGTTTATCCATCCAAGGTCGTTTAAAAATTTCAAATTTCAAATTTTTAAAAATTCAAACGTAGTTTTCCTTGAGAAGATGGTTTCAAATAAAAAAGTTATCAATTACAAAGTTTCATAATTTTTTGGGATCTACAACTTTCATTTTGGTAGTTTCTCCATCCGAGGTCGTTTACAAAATTTAAATTTCAAATTTTAGAAATTCAAACGTAATTTTCCTTGACAAGATGATTTCAAATCAAAAAGTTGTCAACTACAGAGTTTCATAACTTTCCGAGATCTGCAACTTGTATTGTGGTCATTTGATCATTTATTCATTCAACATAGTGGTACTAACATTGTTCACAAATGTTGCATATTCCTCTTATCGTTTATGAAACTATAAGAGAGATATGTAAATTTTATGAACAATATTATTACCACTTTATCGGATGAAGAAATGACCAAAATAAAAATTGTAGATCTTGATAAGTTCTACAACTTCTATGTTTATGATTTTTTCAGCTGAAATCATTTAGTGTTCCAACATGACATTTGAAGTTGCCATTTTTTAAAATTTAAAATTCAAATAGATAAAACACAGTCACATGAAAAGATGGATAAAATAATAGCGGTAAGAACACAATAAATTGATAGAGCATAATTTTAGAAATTTTTAGAAAAAAAAATCATCAAATTTGAAGTTAGTATAAGGAAGAGAGACTAGTTACAAGTTTTAGCCATACATTAAAAAGAAAAGTAAGAGTTCTTCAATAATTTTAAATTTTAATTTTAAACAGCATTTTCAAGTAGTAAATGATTTCAAATGAAAAAGTTTTCAACTATAAAGTTGCATAACTTTTCGAGATCTACAACTTTTATTTTGGACGTTTCTCCATCTGAGTCCGTTTGAAAAATTCAAATTTTAAATTTTAGAAATCAAACGTAATTTTCGTTAGATAAATTATTTTAAATGAAAATATTTGGACATCCAAACGATCTCAAATTAAAAAAGTTTGAACTACAAAGTTGTAGATCTCGTTAAGTACTACAACTTTTATATAAAATTCGTCTTCATCGAACATCATATGAGAAACTTATGAAATTTTCTTGCAGCATATCACTGTCGATTCAAGCTACGAACCGATAGTGACAGTATCAGTGTTGGTTCAAGCTTTGGCTAAAGCCGACAGTGATGACCCAATATCACTGCTGATTCTTGGCTAAAACCGACAGTGATATGAGCCGACAGTGAATACCCGAATATCAGTGTCGGTTGGTCCTATCACTGTCGGTTTTAGCCAAAAACCGACAGTGATGGTCTATCACTGTCGATTTTTTTAAAATTCGACAGTGATAAGGTCGACAGTGATGTCCAAATCTGTAGCAGTGAGAGTAGCGCAATACAACGCTCGATTCCAAAATAAATCGGAATGTATGACATGATCGTTAACCAAGTCGTCGGTCGACGGCACAATAAGTTGTATGCCCCGTGTGCCCGGACATTAGGACATGCATCTTTGCTAGTCAATACGAATATACTGCATTTCTCTAGTTACACGTAATTAATCTCTAGAACACAATTTTGAACGTTTATTGTTACGGTAATGTATTTATGCATGGTACATAACAAAAATACGCTCTAATGAAACTTTCTGAAACAAAATAAATATATGAGAATCATTCTAAAGCATTCAGATTCCGTACATAAAGAAGTAATATATAGGCAAAATTTGAAGTCACTGACTGCTGTGATTTGGATGAAATACATCCAAAAAATTATGTGCCTTTTTTGAGATAAAAGAACCAATAGGGGCGGACGGAGTATATTATTACATATACAGCATATAATTAATCTCAAAAGTTTTGCAAGATATAGTTTAGTGACAGCAACGGATAAATTTTCTGGAGGGACACCTTGGAACCATGCAAATAATTGCCCCCGTGAAGCATTCGTTTTTTTTTTGGCAGTTAAATCTTTTCGTTTCCCAACCTCCCTGGATTTTACACTGTACATGTCGCGATTCATTTCAATAGAGCATGATACCTGTTTTCGAAGAAAAAGGGTTTATGGAAGCGTAGAAGAAGCAATTACTTCAAAGATAATCATTTACACAATTAAAGATGACCCGCTAAGTTTCCTGACCGCGGTCGCAGCGAATTGTGATACCTCGAGAAAAGGATGCAATCCTATGTAAGGTTGACTGAGGAAAAGTATTATTAAAAATTATGACTCCGAGTAGAGATATTATAAAATTATATTATATGCTTAATCTAATACTAATATTTATCTATTTATCATAAATGTTAATATTTTTCTATATTCGATTAAATTTAAAATTATTTGACTTCTTAAAAGTGATAATTATATTTTTTTAATTTAAACAGAGGTAGGGAGTAATATATATCTGGATAAGTTTTAGAGAAAATATATATATTACGCATCAACATCAGCAAATACTACACTACACGGTGAGCCATGGGTTGGAGTACCACGCACGTCACTGCACTGCAGGCAAAGCCGCCTCGGCGACCGAGTGCTTGTTGCGCCCTCTCACGCGCACGCGTGCTGCAGCTGCTCGCGAGCGAGCTATATAACGCGCGCCTTGCTATTCCATTAGCCAACACGAAAGCCAATTCTCAGAAGCTACAACAAATTATAGTCACAGACGAAACCGGCCGGATAAGTTTCCCGGCCGCAGATAGCAGATAGCCAGCGAGTGGCCGGCGGCGACGTCGTCCATGTCGGTGGGCAGCAAGTCGCTGCCGGCGCGGCGCGGCAACGAGGGACATGAAAACGGCGACGGCGCCGTGGTGAGGGAGGAGGAGGGCGACTTGGCCAGGGGCGGCGGCGGCGGCGGTAGCCGCAGGAGCAGGAAGCAGAAGTCGGCGCGGTACGACCGCTGCTTCTCGGGGCTGGAGCTCAGCATCGGGCCGGGCCCGTTGAAGGACGTGGACGCCGGGAAGCTCAAGGGCCAGATCAAGAGGTGGGCGAAGGCCGTCGTGGCCTTTGCGCGCCAGATCAGCTTCGGCTCGCGGAGGGCCGCGCCCACGCCGCCCGGCGGCGACGACGACACGCCGCGATCGGCCCCGTTGCGGGCGTCCAGGTCCTCCAGCCGCCTCGGTGCCCATGGCGTCAAAGAAGGAGCTTCCGACGTGAGAGCTTGATGATGCATGGACAATTTCTTGGCCTGCGACCTGTACAGGACTACAAGTATGAATCTACAGTAGCATTAGAGTCTGATTTATTCTTTCTTTCTTTCTTTTCCCTTTTCTTCACAAACAAAAACAATTTGTTTCGTTCTTGCCTAGATGCAGACTAACTACTATGTACAGCATGAGGGTTTGATTTATTCTTTCTTTTTCCCCTTTTTTTGAAAAAAAAAAAATGTTCACTCTTCGATCTCCAAGATGAAGACTCAAGACTCAAGGCTACCTCACTGTAGAACAAGAGTTTGATCTATCTTTTTTTTCTTTTACTTTTCTTAAAAATAATAATTTGATTCATTCTTGCCTAGATGCCATGCTTTTCTGTTGCCTTACGTTGTTGATTGATAATGTCAAATTTATCGGCTGTACTGTTCATCCATTTGTGTCTTCTGGATGCACACTGAATAGTATTTCTTTCTGGTTTCTATCTGTACCTAAGAGACCAGTCCTCGTACGCAATACAATAATTGTTATCATGTAATAATCTCGGACTTGGAAGAGGTAACTATTTTTCTATTATATCGATCCCCAGTTGATTGTAAATATATAATGTTGGTTTCTTGTATTTAAAGGAACTCTTTGCAGAATAAAACAACACTGCTCCTTCCATTCTAAATTATATGATGTTTTGACTAGAGTAGCTTGTTAGTTGCTCTCTTGTTTAGCTAGCTAGCGTAGCCTTGTTATCTTGTGGTTCTTGTGTGGGGCAGTGCTATAGTGCAGCACTTAATAGCCATTAAAATTGTGTAGGGACTTGCTTGGGTGAAACTAGAGCTAGTGCAAGTAGTTGCCATGAGGACTTGTTATTTTACTAACAATCTTGCTCTCTAGTGTTTGTACATAGTAGAGAAAATTTTTTATAGCCTATTCATCACTCTCTAGTCATCTAGGTCCTTTCAGCTCCGCACTAGTATACACCCACCTGCAATCACCCTACGTTGATGTAGCTCGCCGCGGTTTGCTGCCTTGGCGCTCGGCATGCACGGCCGCAATTGCTCGTGCGGTCGCATGAGAACCCCTCCTTATTTTTAAGGGACGGGCTTGTCCTTGAGCATCCTCTAATTGAAGGAATACACCCTAAATCTTTCCCAGAGGGCTAGAGGGCTGGGAATGGACCTTACCTCTATTATGCCTAAACCAAAAATATTAAAATATAAGATCTCACCCCATCCCATATTCCCATCCCTCTTCATCCTCTAAACCAAACACATAATAAATCATCAGGTACACTCCAAAAGATTACATATAAAGGGTACTGGTATGCGCACTCGTGACCTCTTGTAATAATTATAAAAGTGAAAAAGAGAGGAAAAAGACAAACCTACGATATAAACAATGATTACATCTTAAATTCTTAATTAAGGTGTCCATGTATTACTCCGATTTAAAATTATAAATATTTTGAAGCTCGACGTGGCTTTTTCTGTGGCTTCGTTTCCAATTTTCCTAAAGAATATTATAGCTCTTGATTTTTAACTTGCCGGTTCTCCTGCTCCGCCACCGCCTGCTCCGCCACCTCCACCTCCACCTCCTCCTCCTCCTCCTCCACCGCCACCGCCTCCTCCGCCACCGCCACCTCCTACTCCTACTCCTCCACCACCACCACCACCATCCTCCTCCTCCACCACCATAGTGCTTCTTCAGCTCAAGCAGCCCTATCGCGGCATGGAACTATTGGATATATTATGGGTTTGGCTCGTACAATATTTAATAAATCAAATAAAACTATATGGTACGTAACATTAAGTGTTGCATGGTTTAATACCTTACGGGATTTTGACTAAACATTGACTCAGCTTATATGGTTGGAAATTATTCATCTAAATTGAGAAGCTGAGAAAAGGACATAAGCGTGCCGCCGCCGCCGGCCGGGCCAGGCCGTGGCCGTGGCCGTGGGCGCAGGTCGGGCTGGGCCGAGGCCGTGGCCGTGGCGTGGCGTGGCGAGGCGAGGCAGCCAGGCGGGTGGGCGGCGAGCGAGCGGGCGGGCGTGGCCAATCTTTTGCCACTTAATCCACATAATCACGGGAGTTACTCCCTTTGATGGTGGAGGCGAACTGATTGCGTCAGTTACCGTCTTTTCTGCTTCCGCTTCTCCGTCTCCTGGGATTCTCCGCTGTCTTTCTCCCTTCCCGGTCGCAGCCATATATCCGTAGTCCTCCGTCAGTCTAGATCTCTGTCGTCTGTCTTCTGCAACCACTCCTGAGAGAAACCATATCTCAGCAGCCTTCTGGCTTCCCCATCCCGTACCTATACGTGCACGGAGTAGCGGGAGAGTAGGTGCCTCCGGAACCCTCGTCTGCCTGAGAACCTTGCACGGGGTGTGCGGCGATTAGGTTTTTGGGGAGCAATCCACGACTACTCGTCCACGTACGCCTTCTTCCTGGTGGTGATCGCTCTCAGAACCCGTCTTCTTCCCGGTGATTGCCTGCGGAACAGCAAGGTGTCTTCTTCCTGGTGATCCATTCGTGGGACTGCACTGCGAACATCGTCCTACACCGACTGGTCCGCGACTACGAGCAACACACTATGTCGACTAGTGCGAATGGAGCCTCCGATGCCCTCGGCATGGGATCCTCCGCTGGGTACAATCTAATCTCTATGATTACTATACTTTATACTTTTACTGTATCCATCTGTATGTCATCTCTGCATGCTCTAGCGTTCATTAGAGATATACACATGCACATATATGTCGTCACGAACTTGCTGATATTATTTTTCTGGATTAAATTGACTATGAAAATGCCTAATTTTCTAACAATCCAAAAACCTAATGTTAGGCAATTTTCTGTCAGTGGTTTTACTGCTGCTTTGAAGCTAAATAATTTTGATGACAAGAATTTCATGATATGGCATGCAAAGATGGTATTGTGGTTGACTGCGATGAACTGCAATCACGCCGCACAGGGGAAGCCTGAACAGTTCACTCCTGAGGAGGAGTTAAAGTTCTTGGCTGTCGATAACCTGTTTTGAGGAGCTGTGATTAGTGCACTTCATCCCAAGTATGAGAAAAACTACATATCTTGCACATCAGGCAAAGAGTTATGGGATGCTCTTGAGGCAAAGTTTGGAGTTTCTGATGCTGGTAGTGAGCTGTACCTTATGGAGCAGCTGTATGACTACAAAATGGTTAAAAACCGTTCTATGGTCGAACAGGCTCATGAGATATAGGCGCTAGCAAAGGAACTAGAACATTTCCCATGTTTGTTGCCGGACAAGTTTGTGGTCAGCGGTATAATCGCTAAGCTGCCACCTTTTTGAAGGGATTTTGCTACTTCTCTAAAACACAAGAGACATGAGTTTAGCGTGGCTAAACTTATCGGATCCCTTGATGTTGAGAAGAGGGCAAGAGCAAAAGACAACCGTGGAAAGGGAGTTGAGTCTTCCGCTGCCAATATGGTGCAGAAGAAAAACTCATTTGCATCCCGTAAACTCATGGCAAAACCTACCAAGATAAAATATGATATGAGTGATGATGATGAATGTGAAAGTGATGCTTGTAGGAGTGATGATGATGATGATGAGGAATACTCCAAGGAGGAGCTCATGGACATGTGTGAGCAAGTGCATACTTGCTTTGAGATAAAGAGAAAGGAGTGCAAGGAATTGAACAAGAAAGTCAAATTTCTTGAGCAATCCCTTGATGAGCTCAATGCCACTCATGAGAGGCTAATGGAAGCCCATAAGAAGCTTGGCAAAGCTCACTCTAAGCTTGAAAAGGCTCACTCCTCTCTCATTGAGAAAGTCAAAATGGAGGAAGCCAAGAAGGAGCAAGTGATTGTATCATGTGATGTGGGACTAACATGTGATCTTATTGATGAATCTTTTTATAAGCCCATTGTAGTTGCTCCCACTAACACTTCTTATAGCACTACTACTTCTACTTCACCTTTGAGTGATGGTCTCACTTGTGATACCTCACTAATGGTGAAAAATGAGACCCTCAAGAAGGAGGTGAATGAGCTCACTCGTGCCTTAGGCAATGCCTATGGTGGAGATGCCCGCTTGCTAAAGTGTTTGGGTAGCCAAAGGTTTTCTCTCAATAAAGAGAGATTAGGCTATACCCCCAAGAAAGGCAAGGCGACCTTTGTCACTCCCAAAGCTAGCTTTGTGAAGGGCAATTGTCGGTTTTGCAATAAATGCAAGCAAGTTGGGCATATAAAGCAATATTGCAAGATTAACAAGAACAAGCTATCTAATGTATCCTTAATTAAATTTGATTCTTGTTACATGCTTGTTAAGGGTGCCAATGGTGTGAAGGCAAAGTTCATTGGTACACCAATTGTGGGCCCAAAGAAGAAGGCCATTTGGGTACTAAAGACCTTGGTAACTAACCTATAAGGACCCAAGCAAGTTTGGGTACCTAAAAAAAATTGATCTTCTTTTGTAGGTCAATTATAAAGCCGGAGGAAGGCATTGGGTGCTTGATAGTGGATGCACACGACACATGACCGGTGATCCAAGAATGTTCAATTCAATCAATGAAAACAAGAGCAATAGGATTGATAGTATCACATTTGGTGACAGTGGCAAAGGCAAGGTCAAAGGGCTTGGTAAGATTGCAATATCCAATGACTTGAGCATTTTCAATGTGCTACTAGTAGAGAACTTGAACTTCAACCTTTTGTCGATAGCTCAATTGTGTGATCTTGGTTTCAAGTGCATATTTGGTGTGGATGATGTAGATATTATAAGTGTAGATGGCTCTAACTTGATATTCAAAGGATTTAGATATGAAAATCTATACTTGGTTGATTTCAATGCTAGAGAAGCTCAATTGACAACATGTTTGATCACTAAGTCTAGCATGGGTTGGTTATGGCATAGAAGGCTTGGTCATGTTGGAATGAAATAATTGAACAAGTTGATTATGCATGACTTAGTTAGAGGCTTGAAAGATGTCACATTTGAGAAGGATAAGCTATGTAGTGCATGTCAAGCCGGAAAATAAGTTGGTAACACACATCCTAAGAAGAGCATGATGAGCACATCTAAGGCATTTGAGTTGATTCACATGGACTTGTTTGGACCAACCACATACACTAGCATTGGTGGAAACAAATATGGATTTGTGATTGTGGATGATTTTACTAGATACACATGGGTATTCTTTCTAGTGGACAAGAGTGATGTGTTTGCAATATTCAAATTATTTGTCAAGGGCATTCACAATGAATTTGAAACAACCATTAAGAAAGTGAGAAGTGACATTGGAAGTGAGTTCAAGAACACAAGAATTGATGAGTTGTGTGATAAATTTGGAATTAGACATCAATTCTCGGCCAAATACACTCCACAATCAAATAGCTTAGTTGAAAGAAAGAATATAACTTTGATTGACATGGCAAGATCAATGTTGAGTGAGTACAATGTGAGTCATTCATTTTGGGCTGAAGCAATCAACATGGCTTGCTATTATAGCAACAGACTCTATTGTCACCCCATGATGGAGAAGACACCTTATGAGCTATTGAATGGAAGAAAGCCCAACATAGCATACTTTCAGGTTTTTGGTTGCAAATGCTACATATTGAAGAAAGGTACTAGATTGAGTAAGTTTGAAAAGAAATATGATAAAGGTTTCTTGGTTGGTTACTCCACTACTAGCAAGGCTTATAGAGTTTGGAATTTGGCTAGTGGTACTCTTGAGGAGGTTCATGATGTGGAGTTTGATGAAAAAAATGGTTTCCAAGAGGAAGATGAGAATCTAGATGATGTAAGAGGCACTCAATTGGTCAATGCAATGAAGAACATGGACATTGGTGATATAAGGCCTAGAGAGGTGATTGATGTTGAAGATGACAAGAATCAAGTGCTCTCTAACTCAAATGTGCAAGCTAGTGGTTCTCATGATCAAGTTCAAGCAAGTACTAGTCATGACAAAGTGCAAGATCAACAAGTGGCTAGTTCATCATCTCAACCAAGTGATCAATCAAATGCAAGCAATCAAGTGCAAGTGCTTCAACCAACCAATGTTGCAAGAGATCATCCATTGGACAGTATCATTGGTGATATTTCAAGAGGTGTGCAAACAAGATCAAGATTGGCTTTATTTTGTGAGCATTTCTTATTTGTGTCATCCATTGAACCTAAGAAGATAGATGAAGCTTTGAGGGATGTTGATTGGGTAAATGCTATGCATGAAGAGCTAAACAACTTCACAAAAAACCAAGTATGGGAGTTAGTTGAGAGGCCTAAGGATCATAATGTGATTGGAACCAAGTGGGTCTTTCGGAACAAGCAAGATCAAGATGGGAGAGTAATAAGGAACAAAGCAAGATTAGTGGCTCAAGGTTACACTCAAGTTGAAGGTCTTGACTTTGGAGAAACATATGTCTCGGTTGCAAGATTGAAAGCAATTAGGATCTTGTTAGCCTATGCTTGTGCCCACATCAAGTTGTACCAAATGGATGTGAAAAGTGCATTTCTCAATGGGTACATAAATGAGCTTGTGTATATTGAACAACCTCCCGGTTTTGAAGATGAAAAGAAACCCAACCATGTTTACAAGTTGAGAAAAGCTTTGTATGGATTGAAACAAGCACCTAGAGCATGGTATGAGAGATTGAGGGACTTTCTACTCTCTAAGGGATTCAAGATGGGAAAGGTTGATACCACTCTCTTCACCAAGAAGCTTGGGAATGACTTGTTTGTAATGCAAATCTATGTTGATGATATCATCTTTGGGTCAACAAATCAAGATTTTTGTGAGGAGTTTGGCTAGATGATGGCAAGTGAGTTTGAGATGTCTATGATTGGAGAGCTTAGTTACTTCCTTGGTCTTCAAATCAAGCAAATAAAGAATGGCACATTTGTGAGTCAAGGCAAGTAGATTAAGGACATGCTCAAGAAGTTTGGAATGGATGATGCTAAAGATATTAGTACACCAATGGGGACAAGTGGAAGCTTGGATAGTGATGCTAGTGGCAACATGGTGGATCAAAAGATGTATCGGTCTATGATTGGAAGCCTACTCTGTGTGACCGCATCAAGGCCGGATGTGATGTTTAGTGTATGTATGTGTGCTAGATTTTAAGCCTCACCAAGAGAAAGTCATTTAAAGGCAACAAAGAGAATATTGAGGTACTTGAAGCATACACAAAATGTTGGATTATGGTATCCCAAAGGAGCAAGATTTGAGTTGATTGGATATTCGGACTCTGATTATGCAGGATGCAAAGTTGAGAGACAGAACACATCGGGCACATGTCAACTATTGGAAAGATCACTTGTGTCTTGGTCATCAAAGAAGCAAAATAGTGTAGCACTTTCAACCGCCGAAGCGGAGTACATTTCAGCCGGTAGTTGTTGTGCTCAATTACTTTGGATGAAGGCTACTTTGAGTGACATTGAAATCAAATTCAAGCAAGTGCCATTGCTATGTGACAATAAGAGTGCCGTAAAGCTCACCAACAACCCAGTTCAACATTCAAGAACAAAGCATATTGATGTCCGCCATCATTTCATAAGAGATCATCAACAAAAAGGGGACATTTGCATTGAGAGTGTGGGCACCGAAGATCAACTTGCCGATATCTTCACCAAGCCACTTGATGAGAAGAGGTTTTGCAAGCTAAGGAATGAATTGAACATACTTGACTTCTCCAATATGTGTTGATGCACCCCCAATTTATATGACATGCCTCTCCTTCGAGCAATTCAAGGTAAAAGTTGATTGGCATGGCATACATCCTTGCTAAGGACATGTGTAAGTGCAATCAAGCCCTATTGTGGGTTTTGGTATTGATGACCACCAAATTAGAGGATTAATGAGATTTATCGAGATGACAAGCAGGGAATCAAAGAATGAGGATGATAAACAGGTTACAGGTGTTCTAATTATAAAAGGTGGCCAGACCTAGCTCAAGGGAGGTTTAAATTCTTTTATGTTTTGAATTTGAGTTTAGGAAAAACCGTACTATCAAGAGTGATTTTAGGACAGTTGGTCAACTGTTGAATCAGATGCTCAAATTCACAGATTTACATCCTTCCACCTAGTCAAAACAGCCAGCCAAATTTCATATCATATTACCTGTTTTGGCTAGGGCGGCAGTGCCGCCCTGTTAAGAGCAGCAGTGCCGCCCTTAACTAACCATTGGGCTCGGGGGGTATTTATACCCTTCAGGCCTGGCCCACAACGGTTATCTTCTCCACTGACTCACTCTGCTCGAAAACAGACAGAACCAAAGCTCACCCCTCTCCTCCATTGTTGCTCCTCCATCCCTCAAGCTAATCATTGATTCCAACCATCAAAACTTGAGAGAAAAGGTAGCAAAACTCGATTGGAGAGGAGATCCACTGATTCCCAAAGTCTAAAAGCATTTGGTTCATGTTTGGCCGATAGTTCTAGGGTTTGTTACTCTTGGAGCTTGCTCCTAGCCGGCTAGGCGTCGCCCTTGTGCTTGCCAACTCGTGTGGTAGCCTTGGGAGGTTTGTAACCTCATTTAAAAGCTAAGAAATCACCCCTCACTTCGAGAGTTCACTCTCTTGATTTGAGAACGAGGGTAAGGCAAGCCTTAGTGGCAAGCTCAAGTCTTTTGTGGCTTCCTCAACAACGTGGACTTAGGCAAACCTTAGTGGTGAGCTGAACCACGGGATAAATCTTGTGTCTTGCGTGCTTCATCTTTACTATACTTGTTGTTTACCGTATTGCTAGCTGTTGCTAGGGTTTAGTTGCTCAATTCACTGTTGTGTGAAGATTCTGTGGTATCCAGTCTTCGAACTGGATCTTGGCTTTATATTGCAGGATTAAGCAGCTAGTTTGGTCAGGTTCATATCTGTTAAATCTCAACCGTGTTAGATTATTTTTCGTAGAGAGGCAGTGCCACCCTGTAAGGCCGGTAGTGCCGCCCTCTGTTCTAACAGAGTTTTGAGTTGAATTTTTACAGGCCTATTCACCCCCCCTCTAGGCCTCCTTTATCTTCCTGTCGATCCTACAAGTGGTATCAGAGCGAGGTTGCTTCGTATACGCTTTACCGCGTGAAGTATGGAAGAAGGAGAAGGTTCGAAGAATGTTCGCGTTGCGGACGCAAGTGGTGTGCACGTTGAGGATGTCGGCAGCAGCAGTGAGCTGTCCATGTCCACAGCAAGTGATGCCACCATCAAAGAACCAAAGACCACCGATGCCGAAAGAAGAAAGGCAAGAAAAGAAAGAAAACCCGCCAAGATCGCAACAAGAGAAGCTAGAGAAAAGAAGAAGGAAGAGCAGCGGCTCAAAGACAAGAAGAAGAGAAAAGAAGCTAGAAGAATCACAAGAGAGGCAAGAGCTAAGAGAAGGGTAGCAAGAGCTAAAGAGCAAGAGAAGAATGAGTATGATGCATCATCTAGTGAGCTCTCTAGTAGCTCGGACGATGGAGATGATGATGTGCCGTACCATGCTTCAAAAGATAGCAAGGAGGTGAAGAGCAAGGAAAAAAAGAAGGATAGCAAGGACAAGGGCAGCAACAACAACAAGAACAAACATGCCGCCGTATGCTTTAATTATTCTTATTTGTCTAACCATAACAAAAGGTCTTTTGTCAATGTGCCCGCGGGCAATTTGCCTCATTTTGATGCGACAAACTTTGCCAAGTGGAAGCACTTGATGAGTGCCTATCTTGTAGGTCTTCACCCCGGTCTTTGAGAGATTGTGGTGAATGGATTGCAGCCACCGGAAGATCCCGAAGCACCAACAAATGAAGAGCTAGCTGATGTCCATCTCAATGGCCAAGCCACAAGTATTCTTCTTAGTGCCTTGGATGGAAATGAGTACAACCGAGTGATGAATGTCAATGTTGCAAAGTAGATTTGGGACACTTTGCATCTAGCACATGAAGGTGTTGATAAAGTAAGGAAGGCAAAGATTGATTTGTTGATGGCCAAGCTCAATAGATTTGTGATTGTTGATGGAGAGGGGCCACAAGAGATGTTTGATAGATTGATGACCTTGGTGGGCAAGATTAGAGGCTATGGATATGATGAGCTTGATGATCACAAGGTGGTGAAGGTTATGTTGGAAGCATACTCACCAAGAAATAAGACTGTAGTCACCTTGATTAAAGATAAGAAGAAGTTTGAGCATTTCACACCAAATGATGTGCTTGGAAGATTGTTGACATTTGACATGCAAAGAGAAGAAGCAAATGAGAGAAGACTTGGTGAGTTGCAAGCCAAGCTAGAAGGCATGAAAATCAAGGAAGTAGCTCTCAAGGCAAATGAATCAAGCAATCAAGGCACCTCCAACAAGGCTAAGGGCAGCAAGCAAGCATCAACAAGTCAACCCAAGGATATCAAGTCAAATCCACAAAATGATGATCCAAGTTCATCCTTAAGTGAAGATGATGGGGCTGATTACATGAAGATCGATGACATGGCCTAGTTCATGAAGAGCTACCACAAAGGGTTGAAAAAGAATGGGTACAAAATAGTGCAAAGAAGGTTCCCAAACAAGAAGAAGAGGACTTGCTACAATTGTGGCAGCACGGAGCACTTCATTGCTAAGTGTCCCTATGACAAGAAATAAAACAAATACAAGAGGGACAATAATGAGGGCAAGCATGAACACAAAAAGAGATACAAGCAAATGGGAGATGCACACATTGGGCATGAGTGGGACTCAACCAAGGAGTCAAGTGAAGAGGATGTGAAGATTGCAACCGTGGCCATTCAAAAGCCATCCTCTACACCAAGGCTCTTCAACATGTCCGATGATGATGACCACCGCTCCACTCACGTTTGTCTTATGGCAAAGAGTGAGAAGGTAAAACGAAGAGCCAAATCTCCTCCACCTCCTAGTGACATCTCTAGTAGTGAACTTAGTGATTCTAGTGATGATGATACTAGTGATGTTGAGAAATATGCTAAATTGACTAAGAAGTTAGATTCTAAAACCAAGCTCTTCATCATGAAACTAATGGAGGAATTAGAAAGTGTCAAAGCCGAGCTACCCGATAGAGATGATTATCTTGAGGAAACCGAAAAGATGTATATTGGCTGCAAGGAAGCTCTTGAGTTAGAGAGAAGTGAGGTGGACTCTTTGAACAAGGCCTTGGCTGAAGAACAAAGAGAACATGCTCTCACAAAGAATGCAAATATTGCACTCAATGACAAGTATTGTGTCTTAGTTGAAAAGCACAACAAACTTGAGAAGCAATATAACCTTCTATGAGAGAGCACCTCACTTCCCTCCAACTCAAATGACACTTCTATTCCCTCCACTAGCCAAGGATGTGGAAAATGCTATAATCTTGACTTAAATGTTCATTCCACTAACCTTGCAAACTTGAAGATTATGAAAAAGGAGATCGCTAAGCTCAATGCTATGTTAGGAAAAAGGTGCATGGAAGGCAAGAAACCTGCTGGTGGTAAAGGTGAAAAACCAAAGAGGCCACAATACAAAGATGGAAGAAATCCACGTATCAAAGATGGGTTCGGGCACACTCATAGAGGTAAAACCAATGAAAGAAAGGTAATAAATGGATATGAGTGTGTTCAGTTCGTGAGCAAAGGGCAGGAAGGTACAGATAGGTCCGCACAGATGGTGGCACAAGGCCAGCCCAGAGCAGCACTGCGGCCTATGGGTGGCAGTGCTGCTGCGAAGGGCGGCAGTGCCGCCCCCCACAGAAAAGGGAAGTCCACCTCCTCTTCCTCTACTCATGTCAAGCCCAAGAAGAAGGTGTCTCATCCAGAGCAGGTTGTCCAGAAACCAAAGAAATCCATCTGGGTCACTTCAAATAGATATGCTTATCAACCAAAGGCAAAAACACCTCCTCAATGTTTGGATTCTAACTTTGTTTTGTAGCACAACAGTAAGGGGGAGGTGTTTGCCAAGTTTGTTGGAAATGGTCAAAATGTTTATCATAATACTTTCATTTGGGTTCCTAAAGTTCTTTGTGACTAACATGTAAGGCCCCAATAATATTTGGGGACCTAAGACTAGGAACTAAACTTGTGTTGCAGGCATACTCCTCTGGTGGGTCAAGTTGGGTGCTTGACAGCGGCTGTACAAATCATATGACCAGAGAAAGGAGTATGTTCTCATCATACTCCCCAACTACAAATTCAGATGAGAATATCATATTTGGTGATAATTCAAAATGGGGTGTGATTGGACTTGGTAAAGTAGCTATTACACTTGATCATTCAATTACAAATGTCTTACATGTTGATTCCTTGAAGTACAATCTGTTGTCCGTTTCTCAATTATGTGAGATGGGCTACAATTGTCTCTTCATGGATAAGGGTGTGGAAGTCTCTAAGAGGGAGGATTCCTCTATTATCTTTATGGGTCACCCCAAGAACAAGATTTACTTCGTTGATTTCTGCAAAGGGAAAGTTAAGCTTGAGACCTGTTTAGTGGCAAAATCTAGCATGGGTTGGCTATGGCATCGCCGACTGGCTCATGTTGGGATGAGGAACTTGGCCAAACTCCTAAAAGACAACCACATCCTTGGACTAACCAATATTCAATTTGAGAAAGACAAGATTTGTAGTGCTTGCCAAGCCGGAAAGCAAGTAGGTGTACCTCACCCACCAAAGAGCATCATGACTACCACACAACCGTTGGAGTTAATTCACATAGATCTCTTTGGACCGGTCGCCTACATAAGCATTAGGGGTAACAAATATGGTCTAGTTATTGTTGATGATTATTCCCATTTCACTTGGGTGTTCTTTGTTTATGATAAGTCCCAGGTACAAGAGAAAGTCAAGATATTTGTGACAAGGGCACAAAGGGAGTTTGGTCTTCCTATCAAGAAGATAAGAAGTGACAATGGGACCGAATTCAAGAACACTCTAGTTGAAGAGTTTCTTGATGATGAGGGCATCAAGCATGAGTTTTTAACTCCTTACACCCCTCAACAAAACGGTGTGGTAGAGAGGAAGAACCGTACACTTCTTGATATGGCAAGGACAATGCTAGATGAATATAAGACGCCGGACCTCTTTTGGAGTGACGCCATCAACACCGCTTGCCATGCCATCAACCGTCTCTACTTACACAAGAAACTCAAGAAGACTTCTTATGAGCTTCTAACCGGTAACAAGCCAAAGGTGTCATACTTTAGAGTGTTTGGGTGCAAATGTTTTATACTTAACAAAAGACCCAAAACCTCTAAATTTGCACCTAAAGTTGATGAAGGCATTCTTCTTGGTTATGGATCAAATGAGCATGCCTATCGTGTCTTCAACAAAACCATGGGTAGAGTCGAAGTCACGGTAGATGTGACATTTGATGAATCTAATGGCTCTCAAGTAGACCAAGTTGATTCAAGTATTGTAGGAAAGGAGGATCCACCATGTGAGGCAATCAAGCAAATAGCTATAGGCGATATTAGGCCACAAGAGAATCAAGCCACTAATGATGAGGATCCCTAGGCTGTTGCTGCACAAATTTCCGCTGACGTACTCCATCGACAAGGGCAGCACTCACTTGCTGAACATCAGCAGGGCAGCAGTGCCGCTCATGAGGGCGGCAGTGCTGCCCCATCCACCTCAGCAGCAATTCCTTCAACTCCTACTCCACCACCTCAAGGACTCAACCTGGAGCCTATCTTTGAACAAGAAGACGCTGAAGGTCTAGAAGAAGAACAGGGAGGTGTTGAGCATCCAAGGCTACGTCAAACTATACAACGGGATCACCCCGTTGACAATATCCTTGGAAGCATTCGAAAGGGGGTAACAACTCGTTCACATTTAGCAAATTTTTGTCACTGTTACTCGTTTGTTTCCTCTTTGGAACCTCTCAAGGTAGAACAAGCACTTGGAGATCCGGATTGGGTCATGGCCATGCAAGAAGAGCTCAACAACTTTGAAAAAAATCAAGTGTGGGAACTAGTGGAAAGGCCCAATACCAATGTCATTGGTACCAAGTGGGTCTTCCGCAACAAGCAAGATGAAAATGGCATGGTGACAAGGAACAAGGCAAGATTGGTGGCCCAAGGCTTCACTCAAGTAGAGGGCTTGGACTTTGAAGAAACGTATGCACCGGTGGCAAGACTTGAGGCAATCCAAATGCTTCTAGCCTTTGCTGCCCATCATGACTTCAAGCTGTACCAAATGGATGTCAAGAGTGCATTCCTCAACGGCCCAACACAAGAGTTGGTGTATGTGGAGCAGCCACCGGGGTTTGAAGATCCCAAATTTCCCCACCATGTCTATAAACTCCAAAAGGCGCTCTATGGGCTTAAGCAAACATCAAGAGCATGGTATGAATGCCTTAAGGAATTCTTGCTCAAACAAAGCTTTGAAATAGGTAAAGCCGATCCTACACTCTTTACTCACAAAGTTGGAAATGATATATTTGTATGCCAATTATATGTCAATGACATAATATTTGGAAGTACTAATCATGTGTATTGTGATGAGTTTAGTAGGATTATGACTAAGAGATTTGAGATGTCCATGATGGGTGAGTCGAAATTCTTCCTTGGATTTCAAATCAAGCAAATGAAGGAAAGGACATTCATTAACCAAACCAAGTACACCCATGATATGCTTAACAAGTTTGACATGGTGAATGCCAAGCCTATCAAAACTCCCATGCCAACTAATGGACATCTTGATCTAAATGAAGAAGGGAAAGCTATCGACATCAAGGTATATCATTCCATGATCGGCTCTTTACTTTACTTATGTGCATCTAGGCTGGACATAATGCTTAGTGTGTGCATGTGTGCTAGATTTCAAGCCAACCCGAAAGAGTGCCATTTAGTGGCCGTTAAAAGAATCTTGAGATATTTAGTACACACTCCTAACCTTGGCTTGTGGTATCCCAAGGGCTCCAAGTTTAATCTACTTGGCTATTCGGATTCCGATTATGCCGGTTGCAAGGTAGATAGAAAAAGCACTTCGGGGACATGTCAATTTCTTGAACGGTCCCTAGTGTCTTGGAGTTCTAAGAAGCAAATTTGTGTAGCACTTTCCACTACCGAGGCCGAGTATGTTGCAGCCGGTGCATGTTGTGCTCAATTACTTTGGATGAGGTAAACCCTTCGTGATTTCGGATGTCAATTCACCAAAATCCCACTCTTGTGTGACAATGAAAGTGCCATAAAGCTTGCAAACAATCCCGTAAGTCACTCAAGAACCAAACATATAGACATCCGACATCATTTCTTGAGAGACCACGAAACCAAAGGAGATATTAAAATTCGTCATGTGAGCACCGAAAAACAACTAGCCGATATCTTCACTAAGCCTCTCGATGAGTCAAGGTTTTGTGCTTTGCGTAGTGAGCTAAATATACTTGATTCTCGTAACGTGGTTTGAAATATATCACACCTCTGTTTGACTACATAGTAAAGTAGGAAAATGATTTTAAAAGATATTATATTATGTTTCAAAATCGTTTCAAAAGGGCCAACTAAGTGTCATGACCATTGTCTGTATTGTTGATTGCTTACTGGTCATGATATTTAGAGAATATATATCCATATCTGAGGTGAAGGAGGTCATAAAGTTTCAGCGTAATCCCTGCAAAATTGGTAGGGCGGCAGTGCCGCTCTTCTTGGCCGGCAGTGCCGCTCTCTGAAAACTGGGCCGTTTTCAGCCAATTTTGGCTAGGTCGCGGGGCCTGTTTTCTTCTACTTATTCCTTCTCTAGCCGCCGACCCAACTCTCTCCTTCTCTTCCAGCCGACACCGACGCCCGTGCTTCTCTTTTCTTCTCTCTCAAGCACACACCACCGCCGTTCTTCGTGACCTGCCACCCCGGTAGTGCCGCCCCTACAACAGGCCGAGACTCTTCTTCGCTGGTCACTGCAGGAGGCTCCTGGCTGAGCAGTTTCTTCTCTTCTCCCTCCACTCCAACGGTTTGGAAGCAAGGTGAAACCCTAACCCCTTTTCGATCTATGCAATGGGAAGCCTTTAGTCATGGATTTCAGTTTCTAGGGGGAGTATGAAGGGTTTAGAAAGGTTTTTGATGGTTGAATCGAGTTGATTTTAGATTTCACCGGTTGGATGATTTTGGGGAGAGCGGCAATGCCACCCACGGGACCATTAATGGCATCCGTAGCAGATTCTAACTGCTATACTCAAGTTCATAAATCCGATGAAGTTCAGAATGGATTGGATTCACTTATTAAAGATTGTTTCTAAAATTTTCATACACAATCTTTCAAATCCAAGACTAGGGTTTCATGTATTCTTTGCTTAGACTGTGATTCTAAAATTGTGATGATGAATAGACATTGTTGGAAATAGGATTTAACCAGAACGAGAAAATTGAAGATGAAATAGTGAGGGTGGCAGTGTCGGCCTCAGGGGGCGGCAGTGCCGCCCTACCATGCTGATTCCAAATCCAGCACTGCTTCCTGTGTCATCTTCAAAATTCTTTTTCTTGTTAAAACCTGCTTGCAGTTGTGTCTAACTCATTATCTTTTACAGTTTCTTATCAAGTCTCATTTAAATTGCATAGATGGACCGTGGAAAAAGGAAGGTGTTGACAACCAAGCAAAAGGTCAAAAGAGGCAGGGGACAGGCAAGCTATACTCCTAGAGACAGGAATCTTGATGAAGATCTTGCTGAAGAGGAAAATATTCAGAGGATGGGAAGAACCATTCGTGTGTGGCCTGACTCTCCTTTACATCTTTCAGAGTTTGATAGCAGCTACATGAGATATAACACTGATAGGTTCGACCTCATTCCTCCCCAGAACAGTGATGGTCATAGAGTTGTTGATTATTCCATGAGTTGGAAGAAGACAGATGAAGCTAGAGAGATTGATCCATACTCCTCTGACAGATCTGATGGCATTGATTATAGATTTTGGAATTCTTTCCAATATGATTTTTATACTACAGCCATTCTATCCAAGTCAAAGGGCAAGATTAGCAAGATGCAGTACATTGACTTTGGTGACTTAGAGAGCAGGAATGATCATCAGTTTGCTACAGCAATCAAGACCTATGACCGCTTTGAGATGACAGACATCATGAGTTTTAGGTATGATTGGAACAGGAAGATTCTTGCTCAGTTTCATGCCACTTACTTTTGGAACAGGGAAATGGATGAGCTTCATTGGATGACTGATGGGCGACATTATCGTATTGATTTTGTCACCTTTTGTCGTATTCTTGGTTTTGGTCACATCCACAGGGGATATGAAAGGATACATAATGAGCGTCGTCTTGAACCAATGGAAGTAAGATTCATGTGGGAGGATCAAAATCTGGCAGTTCCTGATTGGTCAAGGACAAAGCTCAAGAGCTTTTATTACATCATGAACAATCTTTTCAGGATCACTCTCAACCCTAAAGACAATGCAACAGACTTGAGTGGCTATATTACTAATGTGTTGTCTAGGTTTCCCAGCAGTGAAAAGTTTAATGTTCCAAGATTCATTTGGGTTGAGCTAGCTTATGCCATGGATGATGGGAGGAGATCTTTGCCCTATGCTTCCTACCTCATGTTTATGATTGAGAGAGTGACTGGCATGTGGTTCCCTAAGGATTGTGAGCACACTATTTACAAGATCAAGAAGACCCATGGTGGCTTAGGGGACTTGGTTCAGCTACTCAGCACACTAGTTCTAGAGGACTTGGAGATAGTGGGGCAGCAGGCCTTCACCCTTCTGGAGCCGCACAGAGAGATATTCCTGAGCCGTCCAGGGCTAGGGAACAAAAGAAGAAATCAAAGTGGGGAAAGATGAGTGCATGGATGAAGGCAATCTTTGCTCATTGTGCATATACTTCACAGACTGTTTATGAGGATAGAATGGAGAATAGGGAAGCTGTGAGGCATGCTAGGGAGATGGCAGGGCTGCCACCACTTCCACCAGTGCAGTCGCCACCTCGGTTTCCTAACTTGCCTCGCCTTTCTTCTTCTGATGAGGAGCAGGATCAGTCACATGAGCACCATGATGAGCAGTGGGATGATCAGCAGCATGAGCACTCATATGAGCCATTCAGTCAGTACTATGGATACCCATAGGGGTAGCATTTTGAGGAGCCCCCAATGCAGCAGGACCTTGGTGCAGAGATTCACCCTACAGAGGCCGATCCATAGGTACAGGCAGCTTTGTTTCGCACATACTCTAGGAGACCGCGTCCTTCGATGGATCAGGCAGGGACTTCTACTTTAGCTGGGGCAGCACCTCCGCGACGTTCCGCACGCTTCACTTCGCACACCCATGTTGCCGGACGTGCCCGCGTCGACTCCGACAGTGATGAGTGATTTCTCTTCTTTTTCTTCTCTTTTTGGTATTTGATGCCAAAGGGGGAGAAAATTAGAGGGGTCAACAAGTTTTTCGACGCCATGTGTTCTTCGCTGTTGCGCTTATTGTTCAGATCCGTCGAGAGTAGTTAGGTTGTGAGTTTGAGAGTCACTTAAAACACTATTTTATGAAATTATGCTACTTTGTGACTTAATTTGCTTCGGATGTGGACATGTATTCATGGCTACTATTTTAGCTTGTCATATTCTGAGTTTAGATTGTTTTATATACATATGATCTTCTGTAGGAATCTGATTGCTATCTGACTAGTATGCTCAGGACGGCAGTGCCGCCCTGTGCTGTATCAGCCAGAATTTTGTGTGCTTGAACTGATAAAACCTGTCATATGCATCACGTTTAATTCCTATGACACTTTGCTCAGCACTCCACAGCAGGCATGGATGTAGGGGAGGCTCCCATCACACCTAAAATGTGAATCATGGCCTTTTATGCCAAATTGAGAATTCAAATCTTTATTCACATATTTAGGGGGAGGCTCCTACACCCATGGTTCGAAAATCTCAGTTTCGATTTCATATCATTTGTAAGCTCTAATTGGGTTGTCATCAATTACCAAAAAGGAGAGATTGTAAGTGCAATCAAGCCCTATTATGGGTTTTGGTATTGATGACCACCAAATTAGAGGACTAATGAGATTTATCGAGATGACAAGCAGGGAATCAAAGAATGAGGATGATGAACAGGTTACAGGTGTTCTATTTATAAAAGGTGGCCAGACCTAGCTCAAGGGAGGTTTAAATTCTTTTATGTTTTGAATTTCAGTTTAGGAAAAGTCGTACTATCAAGAGGGATTTTAGGACAGTTGGTCAACTATTGAATCAGATGCTCAAATTCACAGATTTACATCCTTCCACCTAGTCAAAATAGCCAGCCAAATTTCATATCATATTAACTGTTTTGGCTAGGGCGGCAGTGCCACCCTGTTAAGAGCGGCAGTGCCGCCTTTAACTGACCGTTGGGCTCGGGGGGTATTTATACCCTTCAGGCCTGGCCCACAACGGTCATCTTCTCCACTGACTCACTCTGCTCGAAAACAGACAGAACCAAAGCTCACCCCTCTCTTCCATTGTTGCTCCTCCATCCCTCAAGCTAATCATTGATTCCAACCATCAAAACTTGAGAGAAAAGGCAGCAAAACTCGATTGGAGAGATCCACTGATTCCCAAAGTCTAAAAGCATTTGGTTCATGTTTGGCCGGTGGTTCTAGGGTTTGTTACTTTTGGAACTTGCTCCTAGCCGGCTAGGCGTCGCCCTTGTGCTTGCCAACTCGTGTGGCAGCCTTGGGAGGTTTGTAACCTCATTCAAAAGCTAAGAAATCACCCCTCACTTCAAGAGTTCACTCTCTTGATTTGAGAACAAGGGTAAGGCAAGCCTTAGTGGCAAGCTCAAGCCTTTTGTGGCTTCCTCAACAACGTGGACTTAGGCAAACCTTAGTGGTGAGCTGAACCATGGGATAAATCTTGTATCTTGCGTGCTTCATCTTTACTATCCTTGCTGTTTACCGTATTGCTAGCTGTTGCTAGGGTTTAGTTGCTCAATTCACTGTTGTGTGAAGATTCTGTGGTATCCAGTCTTCGAACTGGATCTTGGCTTTATATTGCAGGATTAAGTAGCTAGTTTGGTCAGGTTCATATCTGTTAAATCTTAACTGTGTTAGATTATTTTTCGTAGAGCGGCAGTGCCGCCCTGTAAGGCCGGCAATGCCGCCCTCTGTTCTAACAAAGTTTTGAGTTGAATTTTTACAGGCCTATTCACCCCCCCTCTAGGCCTCCTTTATCTTCCTGTCGATCCTACAAGTGGTATCAGAGCGAGGTTGCTTCGTATATGCTTTACCGCGTGAAGTATGGAAGAATGAGAAGGTTCGAAGAACGTTCACGTTGCTGACGCAAGTGGTGTGCATGTTGAGGATGTCGGCAGCAGCAATGAGCTGTCCATGTCCACAGCAAGTGATGCCACCGTCAAAGAACCAAAGACCACCGATGCCGAAAGAAGAAAGGCAAGAAAAGAAAGAAAAGCCGCCAAGATCCAAACAAGAGAAGCTAGAGAAAAGAAGAAGGAAGAGCAGCGGCTCAAAGACAAGAAGAAGAGAAAAGAAGCTAGAAGAATCACAAGAGAGGCAAGAGCTAAGAGAAGGGCAGCAAGAGCTAAAGAGCAAGAGAAGAATGAGTATGATGCATCATCTAGTGAGCTCTCTAGTAGCTCGGACGATGGAGATGATGATGTGTCATACCATGCTTCAAAAGATAGCAAGGAGGTGAAGAGCAAGGAAAAAAAGAAGGATAGCAAGGACAAGGGCAGCAACAACAACAAGAACAAACATGCCGCCGTATGCTTTAATTATTCTTATTTGTCTAACCATAACAAAAGGTCTTTTGTCAATGTGCCCGCGGGCAATTTGCCTCATTTTGATGCGACAAACTTTGCCAAGTGGAAGCACTTGATGAGTGCCTATCTTGTAGGTCTTCACCCCGGTCTTTGAGAGATTGTGGTGAATGGATTGCAGCCACCGGAAGATCCCGAAGCACCAACAAATGAAGAGCTAGCTGATGTCCATCTCAATGGCCAAGCCACAAGTATTCTTCTTAGTGCCTTGGATGGAAATGAGTACAACCGAGTGATGAATGTCAATGTTGCAAAGTAGATTTGGGACACTTTGCATCTAGCACATGAAGGTGTTGATAAAGTAAGGAAGGCAAAGATTGATTTGTTGATGGCCAAGCTCAATAGATTTGTGATTGTTGATGGAGAGGGGCCACAAGAGATGTTTGATAGATTGATGACCTTGGTGGGCAAGATTAGAGGCTATGGATGTGATGAGCTTGATGATCACAAGGTGGTGAAGGTTATGTTGGAAGCATACTCACCAAGAAATAAGACTGTAGTCACCTTGATTAGAGATAAGAAGAAGTTTGAGCATTTCACACCAAATGATGTGCTTGGAAGATTGTTGACATTTGACATGCAAAGAGAAGAAGCAAATGAGAGGAGAAGACTTGGTGAGTTGCAAGCCAAGCTAGAAGGCATGAAAATCAAGGAAGTAGCTCTCAAGGCAAATAAATCAAGCAATCAAGGCACCTCCAACAAGGCTAAGGGCAGCAAGCAAGCATCAACAAGTCAACCCAAGGATATCAAGTCAAATCCACAAAATGATGATCCAAGTTCATCCTTAAGTGAAGATGATGGGGCTGATTACATGAAGATCGATGACATGGCCTAGTTCATGAAGAGCTACCACAAAGGGTTGAAAAAGAATGGGTACAAAATAGTGCAAAGAAGGTTCCCAAACAAGAAGAAGAGGACTTGCTACAATTATGGCAGCACGGAGCACTTCATTGCTAAGTGTCCCTATGACAAGAAATAAAACAAATACAAGAGGGACAATAATGAGGGCAAGCATGAACACAAAAAGAGATACAAGCAAATGGAAGATGCACACATTGGGCATGAGTGGGACTCAACCAAGGAGTCAAGTGAAGAGGATGTGAAGATTGCAACCGTGGCCATTCAAAAGCCATCCTCTACACCAAGGCTCTTCAACATGTCCGATGATGATGACCACCGCTCCACTCACGTTTGTCTTATGGCAAAGAGTGAGAAGGTAAAACGAAGAGCCAAATCTCCTCCACCTCCTAGTGACATCTCTAGTAGTGAACTTAGTGATTCTAGTGATGATGATACTAGTGATGTTGAGAAATATGCTAAATTGACTAAGAAGTTAGATTCTAAAACCAAGCTCTTCATCATGAAACTAATGGAGGAATTAGAAAGTGTCAAAGCCGAGCTACCCGATAGAGATGATTATCTTGAGGAAACCGAAAAGATGTATATTGGCTGCAAGGAAGCTCTTGAGTTAGAGAGAAGTGAGGTGGACTCTTTGAACAAGGCCTTGGCTGAAGAACAAAGAGAACATGCTCTCACAAAGAATGCAAATATTGCACTCGATGACAAGTATTGTGTCTTAGTTGAAAAGCACAACAAACTTGAGAAGCAATATAACCTTCTATGAGAGAGCACCTCACTTCCCTTCAACTCAAATGACACTTCTATTCCCTCCACTAGCCAAGGATGTGGAAAATGCTATAATCTTGACTTAAATGTTCATTCCACTAACCTTGCAAACTTGGAGATTATGAAAAAGGAGATCGCTAAGCTCAATGCTATGTTAGGAAAAAGGTGCATGGAAGGCAAGAAACCTGCTGGTGGTAAAGGTGAAAAACCAAAGAGGCCACAATACAAAGATGGAAGAAATCCACGTATCAAAGATGGGTTCGGGCACACTCATAGAGGTAAAACCAATGAAAGAAAGGTAATAAATGGATATGAGTGTGTTCAGTTCGTGAGCAAAGGGCAGGAAGGTACAGATAGGTCCGCACAGATGGTGGCACAAGGCCAGCCCAGAGCAGCACCGCGGCCTATGGGTGGCAGTGCTGCTGCGAAGGGCGGCAGTGCCGCCCCCCACAGAAAAGGGAAGTCCACCTCCTCTTCCTCTACTCATGTCAAGCCCAAGAAGAAGGTGTCTCATCCAGAGCAGGTTGTCCAGAAACCAAAGAAATCCATCTGGGTCACTTCAAATAGATATGCTTATCAACCAAAGGCAAAAACACCTCCTCAATGTTTGGATTCTAACTTTGTTTTGTAGCACAACAGTAAGGGGGAGGTGTTTGCCAAGTTTGTTGGAAATGGTCAAAATGTTTATCATAATACTTTCATTTGGGTTCCTAAAGTTCTTTGTGACTAACATGTAAGGCCCCAAGAATATTTGGGGACCTAAGACTAGGAACTAAACTTGTGTTGCAGGCATACTCCTCTGGTGGGTCAAGTTGGGTGCTTGACAGCGGCTGTACAAATCATATGACCGGAGAAAGGAGTATGTTCTCATCATACTCCCCAACTACAAATTCAGATGAGAATATCATATTTGGTGATAATTCAAAATGGGGTGTGATTGGACTTGGTAAAGTAGCTATTACACTTGATCATTCAATTACAAATGTCTTACATGTTGATTCCTTGAAGTACAATCTGTTGTCCGTTTCTCAATTATGTGAGATGGGCTACAATTGTCTCTTCACGGATAAGGGTGTGGAAGTCTCTAAGAGGGAGGATTCCTCTATTATCTTTACGGGTCACCCCAAGAACAAGATTTACTTCGTTGATTTCTGCAAAGGGAAAGTTAAGCTTGAGACCTGTTTAGTGGCAAAATCTAGCATGGGTTGGCTATGGCATCGCCGACTGGCTCATGTTGGGATGAGGAACTTGGCCAAACTCCTAAAAGACAACCACATCCTTGGACTAACCAATATTCAATTTGAGAAAGACAAGATTTGTAGTGCTTGCCAAGCCGGAAAGCAAGTAGGTGTACCTCACCCACCAAAGAGCATCATGACTACCACACAACCGTTGGAGTTGATTCACATAGATCTCTTTGGACCGGTCGCCTACATAAGCATTGGGGGTAACAAATATGGTCTAGTTATTGTTGATGATTATTCCCATTTCACTTGGGTGTTCTTTGTTTATGATAAGTCCCAGGTACAAGAGAAAGTCAAGATATTTGTGACAAGGGCACAAAGGGAGTTTGGTCTTCCTATCAAGAAGATAAGAAGTGACAATGGGACCGAATTCAAGAACACTCTAGTTGAAGAGTTTCTTGATGATGAGGGCATCAAGCATGAGTTTTTAACTCCTTACACCCATCAACAAAACGGTGTGGTAGAGAGGAAGAACCGTACACTTCTTGATATGGCAAGGACAATGCTAGATGAATATAAGACGCCGGACCTCTTTTGGAGTGACGCCATCAACACCGCTTGCCATGCCATCAACCGTCTCTACTTACACAAGAAACTCAAGAAGACTTCATATGAGCTTCTAACCGGTAACAAGCCAAAGGTGTCATACTTTAGAGTGTTTGGGTGCAAATGTTTTATACTTAACAAAAGACCCAAAACCTCTAAATTTGCACCTAAAGTTGATGAAGGCATTCTTCTTGGTTATGAATCAAATGAGCATGCCTATCGTGTCTTCAACAAAACCATGGGTAGAGTTGAAGTCACGGTAGATGTGACATTTGATGAATCTAATGGCTCTCAAGTGGAGCAAGTTGATTCAAGTATTGTAGGAAAGGAGGATCCACCATGTGAGGCAATCAAGCAAATGGCTATAGGCGATATTAGGCCACAAGAGAATCAAGCCACTGATGATGAGGATCCCCAGGCTATTGCTGCACAAATTTTCACTGACGTACTCCATCGACAAGGGCAGCACTCACCTGCTGAACATCAGCAGGGCAGCAGTGCCGCTCATGAGGGCGGCAGTGCTGCCCCATCCACCTCAGCAGCAATTCCTTCAACAACTACTCCACCACCTCAAGGACTCAACCTGGAGCCTATCTTTGAACAAGAAGAGGCTGAAGGTCTAGAAGAAGAACAGGGAGGTGTTGAGTATCCAAGGCTACGTCAAACTATACAACGGGATCACCCCGTTGACAATATCCTTGGAAGCATTTGAAAGGGGGTAACAACTTGTTCACATTTAGCAAATTTTTGTCACTATTACTTGTTTGTTTCCTCTTTGGAACCTCTCAAGGTAGAACAAGCACTTGAAGATCCGGATTGGGTCACGGCCATGCAAGAAGAGCTCAACAACTTTGAAAGAAATCAAGTGTGGGAATTAGTGGAAAGGCCCAATACCAATGTCATTGGTACCAAGTGGGTCTTCCGCAACAAGCAAGATGAAAATGGCATGGTGATAAGGAACAAGGCAAGATTGGTGGCTCAAGGCTTCACTCAAGTAGAGGGCTTGGACTTTGAAGAAACGTATGCACCGGTGGCAAGACTTGAGGCAATCCGAATGCTTCTAGCCTTTGCTGCCCATCATGACTTCAAGCTGTACCAAATGGATGTCAAGAGTGCATTCCTCAACAGCCCAACACATGAGTTGGTGTATGTGGAGCAGCCACCAGGGTTTGAAGATCCCAAATTTCCCCACCATGTCTATAAACTCCAAAAGGCGTTCTATGGGCTTAAGCAAGCACCAAGAGCATGGTATGAATGCCTTAAGAAATTCTTGCTCAAACAAAGCTTTGAAATAGGTAAAGCCGATCCTACACTCTTTACTCACAAAGTTGGAAATGATATATTTGTATGCCAAATATATGTCCATGATAGGTGAGTTGAAATTCTTCCTTGGATTTCAAATCAAGCAAATGAAGGAAAGGACATTCATTAGCCAAACCAAGTACACTCATGATATGCTTAACAAGTTCGACATGGTGAATGCCAAGCCTATCAAAACTCTCATGCCAACTAATGGACATCTTGATCTAAATGAAGAAGGGAAAGCTATCGACATCAAGGTATATCGTTCCATGATCGGCTCTTTACTTTACTTATGTGCATCTAGGCCGGACATAATGCTTAGTGTGTGCATGTGTGCTAGATTTCAAGCCTTTAGTAATGGATTTTAGTTTCTAGGGGGGTATGAAGGGTTTAGAAAGGTTTTTGATGGTTGAATCGAGTTGATTTTAGATTTCACCGGTTGGATGATTTTGGGGAGAGCGGCAATATCGCCCATGGGACCATTAATGGCACCCCTAGCAGATTCTAACTGCTATACTCAAGTTCATAAATTCGATGAAGTTCAGAATGGATTGGATTCACTTATCAAAGATTGTTTCTAAAATTTTCATACTCAATCTTTCAAATCCAAGACTAGGGTTTCATGTATTCTTTGCTTAGACTGTGATTCTAAAATTGTGATGATGAATAGACATTGTTGGAAATAGGATTTAACCAGAACGAGAAAATTGAAGATGAAATAGTGAAGCAACTGAGGGCGGCAGTGCCGGCCTCAGGGGGCGGCAGTGTCGCCCTACCATGCTGATTCCAAATCCAGCACTGCTTCCTGTGTCATCTTCAAAATTCTTTTTCTTGTTAAAACCTACTTGTAGTTGTGTCTAACTCATTATCTTTTACAGTTTTTTATCAAGTCTTATTTAAATTGCATAGATGGACCATGGAAAAAGGAAGGTGTTGACAACCAAGCAAAAGGTCAAAAGAGGCAGGGGACAAGCAAGCTATACTCCCAGAGACAGAAATCTTGATGAAGATCTTGCTGAAGAGGAAAATATTCATAGGATGGGAAGAACCATTCGTGTGTGGCCTGACTGTCCTTTACATCTTTTAGAGTTTGATAGCAGCTACATGAGAGATAACACTGATAGGTTCGACCTCATTCCTCCCCAGAACAGTGATGGTCATAGAGTTGTTGATTATTCCATGAGTTGGAAGAAGACAGGTGAAGCTAGAGAGATTGATCCATACTCCTCTGACAGTGCCGCCCTCTGGGGCCGGCAGTGCCGCCCTGTGCTGTATCAGCCAGAATTTTGTGTGCTTGAACTGATAAAACCTGTCATATGCATCACGTTTAATTCCTATGACACTTTGCTCAGCACTCCACAGCAGGCATGGATGTAGGGGGAGGCTCCCATCACACCTAAAATGTGAATCATGGCCTTTTATGCCAAATTGAGAATTCAAATCTTTATTCACATATTTAGGGGGAGCCTCCTACACCCATGGTTCGAAAATCTCAGTTTAGATTTCATATCATTTGTAAGCTCTAATTGGGTTGTCATCAATTACCAAAAAGGGAGAGATTGTAAGTGCAATCAAGCCATATTGTGGGTTTTGGTATTGATGACCACCAAATTAGAGGACTAATGAGATTTATCGAGATGACAAGCAGGGAATCAAAGAATGAGGATGATGAACTAGTTACCGGTGTTCTAATTATAAATGGTGGCCAGACTTAGCTCAAGGGAGATTTAAATTCTTTTATGTTTTGAATTTGAGTTTAGCAAAAGCCGTACTATCAAGAGGGATTTTAGGACAGTTGGTCAACTGTTGAATCAGATGCTCAAATTCACAGATTTACATTCTCCACCTAGTCAAAACAGCCAGCCAAATTTCATATCATATTACCTGTTTTGGCTAGGGTGGCAGTGCCGCCCTGTTAAGAGCGGCAGTGCCACCCTTAACTGACCGTTGGGCTCGGGGGGTATTTATACCCTTCAGGCCCGGCCCACAACAGTCATCTTCTCCACTGACTCACTCTGCTCGAAAATAGACAGAACCAAAGCTCACCTCTCTCCTCCATTGTTGCTCCTCCATCCCTCAAGCTAATCATTGATTACAACCATCAAAACTTGAGAGAAAAGGTAGTAAAACTCGATTGGAGAGGAGATTCACTGATTCCCAAAGTCTAAGAGCATTTGGTTCACGTTTGGCCGACGGTTCTAGGGTTTGTTACTCTTGGAGCTTGCTCCTAGCCGGCTAGGCGTCGTCCTTGTGCTTGCCAACTAGTGTGGCAGCCTTGGGAGGTTTGTAACCTCATTCAAAAGCTAAGAAATCACCCCTCACTTCAAGAGTTCACTCTCTTGATTTGAGAACAAGGGTAAGGCAAGCCTTAGTGGCAAGCTCAAGCCTTTTGTGGCTTCCTCAACAACTTGGACTTAGGCAAACCTTAGTGGTGAGCTGAACCACGGGATAAATCTTGTATCTTGCGTGCTTCATCTTTACTATACTTGTTGTTTACCGTATTGCTAGCTGTTGCTAGGGTTTAGTTGCTCAATTCACTGTTGTGTGAAGATTCTGTGGTATCCAGTCTTCGAACTGGATCTTGGCTTTATATTGCAGGATAAAGCAGCTAGTTTGGTCAGGTTCATATCTGTTAAATCTCAACTGTGTTAGATTATTTTTTGTAGAGTGGCAGTGCCGCCCTGTAAGGCCGGCAGTGCCGCCCTCTGTTCTAATAGGGTTTTGAGTTGAATTTTTATAGGCCTATTCACCCCCCTCTAGGCCTCCTTTATCTTCCTGTTGATCCTACAATATGTTTAGTGCATCTAAACATATTTCACATTTAAATAGGCTCATTCATGAAAACAAATGAATTTGATGCTTTTATGGTACCACTATTGCTTGTATGTTTGAAATGATCTAGTGGTAGCATATGACATGTTTGTGGGCTTGTAAACCTAATGTTTGATCTATAAAATGAGCTATAAGTGTTTAACTCAACATGGTACAAGATAGCCCTTATTTGGAGGTGTGAAGAAGCTTGTCCTTGGATCAAACCGAGTTAAATAACTTTTGCAAGTAATCTAGATTGAACCAATTTGGGAAAATGATCCTCACTTCACATGGTTTCACCCAACCTATCTAAAATTTGAGCCCTCTTTTTGTGCTAATTGTTGACAAAGGGGGAGAGAAATACACAAAGATAGTAAGATAGATAGGGGGAGCAAACAAATGAAATGACATTGTAAGGGGATCAATCAAAATTGCACACAAGTAGGGAGCAAGCTCGTAAACTTGTATGATGCATTTGAATGTGTATTTCATATATTTGCTTGCATGGTACAAGTTCTTAATTTCAATATCCATGCTTGTGTGGTGTATGCTAGTTGTAGGTTTGAATGTTGAAATGAAAAACTACCATGCATAGGCTAAAGTAACTAGACCTATGTTCATTCTATGAAAACTAGACCCTTGCTTGTAATATTGATCTCATGGGGTATTCTAGTTTTTGTGTATGTCTAGTTACTAATGGTGCTAAGGATGGTATTTTGGTGCACTCTGATTGGTTTCACGCTTCAAAGGTCCATCTCTTATACCTTAGCATCATTTGGTAGAAATTGACTCCTATATTTCCTATCTAGGCATATGTGCAAGCTACAATCCAAACTCTTAACACATATATAGGGGGAGCAATTACTACCATTTGGAGTTCATGAAACTTGTCCATATTCTTTTACATATGGTAAATATGCTTGGGCAAGCAACATGGATTCAATTAAATCTCAATTCATATCTTTGTGAAATGGTTGTCATCAATTACCAAAAAGGGGGAGATTTAAAGCTCTAGTTTAGTTTTGGTTAATTGATGAAACCCTAAGTGCTAACCTAGTTTATCAAAGTGATTATGAGATAGGTAGCACTACTCCAAGTGATGAAGCAATGGCGAAGATCATGACGATGGTGATGGCATGGTGATGATCAAATGCTTGAACTTGGAAAAGAAGAAAGAGAAAAACAAAAGGCTCAAGGCAAAGGTAAAAATAGTAGGAGCCATTTTGTTTCGGTGATCAAGACACTTAGCGAGTGTGATCACATTTAGGTTAGATAGTCGTACTATTAAGAGGGGTGAAACTCGTATTGAAATGTGGTTATCAAAGTGCCACTAGATGCTCTAACTCATTGCATATGCATTTAGGATCTAGTGGAGCGCTAACACCCTTGAAAATGTTTATGAAAATAAGCTAACACATGTTGAAAGGTCCTAATGGCTAGAGGGGGGCGGTGAATAGCCTAATAAAATTTCTACAACAACACTTAACAAAAGGATTAGACAATTATGAGGCGGAGCGAGTTATGCGCTAGCCTACCAAAATGCAAGTCACCTACCATAATTCTAGTTTAGATGAAGTATATCCACACACTACACTATGTTAGTGTGCTCTCAAAAGCTAACTAAAGAGCCACACTAACCAAACTAACAAGCTCTCACAACTAGTTACACTAAAGAGCTTGACAACTAGTTTACGGTAATGTAATGAGTAGGCAAGAAGGTTATACCGCCGTGTCGAGGAAGGAGCCAATCAATCACAAAGATGAATAACAATGAAGACCAATTACCTTGGAATCAAATGATGAACACAATGATTTTTACCGAGGTTCACTTACTTGCCGGCATGCTAGTCCTCGTTGTGGCGATTCACTCACTTGGAGGTTCACGCGCTAATTGGCTTCACACACCAAACCCTCAATAGGGTGCTGCACAACCAACACAAGATGAGGATCACACAAGCCACGAGCAATCCACTAGAGTACCTTTTGGCGCTCCGTCGGGGAAAGGTCAAGAACCCCTCACAATCACCACGATCGGAGCCGAAGACAATCACCACCCTCCGCTCAACGATCCTCACTGCTCCAAGCCGTCTAGGTGGCGGCAACCACCAAGAGTAACAAGCAAAATCCGCAGCGAAACACAATCACCAAGTGCCTCTAGATGCAATCACTCAAGCAATGCACTTGGATCACTCCTAATCTCACAAAGATGTTTAATCTATGATGTAAATGAGTGGGAGGGCTTTGGCTAAGCTCACAAGGTTGCTATGTCAATACAAATGACCAAGAGAATGAGCTTGAGCCGGCCATGGGGCTTAAATAGAAGCCCCCATGAAATAGAGCCGTTGTACCCCTTTACTGGGCACAACGTTGGGTGACCGGGCGCTCCGGTCCGATTGACCGGACGCTGGTCCTCAGCGTCCAGTCACGTGATTCACGCCACGTGTCCCCTGCTTCAAATAGTGAACGTTTGATCTTAATGGTCGAAATGTTTACCGGACGCTCCAACACTGTTAACCGGACGCTGGACTCTCAATGTCCGGTCGTTTCCAGTAAGGGTCCAAATCCTATTTTTGCCGACCGGACGCGTCCGGTCAAGCTTGACCGGACACAGCCCAGCATCCGGTGCTTAACCCTAACCACTGTGCTGACCGACCACTCGACCGGACGTAGCCTTTCAACGTCCGGTCGCAGAGCAACCCAGCGTCCGGTCAGTAGACCGACGCCAGCATCACTGCGACCAACTCCATTTCACTTCTAACTTCTTCACCCTTGCTCAAATGTGCCAACCACCAAGTGTATCACCTTGTGCACATGTGTTAGTATATTTTCACAAACATTTTCAAGGGTGTTAGTTCTCCACTAGATCCTAAATGCATATGCAATGAGTTAGAGCATCTAGTGGCACTTTGATAACTGCATTCCGATACGAGTTTCACCCCTCTTAATAGTACGGCTATCGATCCTAAATGTGATCACTCTCTAAGTGTCTTAATCACCAAAACAAAGTAGCTCCTATGGTTTATACCTTTGCTTTGAGCTTTTTGTTTTTCTCTTTCTTCTTTTCCCAAGTCCGAGCACTTGATCATAACCATGACATCACAATCATCATATTATGATCGTTATTTGCTTCACCACTTGGAGTGTGCTACCTATATCATGATCACTTGATAAACTAGGTTAGCACTTAGGGTTTCATCAATTCACCAAAACTAAACTAGAGCTTTCACATGTGCACAAGGTGATACACTTGGTGGTTAGCACATTTGAGCAAGGGTAGGAAACTTCACCGGCGGAGACAGTCCGACGGTGCCACCGGCGCCCTAGACAGAAAAGACGAAGGTCACTGTAAGTGACCGGACGCTGGTCTCAGTTGGACCGGCGCATCCGATCAGTAGAAGCAGTGAGCGCGTGGTCTTGGTCTTCGACCGGACGCTGGCGCTAAAAGTGACCGGACGCTGGCAGGGTGCGTCCGGTCAGTGATGACTTACGCTGACGTGAGGCGCACAGAGAAAACGTTGAGTGACCAGACGTAGGGTGTGTCTGGTCGAGCATGACCGAACGCGTCCGGTCGTGAAAATTCGTGTTTGGAACCTTACTGGAAACGACCGGACGCTGAGATCCAGCGTCCGGTCACTATCTAACTGACGCGTCCGATCACCAGTTGACCGTTGAGATCGGGCGATTAGCGTTTATAGCCGATGACACGTGGCACACATCACGTGACCGAACACTGGGGTCCAGCGATCCGGTCGATCTGACCGGTGCGTCCGGTCGGCCCGTGTTCAGCCCAGTGAAGGGGTACAACGGCTCTATTTCGTGGGGGCTTCTATTTAAGCCCCATGGCCGGCTCAAGCTCACTCTCTTGGCCATTTACATTGACATAGCAACCTTGTGAGCTTAGCCAAAGCCCTCCCACTCATCTCCATCATTGATTCATCATCTTTGTGAGATTGGGAGATAATCCAAGTACATTGCTTGAGTGATTGCATCTAGAGGCACTTGGTATTCGTGTTTTGTTGCGGATTTCGCTTGTTGCTCTTGGTGGTTGCCACCACCTAGACGGCTTGGTGCAGCGGTGGAGGATTGGCACGAGTTGGTGATTGTTCGTGGCCATTTCCGGGGATTGTGAGGGGATTTATACCTTCCCCGACAGAGCGCTGAAAGGTAACTCTAGTGGATTGCTCATGTCATTGAGTTACCTCACTTATGGATAGGTTCTTGCAGTGTCCAATCGTGTGGACGAGGTTTGTGCAACACATCTTAGCCGCCGAACCACCAAGTGTTGGTCGACACAACGAGGACGTAGCGTGTTGGCAAGCACATGAATCTCGGGAGAAAATCGGTTGTCTTTTGCTATTTGGCATTCTCTCGGTGATTGATTTCATCTTTATCTTGTGATTGGTTCATCCCTCTACACGGCGGTATAATCACCCTACTCACTCTTTTATATTCTGGCAAACTAGTTGTGGCAAGCTCTTTAGTGTAATTAGAATTGAAAGCTTGATTTGTTATTTAAGTTCATCTAGTGGAGCTCTTTAGTATAGTAAGATTGAGAGCTCTTAGTGAGTAGTATCATAGCAAGTTGTGTGTCTAGTAATCATTGTAACTAGAATTATTGGATAGGTGGCTTGCAACCCTCGTAGAGCTAGAGCAAGTTTGCATTTCGCTATTTATCTTTCTAATCAAATTGCTCTAATTGATTTGTAGATTTTTAAATAGGCTATTCATCCCCCTTTAGCCATATTAGGACCTTTCAACTGACGTGCTCTTGAGAGAGTAATGCGCTATCTAAAAGGCACCATGAGCTATGATATTCGTTATACCGGACATCCAAAAGTGATGGAAGGCTAATGTGATGCCAACTAGATCTCTGATGCTGATGAGCTTCATGCCACAAGTGGATATGTGTTTTCGCTTGGAGGTGGCGTTGTTTCCTAGAAGTCTTGCAAGCAGACTATCTTAACGAAGTCTACAATAGAAGCAGAACTCACAGCATTAGACACCGCTGGCTCTGAGGCGAAGTGGCTTCGTGATCTCTTTATGGATTTATCGGTTGTTGAAAACCCCATATCGGCTATTTCTATGAACTGCGATAACTAGACTGTGATTACAAAGGTTAACAGTTCTAAGGATAACATGAAGTTCAAAAGGCATGTTAAGAGACGACTGAAATCTGTTAGAAATTTGAGAAACTCTGGAGTAATAGCGTTGGACTATGTTCACACATCTAACAATCTGACAAATCAATTCACTAAGGGCCTGTCACGCAATGTGATAGAAAGTGCATCGAGAGAGATGGGTTTGAGACCCCCTTGAAAATTTACTATAGTGGTAATCTGTTCTATGTGATCGGAGATCCCGTAAAGTAGAATGGTGAAACAAACTAGTAGTAAATTGTGAGAAAAGATTCTTAGCAAGACTCATTTCTGATGCACATTTTTCCTATCTGTAAGGCAGATTGGTTTTACCTTAATGTGTTCTAAGTGGCTTGCTAAAGCAAAGATATTGTCCTACAGAACATTTTTTGAGCAACACACCTATATGAGTCAGACTGCTGGTCACAGTCTATGAGATTTGGGTGATATCTAAATGCTCATGAAAGGCACTGGAGTATGACTTATATGCTTTAAATAGAGGGGATGCCTTTTGCAGCCAAGTATCAGCTAAGGACTTTAGTGACATTCACCTCACACAAAACTGGCAATTCAAGGCTTAGTCCATTATTCAGTTGTGACTGAGTGAAACTATTGCTCTAGATGGATGTTCAACTTAACAGACTCCATCGAAACACTGGTATATAAAAGAAATGTGGTTCTGAGACTACTTTGTTACAAACCCTAAAGTTTGGTGGGGATTATTGGATATATTATGGGCTTGGCCCGTATAATATTTAATAAATCAAATAAAACTTTATGGTACGTAATATTAAGCGTTGTATGATTTAATACCATACGGGATTTTGACTGAATGTTGACACAGCTTATATGGTTGAAAACTATTCATCTAAATTGAGAAGTTGAAAAAAGGACATAGGCGTGCCACACGCGCGCGCACGCGCCGCCGTCGCGCCGGCCGGGCCGTGGCGAGGCAGGTGGGCGGCGAGCGAGCGGGCGGGCGTGGCCAGTCTTTTGCCACTTAATCCACATAATCACAGGAGTTACTCCCTTTGATGGTGGAGGCGAACTGATTGTGTCAGTTATCGTCTTTTTCGCTTCCGCTTCTCCGTCTCCTGGGATTCTCCGCTGCCTTTCTCCGTTCCCGGTCGCAGCCATATATCCGCAGTCCTTCGTCAATCCAGATCTCTGTAGTCTGTCTTCCGCAACCGCTCCCGAGAGAAACCACATCTCAACAGCCTTCTGGCTTTCCTGTCCCATATCTCTGCGCGCACGGAGTAGCGGGAGAGCAGGTGTCTCCGGAACCCTCGCCCGCCTGAGAACCTTGCACGGGGTGTGCAGCGATTAGGTTTTTGGGGAGTGATCCGCGACTGCTTGTCCATATACGCCTTCTTCCTGGTGGTGATCGCTCTAGGAACCCGTCTTCTTTCCGGTGATTGCCTGGGGAACAGCAATGCGTCTTCTTCCTGGTGATCTGTTCGTAGGACTGCACTGCGAACATCGTCCTGCACCGACTATGGTCCACGACTTCGAACAACGCACTATGTCGACTAGTGCAAATAGAGCCTCCGATGCCCTCGGCATGGGACCCTCTGCTGGGTATAATCTAATCTCTGTTATTACTGTACTTTGCGCTTTTACTGTATCCATCTGTATGTCATCTCTGCATGCTGTAGCGTTCATTAGAGATATACATATGCACATATATGCCGTTACGAACTTGCTGATATTATTTTTCTGGATTAAATTAACCATGAAAATACCTATTTTTTTAACAGGAGCACCTCCTCCCTCCTCCCTAGAGATCACAGTATTTCGTTCCCTGATCATCGGCTCAGCACACTCACCGCCACCGTCGGCTAGCTTGTCCTCTGCGATCGTCGTCTTGGACTTGATTGCCTCAGCACACGTACCGCCGTCATCTGCTAGCTTATCCTCTGCGGTCGTCGCCGTCTTGGACTCATGTGCCCTGTCTCCGTCTCCTGGACCGGCGGCGCCTCGTCGGGTTCGTCGTCAGCGGCTTGTTCCGGCTCCAGCAGGTTGTTCTCATATTGCAGCAGGACCAGGCCCAAGGAGCCATCAGGGCGACCACTCTCCACCATGACGGGGACCTTCTTCTCCTTTCCATTCTTTCCTTGGCGCAGCTCGTATCGATTGTGCAGTTTCCGAGACCGGAACGACCATAGCTCGACGTGCATGGCCACGCCCAGGCCGTTGTCGTTGACATACGCCTTCCATCCGGTGATGAAGCGGCAGCCGGAGTTCGACACGAGGTACTTGCACGTGAGGTTGTAGCTCCGGCCGGCACGGTCGAACGCGGTGACGAGCAGCCCGGTCTTGTCCTCGACGAACTCCATCTCCGTCTCGGTGAAGACGCTGGTAACCTGCGACGGCGACTCGCGCTTACATGAGAAGAGCAAGCGCGCCTGCTCGTGGTTCACGTCGCTCATCAGTCATCACCAGAGACTTTCCGATCATGAATGACGGCTCTGTTGCGCCAAGTGCCTCGAGGCGCTCGCGCAGCGCGTCGGTGAGGCCGGGGATCTGAGCAAAAGGGACCGGATGGCGTGGCTGTTCCCGCGACATGTTGGCGTCCTTCTTCTCTTTCTTCTTCTTCGCTGCCGCCGCTCCGGCCCTTGCGTGTGCACTTCGGCCGCCGTCCTCCATAGGCGTCGAAATTGATTTGATAGATATGGAGTTTTCCTTGTTTTTTATAAGAATTGTTGCCACCACCCCCAACTGAATTTATAGTAAAAAAAGCTGGGTTTTAGGTCCGCATGCCATAGTCCTATCCCTCTACGCCATGAACAACCTGTGTGTCCACAGATGGAAGCGGATCGAATTCGCATGGAATCGGATCTAATGTCACCTTTTGTCACATTTTAATTAAAATCCAAATACGAATATAAAATGAATGTCTCGGATTTGGATTTCTATTAGGGTATTTACTCAATTCAACTCAAAGTGCATACTGTTAAATTTGACATAGATGAATAGAATTTTACTACTAAATTCGTTGATAACCAAAGTGAAATAAAATCAAAGTACACTTCTAATAATCTCCAATATCCAAGTAAACCAAATTACAATGGATAATATTTAATAAAATGGTAGATCAAGTGAAGAAATTTATATAAAATAATATAGTTATCCATAAATATTTAATACTTAAATATATCAATTAATCAATAATTATTTATATAATATTTATCTTGAAATTATAAATCATATAAAATAATTTACATTAGCAAAAAAAGTATTAAAATAATTTACAACAATAAATAATTAAGGCATTAAAATACTTTAGGTTTAAACTAAATTAAAAATACTAAAATTAATTTAATATATCATACACGTGCTATTGTAGAATATACTGAACAAAATTTAGTACAGTTCAGTACTCGCGTGTCAGTATTTTTTAGTATTTTCATGGTATTGGGTATAGTACTGACTGATACTGAACGATGTTCAGTAGTACTCAATATTTTTTTCTAGTCAGTTATTATTCTACACCTAGGGTATAGAATAGCACTGTCGTAATATATCATTAATAATATTAAATTAATATTTAAAGTTACTTATAGTTATTCTACCAAATATTTTGAATGCATTATTAGTAATATTTAAATTAAATAATTAGTCACTAGTCATGGAGAGAACTTTTAAATAGATTCAATATATCGTGTTCTTCTAGATACGGATAAATGTCATATATATTTCATATTTTTGTTGAATATGGATCTGGAATCGGATAGAAAAAACTACTGAAAAAAAAATTCGGATATTTCCATTTACTTTCTATATTAGAAACTAATACGAATACTAATTTCCATATTATATATAAGTTTTAACAGATTTGAATTCGGATAATTCAAATTTCCGGACAACTATTTCCATCCCTATGTGTGTCGTCCTGGCCCAACTTTTCTCCACGTCCGCTGGAGCGGGAGGCCCAGGCCCAGCTAAAGCGGCAAACCGTCCAACCCTAAACAACTGGGCCCCACGGTGGCGGAGACCTCGAGCACCAGCAACCACCACCTCGGAGGCGGGTAGCGTGGCGGCCGTGGTCGTGGCGTTGCTGGCCTGGCCTGGCAGGCAAAGGTAGGTTCAGACGCGACGGAGGCGTGCCCCACTCGACAACCCATCAGGCTTCCCCTACTCCTTTCGTCTCCCTTCCTTTCTTTTTCCCTGCGCCGTCCCGTGCCCCCTCCGCTAGTTCTCGTCTCCCCAATTCCTTCCCCCACCTCCTCGGTCGTTGCCTCCCCCAGAGAGTAGGGAGCCGCCTCGTCCCTCCCGGCCCCGCCCCCCATCCCGTCCGTCGCCATGAATCCCGAGTAGTAAGTTCCCCCTCCCTCCTCTCCCTCTCCAATCGTGCTGCCGTTTCCGATTCTGTCGGTGGTGGCCTCGTTGAATCTAGAGCGTAGTCGGGAAGTTCGGGGAGCCCGCTGATCTCTCCGCCGGCCGCCTGCTTTGGTCGTTCGGTCGCCGATTCGGCCCCGATCGTGGGTTTTTAGAGGGTCTCCCTTGCTCCTTTGCTTGGTAGTTGCCGCGGTGCTTGGAGTCTTAGCTTTGTCGGTCCCCATGCCAGAAATAGCAGATTGTTGGATGCGCCGTCCCCGGTAGCCTAGGAACGACCTAGATTCGTGCATGTGCCGATGTGCGCTCGTTCGGTCGCGTTACACCCGCGTAGCCGTTTGCTCGGGGCGTTCGGAGGCACTACTATTTGTTTTACTCTTTGCTTTTGTCGTGGATGTGCTCACCAAGTTCGCTGTAGGGTGTGTTGGCTTGTGGGCAGGACCGAGATGATGTCATCATGAGATATAGATGCTTGTGTTATGATTTCTGACAACATGCTCTTGTTATTGTGCAGCGACTACCTCTTCAAGCTGCTCCTCATCGGGGACTCGGGTGTTGGCAAGTCTTGCCTGCTGCTGAGGTTTGCGGTGAGGATTCTTATCTTCCTTTCACCACATATGAGGAAGCAAGGTCTTCTGTTTTAATTTGCATGCATTCTCCATGACAACACTGGAAGGAAAATGTCCATATACCTAGGAAGTGTCTTTTTTTGTTTAGTTTTGATGATGCATCTCCTACCAGGGTAGATGAAATGTTGTTCTCCAAGGCATGGTGTGAGTGGTGTCTGACTCACACTCATGTCAAATGACTTCTGACATTGTATAGGCATGGTTACCATAACAACTTCTTGTGATTGGCCCCTTTGCATACATTTGGCAATCTGGTCCCTGGCTCAATAGTTTACTTATATACAAATGTTGCTTTGGTCCAGTATCAAATATTGACCTGTCTAGGGTAGCTTTCTGGTCAACTTTGGAAAAAAATAGTCAAGTTTCAAATTCTTATCTCAATTACATTATTTCATCGAATTGAACTTTGAAGTAGAAAAATACAAAGCACGCAGAATCCAGCAGGTGCTACTAGATTCTTGTTTGAGTTGTCATCTTACATACTCTCAAATCTCAATTATTTTCCATCATGAAATGTAACCATAAGAGCATTCCGATACAGTACCACCATTTATGGAATGGTGTTTAAAAACAGCTGTATTCCTGAATTTCTGTTGGGCATCATCCCTCATAATAGGTGCTTGTTATGCTCATCCGTTTTAATGTGAGGATCTTTCTTATCATTTACTTTACAGGATGATTCATATCTGGAGAGCTATATCAGTACTATTGGAGTTGATTTTGTAAGTTGGTTTCTGAATGAGATAAAACAAAGCTGATTCCCTCTGTAGTGTGCCATTGCTTGCATGCGTTGCTAGTTGTTACTCATGTAAGACCTTTTTTTCCTCCCGGTCTGCTAGAAAATCCGCACCGTTGAGCAAGATGGGAAGACAATAAAGCTGCAGATTGTAAGTAATCAACTGTAGTGAAGGTTACATTTTATGACAGAAGCTTTGACACTGATGTTTCTGCACATTCTTCTGATTTAGTGGGATACTGCTGGCCAAGAGCGCTTTAGGACCATCACAAGCAGCTACTACCGTGGAGCTCATGGCATTATTGTGAGCTTTCTTTTTCTTTGTTCCTTTTTCGTTTTTCATTTTGTATCTATTATTATCTCATCTTGGTTAATCTGGGTCTTTTAAACCTTCTTGTATTTCTATAGGTCGTGTATGATGTAACTGACCAGGAGAGCTTTAACAATGTCAAGCAGTGGCTGAATGAAATTGACAGGTATGCCAGTGAAAATGTGAACAAGCTTTTGGTGGGGAATAAGTGCGACCTGGCTGAGAACAGAGTAGTTTCTTATGAGGCTGGCAAGGTAACATTTTCTCTGCATTAATTACCTTTACCGAACATGCTGCTTTCAACCTGGACGATAGTTAAATGGCTGCATGTTGCTTGTCATCACAGGCCCTTGCTGATGAGATCGGAATACCATTCCTTGAGACTAGTGCCAAGGATGCAACAAATGTGGAGAAGGCATTCATGACCATGGCAGGGGAGATAAAGAACAGGTAACAGCATCCTTTGTTGTAGACTTTGTGTGGCAGCAGTTTCTCATTCCTTTTGGAGTCATCTAGTATGTCAACATATGGAGACCCTTTTTCATTGGGGGACTGAGTACAAACAAAGAACACTGTGGAACATACTACTATTGCATATGATTCAAAGTGAATAATAAGCCATGAATAGCATGATCACTATTGTTGCTATTGTTCATCTGCATATGGGAGCAACTAATAGATCTTGGTTCTCCTTTTTGTTGAATAGGATGGCAAGTCAACCAGCTGCAAGTGGTGCTAGCAGGCCTGCAACTGTGCAAATGCGGGGTCAGCCTGTTTCTCAGCAAAGCAGCTGCTGCTCTTGATCGTCTTTCTAGATCACAGTAGTGTGATTGGGCAGCAAGCAAAACTTAAATTGGTTGCTCTATCCCTGTACATTAAGCCTGTCACTATCCAAAAAAACTCGGTGTTATCTGTCGGATATTGAAAGTATGTCTACTGACTGCAACGCTTAAGCAGATGATGTGGCCTGTTTTAACTGCCTGTTCTTATTCCAGTGTTCATGTGATGTTGGATGAAACCGTTTCTCATTTCAGCGCTAATGAGCTAATGATGTGTGAAGTGGAGGGTCTGTTCGGCTGGTATTAAAGCCTGCTGAAGCTGTTTTGTTGTGAGAGAAAAATACTGTAGATTTTAGCTGATAGCAGGCTGATTAGTTCAAGCAAACGGCCCTGGAGTTAGGATGATATTCTTTTTATGATGAGCAGTCGTTAATCTACGAGCCACTACCTATTTACTCATAGCATATTACCATTTCCACACCACCCACCCACCTACCTACCCATAAAAAAGGATAGTTTTCTTAGAAAACAAAATTGCTACAAGCGAATGTGGCGTCACAAGCCGGTGAATGTTGTCGCCTATATAGATAAAACGACTGTTGTGATCGTGCTGCTTAGAATCTAAACGAGTACATCGATCCTAAGAAAAATATTCAGCGCAGACCTTCTAATAGATGAGTCGTGAAAACCTTTAGAAAAACATACTGGAGTTTAAAAAAAATTAAAAGGACCTTACTATTGTTCGCTTGCGTAGGTGGAGAAATTTCCGTCCATACGTCTCTCACCCTGCACGCCTCCTTCCTCAACTTCTTCCTCCCACCCTCTACCCGCACACCGCAACACCCCCCACCCCACCCCACCCCCCTCCCACCCGGCTCTCGACCCCCTCCCCTCCCACGCCTCCCATCTCCCACCGCTCATGCAACCTCCTCCCCCACATATCATCGTTAGCTTCAACGAGGTCCTTCTTCCGCGGCGAGCTCCAGCCATGGCACCCCGCCCTAACTTGGTCCGGCCACCTCCACTGTCGCCAGAGCCCCCAAACTGTCTTGCTGCCGTCCCCACAACCTGGCCGGCCTGCTTCCCCGGAGTCCCTTCTCTTCTAAGCCTATTGGAGTTGGGGAAGAAAGGGGTGGCGTGGGTCACCGAAACCCTAGCCGCCGCCGGAGCTAGGGAAGAAGACGGTGGGTGCGGGCGAGGGAGCGCGAATCAGACGACCGGGGAGAGCAGAGCGTGAATCGACGGTGGGTGCAGGTGAGCGCGCCGAGCGCCCAGATCATGCCCGCTCGGAAGTAAGCGTTTCCGAAATTAAAAATATGCACTTCCATAATGCATCTATATAGATATAGACTGTCGCAAAATTACTGGCTTCGCACACAAGTAACTGCATAACCAATCAGAGAGTGAACCTATCATGTAGAACATTTTCTGACCTAGTTGCATACGAGGTACGAACAGCTTCTCACTGGAATGCCTGCCCACACGGTATTATCTGGGTGCTCTCCCATGCCATAGTCTAGATGCCTCGACCTTATGCGATGTGACAAAATCTGCACTGGTGATGTCACAGAATTAGCACATTCAAGCATCTACACCGTAGAGACGAGCATCAACACTAGATATACCTGGTGACAACTCATGCTCAAAGCTGCAAGTAGTTGCACGAAGCCCTGCAATCGTTGCAATGACTGATTACATACAGCAACTTGCTACTTGCCTAAAACAACTAAATGTTGCCGGCAAATATGAGGAAATTTTATATACAGGAACTTGCTACTTGACTAAAACAACTAAAAGTTGCCGGCAAATATGAGGGAAATTTATAACATGTATATGAACAGGGCTGCTGCCATTTTTTCCTCCACTGTCAGATGAAGCCACAGCAACTGATGCCCCTTATTTCCTCCCACCATTGGATGTTCGACCCATATGTCATGGTGGGTAAGTTGTAATTGCCTAGTGCGGCTACAGATTACATCATGATATACTGATATAAATATGCCAGGCAATAAGCTTTTAGATTAACTAATGTACAAAGGAAACCTAGCAAATGTATATGCCTGCCCACATTCTATCTCTGCAATGCAAAACTGCCACAACTTCAGGTGGGGTTTTCTTGTCTCAACGGAAAGCTTAGTGCTTCATTGATCCTACTGAAAACGAGTCGAAGTGGGACGCAGGCGACTGCTGGTCCGTCAGTTTGTGCAACTACAGGCTTCTGGTCTGCACAATCTCTCCGGCTGCCAGCGAAAGATGATAGCCTCCTCATTTTCCTTGGCGAAGATACTGGTTTCTTGGTATGGGGTCGCCAAGACTTGTCCAAATCATGTTCTGAGGCCTTTTTACGTCCACTGGATTTAGATTTTGATCGTGGTGCATGTGAAGATCTTGCTTGCCGTGGTTCTGCAACTCTGCTCTTCAGTAAGGAGTCGAGACTGCCCATCACCGGGCGGTGCTCATCTCTACTTGTGGTGGGACGACTATCCTCCAAAACCTCCACAGTGACAGGATACCCCACAATTGGTTTACCTGACCATTTACTCATGAGGGAAACAAGGGGCACATGATAACCCTTGTAGCTTCTTTGGACAGTCAGCTCAACATCATATAATCTATGATCTTCGCGTGCTCTCTTAGTTGGACTCGTTACAGGGCATCTTGGAGGTTTCAGATCAGGCCGCTGTCCAGGCGGTGGTAGTACTTGAAGTGGAACATAATTGGGGAATGATGTTGTGCCCTTCTCAGAGTTTGAATGGTTGCTTATAGTTTCAGAGGACTCATCATGCTCAGGAGTCGCATGTTGTGTATTATCCTCAAGTTCAGCAGGCCTAAAGACAGTACCTTCCGATTTTATAATCCCTTCACATTGCAGCAGCGAATTTTTATCCCTCTTGTGGCTTTCTTTAGGTATCAAATTGACAGACGTTATGCTTTTCTTCTTGGAATTTCTATTGTGCCGAGTTGAAGGTATGCCACCTATGCCACAGCCAGTACTTTGATTAACCAGTTTTGAAATTTGATCCTTTATGGATGCACAAGATCCATAAATATCCAGATGGCCTGGAAAAAATGAACAGAAAGATTAGGAAAAACACTCAATATGCTAGTTCAGAGTGATAAAATCAGATCATAGAGTCACATCCATTTATTTATATGTAAAACTTGCATCAAAATATGAAGACAAATGACTAAGAAACTGCAGTCCAATTAGATAACCAATCATATTTGTATGCTAGAAACCTAAAAGAACTCTGCTGCATAAGAAAACAAGAAATTTTGCCAATAAGTGATTTGTCTAACACAACATGGCCTACTGACTTATCTAATTGGCCACAGTTGAACACATGACTTGAACGCTGACGCAAACCTCATCTACAATAACACGTTACATACACAAATACTATTCCTGTGTACATTCATGTAACTGACCTATCTAATTGGAGACAGTAGATAAGGTTTGCTTAAAATACAAACCAATTTTTCACCAAAAAAGACAAATATAGTGCAACAAAGAAGGAAAACAAAAATGGCACTGACTTTTACCTTCCTGCATAACATCACCCTCCAAAGTAACGGCATCAAGAAATCCATCACAATCAGGGCAGTCATCATTGAGAAATCCAGTCGTGCATGGGGCAGCATCCTTGAGAGTAACAGCATTTACAGAACCTTTATGATTGATGTGTGATGTATCTAATAATGTCTCCAAACTTGAAGTGCCTGAGCTGTAGGAACAGTTATTTACATCAGTTGGAAAAATATTTTTTGCCCTACTTGATTCAAACAAATTGGGTATCTGGCCTCCTGGGTACTGACTAGAAGACTGGCCTGAAGGGTCCCAATGATAATAAGTTCCAGACACTTCTGAATCTTCACATAACATTGATAGAGGGCGATGCCTATCTTTCTTACTCAAACTATCATAGGATTGCCCGATATTGGACCGTTTCTTTTTTATGGATGACTGAGACTGTTTACCCTTTTTTATCCCATTGGCACTGGACAAATCATAGCCAAAGCTTGGTCCACTTTCAAGAAGAGGTACATCTGAAACGATTCCTGCACCAGACTTCTGCTTGGGAACATTCTTTGTTCCAATCTCCCTAAGATCTCTCATACGCTGGAATCCTTTAACTGTATCATCCTCATGATCTTTATGTCCCTTCCGCTTCTTCCTTTTTGACGATGCATACCTAGTGCTTGAAGAGGATAAATTTTGTGGCAGTTTATACAGTGTCAAGGCTTGAGACGACTCTTGAGCTGAATTTTCTTCTATATCATACAGACTCCTTGCACCATGAGATTTTTTGCTGAGCCCATTTATATTTATAGACTTTGCAGAACATATATTCTGGGATGCACACATATCATTGGTGGCGTCCTCTTCAAGATCATCACATTTATTTGGAAAACGGGACCTTTCGATTTCAAGGGCATGCATAATGGCATCCTCTCTGCGAACATATCTCCCTTCAGTATGTGTCCTCTTTTGCTGGCGAGCTAGAGCCTTGGCTTTTACTATACATTCATCATATTCTCCACACCGAAATGACTTCACACGTTTAGATTTCTCAAGATTATACCAGTCACTGTGGCAAAGTCCAACACAGCAAGTAAGATAGACATTTTCAGACTTAGAGTGCAGGTCAATACTTTAGTAAACTGATGATGTTCAGTGCTACAAACAGAAAATATCTGAAAATGCAATGGAAGGGTGATAAACATTAATTTATGCACTTGTTTGGGAAGTTAAAAGCAAACGTTGAAGCCTAAAACATGCATACAACTTCAAATGGTTAGTTCACCAGATGAATAAAAATTTCAAATCCAACTTCTTATCTATGGTAATATTTTCTTAGTATCAGCACAATTTTTAAACTACACAATGACTTGGAGAGTACGTTCATAGACCAAATATACACCAAGAAAATAGATCAATCACTGTGCACGCAATGTCTTAATTTTAAGAAATGCATGAATTGTTTTGGCCCCCCAAGGCATACATAGAAAGGTAAGCTTATCCTTATCATCTCACGGATACTTATGATACCTATACCACTCTCTAGGTTTAGGGAACAGGGGGTTGTTATCCTTATCATCTAACGGATACTTATGATACCTATACCATTCTCTAGGTTCAGGCAACAAGGGGTTGAGAGATACGTTCAGTTGAATAGTTGATGCTGCCACCATGGGTAACAAGAACAACATCTACAGTATGTTTGGTTTCCATCATGATAATGTCCGGAATTATCCGATCCTACATATGTCGTTTGGTTCACGGTATGTAACCAACTGATCTGTCACCAGCCAATACCACAAAAGAGCTAAAACGTCAGATGGAGTCATTCTTCCTAAAATTGTGGAACGTCCTCGTGCGGCATCAATTGATTCCGCATGGAACCACTCTCCAAACCAAACACGCTACTAGAGCTAAGGGTGCTATCTAGATATGGATGCAAACATCCAGAACAAAAAATATTTCAGCAATAACAATTTGCTTGAGGTAGCTATACACAGTACCCTCCCTTTCGAAGTTCCCATTGTACCTAAATCAAAAGGTCCGCCCAAAAAATTGTTCCCTGCCAGACTTTGAGATGAACACAACATGAGAGAGTGATCCAATGACCTTTTTTTTAGAAAAAAGGTTATCCAATGACCATTAGACCAAGGACAAACAGTAGCGGCAACGGATCATCGGGAGCCAACGGAATCAACACATGAACAAGGAGAATAACAAAGTGGTGAGTGGAGTTATTGGTAGGGCGAGGGTTTGTACGGACATGCTGCCGTCGGGGCGGCCGAGGAGCTTGATAGGCGTGCCGGCGGAGCGCGGCGGGATGACGATGTTCTCGGGAAGCTCGTCCATGCCGAGGATCCGGCCCGGCCACCAGGATCCGTTGCGGCGGCGCACCCAGACGAGCGCTCCGACCTCGGCATCCGGCCCCGTCACGCCGCCGGGCCACTCCTCCTCTCCCGCGCAGCTCCCCATCACCCTGTATGTCTGCAACCCCTATCTCACCACCACCATCGCCTCCCCTCTCGTTCCTCCCCCAACTAATCAAGTCAAGAAATCTCCTTTTCTTGTCCAAGAGATCAGGAGGGGCCTTAGAAACCCAGAGACGGCTTGTAGGAGATGGCTCTGCGAGCCCGGGCGGCGGCGACGACGGCTGCCTCGTGGAGGCGGTGGTTCTCGGTGTGCAGGTGGGGACAAGAGGTGTGGAAGGAGCGGAGGGGGCAGACACGCAGAGTCCGGGGAAGGAGGAAGAAGGGAGTGGGGGGTTAGGGGTGTGCGTTGGGCCGTTTTGGGTGCTCACCATGGAGCAAATGGGCTCCGAGAGGACCCAAAGCCCATTTTTAGTGACAGTATGTCACTACGGAGAAAGTCTACGCTCGTGATTGGTTGGCTGGAGATCACCTGACGTGGTCCACGGTACGAATATTTTCTGATAGTATTTGATACCGAATCCGTTTAGAGAGGTTTAGATCTGTCCGTATCCGAGTCTGGATATTCAACATCTGATACCGTATCTATATTCAAACATTCAAATCGCATATTTATGATGTCGATATCCAATCGTATCCTATCCGACATGGTTGACACTATCCGTATTCGAATCCGAATCCGAACAGAAGTATGAAAACAAATGTAATATCAGTGATATCCATCCGTATTCAATCCGTTTTCATCCCTAAATGCAAGATTAAATTGTTTGGGTATCTAAAGGAAAAAGTCTATTTTACCTCACTGAACTATCCTCAAATTTTAATTTTCCTCTCTAAATTTAAAAATCGGATAAATCACCTCCCTCAATTTTTAAAAACCGTTCATTTTACATCTTAACCCTGTTATAGGTGGTTTTTAAAGGCGATTTTGTTTTTTTATTTATTTTGGCTAAATATTTGAAAAATCATAGTAAATCGCATAAAAATTCATAAAATGGATAATTTAATTTTTTTTGACTCCACGTGAGTAGATCTACACAGTAAACATATAATATGGTATGCTTTAGTACAAAACATTTGCTGTAGTTTTAGATCTATGCTTTTCTATAATTAATTCATAGCTACATTTTCTATGGTCCAAGTGGTGAAATTTTTATGATGGTCTAATCATTATATGATTTAACTGTAGTAAAAATTTCATACTCGTTTCTATTTTTACACACTTTTAACTATTTTAAAACTATTTAACAAGTATAAAACTAAATAAATCTATAACTCAGTTATACATGATCCAATGAGCATGCAATTTTTACCACAGTTCAATCGTATAATAATTATCCCACCATAAAAATTTCACGACAATTGGACCATAAAAACTCAATCTTTGAATTAATTACAGAGAATTATAGATCTAAAGCTACAGCAAAAACTTTATACTAAAGCATAGCATATTATATATTCATTGTGTAGATCTATTCATGTGGAGTCCAACAAAATTAAGTTTTCCATTTTATGATTTACTATGATTTTTCAAAAATTCAGCCGAAATAAAAAAAAAAAAAGACAAAACCGTCTTTAAAAACCACCTATAACCGGGTCAAGAGGTAAAATGAACGGTTTTAAAAGTTGAGAGAGGTGATTTACCCCGTTTTAGAGTATAGGGAGGACAACTAGACTTTGATAATAGTTCAGAGAGGTAAAATATACTTTTTCCTTATCTAAATGTATAGGTGAGCCTGACCTGATTAATGCAAAATAGCTCTCGCGATCTGGCTGCCGAGAAAATCTGATGAGCCTGGCTCGCGCGGTGCATGTCTTTTTTTTTTTTTAGAAACGGGTTGGATTTTATTAAGCATGGAGAGATATTACATCCAACCCCTTGCAAAGGAGCTCCCACAACAAAATAAAATTACATTGAAGTCCTTCGTAGAAGCTCCTAGAGGTTGCCGTTTCAGTCGACCGAAATCGCCACTGCTCGCCTCTCCTTCATCGCCAGCAACAGAGAAGAAAGCCGAGGAGGAAGCTCAAGGCCGACACCCCAACAGACGATGCAACATCATCTTTGAAGATAGCCAAAAGTAGCACGGCCACGAACGAACCGTACCATACAACGATGAACGAATTGACCACATCGTCACGAAGACCGGGATCGGACGCCAATCGCCTCCATGACCGATCCCAATCGACGGAAGACGAAGACCCCAACACTGGGACTAGGAACTCCAACCCAAAGCTAGCGGGAAGGAGGAGCACGTACCTAACAAGAACAACTCCAGGACCACAGGAGGTTTCTTGGAGGGAAAAATACCGACGCTATCGACGAAGTCAATAGCCCGGAAAGAAATCTTCGACTTCACCCCGGAGTCACCTCCTCCAGCGATGAAATCGGAGAACCGGACTCCTCCAATCGGAAGCAATAAAGAAACTAAATAAACCCTACCTAAATCTACTAGAGTAGAAGGAAATGTGTACACCAGCCACCTCACTCCCCGATCCCCATGCCCACCGGAGCCAAAGCAGGCGCCGGCGAGGATGGGAACGGCAGGAGATCGGCGCCAGGATCGAATCGCCTCTAGGTCGCCTGCTCTCACATGTAGAAGGGAAGAGTCGAGAAAGACTGACATAAATAATTTTTTTTTGGCGCGGTGCATGTCGAGCGCTCGACTACCTCTTAGGGCCTCTTTGTTTGCCTAGGTCCGTCCATGCTAGAAAGAGACAGGATCACTTGGGTCAAGTTGATGTGGTGCGGCAGGATTGTTTGTTTACCTGCAGCCGGCTGAACTTGGCTCGTGGAGGCCTGTGTTTGTTTGGATGTACGGAGGTAGGGGCCCAATCATTCCACTCTCACAGGTGCTGCTGCTCCTGGCCCGAAGTTGCAGCATGCGAGCCGGGCCGGGGAAAAAACGGATTTGAAATCCATTTCCCTAGGAGAAAATTGCATTTTTAGCGGTCCAAGCAACGTGCTTCGCAAAACTATCATCCCAAATATTCCTTTTGTAAAAATAGCAACCAAAACATTTGCCTCTTGTTTTCTCTACCATTTTCCCTTTTTTTCTCCTTTCTCTTTATTTCTTCTAAAACCTGCCACCTAAAAGGATGAATTTGCCCCTGTGCTAATTGACGTGGACTCTCAGCGTTGGGCGCTGGTCGCTGCTAGCATGGGCGCTGGCTGGCTGCTGCGCCTACATCTACATGTGCCTGGCTTCCTCGCCTGGATGTGCCTTGCTTCGTGTAAACTGCATGTCCATCACGTACTTGTGTACGACATGAAGTAGGGTCGGCCTCGGCGTGTCGTGCAGCAAGGCCGGAGTCGATGCAGCGGCCAGCAGGGCTCTCACCTTAGCAATGACGTCCCCATCAGCGATGAGATGCCACGCCTCAGACGGCAGAGGCACGTCGCGTGGGGCGGCACATCGTCGTCCGGCAAGGGCATGCCGAACGGCAGCGGCACGTCGTCCATGCGAGGGCTCGTGGAAGAGAAGAAGCGGCGGCGGGGATAGGGAAAGACGAAGCGACGCGGCATCAGCTGCCTCTTCGTTACGTGAGTTTGCCCAGGGGCAAATTCATACCTTAGTTGGCTGATTTAGGTGAAATAAAATGAAAAATAGGAAAAGTGGAAAAATGGTAGAGAAAATAAGAGGCAAATGTTTTGGCAGCTATTCTTACGAAAGCAACGTTTGGGATGCTAATTTTGCGAAGCACGTTGTTTGGGTTGGTAAAAGTGCAATTTTCTCTGTCCCTAGGAGAAAATTGTATTTTTAGCAGTCCAAGCAATGTGCTTCGCAAAACTATCATCCCAAACGTTGTTTTTGTAAAAATAGCAGCCAAAACATTTGCCTCTTGTTTTCTCTACCATTTTCCCTTTTTTCTCCTTTCTCTTTATTTCTCCTAAAACCTGCCACCTAAAAGGATGAATTTGCCCCTGTGCTAATTGATGTGGACTCTCAGTGTTGGGCGCTGGTCGCCACTGGCATGGGCGCTGGCTGGCTGCTGCACTTGCATCTGCATGTGCCTAGTTGCCTCGCCTGGATGTGCCTTGCTTCGTGTAGACTGTATGTACATCACGTACTTGTGTACGACATGCAGTAGGGTCGGCCTCGGCGCGTCGTGCAGCAAGGCGGGAGTCGATGCAGCGGTCAGCAGGGCTCTCACCTTAGCAATCACGTCCCCATCAGCGATGAGATGCCACGCCTCAGACGGCAGAGGCACGTCACGTGGTGGTGGCACATCGTCGTCCGACAAGGGCATGTCGAACGACAGCGGCACGTCGTCCATGCGAGGGCTCGCGGAAGAGAAGTGTCGGTGTTTCGAACAAACACCAACTAGTAAATTTATATTTGTTGCGCGTTAGGCCCGGATGGTGTACTAAAGGACACACGGTTTATACTGGTTCGGGCAGAATGTCCCTACGTCTAGTTTGCTGCTGCTCGTGTTATTAGCACTGAGAAAAGGTTCGTAGTAGGGGGTACAAACGGTCGAGCGAGGGACATGAACCAAGTCTCTGATGGAAAGGTCGAAAGGATGCCAAGAGCTCGGTTGTTGCTGACTGTGTGTGTGATGTGTGTTGAATCGATCCGTCCCCTTAGTCGGCGCGCCCTGCCCTCCCTTTTATAGACCAAGAGGGAGCAGGGATTACAGATGGGAGAAAGAGAAAAAAAAACCAGAGGTAGAGAGGATCATTCGAAGGTGTCGGGTCTTCCTTTTCCCCTGAGCCTGCCCTGCTGACATGGCAGGCGGTGCCAGGGATAGCATATTTGTTGATCCTGATAGGGCCATGCTCTGGCTTCGGTGAGCTAGTGGTCACGTCCCATCCTACTCCGGCAGACGATGCGGCGTCTCAGGGTACCGAGCCGTGACCCTACAGGGAGCAGACGGGGAACTGACCATATGTCCGTACTGTAGATGATGTGAGTTTTCTCCTGGATTGTAGTGGTTGTCGTATGTTTATGTTAGGATCCACGTCCGAGGGCTGATCGCGGCGCCCACAACACTGTAAGACGAAAGTCAGCGCCTACAACACTGTTCGGGCTCTGTCATGCCTGGAAGGGCTTAAAGCGCTCGTCCCGTCATATCCTGACGGTACTTTCCTATAGGCGTGCAGGGCATGGTCCTCGGTACTGCGGTTGACTCGAATGTCATGTCTTACCCTATGCTCGTCATTATGAAGGAGCAGGGTGCAGTCATCGAGCGAGACGGAGCCAGCCCTAGAACGTCGGGCGAGGCGGAGCCAGACCTCAGCCGTCGGGCTAGGCGGAGCCAGCCCTCAGCCGTCGGGCGAGGCAGAGTTTGCCCCCAGACGTCGAGCGAGGCGGAGCCTGCCCCCAGACGTCGGGCGAGGCGGAGTCCAGCCCTCGAGGGTCGGGCGAGGCGGAGCCAACCCTTCGGGGCCGGACGAGGCACAGCCAACCTTCGGTTGTATGGGCAAGAAGTGTAGTTGCGTTCTTGCCTGTTCGGAAGCATCAGCGTTTGATGGTTATTATTTCCACCTCTTTGGGTACCCCAGTAATCGATCCCCGACAGTAGCCCCCGAGCATCGAGTGATTCGAATAGAATCTCTCGGGTGGTGATTTGACTTGCCAGAGGGTGCGCGCGAGCGCACCCGATGGGTGTAGCCCCTGAGCCCCTGGGTGATTCGGATAGAATCACCCGGGGGGGTATTTCGATTCGCTAGAGGGTGCGCGCGTGCGCACTCGTCGGGTGTAGCCCCCGAACCCCCGGGTGATTCAGATAGAATCGCCCAGGGGGTAATTCGAACCCTTCATGGGTATAGCTGTGAGATTTGGTGTTTGACAACTGGACAGTTTAAAGCGGAACCCTGGTATCTCGTTTGCGGGGATTCGTCTAGGGTCAGCCCGGTTTGAGACTCGATTGCAGATCGAGACTCCCTTGAGGCTCGTGCGCCTGAGTTTTTGGCCACTCATGGGCCCATCCCTCGTTGGGACGGCCGTTGAAACTATTGGGTCAGCCCTTGAACTCCTGGGCCCAGGCGGGCCGGAGAAATGCTTTTTGACCCGTATCCCCTCCGCGGGAAAAGAGTCCTGATCTGCTCGGGAAGGCGAAACGTCCGGTGCGACTTTGGTGGGAAAGGATAGGTATCACGGACGCATATCCCGCGACGTGACGTGGTAGTGTATCGTGGCAGGCACGGAGCTCTAGGCGGACGGTTGCCCTTCTCGCATCCGTCGCCCCTATAAAACCAAGGGGTTCGTCCCCAGGGTTCCATACCTTGCCTCCTCGCCTTTGCATCTACAACCTCCGCTGCCAATCGCCCGAGCCTCCCGCACCCGCATCGCAGCCGCCGTCAAGCTCGCATTCAACCACCTCTCCCAATCGTTCAATGGAGTCGTGGTGCAGATCCGATATCACCCTTCAGCGCCTAGAGGGCCTCGTTCGCCGTGGCCTCCTTTGCCCGCAGACTGCCGCCGAGGAGTGGCGGCTGCCCGGCAATGAGGACACGCCATCGCTGCCCGAAGGCTACGTGGTGTCCTTCGCTCGCTTTCATGAGCGGGGATTCACCATCCCCGCCCACAAGTTTCTCTGGGGCTTGCTGCACTACTACAAGGTAGAGCTGCAACATCTTACCCCCAACGGAGTCCAACATATTGCGGCATTCGTTGCCCTGTGTGAGGGATTTCTGGGGATTCGTCCCCACTTCGACCTAAGGATGAAAACGGAAAGATAATATCCCGAACCGAACCGCATCGTTTTCTACATTTGACCTGAGCGAATTCGTATTTTCGAACAAAATACGAAATACTAAATTCGAATTCGAAATACGGAATATTAAATTCGAAATCGGATCGAATTCGGTTTAGGCTTTGTTCGACCGATTTCTAGTTTTCTACATTTTATTCGGAGTCTTTCATATTCTTGGTCCAGCACACAAAGGTGCATAGCAGTACAGCCCACTCTATGGCGGGGCCCACGGCTCACGCACGCGGGTGCTCTGGAACCAAAACTGTTAGGCGTTAGGACGCAGGCAGGCAGTTTGGTTGGTGTTGGTGCAGTGCCTAGGCTTGGCGGGCCGCAGTGACGTGGACAAATGCCATTCGGTCCCGCTCCTACTTGGATTCGATACTTCCAGGCGCCAGATGTGCTGTGCAGTGGCCGTTGCTGGCTCATATAGACTAGTCCATCATGCGCGCCCTCGCGCGCGTCGGCAGTCAGCTGAAAATGCAATTGTAGATCTGGAGATGTGTATATATTTTTATAAGATCGGAGGTCAATTCAATTAGGAACCTAAAAGGCAACGAGATGGATATGATGATTAGCAGGAGCACTTCACATTGCTATTTGTATGCGAACAAGAGCACATGGAATTTGAAACACATTTGGTTACTGGAGCATGACTAAGCATTATCATACTGCATCAAGACGTGTGTTGTAGGCTATTCACATCGTACAAAGCTTGGGAATGGCTCTTTTAATAGTCATTGCCAAGTGGTGAGTCGTAGCACAAATGTGTGGGCTACTTGTAATAACATAAAGGAAGATAGCATCGTAAACATTATGAACAGAGATGGTTGGACCACATGGCAAGGAGGTGGGAGCATAAGGGATATGTGTATTTGTTGGACATAAAAATCAGCTCAGATACGATTAGGCTGTGGAATCATAACAATGAAGAACATTCAGGTGTCGACATAAGTAAAATTGGCAAAGCACTTATTGAATTGGGAGATGGGAGTATGAATATAGTAGTCCTGTGGAAGCTACAGGTTAGTTCATTTCCATCAGGGGTGATATGGAGATAAAAAGTTAGAACAACTTTTATAGAAGTCTGTAAATAATCACATCCAAAATTTATGGAAGCACCAAAATAGAACACAATGACACTAGTAACTACAAAGAAATTGGCCCATTATTAGTTGAGACAAACATGCTGAGCAGGGCAAGTAAATATGACACAGCGTTTATGCTGAACAATCCAAGGCACCTATATAAAATCCTGTCATTGATGTATATTTTTATCCAAGGTGTGTCAACTAAAAGTAGTCCTGCAATAAGTTAGGACCAATCTGGCTGCTACATTCAGCAATAACAGGGAAACATCTTCTGGTGGCTACGAACAAGGCAGACATGAAAGTGATGATTGTGAGCCACTAAATGATAACCCATTAGAGTGAGCAGTCACTTCCATGTTACATATATTCAGCAAATCTGTAAGTTAACAGAGTGGCTAAAAGGAATTGTACTTTTATACTTTCCTACATTCTTGGTTATTTACAACAGATAGTGTATATTTATTTTCAACAAAAGACGCATTAAAGTAAAGTTAGCTCAAACTTCGGAATACAACAACCATTAAAATTTTAGTACAAGCCAGCGGAAACAAACCATGTGATGATATTACAGGACCTACCTTGATCATTTGTCAGAATCCTCCTGACACAAGGAATACATCACTATTATTAGCTGTTAGCCTATTAACCAACTCAGCGGTCCCGGCAAAATTCTGCAAAGAAAGAAACAGTGCTTTTGATAACCCTGTAAATGGACCAAGAAAATGGACAATGGTTGTTCATAAGTACAAACAAATGACCTCATTCTGTTTTAGCACACAAAAAACAATGTTGAGTGAATTATATCTTTGTTTTATAGTGTATTTAAACAAGGGCACTTAAAAGGAATCTTATAACACCACTGCAGCACATAAGGTAAACTGCCCAAAATAATAATGTTGGGGTTGTCTATACATATTTCAAATATAACTACACTTTTCTTGTCTTGCTGTGAAAAGAGTAACTCGGGCGATCAATTATGGCTACTAAGTACTTGCTGTTCTATAGAGAGAGTTCTGTATAAGGGGAATACACACAGGGGATAGGACCCATACCCATTATTTCCAAAAGATAAATAGCAGTGTTGCTGAATCCAAATAGTTCTAAAAAAGATGTGAACCAAGGACACCAAAATATACCGGCTACCATATAGACTAACATTAAGTTTAGAATAAAGCATGGTTACGTTGTTGTTCTCTTGTTCAGGCACTCATCTACCTAGGAGAGAGATGGCTTCATTAAGCCAGGCTGACAGCATTCTAGAATGGAACAGTCCCATTAATGGATCTAAGAATATTAAGACATGTAGTCTTTCCCGCAAAATCCACAGCCCAGATTAATCAATTTACACAACGGATCATTTACTTCGCTGGCCATCCAGCGATAGGTTTATCTGTAAATCACAAATTTAACCAAGATGAGGGTACCTAATAAAAGGAGGGAACAACCAGGCTGTATATCATATGAACTTAAAGCAAGTAACACCTATTATATCTGATATGTGAAGAATCTGTAAAAAACTGTAGTCAGAATGTAAAGGGTATCCAAGAAAGTTTCAGTTTCACTTTCTGTTAAAACACATAAAGATGCTATTTGAACCACCAAGTCACCAACTGGGTATCCAAGAAAGATTCAGTTTATGGGTATAACCAGAAAACAGTAAACCATCTATGCAGGCCAAAATTTTTTGGCTGTAGTAAATATAGCTGGATTGAAGTATATGTGATTTTGCACCTATGCAAAACCTCACAAAGAAGTTTGTATAGGATGAAACACAGATATTGCCATGCATCTCATCTGAGTTGCAGATAAAATTACGCAGTCGCCATGTATCCAAGGTCCAATCTAATGGAAACATAAACTGAAAGAATCTCATGTTTTGTTGTCTATCTAAGATGAACGGTACTGCAGATACACAACAATATTAAGAAGAATCATACACAGTAGCCATGAGCAGCCAGTCATCTTATTATGGCATATTATTATGTTATCCTAAAAACCTAACATGTTGTAAGGTTCGCAAATGTATTTACTTCCTCCCAGTGAACATAATTTGTACATACCTCGAGTAGAACAAAAACATGGTTGAGAACACAAATAGGCTCCATGTCATTTAGGACGGAACACAAACTTGTCAGCCTTTGCATAGCAGCTTCCAGCCTGTTTTTTGAGGCATAAATAATTATACCGAAGTCAATAGAACGATGGCAATATTTAAACAACGGTTTAGTAACAAATTGACTGACATCTTAATTGATGAACTATTATCAGGATAGCTATCATGTCCTGGAGTTAACAAGCTTGAAACACCTTTTGCTCAGATAGTGACTAAATCTAAGTATCACATAAGACTGAATTATCTGGACCTAGCAATTTGCACAGTATGGAAATGCATTGAAAAAATTCGTTACCACAACTGAGGCACGAACCAAGTTATGAACTTGTAAATCAAGGACCTTGTGATTCTTACTCGTCACTCTGTTTTCTCGACGCCATAAAATGGATTGTGTAGCACATATATGGATGTAGGAGAAAAGATCACGAGCCCACTACACATAGCAACAGTTCCTAAATCTAATTCCCAAATAGCTGGGAATGAAAAGAACAAATGAACCTCCCCATAAGGTAGTAACTAACTGGATGATGCAAGAGAGACATGGAAAGGCAGCGCTGATCGAAGCAGGGAATTAAGAAAGCGAAAGCAAACTGTTTGAAGCAAAATAGCAGATCATTTTATACCAAGAAGGAAAAGGCTGACTGAGATGAAGAAATAGCACAATGTAAAAAGCAAGAATGAGAAAATAGGCAAGTGTGATGGTAAATCAATCACAATAGAGGCAGAAGTGTGTGCTGGCAGATGAAACCATAAGTTAAACAAAGAACCTGGATGTTGGAAGATTGAAAAGGAACTACAATGAAGGAAAACAGGAGAAGAGCTAAAAAGAGGTGGAAATGAAAAGGGAATGGGAGAGGGGGTGGATTAGCCTGTCTGACTTTTTTGGCAAGTCAGTAACTGTAATAAATAGATAGGTAATCGCACACTGTTATCATGTACCCTGGACCAACCATAGCAACCATACTCATTCATTTGATCTAATCCTTTAGTATAGTATAAGGCATGGCGCACAGTACATCAACATGTAACCATATATGATGATGTAACCTTAAGATTTATCAAATCAGTAGCTCGCTGTAGTCCACAAGACATATCAATATTTAGAAACAAACCAACTAAAAATACATACAGAGGTAAGAGATTACCAATCTGACAGGAGACGACACCGTTTTGTTGATAGCGCACGTGGATCGGACAGGACTTCACATCATCATCATATGAACCTGCCAGGAATAATAATAAACCAAAGGAGGTCATGGCCTAATCATTAATTAATAACTATTGAGAAATAACCATTAATAAATATACTTTGAATAATTCTTATTGAGAAATAACTCTTAATATATTTCATCCAGCCTTTTGCTCTGTTGACTGCTGGAGTATCAAAGCAGGGAAAATATGGGTGTTGCATTCCTGGAAGCAGTGAACATGCAGTTAACAGGCGGTCCACATGCAAGCTATTAACAGAAGGGTATGAATGTAGGGACCTGACACATGAATGCCACCAGGATGAGTACAGTAACGTAAGCTGAAAGACCATGATCAGAGGTTCAGACAACATTTATACTGCTGGAACTTAAAAAAAAACATGCATCTGTTAACCACACATGAGCCAATAAAGAGAGAGGAAAGGAACATCGAAGAAGGCTACAAAAGCAAGGCAGGCTCAATCGAAAATTCTGCTCTTAACAGAGAGGGCACAAAGAAGGGCAACGCGCATTTAACTGTATTGAGCAGCCATTGCTTTAGTTGCTAACTTCGTACCGTAACTCTTTTTTAGTAGGTAATTAGGATTTAGGAGGCTTGTGTAAAGGACAACCATGCTGCCGAGAAACGCGCATTGTAATTTATCTGGCTAATACCTTGTTACACTACAAAAGTTATGTTCATATGCATATTGGGGAGCATCGAACTGTAATCAAAGATTAAGGAGTAACTACGTTGCCTCGGTCAACCAGAATACGCTGCTCTGAAAAAAAAGCAATTACTGCAATTAGGATACGCTCCTGCTAAAAGGTTGTAAATAAAAAAGACATGGATAAACAGATTGCCTAAAATTCAGAATAGAGTCTAGAAAAGCAACACACAATATGTATTCGAGACCCCGGCAGTACCAATAGCAGCAAAGGGTGGTTCTACAACAGTACAAGCTAAAAGTAAAAAAAATAGGCGAAGACACCTGAACAACAATGTCGTAAACTGGTCATTCTCTGAGCACATGGAAAGGTATCGCACATACCAATACAAAGCATCAGTGCACCCATAGTGTAAAGGAATCATTTGTACGGTCCACCAAGTAACTGCTTACCTCTGGCATAGGTTCATGTAATTCATCTAGTCCCATACCTACTGTGAAGACAATAACAGAGAATGAATGTGGTATGATCGCAAACTTGCAACATAGAACCAAGAAGGCCATAAATGACGCAGATTGATCGCAAATTAAAACAGAGAACATAGTTAGTAGGTACGTGCATGAAGCCCATGCCTGGTCAGTGCACGTGTGGTCTGCTCTGCTGTGTCTGTTGACCGTGTGGCACATCTCCCATCCCTTGGTTCATGTACCTATGTCTGTGCGGAACCAGAAAGGAGACAGAGAACATCGTACCAAAATAGAAAAGGGAGGCTGAAGCAGAGTAACGCACCTTATGGAATCGGCGCTAGGTCATGCCGTCATCAAGCTCGTCCCCGTCATGGAGCAGAGGGACGGCATGGGGGTGGCGCCTTCAAGATTACCGGAGCCGGTGTACGCGGAACCTTCATCTTCAGGAACCATGGCAAAGAGATGAAGAAAGGTAGCTAGGGTTTCGTGGGGCACAGGAGGAGGAGACGCGAATCGGCATGAGCAAGCCGCGTAGGAGGCACCCGCGCCGGCGGCCACCGGCGAGGCCCGCTTGGGCTGTGGCATGGGCGGGTACGACAGCCACCGGGGCGCCCGCGCGGCGGCGCACCGCAACCCGAGGGCGCCATCGGCGGGCCAGCACGCGGCGCGGTGAGGCGGCGTTGCTGGGGCCCTGCCGGCACGCCGATACGTCGGGAGAGGGCGAGGGAGAGAGAGGAAGGGAAGGCGGGGACGGAGGCGGCAGAGGCGCAGGCGCCGTTCCGCGGGAGGGTGTCGGGCTCGGGAGAGGAAGAGGGAGGAATACGGAGGAGAAGCGTGGGGAAGGGAAGAGAAGCGTCGTGAAGCAGAGGCAACAACCGAGTAAGGCGAACCACAGATCGAGAAATGAACGGTGTAAATTCTTTTTGCTATCGTGGACCGTCTGAGCGCTGGCCAAAGCTCCCTGCTTTGATAAGAAGAAATAACTGCTTTATTTAATTACTTGTTTATTATCCGTTCTGCTTACCTTTATCTTTCTTTTTAATTAAAAGACAATACAAATTACGGTAATAATATGCGATTCAACAACCTATATCATATTCGCACGTGCGCGTATATCTATCTATCTATCTATCTATATATATATATATATATATATATATATATATATATATATATGGAAATTCCTTTCTACTCTCGCTTGTAGCTACTCCTGCCTGTGATTCTAGCTAACGGGCCGATGCACTGTCCTTCTAAAACCACGTAAAGTATGGTCACCCAAGCCCGAGACTCTTTTCAAGTCATCCGGCCAAATGGATACATGGCATAGAAAAACCCGTTAAGAACTGCCGATCCTAGTTTTACGTCCTTATATATAATCACCCATCTAGCACGCAAACTTGTAGGACAATGACAAGGAGGGGGAAGAGGACGCTGAGGAGGACAATGAGGAATAAAAAGACATGGAAAGTGATCGTGACATCATGGATGATGCTGATGAACTGTAGACGTTCATGTTCTGTTAATTGCTTGTTGCAGACTTGTTATGTATTTGGTCGTGCACTTGTTTAATGCTATGCACTTGAACTAGATCATGCACTTGTTAGTTGTGAATTTGTTATGTATTTGGTCGTGCACTTGTTTAATGCTATGCACTGTGGGTCGGTATTTCGTATTGAATTTTCGCATATCGACCGTGTTCGACATAATTCCGCTCGAATTGGTTCATTTCCGAAATTTTAGATATTCCATAAGTTCGTATTCGTTTTCGTGTCCGGCTTATCCGCTTTCGCTTTCACTTTCGTATTTCAAATGTAAAAGTAGAAAATGGTTGCGGAGTTTTTCGACCGAGTTCGACTGTTTTCATCCTTACTTTGACCTGTGGCGGTACTTCTTTGTCGTCAACCTCTCGAAGAAGCGGGAGAAGAGGCAAGAGCTGAGCGTGCTGGTGGGATGTGCCGGCATTCATCTCCGCAACAACCGGGTAAATGAATACCCATTGATGCGTCTGTCGATCTCCAACAAGGGGTGGCATTCGCATTGATTTTACGTCAAGGATGACGCAGCCGCCCCCTTGCCAGCGTTCTCTGGGCGCATTATCGAAGAGGTCCCGGAGCCGTGGAAGTGGGGTGTACCGGATAAAGATAAGAAGAAAATCGAGGACCATCTCGCCGCCATCCGAATTGTAAAGGAGAGGTGCGTGAAGGGGTTGAGGATCATCGGCACCTACCATACGCGGAGGGTGGCGCCTCTGATGAGTCGCACGCTTCCCCTGTACCTAATGGCGCCTGGAGCATCACTTGATGGGACGACGCTTGCCAATGAAGCGCTTTCCCCCTCTGAAGTGGCGCAACGCATCAAGGAGGCGATGGAGCCTTTGAAGGATGACGCCGGTGTCGTCCTTGATTTCATGTATCCGGTGCCAGGGCACCCTGCGATGCGGCCGGAACCGGGGTACATTGACTTCGTAAGTTCTCTTTCCCCATGCCTCTTTTTTTTAATTGAACTTCTGACCCCTTGACGCCGACATTGGGATAGCGGGACCAGTCGAAGAGGCTCGTCCTCATGGATAGCTCGGCTCCGCTACCGAAGGACCCGCTCGTGGCAACGGTGAATCGCACCGTGCCGATTGGGACAAGAAGATGAAGGAAGTCAAAAGGAGGAAGAAGCAGCGGAAATAGCAGGCACGAGAGCGAGGAGAGGAGATAGATAGTGACGACGACAAGGAATATAACGAGGTAGTCGCCGACATTGAGTGGGAGGACCTAGGAAGTGAGGACGTGCTGACAAGTACCCACTCGTCAATGCAGGGACCCTTCCTGTTCCATGTAAGGGAAGATGCGGGCGTGAGGCTAAAGGAGGCGGGCCGGACCGACGGCCCATCCTTAGCACCATCAGGGGCGGGTGGATCTGCTGCCGTGCCTCAGGAACCAACAGGGATGGGCGGACCTATCGCCGTGCCCCAAGAGCTGGTGGGAGCGGGCGGATCCGCCGTCGCGCCCCAAGAGCCGATGGGGGCGGGCGGATCCGCCGCCACGCCTGTGGTGCTGAGAGAGAGGGGGGTGGCTCTGCCGCCGTGCCCCTAGATATGAGGGAGGCGAGTCCCTCGGCCCGAGAGCAGGGGACGGGCTCAAAATGGTTCCGCCCCGATGAGGTGGAGCAGTGAGCTAGGGGTTCATCCCCCAAACGTCTCCACTGCCCAACAGCGCAGATGTAAGTTACCGATTCCTCTATTTTTCTCTGTTTTTCATAGTGACTCACGCCTTTTGTTTCTTTTGCAGCGTCGGGAGATGGGTTAGACGGGGCGCTTCCATAGCGCTGGCGCCTAAGAAAACCCTCGCCCTTCAGGCAAGGCGGGGGCCGCCGCCTAATGTCGCTCCCGTTTCGGGCGAGAGCGGAGCCAGCGTCACAGCCTCGTCGGCCGGTCTGGCGCCGCCCGTGGTGTTGCCCATGCCCTCGATGGGTCAAGCTATTGGCGAGGCTACGGAGGCGCCCTCGGAGGTTGTCGCTCAACCGGTGATGGAAGTGACGCCGCTGCCGACGCCGGGGCGGGCGGAGCTATCGGCCGCACCCGTTGCGTCGACCACGGTGGGCGCGGCGTAGCCGGACGAGGTCTCGCCGATGGTTGGGTCATAGCCAGGAGTGATGGTGGAGGCACGTCTCGTGCTACCGGCAGCCCCAGAGACAACGCCCGCCGTGGGTAGGACCGAGGGGGCCATGGCCCAGGGACCCTCAGGCACCACAGCGGTTGCTAAGGAGACCGGCAGGGAGTTGTCCCTGGTCCTGCCGTCATAGGGCCACCAACTGCCCGCGTGGGATGAGCCCCCGTTCCGGTGGGTGAGTCCGTGGGACCCGGCGTCGGAACTCTTCACCCTCGACGATGCCACCGAGGGCATGGAGCGGGAAAAGCTCAGCGAGGGGTTCATGGCCGCGCTGGAAGCTCTAAACCAGGCCAGCGGCGCCCTTTGAGACGTCATCATTCCCACCGGCCAGGTATCTATTTGGTCTTGCCTCCCGATCTCTTCTTTCTTCATCTATTTTTGTTTTCTGACCACCGTCTTTTTCAGTCGCTTATTGCACGCAGCCGGGAGAAATCCCAGTTCCTTTGTGAACACAAGGAGGATTGGGACCGCCTCATCGATGAGGCATAGCTACATAGGGACGTGACCGCCCAGCTTTGATAGAGGGTTGCCGAGTTGACTCCCCTCGCCACAGAGGTGGATGATCTTCGTCGGTGGGAGGCCGAGGCCTACGGGGATGTGGAGCTTGTGGAGAAGTCCTTTGATGAGCTATCGGAGAGGGTGTGGCGGGATCAGGTGGAGGCCGCTAGAGTGTGAAAGGAGCGGGACGAGCTACTCCAGCGGGACGCTGAGACCCGCCAGCGGATCATTGACCTCCTGGCCGAGGCCGAGGGGGAGCAGGATCTTAGGCTGGTGGCCGAGGAGAGGTCCACGACCCTAGAGCAGAGGGTGAAACTGGATGTCGAGACGGTCGCCCGGCTACGCTTGGAGCGAGACGAGCTGCACCATACTACGGAGAGGGTCCGCTCGGAGCATGGCGCGGCCTACGGGGAGCGTGACCAGGCCGTCCGAGAGCGCGACAAGGCGCAACAGAGGATCAGCTCCCTCCAGGCCGAGCTGGAGACCGGGAGAGCCCAAAAGCTAGAGGCCGAGGGCGCCGCTGTCGGACTGGCCACGGATCTTGCCAGCGTGAGGAGTCTTCTTCAGGCGGAGAGCGATGAGCTCGATATCCTAAAGGTTTCCCTCGGCGTAGTCTGCGATGACCTGTAGGTGGTGCAGGCGGAGGGGACCAGCTCGCTCGTGGCCCATGCCACAGATATCATGGCGTGGGTGCGCCAGCTAGAGAAGGAAGCTCTTTGCATAGGGATTACCCAAACCTTCGCCGTCGCCCGCTCGCATTACGATGACAACATCGATTTCATGGCGATGGGCCTTGGCTTCGCGCCTGGTTATGAACCCTCCGACCTGGATGCCGTAGAAGTGACGGTGACTCCTTTTGCGGAAACCCTGGTGAGCAGAATTGAAGATTTGGTTCTCCCCGAGAGGGGGTAGTTAGTCGAATGAGTCCGATGGACATTTATCTATAATTTGTGGACAAGTGTCGGTTCTTTTGAAAACTGATTCGCATCTTCATTTCGTTTAAACAAATTCGCAATTTCGTTTCATTTGTTTGAACTTGCTTTCTTCTTTTTGCATTTGAAAAATGATGCTTGTGCAATCTAACCCTTCCATTCGTTAAGACCATAGGGCCCGAGGTGTATAAGAGGGAAATTTCGATTTATGCTGGTGAGCAAAGTTACCATAGCCGTCGGGGCGTGGGTTTTTTGCAGTCTTACCATGCATGCTCGGTTATTCATTCCCACAAACCTTGCCGCTAACCTTAACGTGAGGAAGAGGTCTGTTGCAGCGACTATTTCAAAAAAAAGAAGAAATATTTATACCTTTATCAGCCCCTAAGTGAGATTCGACCCCTTGCGGTCGCTGGGGCCGGATGTTACTGGAGACCGAAGCGAGGGTAGCGAACTTACTCTTGTATTCGCACGTACCCCTTACTTAGGTTTTTAGCTATCATTCTGTGATCGTGCGTTTGGTCTCATTGCAAGGCCGGCCTTCCCTGAGCCCCCGTGCATGGCGGGGATTCGGTCAAGGGTCAGCTCGTTTTGTGACTGTCGCTCCATTCGTGGTTTTCGCAACTGGAGGGGTTGAGGCGACGTCGCCTGCCTCGATGGCTCAAGTGACGCGCTTGATGAGCTCGCTAACGGGGATGTTCGAATGGAATCCGGTCCTGTTGCTCGTGACAGGGTTGGCAAAGCCCTCTGGAGGCATTCCGTTGTTCCATTAACCCGCCTTCCAACAGATTCCCCTCAATGGGGATTCTATGGGCTCGGCTAGAGGCTGGATTGAACTAGAAGGTTGAGATGACCCTATCTGCCCCTAGGTGGGTTGGGCGAAGGCCGCTATGGCTCATCTGCGTTTTCTCCCCTAGCTCTTGTTCGACGCGAGGCGGCCTCGGACCCTTCTAGCCTTCGAACCTCGGTCCCTCAATCTAGGATCGAGCAGCTCGAGCCCCCGAGCCCCTTGGGGTCTAATAGGGGTCGTCCGTGTTTCGCGCATCACCTCGTCCTCGGTTTCCACAACCAGAGGGGTTGAGCTAGCGACACTTGCCTCGACAACTCGAGTGTCGCGCTCAATGAGCTCGCTAATGGGCACGTTCGTGTGGAATCCGGGTCTGTCATTCACTGACGGGGTCAGCCTAGCCCTCATGTGGCATTCCACTACTTCTTAACCTGCCTCCTGGCAGATGCTCGAGCCATTCAATAGGCTCGGGTGGCCCATTGGCCTCTCCTCGATGGAGATTCTGTGGGTTTGGCTCGAGGTTAAAATCAAACGAGAAAGGTCGAGATGTCCCTGTCCACTTCCGAGCGGGGTCGGGCAAGGCCGCTGGGGCTCATCTCGGTTTTTCTCCCCTGGCTCTGTTTGACATGAGGTAGCCTCGAGCCCTTCATGGGCCGGCATTCAAACCTCAGTCAGTTGCCACTCATATCGAATGAGGCAACTACCGCTTCGTGACGTGTCCTGAAGCGTTGAGATGCAGCAATTGCACATGCAATGCTTGAATATATGGAATGAATGTACGATGTGATGGAAACGAAAGCGAGGGTCGGTGATGTTTACCTCGGTGGCTTGAGCGACGAGAAGCTCTTACCGGACATGTCCGTGTGGGGTTCGAGTCTGACGTTTGCGATGGGGCCGGCGTAACCTGCACGAGCATCGCAATTTTTCGTTTCTGTCTCTCGGCGGCGATCCAAGCCGATTGATTGACTTAGGCGGCCTGATAGCTTCTCCTTGAAAGAGATTCCGCAGGCAGACCCCTCTAAACCCTTCCCAAGAAGGCGGATGCTAAAGTTCAGGGTGCGGAGAACTGTGAATTCAATTTGCTGGTGAACAAAAATGCCATAGCCGCTGGGGCATAGGGTCTAGCGGTTTGTCCAATTTTACTCAAAGTTTTACACCCGCGCACCACGCCTCTAGTTATTAAACGCAAGGAAGGGTCGGGCAAAGAGATTGTCTAAACAAGTAGACACTGTCGGCAGCCCCTGAGCGATGTCCGTGCCCCTACTGTTGTAGGGGTCGGAGGCTCAGTAGTAAGACTGACATGCAAAGTAAGTAAACAAAGGTGCTTATCTTTCGGCGGCCATTCGTTCGGCGTTGACTTGGGCCGTCCGATTGACCTAGGAGGCCCGTTGGGCTCCCTTTGATGGAGGTTCTGTCGCTGGGTCCTTCCAGGTCCTGCCTGGGGAAGTAGAGAGTCGCTGGCATGCGAGTGCGCCTTGTTTCTCGTGCCTAGCATGCGGTAGTGGTGGGCCATGCCCAAGCCATGTCTCGTTTGACCAGGCACCGTCTTGTTTGAGCATGGCATGTCCCATCGGTCCAGATGCGTCCCCTCGAATTCCCATCAGCATCGAATTCTCATCTGCATTGAATAGGGGAATGGAGAGTTTTTTTCATCCCAACCTTTCGCCTTTCTTTAACCGTTGCGTCTCCTCCTTAAATAGGAGGAGGGAGAGGAGTTCTCGTCCCATTCCTCCGCCTATTCCTGAGCTGCCGCCTCCCCTCCTTCTTCCTTTTCACCGAGCGCGTTCGCATGTCACGGCGGTTCCTAAGTGAGAGAGGGTAATGCAAGGAAGAGGAGAACTCACAGATCCATTCATGAATCTAGAGTGCGATGTCGAGCTGGAGGTCATCCAACGTAGATGAGATGGTGCTGGTCGCCTTCACCGAGAAGGGGCCGCTTGCGCTGAAGGAGGAGGCGCACTGGAGGGTGCCGAGCGTCGTCGGCTTTGTCGTCGTCCGCGAGGCCTTCGTCGGGATGGAGCCGTACGAGGACCTCCTTTGGCGAATCTTCTTCAGGTGAGCCTTGTCGGTGGGGAGGCCACCCAGGACTACATCGATGGGAGGCTTCACCGTTGTAGCCGCTCAGATTGGTTGGTTAATGAAGCTTGATGAGATGTCAGAGACATCCATCAGCCATGGCAGCCATTCTTCGGCGGGGAGCGCCCCATGTCCAGGTGTCGTTGTCAGGGTTACGGCTGATCATGATAGCGTAGTCCCTGGATGCCCCAGCGAAGGTGCCATGGTCACCGATGTGGTGCTCGACGTTGCAGATGACGGCACCCTCAGAGATCCTGCAGAGCGGTAGGACGTTGCCGATGGAGAGCGTGGCACGGCGATCGTAGTAGTATTTAGAGTGGAACTGGTCAGAAAGTGTAATTGTTTAAGTGGTGGGGGAGCCCCCGTGGGAACAGTTTTTTGTATTGAAGAATACATCAGTCCCTTTTCATGATGAAATCACTTTGTAAGCAATGAATTTGTGGAAACATGAACAAATTCTTAAATTTCGTTATGGCAAACAGCTTTTTAGCTCTTCTTCCTCTTTTTGTAAAAGAGGTTCAGTGCCTTCCGACCCTTCCCGTAGTTAAGGTCGCAAAAAACTCAGAGTGCGGGCAAGCCAATTCTGATTCACGCTGGTGAGTAAGGAGACCGTAGCCGCTAGGGCATGGGTTTCCCGTGGTCCTACCAGTTATACTTAGATTTTGTTCCTGAAATCCTAGCCCTTAGGACTTACCATGAGAAAAGGGGGAAAACACAGAGAATTTTTGCAAGATAACACAGAGAATGTTTGCCAGATAAGCATACTCATACCAGCCCCCGAGTGAGGTCCGACCCCTCGCACTTGCAGGGGTCGGATGTCACGAAAGATCGGGGATTTTGATGACAAAACTGATAAGAGAAAGTATGCATTTATTTAAGGGTAAAAACGACGTAGCTGCTCAATGTTCTAGGCGTTGGTGAAGACCTCGCCGTCGATGGTTTTCAACTTGTAAGCGCCTGGCCAGAGTACTTCCGCAATGATGTATGGCCCCTCCCAGGGCGGGGAGAGCTTGTGGCGGTCCTTGTTACTCTATACAAGGCGGAGAACTAGGTCCCCGACGTTGAAGGCTCGGTCCTGCACCCGTCGGCTATGGTACCATCGTAGCGCCTGCTGGTACTTGGCCGAACGGAGGAGGGCGACGTCGTGAGCTTCGTCCTACTGGTCCATGGCGTCTTCATGGGATGTCTCGGCTCCCTGCTCGTCGTATGCTCTGATCCTTGGTGCTCCATAGTCGAGGTAGGTTGGGAGGACGGCCTCGGAACCGTAGACCATGAAGAAACGCGTGTAGTTGATAGTTTTGCTATCTCTTCACCGATGGCCCTACGTTTCTCCTCGTCGAAGCGACGTAGGCGTTGCTTCATCGGCTTGGAGCCTAGGTGGATCTTTAAGGTATGCTCGGCGACCTCCCTCAAAATGACTAGCATATTCGAGGGTTTCCACGCAAAGATGTCTTTGTTGTCGCGGAGGAAGTCGATGAGCGCGCTTTCCTATTCGAAGGAAAGCATGGTACCAATGCATACCGTCTTGCCCTCGGTGCTCCCGGGGTCTACGAGGAGTTGTTTAGAGCCCTCTGCCGACTTGAATGACCCGGTCGATTTCTTGGTGTCGGGCGCTTCTTCGATGACCTCCTCCTTGAGGGTGGCGAGTTCCCCGGAGGCGATGATTGCTATCGCGTGACCGCAGCACTCGACCTCGCACTCATAGGCACGCTGGAAGGAGGTGCCGATGGTGATGACCCCGTGGGGGCCAACATCTTCAGCTTGAGGTACATATAGTTGGGGACGGCCATGAACTTCGCATAGTATGGATGTCCCAGGATGGCGTGGAAGGTTCTGGGGAATCGAACCACCTCGAAGGTGAGGGTTTTAGTCCTGTAATTGAACTGATCCCCAAAGGTAAAGAGCACATCGATCTGCCCGAGTGGCATGGCCTGCTTCTCGGGCACGATGCCGTGGAAAGGTGATCGGGTTGGGCGGAGGCGTGTCCGATCAATGCCCATCTCATCGAGCGTCTTGGCGTACATGATGTTGAGGCCATTGCCTCCATCCATCAGTACTTTGGTGAGTCGCTTTGGGCCGACGATCGGGTCGACCACAAGTGGATATCTCCCCGGGTGCAGAACGCTATCCGGATGGTTGGTCCAATCAAAGGTTATGACGGACTCTGACCACCGAAGGAAGGGAGTTATCGCCGGTTCGGCCGTGTAGACCTCGCGGCGCGTGACCTTCTGATGATGTTTGGAGTCATAGGCTGCTGATCCTCAGAAGATCATAAGGCAGCCGTCCGGCATCGAAAAGCCATCGTCCTTCTCCTCGGCATCATCCACTGTGGGGGCCAGGTCCTTTCCCTGCTCCCCTTTGTTAGAGCCTCCAGACAAGAACCACCGCATGAGGCTATAGTCCTTGAGCAGATGCTTGACCGAGAAGGCATGGTTCAGGCATGGCCCCTCAAGTAATTTTTCGAAGTGGTTTGGAGTGCCCTCCACGGGCTTTCGGCCACCCTTGCGGTCAGCAGCGGCCACGAGTGAGTCCTTGCGCCGTTGCTTCTTGTTCTTCCTTTTGGCGGAACGATTGGAGGTGCCTTGTCCTGTCTTGCCTTGCCTTCGAGATGATCAAAGATTGCTCTGACCGCCTCTTCTCCTAAGGCATGGCTGGTGGCGATGTCCAGGAGTTCTTTGGTGGTTCGCGGGCCCTTGCATCGCAGCTTATGAACCAAAGACTCGCAGATAGTCCTAGATAGGAAGCCTCCTATAATGTTGGTGTCAACGACGTTAGGGAGCTCGTTGTACTGCGGGAGAAGGCCGGATGCACCCACGGAGGGTCTCACCAGCCTTCTGACGGCAGTTCTTGAGGTCCCATGGGTTCCTAGGGCGCTTGTATGTGCCCTGGAAGTTCCCCATAAAGATCTCCTTTAGATCCACCCAACTCTAGATCGCGTTGGACGACAGGTGTTCCAACCACGCTCGTGCCGAATCGTCTAGGAACAGTGAGAGGTTGTGGATAATGAAGTCGTCATTATCCGCACCATCGGCTTGGTAGGCAAGCCGATAGTCTTCGAGCCAAAGTTCGGGGTTTGTCTCCCCAGAGTACTTAGGGATATTGGTAGGTGGCCGGTACCTTGGCGGGAAAGCAGCGTTGAGGATGTGCCGGTCGAAGGCCTGAGGGTCCGGCAGGCCAGGGCTCGGGCTCTAGTCCTCGCCGCTGTCGTAGAGTTCGCCGCGATGAGGATGATAGCCGCGGCAGGCTCCTTCTCTCGGGTCACCATAGGTACATCTGTGGGCATCGAGGGTGCTACGCGCGTCACGGTTACGGCCGAGACGCTGATGCACCAGGACCGCGACGCGCTGCCTGCCGCCCTGTGGTGCCTGGTGGACTAACTCGTCCCTGGCGGGGCGCGCCGAGGGCGTGCACTGGCTGGTGTCGAGCTCATGTCACCAAGACAACGAGCTCTCTGCCTGCTGCGCCGCCGCACGCTCGAGCAGCGTGCGAATCTCGTGGTGGGCCTGACGATCCTCGGGCGTCGCGGCTTCTAGAAGGCCATGCAGCAATGCCGTCGTGGTGGCGATGTTCTGGCTTGCCCGAGCGAAGCGAGAAAGGGCTTCATCATCGGCGATGATCCTTCGGTTCACATCACGGGCCATGGTGCGTGCGCGCCCACCGTCTCCGCGGCGCTCGATCTCCTGATCGAGCTCCGCGCATTCCTACACAAGCTGGATTCCAGTTTCTTCGATCTCACGCTTTCGAGCTCTCAGCTGCTCCACCCCATGCGAGGTGGGGCCGCTGTGTCCCCCTCAGTTTTGTCACGGAGGTTGCCCACCGAGATAGCCTCCTCCGCGGGGATGCTTTCGACGTGTCCCTCGGGGGTACCCGTCATGAAGCATCCCCGGGAGAGATGATGGCTCCCCCTGCTAGAGTCAGAGCCAGAGGACGACCCGGCTCCTCCGTGAAGAGGTTGTGGAGAGGTTCCATGATGTGTTCGATTACCCCCACGAACTCGTTGTTCGTGGGCGGCAGAACCATGCGTCGTGCCACCAGGTGGCTAACGGTCGCCGCAGGGTTGTGGAGACCGAACGGAAGCGCTGTCGGGGAGCTCCGTATGTGGTGTTCCGGAGAGAGGGACCCTCCTCCGAAAAACCGCGCGGTGTCATTGGCGTCGGAAAGGGTGAGGCGGTGCTGGTCCTCCATGGACTGCTGGGGTCCAAGGGAGACACCGACCTGGCGCTCAAGCCTCTCGTGGTTGAGGCCAATGGAGGGGAGAGATTGGATGGTGGCATGAGCCAATGCCAACTCTCCTCCCACCGTGATGATGAAGTCTAGGTTCCCGAAATGCACGTGTGCGCCTGGGACCCAACTGATGCCGTGGCTAGCCATCCGTGGCCTGATGTTTATCATCGGAATGCGCAAAGGTCCCCTACCTAGCGCGCCAACTATCGGTGTTTCGAACAAACACCAACTAGTAAATTTATATTTGTTGCGCGTTAGGTCCGGATGCTGTACTAAAGGACACAAGGTTTATACTGTTCGGGTAGAATGTCCCTACGTCTAGTTTGCTGCTGCTCGTGTTATTATCACTGAAAAAGGTTCGTAGTTGGGGGTACAAACTGTCGAGAGAGGGACAGGTCCCAAGTCTCTGATGTAAAGGTTGAAAGGATGCCAAGAGCTCGGTTGCTACTTGACTGTGTGTGTGATGTGTGTTGAATCGATCCATCCCCTTAGTGGGGCGCCCTGCCCTCCCTTTTATAGACCAAGGGGGAGTAGGGATTACATATGGGAGAAAGAGGAAAAAACCAGAGGTAGAGAGGGTCCTTCGAAGGTGTCGGGTCTTCCTTTTCCCCTGAGCCTGCCCTGCTGACATGGCAGGCGGTGCCAGGGATAGCATGTTTGTTGATCCTGATAGGGTCGTGCTCTGGCTTCAGTCAGCTAGTGATCACGTCCCATCCTACTTCGGCGGACGATGCAGCGTCTCAAGGTACCGAGCCGTGACCCTACGGGGAGCAGATGGGGAAGTGAACATATGTCCGTACTGTAGATGATGTGAGTTCCCTCCTGGATTGTAGTGGTTGTCGTATTTTATGTTAGGATCCACGTCCGAGGGCTGATGGTGGCGCCCAGAACACTGTAAGAGGAAAGTTGACGCCTACAACACTGTTCGGGCTCTGTCATGCCTGGAAGGGCTTAAAGCGTCCATCCCGTCATATCCTGATGATACTTTCCTGTAGGCGTGCAGGGCATGGTCCTCGGTACTACGGTTGACTCGAATGTCCTGTCTTACCCTGTGCTCATCATTATGAAGGAGCAGGGTGCAGTCGTCGGGCAAGACGGAGCCAGCCCCGGGACGTCGGGCGAGACCGAGCCAGCCCTCAGCCGTCGGACAAGGCGGAGCCAGCCCCTTGGGGGCCGGGCAAGGCGGAGCCAACCCTTCGGGGCCGAGCGAGGCACAGCCAACCTTCGGTTGTATGGGCAAGAAGTGTAGTTGCGTTCTTGCCTGTTCGGAAGCATCAGCGTTTGATGGTTATTAGTTCTACCTCTTTGGGTACCCCAGTAATCGGTCTCCGACAAGAAGAAGCGGCGGCGGGGATAGGGAAAGACGAAGCGACGCGGCATCAGCTGCCTCTTCCCTATGTGAGTTTGCCTAGGGGCAAATTCGTACCTTAGTTGGCTGATTTAGGTGAAATAAAATAAAAAATTGGAAAATTGGAAAAATTGTAGAGAAAATAAGAGGCAAATGTTTTGTCTGCTATTTTTACGAAAGCAACGTTTGGGATGCTAACTTTGCGAAGCACGTTGTTTGGGTTGGTAAAAGTGCAATTTTCTCTTTCCCTAGGAGAAAATTGCATTTTTAGCGGTCCAAGCAACGTGCTTCGCAAAACTATCATCCCAAACATTGCTTTTGTAAAAATAGCAGCCAAAACATTTGCCTCTTGTTTTCTCTACCATTTTCCCTTTTTCTCCTTTCTCTTTATTTCTCCAAAAACCTGCCACCTAAAAGGACGAATTTGGCCCTGTGATAATTGACGTGGACTCTCAGCGTTGGGCGCTGGTCGCTTGTTGGCATGGGGTATTTGGTTGGTTCTGCTACCTTTGCATCTACATGTGCCTGGCTGCCTCGCCTGGATGTGCCTTGCTTCGTGTAGACTGCATGTCCATCACGTACTTGTGTACGACATGCAGTAGGGTCGGCCTCGGCGCGTCGTGCAGCAAGGCCGAAGTCGATGCAGCGGTCAGCAGGGCTCTCACCTTAGCAATCATGTCCTCATCAGCGATGAGATGCCACGCCTCAGATTGCAGAGGCACGTCGCGTGGCGGCGGCACATCGTCGTCCGGCAAGGGCATGTCGAACGGCAGTGGCACGTCGTCCATGCGAGGGCTCACAGAAGAAAAGAAGCAATGGCGGGGATAGAGAAAGACGAAGCGACGCGGCATCAGCTGCCTCTTCGTTACGTGAGTTTGCCGAGGGGCAAATTCGTACCTTAGTTGGCTGATTTATGTGAAATAAAATAAAAAATAGGAAAAGTGGAAATATTGTAGAGAAAATAAGAGACAAATATTTTGGCCGCTATTTTTATGAAAGCAACGTTTGGGATGCTAATTTTGCGAAGCACGTTGATTTGGCTGGTAAAAGTGCAATTTTCTCTTTCCCTAGGAGAAAATTGCATTTTTAGCAGTTCAAGCAACGTGCTTAACAAAACTATCATACCAAACGTTGCATTTATAAAAATAGCCGCCAAAACATTTGCCTCTTGTTTTCTCTACCATTTTTCTTTTTTTCTCCTATCTCTTTATTTCAACTAAAACCTGCCACCTAAAAGGACGAATTTGCCCCTGTGCTAATTGACGTCGACTCTCAGCGTTGGGCGCTGGTCGCCGCTGGCATGGGCGCTGGCTGGCTGCTGCGCCTGCATTTGCATGTGCCTTGCTTCGTGTAGACTGCATGTCCATCACGTACTTGTGTACGACATGCAGTAGGGTCGGCCTCGGCGCGTCATGCTGCAAGGCCGGAGTCGATGCAGCGGTCAGCAGGGCTCTCACCTTAGCAATCACGTCCCCATCAGCGATGAGATGCCACGCCTCAGACAGCAGAGGCACGTCGCGTGGCGGTGGCACATCGTCGTTCGGCAAGGGCATGCCGAACGGCAGCGACACGTCGTCCATGCGAGGGCTCGCGGAAGAGAAGAAGCGGCGGCGGGGATAGGGAAAGACGAAGCGACGCGGCATTAGCTGCCTCATCGTTACGTGAGTTTGCCCAGGGGCAAATTCGTACCTTAGTTGGCTGATTTAGGTGAAATAAAATAAAAAATAGGAAAAGTGGAAAAATGGTAGAGAAAATAAGAGGCAAATATTTTGGCTGCTATTTTTACGAAAGCTATGTTTAGGATGCTAATTTTGCGAAGCACGTTGTTTGGGCCGGTAAAAGTGAAATTTTCTCTTTGCACTTTTACCAGCCCAAACAACATGCTTCGCAAAATTAGCTTCCCAGACGTTGCTTTCATAAAAATAGCATCCAAAACATTTGCCTCTTATTTTCTCTACCATTTTCTCTTTTTTCTCCTCTCTTTATTTCTCCTAAAACCTGCCACCTAAAAGGACGAATTTGGCCCTGTGCTAATTGACGTGGACTCTAAGCGTTGGGCGCTGGTCGCCGCTGGCTGGCTACTGCGCCTGCATCTGCATGTGCCTGGCTGCCTCGCCTGGATGTGCCTTGCTTCGTGTAGACTGCATGTCCATCACGTACTTGTGTACGACATGCAGTAGGGTCGGCCTCGGCGCGTCGTGCAGCAAGGCCGGAGTCGATGCAGCGGTCAGCAGGGCTCTCACCTTAGCAATCACGTCCCCATCAGCGATGAGATGCCACGCCTCATACGGCAGAGGCACATCGCGTGGCGGTGGCACATCGTTGTCCGGCAAGGGCATGTCGAACGGCAGCGGCACGTCGTCCATGCGAGGGCTCGCGGAAGAGAAGAAGCGGCGGCGGGGATAGGGAAAGACGAAGCGACGCGGCATCAGCTGCCTCTTCGTTACGTGAGTTTGCCCAGGGGCAAATTCGTACCTTAGTTGGCTGATTTAGGTGAAATAAAATAAAAAATAGGAAAAATGGAAAAATGGAAAAATGGTAGAGAAAATAAGAGGTAAATGTTTTGGCTGCTATGTTTACGAAAGTAACGTTTGGGATGCTAATTTTGTCGAAGTATGTTGTTTGGGCTGGTAAAAGTGCATTTTTCTCCGTCCCTAGAGCCTGGCTCGTGGGTGCTTTTAACGTTCGTGCGAGGCTGGCCCATCATCCCGTTCACGCTAACAAACAAGGGAGGCTGCACCAGTTGAGCTCCTGGCTCGCCAGGTGCAGGCAAACAAACGGCCCCTTAATGCTTGCACGAGGTGAGCAAGGAGCAAGCAAACTTTCTCGCGCTCAGACAAGATGGATGAAAATGCGAAGCAAACAAATCGCTCCTGCATGCAAAGACCCTGGCTTTGCTGGAGCCTGGCTCTGAGATGCCATCAAGACTACGTGGACAAGAGAATAAAAATCACGCCCTGCGAGTCCAACTTACCTCTCGCGGTACAGAATTGGACTTTCAGGCTTCGCCAACTCTTAAAACCATCTGATGTCCGATTTACCCCCGAGTAATTTTGAAAATAGTTTTGGCTGATGTGGCGCTAGTCAGCTATTCTATATAGCACCGCATTAACCACGAGCCCACAGGAGAGATACATTAGACTAGTTTAGTGAGATCAATTAGATTTTACTAGTATAATACCCGTGCTAACGCAACGGTTTTATCTAGAGAATGATCATAAAAACATCTAATTTGTTATTTTGTAGTTTAACCTTTACCCAATTATTATATTGTAGCCTAAGTTACATTTTGCGTAAGTCATTTATCATTTGTTGCACATCTTCAGGGATGTTGAAACATTCGTTTGCAGGACTCGTCAAAATGTCAGCCAAGAATTCCTTCCTCAGTGTAGATGATAGCTGCGCATGGTATAGAATATAATATGTTAGTATTGTATGTAGTGTACGGAATATAGTTGGAGACTATATATGCTTACAGTGGTGATCCGTGGCAATCTTACGCCGTCCCACGACTTCATGAAATTATAGACAAGAAAGCCTCCCAATTTCCTGACGGAGAAGATCAGTTGTTTATTTGATGTACATAAATCAAATTACTGTTTTTTTATAGAAAAGTTGAACCAAATTTTACGACACTTACCAGTATTTATGACCTGAAACCTTTGTTACATATTTAGGATATTTTCGCTCCCAGTAATAAATATTTTCGCTCCACCTAGAATTTGATAGTGCCATGGCGAGATTGAACATTCTAGCATTAGTGTGGAATGTAGGTATATATGCCATTTCTTGATGATAACCCTTCAAACATGCATTATCTGATAGCGGTTCAAGCGGATCCATAATGTGCACAATTTTATTTTGCATATCCAGTATGAATAAAATGTATAGTCCATTCTGATAATATGGTAGCAGAATCTAAAAACAAACACACAGACTGTAAGTGGTTCATAAATAAAATAAATAAATTCTTATAAAGTAGTACACTGACCATAACATACCTGGCTACAATCTTGAGTTTTGTAGTGCATGTCTGGCCAGCACTCAAGTACCTTTTTCAATTTGTTGTAGTATACCTTATCAATGCCACCAGTACATCGTGGATCTCTTCCAAACTCAGTTATTTCCTGATGATGATTGTAATTGTCAGTATATAATTTTTTAATCACATATATTACAAGTTTTTGATGAATTATAGAATTTCAGAACTTACAGCAAATTTAAGATCCATGAAGTGGTATTTTTGTTTATGCAACATCATTTCTTTGTTGCACGCAACCATCCGAATAGCCATATTAAAGCTTTCATGTTCCATCTCTGTATCTTCACGTAAAATATTTATAATTTTCCTAAGACTTAAAGTAATTGGATATGGTCGTGTACTTCGTACCCACTCTTTGCTGCAAAAAAAGAAGAACAACAAACTAATTACTTAATGCACAAACAATTCTGTTATGAACTATTCAGAAAGAAGAAAGACTTACTCTAAAGTTCCATCATCCGCGGTGCACCGAATGGTTGAGCAAATCCATGACAATAGTTCTTCCTTGCTTGTCCACTTTATTGTACTTATCAACTTGGCGCTACCCGACATTAAAATATCTATTTCATCTAGCTCTACGACATCATCAACCAGATGAACTGGGGTCTGATTCTATTGCTCATTATCTGGTAATCCTCTTGCTTCATTTAACGTGGAGTTGTACAGGATGGCAGGTAGCTTAAACCTGAAGTTACTTATATCTTTCTGAAAACATAATGAAGTCATGATGTATTAATCAATACATACAAAAAAATTTATTATAGCTAGAAATTAATTCATAAGGAATTACCTGCGTGACATGGTCAGATAAATTAGTTCCAGTCCAATACTCCATATAATTGATCATCCATAATCCACAACTACATATGTGCATAATACAAAAAAAGTGAGGTATATAGATATTGTTCGTTACGAGAGAATGGCCTATACACAAGATGCAAAGTTAACTTACACATCTTTTTGCATTTGTTCAGTGATCATATGTCTAGGTTTCCAGGATGACACTTCGATACCGTGTACCCATTTACTTGTGTCGAGTTGAATATTCTCTGCTACATGTTTTATTAGTCGTTCCATTCCTATTAACTATTAAGAGCGAGACACCAAGGTTAATTATGAACTTCTTATTTGAAGAATTTTAAAGAAGTATGCGTACATCATATATATTATGTTGTACCGTATATCAGAGATCTTGCCAGTTTGTCATCTTTTCTCCAAAAGAATCCAATACTTGTATCTCATCTTTTGAAGCACACACAACTGCCACGTACCAGTGGCACTTTGTAATATTGATAGGAAGAAAGACCTGCGGACATAGAGATTTATGTATATTATTTTTTTATATTTCGAAGGGATAAAATTTATCATATGGCAAATGTCATAGTAAAGCTTACCATATCAGCTTTTAAATAAGTGTTCACCCTTGATTCAGCCACGTCATATTTATTATACGTCAATTTTTTAGGATCTTGCTCTCCGTTACCTCGTAGCATTTGAGAAAACCATGAATTTTCTAAATATACATTTCCACCTTCTGTATGATGGCCTTGTTCTTCGTGCCGTATTAACTGGATATACAGACTTATGACCTGTAAGTTTTTAATTTGTCATTAAATTATGGACATATATTTGTCATGGATATTAGTTAATGCAGAAGACGTGTTGACCATCCTTACAGAGCCATTGACATGCTCACTCCCATCAAAAAGACAATCCATGTCTTGTTGCTCTCCCCAACAATCATCGATTCTGACGAGTACATGTTTTTCACTTTTTCTTTGCATGTATTCAATTACCCCCTTGTCTTCTTTCGTAGACACATAATCTATAGAGGTTTTATTTATATAATATATATATATCAGTAATAAAAAATTAATTCACAAAATATGTACTATTAAGTCCCAATTGTTGAGGTCTCACCTTGAGGCATGATTTGTGCATTGTTTGTTTTCTTTGGTTTATTGTACTCCGGTAATACTATCACATCAGCATCAGCACGCATAAGATGTAAGTCCTTTTCTTGCCGTGGAGTCTGTACATCATCATATTTGACCTGTTCCTTTGTTGCATCTACCATAATGATCTGCATATGCAATATGTAATATTAGTTTGAGATGCAATCTCTAGACATTTTGTATGTAATGCGTTAGCACGAGCAATTTATGAAAGGAATATTTGAGAAGTATAAGATATAGTTATGTACGTCATCTTCCTCATGAGCACGTTTTCGCTTCTTGGCTACGTCTCTTTCTTCATGCCCTTTTATTTCGGCATCATCATTGTGTTGAACATCTACATCAATATTGCCGCGCACTGGTATGTGTACGTCTGCAAATATTTGTGAGATAAGTACCATAGCTTACATGTAAATGCCTTTCTTTAAAAAAATTGCATGAGGTGGTTGTGCTAACTTGACTCACCCGAAGTGTGCAGTGGATCAGTAAGCACCATACGTGGGCCCCTACTCTCTGGAACATACTTATCATTTCTACGAAGCCAGTCCATAGGTTCTATGGGCTCATCAGTTTCCAGTTTAGACGATAATCTATCTTCCAAATTAGCTTTTTGACATATAAAAATGTTTCGAGGTTCATGAGATATTAGACGATGGGTGAAAAGTTTTAAGTCTTGGTTCTTTCTCACCTGCGGCCGAGGATGCCGGAACTATTATTTCGTTATTGTCTTCATTCCGTATTTCTTGGCCAGAGGCTTCCATTTGTGCATCACTCTCTATATTCATCTTACTTTCTTCTGTATCCAGATGAACAAATCATTATTAAATATAAAATTTTAACAAGTAGAGTGCGATTACGCATCGGATTTGATCAGATCCTTACGGTTCATGGGAATCCGGTTCTTTTGACATCATCGCCTGACTGTTGCCACTTGCGATTTGCTATAGGAAAGGTCGCACAGATACACAAATAGATTAGATTAAATCAGGGCACCATTTTGCACAGGCGGAAGGCAAGGGAAGGGCGACCATACCTTTCGTGGAGGACGTCCATCGGGCTGACAACTCTTTGACCGCGGCGAGTGGCAAGGACTTGAAGTTCTCGGCACGATGTACGACCTAGCGATGACTCGAGGTGGGGGTGGTCGCGGCTAGGGTGGGCGAGGGCTCAGCGTCCCCAGTGGCGGCGGCTAGGGCCGACGAGGACTATGGGCGGGGCTCCCTTGATTCGAAGTCGCGTGTTGATCGCGAGTGTCGGTGGTCATGTTGATCGTTGCACACATCTTATATATCTACGTCAGGCCTGGAACAAATGCCAATGGCCCAATAGAGAAGAGCCCATCAGGCATTGAGCCTCCTCATCGCAACATCCCCCGTCCTTCGCTCTGGCGCTGCTCCACGCTGCGTGATGCAGAGCCGCCAGACGAAGTGCCGCGCGATGTTAGCGAGCAGCGATCCCATCTGCTCCTTGCTGGCAACGTGAAGGCTGGAGCCACTCGCCTCCTCGATCAAAGCATGCAGGCATGCAGCGGCCAACAGACACTGGGTGCCATCTTGAAGCATTTTGAGACAGGGTAGGAAATGCCACGACGCACACCCAAAAAGAGAAAACAGAGGACCATGGTCAAGGGACCTCACCTAGCGCAACGGTTCCATTTATGTGACTCACATAAAAATAAACAAACAAGAAAATTTTTCCAATAGTCTCAGTCACAAACTTATATTTATTAATCATACATTCTGTAGCACACTCATAAGAAGGCACAATAAGGTCGTATATGGCATATTACAAAACTAACATGATATTATTTTTACATTATGAAAATAAACAAACAAGAAATTTTTTCCAATAGTCTCAGTCACAAACTTATATTTAATCATACATTCTGTAGCACACTCATAAGAAGGCACAATAAGGTCGTATATGGCATATTACAAAACTGACATGATATTATTTTTACATTATAAATTAACGACGATATAAGGTCGTATGTCCCATGGAGTAAGCAAAGGTTGAGAAGGCATCAATCCTGGAAAGAGTGCGACGTCACAAATTATTTGTGGTTTAAAAAAATTCAATACTAAATAAAAATAGAAAATGTTTGAGTACACCCACCATTAGTCAACAGTTTAGTACGTCTTTATAAACAATATTTTTGGTGAAGTTGCAATCTAATTCCTGATTTGGTTTCACCAAAACTCTTGTCGTTGATCTTGACACACCCCTCGACAATGCAACATAATGTTGTCCATGTGAGAACACAAGTTCTGGAAGATATATTCCAACATTTGGAATGGTTTGCCCTTGCGCTTTATTGATGGTCATTGCAAAACTCAACCGAATTGGGAATTGTTTCCTCTTCAACTTAAATGGAAGTGAAATGTCATCGGATGGAGACATAGGGATCCTAGTTATGAACACTCTCTTTCCTTGATGTTGCCCAGCAACAATTTCTGCGTCAATTGCATTGTCTTGGAATGCTCTAACCATTAGTCTTGTTCCATTGCACAAGCCATTATTAGGATCAAAATTGCGGAGTAGAATAACAGGGCAGTTGGTCTTTACTTTTAGCACATGTGGAGGGAGACCGTTTGGAGTAATAGAGTTCAGAAATTCAATTGGGTAGTTGTTAACTGAATCATCATCAACAGAGTCGAAGCTATGATAAACCTTCTCCTCACCTGGAAACATGGCAATCATCTTTGAGTTTAGTTGATCAACATGCTCATTTTTTGTTGAAAGGATGGCACGTGTGCTCATATATTGTGCTAATCTCGCATTTTGCACAAGTGATGGGAAAACATTCTGAATGAGCATGTTTATAGAATCTTCATTATCATGTGTATAACCAATCACAATATCTTCTGGCAGGCGAACATAATCATCTCTTATGGTTTCTTCAGTTCCATTACCAATTCTAAGAAGGTAACTTGAAAACCATGGGTCAGTTTGAGCCCTCATGTTACGTGTCAATCTTATCTTGTGCATATTGTCCCACAAATAAGATCTTTGTAATGACGCATCAGTTACTTGTGCTCTATTTCCACGTGGAACTACCGGAAGAACCTGCCTAAAATCTCCTCCAAACACCATAACCTTACCCCCAAACGGCAAGGTGCAGCCCATAATATCTTGGAGAGACCTATCAAGACACTCCACTGCTTGACGCCTTATCATAGCAGCTTCGTCCCATATAATCAAGGACGCCATACGGAGTAACTTAGCGGTGCCGTCTTGCTTTGAAAAGGTGCACGTGCTATTCTCTTTAAGTGTAATGGGGACTTTGAATCTTGAGTGTGTTGTGCGTCCTCCAGGCAATATTGATGCTGCTATGCCAGATGTTGCAGTAGCAATTCCTATTAATCCCTCCGAGCGCACTCTGGCAAGAATCGCCTTGTATAGGAATGCTTTTCCTGTTCCTCCTGGACCATCAACGAAGAACACTCGGCTCTTGTTATTGAATACATGATGTATAATTTCATCAAATCCTGCTCACTGGTCGATGTTAAGTGACTTATATAAATCCAGATCTTCTTGGTCCACTTGTATGGAAAGCTCCTCTCTGACCTCTCTCATGGTGTCATTGGAAAATTCAACTGTTGATCGATAGAAAGTAATACAAGTCAGTTATGATGGAACAAGGAAAATGTAATCAGGCTAAAAAATGTCCAATTATTTATCAAAAGAAGAAGAAATAAAGAAAGGGATGGAATTAGTTTGTATGAAACTTACCGGCATCATTGACCTCAGGAAGGTCATAACTTCTAAACTCCTTCCATATCGACTGAATCATCTCTCTAATGTCTCTCAGTGCCATTTGCTCGACCATAGCTGTGTTAGAATTGTCTCTTTTATAATCCTCGGACATTGATTCTTTGTATTTTTCCCATAGCTCGCGCACGTTGGTCGCCTCACAAAATACAAGTATAGTTGCAAATAATATGCATAGTGCGGCTGGCATTTGAAAAGTTTCAGCATCACTCAAGGCGTCATCAAGGGACTTATCTGTCTCAATGAGCCCTCTCTTTTCACATGTTTCTCTGAATGTAGAGTATGTGATGCCAGACACTGTTCTTAAATCCTCAAATGAGGTTGCACCTCTTACATGGTTTAGGAGCACTCTTAAGAAATATCTCTCCCCCTCTGCTGGGTGCGCATACACAACCCTACCAATCTATCCTAGCTGATTCTTTCTTCTCTGCCACACCTTGCGACCACTGATCCACCGGTAGTGTTCTGGGAACTCCCTATATAATAATGTCCTTGCGAAACTATCAGCACGATTCATGTTGAAGTATTCTGTGAGTGTAGTCCTAGTGGCAGATGGCCTATGGATAACATCTTCTAGGTTTTCAGACTCTTCAATAATGACAGACTAGATGTTTGGTAGATGTAACTGGAGCTGCAAAACTGAGGGATATACACCAAAAAGATGAAAACCAAAAATCCTGTATACAACTTCGGGGGGTGATATGTATCATGCATCACGGTACCAATGGATTTCATTGATAACTCCAGCAGGTTCAATTGAGAATGAAGCACGGTCATGGCCTTTGTATACATATTTGAACATGTACTTACAAGCTTTGATGCTTGAGCATGCTTCAACGTTCATGTGGCAATTATACCTCATAAGAAGTCCTGGATTGTATGGCACCACCCACCTATTGTCTAACTCAGCCCCTCTAATTTTCACTCGACGTCCATCATCTCTCCTCCTATACAAAGGATATGAATCTTTGCCCTGTTGTGTTGCATCACAAAATTGTCGTGGATACTGAAACCGATAAGCTCCATCAATCATACAAGGACACTTTCTATTCAAGGCTCCACATGGACCATGCAACATATGCTTAATCACAAGTCCATGCAACACTAGGTACTTGTCCTTGTCTGGTATCTCTACACAAATAACCTTGTCATATGCATCAGGGTTTGTCAATTTACTTGCTGATTTCATAATTAACAGGATATGCTCATGCGGCAAACCCCTTTTTTGGAACTCCGTGACATGCACATAGGCTGCAACATCTCCAAAGTACTTTTGCTTGGTCAACAAATCCATCAATGATCGTAACTTGGCCCTATATACTCTTGCCACCAAGTCAGGTCTATCTTGTGGTTCCTAGCGAGGCTCTAGATTTTCTGTGATCTCCTGCCATTGCGGATTGCATGTCATAGTGATGAAATAATCTGGTTTGCCAAAACGCTGCACAATGGCCATTGCATTAAGGTATCGTCGCATCATGTCACGATCACCGCTTAGGGAAAGAACGTGGCAACACAATTCTCTTGCCAACTTCGAAGCCCTGGTTTCTCCATTTGAAACAACATCAACGGACCCTACATGAACACAATTATCAATGATCGACTTTTATAATTATAATAATAAAAAGTCATTTTTTAGTTGTAGTGTACGACATATTTTGCAAAGAAAACATTTGCCTCACACGATATAATTCCGCCAGTATGAGTTTCGGTTTATTGGGTTAGCATACCAATCAAGCCTCATAGACTCAATCTTTATATACATGTCAACAAATTTCTTTGTTGGAATAGTAAATCCTCCAAACAAAGGATGTTAAAAAGACCCCTTGAACTTGCATTAAGAAACAATAGTATTCTCGAGCGGTGACATATTTTCCAGATTGATTTTCCTCCATCGGGCTACCCAAGTTTTCACCTTGTTGTATGTCGTGACATTTTCAAGCATCATCTATGTAGCAAGAAAAATTATTAGAGAAACTCTGTAGCACATGAGTTAGTTAGATATAAATTTCAATTAATATAAGGATTTGTCTAAACCTGTGGGGTCATGTTCTAATGTTTGCACATAAGTTGGTGTGTCCACCATTGTGCCACGTGGAGTAGTAGCAGGGATGATAGGTGCGTCAGTATAGGGCATAAATTTGTTCCAACCAGTCTGTCCTCCAATATTATATAAAGGATATGATAATGGATCATAACAACCCTGGTATGGTTTAATATCTGATTGCCCGATCTCTGTTGCATACACAAGCACACTTCTATCAAAGCATCTCTGTGGGTCATTTCCTTGGTCCAGATAAGCGACAACTTTGTGATGTCATTCGATTGCATTGTACCTTTGTAAACATAGCGAAACACGGGTGAACATATAATCTACAAAATTATATAAGCTTAGGTAGTAACTACAAACAGAAACTCATGTAGTGTGGTAGAGAAGGTACCTCCTTTGGTCGAAGCGTGACATTGGTGTTTAGCTCAATTACATAGTCATCAAGATTTGGTATGGCCCCAACCCTCTTGAATGTTTGAACATAAGGATTGTCCGCTAATATCCTAAGAATATTTCTTATGAGGTTGATATCCGTGTCAGGAGATCTCCATGTCCTATGTGCTAAGGTATCATCTCAGATATCATAAAAATACAGTTGCATGTGGCGTGGCCCTTTGGAACTGGCACCAAGTGGTCAAGTCGGTGGTACAAGGAACCTTGCACCGGAATGTATAGATACCGAATTACTGCTGCGGTGGCAACATGACGATCCACACTAACCCCAAGGGTCGTGAAAGAGAAATGAGAGTTGAAGTAACGTATGTGTGTTTTCGAAATACTTTGCATCAAGCATCTACCGGCTAGTAAATAACCTTTTTAAATCAATGGCACTTCAGGAATATGCACTTTAACCTTTCCACTTCTACAACCAAAACCCTGGCGGTTCATATTCAAACCCGTATGGCCCCACGATTATCGCAATTAGGCACCTTTTTCAAAACATGGTGCTGGTCTGGTATATCATGGTAGACGTAGTCGTACGGATCATCAGCGTCAGTACCAGCAACACCATTGGCATATATACGGTATGACTCATATCGGTCATCTGCATGAGAGTTATGAAGTGGTTACGAACGCACATGGTAAAATTAATATTATATATATATATATTTAAAAACACAATGATTTATGGTCGACGTGAGGCGATACCTTCCCTATGGAATTGCCTAGCTTCATCGTCATCGCTCTGATGTTCCATGTCTTCCTGGGGATCTGTTGCATGGGCAGCACGTGGTATATTAAAAACTAACTCTTATGCAGTCATGTTTGTGTCATTAAAAAGCAACCCACCTCCTTCGTCATCAGATTCTTGTATCTCGTTGTTTGCCGGCTGGAACAAGGTAGTGTCATATTCATCTACCCGATCGATGTTTGCATGTAACGTGCGAAGAGCTGGTGTCCCATCTGTATAGTAGTTATTATAGGTTAAAGTTATATAATTAACATCAGAAATTTACATATATGAAACTATGGATTGGAAGAAAAATAAATCAAGCAACCTGTGGGCTGGGCATTGCTGCTTGGAGTGTACTGAATGGACTGATGTGCAATATTTCTCCTGTCCCTTGTATAGCCTCGCATTTTATCCAATAATTCTTGTTTTATCGATTCTTCAAGATTGTTGTACCTTTCTCTATTTCTCCGCAATTGATTGGCACTTGAACTGGATTATGTTTAATCATTTGGTTGATATGGTGAGATATAAATAAATCGTAAAAATGAAAAAAGCATCATTAGTAGGTACTATAAAATTCCAGTTATTGTTTCACCTGGATCCTGAACCATTTGAGCAGACGGCTCCATTGCGATATCCCCACATATTTGTTGCCTTGGTCTGATGTAGTTATCATTTCGATGCAACCATTCCGAAGCATCGCATGGGTTTTGATTTTCTTTGTCCTGATCCGAGGTTGGGCCAGTAAAAATTCCGGAATTCCCCGTCTAAAATGGTGATTCCTGCACTCCTTGAATTGACGTACATGGGGTCATATTAACGTCAATAGAATTCATGTTTGGGGCGAAAAAATATCCTTCATTAATTGGTTGCAGAACGGATTATGTCGTTGTCCCATAAATTGGATATTGCACTGCTGTTGAAGTAATAAGACAAGGTCAGTAAGTAATATTAATAATAAAAAGATAGCAATCAGATGACCTGCAAAGAGCATTCTTTAGCACCTGGCTGATCTGGTGCATTAGGAGGTGCCATTGTTTGTGCATTTCGCCGAGCACGGTAGTCCCGCTGGTACTCCCGCTGCCTCTTATTTCTCTCCTCCCTTTGCTCGCTTGTTTCTTGAGCCCTAATCCTAGCGCGGTACTCACGTTGTTTTCTATTCCTTTCCTCTCTCCTGCATTGTTCTTCGCTGCAAGCTGTTGACATGGCCTTGTTTATTTATATACTTTTATAGATGATGGCTTATATAAAAAATATGAGTGTATGAAAATACCTGGAGTAGGTATGTTCGTTACATCGCTGAGCGCAGTGCGGCCTTCTCCTGGCGTCCCCATTTTGCCGTCAAGGGCTAGTAATAATAATATAATAGACATGTCCATTAGAACCATGATATATCTTGCCGCCAGTGGTTATTTGAATACTAGCATATGAACCGCCTAAATGCTAATCTGAACCTCTAAATGCCAATCTGAACCTCTAAATGTGAAGATGAAAAAATTTTCTACCGTACTTGCTACATCTCTGAATATCTGAACCGCCTCAGCAAGTGACCGATAGTACTTCGGAAAAAAATCTGCATTTTGTAGTTTCATATATACTATGATCAAAAGTAAAGATAAAAAAATTCATGTACCCTATACGCATCTATACATATATATGCACTTAGGTGTATGTATGTGTTCAGATGCGATCTCAGAACAAAGACAGGAGCTGGGCATGGAACATATATACGGCGGCATGGATCCATCTCGGCGGCAACATGTTTGATGATCGAAGTATACAGGCGTACATGATCTCCTCGCTCGCGACCACCTCGCCGACCACGCGTCCTCCTCACGCGCGCGATCGTAGCGGCTGCGGGAGACGACGATCGCGGCAGGAGCGAGACGTATGCGACGGCGCCGGTGCACCCTGATCCTCGCTCGCGACAACCTCGGCGGCCGCGCGCGCGATCACCGCCTACTCGCCTCCTCTGCCGACCGTGGTAGGAGTAGCAGCGCCTCCTCCGCCTCCGTGCATGTCCGGGAAGTTCCGTGATTTTTGGCGGCGTGGCGTTCGTAATATTCGGTGGGGGCTGCATGACGTGGGTGTGGGGGAGAATGAGGAGATTTGATACACTCAATCCAGGCCCTCGATTGTGTAATGAATAAGGAGAGAGAAGGCTTAGAGTACATCTGGACGGTTCGTTTGAAATGTGTTGTTTTTCTGGGTACACTTTTTGGGGTGGACTTAGAGGGGACATCTCAGCGGAGGGTCGTTTTCTTATGTGGACGTAGGAAAGAAAAGATGGTGCATTAGTAGGGTAGATAAAAGAATTATAGATAAAATATTGCAATATTTTTTCTAAAATAAACATACATTAAAAAATACTAAAATCTGATTTAATATTTAAGAAGTGGTAGAAAATTTGTTTTTAGCCAGAAGAATATGAAACAGGTTTCTTATTTTATTTCTCTAAAATCATGCTCTATATTTCTCTAAGCTAGGCATTATAATATAGAGAATGATTTTAGAAAGCACATGAAGTCTGGCATTCGGAGGCAATCACATCCAAGTCGTCGATGTCGGTTTTAGCAATATGAGAAGTCACACGCATGAATGCTCCAATGAGTCTGCACATGTTATCGTCATGATGTCCCCTGAAGAAGACATTGGTACTACAAAGCTAAAGCACATGATGCTTGATGCATGTTATTAATGTGCAAGAGGAACTTAAATTATTTTTATTTGAAAATTTTCATGCATGTCTCGATGGTTAAGCAAGACATTCTTTGGAAACTCACCGGCAAAGAAGAACAAAAAGGAAGGTAACATGGTCATACAGTGATGGATTTGATAAAAGAAAGGCTCCACGACATAGAGAATGATGGGACGAACCTGGTGTTGGTGTTGGTTTTCACAGAACATGCTCGAGTTGGCTGGAAAAGCTTGCCGGATCTACATAGATAGGAGATGAGGCCGTGAAAACAGAGACCCCATCTGAAAGAGCACGTCGAGATCAATGTGGTGATGTATATATATGTAGGTGAAAGATCTAGGCCTTTGTTTGGGTTTTGGTAATTAATGGCAATGCTTGTGATCAGTGGCGGACTTAGGATTTTACCTCAGGGTATGTAGCACAAAAAAATTCTTACATCATTCGAATCCATTGCCAATTCGGTAAAACCATATTCCAATTCAGTAAGCCCACATGCATTAAATAATGATAAACCTTAAATTTAAAGATTAAGCTAGAATACCTGACTAGACAATCATCCAAACACCGTCACCTAGCATATATGTGGCGCCATGTATTTCAGGATTGGAGAAAAAAATTACACCTTGTATTCTCTTTAGGATAGAGGGTGTAAAGTGTTGTTACTTAATTTGTTAGGGATAAAAAAAGGAAAAAATTAAAATGAAGTGCAGCCCCCGATAAAAAATTAAATCTGCACCCTCTTAGTTTAGCGATAAATCCCCCTCAAAAAAAAAAAAAGTTTAGTGATAAAATATTAGTATTAGGAAAAAAAATAAAGAACAGCTCAATATAAGAACCGAACTTAGCCTAGTCTATCTATTTATAGTCTATAGGGATAAAAAGTTACAAAAAAAAAACAAAAACTAACTTTTGCTTACAAAAGGTCCGAACTTGCGACCTCCAAGTTTAGAGAACGGGGAGAGACCATTGGACTATAAAACTCATATTATCAATAGTGTCAACTAAGTGTATATAACATCAATATGCATATTAGATTAATGGGTCCCACAGGGTATGCCTGGGTCCACCCCTGCTTGTGGTCTAACCTTTCTATTGAGTGTGTGATGAAACGTAGGTTTGTTCACAAGAAGAGTTGAGCGTCACCACAAATATGATTGATAGCATGTTGGAAAGCTCAAATCAAACATGATAGGAAGGTGAAGACCAAAGCGAGACTTGGTTGCGAAGGACCATGTGAGAGAGTAAAGGGCAAGCTAGAGGTTTGGGACACGACGGACCATCTAGGCGGTGAAGTGCAAGTAGAGAGTTTGGCGCCGATGGACCAAGGCAACAAAGAAGATCAAGCTAGGGTAAGGTCGATGGACATAAAGGCAATATGATGCTTTGAGTGATCCAAATCACTTATGAAGAACAAGCCAAGGATTTGATGATAATATCAAGTGGCTTGGTGAATATGTTGGACAATGTTTCCTTGCGAGCATAAATTTGAAGAAAATTTGAAATGTGTGAGGCAAAGGTATAAAACATAGGTTGTTTCATTTTACTGGACATTAGGTGTTGTAGAGAACTTTAAATTGGTTGAGTTTATGATAGAGAGTCATATTATTAAGAGGGGCAAATGCATTTGCATGTCAGCTATTGAAAGGTCCTAATGGCTAGAGGGGGGTGAATAGCCTATTAAAAACTTCTACAACAATACTTTACAAATCGGTTAGACAATTATGAGGCGAAGCAAGTGTTGCGCTAGGCTACTAAAAATGCAAGCCACCTATCACAATTCTAGTTTATATAGTTTCTAACCACACAATGGCTATGTCACTATACTAAGTTAGTGTACTCTCAAAGACTAACTAAAGAGCCACACTAACCAAACTAACAAGCTCTCATAACTAGCTACACTAAAGAGCTTGATAACTAGTTTGTGGTAATATAAAGAGAGTGAGCAAGATGGTTATACCGTCGAGTCGAGGAGTGAACCAATCAATCACAAGAATGAATACCAACGAAGACCAATCACCTCGGAATCAAATGATGACATAATAATTTTTTTCCGAGGTTCACTTGCTTGCCGGCAAGCTAATCCTCGTTGTGGCGATTCACTCACTTGGAGGTTCACGCGCTAATTGGCATCACACGCCAAACCCTCAATAGGGTGCCGCACAACCAACATAAGATGAGGATCACACAAGCCACGAGCAATTTACTAGAGTACCTTTTGGCTTTTCGCCGGAGAAAGGTCAAGAACCCTCACAATCACTACGATCGGAGCCGAAGACAATCACCAACCTCCGCTCGATGATCCTCGCTAGTCCAAGCCGTCTAGGTGGCGACAACCACCAAGAGTAACAAGCGAATCCCACAGCGAAACACGAACACCAAGTGCCTCTAGATGCAAACACTCAAGCAATGCACTTGGATTCACTCCCAATCTCATAAAGATGTTGAATCTATGATGGAGATGAGTAGGAGGGCTTTGGCTAAGCTCACAAGGTTGCTATGTCAATGCAAATGGCCAAGAGAGTGAGCTTGAGCCAGCCATGGGGCTTAAATAGAAGCCCCCATAAAATAGAGTCGTTGTACCCCTTCACTGGGCACAGCTCGGGGTGACCGGATGCTCCGGTCAGACCGACCGGACGCAGGACCCCAGCGTCCGGTCGCGCGATGCACGCCACGTGTCCCCTGCTTCAAACGTTGATCGCCCGATCTCCACGGTCATCAGTACATTTAAGTTGTGATGGGACACACTGCTCAAAGTGACCGGACGCAGAACCCCAGCGTCCGGTCGTTTCCAGTAAGGTTCCAGTCGTGACCGAACGTGTCCGGTCATTGTCACACCCAATTTTAAGGATAAAATTGAATACATAAAACTCATGTGTGCCCAAGGATCAGTCACACACATAAGTTGACAAATTATAAAAAGTATCATCACGGTGTATCTTACATCACGATTAATACAATCACATAGTCTTACACAACATAGCGGAAAATAAAAAGGTAACTCTCTCATGGTAGCTCCAACACAGGGACGTTCAACTGGTTGACCACAAGCCTAAAAGTCCTCTGGAAACTCCTCATATCCGTTGACATCTGTTACCCATCCGGGATTTTTATCCAATATTGAAAGTAAACAAGCGTAAGTACTTCCCGTACTTAACAAGACAACATAGGGTTATGAAAGCTCAAAAAGGGTGACTCTGGTTTACTGCGGTTAGCACTTTTAATAAGTCAAGATTTTATCATCAACTATTATCAAGTTATGCTTAAGCTCCAATTAAACCCACATGATCAGATATCAGAATCAATTGAATCATATTATCATCATAGAACATCATAAATGAACAACAATAAGTAACCATTTATTCTGTGAGTTTTTTGGGCCGCTCGTGATCGTGAGCACGGCTGTTATAACAGTTTGTAACACTCTGTAGAGGTTGTGCACTTTCACCGTGAGTCGTGATTCCCATATGCCCGAGTTAATTGCTCCCATAACACTGCCAAGGTGAGCGGGCGGGGTACACTATAAAGCTATTTCATATGTTTCTCTAACAAGTTAGGGCCGCTAGGTTTCCTCGGCAGGCAGATGTAGGAACCCCCCTTTCCTATGGCACATCTCCATCGTGGCTATACACATAGGAATAGAGGCAGCCCTATACCCAACGTGGCAAGCCCCTTTTGCGCCATAAAGGTAACCTCTAACAAGCTAGAAAATGTCCTATTACTGAGCTAAAGTCAGAGCTATGTGACCCTCACGGTTGCACTGACAGTCCTAGCTTTTACCGACAGATAAGTCCTTATGGAGGGCCAAGAGCATCATGATCAAAAGTCATTTGCTCCTTCGCCCTATAATTCAGTTGTTTAAAAGCAAATTTTACCTTTTCATTCCATAGAACCATTAGTCATTATATAGATCATGTACAGTTACATTGAGCGCTAGAAAACTACCCATATGCATATAACCCGTAGGAGACAAGGAAACATGATACTCAATCACTAGGATGTCCTTACGTGTATCAAAATTAGACACATGCAAATGAGAAATTAATAAATGGTGAATAGGACATCAAGGTAGATCCCATGCTATACTTGCCTTGCTCAACGAACTCAGGCTGCTCTTGCTGGTCATCAAAGAACTCTTGGTCTCCAACGTTCTCCTCACCGTCTGAACTCGACCAACAAAGCAACATACAAGCATTCCAAAGGCATTCATGCAAAGCAAACAATTATGGAATTAGAACAGTACACCAGGGCATAAAAACAAGATAAAAAGGTTCTTAAAAAGAACCTACGTCTCTCTACGATCACATAGACGTGAAGTTCACGAAAAACGGAGCTAAAACATGAAAGTTATGAATTAAACGGGGTTTCCTATAGCAATTTATTTAATTAAATCTAACCTCAAAATTTAAATGTTGCAAACATGTTTGACAGTGGTATTAACATGTAGAGAACTTAATTACGAACCTAACGCAATTTGAACGGGTCGATTCGGAGCTAAAACGACGATTTTATAAGCAAAACAATGCAGTGGCATTTCTGTAAATAGAATGAACTATTTTCAAATTTAATTAAATCAGAAAAATTAGGATTTTCATCTGGCCGAGGACTACGGGTGTAAAAAGAATAAAACCGAGGGGCTCTTAAGCAATTTCACCACGCGAAGAGGTACGGGATGTTTTGATCCGTTGGATCAAAGACGAATGGCTCTGATTAGAGATGAGAGGGAGAGAGAGAGAAGAGGCGTCGGCCGCGGCGAGAAAGCTCACCGACGCATGCGGATCAAGTCTATGGGCCACGATTCGTTGAACCAGTAGCACAGGAAGTAAGCGGGGATGAGGGAGAGTCGATCATGGGGCCTAGCGTGGCCGGGGGACGCGGTCGGCGGGGTGGTCGCCATGGCTGGCGACGCGAGGTCCCAGGCGCATGCGAATTGGGCCCTAGAGGTCATTATTCGCGAAGTTAAAGGCATGGGGAGAAGGAGGGGAACAAGGGGGTCTCACAGCGGATGAAAAACAAAGTCGGAGATGAACAGAGACGGCGTGCAGCGAGAAATGGCGGATGGCACGGCGGTTTCCGAGCTCGGCGGATCCCGACGTGTCTCTATGCGGCGGTTGCGGCTCTACGAGTCTAGCGAGGGGGGACTGCAGCAGGGAGGGCGGTGACGGGGTCTGAGCTCCCCTTTATAGAGGCTAGGGAGCGGGGACGCTCCCACGACGCGAGGGGCGGGCGTGGCAGCGGTGGTTCTGCCTTGATCGCGCGTGACGCGGGTGGTGGGCGACGGCGCCGACAAGCGGGCCCAGGCGGTCAGCGGCAGAGAGAGTGAGGAGGGAAGCAACGGTTGCCCTGCTCGAGTTGGGCCGGCCCAAGAGGAAAAGAGAAGAACGGGGAGGAAGGGAGGCGAGCGGGCTAGCGGGAGAAGCTGGGCCAGCAGGCCGAAAATGAGGAAGGGAGGGGGAGGGAAAAGAATTTACTTTTCTTTTTCCAAATCAGTTTTCTAAATTCATTTTCAAATGATGTTTGAATCCTTTTGACTTTTGGATCAAAGCCACTCAACATAATAAATGAAATGCTACAGCACGAGTGCATCAACACGTATCTATCCTTATGATTGATTTTAATTTCACAAAAATTATTATTTTCCTATATTTAAATGCACACATAATTACATAAATAAATCAAATTTAACTATTTTAAAAGAATACAAATTTTAGGGTGTTACAGTCATGCCCGACCGGACTCACCCAGTGTCCGGTCACTCACTGTCTCCTCTGTGTGCTGCCACGTCAGCAGGACCGGATGCACCTCTCCAGCGTCCGGTCACGAAGTGACCCAGCGTCCGGTCGAAAACCGACGCCAGCATCATCACTGCTTCCACTGACCGGACGCATCGGTTCAGTTGAGGCCAGCGTCCGGTGCACTCTGTGAAATCCTATCTTTTCTGCACAGTGCGCCGGTGGCACCGTCGGACTGTCCGCACTCTATGGGCAGACACTCCGCCGGTGAAGTTTCTTACCCTTCTCCCAAGTGCTAAACACAATGTGTATCACCTTTGTGCATGTGTGTTAGCATATTTTTCGCAAATATTTTCAAGGGTGTTAGCACTCCACTAGATCCTAAATGCATATGCAATGAGTTAAAGCATCTAGTGGTACTTTGATAACCGTATTTCGATACGAGTTTCACCCCTCTTAATAGTACAGCTATCGAACCTAAATATGATCACACTCGCTAAATGTCTTGATCACCGAAACAAAATAGCTCCTACAACTTATACCTTTGCCTTGAGCCTTTTGTTTTTCTCTTTCTTCTTTTCAAGTCCAAGCACTTGATCATCACCATAGCATCACCATCATCATGTCATGATCTTCATTTGCTTCACCACTTGGAACGTGTTACCTATCTCATGATCACTTTGATAAACTAGGTTAGCACTTAGAGTTTCATCAATTCACCAAAACCAAACTAGAGCTTTCAGCTATCTAGTGCCACTTTGAGAGATCCTAATTGTGTTGACATTAGAGACGAGTGGCGGTTCAAAATGAATTTGAAAACCTTTTGCAAAATAATTTTAAAAATACTACCACTTCTTAGTAGCATTTCAATATGTGTAATGACCAATCTTGCATCCATATATCCATCCTTTGGACATGACAACGCTATTATTTGAACCATGTTGTTGTCGGCTAATTGGCAGATAAATCTATCTTTAATTTTATCACACTGTTTGCCTCTTTCAAACTTGCTTTGTTGCACCCGCGGTAAAAGCGCGGGGTTTTTGCTAGTTCATCTTGAAATCCTCCAATCCAATGGACCTAGCATTGGCACGTGACTATGAGACAACTACTCTTCCGTCTATAATGTATTCCAAGAATTCTAGGACATATACCCTATTTAGTTAGAATTAAGAGTAAAATGCACCATTAGCCCCTAAACTTGGCACATGGTATATCACAGGTCCAAACAGATCCAGACTAGACCCATTTGCTGACGTGACGGTCGACGCTAGCATGAGCGATGCCAGAGCAGCCCCTAAACTTACAGAGTGTGTCATCTAGGTCCCCAAACTTTTAAAATAATATATGAACTAAGCCCACGCTACGTCACGGATCTGGTATCCATATTTGTCTTAGTGTCAACATTAATATTCATATTCATATTCGTATTCGATTTTAGTCTAGATACTAAGTGGATGTATCGATATACGATTTGTATATTTTTTCTATGTCCGATTCATTTGTATTTCAAAAAAATTGTCAACTACCCGACATTATCCGTCCGCATATAACAAAGTACCTTGTAAAATCATCTAAATCTTATATCTATGACTAATTAGTAATGCAAATAATATCAATTTTAATATAGCAAAAATATGCTTCATCTAAACTATTTTAAACTTATCTATGTGACTAATAACACTATATAATTATATTATTATTAATGATATATAAAGGTTAGTTCTAATATGGCTAATAACCATATTAATTTTTGATATGTTTAGTTATTGAAATGTTTATTATATATGTTTTTTTTATATTTTAAACTATGTATGCAGATGTGCATTTTGAAAGTTTAGGGACTTAGACGGCACACTGCCAAAGTTTAGGGGCTGGTCTAGCATCGCTGGTGCCAGCATGGACCGTGGTTAGCAAACGAGTCTAGTCTAGACCCGTTTGGACCTACGACGTATCATGTGCCAAGTTTATGGACCAAGATGTGCATTTTAAGAGTTTGGGAACCTATGACACCCTCTGCCAAGTTTAGTATTTTATTCTACAATTAATGGTCAATATGCATACGAATGTTGCCCTTTTAAACTAAGTTGGAGGGTTAATAGATTCCTTTATAATTTGGTACAAATTTTGAATGTTTAAATCCCTATATTTTAGGACGGATGGAGAAAGAAATCTTGTATTCTCTAACCACTATTTTTTTCTAGAATATATATATTTTTAAAATCCTTCAAACATAGTAGATATTACAAGTATTTTGAATACAAATCCAGGCATATAACTAACATGTTTTCAAACTGAATAATGTAATGGTAGTTATTTATGCTGTGGTTCTTAATGTTTGACCAATGTTTGTTCTAAGCAACGAAAACCCAGAGGGACTAATACTGTAGGGGCATACAAAAACTACACTACATAACTCATTATTTATATGAGTGATCTCTTAAATCAGCTCTAGGTTACGTGGAGCTCAACAAAGTCAACAGCACTGTACATCCCTAATTTCCAACAGAAAAGATCGAAACAGCTGTGTATCAGCTGAGATTAAAATAAAATTCGATCTTCCATGTTCTTCCGACCATAAATAGCCCCAACTTTCCTCACAACTGAACTAAACCGAACGCACAGGAGCACAGAGGGGAGGCAGAACATAAGTACAAAGAAGTGCAGCACTGCAGCCGTTGCTGCTCCTGGTCGACCTTGCCTCAGGTGTAAGGGGCAAAGGTGAGCCACAGGAACCAGAAAAAAATGGTCAGTCATTCTCATATGATACTCCCATGCTGCTGGAATCAACTGCGGTTCCTAGGGGTCTTCATGTATGCAGCAGGGAGGCTTTCGCAGCTAGAGTCAATAGCAGGGAGCATTCCTCAAGTAACGGGTCCTTGTTTGAGTTCTTTTTTGTCTGCACAGCGGTGGACATGGCACGCACAGCCGTGGACACAGCGGGAAAACGTAGTGGGGTCCTCTTCATCCGTCTTCCGTCATGTCCGCGTCTCAGCCTCTTCTTCCCAATTCTCCTAACCACTGGGAGGTGATAATGAATACTCGCTGAAGAACAATCCTCTAAAACATCCACATCAACAGGGTAGCCCTTAATGAGTTCACCAGTCGTTTTACTCTCAAGGAAATCAAGGGGCAAGCCACGACCTGTGTAGTTTCCTAGAACAGCCAACTCGACATCATAAACTTGTATATTATTCTGAAGGTCAGTGGGCTCACAGACAACACCTTCCACTCTTGTATCTAAACTGTTGGTGCAAAAATATGGCGATGCAATCAACACACAGCAAGCCGGACGATTTGAACGAAATGAGATTAGAGATCTGCTTGGCTTCAACACAGGACCAGTCGATTCTGAAAACCCAACAACGTGCCAGTCAATTTGACCTGTAATTGATAAGGAGAGAAAATCTTATCAGTAGTTTAAGGCGGAACATGTCGGTGGTACTCCAGACAGTTCTAAATATGCGGCTAAACAGCCGATTCGATAGGGCTATCAACTAAATAGTCGATATCCAACATATCAGTAAAGCGAGGATCGCTGAATTGAAAATTATCGGCTAATATCAATGATGATGGTACGAATTCAAAATAACTGATACTCATGGGTCATAGCGATTTTATTATGATTGATTAATCCAGGCAGAACAAATACAATACGCTTAAATATAAGTAATATAAAGAAACATCATCAGCTAGATGGATATAACCAGTATGAAGCATTGAGCCGATAAGTTTAATGAGAAATGATATAACGTGCAAACAAATCGACTGTCTAGTACAAATAAATCTATAAACGCTCTGAATCTAATCTGTTATCATCAACAGTGAGGTTCGATCGGATCGATACAGCTATGATAATAATATCAAACTAAAGCCAAAAAATATATAAAACCATCTATATATTGACAGGTTCATGAAAACATGCTATATGTGTGAAAGCACAGGTGAATCGGCTAAAAATAGCCGATGCATGCATAGTAAACAAACAGAGTACATATCTCGATCATGAACAAAACCACTAATTGATAATCTCTAATCCAAAGTCTTACCATTGAGGTTTGACCGGGTCGATGCAGCTATAGTTATGTCATTAGATTAGATCTTATTAACTAGTGAACTTACTCAAGATTGGAACATGTCTTTGAATATATACTATGTTTGATTGGAATAGAGATAAAACAACCGATCTAGCAGAATTAAGCTATCAATTATAAGATTCAAAGTGTGACCAGACTAGAAGACAACCAATTAAGATGATGCGATGCCAATTCTATCTCTATCTCAATCAGGTGATTTGTTATAATTAATAAAACATTAATTATAACAAGATCGATAACTAGTGAATCAACCAAAAACAGCAAGAAAAATATTACTAATCTTAGTAGATTCGATAACTAGTGATATTATGTTAAACAATAAGTTATTTAACACAAGATTGATAACTTTGATCTATATTAGATTAGTAAGAGATCAATCAGCTGATGCAGCCTTACAAACAACAATATGAATTGATAACTAACTTATATTATAACTCATAAAAGGTCAATCAGCTGATGCAGCTTTACAAGCATAATACAAGTTATGACGGTACTCACAAGCAAGCTAGGAGTCGATCAGTCGATGTAGCCCTGTTAGGTGAAGAACTCATCGAGATCTACAGTATTCCTACTCCTAATGCAATAGCGAAAGCCGGAAAAATTGTGTTGATTGATTGTTCGTGTCCTTGAACAATAACCGGGGTCCAATATTTATACCCGGAATCTAAATATGAATCATGCTCAAATACGACTCATTACAATTCTTGAAATAAAAGAAAACATTCCTAACTTAAAATAACTTGGACCCTAATCTTTTTCTTTCTGTAGAGTCCGACATATCTTTCCCCATAATCTATTGACGTCTTCTGCTGACGTTATAAAAAAAGAGCCGATTCCAGTATCGCATCTGAATCAGCTAAGATCGATCTTTACGCAACCGATTCATTGATGACACAATCCCAGAAGCTTCGAGTTCCCGCGCTCTCCTTCCAAAATTTTGGTGTAAACACCCAACAGCATCATTGTCTCGTGCGTGGCATTCCATTGTCCCTTCACACTCCAGTGGCAACAAATTCTCGTCGCTCTTGTGGTTTTCTTCAGATAAAGGACCAATAGGGGTGACAAGGCCAATGATTTCCATCTTGGATCTACGATCTCAGATATAAGGTATGCCCTGCTTACTACATTCAATAGTTTGACCAATGGGTTTTGAGATCTGATCCTTTATGGATACAGAAGATCCACAAATACTCAAATGCCCTGACAGAAAGAACAGTTAAACATTTGGTCTATGCTTCCTATGGAAGTTCAGAGGGTAATACATAAGATTTGGTATTACTTTCACCCATTTGCATATAAAATTTACATTGAAATACAAGATTAAAAGGAAGAACACAAAGCTACATACTCAACTAAATGAGCTGGCTGCTAAATCTGGAATACAAAATACGCTCTTTGAGATTGTTACCTTGAGTGGTTGCCGGGATTTCTCAATTTCAAGGGCATGAAGAATGGCCTTCTCTCTGTGAGCATATTTATCTTCATTGTATATGTTGTCTTTTGAACACTAGCTCCAACCTTGACATCTTCTATACATTCGTCAAATTGTCCACACCAAAATGGCTTCACACACTTAGACTTCTCGAGATTATACTAATCACTGTGATAAAGTTCGAAATAGCAGTGAGATAAACATTTTCACAATTAGCTAGAAAAGAGGGGGGAACATCTAAAATATGAAGTGATAAACATTAATCTTTGAAAAGTGTGCTTTTGGGAAATTCAAAACAATCCACCTGAACAATGAAATATAGAATATTTATACACTTAATTAACAAATCAAAGAACTTCACCCCAATAAAGCTCAGAAACCAATTTGGATAGTCAGTTGCTTAGCATCACCACATTTCTAACATACACGACACTTGGAGCATATATGCTAATATAACATATTGACATCTCCACATAATTGTAATCTACACCTCTTATTTTCAAGAAATTCACGATACTTTTTCCCCATTGGCATACATAGAAAGCATTAAGCATATTATCACCTAAATGATCCTTCTGATAGCTCTCCCACTTTAAGTTCACATCATGGAGGCAACTAGGGGGGCCACCAATTATAGGTAGCAAGAACAATTCCCAGAAAATATAGCGCCTGCCATGGATCACCAGAACCAATTGTATCTACACACTGAAAAACTGAAAAAACACAGGAATGTAGGGAAATTGAACTGATTAACACTGACAGGTAAGTTGAAATCTTGGAGGGCATAGGGTTGTATGGACATGCTGCCGTCGGGACGGCCAAGAAGCTAGATGGGCGTGCCAGTGGAGCTCAGCAGGACAACACGGTACTTGGGCAGCTCTTTGCTGCCAAGGATCCGTCCCAGTCACCAAGACCCGTTGCAGCGGCACACCCAGATGACAGCATCGACCTTGGTGTCTGGCCCATCATGCCATGAGGCCAATAATCTTCTCTCTCACAGTGGCAGACCCCATTGCCTTATATACCAAAGGACATATCTCCCACAACCACCTCTGCCTCCACCTTCCCCCTCTTGCCCGCACCCAACCAAACTGATGAGGTTTTGACTTAGGAAAAAATCTACTTAACCCCCCACCTTTCATGGTCTACTTCACCCCCAACTATGAAACCGTCTGTTTTACCCCCAAAACCGTCTATTTTACCCCCCCGGACGGTCTTTTGACAGCGGTTTTTTTGACAGTTCCGGTGGGTTTGAATTATTCCAATTAATTACAGACAAAATTAGATTTTTCAATTAATCTAAGGCTATAGTAAAAATTTTGTACTAAAGCATACCGTATTATATATTCATTGTGTAGATCTACTCACGTGGAGTTCAATAAAATTAGATTTTTCATTTTATGATTTTTCTATGATTTACTATGATTTTTAAAAAATTCACCGAAAATAAATAAAAAAAAGAAAATTCAAACCCACCGGAGCTGTAGCAAACCCGTTGTTACTGTAGCAAACCCGCTGTCAAAAACCGCCCGGAGGTAAAATAGACGGTTTTGGAAAGTTTAGGGAATAAAACAGACGGTTTCATAGTTGGAGGGTGAAGTAGACCAAGTATGAAAGGTGGGGGGTTAAGTAGACTTTTTCTTTTGACTTATGTTGCCCAGATACGGATATATATACAATAAGTATCGGACATGCGGTTACGCTATTGTTAAATAACCATTTATAAAATAACAAAGTAGCAGTAAGTTCAATAAGATCGACAAATAGAAATTTGGGAGAGTTCAGCATATAACTTATGTAACAACCAAATTCAGCAATTCATCTGTATTTTTTCGACTTTGTGACATGATTCGACGGTATGGATGGATGAAGAAAGAGAGAGAGAAAAGCAAGATGAGATGTTAAACAAAGAAGGGGACTGCAGATCACCATGGCCACCGAGATGAAGCAAGGAACGGCGAACTGCAGGTTTGCCTGGGGTTGCTTTTTGGCAAAGCAGCAGACAAGAAAAGAGGGATAGCACTTCCCGGAGAAGAGGCTCACCGCCGGTCGTTTTTTTGCTGTAGATGGGGATCGCCGCCGGTCGTTATTTGCTGGAGAAGGAGCTCGCCGCCGGTTCGCTTTCTGCAGGAGAAGAGGCCCAGCGCCGGCTGCTTTTACCGGAGAAGAAGCCGAGCACCGGCCGCTTTTGCCGGAGAAGAAGCTCAGCGCCGGCTGTTCGCTCGGCGCGTCGCGCGTGGCAGCGAGCGATACGGTGGTCAGCATCTGTCACTGGGCTGGGCCTGTGAGTACGTTTCCTGACCTCGGGCCGTGTCTAATTTTGGCGCATCTGTCATGCCGGATCCATCAGATCCAATGAACAACGGCAAAGACTGCCAGTTTCGTGGGCCTGGGCCCATTAGTGGACTGGCCCATCCACAGTGGAGCGAGCCGTCCTAGTTCCTTTCTCTTCCGATTCACACCTCACCTCCTCCGGCGACGTACGCAGCCGCCGCCGTGCGCCCGCCTATCTCCAATCTTCCACCGCGCCGCCGCAGAGGTCCTGTCCTCACCTTCCCCGTAGGAAGCCGAAGTACAGCCAGCAGCGTCGCCACCAGCACCGATCATGGCCGGTACAAACCAAATCCTGAAGCCCCTTCCTTCCTCCGCTTTGCTCTTGCTGCTAACCGCGTCTTTGCTTGTGTATGGTTGCGATGGGCGGCGGCGCGGGAAGACTACGAGCAGGAGCAGGAGATGGAGGTGGAGGCGCTGCAGGCCATCCTCATGGATGACATCAAGGGTTTTACTGCTTCCTCCAAGCTTTTTGTTTTGGGGACTCGTGCTGCGGATTCCAATTTCTTGTCCAAATTTGATCGTTGTTATGTTGTGTGTTGGTGCTGATGCAGAGATCGACCCAAGTGAGAGTGGGATCGCCACCACCGCCAGGTGCTTCCAGATCCTACTCTCTCCTCAGGTAACTCCTAACTGAGTGCAGCGTGCGAGTGTGTGATATGGCTGCGCTTTGTTAGAACTCCATGTGTTCCAGTGACGAATGTGGCAAGGTTGAGAGCTGTGCATTTAAGCTTTAGGGAGTTTGGAGAGAGTTGAATTAGGCTCTTTTGATGTTTATTTTCCAAATATGCTACTGATTTCCTGTTTACTACTACTGGCAGGATGATGATTTTGACGAGTCAGCTTCTGTCCCAGGTAAAACTAAATTTGTAGATATGCACATATATGATCTTGATTATCAATCAACTCTCAACGTTCTAGAACATCACGCATGTACCGGATTGCTGTCTGGCTTCAATTTGCAGTTCAACTAGCCCTGATTTTTGCGCACACTGAGAAGTACCCTGATGAACCTCCGCTACTGAATGTCAAAAGGTTCTGCCATTAAATTCTAGTCTTGGTTACAGTCCATGGTTATTTTGGCATAATATGTGTGCTGAATGCTGATTGTCTAATTATTGCATTGGATCGGAACATATCTGTGCAGTGTACGAGGGATTAAACCACATGATCTTGCATCCCTGAAGGAAAAGCTTGAGCAAGAGGTATGCGAAATACCCAACTCCAAGTTTGGCATCAATCTGACATAGCTATAACTGTTAACTGTGCGAAAGTGAAAGTGTGAAACAATTCTTTTTTTAGTTGAAATAATTCGCATTGAACCAAAAAAGCAAGGACAGTTAGTATAGTCTTATATAGCAGAGAACTTGTAGAAAGGTCGTGTGAATTAATTCGAGTCTTACCAATGACATCCGTTTTGAGATTTGGCTGGATCTTGTGCTCCAATATGACCAGAGCATGTTAGAAGTTTCTAATTGGTTATGACTTGTGAGTTCCTTACATTATCACTTATCAGTCACCTGATATGTCACATTGTATTATGTTGAATATCCCATCATTTAGGCAACGGAGAATCTTGGCATGGCTATGGTCTACACTCTTGTTTCATCAGCCAAAGAGTGGCTAAGTGAGAAATATGGTCAGAATGGTGGTGATGAGGAACCTGAAGAAACTGAAGCGGAAGAAGAGGAGGTATACACCTATTCACTTGTCTGTTCTGCATTTTCTTTTATATGAACTGTAGGAACTGGGTTCAGCTGTAGCAAGTGGAGACGTTGAATTGGCTGTGGTTCATGAAATTAATCCAGGCTTGTTCTGGTATGGTTGGTTTCCAATCTGAGACCACCTTTTGGTGATTTTGTTTAGAATCCTGCTGGATGCTGCATTTTTGGAATTTAGTGCTTGATTGGTTGTGTCCTACTGAGCCACTTGCGCAATCAAATTTCAAAGTTACATATTGTATCATGCTATCATGGATTATTTCCCTTTCAGCAATTATAATTCATAACTGATGAAAAGTATTTGGTCTGCATGCTAGGTTATTATACCACATGGTGAAGCTGTTACTGTAGAGAGCTTTCTGGCTTGGAGAGAACGTTTTGAAGCTGAGTTGGCCTTACAGCGTGCTAAGTAAACTTCCTATTTTGTTTACATATTAAGTTTTTCTCGATGATTACATGGAATCTCTTGTTTACTTGTGATATCTTACATATAATGGTGTTTGATTCCCATATATTATATAAGTACCCAAATGTGTGTTTAGATGATCTTTTGCATTTTCTGGGCATGCAGACTTATGCCAGATTCAGCTCTTACAGCCCCAAAGGAAAAGAAACTCACAGGACGGCAGTATTTTGAAAGTGGAAGGCATGCAGTGGTTCGTTATCCCAGATAATAAAACATTTCCTCTTAAGGCTTGTTTGGATGCACTCGCATTTTCAGTTATTCACATGAATCCATGTATGTGTTGGATTTACATATGTGTCTTAAGTTTTACTTTACATGAAACCATCTTTTCAGAAAGGAGCAAGCACAGTTGCTGATGAAGATGAAGAAGAGGAGGAAGACACTGAATTCGATGATGATTTTGAAGGTAAAACTTCTTCTGGAAAACTCATTGTTTATGACATTAGATGTACTTTGCCATTGCAACCTATCTTACAAAACTTGTTGCCCTAATTTGGTACAGACGATGAAGAGGACATGCTTGAGCATTATTTAGCCGAACAATCAGGGAAGTCAACAGCTTAACCATCGAGGCCAAACAAAGTACCTTTTCGGGCACAGCTTTACCTTAGGAAGCCAAATGTGGTTATATGTTGCAAGTGTAGCTCTAGAGCCCACTATTTTGCGAGGCTTCTCATCATTTGGTTGTTTCTGAGTGGATGCTTTCAAGCTCTATCAAGGGGGCTCTGGGTTCTCATAAATATATAAGCTGAAGGAGTTAGAAGATCAAGCTTCTTAATACTTCGCTGTATAATTTACTGTATTTTTTGATTGGCTACTACATGTGTGTTTTGCCTTGTGGAGCATGTTGCATGCTTTGGGACAAAACTTGATAGTAATTTATGGAAAGATATTGAAAACTCCTATCTCTAAAAATTTAAAGATCTCAATTTTCCTGAGAATCATGCGGGGCAAAAAAGCCCAAAGTTCTAGCCTTCGAGTATTTGATGGACATGGGAATGTAATAATACATAAATCGTGTCAGTGGTTGATCTAATAATACTACTCCCGTTCCAAATAATACTGCTCCCTCCGTTCCAAATTGTGTCATTTTTTCATTCTATGCCAATCTTCTCTACTTTGAAAGTGTTCAGAAAAATATATTAAATTTATAAGTTCAAATAAATACACTATCAGAACATATTTTATAGGAAATTTAATGAAATCAATTTGGTGTTACAGACGCCGGTGCGACTAGAGGCTTTGCATGCAAATGAGTTCCTTCTATCAACTTTCCATTGACATTTACGTTCATAACAATGGATGATACACCGGTGATCTACATCCTCAGCTCTTCTTAATTGTACCACAAAACTGGCTTTCTTTCCGGCACCTTAGTTGTACACATTTCTAGCATAAACAAGGGTGAATGAATCCTAGTTACTCCCTGTTTTGTAGCGCTTCATGATTTGTGCAGCACTACTCAAGGTTTAAGCATCGAAGCACTTCTAGTCATCAGAAGATTTTTCCCCCCTCACAGTTGCAGGAAGCTCCAGTTGAAGCTTCTTGACAGAATCAAAGGCCTAACTAAACACATCCCTGGTCAGCCATGGCTTGCGCAATATTAAGGAAAGCACAAATGTTCGCGCCATGGACCAAAGACCTGCATGGAGAGACAGGGGGATCAGCTTCTCGACTGAAACCAAGTGAAAGCATCGTCTGATTTTGCAAAGCACAAGAAAACAAACTCGGGGCTCTCTTTCATGATCCCGTAATCTTGAGCAGCTTTGACCGACCTTTCATATGTTTGCTTTATTGCATCCTGCTTAAATCCAACAGAAAAAAAGAGAGAACCCAGAAGGTATCACAACTGGGAAGCAGAAGGGGAAAAATGCCAATGGCACTAGTCAGGAGCAGCAGAGTTTACTTGAATTTTATTCTCAAAATCCTCCACTGACAACTGCATCAAATTAAACTCTGGATTCAATTCAAGCTCTCCAAGTGCTACCTGTTATTTCAAGAGACAAGCATAAATTGTGATAACAGAGAAAACACATAACAGTCTCAAGCTCTATAGATAGTATATACAGATATATAATGACTTCAGCCTACAAATACTAGTCATTAAAGTCATACAAGTGAAAAGTGCAGCAATGATAGACATGAAAAATGACTACAAAATTGTTCTACTATCATCTCACACCAGGACATGTGAATGGATTTGTAAGAGCAGTCAAGCAGTGCATTACCCCACCAGCAGCAGTTGCCTTTGCTGGAGCAACAATAACTTTTGCCTTTCTTAGGATATCAACAGCTTGAACAGTGCATGGCATATTTGAACCTGCAGTTGGCAACATATTTTAATCAGCATATGATAAATATAAAAATTTAAAACAGAAACTGAAATTGAAATGACAAAATTCAAAACTTCATACATTCGACAAGAACACGACAACCAGAGTTGATGATTGCAACGGCCTCCTCTTGGTCAATCTCATTATGTGATGCACAAGGGAATGCAACATCACACTGCTCACTCCATGGTTTTGCATCATCAATATACTTGGCATGTGGATACGATTTCAAGTACTCCCTGTTTGAATAAATGGAGAAAGAGATCTAAAAAATTCCACATGTACAATCTAAAAATAAGGGAAAGGCATGTACCCACTTGAGGCTCTTTTGCTGAGCCTTAATATCCCTTAGAAGTGAATATTTCATATAATCGAACCCATCTTCATCTAACAAATATCCCTTTGAATCTGGAACAGTATAACAATCAGCCCTTCATTAAAAATGCTATAGTTATCTTAACATGACTATTTTTCTATAGTAGGTACGCTTAAAATCTACCTAACAATTTGGCAAGCAATAAATATTCCTATGAACAAATTCAACCCTTAAAAAACACTTATAGTGCAATTCAAGGAAAGCTAAAAAAAGGGCGTACCCAGTGCAGAGAGCTCCCGCTCTGCGGGGTCTGGGGAAGGGTGTCAGTGGCATGCCTTACCCTCGCCTGTGTAATGCGAGGAGACCGTGACTCGAACCCGGGACCTTCCGGTCACAGGTGGTAAGACTCTACCGCTTGCACCAGGCCCGCCCTTCAATTCAAGGAAAGCTAGCAGGCGCAAAAACCTATCGGAAGAATACTTGTATATAGACCTGTATTTCTATTTTGAAATCATATATGAGCATTGTTAACTTCTACATATTAATGATGTGAAATTGTATGTCAAGGATAGGCACAGTGGCAAACACATATGAGTAGACATGATAAATCCACCTAATTCAAGGCACATCTGATGCCAATAATAATATTGATGCAATTCCAAACCATGTATATCCTGTGTAATCAGTCCAAAGAAACCTTTGAGTCTGTATACCTGAGACAGTAACAGGAATGGCTCCACAAGGCAAAAGCTTTTCCAAAACATGCATTGCTATCTTTCCAGAACCACTGATCACACATCTGCAGAAAACATTGCATACTATGAAACTAACAAAAGGCTAAATTATAACGAAGAAAAACTCAATGGATCTCAGTAAGAAACCTTAATCCTTTAAGCTCTTTGTTCATTTCAGCAAGTAAAAGACGCGCAAAAAACACCTGCACGGACAGAATGGTTTCATATGGTGTTTCACTTTGAACATGGACAATGGTCCAGTCAACACAGGCAACAGAAATATTACTTGTGAAACAACTATGGTACCCACAAAACACACAATCTCCAGCCAAACGAAAATTTAAGGTAGCACTTTACCAGCCCGTATCCAGTAGCTTCTGTTCGAAAACTTGACCCTGACCAGAAAATTTTAGGTCCTGTAAAATTTCCCTGCATAAGCACGACAGTTGAAATCTACAGACAAGAGAGAACTGATGAACAAAGAAGTGGAAGCAGAAACTAAACAAATAGCCTCATAACCCCCCGCCCCCTACACTGAGGATGTATCCACAATTTCCCATAATCTAAATTCTGGATATGGACTTCAGAACCACCAGTCTACCTGAAAATGACCAGAAAGGCGTCTATACTGCCCAAAAAGGTAACCCATTTCCCTTGGACCAACACCAATATCTTCAGTGGGAAAATCCTGGACCAAAAGATCGAAGTCTGAAATACTACTAGAGACTAAGAACAGTCATTGATTCATTTAACTAATATAGAGATGAATAACTCCAATAACTGAGTATCATGTTTAACTGGGAAGTACCTGATCAGGGCCCAAATATCTATACAGCTCATCCATGAAACTTTGGCAAAAGCGCATTATCTAACAGGACAAGATTTTGAGATTTACATGCAGCAAAAAATGTTATTGTCCTGAGGAATCAAAATACGGTACACACACCTCATTATCACTTTTACCCTTTGGATCAAAATCACTTCCTCCAGCAGCACCTCCAAGTTTATATAGTGACAAAGCATTCTTCAAAGTCTGTATGGAAGAAACACAATGATAGGATAGAATGTTAAAGTTCTGCCATAAGCAACGTAAACATAAAAAATGCATCCATTAAGCAAATCACACCCATGGCTTCAAAATCAGATGTGGCTAAGCAAAGGCTGCAAGTTATTAACATCACAAATGCACTTCATAGTTCACCTAGAGTGGTACTTCAACCTATGGCAATGTCTTTCTTGTAAACAAGGAAAAAACCAATAGCTTATGTGTTGTAGCATGAAAGTGAATTTTAGACAAGTATAGTATTACATGTTCAAAGGCCAGAAACTTTGCCACACTTAAGCTCATGGATGGGTGAAACCGAAGACCACCCCTGCATGGACCTAACGCCTGACTGAATTGCACACGGAAACCTCTATTGACATGTGCTTCACCTCTGTCATCAATCCATGGCACTCTGAAGATAAAGCATCTCTCAGGTTCCAACAAACGCTCCAAAATTTGAATATATCTGAAACATTATAAAATGAAACTATGTTATACTGAAGGTTTAGGCATATTATTTCTAAGGGATGGAGGGAGATTTGAAGAATTACTGGGTATTCTTCACCAAAACAGGTTCTAAGGAATGAACCACCTCCTGGATGGACTGTATATATTCAGCTTCATGGGGATCCCTCCTTAGGACACATTCAAGTATTGATGCTGCTGTTTTTGATAAAGCTGGAATAGACAATTCAAAATGCAAATAAAAAAATGAGCAAGGTCATATATCTAGAGTTGTTGGATCGTTGCAAGGGATATAATATCATTCAGTCATTTTGGTTTGATAGAGAATGGAGCACACTGGGATAGAGGGCATAAAAAGCACAGATGATGACATCACATATCATATATAGTTATAAATAACAGTAACTTCAAGGCAAACTGGTAATTCCACTCCAAGAAGGAAATAAAACTGGAATATATAAATAACAATAACTTCAAGGTGAACTGGTAATTCCACTCCAAAAAGAAATAAAAGTGGAATATCTGCTTCATGCTATGTTCATTTTCTAGTAGAACATAAAGCACTTACCAACTATGTACCAGTAGCACAGGATGAAGTAACAGATATGGTCATATTAGCATTGTCTCTTCAATTGGACATTTAGTTATAGGATTTCCTTGTTATTGGACATGAATATGCTACACACTTACACAGAACAGAATAAAAAATGTGATATCTTGAAAACCATGTTATCTACTTCTCACAATGCAGCAATACACAATTAAAACTGAAAGTTAACATATTTCCTGGAATATCCAAATAATACACTAATTTTAGAAACTAATTTATTACACATTGCCTAGTCCTTACATCTGTTCCAAGGTGAAACTTGAGTATTAACTGTGGAAGCTGGGTCAACAAGCCGACAACACCAACCTTTGACATAGACCGGCCTCTCGATCTCGGGAGGCTGCAACTTCTCCTTGGAGGCCATCTGCAACCGGAGCGCCTCCTTATGCAACAAGCTATTGTTGTGCTCCTCAAGCGCACTCATCTGCATATTCCTGCTTCCCTCGTTGCCATATGGATTCCGGCGGTGCTTCCGGCCGTACTCCTTGCACACCGAGCAGAAGATCCTGGTGGTGTTGTCGTGCACGGCGACGTAGGCCCACTTGTAGGTGTCCGCCCACTCCTCCCGCCATTTCTTCACCACCTTCTTCTTCTTCTTGGTGTGCCCCGACGGCTGCCTGAGCATCCCGTCATGCTCTTCCTCCCCCTGCGCCAGGTGCTGCTGCTGCGGCGCCAGCCCGTCCGCCGCGCCGGTCTGCGAACACGGGATGAGGAGGCTCTTGTGGTCGTCGGCGTGGACGACGGTGTCGTGCGTGGACGTGACGGTCACTAAGGAAGCCCCGGAGAACGAGGGGTCGTCGCCGGGGCCGATCTCGAGGTCGATCTCCTCGCCGATGCCGCGCACCATGAGGTGGTGCTGATGCTGCCGCTGCGCCTGCCGAAGCAGGTTGATTTCGTCCATCGAGTTCATGAGCGCGCTCGCTGCATCATGCGCAGACACGATACCGGCGCCAGCCGGAAACCGAGAGAATCCGGCTCCGATTGCGGCTACCGGAATGGGGATTTTGGCGCTAGGGTTTGGAGAATTCGGCGAGTCCGGCTGACGGGGACAAAGCGGGTGCAGAAGAAGGCTTCGATCAGGAAGGAGGATGACAGGGAGCGTCCGTGAGCCGCAGCCCGCGGCGGACGAGGGCCAGCAGAAACTGCCGCGGCGGCCGCTGAGCGAGCGGTGAGGCTAGTGTTCCGACAAGGCCGCAGCAAACAGTCACGACAATTCGCCGCGACCGTTGGTTGGTTCCGAACGGCTCAGATCAGCCCGTAACTACAGCTGTAGCTCCGATGTCTATGCTAGATTTGTGATTTATAGACTAAATTAAAGTGGTTTAAATATTTTTATTTCATCTAAAATCTAAATAAAATGAGTCATACAAATGTACTTAACATGGGTGCGGCTCTAGATCCAAGATTCTCTAGAGCTATAAATGACGAGCTACAACTTTATCAAAATTGGCCTAAGGTAATGTTTGGCAGACCTCTAGCTCTGCGAAATCCATAAATTTCCCGAGCTGGTCACTGTAGCTCTAAGAATTGCAGACATATTAAGTGCATTTTTTTGATTTAGTATTGGCAAGCTTTGATTTTGGTTGGACAAAAATTAGAAGCAAACCAAGTAGGCCATAAGAGCATCTCCAATAGTATAACAAAAAAAAAACTCCCAATATTTGGTTTTGCAACTTTCTAATAAATGCTTGAAAGAAAATTAATCTCATCACAAAAAAAATTGATCTTCAAAATAAAAAAAGCAAAGAAACAAGCTCACTTAGACTAGTTCTGGATGTTTAGGCTATATGTATACCCCATTGCTCGGTCTTTTGAGGTGTGCTACATATGAGAGAAGTGTGTGAAGAGTTGAGGGTCATCCATTTGTGCTTTTGTCATCAAAAGTGCATAGAAAAATATTAGATGATTAGTACAGGTGCTTTGTGAAGTGCTTAGGCTAGTTAGACCATCGCTAATGTGGTTGCTCTAGGTTTAGGCCTAGTGTTTAGTGAAGTTTAGATACCTCTTATCACTTAGTGCTTATGTGCACCATTGTTGTACATCGAATGAACTTGTTGTACGAAGCCATCGAAGCATGGTGGCATGATTATTATGCTTGCCTCCCAACGAACATACGGTTGCCATGGGTTCAATTCAAGGAAGCATTCCATGCTTTCTCTGTGCCAGCTGGAGCCAATGAAGTAAAGGTGGATGAATTCTGTAATCTAACTCAAGGAAGGATGAGCGTGCTTGATTATGCAAATAGCATCAACTATCTTGCACAATATGCTCCATTGGACATACCAACCAATGATATGAAGTGCTTGAAATTCAAGAATGGTCTCCATCACCCCATACAAGAACTTCAACGAGCTGGTGAGTTTGGCAATTACTGCCAAACACAAGATTAACGCCTTAGAGGTGGACACTCGTAAGAGGCGACCACCGCTGGAGGAAGCTCCTCTTCCAAGCAGAGGATGAATGTGGCACGCCCAAGGACCCTTGGGTACGTGTAGGGTCGAGATGGCGGACTAGAAGGAGTGAATAGTTCTTCTAAAATTAATCGCACTAGCTAACTGAAACAAATGTGGAATTAAAACTATCGGTCTAGCCAAGACTACCAACCTGAAAGGTCCTAATGGCTAGAGGGGGGTGAATAGCCTATTAATTTTTACAACAACACTTAATAAATCGGTTAGACAATTATGAGGCGAAGCAAGTGTTGCGCTAGCCTACTAAAAATATAAGCCACCTACTACAATTCTAGTTTATATAGTCTCTATCCATACAATGGCTATGTCACTACACTAAGTTAGTGTGCTCTCAAAAGCTAACTAAAGAGCCACATTAACCAAATTAACAAGCTCTCATGAATTGCTACACTAAAGAGCTTGACAACTAGTTTACGGTAATGTATAGAGAGAGAGAGCAAGATGGTTATATCGTCAAGTCAAGGAATGGATCAATCAATCACAAGAATCAATATCAATGAAGATCAATCGCCTCGGAATCAAATGATGACACAATGATTTTTTACCGAGGTTCACTTGCTTGCCGGCAAGCTAGTCCTCGTTGTGGCGCTTCACTCACTTGGAGGTTCACGCGTTAATTGGCATCACACGCCAAACCCTCAATAAGGTGCCGCGCAACCAACATAAGATGAGGATCACACAAGCCATGGCCAATTTACTAGAGTACGCTCTCCGCTAGGGAAAGGTCAAGAACCCCTCACAATCATCACGATCGGAGCCGAAGACAATCACCAACCTCTGTTCGACGATCCTCGCTGCTCCAAGCCATCTAGGTGGCGGCAACCACCAAGAGTAACAAGCGAATCCCGCAGCGAAACACGAACACTAAGTGTCTCTAGATGCAAACACTCAAGCAATGCAATTGAATTCACTCCTAATTTCACAAAGATGTTGAATCAATGATGGAGATGAGTGTGAGGGCTTTGGCTAAGCTCACAAGGTTGCTATGTCAATGCAAATGGCCAAGAGAGTGAGCTAGAGCCGGTCAAACGGTATTTATAGACACCCCAAACAATAGAGACGTTGATTCAATTATTGGGCTGACTGCGCGTCGACCGGACGCGCAGGTCGTGTGCACCGGACGCATCGGCCGTGTATACCGGACGCGTCCGGTATGGCGACCAGACGCATTCGGTCGCTACCTGACCGCCACGTGTCCCATTTTAAATGAAGTAGCTGTTATTGCCACGAGTCCCATGCGACCGGACGTGCTGTTAGAAACAACTGGATGCGGAGCCGCAGCGTCCGGTCGAGTCTAGAGAGCTCCCAGGGCCGATCGAACGCGTACGGTCACTCCGGACCGGACGTAGGAGACGCAGCGTCCGGTCGAGTCCAGAGAGCTTCTAGAGCCGCTCTGGGCCGACCGGACGCTCCCAGCGTCCGATCAACTATTACGCTGAACACCGACACTCGCTGATTAACACCGGACGCGTCCGTTCGCTCTGCAATTTAGTACAGAGCCTCATCACTTTGACCGGACGCGTCCGGTCACTCTGTGACCAGCGCGACTAACTCCTTTTCAACTCTATCTTCTTCACCCTTGCTTAAATATGCCAACCACCAAGTGTATCACCTTGTGCACATGTGTTAGCATATTTTCACAAATATTTTCAAGGGTGTTAGCACTCCACTAGATCCTAAATGCATATGCAATGAGTTAGAGCATCTAGTGGCACTTTGATAACCATATTTCGATACGAGTTTCACCCCTCTTAATAGTACAACTGTCAAATCTAAATGTGATCACACTCGCTAAGTGTCTTGATCACCGAAATAAAATGGCTCCTATCACTTATACCTTTACCTTGAGCCTTTCATTTTTCTCTTTCTTCTTTTCAAGTCCAAGCACTTGATCATCACCATGGCATCACCATCATCATGTCATGATCTTTATTTGCTTCACCACTTAGAATGTGCTACCTATCTCATGATCACTTGATAAACTAGGTTATCACTTAGGGTTTCATCAATTCACCAAAACCAAACTAGAGCTTTCAATCTCCTATTTTTTTGTAATTGATGACAACCTTTTCACAAAGATATGAATTGAAATTCAATTGAATCCATGTTGCTTGCCCAAGCATATTTACCATGTGTAAAAGGATATGGATAAGTTTCATGAATCCCAAATGGTAGCAATTGCCCCCCTACATATGTGCTAAGAGTTTGGATTGTAGCTTGCACATATGCTTAGATAGAAAATATAGGAGACAATGTCTACCAAATGATGCTAAAGTATAAAAGATGGACCTTTAAAACGTGATACCAATCGGAGTGCACCAATATACCATCCTTAGCACCATGGTTAACTCGATACCACTTGGAAATGAAATCACTAGATAACCTATGCATGCTAGTTTTTCATTTCATCATTCAAACCTACAACTAGCATACACCACACAAACATGGATATTGAAATTTAAAACTTGTGCCATGCAATCAAACATATGAAATGCACATTCAAATGCACCATACAAGTTCATGAGCTTGCTCCCCCTACTTGTGTGCTCAAAATTTTAATTGATCCCCTTCATTTGTCATATCTCTCCCCCTATGTCAAATTCTCCCCTTATCACTTATATCTTTATTTTTCCCTCTTTGTTGTCTTTTTACTATCTTAGTACACTATTTCTCCTCTTAACACTTATATCTTTGTTTTTCTCCCCTTTGTCATCAATGGCCATAAAGGTTCAAAATGTAGATAGGTTGAGATTATCAATGCCAATCAATGGGGTGAGGATTATTTTCCCAAATTTTGTCCAATCTAGATCATTTGCCAAAGATATTTAACTCGGTTTGATCCAAGGACAAGCTTTTTCACACCTCCAAATAAGGGTTATCTTGTACCATGTTGAGTTAAACACTTAGAGCTTATTTTCTAGATTAAACACTAGGTTTACAAGCCCACAAACATGTCATATGCTACCACTAGATCAAGTCAAGCATAGAAGCAATAGTGGTACCAAACAAACATCAAATTTATTTGATTTTCATGAATGAGCCTATTAAATGTGAGAGATGACTAAATGCACTAAACATGTCCTTAGCAAGGATGTATGCCACGCCAATCAACTTTTACCTTGGATTGCTCAAAGGAGAGACATGTCATATAAGTGGGGGTGCATCAACATATATTTGAGAAATCCAATATGTTCAACTCATTGCTTAGCTTGCAAAACCTTTTCTCATCCAATGGCTTGATGAATATACCGACAAGTTGATCTTCAGTGCCTACACTCTCAATGCAAATGTCCCCTTTTTGTTGGTGATCTCTTATGAAATGGTGGCGTACATCAATGTGCTTTGTTCTTGCATGTTGAACCAGATTGTTGGTTAACTTGATTGCACTCTCATTGTTACATAGCAATGGCACTTTCTTGAATTTGATTCCAAAGTCATTCAAGGTGGCCTTCATCCAAAGTATTTGTGCACAACAACTACCGACGGATATGTATTCGGCTTCGGCGGTTGATAATGCAACACTATTTTGCTTCTTTGATGACCATGAAACAAGTGATCTTCCCAACAATTGACATGTACCCAAGGTGCTCTTCCTTTCAACCTTGCATCCCGCATAGTCCGAGTTGGAGTAACCAACTAGCTCAAACTTTGCTCCTTTGGGATACCATAAACCAACATTTTGTGTATGCTTCAAGTACCTCAATATTCTCTTTGTAGCCTTCAAATGACTTTCTCTTGGTGAGGCTTGAAATCTTGCACACATGCATACACTAAACATGACATCCGACCTTGATGCGGTCACATAGAGTAGGCTTCCAATCATAGACCGATATAATTTTTGATCCACCATATTGCCACTTGCATCACTATCCAAATTGCCATTTGTTCCTATTGGTGTACTAATGGCTTTGCTATCACTCATGCCAAACTTCTTGAACATGTCTTTAATGTACTTGTCTTGACTCACAAATGTACCATTCTTCAATTGCTTGATTTGAAGACCAAGGAAGTAACTTAACTCTCCAATCATGGACATCTCAAACTCATTAGCTATCATCTTTCCAAATTCTTCACAAAAATCTTAATTGGTTGATCCAAATATGATGTCATCAACATAGATTTGTAATACAAATAAATCTTTTCCAATCTTATTGATGAAAAGAGTGGTGTCAACCTTGCCCATCATGAACCCTTTAGAGAGTAGGAAGTCCCTCAATCTCTCATACCATGCTCTAGGTGCTTGCTTCAAGTCATACAATATCTTTTTCAACTTGTACACATGGTCGGACTTCTTGTCATCTTCAAATCCGGAAGGTTGCTCAACATATACTTCTTCATTGATGTAACAATTGAGAAATGCACTCTTGACATCCATTTGATAGAGTTTGATGTTGTGGGCACAAACATAGGCTAACAAGATTCTAATTGCTTCCAATCTAGCAACCGGGGCATATGTTTCTCCAAAGTCAAGACCTTCAACTTGTGTATATCCTTGTGCTACCAATCTTGCTTTGTTCCTTACTACTATCCCATCTTGATCTTGCTTGTTTCTAAAGATCCATTTGGTTCCAATCACATTGTGTCCCTTTGGTCTCTCTACTAATTCTCATACTTGATTTTTTGTGAAGTTATTCAATTCTTCATGCATAGCGTTCACTCAATCAACATCTTTCAATGCTTCATCTATCTTCTTTGGTTCAATGGATGACACAAATGAGAAGTGCTCACAAAATGAAGCCAATCTTGATCTAGTTTACACACCTCTTGAAATATCACCAATGATAGTGTCCAATGGATGATCTCTAGCAATATTGGTTGGTTAGAGTATTGTAACTTGATTGCTTGCACTTGCTTGATCATTGGGTTGAGATGAAGTACTAGCCACTTGATTTTATTCATCGTCATGAGAGCCACTTGTACTAGCTTGAGTTGTATCATCTTGCACATTTGAGTTAGAGAGCACTTGCACTTGATCATCTTCATCATCATTCACTTGCCTAGGCCTCAATTCACCAACATCCATGTTCTTCATGGCATTTGAAAATTGAATACCTCTAACATCTTCCAAGTTCTTATTATCTTCTTGTGAACCCTTGGTTTCATCAAATTCAACATCATGAACTTCCTCAAGAGTACCACTATTCAAATTCCAAACTCTATATGCTTTGCTAGTAGTTGAGTATCCAAGTAGGAATCCTTCATCACATTTCTTGTCAAACTTGCCCAATCTAGTACATTTCTTTAAGATATAGCATTTGCAACCAAAGACCAGAAAATATGCAATGTTGGGCTTTCTACCATTCAAGAGCTCATATGGTGTCTTCTCTTTCAATGGGTGACAATAGAGGCGGTTGCTATAATAGTAAGCCATGTTGATAGCTTTGGTCCAAAAAGATTGACTCACATTGTACTCACTAAGCATAGACCTTGCAATATCAATGAGTGTTCTATTCTTCCTGTCAACAAGACCATTTGATTGTGAAGTGTACTTGGCCGAGAATTGATGTCTAATTCTAAATTCATCACACAACTCATCAATTCTAGTGTTCTTGAATTCACTACCATTGTCACTTCTAACTCTCTTGATAGTTGTTTCAAACTCATTGTGAATGCCCTTGACAAATGATTTGAATATTGCAAACACATCACTTTTATCCACTAGAAAGAATACCCAAGTGTCTCTAGTGTAATCATCCACTATCAAAAAGCCATATTTGTTTCCACCAATGCTAGTGTATTGTGTTAGCCCAAATAAGTCCATGTGTAATAACTCAAATGCTTTACTAGTGCTCATCATACTTTTCTTAGGATGGGTGTTTTCAACTTGTTTGCCAGCTTGACAAGAGCTACAAAGCTTATCCTTCTCAAACACAACATCTTTCAAGCCTCTAACCAAGTCATGCTTAACCAATCTATTTAATTGTTTCATTCCAACAAGATGTGGCAGAACCTCCTAAATTATAGGGCCCACATGCACCTGTCACTGTCCAATGACCTCTGATGACTATGCATATGTTCCCGATAACTTAAGAAGACTGTCGGGTGTCCTCGGGTAACCCCGAATCATCCACGATTTCTGAGCAGGATCCCATTACAGAGTCATTGCAGTATTACAATAGTTTATTCAAATAGATACATCAAAGTAATATAGCGGAAGTCTTACAATAACTTAGTTTATAAAATATTTAATTCAAACCTTACAAACTAAGTTCGATTAATATTACAAACCGTAGTAGTGGAGTGGCATTATTAGCATAATACAAAACACACAATTAAACTGCCCTGCCCAAGGGCCACACATGTACTTGTCGTCATCGGATCGAACAACTGTCATGCAGCATGGTCCAAAATAGACCTGCTCATGAGGCTCACCTGCAACAAGGGTCAACGAACCCTGAGTACAAAAGTACTCAACAAGACTTAACCGAAATTAAAACTGAGAAGACTCAGGAATGCAGGCTCAGGGATTCAAGGTATGGCTTTAGTAATAATCAAAGTTCTTTTGCGTAAAAGCTCTCTAACAAGATTCTTTATATCAACATTTTTATCTTCAAAAAGATCATATACAAAGCTAACATGATCCGTAATGAGATCATGAAACTTCATATCCAACACTTTCTCAAACCTTACTCAAGTTCTAGTTATTAACTACGATGATGAACAAAGAGTTGAGTCTCCATAACCGAGGAGCAACGACGATTCGAACCGATTAAAACCTAGCTGGGGATTCCAGACCACACGACATATGCAGGTCCCTGACCTACATATACCAACCTACCCTCAGATCCTCTAAAACAAGAATGGGTCTGCGCCACCCGAGAATACAGTACTCCACCAATCCAGCCCATTGCCATGTGGGTACACGCTATTCCCGCTATCTCTCCACTCCCAGTGCGCGAGTAGTCATTATCGTAATAGAATAGCCAAGTTAAGGCTTACCGGAGTATGTGGTTAGTACTGCAAAGTCTCAGCTCACGCAATTCAACAACGGACGGTTCTTAATCGACACAGGCGGAAAGAACCCGCTCACAAGACATCCACATCTTATGGCTCTCACACACCGAGTCCGCCCGGTCTAGATTTATTACTCCACATGCTCAGATCTCATGATAACATGAATAACCGACCATAACCAAAAATCCATTTAAAACTCGCAGGTGACAGGTAATCACCCGACTTTTATCTGTCCAAGCATGACTAAGCATAACTAGGCATTTACGAATTAAAACTAGTAACAAGGTAGATATGGAAAAACAAGGTTGGTAATGCACCAATTAGGTTTCCACTTGACTCCCAAACACCTAATGCAGTACTTGAAAGCAAAAGCGATAAAAATTTGTAAAACACAAGGTAGGTTTAAATGCATCCAGGGCTTGCCTTGGTTGTCGGAAAAGTCAGGTTTCGGAGTCGTTTCACAGATATCAAATCCGACCTCAACAGACGGATTAACTTCTTCAACCACTTGATTGAATACCACGTTCTCGCTTTCGTTCACTACACGAAGTAACAATACCATGTTTAATATGATGCGAGATATAAAACATGATGCTTGATGATGGATGCAAAAGTTATTAACTTGAATACAACTTTCCTTCGCGGTACAGTTACAAGTTAAAACTAACTAAACCTTTTTCATAAACACAAATACTTACTTTAAGTACCAAGAATTATTTTATACTAATGACCCAAGGTCATCATTCAATCCAAAAATTCAAACAAAAACCTAAGTCATTAAAGGTTACTATTTGCTTTTATGAATAAATTATTTAATAAAAAATTATGAAATAAATCAACTTGTTCCAATTGAGCTTAAAATTTTTGTAAATGTTCATCCCATGATAACCAAGTGGCAAAACAATTTTTATAATTTTTGGATAAATATTTAAACCTAGAAAAATCATGGAAACTCATTTATTAATTAATTGAGCCATTTTTATCACATTAAAAAAGTACTGAAAATCAACAATTCATATTTTTCCTAAAAATTTTATGTCATAGAGAGGTCACACAAAAATTTTCATAATTTTTGGAGCTCTAATTAATTCTACACAAAAAACAAAAACTTACACTATTCTTGCATTTCTGAAAAATAGAAAATCCATTTTCAAATCAAACCGCCACTGACAGGGTGACCCCACCCGTCAGTCCTCGCTGACCACGGCGGTGAGCCCTCTGACCTACGATTTCTCACCGCCGGTGAGACCAATGGCGATGGCAAGGGTACCACCGTGATCACCACGACGAGGCGCACCTATTGGTGGCACTAATTGCACCGATTACAGCTCAAACCGAGCTCGATGCCGACCATGGCGGACATGGCCGAGCGGCTGCGCTACACTGGTGAAGCAAAGCCGGTAGCGGTTAAACAAATGGCCTAGGAAGACTCAGGAGCTCACCCCGAACACGCTGGAGTCGATGGCCGAACCGGAGGAGCAACAGAGAAGTGGGTCGACGATAACAGTAGCCACGGCGGAGCAAGCGGTCGTCGATGGCGGTGTTCCGGTGGCTGTGGTGGACAAAATGATCAAGCAACAAGGCACAAAGCATCATGGTGACAAGGTGAAGCTGGAACAACACTTCGCAAGGACAAAGGCTAATCGTAGAGCTCCGGCCATGGTGAAACGAGATCACCGATGACGCTGCCGGCCGCGAGGAAGAAAGGCAACGAGCGGCGCTTCTCGGTGAAATCAGGCACCTATGCTCGGTGAACTAGGTTTGCAAGGAGTAGGGGGAGCTAGGACAGGCTTTGCCGAGGCGGTAAAGGCGCTACGGTGACGGCGCAACTCGACGGAGCAGCGGCGGTGGCGACGGGAAAAATAGAGGAGGAGAAAGAGGAGAACGGCGACGGTGTCTTGGCCTTAAAGCATGGCTCAGAAGTAAGGAGAAGACACGCAGGAGCCTTCTCCACGCCAGCGCGGAGCCGAACGTGGCCACGGCGGCGACTGGAACGCGATAGAAGCTCGCCGTCGGTGAGGTGGCGTCCGCGGTCACTGTTCACCATATTTACAGAATTGCCACTCGCTTTGAAACCCAAATTACTCCCAAATTTATGAGGAAACTCAAAAATATCCAAAAATAAAAGTTGTTCCAAATTCAATGTTCTACAACTTTTCTTTTATAATCATACCCAAATCCAGTCTACATTTTGAAATACAAGTTTGAATTCAAAAGAGGACACTTTGAGAATTTACGCCTTTTCAAATTACTTCAAATTTTATAAAACAGCTTTGAAAACTCCAAAAACCAACTTTGTACACCTTGACAAGCTCTACACTTTTGCTTTTAGGCTCAACCCCAAAATTTGCTTAGATTTTGAAATGGGGTTTTCCAGGGTAAATTTAAATGCTGAAATTAGGGTTTTTGGAAATCCAAATCAATACAAAGCTTTGAACTTGATTCATTCCATACAAATCAACACATATAATCATAAATGTAAACTTGTTTTAGTGAATGCATATCCAAGTTTTCACTAGCACAAAAACTTACAAAGTTTCATAATCATTTGTATTAACATTATTTCAGGTAATATATAAAAACACTCCATAAATAACATTGGCATGCTATAATATAAACATGAAATGCATTCATGAGTTGATGCATGATGATTATGCATAATGATGACATGATCACCTTCTTAAGTACTTTATAACATCAGGGATGTTACACAAGACCAAGCCTTCTATGTCATAACCAACCCATGCTAGACTTAATGAACAAACATGTAGATAATTTACTTTCACTAGCATTGAAATCAACCAAGTATAGATTCTCATATCTAAAACCTTTGAAGATCAAGTTAGAGCCATCTACACTTATGATCTCTACATCATCTACCCCAAATATGCATTTAAATCCAAGATCACACAATTGAGCCACTAATAACAAATTGAAGTTCAAGCTCTCTACTAGCAACACATTAGAAATGCTCATGTCCTTGGATATTGCAATCTTACCAAGCCCTTTGACCTTGCCTTTGCCATTGTCACCAAATGTGATACTATCATAACCATCATTGCCATTGGTGTTGATTGAGTTGAACATTCTTGCATCACCGGTCATGTGTTGAGTGCACCCACTATCAAGAACCCAATACCTTCTTCTGGCTTTGTAATTGACTACAAAAGAAGATCAATTCTTTTTAGGTACCCAAACTTGCTTGGGTCCTTGAAGGTTAGTCACTAAGCTCTTTGGTACCCAAATGGCTTTCTTCTTTGAGCCCATCCATGGTGCACCAATGAACTTAGCCTTTACACCATTTGTACCCTTGGTAAGCATATAGAAAGAATCAAGTTTAATGGAGGATACATTAGCTTGTGGCTTCTTTTTCATGCACTTTTGCTCTATATGACCAACCTGCTTGCAACTAGTGCAAAACCGACCATTGTTCTTCACAAAACTAGTCTTGTGAGGAGCAAAGGCCGCCTTGCCTTTCTTGGGTATATAGCCCAATCCCTCTTTGTAGAGAGAGGTCTTTGGCTACCTAAGCACATAAGCAAGCGGTCCTCACCACCATAGGCCTTAGCCAAGGTATGAGTGAGCTCATTGACCTCCTTCTTGAGAGTCTCATTCTCAACCATTAGTGGGGCATCATAAGTGAAATCATCACTACTAGATGAGGTGGAAGTAGAAATACTACAAGAAGGGTTAACGGGAGCAACAATGATAGGCATAGATAATGACTCATTAATTATATTACAACTTAACCTTATATTACAAGTCTCAACATGCTTCTTCTTATTTTGTTCATTAAGCAAAGAAAAATGAGCTTTTTCAAGCTTCTTGTGAGCCTTGCCAAGCTTCTTATGGGCTTCCTCTAGCGTCTCATGAGTTGCTTTGAGCTCATCAAGGGCTTGCTTAAGGGCTTTTACTTCCTTATTCAAGCTCTTGCATTATCTTCTCTTAATGTCAAAGTGTTCTTTAGCATCTTCTAGCATGTCAAATAATTCATCTTTAGTGGGTTCATCATCATCACTATCACTATCATTTTCATTATCATATTCCTCATTACTTCCATAAACATGAGTTTGTACCTTAGTGGACTTAGCTATGAAGCATGATGGAGTGTCGAAGAGAGAAGGCTTCTCATTGATAGCAATGCTTGCAAGTGCCTTCTTCTTGGTGGTCTTGTCATCATCACTATCATCATCATCACTTGAGGAAGCATCACTATCCCAAGTGACCACATATGAACCACCCTTCTTCTTGTTGAAGGTCATCTTGTCCTTCTTCTCTTTCTTTTTCTTCTTGTCCTTCTTCTTGTTCTTCTTGTCATCATCTTTGTCACTATTGTATATACATTGAGCAACAAGATGATCTTTGCTTCCACAATTGAAGCACCTTCTTGACTCTTCCTTGTTCTTGGATGAAGATTTCTTCCTTCTAGCACGGTAGCCTTTCTTCATCATGAACTTGCCAAACCTCTTGACAAAGAGAGCCATCTTCTCATCATCATCATCATCCCATGAGCCATCATCTTCACTTGATGTATCTTGCTTTGCTTTGCCCTTGGATGATGTGGTCTTGAATGCCACAATCTCCTTCTTCTCATCTTTCTTCTCCTTCTTTTCTTCCTTCTCATCATCATCTCTATATGTATCATCGGTCATTATATCTCCCAACACTTGGTTTGGTGTCATGGTGTCCAAACCACCCCTCACTAGAATAGTGACCTATATGCCAAATCTTGAAGGCAAGCATCTCAAGAACTTATGGGTGAAGTCCTTGTCCTTCACCTCTTCTCCAAGTGCTTTGAGATCATTGACAAGCACTTGAAGCCTATGAAACATCTCCGTCACACTCTCATCCTCATTCATCTTGAAGCTTGCAAACTTCTCTTTGAGAATGTATGCCTTTGCACCCTTCACGGCTTGAGTGCCCTTAAATGATTCCTCCAATTTCTTTCATGCCTCATGAGCTCTCTCAATGTTCTTGATTTGCTCAAATGTTCTCTCATCCAAAGCATCATGGATGGCACTAAGAGTAATGCTATTATTTTGGAGTAGCATTTCTTCGGTGAAGTAGGGAGCCTCTTCATTATCAATCTCAATCTTGGTCTCTACCACCTTCCAAACCTTCCTATTGATTGACTTGGTATAAGTTGTCATCTTGGCCTTCCAATAGGGATAGTTTGATCCATCAAATTGGGGTGGCTTCTTGGTGTTATTGATTTGAGCCATTTTTACACCAAAGGTTGTTAAGCCTTAAATCACGGTGACCTTGGCTTTGATACCACATGAAAGGTCCTAATGGCTAGAGGGGGGTGAATAGCCTATTAAAAATTTCTACAACAACACTTAACAAACCGGTTAGACAATTATGAGGCGAAGCAAGTGTTGCGCTAGCCTACTAAAAATGCAAGCCACCTACCACAATTCTAGTTTATATAGTCTCTATCCACACAATGGCTATGTCACTACACTAAGTAAATGTGCTCTCAAAGGCTAACTAAAGAGCCACACTAACCAAACTAACAAGCTCTCATGACTAGCTACACTAAAGAGCTTGACAACTAGTTTGCGGTAATGTAAAGAGAGAGAGCAAGATGGTTATACCGTCGAGTCGAGGAATGGACCAATCAATCACAAGAATCAATATCAATGAAGACCAATCGCCTTAGAATCAAATGATGACACAATGATTTTTTATCGAGGTTTACTTGCTTACCGGCAAGCTAGTCCTCATTGTGGTGATTCACTCACTTGGAGGTTCATGCGCTAATTGGCATCACACGCCAAACCCTCAATAAGGTGCCGCACAACCAACACAAGATGAGGATCACACAAGCCACGAGCAATTTACTAGAGTACCTTTTGGCTCTCCATCGGGGAAAGGTCAAGAACCCCTCACAATCACCACAATCGGAGCCGGAGACAATCACCAACCTCCGCTCGATGATCCTCGCTACTACAAGCCATCTAGGTGGCGGCAACCACCAAGAGTAACAAGCAAATCCCGTAGAGAAACACGAACACCAAGTGTCTCTAGATGCAAACACTCAAGCAATGCACTTGGATTCACTCCTAATCTCACAAAGATGTTGAATCAATGATGGAGATGAGTGGGAGGGCTTTGGCTAAGCTCACAAGGTTGCTATGTCAATGCAAATGGCCAAGAGAGTGAGCTAGAGCCGGCCAAATGATATTTATAGACACCGCCAAACAATAGAGCTATTGGCTCAATTATTAGGCGGACTGCGCGTCGACAGGACGCGCAGGTCATGTGCACCGGACGCACTGGCCGTGTATACTGGACGCGTCCGATATGGCGACCGGACACGTCCGGTCGCTACTTGACCGCCATGTGTCCCATTTTAAATGAATTAGCCATTACTGCCACGAGTCCCATGCGACCGAACGCACTATTAGAAACAACCGGACGCAGAGCCACAGTGTCCGGTCGAGTCCAGAGAGCTCCCAGGGCCGACCGAACACGTTCGGTTACTCCGGACCGGATGTAGGAGACACAGCGTCCGGTCAAGTCCAGAGAGCTCCTAGAGCCACTCTGGGCCGACCGAACGCATCCAATCACTCCGGACCAGATGCTCCCAGTGTCCGATCAACTGTTACGCTGAACATCGACACTCGCTGATTCACACCGGGCGCATCCGGTCGCTCTCTGCAATTTAGTACTGAGCCTCATCACTTTGACCGGACGCATCCGGTATCCATACCGGACGCATCCGGTCACTCTGTGACCAGCGTGACTAACTCATTTTCAACTCTATCTTCTTCACCCTTGCTCAAATATGCCAACCACCAAGTGTATCACCTTGTGCACATGTGTTAGCATATTTTCACAAACATTTTCAAGGGTGTTAGCACTCCACTATATCCTAAATGCATATGCAATGAGTTAGAGCATCTAGTGGCACTTTGATAACTATATTTCGATATGAGTTTCATCCCTCTTAATAGTACGGCTATCAAACCTAAATGTGATCACACTCACTAAGTGTCTTGATCACCGAAATAAAATGGCTCCTACCACTTATACCTTTGCCTTGAGCCTTTCATTTTTCTCTTTCTTCTTTTCAAGTCCAAGCACTTGATCATCACCATGGCATCACCATCATCATGTCATGATCTTCATTTGCTTCACCACTTGGAATGTGCTACCTATCTCATGATCACTTGATAAACTAGGTTAGCACTTAGGGTTTCGTCAATTCACCAAAACCAAACTAGAGCTTTCAAACCCTTTATCTATATTCTCAAGCACCTTACAAAGATCCTAAAAAGGGCACATAAGGTGCCGGGCTAGGTAGAACTCACATAAACAATTCTAGTTAGCAAGGTCACACGAACCTATGTAGCTAGTACTCAAACAACCGGGAAGCTCCTACACATGCTAGTATGCAAAGCGCACAAAGCCTATGCTCACTAGCAATACTCAATAGGAAGGCTACACACGCTAACAATTACGCAAGAGAGCAACTGTTTTGGTACTAAAGCAAACTAACTACACAAGAGCAACAACACAAGCACAATATATGAACAAGTAAATATTAACTTGTGTATGGAGATTGCAAACCAACGGGGAGATGATGACATGATGATTTTTATCCTAAGGTTCGGTGGTTTGCCAACCACTTAATCCCCGGTGAGACAAGCTCAATGTTGCCGCCAGTCCTCTTACTAGTGGAGACCCGCAAGTCACACTCTCCCATGTGGAGTGCTCACCACGATCTCTAGCACTCAACCCGGTCGGAACAATTGACGCTCTTCACGTCTCGCTCTACTAGAGTTGCTGTTCGCGTTTCCCATAGGGCGAGGACAACACCACTCACAAAGCACTTCTCCAGAGCACCACATAATGCAAGCTTCTTACGGGCTTCACAACAGAGACATGCCACCAAGCCATTTAGGAGGTGGCAACCTCCAAGAGTAACAAGCACCATTGGCTTACAACTCAATCACCTAGTGCCAACACTTGCAATCTCTCAATGCAATGCACTAGAATCACTCACTCGCAATCAGATGTAATCACAATGCACATAAGTGAGCCAGAGGGCTTCCCAAGCACACCTAACACAACCACAAAGGCCCAAGGGAGCTCAGCAACCAGCCAAGGCTGGCCACCACCCCTATTTATAGCCATAAGCCCAAACTAGCCGTTGGGCAAAAAGTGCACAGGCTGTGGGCGCATTGGATAGCCACTATAGCACCGAACATGTGGTCCAATGCCTCTCCAATGGTCGAATTCCAACGGTCACTTTGAACTAGTCATTGCAGACACTTTCCGGTGCACCAAACACCCTGTCCGGTGCTCCAAACACCCAAAATACAAAAACATGCTCTCTGGAAAAATAGGGCAGCGCACCTGTCCAGTGCATAGGACACCTTGTCTAGTTGACACAACAGCCAAAACCCATCATGAAAACACCCTTTGGTAGAATAGGGTGGTGACTCGGTGTAGGGTTGAGATGGCGGATTAGAGGGGGGTGAATAGTCTTTTCTAAAATTAATCGCGCCGGCTAACCAAAACAAATGCGGAATTAAAACTATCGGTCTAGCGAAGACTACACCCCTCTATCTAAGTTCTCAAGCACCTTACAAAGATCCTAAAAAGGCAACAAAGGTGCTAGGCTAGCTAGAGCTCACCTAACCAATTCTAGGAGCAAGATCACACAAACCTATGCAACTAGTACTTCAAACACCGGGGGAGCTCCTACACAATCTAGTAAGCAAAAGCACAAAGCTTCTATGCTCACTAGCAATGCTCAACAACAAGGTTACACAAGCCAAATTAGAGAGCACAAAATTACTTAGCTACACAAACTAAGCAATGTGACTAACAAGGTTACTCAAACCGAATTAGTCACGCAAGGGAGCTACTTCTATGCTACACAAGTAAGAAGGTAACTGGCAAGCTATGCAAGCTAACTAATTATAAGAGCAACTACACAAGCTCAATGTATATGAAAGTAAATACAAGCTTGTGTATGGGGATCGCAAACCAATGGGAAGATGATGACACATTGATTTTTATCCCGAGGTTCACGTGCTTGCCAACATGCTAGTCCACATTGTGTCGACCGCTCACTTGGTGGTTCGGCGGCTAATTGGCATCACCCGCCAAGCCCACACGTTGGGCACCACAAGAACCTACACCAAAGGTGAGGGTAGCTCAATGACACGCTCAACTAGAGTTGCTCTTCGTGGCTCCCGCGGGGTGATCACAATACCCCTCACAATCACTTCTCTTGAGCACCGCACAATCTTCTTTGCGTGCTTTGACGGAGACCACCACCATTCTGTCTAGGAGGTGGCAACCTCCAAGAGTAACAAACACCACCACCTTGTAACTTGATCACCTAGTGCCACTTGATGTCACCTCACGATGCAATCACACTAGAATCGTACTCACACTCAATTGGATGATCACGATCAAGTGTATGTGAGTTAGAGGGCTCCCAAGCACACCTACACAAGCCACCAAGGCTTAAGGGTGCTCAGCAACTAGCCCAAGGCTGAGCTCTACCTCTATTTATAGCCTCCAAGCCAAATAGAGCCGTTGGAGCTGTTGGGCTGCTGTCTGCGAGGGCACCGGACATGGCGGTGCCCCTCCAACAGTCGAATTCCAATAGCTAGAAACTAGTCATTGGTCACCGGACAGGGGGTGGTGGTGGCACCGTACTAGGAGTGGTGGTGACTACCCAAGCCAACCCCATGAAACCCTACTCTCTGGAATATTAGGGCGGTGCATCGCCATCACTATGACAGTGACCAGGGCAGTGAGTCCCTTCCCAAACCCAACTTCGTCAGCCTCGGGAAAAATGTGGCGGTGCCACCGGACAACCCTGGCGGTGCCACCGCCCTGCCTATGGCGGTGCACACCGGTAGGGGCGGTGACAGCCCACTCTCAACTGCTCAAACCCAAGGCTAGGTGTCCATCGCCCTAAGGGGGATGGTGCCATCAGACATGGCATGGCGGTGCCAGCACCAACTCCTCCTTCTCAGCCGAGGCTAGGTGGGCACCGCCCTAGGGGTGGCGGTGCCACCGAACAAGGGATGACGGTGCCCCCAGGGCAGCACCAAGAGCCCGGTTTTGCCTCCTTTCTTCACCTTTTCCATCACCTTTGCTAATGTGCTAACACCACCAAGTGTTCATCACTTTGTGCACGTGTGTTAGCTTTTCATAAACATTTCGCAAAGGATTAGTCACTCAAATCACACGCCACTCGATCCTAACACGTATGCAAAGTTAGATCGCTCAAGTGGCACTAGATGACTGATATGCAAACAAGTTTGCTCCTTTTGATAGTACGACCATCTATCCTAAACCCAGTCATAAACTTCTCTACACACCTATGATCGGTGAAATGAAATGCCCTACAAATATACCTTTGCCTTGTGCATTCTATTCCATCTCCTCCATCGTTGATGCAACACATGCACCAACCATATCACAAATGCTATGATCCACTTCATATCATCATGTGACCTTGTCGGTTCAATGCTCTTGACTTCACTTGCTTTTCACCATTGCCTTTGTCCATCGGCGCCAAGTTTTTCTCAAGCTTCACCGCCACGTGGTCCATCGCTCCAAAGTCTCCAACTTGCCCTTCATGCTTGCAACAGGTCCATCATGCCAAGTCTTGTCTTAATCTTCTCCACCTTAGTCACATGACTCAATATCATGTCTCATATGCAATGAGCTCCTTCAACGATGTGTGAGCCTTGCAACAAATCTAAGCCATCTTCACCGTCATGGCATGAGTTGCTCACACAAGTGTACCTATGGACTAATCACATGTGTATCTCACATTTAAACACATTAGTACACCTAGGTTGTCACTCAATTACCCAAACCAAACAAGGACATTTCAATCTCCCCCTTTTTGATAATTGATGACAACTCTACTGTAACAAAACCGACCAAATCATAAGAACATAAGTACAAAAACAATCACCGAAGCGATCAAATTCCTGTACTTAAGCTCCCATAATCCCGGTAGTCCGGAAATCACGAAGGATTTCAACCAACTCTCGACATACAAACCAAGACCGTAGTGATTCAACACAACACATCATTCGTTACAACATTTCACAAGTAGCATTCGGATTACATCCATCAGAGTTCAAAATAAAATATTACAAACCAAGTTCAAATTTGCGGAAGCAACATAGTTTAGTACATAACTTCATAGTTTCAAATACATTGCTAGATCTTAGTCATGTCCCACAAAAGCATCTTCAGATACAAGAACTAGGAAAGACCGTGCCCAATGGTCTAGTCTTCATCCCCGGCCGGGAGAAGGCAATACTTGCAGCAACCAAAGTAGAACTGGTCACCTGCAACAGGTGGGAGATAAACCCTGAGTACAAGAAGGTACTCAACTAGACTTACCCGACAAAACCAGAAATAAAAGACACCAAGGATCATGCAAGGCTTAAGAGGTGGGCTAGCTTGACACATTTGCATAAAAGAGCTTATGAATATAGTGACCAATTTAAACTTAGCATCAAGCTTATCATCATTTACCTGTCCACTAGATTAGCACCTGTACTAGAGCACTCACTTATTAGGAGCAATCAATATTAACCATAGCAGGTATAATAAGGTTGTCATCAGCATATCATCATTTCCGAACCATTATGTTATTTAGTGTATCTACTTTGGAGATAAGCCCGTCAAGTTCTCACTAACCGGGAGAGACGGCGACTCGAATCGAATTACAACTCAGCTGAGGGGGTATTCCTAACTCTCACCCTGGCATACTTTGCAAGGGTAGCCGTGGGTCACCTTTGGAACAACTTAGGAACCAAATTCGCGGGTTCGATCAGCTCTAGCACTCTCAGGGATTACCCTTCTGCTAGGACGATTAGGACTTTTAAATCACCTGCCCTTGGACTCACGCCTACGGCTCCCTTCTGAGGCGCACTTTATACTTATCGACTCCCGGCCTGAGGTGAGCTACTCGGCTTCGTGGTCGGTCTCCAGACCCAGCCAACTAAGAGAGAGGCATGCGTTCAACATGAACAGGAAAGGCTCCAAGATTCAGTCCTTAAGCGACACAGACGGAGTCACTGCAAACCGGCAAGCCTCCGTCCGAACTTCATTTCAAATTAAGACTGGTTCTTTTCCACGATAGCAAATATAGCCAACCGTGCCATATGTATCTTACTATATCTCATAGGTGATAGGAAATCACCTGACTTCTACCGTGTTAAAGCAGGGCTAAGCACTACATGAGCTTGAACTACATAGGATTCAGGGTATCAATATCTGTACAAGGATTGGATAATCAATGCAGCAAGTGTTTGCATCCAACACCTAAACTTAATGCAACAATATATATATGTAACAATAATACTTTAACTGCATTTCAGAAATTAGGAGGCTTAATATGCTCCGGGGCTTGCCTTTCACAAAGTTGCACGGACGTTTTTTTGGGCACTCAATGGCGACCTCGTCTGGTACTTCTCCTGAAGGCTGCTCCTCCTGAATCTCCGGTGTCGGCTGCTGCTGCTCGCTCAATTCCTCGAATTCCAGCAGTGTCACACCTTCCGATACACCTATTGCATGCCGATGCACAAGATAAATATCATGGATGCATAAGGAATGACATGATGCTCATGATGAATGAATCACAGTAAGTGTTTAACGAAAACATCACTCGACACTCGTTTACCGATTAAGAATAGCTCTATTCAAATCACTTTAAAACGTGTATCCAACTTAAGTTGAAGAACGAGATCAACTTACCTAACTTGCATAACCTAAGATAAAGATGCTCATCTTCAGTTAAAGGCCTAACACCTAGGAACATTACCACAAACTTAGAAATAGTAAGGCATACTTAAAACAACAGTTAAAGTTTCATATGCACACGGGTAGTTCCTTAATTTAATCATAACCAGAGTTCTATAAATTCAAATGACTTGCAAGAGGACATTCTGGAAAGCTTATGAAATTCTCTACAAATCATTTGTAAACATCAAAGCATGATTCTTACATGAACCAAATCGAATTCCAGTAAACCTAGAATCTGTCCAGAAACGACAGGGTCGCTAAATTAAATATTTAGTGATGATGCAAAAGCCTAATTGGGCCAAACCAAGTTTACCAATTTGTTGCACATACCAAAGGAATATCAGAAAGTATAGTGCCAACCTCTAAATAAATTATTTAATGCCCTTTTCTAATTTATTTAGTTAATTAGGTGATTAAAGCAATATATAGTAAAACTATTTAGAAAAATCTACAAAAATTACAGTAGCTATTTCATGCTTCACATAGACTACCATAAAAATTTCAAAGCCATTGGGGAAGCAGAACTTGCTGTATCCAAAATAACAAGTGGCAAGTCTATTTCTAGCATAATTGGGAAACCCTATTGAAAAGTGTCAAGCAACAGATTTCTCATTTTTCCTAGCATCATTCTAGCATAAGAATAGCACTCACCAATTTTTACCCTTACTGGATCTATAGAAAAATTATGAAAATTCACACAAGATCCATCCATGCAAATAAGATAATTTTATATCTCCTACATATAGTGTCCAAAATATATGAAAATTTAACTACAAGCTATTCATGATATGAGCAGTACACCATAAAAATTTCATGCTAGTTGGAGCTACATAGAAAAAGATATAATTATCCCTATTGCTTCCATGATTAAAAGAGATAAATAGAAACTCCCATTTTCATAACAGAACGTGGCATAAATCATATTTTTACTATAAACTAGACAATATCATGAACTCAACAAAATTAGAACCACATCATTTGGATCTACCAACTAGAAGATACAAAATTTTGAATATATACACAAATCAGTGAAAAGAATAAAACAAAACACAAATAAGAAAACCTATCTCAGCTACTGGGCCGAACCGGTCAGACTCGGTGGCCCACACAACACGCGCTGGCGCGGCCCAAATGTGACGCGGCCCACGCTGGCTCCCGCCTGAGCCTCAGCGACTGACGCGCGGGACCCACGCGACAGAGAGACAGGCAGGGGAGGAGGAATGGATGGCCGCGTAGCTCGTCGCAGGTGCCCTCTCCGATGAGTCCAGCGGTACAACGATGTTCTCCTCGCCCGTCCGCATCTAGCGGTGCTCTCAATCGAAGCTGTTGCTGCGGCTACTGGCAATGGCGACGGCCATGGCGGCACACGGCCACGGCATGGCCGGCTCCGACGAGACGACGACGTCTCGGCCCTAATGGCCTGCTCTCCGAGCATCAGTAGCACATGCAGCAGCTAGCGCAAGGAAGAGAAGGGATGGCAAGGGGCTCGAGCAGCACGACCATGTGCGAGCTCGGCCGGCGGCGGTCATGGCGACCCGGTGGAGCCGCGCTCACGGGGAGGTCTACCTGAGTCGAAAATGGAATGGCGGTGGGGTCGCAGACGTAGAGAAGCTCACAGTGGTGCTGTGGCTGGGATGAATCAGACCAAGGCACTCGGTGTTGGAGGATTTGGCTCGGTGGCTGCTACGGCGTCCCGGTCACCGTGCTCTCGCGGAGGAAGGAGATGGCAGATCGAAATGGCGAGTGAGCGAGCGACTGGCGAGACGTTAGCCTTCATCTAGAGCTCGGACGCGCGATGTGGAGACTTTGGCAGACCATGCGCGCCACGCGGCGAGCAGCTCCTACGCCGGTCGGCCACGGCGGCTCTGTCAGTTTTCTGAAAACGGACTGAAACGACGCTCGATGGCACGACTGACAGCGTGAATTCGACGGTCCATAACTCCCAAACGGTGACGATCTGATTCATGGTGTAGTTAACAAAATTGAAGATCGAAGTGAGTACTACAACTTATTCAATTGGAGCTTGAGTTGGTTCGGCCTGGTTAGGGAGATACAAGTCTCCAAACATTGGTACACGAAACTGTAACTCGCCTTAAAGTCTTAGAAAAATTCTAAGTATGAAATCAGCAGGGAAATTTGACTTGTGGGCCTTGTTTGAACATGTTCTAGCCATTTTCATGAGTTGGTCATAAAACAACTTTTGTTCCTTGGTAAATTAGCTACAACTTTGGTAAAGAGTGCATAGCCATGCAAGGTCTCTATGGTAGTCTTTTGAATCAGTCAAATAGTGGCACTCTAAGGGTCAATTCAAGTCAAACCTCTCCAAAAAGGGCAATTTGGTCATTTTGGTCCACATGAACAGTGTCCAAACAATTACCCTAAGTGTAGTTAAGGTGTATTAGACCATAATCAACCACTTTACACAAGCGCTATACCCATGTCAAATGATCACATGTGATGAAACAACAAAACAAGCAATTCACCCAAATGTTGCAATGCAATGTTTCACATGTTTCATGACTTTGTTGTTATTTTATACTTGTCATATTACTACCATGTTGCCATGTTTCAAGGTATAAGAAACTCATGTTGCATTCACATGTTGCACTACTACCATTCATAAGCAACCAAGTATGAAACAAACAGAATTTGCGAATGTTGCATATGTATGTTTCAGTGACAATGGCATGATGACATAGATGATGCATATGTTTATGAAATGAAATGCAATTTTTGTGGAAGCCAAACACCTAGGGTGTTACAGCCCTCCCCCCTTAGAAAAATCTCATCCCGAGATTTGGAAAGCGTACCATTTAGTATAGAAAGTTGGATGATTTTCCTTTAAATAATCTTCCCGCTCCCATGTTGCATCTCGATCACTATGATTACTCCAAACTACCTTGTACAACTTAACTACTCGCCTATGAGTCACTCTTTCTTGAGTATCCAGAACCTGAACGGGCTTCTCCTCATAAGAAAGATCAGATTTCAAGTTGACTTTCCTTGTTGCTATTCTTTCCTCGGGAATACGGAGACACTCTTCAGCTGGGACACATGGAATACTGGGAATATAGCTCCCATTTCACATGGTAGATCGAGTTTATAGGCTACTCTTCCACTTTTCTCGATAATGCGGTAAGGTCCAACATATCGAGGCTTAAGCTTCCTTTTGATTCCAAAACGTTTTACTCCTTTCATAGGGGATACCTTCAGATAAACATGATCACCTACTTTAAACTCAATAGGTTTTCTTCTCTTGTCAGCATAGCTCTTTTGTCTAGCCTGAGTGGCAGCCATATTCTTCTGTATAGTTCGGACTTGCTCTTCGGCTTCTTTTACAAAATCAATACCATAGAATCTTCTTTCTCCGGGTTCCACCCAGTTTAAAGGAGTCCTACACTTGCGGCCATAAAAAGCTTCAAAAGGAGCCATTTTGATACTCTCTTGATAACTATTGTTATAAGAGAATTTAGCGAGAGGCAACCATTCCTCCCAAGAGCCTTTGCAAGAGATAAGACAAGCTCTAAGCATGTCTTCAAGAATTTGATTAACACGCTCAGTCTGTCCCGATGTTTGCGGATGATAGGCAGAACTGCGGATTAGATGAGTGCCAAGATTCTGATGTAAGCACTCCCAAAAGCGAGCCGTGAATTGCGGTCCTCTATCAGAAACAATGGATTTGGGTACCCCATGGAGACGTACCACTTGTTGAAAGTAAATCTCAGCATAATTGTGAGGGTGATAGGTAGACTTGACCGAAATAAAGTGAGCGGATTTAGTTAGACGATCTACGATAACCCAGATGGAATCACAACCCTTTTTGGTAGTGGGTAATCCAACAATAAAATCCATGCAAATTTCTTCCCACTTCCAGCCAGGAATAGAGAGTGGCTGCAATAATCCGGGCCTCATGTGAATAGCCTTGACTCTGCAATAGTTATCACACCTGGCCACGTAGGCTGCGATTTCTTTCTTCATCTTGGTCCACCAATAATACAGCTTGAGATCTTGATACATTTTACTGCTACCAGGATGGATGGACAATCTCGAAGAATGGGCTTCAGCCATAATTTAATTTCTAAGTTCTTTGTCTTTGGGTACTACAAGCCTATCATTAAACCAGAGAATTTCTTTGTCATCGACCCTAAAGTGTTTGGTCTCATGCTCTTTCATCTTCCGCTTGATGTGAAACACACCCACATTAGTCTTCTTGAGTTCGATAATTCGACTTCTAAGAGAGCAATCCACAGTGATATTGTGGAGTACTGTAGGATGAAGGAGGTGTGCTAGATGAAAGTCTTCACTAACTAAGGAATTGCAATGGGCCTTTCTGCTTAAGGCATCAGCAACCACATTTGCCTTACCAGGATGGTAGTGCACTTGAAGGTTGTAGTCTTTGATTAATTCTAACCATCGTCGTTGACGCATGTTCAACTCGGGTTGAGTAAAGATGTACTTGAGACTTTTATGGTCAGTATAGATGTTGCATAGATTACCTAGCAAGTAATGTCTCCAAATCTTCAGGGCATGAACAACCGTGGCTAGCTCTAAGTCATGGGTAGGATAATTGACTTCATGTTTTCGAAGCTGGCGCGAAGCATAAGCAATGACTATGGTTAGAATTAAACAATCACCGAAGCGATCAAATTCCTGTACTTAAGCTCCCATAATCCCGGTAGTCCGGAAATCACAAAGGATTTCAACCAACTCTAGACATACAAACCAAGACCATAGTTATTCAACACAACACATCATTCGTTACAACATTTCACAAGTAGCATTCGGATTACATCCATCAGAGTTCAAAATAAAATATTACAAACCAAGTTCAAATTTGCGGAAGCAACATAGTTTAGTACATAACTTCATAGTTTCAAATACATTGCCAGATCTTAGTCATGTCCCACAAAAGCATCTTCAGATACGAGAACTAGGAAAGACCGTGCCCAACGGTCCAGTCTTCATCCTCGGCTGGGAGAAGGCAATACTTGCAGCAACCAAAGTAGAACTGGTCACCTGTAACAGGTGAGAGATAAACCCTGAGTACGAGAAGGTACTCAACTAGACTTACCCGACAAAACCAGAAATAAAAGACACCAAGGATCATGCAAGGTTTAAGAGGTGGGCTAGCTTGACACATTTTCATAAAAGAGCTTATGAATATAGTGACCAATTTAAACTTAGCATCAAGCTTATCATCATTTACCTGTCCACTAGATTAGCACATGTACTAGAGCACTCACTTATTAGGAGCAATCAATATTAACCATAGCAGGTATAATAAGGCTGTCATCATCATATCATCATTTTCGAACCATTATGTTATTTGGTGTATCTACTTTGGAGATAAGTCCGTCAAGTTCTCACTAACCGGGAGAGATGGCGACTCGAATCGAATTACAACTCAGCTGAGGGGGTATTCCTAACTCTCACCCTGGCATACTTTGCAAGGGTAGCCGTGGGTCACCTTTGGAACAACTCAGGAACCAAATTCGCGGGTTCGATCAGTGCTAGCACTCTTAGGGATTACCCTTCTGCCAGGACGATCAGGACTTTTAAATCACCTGCCCTTGGACTCACGCCTACGGCTCCCTTCCGAGGCGCACTTTATACTTATCGACTCCCGGCCTGAGGTGAGCTACTCGGCTTCGTGGTCGGTCTCCAGACCCGGCCAACTAAGAGAGAGGCATGCGTTCAACATGAACAGGAAAGGCTCCAAGATTCAGTCCTTAAGCGACACAGACGGAGTCACTACAAACCGGCAAGCCTCCATCCGATCTTCATTTCAAATTAAGACTGGTTCTTTTCCACGATAGCAAATATAGCCAACCGTGCCATATGTATCTTCCTATATCTCGCAGGTGATAGGAAATCACCTGACTTCTACCATGTTAAAGCAGGGCTAAGCACTACACGAGCTTGAACTACATAGGATTTAGGGTATCAATATCTGGACAAGGATTGGATAATCAATGCAACAAATGTTTGCATCCAACACCTAAACTTAATGCAACAATATATATATATATGTAACAATAATACTTTAACTGCATTTCAAAAATTTGGAGGCTTAATATGCTCCGGGGCTTGCCTTTCACAAAGTTGCACGGACGGTGATCCGGGCACTCAACGGCGACCTCGTCTGGTACTTCTCCTGAAGGCTGCTCCTCCTAAATCTCCGGTGTCGGCTGCTGCTGCTCGCTTAGTTCCTCGAATTCCAGCAGTGTCACACCTTCTGGTACACCTATTGCATGCCAACGCACAAGATAAATATCATGGATGCATAAGGAATGACATGATGCTCATGATGAATGAATCACAGTAAGTGTTTAACGAAAACATCACTGGACACTCATTTACCGATTAAGAATAGCTCTATTCAAATCACTTTAAAACGTGTATCCAACTTAACTTGAAGAACGAGATCAACTTACCTAACTTGCATAACCTAAGATAAAGATGCTCCTCTTCAGTTAAAGGCCTAACACCTAGGAACATTACCACAAACTTAGAAATAGTAAGGCATACTTAAAACAACAGTTAAAGTTTCATATGCACACGGGTAGTTCCTTAATTTAATCATAACCAGAGTTCTATAAATTTAAATGACTTGCAAGAGGACATTCTGGAAAGCTTATGAAATTCTCTACAAATCATTTGTAAACATCAAAGCATGATTCTTACGTTAACCAAATCGAATTCCAGTAAACCTAGAATCTGTCCAGAAACGACAGGGTCGCTAAATTAAATATTTAGTAATGATGCAAAAGCCTAATTAGACCAAACCAAGTTTACCAATTTGTTGCGCATACCAAAGGAATATCATAAAGTATAGTGCCAACCTCTAAATAAATTATTTAATGCCCTTTTCTAATTTATTTAGTTAATTAGGTGATTAAAGCAATATATAGTAAAACTATTTAGAAAAATCTACAAAAATTACAGTAGCTATGTCATGCTTCACATAGACTACCATAAAAATTTCAATGCCATTGGGCAAGCAGAACTTGCTGTATCCAAAATAACAGGTGGCAAGTCTATTTCTAGCATAATTGGGAAACCCTATTGAAAAGTGTCAAGCAACAGATTTCTAATTTTTACTAGCATCATTCTAGCATAAGAATATCACTCACCAATTTTTACCCTTACTGGATCTATAGAAAAATTATGAAAATTCACACAAGATCCATCCATTCAAACAAGATAATTTTATATCTCCTACATACAGTGTCCAAAATATATGAAAATTTAACTACAAGCTATTCATGATATGAGAAGTACACCATAAAAATTTCATGCTATTTGGAGCTGCATAGAAAAAGATATAATTATCCCTATTCCTTCCATGATTAAAAGAGATAAATAGAAGCTCCTATTTTCATAACAGAACGTGGCATAAATCATATTTTTACTATAAACTAGACAATATCATGAACTCAACAAAATTGGAACCACATCATTTGGATCTACCAACTAGGAGATACAAAATTTTGAATATATACACAAATCAGTGAAAAGAATAAAACAAAACACAAATAAGAAAACCTATCTCAGCTACTGGGCTGGCCCGGTCAGACTCAGCGGCCCACACAACACGCGCTGGCGTGGCCCATGCTGGCTCCCGCCTGAGCCTTAGCGACTGACGCACGGGACCCACGCGACAGAGAGACAGGCAGGGGAGGAGGAACGGATGGCCGCGTAGCTCGTCGCCGGTGGCCTCTCCGGCGAGTCCAGCAGTACTACGATGTTCTCCTCGCCCGTCCGTATCTAGCGGTGCTCTCAATCGAAGCTATTGCTGCGGCTACTGGCAATGGCGACAGCCATGGCGGCGCATGGCCACGGCATGGCCGGCTCCGGCGAGACGACGGCGTCTCGGCCCTAATGGCCTACTCTTCGAGCATCAGTAGCACACGCAGTAGCTAGCGCAAGGAAGAGAAGGGACGACAAGGGGCTCGAGCAGCACGGCCACGTGCGAGCTCGGCCGGCGGCGGTCATGGCGACCCGGTGGAGCCGCGCTCATGGGGAGGTCTACCTGAGTCGAAAATGGAATGGCGGTGGGGTAGCAGACGTAGAGAAGCTCACGGTGGTGCTGTGGCTGGGATGAATCGGACCAAGGCACTCAGTGTTGGAGGATTTGGCTCGGTGGCTGCTACGGCGTCCCGGTCGCCGTGCTCTCGCGGAGGAAGGAGATGGCAGAGCAAAATGGCGAGTGAGCGAGCGAGTGGCGAGACGTTAGCTTTCATCTGGAGCTCGGACGCGTGATGTGGATACTTCGGTAGAGCATGCGCGCCACGTGGCGAGCAGCTCCTGCGCCGGTCGGCCACGGTGGCTCTGTCGGTTTTCTGAAAACGGACTGAAACGACGCCCGATGGCACGACTGACAGCGTGAATTCGACGGTCCATAACTCCCAAACGGTGACGATCTGATTCGTGGTGTAGTTAACAAAATTGAAGATCGAAGTGAGTACTATAACTTATTCAATTGGAGCTCAAGTTGGTTCGGCTTGGTTAGGGAGATACAAGTCTCCAAACATTGGTACACATAACTGTAACTCGCCTTAAAGTCTTAGAAAAATTTTAAGTATGAAATCAGTAGGGAAATTTGACTTGTGGACCTTGTTTGAACATGTTCTAGCCATTTTCATGAGTTGGTCATAAAACAACTTTTGTTCCTTGGTAAATTAGCTACAACTTTAGTAAAGAGTGCATAGTCATGCAAGGTCTCTAAGGTAGTCTTTTGAATCAGTCAAACAGTGGCACTCTAAGGGTCAATTCAAGTCAAACCTCTCCAAAAAGGGCAATTTGGTCATTTTGGTCCACATGAACAGTATCCAAACAATTACCCTAAGTGTAGTTAAGGTGTATTAGACCATAATCAACCACTTTACACAAGTTCTATACCCATGTCAAATGATCACATGTGATGAAACAATAAAACAAGCAATTCACCCAAATGTTGCAATGCAATGTTTCACATGTTTCATGACTTTGTTGTTATTTTATACTTGTCATATTACTACCATGTTGCCATGTTTCAAGGTATAAGAAACTCATGTTGCATTCACATGTTGCACTACTACCATTCATAAGCAACCAAGTATGAAACAAACAGAATTTGCGAATGTTGCATATGCATGTTTCAGTGACAATGGCATGATGACATAGATGATGCATATGTTTATGAAATGAAATGCAATTTTTGTAGAAGCCAAACACCTAGGGTGTTACATCTACAAAGATATGGAAATTAAGCTCTTTTGGATTCATGTTGCTTGCTCAAGCAATTTTACCTTGTGTAAATGGTTTTGGACAAGTACCACAAACCTGAATTGGTAGTATTAGCTCCCCCTATATATGTGCTATAGTGTTTGGTTTGAAGCTCACACATATGCATGGATTAGAAATGTGGGAGAGTAATTACTACCAAATGATGCTAAGGTGTATAGAATAAACCTTTGAAGCGTGATACCAATCGGAGTTGCACCTTTAACACCATCCTTAGCATCATGAGTAGTTAGACAACAAAAACACTAGAAACCTTGTGAGATCAACATTATAAGCAAGGTTCCAGTTTTTGCTTGAAAAACATAAGTCTAGATACCATCCTATGTATGCTAGTTATCAAATCATCAATCAAGTTCTATAACTAGCATACAACACACAAGCATGCATATCAAATTTAAAAACTTATGCAATGCAAGCAAGCACATGAATATGCACATATCAAATGCAACCAATCAAAGTTCACGAGCTTGCTCCCCCTACTTTTGTGCTTCTCTTGTCCAAGAATTTTGATCCTTCTCCATTCTTCAATGTTGCTATCTCTTTGTCTATGTCCAACTTCTACTTCTCCCCCATGATGCATTTTCATATCTTTGTTCCAACTTCTCCCCCTTTGTCATCAATTTCCATAAAAGGTGTGCTTCTTATTGATACAAAGTATTGCATTGGGGTAGATGGTTGACACTTGAATCTTGCATTTTGATGGACACTACCAAATATGTTGGAATGACACCACTTGTAGCCCTTGAGATATCTCATGTAGGATCTTTGACCTTGATACCAATCAGTGGGGCACCTCTCCCTATGTCATAGCATGGGTCATCCATTTGATATACTTGAGCTCTTGTATGTGAGGGAACTTGCTTCACTTGATGATCACTTAAAGTTGAGGATCACTTGTGGAACCACCGTCTTGTATGATTGATACCACATGTAGAAATGTGATACCACATGGAAGAATTTTCTAGCATGGAACCACTTGCTTGTTTTGTCAATAAAACCATATCTTGAATAATTTCTATCTTCATGAATACCACTTGTAGGATATCACTTATAAGTTGATCTAGACACCACTTGTGAATTCTTCTTGAAAAATATTTGAGTCTAGATACCACTTTAAACAAACAAACTAGATATCCATTTGCATTGTTGTCTTGTTCATATACTCTTGTCACTATCATGAGCTTCTATTCTTGACTTGAACTAAATTGATTTGCCTAAGTTTCCAAATCTAGTTTGAACCAATGACAAGCTTCTTCACACCTCTTTTAAGGGTTATTTTGCCAATGTTGTACTTGTCACTTGTTAGCAATCCAAATTAAATCAAGTACTTGGGTTTACTAGCTCATGAACAAACTCATATACTACCACTAGATCAATCAACCATTCAAGCAATAGTGGTAGGTTATAAACTTTAAAATTTCATTTGTTATGCATGATCCTAAAAGTATGTTCTATATGCACTAACCGCATACTAGTAAGGGCTAAAATGATCATGCACATTACAATGATACCTTTACTATCTTAGAGTAGAGGATAGTCATTAGCTTCCAATTAATCTCCTCAATAGCAACATGAAGTCCAAATTATAGCTTGGTGAAGACCAATCATCAATAATAAAATTCATTATTCACCCATATGAAATGTGAACCACTAATGATCAAGTGCACTAACTCATATTGTAGTTGGCTTGCTTCTTCTTTTGATCAATGCTTGCATGAGAATACCGCTTGAATTTCCATGACTAGCTCTCTTTTGGGTGTTGCTTGCTTGCTAGATCAACCCTTTTGATTGCTTCAACTAAGCATCTCAAATGTCCCTTAGATCACAACTTCCATGTTAGCCTTCCAAGTGCCACACTTGGTTTACCTACAAAAGGCGACAAGCTCCTATATTAGGGAGAAGTGACCTCTCTCCAAAGAACCATTCTTGATACTCACTTGAAATAACTTGATTGATTGATCCAAATAAATGACTTAATTTGATGAGTAACCATGAATCTCTCTTTAAGTCTATTTCTTTTTACTTGTTTAAGTCCTTTTCTTTCTACCAAAGAATCTTCAATATGTCACTAGAACTTAAACATCATCTTTATCTTGAGTTTGATCTTGATCTTTCAATTTGAGTACCAAATGTGTGCCAAGTACACTCCACAATCAAATGACCTTATACTCTTTGCTTGTCATGCTTCTAGATCAATCCAAAACCAAACTTAGGTACCTCAACCACTTATAATCATGTTTCCAACTTGAGGACCTTTCAATCAAAGTAACTCTTGATCAATCCAATAAATGTCACTTTTCTGGCAGATTCTGTACCCTTCAAAGATTAATCCATATCTCCCAATGTATAGATCCAAATACCATGAAATTTGGTGGAGATGTGTTTCACTAATTCATATAGCAACTGTAAAAATTTGAGCTTCATTTAACTTCTAGATTGCCACCAGATTTTACATCTTCTAACACTGCTACATGCTAAAAACTGCTGCACTATAGCTGACAAGATCCACTCTAAAACTGAAGCATCTCTTGTCCAATTCTCATGAAATTTTGTTGGCACAAAATTTTTGTCCCATGCCGGGGCACACGAGCAAGCCGGAAGGGTCATCTCGATGAAGCTGGAGATCTGCCTAGCTCCAACGCAGGGATTATTGATCCTACGCACTCCTCCCGAGATGTGCCAGTCAATTTGACCCTACAATTGACAAGGAGAGAAAGCTAATCAGTAATTTAAGGCAGAACATGCCGGTGTTGCTAGACAGTCCCGAATGTGCGGCTCTGAGAGCCGATGTGGAAGGAGATCGACTAAATAGCCGATTTCAGCATACTCATAAGAATAAACCAGTTAAAGCTTATGGAGTTATGGAAGAAAAATCGATTATCATTCAGGATGAATATCTTTATTTAGACAAATATTAGTCAATGGCAACAGGATGTCAACACTAATCAGTTTATGCTAAACCAATGACTGCAAGTAACTGAATCCTTTTTTTACATGAAAAATTCAGGCCATCATCATTTAACCATTTAATAGAGATAAATCTATGAACATATTAGATCTTATTTATCACTATGACCAATGGGGCATGAGGCAGAATCATGTAGGCCATAGAAACAGCAAGAAATTCGATGACCCTAACCTATTACTAACATCAGTGGGGCATGAGACAGAATCATGCAGGCCGTAATACAATAATAAGATCATGGAGCTAACACATCTTTCAATCTATCTTTACTTCAATGGTCTCGTGACGTGAACTGTATATGTGAAAACACTCGATATTGGCTAAAACAGCCGATTCAGGCATAGCGCACAATTAAGGTCATGCCCTATTAGTAATAGATCTACCAAATAACGACCCCCACTCCACGGGGCTAATAGTGGGGTGTGAGGCAGAATCACATAGGCCGTGATAACAGGCCATGGAACGGTTTTCATTAGCCAATAGATCTATTCAAGACCAGACATGCCTTAACCACACACTATGCACGATCAAGATTGACATAAAACAGCCGATAAAACATAACTCATCATTTAAGGTGCAGATTAGATTAGTTTAAATTAATAAACGATGGGTTAAACAGGATATATGGCTGATCTAGATCAATCCCAATCGGGCGAAGTGATGTTGCTGTAATTGAATAAATAATGAAAGCAATAAGCAACATCGGTAACTTAATGAATCTATCCGAAGGACGCCACGCTTAGATAGAGCCGATAACTTGACCTTAATCTAGTTCGAGCAGTGGAGGTCGACCGGATCGATGCAGCCTTACTTGAACTAAACAAGAGTCGATAACTAGCTTATACCAGAGTTGTAGTGGAGGTCGACCGGATCGATGCAGCCGTATGAATAGAAGTATAAGCCATGATGGTACTTACAGACAAGCCGGAGGTCGGCCGGACCGATGCAGCCCTGCTTGCTGAAGAACTCATCGAGATCTACTCTACTCCTACTCCTAAGGGGTGGCTGGAGCCAAAAAAAAGTAAGTAACTTGTATTTGATTGATTGTGTGTCCTCTTACAATAGCCAAGGTCCAATATTTATACTCAGAACCTAAACATGAATCCTACTCTAGCACGACTCATCACAATCTTCGGTATAGAAGAAAACATTTCTAATTTCAGATAACTTGGACCCTAATCTTTCTCTTTTTGTAGAGTCCGATATGTAGTTTCCTGGCACCAACCGTTATCGTTATCTGCTGACGTCATCCAAGGAGATCCGATTCTAGAGTCGTATCTGAATCAGCTGATATCGATCCTTATGCAATCGATTCCTTGATTGGCATAATCTTGGAAGCTTTTGAATTCCCACGTTCTTCTCCCAAATTTTGGTGTAAACACATGCCTCCCAATTTTGGGATAAAAGTGATTTTATTCCAAAATTCCTATTTACTCGTTTACCACACCGCAACCATTCTATTCCGAGATATACGCATGATTCCTGACTTCCCGACCCGAGTTTTATATAATATCCCAACAGTACCTCTTCCAACTCACTCGACCTGTTGGCTTTTCCCCTTTTCCTTGAGCAAATCTTAATATCCAACGCTGTCATCGCTAAGGCCTAAAACCCTAGCAAATCCTCTGTCTTACCAAGCCATTATTCAAGCGTTCTTCGTCAGATTCAAATCTACTTCGGCTTTAATGATGACCAGCGACCACGTCCCAGAGGTATGCCTTCCAAGTTTCCATTCTCCAAGTACCGGTCGCTACCTTGTATTTCCTTTTTCCTTAAATTTATTTCATCCGATTTCTAGGAAATGAGGAACAAAATCTTGATTCCATAGCTGTTGCTTCCAATGTTTATTTTCTCGGGCCTATGGGTGATCCTGATCCATCTGATTTCATCTGATAAGAAACCAACCAAATCCCTTTCAAATAGTCTGCAGTGATTTGTCCTCTTGGAATACCAAAACTCCCTTCAGAAATTGGCCCAAAATGCCTAAGGGGTGGAGAAATTGGTTCCGTAGGGTGTCTAAGAAAAAGGGTGTAGATTGAGAGCTTTATGATTTGAATCAATGCTTGACACTCTCATTGTCTGGGATGGAGAGGAATGATTCACTCTTGATTTTTGTATCTTATTTCTGGTCCAATGCCCTTAATGCCTTTGTATTTGGTCATGGTCCAATGACCATCACTCTGGCCGATGTTTATATGTTGACCGGCCTTAGAATTATTGGATCAATGCAGCCTTATGAGTACCTGAGCGCCGGATCCAAGAAATTAGCCAAGATATCAGACTACACAAGATGGGCCAGTTACATTCTGAACCATATTGGAGACGAATAAAATGTTAGTGAAAGGGAATGTGTAGCCTTTTTGAACATGTGGCTTGAGAGATTCATTTTCTGTGGGTCATCTTGCGGCCCAACTTACAATCATAAACTCATGGCCGAGCATCTAGCAATAGGCAAGGACATCCTTCTCGGAAAGTATCTGTTAGGAGCCGCTTATCATCTGATGTACTAGGTAGTTGCCCAATTACTAAAGAATGAACCAGTGCATGCTATCAGTGGCCCCTGGTGGTTGATACAACTATGGCTTAACCTGTAATGCACAAGATTGTAAGGCTTGATCTTAGACACCTAGGTTTCCCTTCCTCCAACTTTGATGAGGAATATAGAGGCGAAGAAGGAAGAACCCGTCAGTGTACATGCTATGGTGAGGCTACATCGGCCATAACAATCGATATTGACATTAGCCATCTCTTCAAAAAGTTTTATAGAAGGTTTGATGTAGACATCGTAACTTGGCTGCCATACGATGAGGATGAAAACAATGAGTTGATCTTCCCATTCACATTTTGATTTGAATCAGGCTGCTTGATGAGACGGCGGCTGCAATCTTCAATTCCTTTATCAAGCCCTATGTCCTTCTAGCCGAATTTTGTCATGGTCGTGGCAAAATGGCCATAGGTTCCTTCCTCTCAGGCAACCTTCCAACCTATGAATTCTACAACCCCTCTTTTGTAGCTTGTCAGTTTGGCTTTGGTCAATTGCCTCCTCAACTTTTCTTCAAGGATATACTGCAGCCAAGAGAGTCTATTAGTGAAGTACTGGAAGTCTCTAGAGTTTTTCAACTAGGGTCAGATCTTCCTTCCCTTTGCTTGCATGACTGGATCAGAGTCAGCTTCTCTTCCACTCTCTTTGACTCCTTGTGGCAAAAATGGCACTCTCATCTTTTCTGTAGGTTGGTTCACGCTTTGTGTATAGCTCTGAATGGGGAATTTGCTTCTAACAGAGAGGTAACTTGCTATTTCTTTTTAAGAAAATTGCTCAACGAATTCCTCTGCCAACTATTCCAATCGACCTTTTCAGGATGCTGAATTTGATCCACCGAGCTTGGATAGGAAGGGGCGTCCTATAGATTACCAGCCACCATGCCCAATTTCAAGAATGGGATTGGCTGCGCCTTCACTGAAGAAATTGATGAAAACTCATGCTGCATCCACTATTGTAACATATCATTCTTCAAAGCGTAAGGCGGCTCAAGGGACAACCCAGAAAACCACTACTAGAAAGAGGCTCCGCAGAACGAGATCGTCAGCTGCTTAGGTAAACAATTCATTTCATTCCCAAAATGATATTCAATTGCTGACCCCCTTCCCTCACAGTTATCAACCATTGCATCCTAATTGGTTCTGGGTGCGGAGCTGTTGTCCCAGGCATTCGGTTTGGCATTAACTAGACCCTCATCAATCGATCCCCAAGAAGAGCCAATTTTTGTTGAAACAACAGATGCTTCAAAAACAGCAGAAGACGTGAGTCCTCCCATCTCATCCTTGATGCTGTCGAAGCACTTCCTCAAAAAATTCCTTATTCAACTTTTATTCCCCATCTGATTCCTTACCATGCTCGGTACTTCCTGAGGAAGCACCGATGCAAGAGCAGGAATCTAACAGTCCCCTTATTGAAAATGATCCTGCCATCGCTGATGTTCAAACTGTCGACTCCCCAATCCCGGACACAACTGATGGTAGGAAAGTCATGTGCTCAATTTATTTTTCTGCAATAAATACGAACTAAAATTCTTTCTAATGTTTGTAGATGTCAATGTTGAGAGTCCAGAGCCGATTCAACTAGATATTACTGGTGCATCATTAGCAGTTCCTCCCATTCAGACAGAAGCTACTATAGAAAAGGTGCAATATCTTTTTCATCATTCATTTTGTTATAAACTGATTCAAACCTCCTAACCAAGACTTCTTTACACACAGACACTCGATCTTCCATCCTTGAGCTACTCTTTCAATCTTGAGGAGTATCTTGATGAAGATGAAATCAGCTCGTCAGCCACCTCCTCTAAGGAAGCTTTGTCAGAAGAGACCAGAAATTAGCTAAGAGATATATTGTCAATGTTTGAGAAGAATATAGCCGATTTGCTCTAAGACATTGATTCAATGAGGAGAGTCTTCTTGTCTATTAAGGGTAACCCATCCCCAGTTCTTTCTAGAGTCTTGTCACCTTTATCTACTTTTGAAGATCAGGCCCTGAAGGTGAAAAAGGCTCAGAGCAATCTATTCGACCGTAAAACTTTATTGGCCAAGGGGAACTCCAATAGGTAAGAGGCCAAAGAGATGACATAGTTGATTGTTCATTTGAAGAACTCCTCCCCCAGTATTGACCTAGAATTGTCTCAACTGGAGGCCAGGCGTGCAGAACTTGAGAAGGAGCTGGAAAATGTGAAGGCTGCCATTGATCGTCATAAGTCCATCTTGGCTCAAATACCTGATGCCATTCAACAAAAGAAACAGGAACTACTGGCCAAAGTCAGAGAAGGCAGAGCCATCCGAAGTAGCCTCAAGAGCATTCCTAGATCAGCCAAATAAGATAAGCAACAAATCGCAGAGGTTGACGCTATCCGGCTAGAAGCGTTGAAAGCAATCCAGGATGTTCTAGACTTGTAATTCGTGTATTATATATCTTGTGTAGAATCAATGGTAACCATACTGTTTGTCGCCTAATTGCACTTCCTGCTCTTGGCTAAAGAGCCGATTTGAAAATAGTCGATTCTAGACTTCCAACCTTAATCTAATTAGGTCTGAAAATACGGCCTTTATTATTATGAAAACCCCTCGATCTTTCATCCTTAGTCACCCGGCGCCGTATTCTCTTTGGTATTAGTGGGGTGGCGCTCCGCCTTTTATTAATTGCGGTTGCCTTTTGCACATCCCGAGGCATCCACCTTCTTGCTCCATGGCTTCAAATACCAGCCGAGGGCTCAGGCCTTGTCGACGAAATATGGTCGGCAGTCTACCTAGGGTATGCCCAAGGTAGTAGATTATCGGCAGACAGATGCGCAAGCTACAAACAAGATGGTGATGCAAGATAGACATGAGGTTTTATCCAGGTTCGGCCACCGTGAGGGCGTAATACCTACGTCTTGCGTCTGATTGTATTGCTGTATGTCAATGAGAGATGTTTTTTAGAGGGGTCCCCTGCCCGCCTTATATAGTCTGGGGGGCAGGGTTATAGATCTAGAAACTAATCCTAACCAGTTATAATTGCCATAGGTGTCCGAATAAGGATTCCTATTCTAACCGACCAGGATCTTGCTTGATCTCCAAATTTGCCTTGATTCCTTGCGCGGGACTCCGAACAGATTGGTCGGACCGTGCGTCATCTTCTAGTGGGCCAAACCCCCTGGTCCGGGCCGGCCCAAGCCTAGCCGTAAGGGTATAGGGGTCAATACCCCTATAGCTAGTCCCCGAGCATCATGTATTATGCTGCGACACGCCGTTCGATCTCGATCTCCTTCGGCTAATGCTATCCATCTTCATGTCATCTCCAACTGGCTGAAATATTGACCAAACAAATATGCCCGTATTCTGGTCAGAACAGAAAGCAGTAGACCATGATTATAGTCGAAGATTCCGGTTGTTCGAAGAATGCATGGTGCTCTAAAAGAAAAAAGAAAAAGATTTCTGTCCTTATCAAGTGTGCCCACTTGTATTTCTGAAAAGAAATGTAAGTTACCCTTGGACATTAGTAATTGTGGCCAACAATCAGAGCATAGGGGTCGATAAAATAAGCACATTCACCGCAAGGTGAAGTGTGCCCACTTAGTCCCCAAGCCTAGTAGTAGGTGACGCAGGCACGTGGTGCCAGGGTCTAAAAAGAATTCCCACTGAAGTTGAGAATCCAATCGTCGTACAAGCAATACGAGATGCACTGGCAGGTGCATCGTACCGATGTAGTCCCCAAGCTTGCTAGAAGGCGAGGTAGCAGCCTTGTAGCAAGGTTTAAATAAACGCCTCTCAATTATATGTGAGTACAAATCACATGTAGCCGAGGAGAGCTGTTTCCGAGCAATGTTCGGGGAGTGGTCGGGGTAGTCCCCGAGCATGAGAATGATCGGAACAGTCCCCGAGCACTATAGTGGTCTGGACAGTCCCTGTGCACGATGGTGGTCTGGACAGTCCCCGAGCACAAGAAGTGCGGCGAAAAAAAACCATATGCCACTTGTACTATTATCTTTTGTATTTATTTAATTACTTGCCCTGTCAAGTCCAATTTGACAAGTCTTGTCAAAAAAGTAGACGGGTATAGCACGTCATGCTGCCTTCTTGTCTTTTCAAGCAAACAGTTGCGTGGCACCTGTAAATAGGTGCGTCAGCGTGGGCCCTCTTACACTAGCAACAAAGAGGCACATACACTAGCAACGAAGAGGTGCATATATTGGCATAGATCTCGAGGCTATGAAAACAACCGTCTGCGGCGCGTGCGCACGTCTCCTAAGAATCTCAGGCAGACGAAACGACATAAATCTTGGGTTAAATACAGTATAGGATAGGTAAGTTACTTTTTACTGAACCCCATTGCCATTCACAACCACAACCGTCTTCTTCCTCTTGCCAACCCTAACACCTCCAAAATCACCACCAATCAATCCTCCGCCAGTTCCTTGTTCATCAGCAAGACCAAATTCATGGCGAAAAGTGACGCCTAGAAGAAAGTAGGAGTCATGGCAAAGGAGTGGTGGAAATCGAGAAGCAACGAGCAGACCATTGAAGACCTCGTCACCATGGGGGTACTCCACAACAAGGAGCTCGCAGGATGGCATGCGCCGGAGGGCGAGGGGTACCCCGATCCACAACCAGGTGAGATCGTGGTGTTCGAAGACTTCTTCAAACGGGGATTTGGGGTTTTGGTACATCCTTTTCTTTAGAGGCTCTGTCTTTACTACGAGATTGGGATTTGCAATCTACATCCCAACTCGATCCTCCTTGTCGCTACTTTCATTCATCTTTGAGAAGCATATGGTGGCTTCCAGCCCCATTTCGATTTCTTTCGCCATCTTTTCTGTCTGCGGAAGAAAGGAAGCGGTGGCTCGAAGATAACTGGAGGTGTTTATCTCAACTTTCGTGACGGCATGAAAACCTAGTACCTGCACTACCCATGGAACACGTTGCTTGACGACTGGTACAAGAAATGGTTCTACATCCATGAAGAGCCGAACACGATCACGCTGTGCGACGTGGGGTATATTCCGGAGAAGAGGACAAGCTGGTCAGAGAAGCCCGAGCACCTGGAACAGATTCCATAAATATTTGGGATGATCTAGTGGAAAAAACTGGACGGCCCGAGTGTGGTCAGGAACTTCATCAGCTGGTGGATCCAACCCTACCAGAGGAGGGTACATCCTGGTATGAGTATCAAGGTAGCACGGACCCGACGAGGACGAGGCAGGGGGCGCTTGACAAAAATGAAGTCAAAGCCAGAATTGGAGATCTATTTGACTTAGCTGATCCAAATTATGTCAGATTGAGCGACATCGAGCATGCTTTCAAGCTCGCCCGACCTCCCCCAAAGGTAACTCATCTTGCCTTGTACCCGTAGTCTCATATTGTGGTAGAAACTTATTGTGTTCACTCCCATTTGTTTCCCAGATTAATGGTCGGGATAGAGCAATAGTGTTTGTGTCACCACCCCCTAGAGCAGATTGGCCACAAGGAGCTATCCCAGCCACCCAGACCAGCGTCGAGATCAAGGACGTCGACTGGGCGGTGCTCGGAGCTGGAGAGGAGGCGGCCAGCAAGCGTCGTTAGGTGAGTTTTACTTTGTCGGACAATGACATAGAGGAGAGAGAGGATGCAGACACCACTCGACTTGTCCCTCGAAAGAGGAGAAGGCAACTTGAGTCGACAGAGCAAGGTGCCTCCTCCCTACCGGTGGGACCTACATCGCCGACCACTGTAGCGCGAAGGACGAGCGGCGGAGGGGTCGAGCACCAAGGCCCAGCAACAGTGCTGGATGTAGAGGGAGACCAGGAGTCCCCTGCACAGCACGTGGAGCAAGCATGGGCGAAGAGACGCGCCTTCGCCACATCATTCTGCGCTTCCAACATGTAAGTATTTGTGACCTTGATGTAAGCTAGCAATTTGCATTGAATATGATTGCCTTCTGAACTTATCTCGGATGTACTAGTTCGGCGTCCACCGAAAGTCCAGACCAGCTAGCTGGGAGCGGCATGGCTCCGCCAGAAAGTTCAGAACAGACTACCCAGCAGCCGGCCTTCGAGGAACCCATAACAGAAGATCCATCGGGGCCTCAGCAAACAAATAGTCAGACAACAGTCCCCGAGCAGGTGGTCGGGGGAAGAGCCGAGCCAAGCATGAGTGCTCCGAGCGCTGAACCTGCCGAGGGCAACACCTTAGCATC